>OX424501.1:18741079-21141079 GCA_949152395.1 Agrochola litura
TTGTCGGAATAGTACTATTTTTACGCTTCAGCGAATGCCTCTTTATTTTTAGTATTTCAATGCTTAAATCTAGATTTTCTTCTCCTCGTTGCCAAATCAACTATTGCTAAAATCCTAAAATTGAAATCAGAAGTAGTCCACTTAGAGCACCCGTCCAAATAGCACCTGCGCGAATAGCACCTAGCATAGATTAAAATTTATTTTTACATTTTTGTCCACGAAGAGCACCTACGATTCAGCAGCCTACTGCTGGGATGTATTTGTTTTGCAGGACGTTAAAATCACTAGAATGTTTATTAATTACACATATTTACGTACAGTAAGCGTTCAAAAGTGCATAAGCACGCTAAGAGTCGTATTGCTGTGAACACGCGGTGTAGTCCGTACATTTGTATGTCTAAACACTCAGACGTCTGTGGTGTGCGTGCCGTACACACACCACAGAGAACGCAGTTTTGCACTACACACTGTCGTATCGTCACGGTTCGCGGGCGCCGTACTTTTTAAACAAAAATATTTGTTAGACACGCATTATACGCGTGACCTTGACAAGTGTATGGCATTGCTAAAATTCGAACGTATATTATATGTGCAGATAGCAGAAGGCGTTAAGCGTTGGTCTTAGATTCAAGATGGCTAAGGTCTAATCTCGTAAATCACAACGCTGTTTTTGCAAATATTATTATTTTTGTTTAAAATAATAATATTTTTTAAATATTGCTGCCTTTTTATTAATGTTGTTATTGCAATAAAGGGTTTAGAATAAAAAATGCGTGATATGATATGTGATAATAAAATAAAAAAATATTTATTCGTTATATTTATTTTACTTAAGTATAGTTAACAAACTGCTACAATTATTTATCATTACTTCAGCTGAATAAAGGCTTGTGCAGACCAGCGCGACACGCAACGCGACACAAAGGCACCGACCGTCGCGCGACGAGCGGTGCCTTTGTGTCGCGTCGCGTGTCGCGCTGGTCTGCACAAGCCTTAAGATGTGAAATTGATGTCTAGAAACTTAGAAGCAATTTGTATTATTTTGACATATTTAAATTTTGAAATGTTTTAAATTTTAAATGGATTTTTTTCACCATAAATATAAAGCTTTGATCATGGTCGAAGTAATTAAGCAATAAATAAGAATATTAGACTACTTAAAATGAAAAAAAAAACTACTTACAGAATAGGTGATTTTAAGGTTAAATAGTTTGTTTACATAAATTTTAAGGTTGAGTATAGGCAGTTTCGTTTACATTAATTATTTTAAATTTTATTTGGCTTTAGTAAATATTGGTTGGTATTGAGATTATAGCTTAAATATTCATTTTCTTTACGAAAAGAAGATTGAAACTGAACCTCAAATTTTAATCCTAAAATAATAATATTACTGAAATAATATTAAACATTTTCGGTCTATCTGCAAGAAATACGACAAACACCATTTTGAAACGTGCTTAAAAAAATCGTTACCATAAATTCATGCAATAACGAATCTGTTGTTTATTAAGTTGGTATGATCAATATTTTAAAGTCAAAAACGGTTTTCTAGCTGGTCTTCAGTGATGCAAGCCTTCAGAGTGCACGGCGAACGGTTCATAATGACTTGTTTAATCATTCAGCAAAATATCTCGTTGGTATGAAACCATTTGTTTCATATTCATTGACCATTTGACGTCGCTGCACCTCGACACAGATTACATAACCTCGATAATAAGCCTCTTCCTCATATCTCTTAACCCTCACAGTATTTCTCTAGAACAAAGAATAACATTGTATTTATTACACATAATACCTAATTATTTATCATTCACTAATCGAATTAAACCTCATAATGAATTTAAAACTTAAAAGGCATCTTCTGTCTCAACAATACCTCTGTTCTATCAACAATACCTTTGATTAAGATTTATGTTTAGTAAAATGTGAAATATTTAAATGATAACACTCACACTTAGTCCGGTTTCATATCTTGTGTAAATAACATTCACTTTTACGCAGCGCAGTAATATTTATCTCCCTTCAATATTTTTTGACTGCATTTTGAAAATAATAACCACAACACCGCTAATAGCTAAATACTCGTCACCAACATTATCTACGAACCAACAAAGTTCTATTAAGTGAATACTCGCTGTCTACCCCACAGAAATCGAAATAATTTACTTAGTTTGCTGTGGTCTACCTGCTAAACTTTAATATTTATGTGAACAAGACGAATGAAACAAAAAACTAATGATTATCGAACTGGTCATTGGTTGCAGACAAAGTGAGTGTGTGTGTGTGTACTGTGCGTGTCTATAGTATTATAACAACTTATAAAAGAAGGTCGTAAGTCAAACCGAAGCGTCAATCTATTGCTTTGTGAGATTGCTTATGGACTTTTGGTCGGTACTGTACATATGAAATTTGTCTAGGCGACATTTAAAAATAATAAAAATCACTATGACAATAATTATTCTTACCAAATAATAACACTTCTTATTTTTAATATATTACAATCAGTCTCCACATATCACTTTTATGGCAAAATTAGCCTTACTTAAATCTTACCTAATAATAACATAGGTAAAACAGGAGTACAAATATAAACTAATTATGTTATTATTATAGGATTGCACCAAGAGAAAGGGAAACGAGTAATCTGCTAAGTGTACGAGTACGATAGATAACGTATTGTAAAACAAATACATCCCAGCACTAGGTTGTTGAGTCGTAGGTGCTCTTCGTGGACTAGGCTAGGTGCTATTTGCGCAGATGCTATTCGGACGGGTGCTCTAAATGGACTACTTCTGAAATCACGTCTTCTTCGTCTGAACTCATTTTAACAGTACCTAAATGTTTCTAAGAAAAACCGGACAAGTGCGTGTCGGACCAGGCACAATGAAGGGTTCCGTAGTTGGGATGAATTTATCCTAAAAACAAACTTAACATTGTAGTTGAAAAACACATGTTCTCCCTACGGAATGTATGAGAGAACATGTTTGTGCAACAGCAAATTTAAGTTGGTCGATTATTACTCGTTAACTTATTGTCTACTTAGATAGTTTTCCTTTTAATTACGTTCGAAAATTATTGCAGTAAAGTAAAAAATAAAAAAACAGACGGTGTTACGATGAAGCAAAAACTTGCCGAATGGCAAATTATATCCCACGAATATAATACCTAGTCAAATGATAGACTGCTCGATAAAATTTGGTATACGTTGCGATATTAAAAAATACATACATACATAACATCACGCCTTGTTTCCCCGAAGGGTTGGGCAGAGGTGTACTTGTAGGTACACCCACATTTCGCCAGTTATGTTTAAGTCCCATGTAATAGGGGGCGAGCCTATTACCATCAACCGGGCACAAATCCAGACTCCGGACTGCTACTGAGAAATTCCAGATAGAAAAACCCAATAACACTTTGCCCGACCCGGGAATCGAACCCAGGACCTCATGCTCAGCAGTAGCGCTTACGACCACTAGACCAACGAGGCAGTTAAAAAAATATCGTTACAAATCACAAAACTACAAGAAATTATCAACATGCTCTCATGCTATGAACTATTTAAAACAAAGCATACGAAAACAGCTAGTAATGTAGCGGCCGCCATTATTATTAATCTCGGATAACTTTATCACGACCGATAAAACAAAGTCCCCCACCGTGTCTATGTGTCTAGACAGACGCGGCGGGGGGTGACTTTATTTTATAATATGTAAAGATATATTACATACATACGCTACCATTGCAGTCTCCCAATTCGGTATGTAGTTAATTATCAGTTTAGGAAATAATACAATATAAGATTTTTAAAACGAAAAAACCCGTTTAAAACCGAAATAAACAATTTTTTTCGATTTAAAACGGTTGGTGTTGATGACTATGTTTTTCTTAATTATAACTACATTTTCTTGATTTTACCGAGGTGGGGATATAACGGAGTACCTATAAACTGTGTAAAGATTTTTTAAATGTGTGATATACTTAGCGGGTTAAGTTCTAGTTGGTCCGTCCGACCAAGCGTAGGTATTACCCAGTGTTGCCAACCCGTACGATAATAATGGGGGCGTACGATAATTTGACCAAAGGTACGATGTACGATAATGAATGTCTAACGTACGATAATTTTGAGATTTGCTGAAAAAAATATTTAAAGTTCGATTAACAAATCGTAATTGTCAGAAAAAATTAAAACCAAAAATAAAATACCAATGTTGACTGTCAAGTATTCAACATCAACAAGTAAGTATCTCTCTTTCTTTCCCTCCCCTAGTTTTTAATAATTTTACAGTGAAAACACAAAAATATCAACTAAAACCTATGACAAAACATGTTAACGGTTTGTGCTGCTAGCGCCACTAAAGTGAAACTTGACATTCTTCCCCTTTGACCATAGTATAAAATTATTCATTGTCTTTTGATAGCAATTTGAATGAACGTTTTACGGGTTTTTTTATATTTGGAGTTTTCTTTTGTATGTACGATAATTTTGACCATAAAACGATAATTTCGACGTTGGTACTCGATAATTTGAACTTTTGGAGTTGGCAACACTGGTATTACCTACTTAAGTTATAAAAACTCTACTGATAAGTTAAAAAAAACCTGTGTTGGTAAATAAAATTTTTTTTCATTGTTTTCAAACGATATTAATAATCAATTAGATTCGGTTTAAAACCAAACTCACACTCTCGCACTCTCGTTGACGTCGTCGTGACTCAACGTAACGTTGCCAGCTCACCTAACCTACACACACATGCACATACATAAACTTGTAGGCGAGTTTTCAACAGTTTAAAACGATTTATTTGGGGTTTAAAACGGCAAAATTTTATTTAAAACGTTTTAAATCGGTTGTTTTATATGCCCTAGTGATGGGTCGAGAAAATACTCTCTCACTGAGAATATTCTGCAATATTCTGCAACATTCTTTTTGACAGAGAATTAACGAGATTTTAAAGTTGGAAGTAAAATTGCAAAATTTTAATAAGTACAATATTTTGAGGCGCCCCGCCCGTGGAACACAACGCGCCGTCGACCCGGGCCTGGTCTTTATCGGACGGCGAGCTACCCATTGCTCACCGTCCGCAAGCCCGTGCTTACGACCCATTGCTCACCGTCTGCAAGCCCGTGCTTACGGTGGCTGGGAATCGGCCTGGGATTCCCGACGCCCAGAGCATCTCCTGCAGCGGCTAGGGGCGTGAGGGCCCAAAATATGCGCGTGGAACACAACGCGCCGTCGACCCGGGCTTGGTCCTTATCGGACAGTGAGCTACCCATTGCTCACCGTCCGCAAGCCCGCGCCTACGGTGGCCGGAAATCGGCTCGCGATTCCCGCCCAGAAAATGACTGCCGGGGGTTCGAAGAAAACCGATAGGGAAATCGTGGCCCCTGGCAACAGGGCGACCGAAGGAACACGGGTGGGTTTTAGTCAGTAAAAGTCTGACACGCCCTCCCGCTCCACCCAGAGCGGGAGAAGTTATTTGATAAAAACCCACCCAAAAAAAAAAAAAAAAGGGTTAAAAATAACCTTATAATACTTTTATAAGAATATTATACCGATTTCGTTATTAAACTTGAGTATTTGAGAATAAAATTCCACATCTTATAATAGGTTATGTTATTCGATATGGCGACGCTCATTCTGAATAAAATCTGATTGCACAGCGGCTCGTCTTATGTCTGTATAATAGACCTTATGTGTCCACTTATTAAGTTGTGCTCTAGTTAAAAGTGGTCTGCACTCAACATTTTTCGATAACTGTTCTATAATCACACACATTCGTACTGTAAATCAAACAGGATTCAGTCATAATTATAGTAACGAAAACCCACAGTATAGGTATATTATTTGTTCTTTTTAGCTCTTATCAAAGCAAGCACTTTCTTCGTATGCCTCCTGGGGGCCTACCACCAGCTCATAAAGCAATATTATTTTAATATTACTTCAGTGTGGGAAAGAGATGAAGCTCTACAGGACGTATAGCTCCATCTCTTTCTTCCACTGAAGTAATATTAAAATAATACTGCTTTTGAACTGGTGATAGGCCCCCTGTTCTTTTTCTATTTTTCCATGAATGTGGAGTACTTTTTTTTTTTGTAAAGAGGCATTTTCACACAACCACTACAAAACAAAATAACAGTTAGCCGCTTAAATGCTGACTAACGTTCCAGAACAGTTCTTCTAGCTTAAAAAATGTCTACTTTTCGTGAATACCCAGCAAATTTCTGCATAAGAATCTGTTACTATTGCTTTAACCACAGTTAGCTGCAAATGACGGTAAAGTAGTTATAACAGATACCTAAATTTCTGTTAAGTCACTATATGCTTCATAACAGAAATAACGCCTATTTTATACAGCAGCTGAATAACTGTCAAGATGTGGTGTGTAATACAGCTAAAAGAGAACAGAATATAACTTATCCAGCATCATGCTTGATAATGGAATTTTATACCCATATTAAACAAAAGGTTACACAAACTCTTGAGTAACAGGTCTTTTTATGATGATTATTCAGTTTTAAGAAATAAAACTTTTTACAAAAAAAAAACAACCGACTTCAAAAAAAAACACTACAAAGTGAAAAATAACTTTAATTTCGGAAGTCGGTGTCATTGGTTTTGAATTTTCGTTCTTTGTCACCGACTTCCGAAATTAAAGTTATTTTTCACTTTGTAGTGTTTTTTTTGAAGTCGGTTGTTTTTTTTTTTGTAAAAAGTTTTTATTTTTCACTTTTTAGTTGTGGTACCTACCCCACACAAATTCGAATACCACTACCTGCTATGTAAATAACAGTGACAAGAAGTTATCATATCATCTACATACTAACTGGGAAAAAATACGTATAATTGAAGCTAACTCAAAAACTACCCAACCAAAGTTAATAAAATTTATATGGGACCTCCTCTGAAGTATGATCTACCAAACAAAAAAAGTATCATCAAAATCTATTCATAATTGGCGGAGTAATCGCGTAACAAACATACAAAAAAAAAAAAAAAAACATACAGACGAATTGAGAACCTCCTCCTTTTGGAAGTCGGTTAAAAATCCGCAAATTACAAAACTAACTCGGCTAATAGCATTATTATAACAAAAAAAAAACTTTTATACAGAACTTCATACTACACACAGCTTCTATACATATATAATTAAGCTTAACTCTGCATAAAGTTAAATTGTTGGCCAGTTATCTGACTTGTGTGCTGCCTGGGATGGCGTGGACCAGGGCCGGACGGGAGAGATCACCGCCGCCGATCGCCTCCACGAGGACAAGGCGGTGCTCCACCCAAGCTGGGCAGACCTCCACCGTATGCCTCACCGTCTCCTCCGGGCGATCCACACAATGGTGACACCTGGGCGTTTCCTCCCGCCTTATCCGGAACAGGAACCTTCCGAAATAACCGTGTCCGGTGAGGACCTGCACCTAACCTAATCACTCCTCAAATCGAAGAAGTGTTTGAATATAAATGTGGCACTGATTTGTGGAGTTAAGCCAGTTGCGTGGTGGCAAACATTATATTCTAGAATAAAATTAGGAGCAATGGCCCTGAAAATTTTGACTGCTCCAGCAACTTCTGCTTCTGTGAAACGCTCTTTTTCCATATTTTCAAATATAAACAAAAAAAATGTTATTAATTCAACACCGAAAGAGCAGGCAAAATTTGCCTGATGGCTCACAACTGGAAAATTATAAACAAACAAAAATCATTAAACTAAGAGTCCTAAGAACCACAACCAAGTATCTCTGCCACAAGAGAAAGAGAAGAGCCTACAATCAATATAGAATCAGAAGAGAGCACATCTGAAGAAGAGGCAGAGGATGAGTCGGTAATCTTGACGGAAACAGACCACATCAACTTAGATGACATGGATCATGTTGACTTGATGACATGATGACTGTTGTCAATGGACGAATAGCATAAGTAATTTGATTTCAAGAATTGTTGTGATTGTTATTTTGTTTTTAATTATTTATACCGTAAACCTTTCTTATGTTATTTTTATTTTATTAGACCTGATTATTTGTAACTCATGAAGTTGTTTTAATACAGAAATCCTAATTCAACATTTATACCATACGAAATTTAAGAGAATTTGTGAGAATTTTCTCAGATATATTCTCGGGAATGTTCTCGCGAATTTACTGAGAATTCAAGTTATAGAGTAGTTTGTTTTAACGTAAACTTCGTAAAACGTTCAAATGCACTCAAAGCTATTTCTCTAAAAATATACCGATTCAATACAGTCATCCAATTTTTAAATTCTCGTAAATTTCCTTCCAAAAGAATATTTTCGTGAACTTACCATCACTAATGCCAACCGGATGAGCCAAGAACGCATTAAGATTCAGAATAAAACTCGCCTCCAAATCGGCAGTACATATTTTCTTTTTTTATCCTCAATAAAAATCCTGAGTAGATAGTTATATATTACATAGGTTTCTCACGGCCCGATACCAAAAGTAAATTACTAAATATAATGCTCTCTCTTTCTCTAATTTATTTTGTGTCTATTGACACAGATTACATAATACAGATAGGACACTCCGAAGTTTAAGTATGAAGCTACAAGTACGCGGCGGGCTCGTCTCACTGTGCCAATTCAGTAGGGCTGCCGCGGCCGGCTGACGCGCCGGCTCGTACAGTCACGAGCAATAAATAATATGCATACACTTAGCAACTTTAAAAAGTGATTTTCTCCTACTATGTTAATTGTAATATTATTTTGTAATGAACATAGTATTTTGGAACCCACACTATTATGAAATATACATCAATTCAATACTCACGCGCCGCGTCGCGTCTAGGGCTTCCAATATCGGGATCCTGGTATTGGAAGCCTGCGGTATTGGTACCGGGATCCAGGACTTTTTTTGTCTTTTTCAATACCGGTATTGTATATCCAATACTGGGATTCCTGTATTGGTGATTTTATTTTATTATCAGTACAGTCAAACAATTTCTTTTTATTGCACACTAGCTTTTGCCCGCGGCTTCGCCCGCGTGATTGTCGGAAAATATCCCACGGGAACGTACTACCGAGATTTCATACCTAATAACCGCTGCGCCCGCGTTGCTCCGCGTAGTTTTGAAACTGTGATATCTTTTAAACTATTCATTAAAATTATATGATTAAATTAAATACCTAATTTAAGTAACATATTTTTTTTGGATAAGGATTAATACTATACCGGTCAAAAAAGCTTCGGAAATAACAATTAAATTTTTATCAAATTCTAAAAGATAAAAATGGTTATTGTGGGACATCCTTAGAAGATAGACTAACTTTTTATGATGAACGTAAATTTGATGTATCTTTTCCGGTTAACGCAGCGCACGCCAGTAAAGCTCCCAGTCGGCATGATTTTTTCCGACTTCTTCAATAATAATCGTTATATTTCAGCCAATTTACACAAAACCTTAATGAATTATACACTAAAACCTTCCGCATGAATCACTCCATCCATTGGTGAAAACCGTTTGAAAATCAGTTAGGTAGTTTTTGAGTTTATCGCGTTCAGACAGACAGACAGACGCGGCGGGGGACTTTATAATATGTAAGGATTGTATTTCCAACCAATTTTTTATCTGGGTAAGTTTTAAAAAACTGCGTATTTTAATTATCTCGTGGTTTATTTAGATAGTTTGTTAGTTCCTCGGTTACATATTTGTGCAACCGTTTAAGACGCTCGGTCTCAGGTAAAGTTTAGATGCTCTTTCCTTCCTACGAATTCATTTTCAGGAAGAAAGAACCGAAACAATTACGAATTTGTGACTGATTTATTTGATTTAAGTATAAAAAATATTATATTATTGTTTAGTTGTTGATTTTAAAGAGATTATATGCATGATATTACTTTATAGCTCAAGATACTATGTTCCACTCAGTAGTAACTTTAAAAATTCAGGAAGAAAGAGCCTTAAAAGCACCATGAACAATTTTGACTGATTTTTATGTGATTTTATTAAAAAATATTGAATGTTGATTTTAAAGAGATTTATTTTATAAAACAAAGGTAAATAGTTCGTTAAATTGTAATTACAGATACTGATTACTCAAATTTAATCGTTTTATTTTATCTAGGTACTTTTCTCATACTGTGTCAGGTTATTTTGTTAAGAGATTCTGTTTGCAACTTAAAGTTATATTAAAAAAGTGATCTACATTAAAAAAAACAGTGTTTTATAATTTTTTTGTGAAACTTATTCGTTGGTGAATTAAAAAAATAATAATAAGTAAAAAAAAAAATTTACACCATTTACAGGCACTTTTGAATTGTTTTTATGTAATTAGAATATTATTATTATAGTAGGTATAGTTAGGTTCTTACAAGTTCTATTTACAAGGTCAGGTTCAGGCCTTGATAAGTAGGTATAGATAGGAAAGTACCCATTTAAATAGTATTTTCGTTTTATGTAGTAAGATTTTGATTATGTAGACAACATTGTTTTCGTACATATATTTATTTGCCCAATTACCTTACCTTATACTCTCAGACAGTATGGCTGTTCTGCAAGCACTAAGCAGTCAAACTGTTGACTCTGGGTTAATATACGAGTGCCACCAGCGCCTTAACCAGGTGGGTAGCCTCAATAATATAACCATTCAATGGATCAAGGGACACACCGGTTCGCGGGGCAATGACGCAGCCGACGAACTTGCCAGAAGGGGGTCGAGCATGGCACCGGTGGGGCCTGAACCCATTGTGCCACTCCCCTTCGGGTACCTACGCACTCTGGTAAGGAAAAGAACCAGGGATCAACATCACAAACTTTGGTTGGACCACGGTGAATGCAGGCAGGCCAAGGAGGCACTCCCTATAATTAATAGCCGCCTCACGAAACAGGTTCTCCGACTAACGAAACAGCAGCTGCGTACAGTTACAGCAGCAATAACTGGCCATGGGTCATTTAATAAACACCTCTTTGTCATAGGAGTCACAGACAGTCCGCTGTGCAGAGCCTGCATGGAGGACGACGAGACAGCAGCTCATGTGCTACTAAACTGCCCGGTGGTCGCCACATACAGGGCCAAGTACTTCGGTAACCCAGGTACCCTACGTGAGATTGTCAGTGACACCAAGGCGTTGCTGGTCTTCTTTGAGGAGCTGGGGTGGATCGAATAATCGATTTTCCCACCCGTACGCAAAATACGCGCTTTGACGTGGAGTTGCGGATACCAGCCCGTATTACCTATTACCTATTGCCCAATTACCTAGGCACATATTAATAAATAATGGAAACTAAACAAATTAAAGTAAGTCTCGAGCCTAGGTTTAATTGAAACGTCATTTGTTCACAAAAGTAGAGTAATAGGCACATAACTGATAACTGGTAATTAAATATTCAGATGAATTATTCTCTAAAAGATGACAACCCTAATGTGGTCACAAGGAGGAGGAGTTACGTGATAGAAAGAGAGGCAACTTGTAGATGAATATAACTGTAGGTAAATTAACGTTGTGCGACCTTTTTTTTTTTTTTTGGTTGGGAAATTATCAAGTAACTTCTCCCGCTCTGGGCGGAGTGGGAGGGCGTGTCAGACTCTTACTGACTAAAACCCAACCGTGTTCCTTCGGTTGCCCTGTTGCCGGGGGCTACGATTTCCCTATCGGTTTTCTTCGAACCCCCGGCAGGCATTGGCCCTAGCGGACCCCCGTCAAGTGCACTTTATTCTATCGTATTAAGAGTCGCTTTTTATTTAAATGATTTTGCGGAGTGTCCCATCTGTATTAATCTGTGCTATTGCGAAAAAGAGATGAGCGATGTGAATGAAGTTCGCATCTCTAGTCTAATTTCTTGCCGGTAAGTGCGTGCACTGCGGAGTTTTTTATTCATTTAAAAGTGATTTCTTGTGTTATTTCACGGTAAGTGGATATATTTTCATTTATTAGTAGTTATTACATAGTTGTAGATAATAATTTGACGAAAAATCGTCATAAAATCTTATTTTTGAACAAACAAAATGTTACGTGAAAAAACCGTTTGGACGCGTCATGGTGACGTGTAATTATTTTATGATGAATTTCGACTGTTTTTGTGTGTAAATCAACAGCAAATAGATGAATATTCATTTATAAGTAATTATTACATGATTGTAGATAATATTATCACGAAAAAGTATAATAAAATGTTATTTTGAACTAAGAAATGATTCGGGGAAAAACCATTAGTCGGTGCGGATTCTCTTGTCACAAATCACGTATCACGTGTGGAGTCGCGATTGTCAAATTCGATTTAGATGTGTCTTATAGTCAAAAGTAAGCAATTTTAGTGATAGTTTAACAAAACTTTTTTTTTTAGTTCGGTGTAAAAGAGAATCGGTACAGTCGCCGGCACGTAACTTGGCAAGGTTTTGGTGTATTAGGAGTAAGTTTACGCATGTACACATAGTGCAACAAAAAAAATTACATTCATAATGCATGTCATTATTCTATAGCTATTGCCATAATTTATTTTTGAACAAGTTTGTTTAGAAAATCAAGCGTAAACGAATTCTGCACATCTACGATTCTTGCCAAGTTACGTGCCGGCGCTATATCATTATCGTAAAATTTTGCCTGTTTGTTCCAATAATGTTATGTTTTTGTGTGTAATCGACGATGCGTAGTGCATGAATATTCATTTATAAGTTGTTATTACATCGTTGTAGTCAATATTTGCACTAATTATTCTCATAAATACATAAGAAATGTATCAAAAAGAAGACTGCACTACTGAACTTCGACGTTTAAAATACCGATGTACTGTATTTATAAAGTTTAAAAGTGCGATTTACGTGAGTTAGAATGTACGCTATGACGAATTACTTAATTCAGAATGTTCATAATCGCGATGTACGGATCTTCGAAAGTTTGCCATGACGAATTACTTAATAGAGAATGTTCAGAATCGCGGTGTACGGAACTTCGAAAGTTTATTATGACGAATTACTTCATATAGAATGTTCATCAGCGCGATGTACGGAACTTCGAAAACTCGCGATGACGAATTACTAAATCCGAATGTTTACCTTCGAGCGACTATTTCGCTTTTATGTGTATAGATGTAAGGATAACGTTCTGTTCATGATAATTTTCTGTAACTAGAACTTAGCCAACATTTTATTTTTTTATTGGATTTATTTACATGAATTTTATTCTCAAATGGATTTGAGTTGTAAATGATAAATTACAAAATGACAAACGGTGAAGGAAAACATCATATGGAAAACATCATATGGAAACCGGCATGTCCTAGAACCAAATCTAGGTAAGTACTAACTTGCAAATTGAACTTGCAACATGCACTTGTGAAATTTTATGATTACAAATGAACTAGGTAGGTATAGGAACAGAATAGTAATGGTAGACAGGTAATGGTAGTTTAATAAATTCAAAATATGCCAAAGTAACATAACACAGGTTATTTTAAACTAAATTAACACTTTTAATTTGACAGTACCTACATACTTAATCAATAAATATATGTCGGAGACGGGTATGTGACTTTCGTTACTATCAGCGATATTTTAACTACTGTGGGCGTAGTGTGGGTAGTGTTGGTTAATGCGCAATAGAAAAACAGTTTGCCGTTCAGATTACATTATAATTTACTATCAAATAAATCACACTAGCTAAATTATACACACACTGGGTGCGACGGCGTTTATTAAAATCACCAATTAACAAAATGATCACAAATTACAACTAACACAATAACTGAGCACCACGAATCGAGAACAGTTCCGCGACGTCTTGACTCCAATGCGACCAGAAGCTGAATCTCCCCTCGCCGTGGCCTTATAACATCAGGACTCTGTAGAAGCGCGCTTTATGTGTGGGTAGATCACGTCCTGTCGCCAGTAGCGCGCTTGCGATTCGTTTCGTGTCCGTACTAATGACCGGATCCGACATATATAATAAAGATCTGGTCAGTCTTTTGTCTTGTTAGTCATTGATATTTACGGAAATTATGTGTACATATTTATATATCTATTTAATAATAGCTTTGAATATCTAGTTTCATCCTTATCCATTATAAACAAAGTCACTCGCCGCGTCTGTCTGTTTGAACGCGATAAACTCAAAAACTACCGAACGGATTTTCAAACAGTTTTCACCAATGGACTGAGTGATTCATGAGGAAGGTTTTGGTGTATAAAACAGTAGGTTTTGTGTCAATTGGTTGATATATGACGATAATTGTTGAAGATGTTGGAAAAAATCATGCCGACTGGGAGCTTTACTGGCGTGCGCCGCGTAAACCGTTGTTAGGCCGTAATTTCAACGGCAGCGGCGCGGCGGCGGCGACAGTGGTGCGTTCAAATGCATAGTTTTATATGGAACTGTTCTCCCTCTCCGGGCCGCTGCCACCGAGAACGGTTCCATATAAAATTATGCATTTGATTGCCCCGCTGTTGCCGTCGCCGTGCTGCCCGCTGTCGCCGAGAATACGGCCTTAGAGATACGTATTTTTTTTGTTGTTCGTTTGCGTGTTTCGGTTTGTTCATCTAAAAAGTTAAAAAAAATCTGCAATGGCATATGTCTATCTTCTAAAGATAACCCACAGTGACCATTTTTATCTTTCAGAATTTAATAAAAATTTAATTGTGACGGTGGCTGCCAGAAGCACAATTTCAAAATCCCACGTAAAGGTACAATTCCGTAGCCGACCGCAGGCGGCTACTGCAGGCGACGTGTCGTCGCGACACGACTGGCTTCTATGTATTTCTATGAAGGCGACGTGTCGCTAGCTACGGAAGGTATTTGTACGTCTGTAGTTGCCGATTGCGGTCTGCTACGGAACCTGTCTTTAGTTTAAAGATAGGATGCGACTCAAAACCAAACAGCACAACTGTTATTTTTGACAGCCCTCACGGTGATATTAATTTAGGGCATGGTCGGCGTTATCGCAAGATGGCGCATGTCATGGCGTCATCTATGACGATTCACGGGACATTGTTATCGCGCTCACGCTAATTCGGGACGGATGTAAGCATTCTCAAATCGATTACAGCGTAATTCGGAATGCAGTCTGTGGTAGAGTGCTCGCAAGATAAGTCTGCACGTGGCTGAAAACGGAACTAATAAACATGCCGCCATCTTGTCGTTTTTGTAAGGTTAAATTAACTAAAGAATTATTTACTGAATTATTATAAATATAGATTTAATATTTTAAATATTACAGTATAGAAATAAGCACGCCAGCGTCACTAGTCGCCCACAGATTTATGTTGCGCGCACTCTAGGCGTGGTAGTCTCTATCGTTAACGCGGAAAATTCAAATTTAAGCAATGCTCGCTCTGAATCTCGAAGGTAAACATTCGGTATTTAGTAATTCGTCATAGTGAGTTTTCGAAGTTCCATACATCGCGCTGATGAACATTCTATATGAAGTAATTCGTCTTAATAAACTTTCGAAGTTCCGTACATCGCTATTATGAACATTCTCTATTAAAGTAATTCGTCATGGCAAACTTTCGAAGATCCGTACATCATGAACATTCTGAATTAAGTAATTCGTCATAGCTTACATTCTAACTCACGTAAATCGCACTTTTAAACTTTTTAAAAACAGTACATCGGTATTTTAAACATCGAAGTTCAGTATTGCAGTCGATTAGGGATGATGACTAAAAATTTTTTTTTTTTCCGTCTTGTAAATTTTAAAAAAATATTGGACACGTATTTTTTCTTTTTTTACGTTATCAAAAGATTACGGCGATACATTGAGTTAAAATGTGCCGTGACGTCACAAGTATGTAGATTTTATACTTACTTGTGACGTAGCGACCCTCACTCCCCAACTTTTTATCCATGCGTTTTATCCAAGAAATATTTGATTTATATTTATGATAATGCAAAAAAAACGTGTCTAATATTTTTTTATTATCTGACTGATGGACAGACATGAAATAGAATTTCTTTTTTTTGACCCAGGCATTATCCCTATTATACTTATTTTTTTTTTCTATTTTAATTTGGGACTTTTATAATTGCAATGCGTATGACAGTCCCATCATACCCTAAACAAATAGTAACAAATCACACTGCTATGGATTACATTTGGGCCATAAACCTGAACAGACTCTTCGCATCATTACCATTTGGTTGAGACAATTTTATTAAATGTGCCTAAATCAAATCGGTTTAACCTCAAGGCCCCAAACACATCATTTCTATCAGACTCATATCGAACACAGTCCATCAATATGTAATGTAAGTCTTCCACAACTCCACACTTACTTATTACATGGAATGTGTCCAGATCTGAGTCTATGAGCTGTAACAACCAATTTCCTACTTAAATTACTATTAATATACCAGGGCACACGAAAAGGCTGACCCTGCATGGTTTTATACCAGATTCCTTTTTTTCCTTGGGACTTAAACATAACGGTACCTGCTACAGGGACAGCTCTCCCCAACCCTTCGGGAAAACAAGGCGTGATGTTATGTCCTTTTTCCAATGACCGTTTATCAAAATACTCCTTCCAATTACTGTAACACTTATTTTTAAATTTAGAAATATAGAAATAGAAATATCATTTATTTGCTTAAAACATGGTATAAAAGATGGTAATGTTACATAATTTTGAACAATCTTGTATTTATTTAATATTTTGAATTCATTTGGTATTTTATTGTATACCTGGACACACATAAACATGCAGCTTTTATTATATTTCGCAAGCCTTGGGAGGACATCTAACACGAGCTTGTAGGGGTCGCGTCTGCTGCGAGAATTTTACATCGCTTGCTTTCGCAAACAATTCTCTATGCCTCCACACAAACACACAAATTTCAAAAATATAAAGGGACGGCAGCGGTAACAAATCAAGTTTCCTAAACACCGGCCTGCAAGATTCGTCGGGTTTAAGGCCACATAATGCTCTAATGCATCTCTTTTGTGCAACAAATGCTCCATTTTCATCAGTACTGTTACCCCACATAATTAAGCCATAGCGTAGCACTGATTCAACATATGCATGATAATTATGTTGTAATAGACGTTTTAATGTTTGTTAGCTTCAGTGCATATACAAACTTATTAATTCGTTTGGATACTGTATCAACATGTGCTTTCCAGTTGATGTCTTGATCCAAGGTTACGCCAAGAAATTTAGTTTGCGGTACTTCGTGAATTCTATGTATATTCATTTTAATATTGTGTTTTGCATTATTTGCTTTATTAAATTGTATATAGACGGACTTTTTTAGATTAGGTAGAACCTCTGCATAATTTAACGTTATATAAGTTTCCTTTCCATTTTTAGGTGCATATTTTGCCAGCATGTCAGCTTTTACATTGCCCTGTATCCCAATATGCGATGGGACCCATTGCAGTCTTAATTTAACACCCTTTACAATTAATAAATCGATATTAGATAAAATAGCATAAGCTAGCGATACACCTTTTTGGCCAGAGGCGCATCGAGCTAAATGTTGTAAAGAAACTTTTGCTGTCTGTGCAAATAACAATATTATTATGTTGAATAAATACTATTGCAATAACACAATGATTCAAAGATCGCAATAAGCTCCAACGTCATAATGGACACATTCTAATCTATTTTAAAACAGTTAATTTCACGACTCATTGGCTCACTAGGTGCATAGAAGGCTGCTCCACGACCTTCTACACTCTTCGACCCATCTGTAAATATACTAAACCAATCATTGTATTTTAGATGCAACTCTCTAATAACTTAAAATTTTAATAAATTGCTATCATAAGATTATTTAGAATATTTCACTACATCTAAGTCCCACATAATTACTTCGTGAATATTAATGTTGGTCATCCATGTCCTCAGAGTAAACATCTGCAAGGGATATGATAATGCTATATTTTCTTCCTTCACATCAAAGGAAACCAGCATTGGAATCTTTTTATTTCTCCAGTAACTATTTTGTCGAAGAGTGTTAAGTTCCTCTAATAAATTATTAGTATTATTATTTTCCATGGATTTAGATTTTAAATAGAACTTATAGCCTAAATATTTTCTCCGTAAATACAGCGGGACTACACAGAGCTCACTTTCCATAACATGGATAGGTGTATTAATAAAACCTCCTATAGTTCTCAAAGCCCGATTTTGAATCTTATTTAGTTTGTCTAGGTGACATTTTGCACTTACATCATAATTATAGAAAACTGCTATAGTCTATATGACTTCTAATCAACGCTAAATAAATATGTCTCAAATGTTTAGGGTGCAAGCCCCATGCAGTACCGGCCAAGACTGAGTAAATTGAGACTCCTCTGTGCTGTATGTATAAATAATATAGTTTAGGTTTGAAGATTTTTTTTACTGTAGGTATGCAGTACAAAGAAAATATATTTATGTGACACACGTCATTTTGAAAAGTACAAATCAAAATATATAACACTTTGTAGCCAGTACGATTAGACTAAAAACTTTAACAGTCTCCCCTTAATCGGAAATGGCTACAAATTAAGTAATATGACTGTATATAGACAGGTACACATATATTTCAACCTGACTGTACTTTCACTGACAGTGACATAAAACTTTATAAAAACATGGAGCACATATCAAGTCAAATAATAATAAAAATAGCAGCAAAATTTAATCATATTAAACCTATGTCTGACACGCAACGTTGGTGTTTGCATCGACCTAAACCTTTGGTCAGAACATCCGCCAACATTTTTCCGTAGGCAAATACGATAATACTATTCGATATGTTTTGTCGTACTGTGATGTACAGGATTTTGTGCCAACTTTTGCGCACTTTGGCTGTCGTTATAAAAAGAAACAGACGAACATTGACCTGTAATTTCAAATATAAGATGCTGTAAATAAACAGCTTCTTTAGATGCGCAGGACAAAGCCATATATTCAGCCTCTGTGGTGGACAAGGCAACTGTGGGTTGTTTTTTGCACTCCCACGACACCGGTGCATTCGCCAGTTTGAATACAAAACCAGTATACGATACTGTACAGTACTGTAGTGTACTGTACTGTCCCCACTGTTGGCCCAGTCAGCATCTACGAAACCACGAAGTGGCTCTCCAGTACTTTTAAATGTAAGACCGTAATCTAATATTGAAGGACACGTTTAGCAGCAGTCCAATGCGCCTACATGGGGTTCTTATTGAACTGACTTGAACTTACGGCAAACAAAATGTCAGGCCTAGTATTGATAGCCAGAAACATCAGGCAACCGACCAAATTTTGATAAGGGACATTGACAGCTGGTTCTGTCTGAGAACGCAGGTCAACACTAATATCCATAGGAGTAGAAACAGTTTTGCACTCCGCCATATGAAATCTGTCTAACGTCTCTAATATGTAACGTTTTTGATTCATCTTCACATTGTTAGTTCCCTTTTCTCTAACAATATGCAGACCGAGGCAATAATTAAGTTCTCCTAAATTCATAACACCGAAGAAATCCTTTAAGCCATTTTTAAAGAATGTAAGTTCTCTTCCATTATTATGAAACAAAACCAAATCATCTACGTAAATCGCCAAAATAGCGATATTAGTACACTTTCTTTTAATGTAGACGCAGGGCTCAGACTCCAATCTATTATAACCTAAATTACGGAGCACCTCATCTAATCTTTTATTCCAAGCTCTGGCAGTCTGTTTGAGACCATAAAGCGATTTATTCAGTTTACACACCTTAGTCTCCTCCCCTTCAGCTACAAACCCTTGGGGCTGTGCCATAAAAACATTCTCTTCTAGTTTTCCGTGAAGGAAAGCTGTGTCAATGTCTAAATCATGCAAATTATGTTCTGTAGCTATAGCAATCAAAACCCTTAACGACGAGTAACGATCTACCGGAGAGAAGGTTTCCTCGAAATCAATTCCGTAGCTTTGATGAAAACCCTTTGCAACTAAACGTGCTTTGTACAGACGCCAGCACATCAAGCTACCCGAAACTGTCAAATTTTCCCAATCAACTTTGAACATTATGTTTCAGCGATAAAGAAGTGCTGGCGTCTGTACCTACTAATTTTGCCTTCAAAATCACGTTTTAACTTGAAAACCCATTTATTTGAAGGGTTATATGGTATGATCTTCTGTCCTGTGTTTTTTACTAAGGTCCAGGTACCGTTATTCAACAAGGAATTATATTCGTCCTCCATTGCAGCTATCCACATTTCCTTGTCAGGACGTAAAAGTGCATCAGAATAGGAATAAGGTTCATCATTCAACTCACCACTTTCCATCGCTGAACAACAACAGACAGAGCAGTAACTCACAGGTTTTCTTTCCCTTAAATTGTACCTTTTAACGGGTTCCACAGGCATCTCTTTTTCCTTAACCGGTACTGTTGAAGTTGTAGGAAAAGGATAAGCCACAGATAAGGGTGATACCGTAGCAGCAGTGCTCGTACTCGCTACAGGATCAATTGAACTGTCTTGCACCTGTAAATTTTTGTTATCAGAAGAAAGAACAATACTATGACAGTCTGTTACCGATCTCATTGTTAGAGAAACAATCCTCTAAAAATACTACATCCCGGCCTTTAATACTTTTTCGTATGTTAGTGGGATTACGAAATCTATACGATTTATTATCGTCGCAATAACCAACGAATATGTACTGTTTTGCTTTAGCGTCTAACTTTTGGCGATCGCAAGACGGTACATGAACGTATGCACAACAACCAAAAATTCGTAATGCGAGATATCTGGTTTTCTATTGTACCATATCTCATACGGAGTACGATTTTTTAAAGCTCTATGAGGACATCTATTTTTCAAGTAAGTACCAGTACGTACCGCTTCTTCCCAAAAAGTCTTTGGTAGACTACTGTCTTGTAACATGCACCTAGCTTTCTCCACTAAGGACCTATTTGTTCTTTCAGCAACCCCATTGGATTGTGGGCAGTACGGTACAGTGGTCTGATGTCTAATTCCCTTAGAAGCTAAATACGCTTCAAATTCAGCATTTACATACTCACCCCCATTGTCTGTACGCAATTTCTTTATCTTATGAGATGTTTACCTCTCAACAAAGGCTTCAAATTCTAAAAACTTTTTCTTAACATCCGCTTTAGAGCGTATAAAATGAAAAAAAATCATCCTAGAAAAATCGTCTACGAAAATAACTAAATACTTGTTTGACTCTAAAGACATCACGTCAAAAGGTCCACACACATCTGAATGTATAACTTCCAACATTCTGGTGCCTTTCTTATATTCAACAGCTTTGAAGGACTTTAGACTCTGTTTTCCTTCAATACAAGCTACACAAGGGTTTTTATCTAAAGAAGAATACTCAATACCTTCAGCTTTTCCATGACGCAGGTGTTCTAAAGCGACGCGGCAGCGATGTCCAAGCCTTCGATGCCACAGGCTCGAAGTAGTGTTCACTTCAGTAACCATAGCACGCTCCGGGTGAATTGGTATCTGGTCTAGTTCGTTGCATGTAGCATGACCTACTATTTTGCCAACTACCTTTACATCATTGTATTTATACATAGAACAACCGTTCTTATCAAAAACAACAGTAATGCCCTTCTCGACAGCCTTATTTACAGAAATTAAATTTGTACATAATTCAGGAACGTACAGAACTTCTTTTATACTACCCAACGTTAAAAAAAAAAAACTGTACATAAACAATACATTATACATAAATATTCACAAGTTTACACGAATAGTCGGCGTCATGTATTATAGCGCGCTGTCCGCGAACTTATGAATCACCATTTCACCTCTCGCCTAAAATCGTCATGAATTTCGATAGATGTTTGTAAGTACAGCAGCGTTGGTGCAGTACCCAGTACCACACTCTTTACGAAAACCACACTTCTTCTTTTTCTCGATCTTTATAACCCTTGATGTTATTGTGGTAGTCATCAGTTCACTTATTGCATTGTTATTTTAGTCATTCTGTTTTTGTATAATTACTTAATTTATGTAGATAGCCAAAGTAAACAATAAAATTTACTTTAATTAGACGTGACAAATAAATCATTGACAATTAATCGGTATCAGCCATGCATTCCGCTGTAGCAAATATGTACAGACGCCAGCACATCAGGCTACTACAATCTGTCAATTTTTTTAAATAGATTTTCAACTTTATCCGTGAAGGTTAAGGTTCAAAGTTGATTGGGAAAATTTGACCGTTTCGGGTAGCTTGATGTGCTGGCGTCTGTACCAAGGAGAACTTATTTCAATGTTAATAATAATAAAATATAAATGGAGGTACGATCAATAATGATGATAATATTGATATCTACATGTTTATGAAATACATATAAAAAGGTTGCTCAAAACCTTTAGTACGCTTAACAGTAATTTTTAATAGGCACACTCTTCATCTTTGGTTGCGTTTAAAAAGTAACATCTTTATAATTGGAATGCATTGCTTCGCGCGACGCAATGGCAATATTTTTGTCCTTTGACTCATGATGTGTACGAACGACTTTCAAGTAGTGAGAATACAAGTATCTGGATAATACCACCGTTCTAAAAGCGATATAAGTAGACGAGCGACATTGACGAATGCGACAAGTACGAGTGCAAACGCGAGAATTGACCTCCTGGGACCACCTTCTCATCACAAAACTAGAGAATTCTGAAAAAAAAATTATCAGAATTCTCTAAAACGTTTTAAAATAAGGTCACCAGATGGCGCTACTGTACACCGCTAGATCGCGTTGTCGTTGTCGCTTGCCAAATTGTTAGGTCCCGTCGAAGATTTTGTGTGACTGAGTTTTGTTAGGTGTAAAGTAGCTTCAAAAGTAAAGTCCCGTGTTTAATGTTTAAGTAGTTGGTTAGTTTTGGGTTAGTTTATTTTTGTTTTATTATAGTCTTGCCACCACATGCGTTTTAGTAACCTACAGCTGCAGTCGGGTTTTTTTTTAAGTTGGTTAGGTATATTAACTATCGGATTTTAAACTGACATGGTTATTTTCACTACTAAAGTTCTTCAAAACGGGTTATTTATAATGTTTTTTCTTTAACAAAATATCCTATTTTAAATAAAAAACATGGTAAATATCCCGTTTTAAATAACTTTAGTGGAATATTAATTGTTGTAAAAAAGTTTGTGCTCGCGAGGTCTACTGTTCGCAGAACTACTAGTTTATACTACCGTACAGATACCCAATCCCATACAAAGAAATGACACCTCCCTAAGTCTGGCTATTGAGCTGGCTATTTTTCTGCCTCCATTTTTAGGGTTCCGTACCAAAATGGTAAAAAGGAACCCTTATGGTGGTAAATCATTTGCAATTTGAGCATATTTCCACCATATTATGTTGTTATTCGGATTTAGACAATGTTTATCTAGGCTCCTACATCACTTTTTTTCTACAAACTTACCTAAAATAAAGTTTAAACGAATTTAATTTCGCACATTTTTACAGCGTAAATGATGTTTTCATACTGTTTTTATGTATTATAAACAACAATATTTATAATATTATTTCCGCAGAAGCATAGCTTATTATATTATCAAGTTACAATATATCGAAAAAAAAATTGGAAAAACATAAGTTTTCATTTATCATTTTTGGTATTACGGAACACATCCAATTTTATCATAAGTTTTCGATGGCCAGTAGTGCTATCGTGTCAAGCAATAAATATCAATGTGTGCGTGGTAGTATTGCTTACTGTTGGTGTATATCGCTCCGACAGGCGCTCACACTAGCGCAACGTGCTTGGTTGGAATTCTTGGAATTCGTTCGGGTTATTTTTGTCAGTATTAGACTATTAGGTAATTTACTGTGATGTACCATCGAAGAAATCTATAACTACGAGTGAAGTTCCTGTATGCTCAGGCGAATTATGACGCCATACTGGAAGAAATGATGGCAATTGATTGGCCATTAGAGCTAAATTGTAGGCCTCTTGAAGAAGCAGTTAAATTCTTTTATGACACTATCAACTTGCTTCATAATACACATATTCCATCTAAAACTATCGCTCCAAGGGGTAAGTATCCTCCTTGGTACAAAAGCCCTCTTATTAAAATAATTAAAGGAAAGTCTAAAATTCACTCAAAATTTAAAACCTATGGAAATCTCTCAGACTATCAATCTTTTGTTACTTTACGTCAACGAGCCAAAGATCTGGAGAAGGCAAATGTTTGATGACTATATAGCAAACATTGAATTAGCCATTTCTAAAAATTCTAGGGCTTTTTGGCAATATGTTAAATCTAAACAACAAACCAACTGTTACCCATCTGTATTAAGGTTTGGTGACGTGTCGTCTGGTCACGGGGAGGAAATCTGCTATATGTTTGGCGACTGTTTCTTTTCAAACTTCCAAGAGCGACGCGACGCAAATGAATTTTTAGCCTCTGCGAGAACGGATCAGTGTATTGGTCTCGTATTAGACATCTGCTCTATTGAGGTACAGGAGGAGGTGGTATCTCGCTTGCTGAAGCAAGTGGATATTAACAAATCCGCTGGTCCGGATAATATTTCACTAATTTTTATTACCAAATGTGCCGGATGTCTATCCATTCCATTGACATTATTATTCAAACGGTCATTCGATTTGGGAGTGGTGCCTAAAATCTGGAAGTCAGCGTATATAAAGCCGATTCATAAAAAAGGACCTAAGGACAGTGTTGAAAATTATAGACCGATTTCCAAACTCTGCGTGTTCGCTAAAATTATGGAGAAAATCGTATAGGTACAACTTTCTTCTGCACTTAAATTAAGTTTCTCCGAACATCAACATGGGTTTTTAAAAGGTCGCTCCACCACGTCCAATCTTGTGGTCTGTAGTGACTATCTTTCAGAGCTTATGTCCAGGAGGTCACAAGTCGACGTTATATATACGGACTACAGCAAATGTTTTGATCGAATTGATCATGCGCTTCTTATGCGCAAATTGCTAGCGATTGGTGTTAGGGGTAGCTTGTACAGATGGTTTGTATCATATGTTGAAAATAGATGCCAGGCCGTAGTCCTCAATGGTTATGCTTCGAGAGCGATGTACATTCCGTCGAGCGATGTACATTCCCCAAGGATCCTTACTGGGACCTCTTTTATTCAATATTTTTGTAAATGACATCGCATCTTGTTTCCTAAATTCTAAAATTTTATTATACGCGGATGACATGAAAATTCTGAGTCAAGTGTCAACCATTGATGATGCACACCTATTACAGGAAGATCTGGACCGGTTCCATGATTACTGCGATCGTAATAGGTTGGATTTAAATATCTCAAAATGTTATGTGTGTACATTTACTCGTAAGCCAAACCCTATTAGGTATGATTACAAATTATCGAATACCTCAATTGCAAGAGTAAACGTCATCAAGGATCTTGGGGTAATGTTTGACTCAAAGCTTTTGTTTGATGCGCACATTGACATATAGTCAACAAGGCTTCTAAAGCATTGGGTTATAATTTTAGGGTCTCCTCTGAGTTTAAGAATGTCAAAACCATGAAAATTCTATACTGTGCTTTTGTCCGTAGCCATCTCGAATATGCTTCTCAAATTTGGAATCCAAATTACAATGTTTATATTAATCGCCTTGAAAGTATACAAAAAAGATTTTTAAGGTACACTCAATATCGTTCAAATACTTATCTTCCTAACTATACTAGTCGGTGTAAGAGATTTCATATTCTTCCTTTACACGAGCGAAGAAAAATTGCAGATCTTGCTTTCCTAATTAGTATAATGAACGGGTCTACTGACGTCCCTGAGCTTCGTGTTCCGTCTGTGTTTCTTCGGAGACCTCATCTCCTTCACGTACCTATTGTGAAAACTATCTATAGGCAAAATACATATATTTTAAGAGCATGTATGTTTAATAAGGCGTGCCGGGATGTTGAGCTTGATTTATTTACGAATAGTGTCCAGAAATTAAAAAAAATGTTAAGTAACTTTTTCTTTGAAGAGTAACATTGTTGCGTTATGTATTTTATCTTTGTTTATTCCCTTCAGTTGTTTCTGTTTTACTCTCACGCTGTTTGTACCGTTTTGTCAATTTTATACTAAGTTTATATGAGTGGAAACTTGTAATTGGCCTTCTTCTACATATTACTTCTGACTACTCGAGTGTACTAGCTGTAAGTTTTCTTAAAATTAATAAAATAAAGAAATAAAATAAAATAAACTAAGCAATTTGAAAACAAAATCCCGGGAGCACACGACCCTTTTTTTTTCGTAGGTAACCGTTACTATATTGGCCGAGCGCTGCAAGCAGAAATAGTCCTTACGGTGTATAGGTATGGGTTTCTTCGATGGTACGTGTGTATACGTGTTTGTTTGCTAAATTGTATTGTAATAATTATAATTCTGACACTATTGACCTATTTCATTTTATTTTTGGAAGGAAGTTCTTTAACGCAGCTTGTAAACTTTCAGAAATCGTCACGCTAAAAAGTGTTAATATTGTCTTCTTCTAATTCAAAGAGAAAGAAAGAGAGAGAAAGTGAGAATTTGGTCAAAATATAAATCCAAGATGGCGGCTCCGAAAATTTTAAATTTTTTCATCATGGGTATCGCTTTCAAGGTTTTCGAAGGTGTTAAAGCCAATAGTGGGGTCAAAATATAAATCCAAGATGGCGGCTCCGAAAATTTTGAATTTTTTCATTATGGGTATCGCTTTCAAGGTTTTTGAAGGTGTTAAAGCCAATAGTGGGGTCGAAATATAAATCTAAGATGAATAATACGAACGTTTTCAAAATTTTCGTCATGGGTGTCGTTTTCATAGTTTTCGATGGTGCTAAAGCTGACAGTGAGGTCAAAATGTAAATCCAAGATGACGACTGCGTACATTTTAAAATTTTTCATTATAGGTATCGTTTTCATGGTTTTCGAGGGTGCTAAAGCCAATAGTGAGGTCAAAATGTAAATCCAAGATGGCGGCCATGAACATTTTAAAATTATCATCATGGGTATTTGCGGCTGCATAAGTATTGTTTTTGTTTTAAATCATACGCGAGAAAGAACTTCGTTCCTGACGGGGCTCTCCCGACCGCACACCTTTTTTTTTAAAATGCTGACATATAATATACCAATATCTCTGAAATAAGATCATAACTAAATAAATGGATGTTGAATTTAATTTTTTTTTAATACTTATGGGCCTACCACACGCACAAGCTTCACCACAGTTCTGCCTGCGCAGGCTTCTCGCATGAAAAAACTGTACACGGACGGCGTTACCACACGGCACAGTTAAGTACGCGCAAGCCACAGTCTTGTCAAAATCGTCGGCGTAGAAACATGTTTCCTAATGAAGAACTATTTCTTCTTTCTCCCTTAATAAACTATGATCCTCTTTCATTTTATTTATCATTTTTTTCGTAGGCATGCCTAGTTCTTTTTATTTCGATCGGAATAATCCTTCGATTTAATTTTCCAGAGTGCAGGCAGAGATTTGTATACCTAGACTTATTAATTTAGACATGAACTCGCGATTGTGCGTACGCAAATCGGCCATTTTTATTTGCAATCAATTATAAACCTTATCTCACCAAACACAGCGTGCATTTACCATGCACCGTACAACTCACTCACACGAAAACATAATTTCTATCGTTGTGCTGTACAGAAACAATTTATTTTACATATACGCTAGTGATTGACTAAATCGGAAAGGTATTGATTCTTCCATTTAATATTATCGACGGTGAAGTATCAATATCTAATAACTAACCTGTGGGTCCCCCATAGCACAGCATCATGCTGAGTGGAAGCCTTCTTGTCGCAGTAATGTCGTGCAGCACCGCCTTAGTAAATTCTGTTTTATGCTCGTGATTTATTATGTACTTTGTGTTATTCTTTGTTTACTCATGTTTTTTATGTATGCACGTGTTTCTGTGACAAATAAACCTATCTTTCTTTCTTTCTAACATTTTGTCGATTTTCATTTACTAATGTTTACTTCAAATGGTCAAAAACTATAGAAATAAAACGTTTTTTTCTCCTCCTGTAAAACCATATTTTTGTAGTTATTAGATATTGATACTTCACCGTCGTTATACTTTAAAAAATTTGGTGTCCTGAAAATAAAATAAATAAAAACGATAAGTCCAGAAAATGTTATAATAAAAATAAATAATAAGCAAAAAATTCAAACAATTAAAAAATCTAGTTACGTTGGTTTAACCTGTCATAGTTTATTGAAACAGTAGATATTGTTGAACCCTACTATGATGTTTACTCACTGACCTGTAAAGTGAAGGTATTTGTGCAGCACTTGACGCTTTGATATTACTGGAGTGGCATTTTTTGTCAAATAGGGTAATCTTAAATTAATATATTTTTCCATGACTGCTTTAATTAGAAATATTATGTGATTATTCATCGGAGACTGCTCAAATTGGTGAAACTTAATATTATCAAAGAGAAATTCAAACCCAAAACACTCCACCTAAAATTTTATTAACTTACTTTACGACCGTTGGTTACGCATTTCTCTGCGACGCTGTAAAATAATCAAAATAAGTAAAACACATTATTTCACATCGATCTTCCACCCGGGTAAAACAGTTGACAAATTGAAGAATAAAGTATAATAGCAATAAATTCATTCGCCAAACGACATTGTTGTCGATAGCCTACGTTAGTGGATCTGCACAACCACATCACTAGCTCGTCGCCAGACACAGCGGCCGTACTGCGCGATGCATCCGCAGTCCACAGTATCGTTTTGTGATTTTTACATTGCTTGTTGAGTCACTGAGCGACATATTTAGGTAGTGGTTAACGAGCAATGTATGTAGTACAAAAATAGTACAGTCGCTGTGATATTTGGAAACAAAAATAACGTAGTAAAAGCAAGAAATATTTTACAATTTGTTGTTTTTCATTATTTTAAAGACAAATATAGTAAAATACTTGTACTTACATAATATGGTAAGTGATTCCATGATTCACAAAGTTTTTGTTTTGACTTCGGTTTTTACAAGAAACCACTGAACAACACGGCATTCTTATAAATTATCCCGATCACGGCCGAAAGTACACTAGTTCGCGGAGACGGCCATTTTCGTATGCAATGAGCACTTTGATCATTACGCGCGGACACAGACACGCCCCCATGCCACTTCTCCTGTTTTTTATATTTCTATGGTCATAATATTAATCTTTTTAAATAGTTCTCTGAGAGATTCGCGACGATATAGATTATAAATGGCTCTGACAGCTCTCTTTTGTAAAATAAATATGGATTCAATGTCAGCAGCCCGATCCCACAGTAAAATACCATACGACATAATGCTGTGAAAGTAGCTAAAATATACCAAACGCGCGGTTTCTACATCTGTTAATCTTTCGAACAGCATAATAAGCGGCCGAGCTTAGCCGCCCCCGCAAGAGATGTTATATGAGGTCCCCATTGTAATTTCTCGTCCAGCGTGATTCCTAGGAAAACTGTTTGATTCATAAATTCCAGTTATATAATATCCTGTTACCGATAGGATAAACCAGTACCCTAATTGCGTAACTTATTTGCGTAAACAATTATGCCTAATTTGTTTCATTTTGACGGTTCAACAATATTCATTGCGTCATTTACGTTGTTGAACAGATTTTTTTTCCAACTTATGAAGCAATGGATTAACTATCTGTTTCAAATCGAAACAGATTGTGTTGTATTACGCAATTAGGATACTGTTTAGCCTAGGTCGAATCGGTTTATCCTAGTTAGAATTTATATGCTTTAGGATAAACTGGTAGGTCCTAGTCTGAACTAATTTCACCTAATTTGTATCTTCTATAAGCTTTTCAAAGTAAACTGAATTAAGGAATAGAAATAAAATAGTCAATATAATTATCAAAGTTATTTATTAACTAATCAGTAATTTCACATCTGTCACTTAGATCAACTTATATTCATCCACAGAAATCACCTTATCTGCAATTTACTTATTTTTGCAAGGTTTACTCTGGTAGCACTTAAAATTGCAGAGTACTTTGTTTTTCTTACAATTGCATTTGTTTGATGTACAGTTTTTCATGCAACTGCATTTCACGAAGCCTTGCCCTGATCCAACAGATTTTTTTATGGCTGCAGTTAAAGATATTTCAATATCCTAGTTAATATCTCCCACATCTAAAAACTTCTGAATGCAGACGTTGAAATCAGTTCTAAAAAAATAAAAAGAAGTTAAAACAAATATTTTTTAACATTTCATTACAGAAAGTTATGGATTTTTTTATAAAACTATGCCTGCTATAATGTTTTTGAAGTACGCCATGTTTGGTGCCAACTTTGTAAAGACCCTCATCAGTCTTTTGAAGTATTACTCCAATTATGTTTCGAAGGTCACCTCTGCCTTTATCTACATCTGGAATAGGTATGGTTACGTTGTATCCAATGTTAGAAACTTTCATTCTTTTAGCATGTTTTTCTAAATCGTCTGTCGCAATTTTTGTAACATTTTGAATTTCGTTTGTGTCAATTTTCACAATGTTATCATCATCATTGTCTTCGTATTGTTCAGTATTGCTGTCATCTTCGATTGCCTTTTTTAGATCATCTTCATCCTGAATATCACGGCTGAATAGACTGAATAGACGTGCTTTGTGTTATTTTACAAAAAAAATTGAGTATTAAATTATTAATGTAAGCAATGTTGAGTCGGAAGTGTATTGATAATAATGTGTAACAAGTACTAAAGTGGAGTGAACTGAGTTAGTGAACTTTATTAGCGAGTGTGACATCGCGCGGCTTGCGTTCGCTGAGGTAAGCTCTTCCTCACCTCGAGGAAAAGAGACGGGCTGCGAAAAATAAATAATTTATCCTTGTCGCACTGCTGGAACCGCGGAGTGCGCGGCAATTGCGACAAGATTTTGAATTTTGATTTATGAACCAAAACAAAAATGCCTAATAATTGCAGTGCTTGTGGTTCAATGATAAAAGATTTATATATGGAATGTTCCAATGTAGAATGCAAGGAAAAATTCGACTTAGCATGTCTGGAAATAAAGAAAGGAGCGTTTATTACATATACACAGGCATATAAGAATAACTGGACGTGCCCGGAATGCATTTGTTCAAAACCGAAGATAGAAAATAGTGACATTCCGGTCATGAATACACCTGACCTCAAGATTAACACTGCTATACCAATTATCAATGTAAATATGCAGCGGGGGAGTCGGACTAATTTTTCACCAATAATTAGAGATGCGGATTCTGTATTGCTCGAGGAATTGAGAGAATTTCGATCAGATATTGTAGCTCGCATGGACAGCCAAGTAAAGACTATAACGCTCTTAATGAACCAGTTTTCTCAAATAAAGACCGATATGAACAACGTAGTTAAAATGATGAGGGTACTCGAGGCGAAAGTAGAGGCTAAGATAAACCAAGAACGACCAACTCAAGATGTAAGTAAGGAGTCATCCGACAATCCTCCTTCTCCTTCTACGTTAGCAGAAATAGTTGGTCAAAAGAGCAGTTCTAACGTACGCGTGCAAAAGAAAACGTCTTCTACCTGCATCATAGCGCAAAAACTAAACAACTGTGGGGCCACGAAGTCCGCTGTGCTACCGGGAAAGACTACGTCAATTATTAACCCACTAGCTGCTAATGAACCAACGAATGCAGGGACAGAGGATAGTGAATTGGACTGGACAACAGTACGAAATAAAATAAATAACCGGCAACCTAAAGATGTGAGAGTTGGAACAAATACAGAGTTGAAGGCAATCCAAGCTACAAAAAGGAGAAAGCACCTGCATGTCTGGCGGTTGCATCCTGAATCTACGCTGGAAGCCATAACCGGTAACGTGAAAAACGTATGTGGCCCAAATATTTAAATCAAAGTCGACAAAATCAAACACAAAACCGAGCAAGATTACTCGTCGTTTATAGTAGGAGTGCCTGAACAATGTTTTGAAAAATTAAACCAAGCAGAAATTTGGCCCATGAACGCGGAATTTAGTGAGTGGATTTGGTTTCGGAAGTCAACCAAAACAACACCAAATGAATAACATTGAAATATTCTACCAAAACGTCAGAGGTCTGCGAACGAAGTTGGACGAATTCAGAAACAATATAAATTCATTAAATTCTGACTTACGAGTATACGGATATCACATACTTCGCTGTGATCGAGCGGATGGTCGCAAACAGGGAGGCGCGTTTTTAATGGCCACACACCGGTTCGAGCTGCGGCAAGTACATGTTACTGACGTATCGGTAGACAGCTGCGTTTTTTAAATTGTTTGTGCGAAAGTACACTTAAATAACAGATTTTTGTTTTTGTGTTCGGTGATTTATATTCCGCCTGGTAGTTCAGAGAATGACTACATGATTTTGTTTAGTATAATAGAAAACCTGTGCACTAGATATAACGATCGTCTAGAAGACAAACGTACTAATTACCGATGTCACTTAATACAAATATACACTCAAAATTTAGGTAGAAAGAGATGAAATTTTAATACTCAAAATTTTGCACTTAGCACGTTTGTCTTCTATACCATCGATAAGGAAGTTGTAGTATTAGGTGATTTTAATTTACATTCGTGTCCTTTGAATGTAACTAATTATTATGAATGTTTCGTGTCATTTGCGAATTCACTCAAAGTACAGACGCCAACACTTCAACCTACTACAATCTGTCAAATTTATTTAATAGATTTTCAACTTTATAGCTGAAGTATAAGATTCAAAGTTGATTGGGAAAATTTGACAGTTTCGGGTAGCTTGATGTGCTGGCGTCTGTACCCAATTGTTTAAATAAGCAGCTGGATTTGGTTTTTAGTTCAGGTTTTTACTAATTTTAGTTCAGGTTTTTGATAATCCGCTTTGTAAAAGTTCCACTGCGATCTAATATTACGTAAACCGGGCGCGCGAGCGGGGGAAGCTCCGCGGGGGCGGCGGTGGCGGCGGCGGCGGCGCCACCGCCGCCCCCGCGGAGCTTCCCCCGCCCATTAGATCGCAGTGGAACTTTTACAAAGCGGATTATCAATTGCTGTATTCAAAGTTAGCTTCGATTGATTGGGGAAACTTGTATGAGATGAGCGATTTAGAAGCAATTTTGGATTTATTTTACAGTACTCTTAATAAAATTTTGGATGACTGTGTTCCCAGAAAAAAGCCTAGTCCAAAGTCGCGGTACATTTATCCGGAATGGTACACGAGCAAAATAATAAAACATTTAAGAACTCAAGCAAGACTTCACAAGATATTTAAAACAACTGAACTTAGTAGGGATTATGAAGAATATTCTTAATGCAGAGCGCTTAGAAAGCTATAGAAACTGCTCACAAACTGCATCAACATAAAATCCAGGGTCAGTTTGCTAAAGATCCTAAGTCATTCTGGCAATATACATATACAGTCAAAGAAAAGTGCAGTAGACAAGAAAACTATTATATTGGATGGTGAGCATTTATCGGATACCGAGTATGCTAAACAGTTCGCAAAAATTTTCGAATCTGTTTCCAGCGATCAGCCACCACGGTTAGACGCTCAAGCGGCGGCGGCAGCGGTAGCGGCGAGCGGTGCGCGGGTGCAACTTGACGCACTGAGTCTGGAGGACGTCAGATGTGCACTGGAGCGCCTGAAACCGAAGCGTTCAATGGGCCCGGACGGTATACCGGCATTTTTTTTAGGGATTGTGGTAGGGTGCTCGCGGAACCGCTATTTAATAATTTTAATGTGCCTTCATTCGACGACGTTCCCCACTCAATGGAAGATCACGAGGGTCATTACGGTACCCAAAAGTAGAGCGGGGTTGGATATAACTGGTTATAGACCGGTGGCCGTGCTGTCGACACCGGGCAAGGTGTTCGAATCTGCTGTCCACCGCTGCATGCTGGAGCAAGTGCGCGGACAATTGGCTGACGCGCAGCACGGCTTCCGGCCGGCGCGCAGCACTACCACCAATCTGTTGAACTTTATGGCGCAGGTGGTGCCGGCGGTATATTACACCTGGTCCGGTGTGAGCCAAGGCAGCAATTTGGGGCCCCTCGAATTCATCATAATGATAAACGATTTGCCGGAAGTCGTCAAACATGGCTCTTGTTTATTATTTGCGGATGACCTTAAGTTGCTGCTCGAGGTTAATAGTGAATCCGATTGCGAACGATTGCAGGAGGATATAAATAGGGTAGTGGAATGGAGTCAGGACAACAAGCTTTTCTTCAACGTGTTGAAGTGCTTGGTGATGAGTTTTACTCGCGCGCGGGCCCCTCTAGTGCACGAGTACGTGGTGGGTGCCGCGCCTATGCAACGAGTCACAGAGGTGCGGGATTTGGGGGTTGCTGTCACTCCTGAACTGTCTTTTCGCAATCACATTACGGGGATATGTAAAAGGGCGTTTAGAAATTTGGGATTTGTTCTGAGACAGACAAGGCACTTCACTAACATCTCAACAGTCAGGATCCTGTATGACGCACTAGTCAGGAGTCATCTGGAACATAGCGCTGTCATATGGGCTCCGCATGAGGCCAAGTACTCGGTAATGCTGGAGAGCGTACAGAACAAGTTCACGCGCCACTTGTACAAGAAACTATATGGGGTATACCCGATTTACCCGTTGATGTACCCCACTCTATTTGTGCTCGGTATGGTCGGGTACAACCAACTCAGGGTACGACGGGAATTCACGCTCGTCGCGTATCTGGTTAGGTTACTTCGTGGTTACTCCTGGGTTATCCCAGGAGTACTGCAGCACCTGAGTGTATGTGTGCCAGACCGCTATGTGTGGAGGTGGCGCCGCCCGCCGCTGCTTGCCGTGCCGGTTGCCAGGACCAACCTTCCAAAACACCTTTGACCCGCGCAATTCGGGTTATTAACGATCTTCACTTGAAGATCGATGTATTTACATACCATTTGAGTGTACTCGCAAAAATACTGTTGTTTATTTTGTGTTATAGTGTAGATTAGATTAGGCTATTAATAAGTTGTTGTTTTTATATTTTAAATATTGTGTTTTTTATATTTAGGGAATTTAGTAGTTTTTATTAGTATTTCTCAGTAGCAGCCCGGAGTATGGATTAATGCCCGATTGATGGCAGTAGGCTCGCCCCCTATTACATGGGATTTAAAACATAACTGGCGAAATGTGGGTGTACCTGCTACAGGTACAGTAAGCGTTCAAAAGTGCATAAGCACGCTAAGAGTCGTATTGCTGTGAACACGCGCTGTAGTCCGTACATTTGTATGTATAAACAGTCAGACGTCTGTGGTGTGTGTGCCGTACACACACCACAGAGAACGCAGTTTTGCACTACACACTGTCGTATCGTCACGGTTCGCGGGCGCCGCACTTTTTAAACAAAAATATTTGTTATACACGCATTATACGCGTGACCTTGACCAGTGTATGGGATTGCTAAAATTCGAACGTAAATTATATGTGCAGATAGCAGAAGGCGTTAAGCGTTGGTCTTAGATTCAAGATGGCTAAGGTTCTAATCTCGTAAATGACAACGCTGTTTTTGCAAATATTATTATTTTTGTTTAAAATAATAATATTTTTTAAACATTGCTGCCTTTTTATCAATGTTGTTATTGCAATAAAGGGTTTAGAATAAAAAATGCGTGATATGATATGTGATAATAAAATAAAAAAATATTTATTCGTTATATTTATTTTACTTAAGTATAGTTAACAAACTGCTACAATTATTTATCATTACTTCAGCTGAATAAGATGTGAAATTGATGTCTAGAAACTTAGAAGCAATTTGTATTATTTTGACATATTTAAATTTTGAAATGTTTTAAATTTTAAATGGATTTTTTTCACCATAAATATAAAGCTTTGATCATGATCGAACTGAAAATGTAAAAAAAACTACTGACAAAATATTTGATTTTAAGGTTAAGTATAGGCAGTTTCGTTTACATTAATTATTTTAAATTTTATTTGGCTTTAGTAAATATTGCTTGGTATTGAGGTTATAGCTTAAGTATTCATTTTCTTTACGAAAAGAAGATTGAAACTAAACCTCAAATTTTAATCCTAAAATAATAATATTACCAAAATAATATTAAACATTTTCGGTTTATCTGCAAGAAATACGACAAATACCATTTTGAAACGTGCTTAAAAAAATCGTTACCATAAATTCATGCAATAACGAATCTGTTGTTTATTAAGTTGGTATGATCAATATTTTAAAGTCAAAAACGGTTTTCTAGCTGGTCTTCAGTGATGCAAGCCTTCAGAGTGCACGGCGAACGGTTCATAATGACTTGTTTAATAATTCAGCAAAATATCTCGTTGGTATGAAACCATTTTTTTCATATTCATTTACCATTTGACGTCACTGCACCTCGATAATAAGCCTCTTCCTCATATCTCTTAACCCTCACAGTATTTCTCTAGAACAAATAATAACATTGTATTTATTACACATAATACCTAATTATTTATCATTCACTAATCGAATTAAACCTCATAATGAATTTAAAACTTTAAAGGCATCTTCTGTCTCAACAATACCTCTGTTCTATCAACAATATACCTTTGATTAAGATTTATGTTTAGTAAAATATGAAATATTTAAATGATAACACTCACACTTAGTCCGGTTTCATATCTTGTGTAAATAACATTCACTTTTACGTAGCGCAGTAATATTTATCTCCCTTCAATATTTTTTGAGTGCATTTTGAAAATAATAACCACAACACCGCTAATAGCTAAATACTCGTCACCAACATTATCTACGAACCAACAAAGTTCTATTAAGTGAATACTCGCTGTCTACCCCACAGAAATCGAAATAATTTACTTAGTTTTCTGTGGTCTACCTGCTAAACTTTAATATTTATGTGAACAAGACGAATGAAACAAAAAACTAATGATTATCGAACTGGGGGCCTACCACCAGCTCATAAAGCAGTATTATTTTAATATTACTTCAGTGTGGGAAAGAGATGAAGCTCTACAGGACGTATAGCTCTATCTGGTCATTGGTTGCAGACAAAGTGAGTGTGTGTGTGTGTACTGTGCGTGTCTATAGTATTGTAACAACTTATAGTAGAAGGTCGTAAGTCAAACCGAAGCGTCAATCTATTGCTTCGTGAGATTGCTTATGGACTTTTGGTCGGTACTGTACCTACACCTCTGCCCAACCCTTCGGGGAAACAAGGCGTAATGTCATGTTTGTTATTTTTATTTTTTTATGTTATTTTATGTATTACTGGTTTTTTACGTTTGTCATAGTTTTAAATTGTAGATAAGTTAATTTTAAGACCGTGCTATTGCATTAGGTATACACCTGTAATGATAGTTGTAAGGTAAATTTTAGTAAATTAATGAATAAATCATTTATGATTTCTTGAGGCAACGAGGAAGTGGAAAGTCCTACTCTAGGTTCGATCCCGAATAATGCTTTGTAAGGTGATTGTTTAATGCCAGATTTACCACTCTACCAGCTCGATTTTTCATGAATTGGACATACCTTAATCCTTCCGACCACTTCGAATTGTTGTGCTTTAACCAAGAACATTCCATATTTTCAATGTCTTGGTTGGCACGTTCAACAAAACCCTGACTTTGGCTATGCCTTGGTTTTCCATGCACAATTTTAAGTTCAGACCACAGATTTGGAGTTCACTTATAACATTATTGACAAATTCTCTGCCATTATCAGATTGAAGAATGCACGGTGCTCCTACAGTTAGGAATATGTCATTCAAATGATAAACCACTTCTTCAGCTCTCTAACGCATGAAGGAGAACCAATTTTGTGAGATAGTCTTGGTAAACCAGAATGAATTTAAAATTCCGATCTGGTGGTGTTTAGAAATCAATCAAATCGACTTGGCATCTGCTATTCATTTCCGAATGAAGAATTGGCTTTGAAACTAGCCTTCTTTTCTTTTTGTCTTCTTTTGTTGACAAACATCACACATTGATAAATAGAGGCCTATAATTTTCTTTGTGATATTGGCATATTTTTCTGATGTCTCGGCTAACATCCTATCACGATCACCATGACCCACAGCTACATGAGCTGCGTCAATCACATCATAAAGTTCATCAGCTGGAAGAAAGTATTTTATATTCCCTTCACACCGTGCAATGAGTTTTTTCACATCACTAATTTTCATAACAGCAAATCGTTTCAGTCTTCTTTTTTGTAATGATGTGATTTTTTTCCAACTTTTCCGCGTCTTCTACTTGTTTAACTAAATCCGCATATTCGTCTACTGATAACACATTATAATGAGAAGACTTTTTGATTTCACTCTGCAAAATTGACTCCAAAACTTTTCTCTCCACAGCTTTTGATTAGCTTGTCTACTATACGAAAGCTCATCCATGATAAAACGCCTCACAATATTATTAAGTATACTACGATTATAATAAAATCTTTTAAACGCAATCAGCAACTTAACACGCGCACTCGTCGATACAAAATACCGTTCAAATCAACGAACAGGGCGAGCGAAGAGGGGTTGAAGGCGCGAGGGGCGAGCCAGAGATAATTCGGCGATCAGGGATTCCCCGTTCGTACAGGCAGGGACATGCGTTCCGACTAGGCAAAATTTGTTGAGACTAGGACGTACACACGGCTACACATCAAGCTATACATTTCCAGTATAAGCTGACCTCGCATTGTACGGAAATCCTATACAATGCAAGATCTGCATAAACTGGAAACGTATAGCTTGATGTGTAGCCATGTGTACCAGTTTATCCTAAAGCATGTAAATTCTAACTAGGATAAACCGATTCGACCTAGGCTAAACTGGTTTATCCTATCGGTAACAGGATGAACGTGTTTGGCCACGCTGGACAAACCAGTATTGGTTTGTCCTATCGCGTACCTATAGGGTGAACTGGTTTGGCCTAGGCGGAACTAATTCATCCTAAAATCGGGTTTGGCCGGTAACATATATACATACATATAAACAAGAATTACTCGTTTAAAGGTATTAGATTCTGTTTTATCGTGGTTTTATTGGAGGTGACATCTGTCATGTCACCTTCGTTACGGTAATTTTTTTAAGTCCCTTTCTCGGGTTAATTTTGTTCTTTTTTTATATTTTATTTTGATTTGAAGGCTTTTATGCTTGTTTTTGGTTTCAAATGTAACAGAAAACTGCGTCTAAAATAAATAAAACCATGAAAATTGAGAAAACCATTTTTGTGACGTGTTGACGTTTGTGTTGCCAACTTATTATTATTAATACAGCTCACCTTTATGTTCTATCGTGCCTGAGGGTAGTTGTACGATGCAAACATCTACTCGTCATTAACTGCTTGCAACACGTGCTCAGCCATTCGATTGGCTGCCACTGTTCATGCACCGGGCCACGATATGTCCTAGTTTCCCACACGTAAAGCACACGAAGGACGCTTGGCTCGATACTGAAAAAGTCGTAGATCTTTCTCTGCTGTCAATCGGCTTAGCTTGGCTTTCGCGCACCATGATCGCGCATGAGAACTTGCATGTTTGTATTTTAATGTTCAAACACGGCACGCCAACGGTCACTTTCATCCTTTTCATTTTGCGTCTGAAGGAACACGTACCCCAATTCTGATGACGGAAGAGCGTACGTGTCTCTTTCGTTATTATCAGCCATATTTTTATCTACTGTGTACAATTCACACACTATAGGTACACGACACAACTATTTGGAACGCACGACAGTTTCTGAACGTGTTCACTGCTTGACCGCCACCGCGAACTCTGCTGAGCTCCGGCCGGTCCGAGCGTTATGTTGTAGACTCTGCTCCGATTAGTCAAATCATTGACGTATTTCCGACCTAAAGAACTTAAAATAGTTATCTATGCAACTGTTGTATAATAAGGGGTATTAAAATACGAATGTGGGTTTAATAATAGTATCACATGAGTGTTTTAATACCTAATTATGTACAGTTGCATACAAGACTTTATCTACACCCATAATATGAATCCTCTATAAAAGGTTCTGAAGCCATAGGGTGTTGTACAATATTGTTTTCTCGACTTTTCTGGTAATAATTTGTTAGAAATGTCCTTTGCTGCATTAAAAATATCTGGTGGTGTGTTATAAAAACTTGTATTATTCATTTTTGTAAACAACAAAGTAATAAATTTTTGCAATACCTACTAATATCGAACAAAAATGGCGGGATACGACGTGAATTCGAATAACCTATAAGTTTATTTGAAATTACGGCGCTGTGGTAGTGAAACGTGCATGCATAACAAAAAACAGAAATTTTGTCTATCATTTATAGCATGGTGTAGATAAAAATATTAACACCATACTATCTGTGTGGTTCTTTCCTCAAAAGTTTTGAGACACTATTAATGTACATGGTCCTCATATGTCCTGACCAAGATCATGTCTGGACTTTAAAAGAGACTGCGACCTCTGAGTTTGTTTCGACCTTTCTTCTCAGAGTAGTCAGATAGGAAACGCCAAACTCATCTAGCTTATTTTTAATATTTTTTTTATATGACGTGTAAAAGTGATTCCGATATCCTATTTACAGAATAAACAATTTCATTTCATTATGTAAAACTACATTCTTACAAATAAATAAATTCTCATTCTGTTTCTGAAACAGGTGAAAAGCATAAGGTTGTGGGATCGGAAACGGATAGCACTGGACTGCAATAACGAATACTTATCGAAAAATGGATAAACAACTGGACGAAGACTGTAGGAGGTCACAAAGTAAGATAGCAGCACCGAAGATAACCTGCGAAGATGAAAAAATCGTAGAATTAACAGAGACACTAGATCGTCTTATGAAGCAGATGTGTGATGTTGAACAAAATGAAAAAAAATCATATGAATGTAGAATTGATTCTTCGCTCAACACCAGAGCTTTATCCAAGGAGGTGGCGACATATCAGCTAGAGAAGTTTAGCAAACATGCACTGGTTATTTTTAATCAGAAGGTAGTTGATGGTGAAAAACCCAGATTTGGCACAGAGAATGACGTGAAGTCTTTGACGACGACCTTCGAGAATTTCGGTTTTGAAGTGACATCATACGACGATTTGACGAAAGATGCCCTTTTTGAGAAGCTTAAAGAACGTAAGTAATTCCTTTTTAGAAAGAACCCTTATAGTTTCGTCTGTCTCTCTGTCTGTCTGTCCGCGGCTTAGGTCAGAGACTCATAGTACTAGAAAACTGTAGTGTGTGTCACGTAAAGTGGAGATGATTTTTTTTTTCTCGTCTATTGCATGCTGTGGGGTGTCGTTGGAAAAGTCATTCGAAAATATGTGGGTGTGTGAAAACCATATAACGATTCAAATCAAATCAAATCATTTATTTGCATAACACAGGTTCAGAGGATGTTACAGAATGGTTCTTAAGGCTCACTGTATGATAACCATGTGAGGTGTGCAGATACATTAGGAACATTATGACATAATAAAAATTATTCTTAATCAGTTTAAATTAAATTACATTCAGGAAATTTCATTTCATTAATTAATTTATTTTATTTTATTTCATTCGGATTCAGGGATCCGTTTGCAAAATATTAAGCTAAGTGCTAATTTTTTGTTAAAGTCAACTGTCCCCCTTTTGTTTTGTGTGGTAATTTTTTGCCAGCTAAATGGTTATTTTTGGATTACGTGAAAAAAAACACGACAGTGGTATATTTATAACGAAGTTAATCTGTGACGAAGTTAAAAGGAAAACTATCACAGCATTCACAGCTAAGTATGCTTTACAAGTTAACGAGTAATAATAAATCTACTTTTATATGCTCGGGCCACACCAACGGGAAACGCCGTTAATTTTCACGATGATGGACCTTAACCCGTCGGAATAAAGTCTATCATCGCGATAATTAACGGCGTTTCCCGTTGGTGTGGCCCCAGCAATACAATTGTTAGCGTTCCCCACATTTAATAAATAATTTTGAAGGTAGAAATAAGTTGATTTGACGGATAATCGGAGGTGAGCAGCACCGGCGACCATTATGAATTGGAACGTTAGGCCTAAAGCTTGTAAACATTTACCTATCATAAGAAAAAGTTGTAGCCTATTGATTATTATTATTATTATTATTTCATACTTGAGTAATAGGATTCAGTGCGTTGACGTTAATGGAAAAAGATCTCCCGGATCTATAGTAACAATGGGAGTCCCTCAGGGCTCAATTCTTGGTCCTTTCTTGTTTCTTATTTATATTAATGACTTGCCTTACCTTATAAAGGATAACCACGATATAGTGTTGTTTGCGGATGACACTTCACTTTTGTTTAAACTTAAACGTCAGCAGCTGGTTACTGACGATGTAAATAGCGCGATCTCAAAAGTAGTTCACTGGTTCAATGTTAGCAATTTACTCCTTAATGAAAAAAAAACCAAATGCATTAAGTTCACCCTACCTCATGTTAGGCAGGTGAAAACTAGTGTGTTAATAAAGGGCGAAGAATTGAATCCTGAAGATAGCACAGTTTTCTTGGGCTTAACTTTGGATGCTAAGCTTCAGTGGGGCCCACACATAGATAAATTGTCAAAAAAGCTAAGCTCCGCAGCATATGCTGTTAGGAAAATTCGTAATTTGACTGACATAGAGACAGCCCGTTTAGTGTACTTTAGCTATTTTCATAGTGTAATGTCGTACGGTATTCTGTTGTGGGGAAATGCCGCCGACATTCAGACTATCTTTGTTTTGCAGAAAAGAGCTGTTCGATCAATTTATAAATTAAGTCCGAGACACTCTCTCAGAGATAAATTTAAGGAGATAATGTAATGACTGTGCCTTCTCAGTATATTTTTTGATAATCTTTTATATGCCCATAAAAATATAAAATTGTTTAAAAAATACAGTGATATCCATAACATAAATACTAGAAACAAACACAAATTTGTTGTACCTACAACAAGGCTCAAGAAAATAGGTGGCTCGTTCAGATGTCAATGTATACGCTTTTATAATAAACTTCCAAGCCACGTACAAGATCTAAGCCTTAATAAATTTAAATCATTCATTAAACGTAAGTTGTGCCAGAAAGCTTTTTATACCGTTAAAGATTACGTTGAGGACAAAAAGGCTTGGGATTGAGCTGCTCCAATTATAATTTTTATTTTTTTACTTTCGGAACTTTGTTTATTTTGCAAACTTTAAAATTATATACACAATGACATGAATATTTACTTGTGAAGTATAATATTATTATTATTTTAATTATTGTGAATGTGAGGACTATGTGGGTTATATTTATTTATTTTTTCTCAGTTACTTCTAATGATAATCTGGCAGTTTTGAGTACTTTATGCGGCCTACCCAAATGTCCCTTCTTTGGTATTGTTCGTCGAATCGTTGAGCTCCTTTTAAGTTCTGAGTTGAGCTACACTATTACTGACAAATGCGTGCACTGACTGGACAGGTGCACTCAAATCTGCATGGTTCTTTCCTCAGAAGACCATTTCAGACACAAATCTACATGGTCCTCAAATGAAATGCTCTGACCAAGATTATTTCTGGGTTTTTATATACACATTGACATTAATGAATTTTATATAAACAATGACATGAATATTTACTTTTAAAGTATTTTATTATTTTAATTATTGTGAATGTGAAGAATATGTGGGTCATTCCTTTTTTGTTATATTTTTAATTTTTTCTCAGTTAGTTCTAATCATGGTCTGACAGTTTGAGTAATTTAAGTGGCCTACACAAATGTCCTTTTTTTGGTATTGTTCGTCGAATCGTTGAGCTCCTTAAATTCTGAGTTGAGCTGCACGATAACTGACAAATGCGTGCACTGACTGGACAGGCCCTCTCAATCTGTGTGGTGCTTTCCTCAAAAGACCACTTCAGACACCAATCCACATGGCCTTCACATGATATGACCAAGATTATGTCTGGACTTTAAAAGAGACTGAGACCTCTGAGTTTGTTTCGGCCTTTCTTCTCAGAGTAGTCAGATAGGAAACGCCGACCTCATCTAGTTTTAAAATATGATTGACGTGTAAAAGTGTTTGTACAAACCTACTTACAGAAATAAAATCATTTATCATTTATCAAAGCATTTCAGGAAATTGAAGACCGTGTATAATTTGACTTAACACCGCTCACACAATATAGTGCATTTAATTTAAATAAAACATCATTAATTACTGAAAAACTAAAATAATGATTTTATCAATTTGATATCGATTAAATCAGTCTTATATTTTTTGTCTATGTCACTGGTAGTGCATGTTCTGCACTGGCATGAGCTGACTGACATTGACACTAGACATTAGAGATGGGTCATTGTCGAATTTTTGACGGACGTAAACGGTTGCAGAAAACTATTAAAGGACGAAACTTATCCAACATGGAATAAAATTGCGTTTTCGTCGAGCGCAGTTTCTAAAATTCAAAATATTTTATTTCACATAAACCTACAAGGGCACTTATGGAACGTCAGAAGCTAGGTGCACGTTCTTACAACTATCAATGATTTGAAATGTATGAAATGGTTTTTTCGCATCACGAACGACAGCATTGACAACTGGTAATACATTATTGACTGTATTTCATTGACAAAAAGTTCACTTTTTATTGGAAGGACTGTTTTACGAGTGTGATAGATAGTTGAATCATTGTACCCAATTGTATTTTCTTAGATGTAAAATAAAAAATCAAACCAAGTAATTCGAAGATTGGTTTGTGCAGTGAAAACTGTTTGAAGTTGAACCCAGAACGTAAAACGGTTTCATCATCACAAAACACAAGATCAAAATTGAGTGATTTAGAATTGCTAGTTGAGTCAAAAAACATTGACGTTCTTTGTCTTAGTGAAACTTTTTTTCGTGACCAGAATGCAGAAATACTACAGCTGCCAAATTATAAAATGGGAACTTATTTTTCCAGAAAAAATCAATCTCGAGGTGGTGTGTGTATTTATGTAAAAAACTCAATTAACTACAGAAAAATTGAATGGTTATCTGAACTATCGGTAGAAAATTACTTTGAGTGCTGTGGTATAATAATTCCAGAAACAAATTGGTACATTTTGTGTATGTATAGAACACCTAACAATATGTCAAAAGCATTTGACTGTGTAAAATATGATATTTTGTTTGATAAATTAGAAGGTATTGGAATAAGAGGTATAGCACTAAAATTAATTGAAAATTATTTAAATAATAGAATGCAGGCCACTTTTATTGAGGTATACAATGAAAGTACAAAAATGGTGGAGGTAGTTAAATCAGAATTCGAATCTGTAATACTAGGCGTACCGCAAGGCAGTATATTAGGCCCCCCTTTATTCCTTCTGTATATTAACGAGCTTCCAAACATAATTAACCACCTTTGCGTAATGTATGCTGATGATGCAACTTTGTTTATTCCAAATGAATATGCTAATGATTTTAATTACGAAAGTGAAATAAACAAAACTTTAACAACAGTAACTGATTGGTTGCAGTCGATAAATTTGAAAGTGAACCTTTCAAAAACTAAATTAGTTCAATTTAGAAATTACAAAACTAAACCTGTAAAACTGAATGTAACTGTAACTGGTGTAGCGATTGAAGAAGTTAAAGACACAAATTTTCTAGGAGTTACAATAGATCAACATTTAAACTGGAAGGCACATATTGAAAAGATTAATAAAAAAATATCCAGTGCTTGCTACGCATTGTCAATCCTGGCAGAAACTACAAATACCAGTGTTACTAGAAATGCCTATTTTGGTAATGTTTATTCACTGCTAACGTATGGTATAATATACTGGGGAAACTCGACGAACGTGCAGTCCACATTCATTCTCCAGAAAAAATGTCTTAGGACAATATATAACATGCATAGCACCGAATCGCTAAGAGAAGTTTTCAGAACGAAGGGTTTCCTAACACTGACTGGTATTTATATACTCGAAATATGTTTATTTGTTAAAAATAATATGCAATATTTTAATTTTAAATCTGATTCTAAGAGAAACATTCGCAAGCAATATAAATATGACATTAATTTACCTGTTATTAATAATATGATTTATTATAAAAGTACCTATGTAACTGTTATTCGTGTATACAACCAGTTACCGCCAGCTATCAAGCAATTAAATGGAAATATGTTTAAAACAAAATTAAAAAAAATGTTAATTGATAATGTATTTTATAATCTGAATGAGTTTTTTGAGAAAAAATAATGTTCATACCTATGCAATTTATTTGTAATTTGTTTGTAATCTATTAATATTTTTGTAATTTATTTGAAATCTTGTTTGCTTTATAATAAATACTATTGCATATCCGACATGGGTAGACTGTTGAGCCTGTTTACGTTTAAAATAAGAACTAATGTACACAGTTATGCAATAAATATATCTTTATCTTTATCACAAAACGGTTTTTGTAAACGATTCGTCGTCGCAACGCCCACCCCTACAAGACAGTTGTCACTTGTTTCGTGTTTTCCGTTGCGTTTTGAGTGCTTTACCGATTATTTTTCATTTTCAACGACCATTGCTTTTTTTTTATGAATTATGACCCTGCTTACCTTGTACGACCCTTGCTTCACACTGGACACCGAAGATCGCTCACACGATTGACTTGGAATTGTTATTTTGGATTTTACCGCCGCTTTATGGGTTGGATATTGTTGAAACTATGGATCGCTGTGTGTATTGTGGGATAGAAACTAGTCACTGCAATACACTAATATATGTTAGAATCTATAAATTCACACCATTTACATCTCGTTACATTCAGGCCCAAGAGTGTATGTAATCGGGTTCCGTCTCCTTTGTTATAATCGTTTACAAAAATATGTTACGCAATTAGGGAACAGAGCGTTGAAAATAAAGTGCACGAAAAAAATCATCGCAGTTTTATTACGTCCGTACTTTGCAAGCTGCCGTAAACAGCGATTTCTCACGAATAAAATAATGTCTTTTCCCAGCAATAATTTTTGCTCAATGTTACTTAGTTGATACTACTGACACGCACGCGCGTTACATGAAACAATGCGTGTAACGGCTATATGATGGATCTTTTTACATTCTGTATAATTATACAACGTGTTCCTTTTGATATCCCACAACCCTATAGTATTAATGAGACCATGTCAAAAAATCAACTGGCATATACTCGTATATAATTATATATATATTTATTATGATAACGTTGCATTATACTCTCGATGTGTGTATTCAAGTTTCATTGTACGACTAAATCATTTTCATCTAAACCAATCATTCATAATTAAACCTAAGAAAATGCGAAGTTGTAATTTTTTTATGGACTTAATAGTCAGAAGTTAATAAAAATATATATTTCACGTTATGGTATTTTACATAAATAATCGTGACTTTGTTGAATTATTTTTGTATGAAAAATCAAAAAGAAATATATAAACATGCCAGGTGATTCTTTGATATAGTCTCAGTAATACCAAAGATTACCAGATAAATCACTCCACTTACGCGCACTAACTACCTACCGGCCGCCGGTTCGCAACGGAACCATTTCTTGACAAACTTAGTTTCAAATTCTTATGATATGGCTGATTCTGGTGTATTATGTGGAGTTGATGGATCTAGCAAGAGAAGACATAAAAACTTATCTTTTTTCAGTTTACCTGCTGATACAGAAATGCGAGTACCTATCTAATTTGTTTTGTCGTTTTTAGAGTTCCGTAGTAAACAAGGAACCCTTATAGTTTCGTCATGTCCGTCTGTCTGTCTGTCTGTCCGCGGTCTAGCTCCAAGACTAAGTACTAGAAAGTTGTAATTTGGCATGGGTATACATTAGGGTGGAGCGATTTTATTTTATTATTGTTTCAGCATACATGTTAAAAGTTGCTATTTTAGGTCCTCACTAAACACAAGAAAAATCAGTTAGCTCATGCTATGTTTAGAGGTGCCCCCATCAGTATAAAGTTTTGAAAAATTTAGGCAAATCTACTGAAAGACGTCCTGAGCGATGCCATATTAGAGTAAAATTATCAAGATTGAACTTGAAACGTGTCTGGTTCAGATCCTTAGGTAACGGGGTGCGGGGGAGGGGTATTTCACATTTCGTTCTCACACACCAGCGGAGTGCCAGTGACATTCAAATCGCGCGCGCACAGCAATTCACTTGTTTGTCGTTCACTTATTTGACGCATCAAAGTTTATAGAAGATCATTATGTGATTTTATCGGGCACGTCAAAGCACCCCATATTTATTAACCTAATCCGCTTAATTGTTGTTAAAGAGTCATAAAGAGCCCTGTAAGAAATCGACACGTGTTTTAGTTGCGAACCCGGAGACGACGACGCCACGGACCACGTCAAGCGTCACTATGTCACTGCGTTCGGCGTTCGGCGCTTGACGTGGCAACACGTCGTGTCCGGGTTCGCAACAAGTCAATCGTCATCGTGAGGATGCCTCGTTGAGAGGTGAAACATGTCGATTTCTTACAGGGTTCTTTATGACTCTTTAAGAACAGTTCAGCGTACGTCGTCTATTGTATTTTATTAAGAGCTAACTAAAACAGTGATACGAAAATTAACCAAGCATATCTTATTGGCAGTATTTGATGCAAACAGTTAGGATGCTGTCCAGGTCATTATACACCTTAAATAGATATTAACTTATCCTGTTCATGTCATTTCAGTCGGAGAGAGGAACTTCACGGACTATGGATGTGTGGCTGTGGCTATTTTAACACATGGCACCGCCGGCGGCATGCTGTGTGCCAAAGACGAGCACTACAAAGAAATTGACGTCATTGACTATTTTCTCAACAATGCTACTCTCACGACCAAACCCAAGATTGTTATTATACAGGTGAGTTTTTCGATAAATTACCATTGGGGTTGACGTGTTCTAGAGTGGTGATCATGAATCAGCAAATCGTCGTTGACGAGTGAAAACCTCGTAAGTCGATTTTTTTACCAAAAACACTTTTTAATGTAATAAGTAACAAAACCTCGTAACGCACATTTCTAGCTCACCTATAATTCGAATGTTCGATTGTAGCGCCATCTCTCGCGTTCAATGAAAATCTCGTAAATACTAGGTATCCGCCATTAAAGAGGGATAAACTCGGCAAGATGGCCGACGTGTGAATTCTTGCTTTTTAAGACGCAGATATATGACAGTGACCTTGAATGGTTAGCTTGCGTGTTCAGTACTGAGCTCACGCAACGCGTCGTACGTCCAGCCAGTAATAGGACTCGCCCATCAAGGAGCGTTGTCCCAAATTAGTCGCTTAATTAATTTATTACACGTAAAACAAAAGGTTTAATAAAACACGTATACTAAAAGATCAATAATTTAATTATCTTTAAAATGGTGAAGTTTTCAGAAAAATACGCTTGATAGATTTTGCGTCAATCTCAGTTTTTTATCCGCTTTGGACATAACTTTACAAATTAATTTTACTATGTAATATAAACGTAATCAAAAATATGCCTATATTAAAATATTTAAAAAATGCTTTAATTTAACATATTATATGTTTTTCAAATCACTAACACTACTTTAATTTAACATATTATATGTTTTTCAAATCACTAACACTACTCGTTTAGACGTCATCTTCAGTATAAAATCATTAAAAGTCAGTTTATCGTCCCCTTAATTTGAAAAACTTTGTTCAAAGTGGTTTTCGTGTTGTGAAAGGACTGTTTTTGTTTGTCTAATAGAGTGAGATATCAGACTAACTCATAGACTGAGACACAGTCTCAGTCAGTAATTCTCAAACTCAAAGCATTTATTTCAATTAAACCATTTACAGGCACTTTTGAATTGTCAAGGAATCGGTCAGTCAGAAATAGGTATGAAGCTAGTTGCCCATTCCAAAGCGTAGTAGGTACCTATGGAGAAGAACGGGCAAGAAACTCCACGGACACTCTTTTAAATAAAAAATTACATACTCGTTTAAGATTTTTTTGTTTTATTTTCCTTGAATAATTCCGGTAGTCAACCTTGTATCAACGACAAACATCTTGATTATTTTCTAGGAAAACCTCGTAAGTCGCATTTGACTCAGAATTAGGATGCGCACTAAGATATTGGTTACATACATTAATAACTAATGGTTTTCTTTGTATAAAAACACCCAAAACCGGAAAAAGGTTTCATACAAAAATATTCAGGAGACGGTTTTTTGTCTCTCCTAAACAATTTTGTTTTCGATACTCCCGAGGTTTTCACTCGTCAACGACGAAATGTAAGGTAGAACTGTGGTGAAAATGTGAAATGGCAGACAACGTTTCCTTCCAATGATAAAACGACCGTTTTCAAAATTAATGTACATTTTGTAGCAATTATATGTCCATGAAACTTATTGGTAAAATATAAAATATACAAAATAAAATATACAGTAATAACATAGCAAACACAGCAATTTTTTTATATGGAAATTGGTTTTAAGTATTGCAAAAAACTAAATTCAATTCCTGTCGTAATTTTCGTAAAAAAATGCAGCAAATAATAAATAATGCACGCAATAAGTAATCTGATTCAACAATGTTGGAGGCTGAAGGCTGGGAATACACGTCCAATTTTTTCATGAGATAGTCAGATCCGATAGTCTGATCCGGCCATCAGAACAATGCAAACTATCCGACGATAGGATCGGAAGTAGTGTTGCCAGGTCGCCAAACCTAATAGCCGGACAGACCAGCCAGTTTGGCCGGACACCCTACATAATTGAGGATTTTGTGTCTCAGTATTAACAGGTACGACAAAATTTTTTATGTAAAATCAAGCTTTTTTGATTATTACCATAAATCTTGTTAAATTCTAATGAAATATAAGTAAAATCGAATGCCAAATCAGTCTAAGTACTTTATTATTAATCAGCTAGTATTAACTGCGGACTGCGGGAGCGACCGACAGTCGACTCGCTTGCGCTCGGCCACGCTGGACGCTTGCTCGTTTGCGAAATGTAAAAAGTCTAACAAAAGCCAGACAAGTCGGACACCGTTTATTTTAGCCGGACTCGCAATCAAAAAGCCTAACTATGTCTGGCTTTATCCGGACGCCTGGCAACCCTAATCGGAAGTGTGTTGAATGTCCAAACAAAATAATGGCTCCAACGCTTTCCGAAAGTCGAATCAAACCATCGGATCCGACTATCTGATGGAAAAATAGGACGTGTATTCGCAGCCTAAGATAGATGGAAATATACAGTAAAACAATCAATCTACCTAGCCTTTTCCCAACTATGTTGAGGCCGGCTACCAGTCTAAGCGGATGCAGCTGAATTGATTCATTAATCTTTAATCTTTTTAGGAAATGTATTGCCAGTCTTAGTTTCTCTGAAATTTACGAAACGGATGATGCAAATGAAAGCTTTGATTCGTTTTATGATTTGTTTAAACTATTTACGATCTCTGCTTCCCAATTATCAAGCGTAAAATTTCCACAGTTATGAGGCCAAAGTGGATCACACGGGAAATAAAGCGCTATAGTAAGAAAAGACGAAATTTATTGTGGCAATATAGACTAACACGAAACAGTGATTCCAAAATAGCTTTTAGATCGTTCTCAAAAATATATAAAAAAGTGATCAAATTAACACAACGAGCTCAAAATAGCCATTTCATTGGAACATGTACTAACAAATCTAAGGCGACTTGGAAGGTAATAAATAGTATGAAACCCGACATTCCTAAAGCTAATATTAATGTAATTAATGTAAATGACAAATTTATGACAAATCCTAAAATGATAGCAGAGCAATTTAATGATTATTTTGTAGACTCAGTTCAACCGAATGCCAATAATTTTCAAACGAATAAAAATATTAATACATTAGGATCGCATAAATCTATGTTTATGGAACCAACCATACCAAATGACATTATTACTATAATAAACAACCTGAAAAATACCAAAAATAGTACAGGATATGATGATATTGACACAAGAGTAGTTAAAGCAGTGGCTCCTCTTATAGCACCTATATTAAGTGACATTATAAATAACTGTATTCAAGATGGTGTTTTTCCGCAAAAGTTAAAGGTTTCCATTATCAAGCCACTACATAAAAAAGATGACAAAACAAAGATGGAAAATTATAGACCTATAGCTTTTATACCAATTATCTCAAAGGTATTTGAGAAAGTCATTTATAATCGTATTTATAATTACTTTGAAAAACATAATATTTTTTGCAAGGAACAAATGGGTTTCAGGAAGACACATTTCCAAAACTTAAAAATATTGACTGTACCATCACTTTATGTCTATGAAGCCTGTATCTTTGTAAAGAACAACATGTATTTATTTAAAGCTGTCGAAAGTCAACGACGCTCAAAAAAGTTGCACCCGTTAGGCACAAAAACCAAATTTCTATACAATAGTATATACGCAATGGCACCTAAACAAATTACCTAATGAAATTGTGTCAAGCAACAGCATGAATGAGTTCAAACGTAAGCTTTTTAAATTATTAACTAACAAGGCGTATTATTCTGTTAGTGAATATCTTAATAACAAATTTAGATAATATTTTTATAATTTTTTATTGTATACGAAATTGTGACTAAATACTACCTATTTGTTTATGTGACGTCTTAATTTATTGACATTTTATGATTATTATTAGCCATTAGTGTTTGGCATGAAATGTAATTTTCTTGACTTTATATTTTTTATTTTATTAATGCGACATTATGATTACCACAAAAATTTTGTATGCCTTCTGGCGGGGCGTAGTATGGACCAATATTTCTTTGTAAAACATCTGTATAATTTTTACCCTATGTTCACAAAATTAATAAATGAATCGAATTGAACGCAGCGCGATAGCTTGTAAGTTTCTTGTAAGAATATTTAATGTTTAATTTGATTTGAAGTTAGAATTTTTTATAATCTTATTTTCAAAGATAGGACCCTATCTGTGCACTATGGTACAAGTAGCGGGTATGCCGCGACGTAGATTCACGCAATTCAAATTCAAATAATTTATTTCGGTCAAACATCCATATTGTATTAGAGCTTAGAAAAATATGTTAGTATCATTAAAATCAAAAAACAATATTAAAATCAAAAACCAAAAATAAAATATTAGCAAAATGGCAATATTCAATGCAAAATTATGAGTTCAGTATTTTCGAGTCTGATTAGATTCCAACAAGAAATTGTTATAGTGTTATGATCTCAGGTAGATTCATAATAGATTCTTACCCCATTGAAGGTGTTAAAATTTTCTTCCAAATGAGGAAGAAAATCTTAGCAAGCTGTAAGAAGAAAATCTTAGCAAGCTGTAATTGTTATAATTACGTAACTTGAAAACATACTTTTTTGTTTGTAGAGATACTCGTATTTCGCTTATTTTGGTCTCAAATGAAAGGTCTAGGTTTAAAACCATTTAGGTACTTATTACATTTAATTTGTAAAAAGCGGTCCACACCATAAAGAGATATAGCCATTTTTATGTCAGGAAATTTTACTTAGTTAATAATTTGTAAGTGTTTGTTCTAAAAGTTTTAATTAATTATTTATGTAAATGACTAGTAGATATTTGTGTTTTATATGAATATTAGTTACATAAGGAAATAATGTACAAAGTTTGTAAGGATTTCTAATAAGAAATAAATAAATACACAATTCCAAGAATTCGGCTTGCACTAACGACGACACCCGTCATGCCGACCTCGCCGCCGAAGTTCTCCGCGACAGCGACCTCAAGTAAATGAAACTCCCCCCGACCCTTGCTCGACAACGAGGTGCCAGCACACGTTGAAGCTGAGCCTGTAGCTTTAAATTCCCCGATTAATAATCATGATGATCTAAATTTGATCCAGCCTGTCCCATCTTGCTGTCCTCCCCCCAGCGATGACGCCCTAAGCCGAGGTTCGTATCCCTCAGGGAGTGCCTTTAAGAGCGCTCGCCTAGTTTTAATTAGCATAGTTTTTTTTTTGGAGGCTTTGATTGTGGAAGCAGCCACAGGAAAGCCCGGTTAAGCAGCAACGACCTTGGTAGTCAACTGCGAGATGCCACAGTTAAAAAAAAAAATTTAAAAAGGTGGTCAAATTCAGTCGCAACTCAGCCAACGAAGAGGCAAAACATATCTAGAAGCAAGCCGAAGTCTCAAGAATAATTTTAAAAAAATAGTGTTTTATTTTGCTGCCTCTATCATCGTGGTAACATCGTCCCAGGGCGACTGCGGTGCGATAAGGTACCTCTGCCGTCCGCAACAACATCATCATTGCAACCACCACACTGTCAGTGTGTGTGTGTGTCCCTGTCCCCCTGTTAATATAATAAAATACAATATAAAGGCCTGTTCAGATATAAGCGATATCGCTGTCGCGCTCGATAGCGATACCGAATCGGTACGCGATACCACCTCGGTACGCGATATCGCGACAGCGAACTCGCTTAAATCTGAACAGAATCGCTTAATGTAAGGAAGCACGCTGCTACCTACACCCCAGATAACTCCAAAAGTCAAAGTCAAATCATTTATTTCAAATAGACCCATGTATGGCACTTTTGAACGTAAAAATTTACAAAATATTAAAATTGATTCTAGTCGGCCCTTCCAAAAGGTAGTTTTCGTATGAAGAAGAATGGGCAAGAAACTCCACCGTTACTCTTTTAAAATGTTTTAAAATTGTTTGTATATGCACGTACATTAGTTAAATAATATTACCCATTACCCAAAGACTCGTATTCCCATGATTTCAGGCGTGCCGGGGTCCTGAAGCTAGTCCAGGTGTTCGAGTCATACAGTCAGACCTGATTCGTAAGGACGAAGAATGCTCAGATCCATATTACTATTAGAGAATGGGATACGATTGCAGAAAGAAAATACTTATTTGTAGTGCAACAGAAAAATATATTTTTGACTAGAAAATTACTACGGTTGCTAGGACACCATAAACAGTAGACAAGATGCAGTTTATATTAAACTTATAGGTTTACAACCTCTAATACTGCCCCTTAAACTTATCTTGTAAACATACATCGGTAGCCAAACCTAACTCGTTTACAAAATACTTATGTTTCTCTACCGACAAAGGTTTAGTTAAGACATCCGCCGTCATTTTGGACGTTGGCATGTAATTTATTTTTACTGCACCATTGCTGACCGCCTCCCGGACGAAATGATGTCGTACGTCTATATGTTTTGACCTACCATGAAACATACTGCTTTCAGTTAATTTTAAGGCCGACTGATTATCATTGAAAATTGTTATTTCAATGTTACTACCTATACATTCGTGCAAGAAAGTTTTTATAAACAGTGCTTCTTTACAAGCATCGGAGAGCGACATGTACTCCGCCTCAGTACTCGATAACGCAACGGTACGCTGTTTCCTACTTTCCCAACACGTAATAGAATTCCCAATTTTGAAAACATATCCCGTATAAGAACGTCTATCAATTTCATTAGAAGCCCAGTCTGCATCAGCAAAACCCGTCACAGATAAGCCAGTTTTCTTATAGGTAATGCAGTAATCTACTGTACCTTTAAGATAACGCAACACGCGTTTAGCTGCTTTCCAGTGGACATCGGAAAAACAGTTATTAAATTGGCTTAATACGCTTACAGCGTGACATATATCAGGGCGCGAACAGACCGCTACATACATAAGACAACCGATCAATTCTCGATACTCCAAACTGTCATCTTTTTCTTCAGCTTTGTTCAATTTTTGGCACTGCATTGGAGTTTCAACAGATTTGCAGTCTTGCATTTTGTATTTCTCTAATATCTTTTTAATATAGGCACTTTGATCTAGAGTAATCTTGCCATTCTCTTTCCTGATTCTTAATCCTAGAACTCTTTCTACAGGACCAAGATCTTTCATCACGAATTCTTTCATCAGCAATGATTTAGTTTTAGTTTTTTTTCGCATTACAATTGCTAAAAATTATTAAATCATCAACATACAATGCAATAATCACAAACTTGTCACCATTTCGCTTTATGTATACACATGGTTCAGAGACCAATCTCTTAAACTTGAGTTTGTTGACAAGAATATGATTTATCTTTTCATTCCATGATTTAGACGCTTGTTTTAGACCATACACAGCTTTGTGTAGTCGATACACCTTATTATTGCCTCTACCTTTTTCAAAACCTTCTGGTATTTCCATAAAAATGGTTTCTTTTAAATCACCGTTTAGAAAGGCTGTTTTTACGTCCATATGGTCAATCTCCATGTCGTACTCCACAGCCAAAGCTAATAACATTCTTATGGTTTCGTATCTCACTACAGGTGAAAAAGTTTCAAAATAATCCACTCCATACTTTTGTGTAAATCCTTTTGCCACTAGACGTGCTTTGTATTGTAATAGTTCACCGTTAAGCCCTCTTTTCCTCTTAAATATCCATTTGGTCTTTATTGGCTTTGCACCTTTCGGCAAATCGGTTAAGGTAAAGCACTTATTGTCCAAAAAGGATTGATACTCGTCTTTCATAGCAGCTCGCCACTGCCTGGCTTCAGGACTATTTAACGCTTCTTCAACTGTTCTTGGATCATCACTGCCACACGCTTCCCCCGTCAAAAAACCACACAGGAAGATGTTCTCATCAGCTTCTACGTATTCTGCTCTAGAGTCATCTGTCTCAAATGAAACATCTGGAACATAAGTAGCATCCGAGTGATGATCTGTGACCGAGCTACTGGTCGAAGCCTCGTTATCATTAGCATCATCAGTAGTCACAGAAGTTTGTTCCGACTCTGTTCTATGCTCGGATACACAAGGAGTCTTAAGTTCTATAACCATATCTGATTCTGCTTTAGTGAAGTTCAGATGCTTGAGGAATTGATTCTCAATGAACTTAATATTTCTCGCTATTGTTAGCTTATAGCTCTCAACATCCAAGAGCCTGTATCCTTTTGTGTTCTCACAATATCCCGCGAATATGTAAGGTTTAGATTTGCGATCCAGTTTATTACGATTATTTTGTACAGCATATGCTAAACAACCAAACACACGTAAGTTATCTAAGTTTACCTTATGTCCAGTGTAAATTTCTTCTGGAGTTGCACCTCTAACTGCCTTTGTAGGTGAGCGATTTTTAATGTACACCGCAGTGTTCGCAGCCTCAGCCCAGAACTGTTGATCCAAACCTGCTTCCAGAAGCATACAGCGCACCGCCTCCATAATCGTGCGGTTCGCGCGTTCGGCAACTGCATTTTGCTGTGGACAGTGAGGAACAGTAGTATGATGCCGGATTCCACACTTACTCAAATACTGCTTAAATCTCGTATTGATGTACTCGCCACCATTGTCGCTTCTCAGGATTTTAATCTTTTTATTAGTCTCGTTCTCTACAAGAGCTTTAAAAATCAAAAAACATTCAAAAACTTTGTCTTTCGATTCTATTGAATAACAAAATGTCTTCCTAGAAAAATCGTCAATAAATGTTAGCAAATATCTTGCACCGCCTATAGATTTCACTGGCATAGGGCCGCACACGTCCGTGTGAACCAGTCCTAACACCTCACTTGCACGTGAAAAAGATTTCTTAGGGAAAGGTAAATTAGTAACCTTACCTTCAATACAAGCGATACATTGCTCGTATGTGGAAACATCATAGTCGATACCAGCTGCCATACCACTCTTGAGTAGGTTCATGCTGCGACTATTCAGATGTCCAAGCCGACGATGCCATAAACCCTGAGATTGAACCTCTACCTGGGTATTCAAGGAGACGCTTACTGGCATACTGTGTTCGCGCGAAACGGAATTTATAGTCGCATTTCCGGTTTCTAATTTATAAAGACCGCATGCATCCCGTTTTGCTACAGCTACTACCTTTCCGTTTTCGTAAATATTACAAAAACTAGATATAAATTTTACTTCAAAACATTTTTGTGTCAAAATACTGACAGATAACAGATTACATGACAAGTTCGGTATAAAAACTACATTACTGACAGTTATCCATTGGTTTTGTAAAAAGAGTTTCACATTACCACGACCCGATGTAAAAAGTTTTTCACCGTTCGCAACGCTTATTTCTTTTGGCGTATCACACACAAAATCATGCAAAATGTCTCTATTATTGGTCATGTGGCAAGTTGCACCACTGTCGACGTACCACACATTTCGATCCAACTTTACCGTCAGAGCCGACAACATAGTCGTCCTACCAGGAGTTTTCTGAACCTTCTCCTCCTCTTGACAACTGGAACTAGATGGCTTATCCTTATGCGAAGCTTTCTGTTTGCAATCTCTAGCGTAATGACCAAATTTTTTGCATCGAAAGCACTTGGGACGCTTCGAGATCGAAGTCGAAGTCGTAAGGGCATTCTGTTCCGTACCTTCTGCATCACCTCGTCTCTGTGCCTCCTGGAGTAGTTTAGTTTTCACCAGTTCACTTGAGAGAGACAGGCTACTATGCTCTAACGTCATAATGAGTGGGTCAAACTGCTTGGGGAGCCCACTAAGCATTATAATAGCAACGAACTCGTCTTCCAGAGAAGCATTTATGTCTTGCAGTTGTTGGGCTGTATCTAGAATTTTTGTAAGATACGCCTCCATACTCTCAAACTGCGCTAATTTTAAGTTAAATAGCATTCTAAGGAGACCTAACCTTCTACACAGACCTTTGTCCTCGAACGAATTCTGTATATTCTTCCAGGCGTCAAACGCAGTATTGCAGTTTCTGACAACGGAGTAAATAGATGGCTGAACACTGAGGCAGATTCGTGCCAGCGCTTTTTCCTGTTTCTTCTTGTCTTCGCATTCTGGTTTGTTTTTCTTATCGACCTCGTTGACACATTCAAACAAGTCTTCATGAATAAGCAACATCTTCATTTGAAATTTCCAGATGGTGTAATTATTTACTCCGGAGAGTTTTTCAATTGCGATGGATTGGTTACTCATTTTCGCGATTTCGTAATTATTACTTGATAATGTAATTAATTATATCATACGCGTTCTGCTTCCTCACGCTCTGCTACCATATTAGAGAATGGGATACGATTGCAGAAAGAAAATACTTATTTGTAGTGCAACAGAAAAATATATTTTTGACTAGAAAATTACTACGGTTGCTAGGACACCATAAACAGTAGACAAGATGCAGTTTATATTAAACTTATAGGTTTACAACCTCTAATAATTACTTCCTGCCCTTGGAGGCTGACTTGCTGATATTTTATAGTGCTTATGCAGACCGCCTTTCGCACAGGTACCTATTTTTAATCATAACTAGTCGAAATAAAACCTCTAACTGAATTACAGTATAAGCATAACCCACGTACCTATGGGGGACACAGGCCTCTTGTAAATAACAGCTTAGTTATAGGGGCGTAGCGACAACTGCTAGCCCAGCGTTCACTGTGCTCGCTACCGGCCCACAGTGTTGTACGGAAGCACTGTGGACTACGTGTCGACTCCACGCACCCCTCAAGGTGTAACAGTCAGGCCCCGCCGATGATGATTGGTTGATGACCAGTCATGCCGAGCCGACAGAGAGAGATCTCTAGGTGAGAGAGGAGAGGAGGGTCCATGGGGATGCAGTACAGTGCCTCTCTGTAGTAAATGAGGGTACCGCCCTTGTGGCAACGAGACCTGTCGTTGCGAACTATTTTATAGTTAGCAGTGTTCGGGTTTCGTTAGTGGGGCTTGTGAAAAGTCTCCTGTATAAGGAAGATGTCAAGCTGATGGTCGCGGAGGAATGTGGCGACCTCATCACATTGACCAGAAATGCTATTAGCATTGAAGAATCCTAATTTTAGAGAACGGGGTTTGGTGGACCTAGCTCTTTCATTATCCATTAAATTAAATTAAATTCATTTATTTCGGATTTTTAACATACATCCATATAGTTGTTAGTAACACAGAAATGCTTATGAGAAACTAATGTTAGTAATGACAAGACATATACATCGCTTGGTGACAATACTTTAGATTTCGTATTGTTGATATTATCAAAACGAAAACTGAATGGAATGGCGCGCTGGTTTTGTTTTTTCCACTCACTTTCCGCTAGCGATGCGCGCGCAGGTGTAAATAAAGGCACTGGCAAAACCGCTGAACATCCTTTATAAAAAATATAATCTGCCTAAACTCCATAGGTTAAGGTAGTTAAATAAAGGTAAACAAAAAAAACCACGTGACGAGACAGCTAGTAACCGACTAAACGTAATACCTGTCACTTCAGTTGTCATGCTACGTCACAGTTGTACTCTTCAATTTAGCAACGTTATACTTCGTTGACGTTTAGAAATTGGGTTCTTTACAATAGACACATTACAAAATGTTATAAACCAGACAAAAAAAAATGTGCTCAAGCAGTTACATCTACGAAAAGTAGTTGAAGAATAAACGATAAAGTTTAACATACATTAATAAAAGAGGAAGCTATGGTAAAACACTAAAATAAATTTAATTTTATTGTTTTTTTAACAAGAAAGTGTCATCTATAAAAACCCTTTTTACGATTTGTTTAGATATTCCATGGAACTACACAATTTAATTTTAAAAAAATTCTGTTAAATTTACCATAATTATAATAAAATAAGTTCTTCCAGTGACGAAAATGAGACACTGACTCCGGAATCATTTCGTTCTAAAGAGCAGCAAATAAAGTAGTAAAAAGTAGAGGACACAACTCATGAAAAAAAATTGATCTCGTTCCTTGTATCCCTCGCTCCGCTCAGGATTCGACTCTAGAATCCTTCGTCGCTCTCGGGATCCAACTTAGTCCCTATAAAATTCCATTTAAATTCCCTTTTTTCAATTCCTATTAAATTCCCTTTTTTTCACTTGTTGTATGATTATAATAAAATAAGTTCTTCCAGTGACGAAAATGAGACACTGACTCCGGAATCATTTCGTTCTAAAGAGCAGCAAATAAAGTAGTAAAAAGTAGAGGACACAACTCATGAAAAAAAAATTGATCTCGTTCCTTGTATCCCTAATCTAGAATCCCGAGCGTAGCGAGGGATTCGACTCTAGAATCCTTCGCTGCTCTCGGGATCCAAATTAGTCCCTCGAATTAAATTCCCTTTTTTTTCACTTGTTGTATAATCTACAATTTTTACACCTAACACGGTTACAAAATCAAATTCAGTGTCATAATTGCAATTCATTATTAATATTCTAGTTCGCTAGTTAGCCACATTTCATAATACAGTAATATTGTCAAATTAATCAAAACAGCGAAATGTTTGTAATCAATCCTTGAATTCTTCCAGACACAGACTGGAAGGCTCTTGGTTCATCCAGACACTTTGCAAGAAAATCAACACTCTATACTCAACTCATGACCTTGAGTCTATCATGACAGAGGTGAAAAGAGCCGTGGCAATAGACATGGGATATGAGGAGTACAACCCGTGCACACTCGAGACGCACGTCTTCAAACAAATCCCCGTCAGTGTGTCAACTTTGATTAGGAAACTGTACTTAAAGAAGTTTAAGGAGCGAGCCTTGGAAGAGCCCAGGGGGTCGAGGGAAGAGACTGATGTGGACAAGTCGATGCAGCAGAGGGAGTTGAGGAAAAAAGTCGCGGAAGTAGCCAAAAATCTCACGAATCATTTGAAGTGAGTTCTCGTTATCTTTCCAGATTGTTTTATAATACATTAGGTATAACCTACACACCTATTACTGTGAAAGTAATATTTATTTGCACGCATAGCAAGGCAGCACACAGTGATACAATATTTTTAGTTTACAATTTACAACACTATGTAGCACAAATATTTATACCTATGTGTCACGAATAGAATTTAAATTTGTACTGATTGCCTTGCCTGGGTGATGCCCGATCTCCCCAAGTTCCAAGTTCCCCAAAGCTTTTATTACTAACAGCACGACTCTGTCTTGACCGAAATCGTGAATGGTACAGTCGTCGTCTTAACGCTTACGTACGGTTGCGCGACCGCTACATTTGAAATGGGTTGACTTTATACCTCTGCCCAACAGCTGTGACATTGTGTTATAAGTAGGTACTGATTGTGCCCACCCAGTAGGTCAAAAACAAACAGTGCAATGTTACTTCAGTATATTAAAATGGAAATATTGAACTGGCCTGTTCTTTACCCCTCTTCATAATACCTTGGTGAGATTAATAAGTTATTACTGTAAACCTTCCAGGTGGAGATCCCAACGATGATGCAGCAGATCTTGGACGTCGCCAATACTTACAAAGTTATGAGCAAACTCTTAATGCACAACGTTCAAGATCAAGGAAAGTCGCTAAATCTAAAAATTCCAAAAATGAAAAAAAAAAACCGGCCAACTGCGTGTCGGAAAATTTAGATTTCAAACGGCTTCTTTTTTACAGTTTTCAGCCGTAGTCTAAAATGATAATAATATAGTGTTTTTAAATTTCTAACAAAGTGTTGATATTGTGTTGGTTAACTATTGTTTACTGTAATTAATTTTTTATCTTTTGTCTTCCACCATGGTAGAATATGACGGAAACCTATGTGTATTTTTCAATTTATTGTGCTCGAATTCTAATAAAAACAGTTAAATAATATTCTTATTATTATTCTCATTCTTTAAAAGTTACATAACTAACTCAACATAATGACTCGAGCCTCACTCTTTATTTTCATATGATTTGTAAAATACTACTACTACAAGAGTGAACAATCTTCATCCCATTTTAATTATATAAGTGGCACATAAGATCTATTGCAAATAATAACACAGGACAACAAAATCGAACTTTTTTTGAGCCTAGATCATAGATATAATATTTCTATGGCCTAGATAAACACTGTCTAAATCCGAATAACAGCATAGTATGGTGGAAATATGCCCAATTTGCAAATGATTTAGGTATTACGTTTGTATGGACAATTCATGCGTCGCCACGTTCTTAACGCAGCTACTGATGGATTTCCTGAAAAAATATTCTACGAAGTTACCTCCCCACATACTCCAACTGAATGAGACGAAATTCAAATCTTGTAGGCATATTATACGTTGGGGGATTACATCGCTGATAAAAATGCTTGGCTCAATGCTTTTTTTTTTTTTTTTGGGTGGGAAATTATCAAATAACTTCTCCCGCTCTGGGTGGAGCGGGAGGGCGTGTCAGACTCTTACTGACTAAAACCCACCCGTGTTCCTTCCTATGCCATGTTGCCGGGGGCCACGATTTCCCTATCGGTTTTCTTCGAACCCCCGGCACTGGCATTGGCCCTAACGGACCCCGTCAATTCTGCTGACATCTCTTTGAGGCGCGCGTGGAACACAACGCGCCGTCGACCCGGGCTTGGTCCTTATCGGACGGCGAGCTACCCATTGCTCACCGCCCGCAAGCCCGCGCCTACGGTGGCCGGAAATCTTCCTGCGATTCCCGACGCCCAGGGCGTCTCCTGCTGCGGCGGTTAGGGGCGCGAGGGCGCGAAATTTGCCTCTCCCTCACGCGCTCCGTCTCCTCCTTCGCGAGCATTACTGCTTCGCAGAAAGAGGTGACGGCCTCCCATTTCCTCTCGCTCCGTAGCATGGCCCGAATCAGGGCCGGACGCGAGAGTTGGCTCAATGCTGGTCCTGCTCCACAACTAATTGATTAACATTTGCAAATACTGTTTGTTGGTATGGCTGCTGAAGATTGTAAGACCATCTTTGCATTGTATAAACTCAATCTCCTTTGTATTATATAATTGCATAGCACAGGTGTGTGGACTATGTACTAAAGAGTTACCATTTACCGGGTAATATGTCTTGCATTGACTTGAATGTGCCCTGGCAGCTGTGAGTATGTCATGCTCACTCAAATGTTTCGCTGATGGTAGCGCGTGTGTTGGATCATTTAGCTCCCTTCAAAATGGTTGAGCTGAATGGTGCTAATCTATGCGTCATGTTCGTGAACGGGCGCCGTCAGTTGGGACTGGTCATCTCTTACCTGCCAGGGCTTATTTTTAATTTATTTAAATTTTTTGATTTGTTCTTTGTTTTATCTTTTTATTACGGACGCTTCTAACGTGCACGTCTTTCTACATTGTTCTCACATGTTTAATTTCAACACAGCGGCGTAGCGTGGGTGTCAGCCGCCCGGGGCGGAAGACAATTTTGCCGCCCTCTTATTTAGGTATTTCAATTTAATGTATATGTTACCGGTAATGTGCGTAAATCTGTTAGAGTACAGATTAACTGGTCGAGTCCTATAAAGTGGAAATAATTGTTTAAGTTCTTAGATTAACAGATAATCTGTAGACTTCTTAGGTAATCTGCAGACTAACGACCAAGCATACGGTTTGCTCCAAAAATCAAAAGTTAGTGACAGAAACGAATCGCTGCAAAACCGACTCCACGTAGTCTTGTCTGCCCTATCCATTTTTTTTTTAGGTGGTTAATTATCAAATAACTTATTCCACTCTGGGTGGAGCGGGACGGCGTGTCAGACTCTTACTGACTAAAACCCACCCGTGTTCCTTCGGTTGCCCTGTTGCCGGGGGCCACGATGTCCCTTTCGGCCCTTATTTGCAGCCCCGGCAGGCATTAGCCCTAGCAGACCCCGTCAATTCTGCTGACATTTCTTTGAGCCACGCGTGGAACACAACGCGCCGTCGACCCGGGCCTAGTCCTTATCGGACGGCGAGCTACCCATTGCTCACCGTCCGCAAGCCCGCGCCTACGGTGGTCGGAAATCGGCTCGCGATTCCCGCCCAGGGCGTCTCCTGCGGCGGTGAGGGCCCGAAATTTGCCTCTCCCTCACACGTTCCGCCTCCTCCTTCACGAACATTACCGCTTCGCAGAAGGAGGTGACGGCCTGCCATTTCCTCTCGCTCCGTACCATGGCCTGAACCAGGGCCGGACGCGAGAGATCACCGCCGCCGATCGCCTCCACGACGACACGGCGATGTTCCGCCCAAGCCGGGCAGACCTCCACCGTATGCTCCACCGTGTCCTCCGGGCGATCCACACAATGGTGACACCCGGGCGTTTCCTCCCGCCTTATCTTGAACAGGAACCTCCCGAAACAGCCGTGTCCGGTTAGGACCTGCGTCAGGCGGAAGGTGAGGACGCCGTGGCGCCTCTCAAGCCACTCCTCAAAGAAGGGTCTTATCGCCGCAATTGTGGCGTGCCCAGTCTGCCCTACCCCTAGAGTGTAATTTAAGCCCACGTAGGCGCGGACGGGCGAGGCGGCTCGCGAGCTGAGGAGCAGGTGGTTTTATCACCACCGCAGCTTCAGCCTCAGCCGCGGGCGGCGAGCGACGATAAGCTCGCGTGGGACCGCCGCCGCCGGAGCCGTGACAGAAACCATGCGTGCTGCATGTTGCGTGCTTGCTTGCATGCTGCATGCATGGTGTATGCCTGTTTGCATGTTTGAAAATATTACGTTAGCAAAAAACGAGAAAGAAGTGTTTCGCTCATTGTCTTCCGCGATTTAACGGTATAGCATTCGTTAATATGCAGATTAACTCGATAGAATGCATATATCTACTACTTTAAGTAACATTTTAAACTTTAACGGATCGTTCCCGGTAATTTTCAGATTATCTAGTTAATGCGTTTAATAACGTATTCCGTATTCTAACGGTAACATATACATACTATACATTACATACATTAATTCTAGAGAACTTTTCAGCAAGAACAGTCATAATTATTTTGCATTAAAAAAACAAATAAAAACTTTCTTTGAATTGTCTAACCTTCACGTATTTCCTTGAAGGGACGTACCTATAGTTCTTGCAAATCACGAGCGCGGTCGGCTCTTGGTTGTGTTTAGACGTGTAGATGCATGGTGTGACAGTGTGCGTGCCCGCATACGCCCCGCGCGCTCACATTAACACCATGCATGTACACGTCTAAACACAAACAAGGGCCGACCGCACTCTTGATTTGCAACAATTGTTTTGGGCGGGAGGGACATTTAATATGTGCAAGTGGGTAAAAGCTAACTTCTTGAAAAATAAATTGTCTGAGTGACCGCCAGTGACCGCACAAAATATATTTTTTTGCCGCCCTTCTAATGGTGGCGTGCCCGGGGCGGTCCGCCCCTCCGCCCCCCCCCCCCCCCCCCCCCCCCCCACCCCGCTACGCCACTGTTTGAACATGAATGATGTAACCAATATTTTGTAACAATTTATTATTTAAAAGAGTGTCCGTGGAGTTTCTTGACCGTTCTTCTCCATAGGTACCTACTACGCTTTGGAATGGGCAACTAGCTTCATACCTATTTCTGACCGACCGATTCCTTGACAATTCAAAAGTGCCTGTAAATGGTTTAATTGAAATAAATGCTTTGAGTTTGAGTTTACGGCTGTTGCTGCTCCGGCCAGTATAAAGAAATCAATCGTCGCCATTGAACTTAACGGCAAAATAGCAAACGCCTTAATTGACTCTGGAAGCTTTATCAATTATGTTTTTTTTTCGAATTCTTCTTTCAAGAAAGGCCTGACTGAATCTGTAACAATGGCCCAAACAACTCAAGCAGAGATTGTTCTAAATGGCAATGTTTACGAAAAAGCTTCACTTTTTACCGTTAATATCTTTGCGCTGATGTTATCATAGGATATAATATACTGAAAGAACACTCGAAACTTAAAATTACTTTTGGTGGATTTAGAAAACCATTACAAATATGTAATGTGCTGGCTTCATCTGTTCCACCAGTACCTTTTTTTCGAATTTACATTCCAAACTGCTTGGCAATTGCTGTAAAGACTAGAATATACAGTAACGATGATCTGTAATTCATAGAAAATGAAATAAGTCAGCTCTTAGCAGACAGAAGTTATCGAAGAGAGCAGATCACCTTGGCGAGCGCAATATCTAATCACCAAAAATTATAGTCACCGCAAACGATTGGTTTTACACTATTCTCAGACCATTAATAACAAATATATAGATTTGGATACCTGCCCTTTACCAAACATAGAAAAAAAGGTGAATAACATTTCAAAATACGACTTCTTTTCTAAAATTGGTTTCAAAAGCGCTTACCATCAGGTATCTATAATGGAAGCAGAAAAATAATACACAGCATTTGAGGCTTGCGGGAAACTGTACCAATTTTGTCGTATCCCGTTTGGCGTAACAAATGGAGTCAGTGGATTTCAAATAATCATGGACTGATTAATAAAAGAAGCGCATTTGACAGATACATATGCCGATTTAGATGACGTCACTGTATGCGGAAAAGATAAGGTAGAACATTATCGAATTTTAAAAAGATTCATGGGTGTAGTTGAGAAGTACAGTTTAACTGTTAACAAAGAGAAATCAATGTTTTCAATAAACACAATTAACCTACTCGGATACAACATTTCGAAAAAGTCCATTAAACCTGATCAAGACCGACTCCAACCACTTATTAGCATGCCTATACCGACTGACAATACTTCACTTAAACGAGCTCTCAGTATGTTTTCGCATTATTCAAAGTCGATACCAAAATTCTCGGAAAGAATACACAGCCTCGTGAATCCAAGATTTCCATTAAATGATGAAGCAAAATCTGCTTTTGAAGACTTAAAGAACTGCATTGCTAAGTCTACAATATTTGCTATCGATGAAAACAAAATGTTTAAAGTCGAAACAGATTTCAATTGGATGACGCTGTAATGTATCTTGGCATTATAGTTTACGAAATGCTTAAACATCCGGATGTGGTCGGGCAGCCCGCAAAAAAGGCACTGTTTTTCACAAGCTGCAGGAATTTCCTCAGGACTGGCGCCTTAGAAATAAAAAAACCTTACGACATGGAAGACCCTGTGCTGTCAAAACTCAAAGCTCTAGGACCAGTATCAGCTCTCTCCAACAATTTCAAAGATCACGTCCCAATATTGATGCCCCTCATGGAAGTCGTGCCCCGCATATGTGCATCTTTTAATGACGGCCAAAATTAACAGATAGACGATCAATGGAGAAGATTGCCAATTGAAAAAGCTCGCTACCCTGAACAGCTTCAAGATACTAAAGAACCTGACGAGTTCTGGGCAATGTTACAAAAAATAGAACATTTCTCTGAATTGGCCAGTTTTGCTCTCACAGTTCTGTCTTTGCCTCATGCAAATGCAGACTGTGAGCGGGTTTTCAGCAAAACCAATTTAATAAAAACAGAACTCAGAAATCGTCTTATTACAGATACAGTAAATGGTACACTTTTAGCTGTAGAAAGTGCTAAAGGTCCAAATTGCAAAGGAAATTGTATAAATTTCGAACCATCTAAAGAAATGTATTCCAGAATGACAGCTGAAAAACTATACAATAAAAACGTAGATGATTTTACCAATACCCCTGACATTACACATCATTAATAAATGTAACCTTATTGATAATCATGTACTAGTAGTAAGTGTAAAATTAATTCCATAAGTGAAAAATTATAAAAAGATTTAAGTAAAATGATTAAAAATTATGAGTCACTAATAAATAGTAATGTTTTTCTTTCCATTTAGCGGCCCCAAATAAAAATATACCGACCCCAGGTTAGCTAGTAATAGTGCGTAGTGAGTACTCTTACGAGATTATGTATTGAAATTATGAAATATTTGGCAACCCTGGTACAAGAAAAATAAATCTCCGTCTGGCAACCGAGCAGGGTTACATATTTGTACAACCTCGCTCACTCTTAGACAATAGTTTAGATGTTCTTTCCCTCCTACGAACTCATTTTCAGGAAGAAAGAGCCGAAACAATTATGAATTTGTGACTGATTTATGCATGATATTACTTTATAGCTCAAGAAAGTATGTTCCACTCAGTAGTAACTTTAGTAAGTCAGGAAAAAAGAGCCTTAAAAGCACCATGAACAATTTTGACTGATATTTATGTGATTTTAGTAAAAAATATAGGTATTATGTTTATTTTAAAGAGATTTATTTTATAAAACTTATAGATAAATAGATCGCTTCTTCTCTTCTTTTCGTGTGGTTAGTGACTAACGACAATAGATCGCTAAATTGTAATTACTTAGAAAGGTACTGATTATTCAAATTTAAACGTTATATTTTTTATAGGTACTTTTCTTATACTATGTGTCAGGTTATTTTGTTATTATTGTTGAAAGATTCTGTTTGCAACTTAAAATTACATTTAAAAAAGTGATTTTATATTTAAAAAACATTGTTTTATATTTTGTAGTGAATATACCGGGATCCCGGGATCCCGGTGTTGGACATTTTCTTTACGGTATTAATACCGGTATTCGAAACCCCTACACACGACCTTATGTTTCTATCTAACTCGCACGTGTTTCTAAAAGTATATAAAGGTAAAAAATTACGTGTTTAGGTGCGAGCTCGTTGTCCGTAACATATACTAGGACTACGTAACATATTATATTACTTATTTACATTTAAATATACATTATTTACGAATTGGTATTGGCTTATAATTGAGCAGAGTCGAGATCTCTAACTCCGTCAAAGACGCTGCATCGTGAGGGTGGCACAAGAGTTTCCGCGGGTCCAGATCACTGAGAAATAAACCCTGCAATTACCTTACCCTGCTCAGCGCCACGTAAATTTGGCCTCGTGCAAAAATACGTTTGCCAACGTCTACAACAGCCTCGTCTAAAGTACAGCCTTGTAGTTTGTGCACAGTTACACCCCAACACAGAATTAGTGGCAGCGTTTTACGCAAAATTTTGCCACTGCCTCTCAAACCGTCGTATTCAACCGTGCTGGGAATTTTTAGAACAGTTTTATTTGTTTGGCTATCTGGTTTGATGGTACTGTCATCAAATTGTATGTGTGCAGCTGGAAGTTCACCGGGCTCCAATTGATCTCGTCTAAGAGCTGGCCAATTGAAGCTCTTTACGGTGTCCATCGCACCATTTACGAGACCTCGACTTATATTCAAGCTTTACCTGAGCATTACTCTTGACCCAATCCCTATTTGAAGCTTATATACTAAACCTCCGGTCTTGTTGGGATCACTAGGAACATGCTCGCATTGAGGTTTTCGACCGTAAGTCTTACTTTCTGTGGATGTATCTACCGCTTTGATTTCGTAGATCTTAGTCATTCTTGAAAGAACTTCGCTTATTTCGCGGTTGTACTGATCTACTTGTTTGATTGTTGGGTAGATTCCGACAACATCTTCATGATCAATGTGTATTTTGCAATCGCCGACTATCTAAAATTGACAACTGATCGATGGTTAATTGAACAACTCTAATATTGTTCAAAATATACATACATACATATGAAACATAGTATCATTCATTATCTTGGCGTATGTTTTCACGCAACTCGGTGAAACTAAAATGTCTCCACAGGTGAGGCTCCGCTGCAAATTGATCCGGTTGTCTGTAACAGTACCTACGATCCGCCTGATGTTTACGCTACGGGAGGCAACTGCATTATATCACCGAACAACAATATATTCACTCCACCGAAGAAATCAGAACTTTGTTTAATTTCTTGAAGCCGGGTGTGTATGTTCCTCAGTGACTGATACGGCACCATGGATATTTCGTCAATAATCAGCCAGTTGATGTTCCACCATTTAACTCGCTCTCTTTGTTTTTTTTTTAATAAGTTTTAAACCTGATACCAAGATGCAACTTTCCCGCTATCCGCCATTCCAAAAATCTAAAAAAAAACGCTCCACCCTATTGCGCACCATTGCCATTAATTCACTATATGCCCTTTGCCAGTATGTAGTGCCTCGGATGTTCCTCATACATAAATGTATGTTTTGGAATAGATCAGCAGGCTGGATGCCATCTTGCCTCAATCTTCCGCAAACCGACACATTTTGTCTAGCTCTTAGACAGAAGGAGTCCATTAGACATTAATTTAAATAATAAAGTATTAAATGACCCTCAGGAAATAGCAAACGCATTTAACGACTTTTTCGTAGACAAAATTCAACCCATTCCATGTTCAGGAAATAATTCAGTCAATAATTACAAAACGTCAAGATTCAATTTTTGTTGCCCCCAGTATACCTATAGACATTAAAAACATTATAAAATCATTAAAATCCACAAATAGTACAGGATATGATGGAATCAAACTCAAACTCAAACTCAAAGCATTTATTTCAATTAAACCATTTACAGGCATTTTTGAATTGTCAAAGAATCGGTCAGTTAGTCAGAAAGTTGAAGCTAGTTGCCCATTCCAAAACGTAGATCTCTATGGAGAAGAACGGGCAAGAAACTCCAAGGCCACTCTTTTAAATATATATATTACAAAATTCTGGGTACATTATTCTTGTTGCTTCTATATGTGAGAACAATGTACAAAAAATAATCAAAGCAGTTGAAAATATCTGATTAAAAATAAGCCCTGGCAGATAAGAGATGACCAGTCTCAACTGACGGCGCCCGTTCACGAACATGACGCGTGGATCAGCACCATCCAGCTCAACCATTTTGTAGGGAACCGAATGATCCAACACACTCGCCACCATCAGCGAGACATTTAAGTGAGCTTGACATTCTCTCAACTGCCATGCTCTTTCAAGTCAACATACATCTTAATAACATAATAAACGGCTCCATGGTACTCACATTTACAAAAAAAATCTAAAAATGCTTCTAAATTATACAAAACTATAGTTTGCAATGTATTTAAGAAATTAATAGAATTTGACTACCAAAAAGTAAGAAAATCATTATTATCTAATTGGAGCATTAAACAATTTACTTGGTAAAATAAAAAAAAAACATTAAGTTTGTAATGTCAAAAACAGAATTCAAAAAAAGGGAAAGCAACTCTTCCAAATATTAAAATTTTAACTAGTGAGCCCAAGTGGCTGTGGAGCAGGACCAGCATTAAGCCAAGCAATTTCTACGAAGGTAATCAGGTATGTATCTGACTTTATTTGTAAACACTTTGAGCTATCTCATAAATCTGTGTATCTGTTCAGGTGTATATCCAGATGCCTTAAAAGTGTCTATTGTAAAACCGTTATTTAAAAAAAAACAATAATGAAGACATGGGCAACTATAGACCAATTGCACTCATTCCGATCAAACTAATTTTTTTTTTAAAGTATTCAAACCCAAACTCAAAGCATTTATTTCAAATAAACCAATTACAGGTACTTTTGAATTGTCAAGGGGTCGGTCAGTCAGAAAAATGAAGCTAGTTGCCCATTCCAAAGCGTAGTAGGTACCTATGGAGAAAAACGGGCAAGAAACTCCACGGACACTCTTTTAAATCAAAATATTGTTACAAAATATTGGTTACATCATTCGTGTTGAACTTATACATGTGAGAACAATGTAGAAAGACGTGCACGTTAAAAGCGTCCGTAATAAAAATATAATTTCAATTCAAAAATTTAAATAAATTAAAATAAACCGTGGCAGCTAAGAGATGACCAGTCCCTACTGACGGCGCCCGTTCACGAACATGACGCATGGATCAGCACCATTTAGCTCAACCATTTTGAAGGGAACTTAATGATCCAACACACACGCCACCATCAGCGAGACATTTGAGTGAGCATGACATACTCTCAGCCGCCAGGGCACATTCAAGTCAATGAAAGACGTACCCAGTAAATGGTAGCTTTATGGAATGTACAACATGGTCACAGTGCTCACACATGTGATATGCAATTATACAATATTGTATATTTTTTGAGTTGTACTTATACCTTGAAAAGAAACACATTTTAATCGATGAGCAAAAGGGATTTAGGAAAAACAGGCAAACAAACTAATATGGCAATTAATGACTTCTTGCTTACGCATATCCATATATCATTACCTTATGGTAATGATAGATATGGACGTTAGAATTCCGGTATGCGCTATTTACTGTGATATGACGCAAGCTTTTGACTATGTAAACCATAACGTTCTACTGCAGAAACTAGAGGCATATGGCATACGAGGAAACATACTTAACCTTATAGAGTCTTACCTAATTAACAGAAAACAATACACAGAAATAACAAAAATAAATATTAAAACCAAAAGAGAGGAATTTTACATATCTGGCGAACGAACGCCTATTTACGGTGTCCCACAAGGGAGCGTGCTTGGATCACTATTATTTATCCTATACCTGCCTGATGCTATTAACTACCCCATGACCCTATTTGCAGATGACTGTACAGTGACTATAAGATGTAATAATATGGATGTTTATGAATATGACATTAATGGAACTTTGACGTCAATAATATCACGGTTAGATAGGAATAATCTTAAAATAAATTTAGATAAGACGACGATAATGCATTTTAGTCAACGGGTACATGCTGATATTGACATTGAAGCCCTCTACAATGGCACAGTATTAAATAAAGTCGACGATACGAAATTTCTTGGTGTAATGATAGACGCAAAATTGAACTGGAAAGCGCACATTGAATATATTAATATAAGCAAAAAACTGAGCTCGTCCGCGTATGTCTTGTAGAAACTGTCCGCAGAACTTAACCCAGATGCTTTGGTGACAACCTATCATGGATTAGTAGCATCAATTCTGCGCTATGGTATCATATTTTGGGTTAACTCTACGAACAAGGAAATAGCGTTTAAAGCCCAAAAGAGGTGTATTTGGGCTATGTTTAAGTTACAATCGACAGAAAGCTGCAGACCATTGTTTAAAAAATACAAATTACTAACTTTACCATCTCCATATATTTTTGAAGTAGCATCGTTTATAAAATCTAACCCCCAACTCTTTCCACGACAATCTGACACTTTTCCGCGCAACAGACGTGACAATAGCCAACTTTGCTTGCACTCGGCAAAAACTGCCCTCATGGGAAAAAGCTTTTTTGTATGGCCCCGAAAATATACAACAAAATACCAGTCATATAGAGCTATGACAACAAATCAATTTAAAAACAAGATTCGAAATCTATTAACAGACAAGTGCTATTATAATGTAAATGACTTTTAGACATACTTTTGGACATGCTTGAACTTTATATTATTATTCCTATAGTTTTATTATTCTCGTAAAATGTCTTAATGAATGTTAGTGAACCAGTCTTTAGTCTTTGGTTTATTGAAGTAATTATTTGTTTGTTACATAAAAGAAAAAAAAAATGTACGGCTCGTCAGGCAAAACATATACGGACTTTTTACCTGTTACGCATGTTTGACAAATAAATTATCTTTATCTCTTAGATAGAAGCTCTACCACTGAGAACGCGTAAAATATATATTCTGTAGTTTGAAACCGTTGGTCACTGCCCATCATACATGCTTGAAAATAATCTAGAGATGATACTTTTAATGGCCTATCTTCGTTCAGCCCATTTTTCCCATCCGGAAATAATTTAACCCAGGCCAGCTCTTCTGCGCTACGCTCTACAAGAATGCAGACTGATGGTGTGGTTATGCGCTGTATTTCACGAATGAGTAAGACAGCATCATTATCGTGAATATTTTGACATATTATCTCTGCAATACCCGGTACTGGAACGTCAATTGGCATTAAATGTGCTTATTATTTCGCCATCAAATTCGGGCAAATTGGCTTGATTTAATTTGCCTTCTTCAAGGTTGTGGGAGAAAATTTAATGTCTCTTCTGGATCCAGCTCCCGGGACAAAGTGCAAATGTTTCGATAATGAGTCCAGTGTGGGGAAAATCATAACCAACGCTCAACCAGCACTAGGAGCGATGCGGCCTTTCGGACACCGAGAGTGCGAGTCTATTAAATAAATATGACCATTTTGTGAAATTACTGCCACGGATTATATTACTTACACCAATTATTCATTGCAAGTGACAATGCAAGATGTGACACCTGGCCTCTGAAACAAATTTTCAAGTCCAGCCTTGATACTAGTGAAATATCCACTAAGTACAGATGATGAAGGATGCAATAAGCCTTCTACAGCGTCTACCCCAATATCCAGTGTTTAACTATTGTTAGCAATGGTAATACAAGTTAACAACTCATCTGTGGCTAGATAATCTGGTTGTATATCCAGTTTTTCAAGGCAAATCTTGTAATATTTGTCACCAAAAATCAACACACGGTCAATATCTGAGGATTTCCAGCCCAGCAAAGGATTTGAGGAAGAATATGCGATTGCTGCTGTTGCATTGGCCGTGCATTGCTTGCCTCTGCTTGTCAAACTGAAAATATCACTGCCTTGATGGAAAGAACCTCTGAGAATGAACAGAGGTGGAGATGAGTTGGGTATTTCTTAGCGTTTGAAGGCATTTCCACGATATTATGATTAATTTCGTTATTCAAATGGCTGAATAGCTTGTAACCAATTCAAAGCATTTCTAATTTTGTTTAAATTAACTTCATACTGTTTTGTTGAATTTACGTTATCCAGTTTTTCCACTACAACGGTTAGACCACTATGCTCGTATGACAATGGCAATTGCTCAGCCAACTCTTCAACCTGTTGCACAAATAAAATGGCCTGCCCCTTAAACCCTTTCTGGCCAAGATGGCCGCCCAGTTTGACAACTTTTAAAAATGGTCTAATCCTTGATATTAGTCGGAGCTCCATTTCACTCATTTTTAGTGTCTCGGGAATTGTGGCCACATTCTTATTATACCAGTAGGCGGTGGTAGGTATTATGTTTTTGATGAAATTGGAATAACACCTATTGCATGCCACAAAATTCTCTGGACAGTCCTTCGGTAATAAATGGCATTGTGTCTTACGCATTTGTTTAGTTTGGTTTTTGAATTACATTTGCTTACATACGTGGCACACTTGATCGGCTACTTGTGAAATTGCATCAAGGAATTGACAAGAATCAGTAGTAAATAAGTCTCTCTGACGAAGCAGAGAGACTAGAGACACGTCTCATATTATTTAATCTGACTTCCCGTGAAAACGGAGACTCTGCGTCCCTGGCCTGAGAGGCATAATCTCTCATCATGTACTTTGATTCGACATATACTTTTTGTTACCTTCCCCCATTCTTTTTTTTTGTATCAGGCGCTTTTGTGCGACTCGTGTTGCTGATTTTGTCTTTTTTTTTTAAAGTGTCTTTATAACCAAAAAAATTAAATTATATCTATAAATTACAAATTTTATTACAATACTTACATACAAATTTTTACACGCATAGACTGTACAAAAGAAGAACTCCTTTGAGACCTAACCTGACAATAAATTTAAAATTATATCAACTTAAACAAATTTTTACACGTTTAGAATTTTCAAAGAGAAAAAGTCTTTTTTCCTAGCAAGAACAACCGACCGACCACTAGTTTTATTACTTTTAATCAACGAAACCAATACTGCCATACGACTTTGTGAGACAGAACTCGAATGAGGAAAATATGTAGCAGAGTATTATGTATATCTTATAACTAAACAATTTACTTTCAGAGAAAAAGTCTTTCCTAGCAAGAACAACCGACCGTCCAGTTTTATTACTTTTAAACAACGAAACCAATACTGCCATACGACTTTGTGAGACAGAACTCGAATGTAGCAGAGTATTATGTATATCTTATAACTAAACAATTTACATTCAGAGAAAAAGTCTTTCCTAGCAAGAACAACCGACCGTCCACTAGTTTTATTACTTTTAAACAACGAAACCAATACTGCCATACGACTTTGTGAGACAGAACTCGAATGAGGAAAATATGTAGCAGAGTATTTATTATGTATATCTTATAACTAAACAATTTACATTCAGAGAAAAAGTCTTTCCTAGCAAGAACAACCGATCGACCACAATTTTTTTTATTACAACGAAACCAATACTACCAAACGACTTTGTGAGACAGAACTCGAAGGACACTCGAAGGAGGAAAATAAATATGTTCATTTTGTTTTCAATAGATTTTTTAGTATGACAGTGACAAACAGTATGACACGCCATAATGAAAAAGAAATAAATGTACCTTAGTCGAAACAAAGAGGCCACATAGCAGCCCCAAATCGTCTAGTTGTCAAGTTCCGAAGGGTGTTTCGGTTTCACTGTTCCTCTCTTGGTTCTAAGTGTAACAGCTAGGGCTGCGCAGGGTAGGCTGCGCAGGCCGTTAACGGTTAGGTAGTAGTTGTAGGATAGTGAATAGAAACAGCTAGATAATTTAGATAGGTAGAAAGTACACGGCTAGGTCGTGGGTAAGGTCACTGACACAGTTCGAAGCACTCGCACACTTAGATTAGGAAGGGAGGGCGTCCTTGGTAGCACATGGTAGGTCGGACGGCCCTCGTAGGCTGCTGGTAATCAGCGTCGGCAGCACGTGGAGGTCGCCTGTCAGCACAGGCTCGCCGCGGTAGGCCGCAGGTAGGTAGGCATTGGCACACGTGGTAGGTCGCCCGTCAGCACAGGCGTGCGGCGGTAGGCCGCGGGTAGGCAAGCCTTCGTCAGCGTGCAGGTTTGAGCCCGTACAGAGAGCCCTGAAAGGCGCGGTAAGAAGCGCATGTCAGATGGGTACGATATGGGAAGTAGAGTAGATGGTAGCTTAGCACATCGCAGCGGCTTTCAGACAGAGAGTGCAAAGCTAGCGTGGCACAATGACTGATGAAAAGTTAGATTAAGTATGTGACACGAAAGCATAGGCAAATAGATAGCAGATGGCTCATTAATAGCTTATATTATGTAAAATGCCACTAATGTGGAACTCACCCTAGGTGGGGGCACAGAATCCTGAAGTTCAGGAATAACTTCCTTTATGTAAGCGAGCGGAAAAGTCGAAATGCAGAAGTAGGCTGGGGTAGGCGTAGGACAATTCCACACGTTGAGCATAAATATTACTTTCCTCTATGACATTGAGTCAACAAATTATATTAGTATCTATTGTGTCGCCATCTGCAGCGACCCAAAGTAACTAACCGCTTTAGATGGGAATAAAAGATGGCGCATTTTGAAAAAATTACCCCAAATCTGTCAATGACATTGACTGAACAACAAGGAACAAAATAAAGAACAAAGTAAAATAAACTAAAATTACAGGAACATATATTTTTGTAAAAAAGAAAATCGTGAACAACAGAAATAACAAAGTAAATTAAACTTAAATTACAGGCACATATACGCCATACAATGACATTGACAGATTTCTCGCCGCCGAGGTCCTTTACGATCGCGACCGCCGCGCCCCCGAGTAAATAATACTGCCCCCCGACCCTTGCTCGAAAACGAGGTGCCAACAGTTGTTGCAGCTGTGCACGTAGCTTTAAATTCCCCGACTAATAATCATGATCAAAACTTTGATCCAGCCCGTCCCATCTTTGATGTCCTCCCTCCAGATAACGCCCTAAGCCGAGGCCCGTACCCCGCAGGGGGTGCCCTTAGCGAGCGTTTATCCTAAGCTTTAGCTTAGTTTTTCATGTGTGCCCTGGCTGGAGGCAATAAGTGTAGCAGCTTAATGCTTTCACAGGATTGCCCGGTTTAATAGCCACGGTCGTTAAAGACCAGCTATGAGATGCCCTAAAGAAAAAAAAAAAAAACTGCACGTTGGTATCATTTTATTAATTTAGGTATTCATGCTTTTTATAATTGTATAATTTTACAGCCGCGCCGTACAAACGCAGTCTCACTTTAGCTTGTTTTTAACAATTTAAACATTTATTTACTTTGAAAGTATGACATTATTTACATATTTGTAATGTGCTCATCAAGACCTTTCTTTTGATACCAAACATGTCATGATCAACTCATTTTATTTTTTTTCGAGGTTAGAAATTTACGTATAAAGTCCACCATATTAAATTTAGGGAAAATGTATATAGCCTATGTCACCCGGCCCATTATTCATCAAAATCGGTTCAGTAGTTTAGACGCTACGGTGGAACACACGTAAAAGCAAAAATACGCTCAATATTCCATCTGCTTTTAGAGGCATGAGGAACAGGGTGTAAAGTTCACTAATCTTCTACAGAAAAGGGAGAATCCTCCGACCACACGGGTGTTTTCACAGAAAGTATTCAAGATTTGTTCAAAGTAACCCTGATAAGAAATATTCTTCTGTACAGTGAATGAAACTGAACCCTATAAACCACCACCAGTTGTAACATCTATAGCGGCGGGTCAGACCGACTGTTAGCGTGGTGACGCCGCGTCGCCACGCCAACAGTGCCAATGCCAAACCAACGCCAACGCCAACGCCAATGTTAGCGTCGGTAAACTATCCTTTTAATAATTTCGATGTTTCACATCTGTCAGGCGCCCCGCGACGGCTCATTTTTTTTGTGTAAAGAGCAAGGCAAGGTTTTATGTAAAAAAACAACGTTTAAATTAAATATAATATATTTTATAATAACACAAGTATACTAGCTTACAAGTGTAAATATCAACTATGTATAATCGTTTGACTATAACAACATTTTGGACATAGTTTTGAGCCAATCAGCAAAATTATTGAAACAAAAAGTTTTGTTTGTTTTTTATATCATTTTTATAAAAAAATTGGGCTTGATATTTCACAAATACAGGCTTATTTAAGTACTTTTTTTTTTTGATTCGGTGATCACAGAATGCACAAAATGTCAATAAGTAAAAGAATACTGTTCATGAATACATTTTTTCAAAATACTTTTATAGAATGCTGGAAATGCTTTGATTAACTTTAAAAAAAAACTTAATGTTAAAGGGATACTTTTTCAGCCTTCACAGATTAATAATCGTTGTGGAACGGAATATAATTTAAAAAATAATTTCGAATATAAAGTATTTCATAAGGAATGTTTAAGTACATTGTAGGCAAATAATTTCAAAGTTATAATATATAAAACAATAGCACTTATTTTCTTTTATAAAATCGATAATGAAATGATAGTGACAAAACATAGATACACATAAAAAAGGCTTTACAAATTATGAAAAAAACTTAATAATAAAAAAATCTATATCTAAATAATACATTAAATATTGGTTATAACCTAAAATTATTTTATTTAAACTGTATTTTAAATTAGATACAGCATTCACATAATCATTAATAGATAAATTACAGTAGTCTTCGCAGTTTAATATAATTTTTGATCATTATGTCATACACTGACGGACCAATATCTTTGCTCGACATAATTTCATATAAACATCATTCAACGCATATCTCATATAAAAACTATTAATTAAATTTTGAATATTTCAAATTGTATCTAAAACATTTTTTTAAGTAAACTTAATAAGCTCATTTTGTTTGCATTAACACAAACCATTTTTTCATATGTCAACTGAGTTTTTTAGTTATAACGAAATGATTAGATAAAAATAAATCAAGTTAACATTCAACAGATTTTAATAATTATTTACTCTAAGTAGAATGAGCTTGGCGGGTGCATTGCTATGCACACAAGGCACGGTTGTAGGCCTACAAAAATGTGACACAAAAAGTGATCACAATAGTATAGAGCAAATCTGCCACAAAGTGAAGCAATGTAACAATCCAAAAAGTTTTTATTTAGAGAATAATAGTAGATTTTCTTAATAATGTTCAAAAAACGCGACGTTTTTCTGCAAAGCGGACTATGGAATGCTATTCGAACTGGTCTCTTACTCCAAAGAAATTTGTTTTAGGCCACATACGAACGGAGTTCACTGATTTTCTAAGCGACAACTTATTATATGCGTTTGTAAGCCGATAATTATTATTTATTTATGAAATACTCATTTTAAGAGTAGCCAACTGCTCAAATGCTGACGTCACACTGAGCGGATGATCCGCAACCGATGTTCCGCGGCGGATCGCCAATACATTTGCCCTTACATTGCGCGGATTGACCGTTTTCGCGCAGTTTTGTCTCCATTACCGTTGACTGTTATAAAATCTTTGATGTGGTCCATTCGATATTCAAAATTGGGCTCGACCAATTATTTTAAATCAAAGTAAGCTACAAGAGATTCAAGGCACGTTGTCTTTTACAAAATGGAATGCGTTTTTTTAATAATCATTGTATAAGTTGAAAATTGTGGAATGCATGCATACTTTTAGCGTGTAAGTAATAAGTATAATGTTTAAATAACACGATTTTATAAGATTAAGTACATATTATAATTTTCGTATAGCGATTGGTCTTGATTGTTAAGCCTATTGCAAAAGTTTACTAGTTTTTTTTTTTTACTATAAGTATTCTAAAATGCTTCAAATATTCCATAAGCGTACGCCAAGATTATGATTATTTCTTTAAAATATTAATTTTCACTAGGAAACTTTTTGTTAATAACCTCTTTGGACTCAACAGTCCACTACCGCCATTGTCAAATCAGTGGCGGATTTAGAAACTACGCGATTCAATTAAATAAATTGCTATTTCCGGCTCCACCCCTACTATTCTAAAATAATTCATAGAAAATTGACAAATTCATAATTATTTAACTCTAAGTTTTTGATTAACTATGTAAAACATGAATTTTGATTTCATATAGCACCTTCCACAGGAAGTGAGAATAAAACTATCTAAGTGTTTAAAGACGCTTCATACTACGGATTTGTTGGAGACGACATACATCTACACCAATGGTTTTTACTAAATTACAAGCCATGTCTCCGATAATTAATTAATTAATTATTGCCGAAATTTGATCCCCTATTTAACCCCTCCCTGAATGAATTTTCAAAAATCTGTTCGTGCTCATTTTCGTTATTTATGGAACTCTTGCGCATAATTTCATGCTTCTAGAACCAGCGGTTTTGGGTGTGCGTTGTCTGTCAGTGATTTTAAGATTTTTATTAACTGGATGTTCTTTCAATAAGTTTCAAAATTAAGCTTGACCTAAAAACATAACAAGAACCATGGGACGAGTACAGTTTTCTTAATTTCTGCAAGATTTGATATTTTAAGGCGATCTGCGGTTAGACCACAAAATGCTGTAAGAAAACTTAGCCAATTTCCGTATTTTTAAGAACCTTCGCCTTCGCTCAACAATAGCACTAGATTAGGAACAAAAACATATCGCTCAAGTGGCCGCGTTTGCTTATAACTTGATTATAAACCTTAACACTTAATCATAAAGTTTATTATCGTTTGCAATATATTTACTATTTCGATTGAAAAGTATTAAAAGTAATAGGATTAAAAGTATTTATGGAAAAATAAAACATAATTTCTAAGCCATAAGGTTGATAAAACTATGTTGCAATTAAGAACACAACATTATTTGTGGTCTTTTTTTCCGATCGTTCTTATGCGCTCATCGGAAATCTAGTTCAATTAATGATCGAAGACTTTTGCATTCTTATCTGTGTCAATCTGTCAAAATTACCTTTACTTTCCCTACATTTTTGTCAAGTGTTTGATATTGACTGTCGCTGATTGAGATTAGATTTTGAACGTTTTTTGAATTACGGAAATTGGACCCAGTTGTGCCAAAATGTGTCCAATTCTGCCGTCTCTGCGAAAAGTGCAAAAACTCGAGTTTTGCGCCGAATTGAGATAAGTACATATTCAGAATTTGCAGAACGAGATCTATATATTCTTTTTAGACACTTTTTACGTATCTATGACGAAGCCGGTTTTAATACTAAAACTAACTGCAATATCCAGTACAAACAAACCAAAAATAATATCTTTACCCGCGTTTTTCTCGAAATCAGGTTTAATCTAGTTATTGCACTTTTCGTAAGGTCGGCAAAATTGGCCTTTTGATGTAATGTGCCATGTAATGCCATAAGCATAATCAACATAATAATGTTCCCACTGCTGGGACACAGGCCTGCTCTCTGTGAGAGGGAGTTGGCCGTAATCCACCACGCGGGCCCAGTGCGCGTTGGTAGATGTGTTAGAGTTTCTGGTTCTAGGACATGCCGGTTTCCTCACGATGTTTTCCGTCACCGTTTTGAGAGCTTTTGTATGTCGTCTTTAACAAATTCAAACAAAAATGGATGGAATTTGACACTTACGCAGTATTACAACTAATATTATTGTCAACAACGTAACAATTTTACAACTGATTATTAAGCCTACTTTTATCTTTGAAAGATTAAACTGTTTATAATTTTAAAGAAATAAAACTATTCCCTCTGAACTCAAAACAATGTGATGATTATAATTTAACTACAAAATACTTGATTGAGATGATGAATGAACGAAAACAAAGACTGAATGATTGTATGAAATAAACTGAACGAATGATTTCTATTCGAAGCCTGATTGGATGAGTTAACATCATAATTTGATATGTTATGAAAAATTGAGCTAAAATCGAAGTTGATAGGAATTTGAAGATTATAATGTTCCTTTTCAAAGTACATAATATATCCTAAATGGAATGATTGACATTCTTTTAACAAGATTTGAAATACGTAAAAAATACTATACACATATATTTAGGCACAATAATTAAGTATTTACTTCTAGTTACTATGTTGATATGCAAAAAATATGCATATAACATTATGCTTGTATTTCTCATAGGGTTGGCTAAAGTATTCAGTGCACTAATGTTTAAGTCCTATGTAGTAGGGCTTATTACAATTCACAAAGCCAGACTTCGGGCATGCTAAAATAGAATAGACGTAGATATATTTAGTAACCTGTTCCGCTTAACTATTCCTAAAGAGCCATAAAAAACCTTGTAAGAAATCGTGTAAAAGAGCAATAAAAACCCTGTAAGAAATCGACAAGTGTTTCACCTCTCAACGAGGTTTTTATCAGCGTCCGGCGCTCAGCGTGGCAACACGCCGTGTTCGGGTTCGCGACAAGTCAATCGTCATCCTGAGGATGCCTCGTTGAGAGGTGATCACGTGTCGATTTCTTACAGGGTTTTTATGGCTCTTTAGGAATAGCTAAGCGGAACTGGTTACTAAATATTTAGGGGTATGAGGAACAGGGTGTAAAGTTCACTCATCCACCATAGAAAAGGGAGGATCCTCCGACCAGACGGGTGTTGTGTCTGGCGGGCAACTGCCCATCAGTTTGAAGTTGAAATCTTGTATGTATGTCGATCGCTCGGTAAACTCTAACTGCGCGATGCAGGATTTGTGTGACGTCATGTCTTTGATGCGTAGTTTGTATGTGGCGGTGTAACCGCTACAAATATAACAACGTCTATTGTATTTTATAATGAATTTCCGCAAAGTCACGCCTGAATCAATTAACTTTGACTCGACAATCAAACCCAAGACCCCACATTTCAGCACATGCCGTCGAGAGCATATCTAAATAAAATAGCATATTTTTTGCATATGACAATAATTTCAATACTTGAGAATAATAATATTCGTGATATGTTAATACTTCACTATGTCGTCTGTACCTAATATTGCTTCCTAATCTATTGTGACACCTAATTTAGCTATTTTGACACTTATTGCAGTATTTATAAGGCATATAATGGAATGATTTTACGTAAGTACTAATGTTCGAGTCTTGCTCAGTTGTGTGGCTGAGGTGGTGTAGTGAGACAGTACTTTTTATTCGTTTTTATTTTTTTATTTGGTTTTTTTTTTCTATTGGCAACTCTATTACTTACTTGGTCTATGCCAACTAGATGAAACTATGGATCAGAATATTCAGTGACTTATTTATGAACGCAGCTAAGATGCTGTATAAACCAGATCTTCTAAATCTACTTTTATAGAAACCTTACCATGACATAATTTTGTGTGTTTTGTTTTAAACCATACATTTACCCCTTGATTAATTTATAAGAAATTTAAATACATCCTAAGACTCTACAACTTGATAATAGTATCCTGTAACGCGACTAATCGATATTTTTAAAACAACGGTACCTACTGCACAAATCATGAATTCATCTATATTTCCTTATTACAACCATAAAAAGATACAATACTTCGTATAGAAGCGAAATTCTTGCTTCACGCACTTACGATTTTAGTGGACGAGGAGCTCGAGGCTAAGTAATAACAGCCGCACGAGTCGATCCATCAGGTTAAGCTACGCTTGCCGAGGTTGGTCCATAGATGGGTGACCATCTTCACATACCAAGACCCTTCCATGCCTCGGAAACCACATTAAGCCATTGATCCCGGCTGTCATTTGTAGATCTTTGACAGTCGTTACGGATAGTAAGAAGCCCAAAAGTCTGACAACCAGTCTTACCAAGGGGTATTACCCAGTTACTGGGTTAAGGAGGTCAGATAGGCAGTCGCTCCATGTAAAATACTGGTATTCGGCGAAAAGGCTAGGCAGATTAACCTCCAAGGCGTATGAAAAGCCTATTACAACTTCTATAATTGTGAAACAGGTTGAACCTGATACTCCCTCCGAATGTGTTCAAAATCGTGCTATTATCCTACCAGGCTTATGATACACTTCTATTCGACATTGGTTGGACATATCGACGGCAAAGTTTCAATATCTAATAACTAACATTTTGGCGGTTTTCACTCTATTGCTTATATTCGTAGGTAAAATATGAAAGAGCTTGTATTCGCAAAGCCTTAAATTGTTCAAATTTACTAGATTATTGCTTGTAGAAATACCTTATAAGTCATCTTGTTATTTCTGCTGGCAATACTGAATTTCTGAACGTTTTTAAGAGTAGATATTCGGTGTTGCCAGCAACATGCAGCAAATGTTGACTGTGTGAAGTCAAACCGTTTTTATTTATCAATGCAATACCTTTTATCTACGCGATAAATAGCTGGTTTTTAGTTAAATTTGAAACAATAACTTCTATCGACATTTTAAATCCCTAACCCGTTTGATTAAAATCACTATAACTATCACAAGCGTTACCTACTATTTTAGTATAAAACAAATTTTTGATTCATATGATGAAAAACTATAGAAATGAATCGATTTTTCGCCTTCTGTAAAATCATGCTTTTATAGTTATTATACAGGATTTTTTTTAACCAGTGCGCAAACTTAAACACGTGACTTTACTCATCATTATGAACAACTTTTACTATGGGACCAAACCTGAAATCGCGAAAAAATAAATCAGCTGTCCCCTACACTTATGTTCGCATAACTCGTCAAAATGTAGGGAACATTTTGATGAGTTATGCGAATATTATTTTTTCGCGATTTCAGGTTTGGTCCCATAATAAAAGTTGTTCATACTGATGAGTAAAGTAACGTGTTTAAGTTTGCGCACTGGTTAAAATGTAACCCTGTATACACCGTGAAATTTGAATCACAGTTTTGCTAGAACAAACGTTGTTCAGACCATGGTCTACTACCATTCTACAGCATCCAATAAAAAAAAAACATAATTGGTTTTTGAAAAAACACAAAAAAGACAAAGTTTAAAATTTCAAGATTATCGTTACTCCCTACAACACAGACACCACGCACGGGACACAGCATTGTCTACAGGGAAATGTACCTCCAAAAACGAAATTTAGTAAACAGTAGATAATCTTGACATTTTAAACTTTGTGTTTTTTCAAAAACCAAGTATGTTTTTTTTTATTGGATGCTGTAGAATGGTAGTAGACCATGGTCTGAACAACATTTGTTCTAGCAAAACTGTGATTCAAATTTCACGGTGTATTGATACTTGACCGTCGCTATAGCGGTTAAAACCACGCTAATATCTTCAGGGCGTATAATAAGCCCATCAATGCTTCTACACGAAATATTATTTACTTCTCTCACCACCATCTCACCCCAACCACTGTATTAACCACTCACTTAATAACAATTTCGCACCATATTCAACACTATCAACTAGCCATATCGTTCCTTAGCGGCGCGGTACCGTCGCAGTATATACTAGAGGTGTAGCACTTGCCCATCGTCCTTCGATGTGATAGGGAAGGGCGTGGGCTCCACTTCTTCAAGCGTAACTGCTGTTAGGTCTACTATCTCGTCGTGGTCGTCCTGGTCGAATCTGGGAAGAAAGAACAAAAAAACTGTTAGTGTATTTGGGCCTTACTTTGTGTACTTCAGCATGACTGCTCTCAAAGGAAAATATCGTGAGGAAATCGACATGTGACATCTACCAACCCGCACTGGGCCCGCGTGGTGGATTACAGCCCACTCCCTCTCACAGAGAGGAGGCCGCAGTCCCAGCAGTGGGAACATTATAGGCCGCTTATGTATTATGCTTATGCTTTCACCATAATAATAGACTAGTAGCACCCCGCGGTTTCACCCTCATAAGTCTGGAACCCGTGGGAATATCCCATGTGTTAATCCAGGTTATAAACTATCTGTGTACCTAATTTCATCCAAATCCGTTTAGCCGTTTGAGCGTGAAGAAGAGACAAACATACACACACACACTCACAAACTTTCTGTTTCATAATATTAGTGTGATAGTGTGATTAGATAGTAGAATTTTCTTGAAGGTTTTGGAAGGTCGACTTACGAAGTACTTAACCATACTTATGTAAGGTTAAGTTCTTGTCATATTTCACGATGCAAATGGCGACGTCAAAAATTTTACATGGTGACAAAGTACAGTATTTATAATTTCTTAATGTCCCTCGGGAATCATCGCATTTCCGAATACAAACGAATGCTAATTTCCATGTCCATCAATTATTAGATTCATTTTGTATAGTAATTTGAATTCAGAACTAAGTACTTCATAGTTGTTTTGTTTGATTTTCGTGTGAACTACATTATAGAGCTGTAAAACTATTTTCTTATCTGTCGTGCCTGAGCCTTTAGCAGCTTTCCTACTATTTTTAAAATAAATTACATTAATTAAAAGAGTATTAACAACTATATATACTTCTAAATCGATTGAGAGCCTCCGGTCTGCACCAAGTGCAAAGGGCAACTGATAGAAATTCGACGACTGACGAAATACGAGGTTTGCCGAGGGACGTTATGAACATATTTGTATTGTAGAAAGTTTTCGGTAAGGTGACCGTATGTTTTATCTGAACGTGAAGTTGAGGCGGCTTGCTATGTAGTACATATCGCACATCCTCTAAAAAACTGTCATAACAAAAAAAAAGTATTATTAAAAAAAATCCATTCTATTCATAAACAAAATGTTACATTCTGCAAATAGCTTGATAAAATCCTTTGCTGATTTAAAAAGTAAAAAGCTAAAAATCTGTAACCCGAAAGTCACATTAACATTAGTTTTTTGGAAAAAAAAAATCGGCTTTTTCTCAAAACTTGTTTTCAGCGTGTTACGACAGTTTTTTAGATGTGTGTTATTACAAGAGGTCTCACCTATCCTCGTCAGGTTCGCTGGAGGGCTGCGAGTGCCGCGAGACGGCCTCGGCGGGCGCGGCCGGCCCGGCGCGCTGGTTGGCGGGCCGCACTGTGATGATGAGGTTCGAAGAGTTCGCTACCATCATGTCTGTCACCTGGGAACGAGGAAAAAGGAATTTGTAAAAAAATAACGAGGGAGCCTTACAGTACTCGCATATGATGTGTAACATCTGACATCTCACCTTAGTCATCTGCCTAGCCTTTTCCCAACTATGTTGGGGTCGGCTTCCAGTCTAAACGGATGCAGCTGAATACCAGTATTTTACATGGAGCGACTGCCTATCTGACCTCCACAACCTAGTGACTAGGTAACACGATACCCCTTGGTAAGACTGGTTGTCAGACTTTTGGGCTTCTAACTACCCGTAACGACTGTCAAAAATCTACAAATGACAGCCGAGACCAAAGGCTTAACGTGCTTTCCGAGGCACAGAGGGGACTTGGTATGTTAAGATGGTCACCCATCCACGGACCAACCGCGGCAAGCGTAGCTTAACCTGATGGATTGACTTATGCAGCTGTTATTACTTAGCCACAAGCCCCTCCACCTGACAACTCACCTTAGTAATAAGCAATATTAAGGGGGCGGGGCGTCAAGGTCGTTTCTGATCAACTCTAGCACCGCGCGCGCTCATTGGTCAAATCAAATTAACGCGCGCTTCCCCGGCTTCTTGTTACACACTTCCGTCCCTTTTCACGAAATCACTTTCCTGCCGGGGGTGCGAAGAAAACCGACAGGGAAATCGTGGCCCCCGGTAACAGGGCAACCGAAGGAACACGGGTGGGTTTTAGTCAGTAAGAGGCTGTCACGCCCTCCTGCTCTGCTCAGAGCGGGAGAAGTTATTTGATAATTTCTTATAAAAAAAATAGATTTGATTATTTAGATTTTCATTTTGATTTAAACTGCAGAAAACCGAGCGGAAAGATGTTAAATAAAATAAACTGATAGTTCAAATGAGAGTAGTTGCAAACTATAACGGGTGTAAAAAGACGGCCGGCCTGGAAGATATTGAAGGTTTTGAAATTTCTTTTACAAAAACAAGTTTTAAATGTTGGGAACAGGATCGGCAGATTGATTGAACGTAACTTTGAATACCCCTACAACTCCAGAGGCCGTACTGTGACGTGTTAAAGCCATTATTGTTCCGCTGTGAAATGGGACAGTGCTATTTATGCTGTATAGCTCCATCTCTCTCTCACACTGGAACAATGATGGATTTAACACGTCGTAGTACGGCCCCTGTACCGATGCATGCTCCCATAAGCACAAGGTTTTGCATGCGTTAAGGTGGCCACACACGTAACTGCAAGCATGGCAAGCCTGCATGAACAATCATTTTGTGCAAGCGTGCTTGAGCGTCTGTAATCTGTATGATGATTTTTCGCAAGTATCTTGCACCGAATATTGATAGAATTTTCATTATGCGGCTTGAACAAGTCACGCTTGTGCAAGCATGATTGAACGTGTGTATGCAGGTTAAGCTTGCGGAATCATACGCACGTCAGTTGCACGTAATTAATGCATCTAAAGCAAGCGCGTCGTCGTCCATCGCTCAAGCAAAAACTGATGCTGCTCCAGCTTGCTTGTACAGTGTGTAGCCGGGAATTTATACACGCGTGCACAAAATTATTGTTCATGCAGGCTTATCATTCTTGCAGTTACGTGTGCGGCCAGCTTTACATTGCGCGCTGCCGCAAAACAGCAAACACCCTGTTTTTAATTGCAGGTAAAATGGTTGTGGACTCAGGGGCGAAACGTCCATATAAGCCGATTCCTACCGGCTTCCCTTTGGAAATTCGGAACACAACCACTCTATCGTCATTGAATAATCAAACTATAAGTATTTGATACACCATAAAATTAAAATACCTATTACAAAACGCCTATTACATACATTAAAAATTGTATTAATAACCCAACAACAAAACACTGCGCTAAAATAACTCATAGGCGCGTCGGGCTTATGCTAAATTCAATTTCCTTACAAAAAATAAAGTCATCATGACGTCACTTCGGTCACGTGATACCGCGATTTCTATGAGCCGGGTAAGCCGGTCTGTAGCGAGTTATTGTAGGCACAGAGTAGCAGAAACGTGCGCACGGGAGCGAGAAGGAATTATTGCTATTGCACCACCTCTTTCTGGCACACGCATTTGATTCGGTAGTTTTCGTTGAATTTCGTAATACTGGGTAGGAGTTCGGAGTTCGTAAACATTTCATTATTCGTATGACAATGTGTGGTTGCTTTTTGACGTAATCGCATTAGAACCATATTAATTTGCTTTTTTTTCGCACAGTATTTATTGAATTCATTAGTTTATCATTACTAGTAGTATTAATATTTGTTTGTAGTCATAGGACAGTGATTTAACATAGTGTTTTGAGTTTATTGGATGTGAAAATAAAGTACGTTGTAATTAGGTATTGGGGTAAGTAGATAGTTTAATAAGCTGAAATTACTTATTTAGAGTAGATTTGAAAATAATTAGTACGATCTTATTGGGATGGCGGCATTCATAGTTTTAGAATGTCGTTTGACAATTACTTTGTGAAGAAACATGCTTTTCAAGGTTAAGTTTTGAAAATACGTGCTCGCCCAGATGTGACTATAAATTACAAACGCCGCGATGGTTCGTTCAAACATTTTAATGTTTTCCTTTACGATAAATATCAATGAGTGACTGGCAGTCGTAAATTCAATAAAATGTATTGTCCCCGTGTTTACTTTTCATAGATTGTAGTGGTCAGTGGGTCGTCTTAGGGGCGGTAGTTGTTTATAGAATATAGGGTTTTTAAAACATATTCGTAGCTGTTTTATGAGTTCGGGATTGGTAGGAATAGAACATTTTTTTTTTTTTTTGGGCTGCTCCGTCTTCCCTCCTCCATAACGTGAGCCTTCGCTACTGTTGTGGACACTTAAAGAAAAAGGGATCCGTCTGGTTCCATGGTTCCACGTACCTGCTACGGCAGACACAACTTTGACAAAGAAGCCGACAAAAAGATCCAGTTGGGTTGAGCAGCGTTTGGAATACTTCCTCAAGTCTTCTCGTCATCTATCCCGCAATGTTTGAAGACTAAGGTCTTTAGCCAGTGCGTACTGCCCGTTTTGACATACGGTGCCTAAACGTGGACACTGACAGTCGGGCTGCTCCACAAATTCAAGGTCGCTCAGCGCGCTTTGGAGCGGGCTATACGCGGAGAGAAAGTAGTGATAGCCCAGTGGTAACGGCCCCGACTTACGAGTTGTAGGTCGTGGGTTTCGAACCCAGGCAGGCGCTTTACTTTGTGTATTAAATTTAATCACCACTACTCTCAAAAACGGTGAAGGTAAAAATCGTGAGAAAACCAGCATGTCCTAGAAACAAAAATTCGAAGACATGTGACATCTACCAACCCGCACTGGGCCCGCGTGATAGATTACAGCCCACTTCCTCTCACCGAGAGGAGGCCTGTGTCCCAGCAGTGGGAACATTATATAAGGACAAAACCAGAAATGAAGTTAGTCGGAAAAGTACCGGAGTTACCGACATAGCTGCTTGCAGAGTAAGCTCACTGAAGTGGCAGTGGGCTGGATATGTTTGTCGAAGGACTGATGGCCGGCAGAGCAGACGAGTCCTAGAGTGGAGACCGCGTATCGGCAAGCGAGGCCTATGCCCAACAGTGGACTGTAAAAGGCTGAGTTGATTGACGTACCTGGTCCAGGGTCTTGTTAGACACATCGATGCCGTTGACCTCTAGCACCTCGTCGTTGACGCCCAGCAGTCCGGTAGACTCCGCCAGGCCTCCGGGCACTAGTCGCGATATGAAGATGCCGGGGGAACGTTCTACGCCGTTGGGAGTTACCCGGACTGAGGTGCCGTCTCTGGAAAAAATGAGGTTATTTTTTAGGATAACTGTAGGTTAGGGTAATTAGTGCTGTGCGACCTGAATTGCACTTTATTGTGTCGTAGAAAGAGTCGCTTTTTATTTAAATCATTTTGCGGAGTGAACCATTTGTATTAATCTGTGATTGAACTCAGATTCAACAACTCAAATTTGCAGTCATTTTCTCTTGCTTTTGCAGCTACTTTTTTTTGCTTTGCCTTTAAGGTAATTTTACCTTTAATCGGGCCTCGGTTTGGAGGTAACCCAGGTAGTAAATAAGTTGACGTTAATGAAATGAAATTGTTTATTCTGTAAATAGGATATTAGAATCACTTTTACACATCATATAAAAAAAATAAGCTAGATGAGTTCGGCGTTTCCTATCTGACTACTCTGAGAAGAAAGGCCGAAACAAACTCAGAGGTCGCAGTCTCTTTTAAAGTCCAGACAATCTTGGTCAGGTCATATGAGGACCATGTAGATTGTCTGAAAAGGTCTTTTGAAGAAAGAACCACACAGATTTGAGTGGACTTGTCCAGTCAGTGCAAGCATTTGTCAGTAATCGTGGAGCTCAACTCAGAACATAACGTTCCTTACCTAATAAAGAATCCTAGCGGTCGATCTGACCCGTGCTTCAGTAGTTTGACTCGCCGGCACGTTTCAGGAACTATATCTACGTCTATGATCGCCGAAACCTGAAATTATTTAATGACAAAATATTAATAAATTGATTGAACTGATCGTGTTGTTTTGGATTCGAATATGGCCCACTCCCTCTCACAAACAGAAAACCTTTGTCCTAGCAGTTGGAACACCATACTCACTTTCGTTATAAAAAGAACTCATGAGTAAAATAATTTCATGATTCCAGACTCAGCAATTAAGGTTGTGCGTTTAGTGAATGAATGGATCGCGCCCGAATATTGAGTGGGCTTTGAAAATTTGATTTTCAGCTGAGATTATTATTAAACCTAGGTACACACGGCTACACATCAAGCTATATATTTCCAGTATAAGCTGACCTCGCATTGTACGGAAATCCTATAAAATGCGAGATCAGCATCAACTGGAAATGTATAGCTTGATGTGTAACCGTGTGTACATACCAAAATGGACGTATCAAACTCATTGCGATTAAAAATTACGAAAATTTAAGTTAATGCTAAAGCTATATTAACAAAGAATAGGAAACAAACACATCCTTCTCATTGAAATAGCACTCCTTGCACACACGGCTACACATCAAGCTATACATTTCCAGTATTAACTGACCTCGTATTGTACGGAAATCCTACACAATGCGAGATCAGCATAAACTGGAAATGTATAGCTTGATATGTAGCCGTGTGTACGAGTATTTAATGATATATTAAAATTTTCGATTTTAACTGAATGTTTTTGAAGTGAAAACTTCTTTAGGCGCGTTGGGCATTTTTGAGATGGGAAAAAACAATTGAACTCGCGACATCGTTACCGACACCTCATTTTTGTAATCGCGATTGTGATCTTTATTTATATTACATTACGGATCAATGTTCTATGCAAGTATTTTTACTTTAAAGGTTTTGGAAGTTTTTTTTTGTAAACGCGATTGTGCTCTTTATTTAGATAAGGTTAAGGAATGTTTTATACAAGTAATTTTCGTCCACCAAGGCCATCTTGTTCAAGTTTTCACTTCTGTGGGCACTCCCGGAGTGCCACTGTTTTTTTTATTTTTTTTATTCCTCCATGACAGCCAAGAGATGAGTCCCGAATGTTGACGTTTTTGTTAGGTGGGTTGCAGTCCAGTCAACTTTGGGAACCACTGAAATAGAAGATAATGAATGAAATGAAATAACTAACCATTCTAAAATCATGAGGATTCGATATAGCGAGCCCTTTGTTCTTGGCTGGCGTTCCACTGAGTATTGATGAGATTATGTTCCTTGGTCGCATCGTTCCATAGCCGTTTAGTTCTTCCAAGCTGTCCCCTGAAAATAAAAGAATACATTTTAGACGTCTCCTTGGTCTAGTGAATTTCTCAGTAGCAGCCCGGAGTCTGGATTTGTGCCCGGTTGATGACAATAGACTCGCCCCCTATTACATGGGACTTAAACATAACTGACGAAATGTGGGTGTACTATAGGTACACCTCTGCCTAACCCTTCGGGGTATACAGGCGTGATATTAAGGTACAATTCCGTAGCCGACCGCAGGCGGCAGCAGCAGGCGACGTGTCGCGACACGGCTGGTTTCTATGTATTTCTATAAAATACTTTCAGTAGCTAACAACCCGTCGGTTTCATACAAATACATCAAAACCAGTGGAGGTCAGATGCTGCTCAAGGATGATGATTCTGATGATCAAAGAGTCATCATCATCATCATTTCAGCCGAAAGACGTCCACTGCTGAACATAGGCCTCCATCACTTCGACCGGTTCTGTGCTTTCCGCATCCAGCGGATTCCTGCGGCCTTCACAAGGTCATCGGTAACCGACATAGCCCGAAGAATCGCCAAACTTAAGTGGCAATGGGCAGGGCACATTGCTCGCAGAACGGATGGCCGATGGGGCCGAAAGGTTCTGGAGTGGCGACCGCGTACCGGAAGACGTAGCGTTGGGAGGCCTCCCACAAGATCAAAGAGTAATCGAAAGCATTTTAAATTTTGCTCTAAACCTTTTGCATGGATGGTATTTTGTCCGGTTTGAAAAGAGGCTAACCCATCTTAGCCTACAATCTAATGTTAGCCAACCCTAACCAGGAATAGCATATACACATAATTTTCCAATAACTACAAGAAAACATGACCATTACTAACTCCATCACAGAATTAAAGATAAAAAGATAAAGATAAAGATAAATTTATTTGTTCAAACATGAGTAACATGATACATGAATATGCACATATAGATGGAAAAATAGTTTTACCAGTCCAACATGTTTTGCCTCACTCGGCGTACAAAATATCTCTCACAGTCGACCCGTGGCTACTGGTATGCGACCATGAGTTAAGTTTCTTATTAAGCCAGTACTAGGTGAACAAACAATGAAACAATTCGCTATTACTACACACAACATTACTCATTACTGATATCACTATTTTATTTATGAATAAATTTTGCAATGGTGAGATTTATGCAAAATTTCCTGTTGATGGATTTATCTATACAAATAAATAAAATTGAAGTGGCTGTTTGTAATGTGAAAATACCAGCTTTTTACTAAATGCATGTGAAAGTATATGTATACGGTACTTCAATCTGCTTGGCCTATTCCCAAATATGTTGGGGTCGGCTTCCAGTGTAACCGGATGCAGCTGAATACCAGTATTTTACATGGAGCGACTGCCTATCTGACCTACACAACCCAGTAACTGGATAATACAATACCCCTTGGTAAGACTGGTTGTCAGACTTTCGAACTTCTGAGGACCCGTAACGACTGACGAATTTCTTAATGATGAATCACTGACTGATTGATATGCTAATAATCCATTTGACTTTTTTATTTTTTGATTACTGCTACCTTTTTTTTGACATTTGACATTCTGTTTTAATTTGACATTTACTGTAATTTGAACGATTTGACATTAATTTTTATTATGTATTGTTAAAATTTCCTACTTGTTATTTAAATTTAATATGTCTTTAAATTTGTGTAAATTAACATGATTTGCATGCCCATGTGACGGTAGAACATGGAGGACTTTCTTAATAAAACATCAATGTAATAATTACCCATGTTTGCAAAGTAATAAATGATTTGATTTGATTTGATTTTGACTGTCAAAGATTCACGAATGACAGCCGGGACCAACGGCTTATCCGAGGCACGGAGGAGTCTCGGTCACCCATCCACGGACCAACCCCGGCAAGCGTAGCTTAACCTGATCGATTGATCCGTGCGGCTGTTATTAGTTAGCTACAAGCTCCTCATATATGTATACGGTACATAAAACAAAAATGTATGATGTTATAAGGAGCACCTTAGGTTACTTTTATTTTAGAAAAATAATTAAGGTACAAGGGGCGAGGCCGCGGGCAGCCGAAAGTACAAAAATGAGTTACAAAAACATCAAAGTTTAAATCCGCATCAGCACACAGCCAATCGCCGACGCCTTAACAATTAAGTACGCTACATGTGCTAACAAGATCATTGCCACAAATCCGTACTGCAATGCATCAGTGCGCACGTGACGTTGTTTACGTCAAGTTTCAAGAGAGGAGCGGGGTTTTATCGCAGCAGGCAAGTAACGAGACGTGGCTTGAAAACTGCTCGGTCTGTAAGTCAGCGAGGCGGTGGCGGCGGCGGCGGCGGCGCGGCATCGCATAGTTTTATATGGAACCGCTCGCTCTCCGCGCCGCTGCCTTCGAGGCCAGTTACATATAAATCTATACATTTGAACGCGCCGCTCTCACGCCGCTGCCGCCGCCGCCCCGCTGCCCGCTGACTTCCGAGTCCGCGGCCTAACACACTGGCGATTTGCGAACGTGTTTACAGCGAGGCGATTTTTCAACGAGCTCGCTGCGTGTGCGCAGCGAGCACGCGACGTATGCGCAACGTGTTCGCCGCGTTTGCGTAACGAGAGTGCGTGAGTGAACAAGAGCGAGTGCGACAAGCGGAGCAATTTTGTGAAAACGCAAAGAACACGTCGCGTAGTCGTGGCTTGCTCGTTTCGCAACCGCGGAGAACACGATTACAAAGCGCCTCGCTGGAATCACGCTGGCAAATCGTCAGTGTGATAACGCTCTTATGTGTGGGAGATTTTATTGACTGCACGTTTTCTTATTGTCGGTTTAGTGTAGACCAGTGGTGCGCAAACTCATTAGTCAATAGATCCAAATATCAACACTATATCAACTACGATTTCTTATGAGAGCCAATCCTTTCTGTGTATCTAAACTGTCTTAATACACTTTTCGTAATCTTTAAAACTCCCATCCTCTTTCACTCCACAACGCTTCCTAAAATTAACTTGCTAAGAAGTAGGACGCCTTCATCATCACCATCATATCGGCTGACAATAATATGATGCAGGCATCTTACTAACTTTGAAAGGTACGTAAATTATTAATTTACGATGTCCTTTTAATTTTTAGTGAAAATACTTCGCAAATATATCTTTGAATAAAATTTGATATCTTGCTTAAGGGTACACTAGTCGGTCATTCTTCCATACAAACGTAGTAAGGTGATTATTCGTCTTTGAAGGTGTACGTTCAAAAGTAAAAATTGTATCAATTGGCCTTGTCAAGCCCTGTTGGAAGCAGAATTGGAAAAAAACCGGCCAAGTGCGTGTCGGACCACGCACAATGAAGGGTTCCGTAGTTGGGATGAATTTATCCCAAAAACAAACTTAACTTTGTAGTTGAAAAATATGTTCTCCCATACGGAATGTATGGGAAAACATGTTTTTACAACTGCAAAGTTAAGTTGGTCAATTATTACTCGTTAACTTGTAGAACCTACTTAGCTGTGATAGTTTTTCTTTTAATTTCGTTATATAAACTACTGCTGTGATTTTTTTCACACATCCAAAACCAACCATTTAGCTGGCAGGGAGGGGGGCGGGGACTTGACTCTAACAAAAATTAGCACTTTAAAGCTTAATATTTCGCAAACGGATCCTTGAATCCAAAAATGGTTTTCACAAACTCACAATGTTTTTAAAGTACCTTTCCAATGACACCCCACAAATGGGTTAAAAAAAAGACATCACTACTTTACGTGTAAGAGAGGTACCTTAAAAAAAAATGTTTTTCATAATTTTGTTTTACCACTTTGTCGGCGTAATTAATATGTATACCTATGCCAAATTACAACTTTCTAGTACCAAGGGTCTCGGAGCTAGACCGCGGACAGACAGACAGACGGACATGACGAAACTATAAGGGTTCCTTGTTTACTACGGAACCCTAAAAAGGAATTGGTTTCGAGGTTATGAGCGTCGAAACTTCCATATTTCAACACTAATTTTAACTCTCTTACTTATGTAGTATGAAAATAGCAAAATAAAAACCGTACAGGGATAGATAATTTATTGAAAAGTACAAATAATTTTATTTTGAGTAGACACATACATTCATTTTTCCATAACATCTATACGCCCAAAGGTCTGTTCATGAAATGTTATGCTCTCGTTTTCGTTATAAATCATCGTATATATTTTACTAAATAAATAAAAACTAGATAAACAAATCTAAATTAATAATAACTTTACTAAATAGCATGCATATTAGCCACGCCACCAACGAGTTCGAGCCGTCGACTAGTGGAACCTTAATGACCAAAACCCCGATCCCTGCGCGTATCTACGCTCGCACTCATCGACATTTGGTTTGCCGACCACTGGTGTAGACCAAACGAGCGAATGCTCATTCTATTCACTTTTTTCTTTTTTTTTTAGATAGGGCGTCTCGTAGTTGACCTCTGAGATCATGACTACTTAACCGGGCTTTCCTGTGGGTGCCTTAAGCTACTACACTTAAAACCTCCAGCCAGGGGTTATTCAACTAGGCTAATTAAAACTAGGTGAACCCTCGCTAAGGGCACCCCCTGTGGGGTACGAACCTCGGCTTAGGGCGTCAACCGGAAGGAGGACATCAAGGATGGGACGGGCTGGATCAAAGTTTTGATCATGATTATTAGTCGGGGAATTTAAAGCTACGTGCTCAGCTGCAACAACTGCTGGCACCTCCTTGCTCGATGCAAGGGTCGGGGCGGAGTATCATTTACTCGGGGACACGGTCGCGATCGCAAAGGACCTCGGCGGCGAGGTCGGAATGACGGGAGGCGTCTGTTTTTGTACACTGTGCTGGTTTCCCTACTGCTCTCCTGGAGGAGGGTAATGGGGTCGTCAGGGTCGGTAAGGATTCGCTTAGGGCGGCGAGTTCGATTGACACTAGAGGGAGTGTAACTAGCGGCCTCGACAACCAGAGGGTTGCGATGTTTGGCGGCAGTATCGAAGTAACGCTTGGAAGAGCGTTTGAGAAATTTGTGGATGGTGGGGATTTTTAGGTCGAGATGGAGGATCTCATTCCTAACAAACCAGGGGGCTCCCGAGGCCTTCCGAAGGCAACGGTCCTGTAATGTCTGCATCTTATGGATGTGACTGGGTCTTGCTTGTGCAAAAACAGCACCCGCATAGGTCATGACATTCTATTCCCATCGTAACGTATAAACAGGGACAGCGCATTCTTTCTATTGTAAATCCATACTATAATATCAAGAAAAGAATGCTCTTGTTCTACGGTCGTACGCTTGTAAACTTAATTTTATCTCTGGGGAATGTTGGACTTCAAACTCTTTCTGCCTTTATCTTAATTTATTTGGAATAGGCGCAGTATTTATTTTTAAGACCAAGCACGCCAAAGACAATTTCCACGCAAACTCCGCCCCCATGCACCCTACCACTCCATGTGCTAAACGCTAACACATCAGTTATAAAGTTGAATATCGCGTGCGCTCTTTGGTCGTGTTCGCGCACGGAACAAAATGTAAGTATCAATTCTTATTTTGTTTATAACTAAAGTTATAATTGATCTAGAGAAAAAATATCTTATTTATGGATAATAAACTATATTTTCTTACTGTCAATAATTATTTTAAACATAAAAGTCGAATAATTTTGTTTTTGTTTCAAATAATCTTTAAAAAAGACATGAATTTCGAATAAAAAATGAATCGAGCGAAAATGTTCCAATTACGTAACTGTCTTATACATGGAAAGAAAAAGATCCAATAAATCATATACTAAAGTTCCATTTTGATTTTATGCGTAACTTTTTCAGAATATTAATGCAAATTAATATACAATTTAGGGAGCCTCCTCTTAAGGGTTCCGAACCCGAAGGGTGCCAAACGGAACTCTATTATTATAAGTCACCGCTGTCCGTCTGTCTGTTCGCCGTCAGTCTGTCAGCGGGCTGTATCTCATGAACCGTAATAAGCAGACAGTTGAAATTTTCACAGAATGTGCATTTCTATTGCCGTTATAATAACAAATAAAAATTAAATACAGAAACCATACAAGAAACGTGTTTTTTCCCCTTCGCGTGCGAGTCCGATTCGCACTTGGCCGGTTTCTTCAATACTTATAAACTGCCATCTCAGTGTTGACTTCCCCGAGGGATACAAATTCTCTCGCAAGCATTGGAAATACCCTCAATAACGTCTGTCAGTCACTTAAGGCGACACTAACCGACTATTAATGATTTTATACTGAAGATCACGTCGAAACGAGTAGTGTTAATGATTTGGAAAAAAAATATGTTAAATTAGAGCATTTTCTTAATAACTTAAGAACGCGGCGACGCATGAATTGTCCATACAAACGTAATACCTGAATAATTTACAATTTGGGCATATTTCCACCGTATTATATTGTTATTCAGATTTAGACAGTGTTTATCTAGGCTCCTACATCTTTTTTTTTCTAAAAAACTTTTCTAAAATTAAGTTTAAACGAATTTAAGTTTGCACATTTTTACAGCGTAAATGACATTTACGCTGTAAAAATATTGTTTTTTCTGTATTATAAACAACAATATTTATAATATTGTTTCTGCAGAAGCATAGCTTATATTATCAAGTTACAAATTATCGAAAAAAAAAAGGAAAAATATTAAGTTTTCATTCATAATTTTTGGTATTACAGAACACATGAAAATTTATCATTTAATTTTCGAAAGCTAGTAGTGCTATCGCGTCAAGCAATAATTGTCAATGTGTGCGTGGTAGTATTGCTCACTGTAGGTGTATATCGCTCAGACAGGCACTCACACTAGCACAACGTGCTTGGAATTGAATTTTGCAAACATCTCGATTTGTAGTTGCGAGCCGTGTTCGCAGGCCTCTTATATAATATAGGAATATTTTAGATCATGTTTATACTATATAGTGAAATTAATTTGTTCTGCTCAGTACAGAACACGCAAGCTAACCACTCAAGGCCACTGGCATATATCTGCGTCTTAAGTGTGAAACATGTCAATCTAACTGTTATCACTGGCGAAACATTCACAACAAAACATGTTGAAATCTCTATTTTCTGTCAATGTTCCATACAATTTTTGACAGGAAATCGAGATTTAAACATGTTTTGTTGTGATGTTTCGCCAGTGCAAACGAACAGTAATCCAACCCTCAAAATATCATGTCTTCCGCATAACTACAAGGAAAAAGATTATCCCAAACTTGACAAATGCTCTCACATTCTGCACGAAAAACGTCAATCCAAATCGGATTGACAATTAGACTAGGCTTTGGAGGGTTGGATCGGATTAGCCCAGTCAAAGCCCAGTCTTTTCTAACAATGAAAGAAGCCCCACTTCTCCAAATAAACCGCTTTCCTATTGAGAATTAAACCAGTTCTTCTCCATCTATTTACGTCGTTTCGTGTCACGGTCATGGGTCGTGTTGTACACAATGCATGGCTACAATGTTGCCGGTTACCTCTTTTGTATGACACCGGAAACGTCGGAACACGACAGGTCAGGTGGTTGGACGGAACTGCGTAAAATATTTCGTGGCGTTAGATGAGTCAGTATTATGCGAAAACAGTTGTAAAATGATTCATTTAATTTTAGTAATAAAGTAATATGATTGATGTTGTGCGTATTGTAAATTATCACTTGCTTCAAAAACGGCATGCCTTTTTTTTGGGTGGGAAATTATCAAATAACTTCTCCCGCTCTGGGCGGAAGGGCGTGTCAGACTCTTACTGACTAAAACCCACCAGTGTTGTGTTCCTTCAGTTGCCTGTATGTTGCCAAGGGCCACGGCATCCCTTTCGGAATTTCCCGCGACCCCGGCAGGCATCGGCCCTAGCGGACCCCGTCAGTTGTGCTGACATCTTTTTGAGGCGCGCGTGGAACACAACGCGCCGTCGACCCGGGCCTGGTCCTTATGGGACGGCGAGCTACCCATTGCTCACCGTCCTAGAGAGATATTTCTCGACGGCATGTGAAATCAAGTCAGAGGCCCATGGGCGGCTTTAAAACTCTGACACTAGGTTAGTCACTAACCACACGAAAAGAAGAAGATTTTAGTAACTATGCGTGGATGTTATTATTTACTTTCAGGGTCAGATAAATTTGTACGAGTCCGCAAGATGAGCAGGGATGCATGGTATCATTTCTGTTACAAAATTAAGTACATATAAGTATGTTATAGTATTAAGTGATTGGAAAATTGGCACCGAAAGGATCTCCTGAAAGCGGTTACGGTTAAGGTTAAGATACTTCAAAAATATACCGGTACCGGTTTAAAATAAAGGATGAGCTATACCGATACCTTTATAGATAAAGGTTGGGCTAAACCGTTATTTAACCTTTACACGATTTCGGTACCGAAAAACATGCTTACACCACAGTCGTGGCCTTCTGATCGGAAGTAAAAACCAATACTGAGTTACAATCAGCAAGTGAACGACAGATAGTGGGGCGGTGGTGCGTCAAAGAAAACCCCTATTTATTAAGGTTTAATTTATTTTATTTATTATGGGACAATAAACAGCTACAATATAAGATGTTTACAAATAATAATATAGGCTCATAAGTAGTATTAACAATATTGCAGCCCACTACATTATCCGCATGTTAACAAAATTAAGATAAGGTAAAAAAGGTTTAGGTACTGCTACCGATACATTTATAAAGGTTATAGTACTTCTACCGTAATATACCGGTATGCATTTGCAACCTCAAAATTCTGTTACTGAATACTGAAAAAAAGACCGGTATCGAAATATTTCGGTAACCCTTATTTCGGTAACATAATTTTTGGGTATTTCAGTCCCTGCTTAAAAGTGCCAATTTCTCGCTCACTTTCTAGAAAGACAAGCTAGGCTTTTGCCTAAAGGCTTCAAATTAAATTTGCCCTACAGTGAGACACTACAGCATAATAAAATAAAATAGAAATGGTTGCAGTGTGAACTCAATACTTATATAATCATAATAATCATTCCTCAGTTGCGGCAAGGTACATGTGCAATGCGGAATCGCAATGGCTTCCTTCCGTAAATAAATAATTACATGCAAGGAACTAATTCCATAAGATGGATCGATAAGACGGTACAGTTGGCACAGTAGATAAAGCGATTAGCTGTAGCGCTGTCTCGAGGGTTTGAATTCTTCACCGAACAAATATGTTGACCTACTGATAATTGCTATCTATCTTACAAAAATCAAGATGTTCATACCCCACTAAGGGTACAGATATCTCATTCGGCATTTTCGTTATGAAACTACAAGTACGCGGCGGGCCCGTCTTATCGGGCCAATTCGGTAAGCCTAACAGAGTCATGAGACTAAGAGTCATGAGACTAAGAGTCATGAGACTAAGAGTCATGAGCCTAAGAGTCATGAGACTAAGAGTCATGAGACTAAGAGTCATGAGCCTAAGAGTCATGAGACTAAGAGTCATGAGACTAAGAGTCATGAGACTAAGAGTCATGAGACTAAGAGTCATGAGACTAAGAGTCATGAGACTAAGAGTCATGAGCCTAAGAGTCATGAGACTAAGAGTCATGAGACTAAGAGTCATGAGACTAAGAGTCATGAGACTAAGAGTCATGAGACTAAGAGTCATGAGCCTAAGAGTCATGAGACTAAGAGTCATGAGACTAAGAGTCATGAGACTAAGAGATTTTGCGGAGTGAACCATATGTATTCTTCTGTGCTAAAGGCGAATTTCGCCAATGAAACTGAATGCGATCAACACCATCTAAACTATGTTCAAAAGCTTTCATATCATAGTCAATATTCCACAACAATGATGGCACTGACAAATCTTGATTTTTATAAAGTGCGTGATTGATACAATAATGCCATCGTTTGGTGTAAATACAAAATAAAAAAAAGACATTTCAGGAAAAATACTGTGTGGGGCTTGTGGGCGATTAGTTAGAGAAGTTTTATTTAAAAAAAAAAATACTTGAGACCCGTGAGCGCTTGTGAGCACTTTCATTTGATATGTCACACGGTATGGCACAAAACTTTATTTTAAATTTTCTTAATTTGTCTCCCAAAAGTTACACGTCCGTGTTTGGGTCACAGAAATTCATATGTGTACCAAATATCAACTTATTCGGTACATTAGATTCGGAGCAAATTGACCGTGACAGACGGACGGACAGACAGACGCACGAGTGATCTAACGGTTCCGTTATTTTTTCTTTTGGGATACGGAACCCTAAAGACTATTAATTCCATGCAAGCTGCAACTTCCGTACAAGATGGTCTCTACAAAGTGTGAAACGTAACGAGATAATGCAGTTCACAATTAGCGTTAATTAATCAGTGGAGCGTCACGCGACGGTGGCCATCTTATAATAAACAGTATGCGTTGCGCCGTGACTTGAGTTTGTACTAATTTCGAGAATATTTTACAGTTATTAGATGAAATTCGTGGCTGCATTTATCAGACTTCAACAATATTATAATTCTCCGTTTTTGCTTATGAAATAGTCCCAAAAATGAACTCTATACAGGGTTTTTAAATTACATTTTTTTAAATATTTTTAGGCGCGTTGGGCATTTTTGAGATGGGAAAAACAATTGAACTCGCGACACCGTTACCGCCACCTCATTTTTGTAAACGCGATTGTGCTCTTTATTTATATTATTTTACGGATCAATGTTCTATGCAAGTATTTTTACTTCAAAGGTTTTGGAAGTATTTTTTTTAGTTTTCACTTCTGTCGGCACTCCCGGAGTGCCACTGTTTTTTTTTTTAATATCTTTTTTCTACCATAATTACTACTACTAACTTAAACCAAAATTACTGGGCCGTTTGTCTTTGCTACTTTTCTTTTGACCTAATGTCTCAATCCGCTGGATGCGAGAAGCACAGAACCGGTCGAGATGTGGCGACGCTTGGGGGAGGCCTGTGTCCAACAGTGGACGTCTTTCGGCTATAATGATGAATATTTGTGTAGCTGAGACCCTCAATATCTACTCAGACATTCATAAAATTTCAACCGAAAGACGTCCACTCGGCACTGGACGTCTGACATACGAATACTTGATACTATGTCCGGCGACATAACGTCAAGTATCCGTATGTCAGTATTCATGTATTGGCGAGCGCCCATAAAGGCTAGATTTCGTTAGTCAAGATAGTAGTACTTAATGGCTTCCTTTATGAAGACTATAGTAGTTAATTGATTCAGACGTGACCTTGCGGAAATTCATTATAAAATACAATAGACGTGGATATATATTTAGTAACCTGTTCCGCTTAGCCATTTCTAAAGAGCCATAAAACGCAGAAAAGAGCGCTCAGCGCTCGGTGTGGCAACACGCTGTGTTCGGGTTCGCGACAAGTCAATCGTCATCTTGAGAATGCCTCGTTGAGAGGTGAAAGGCGTGTCGATTTCTTTCAGGGTTTTTTATGGCTCTTTAGAAATAGCTAAGCGGAACAGATTACTAAATATATCCACGTCTATTGTAAGACTATAGTATTCAATTAAATACTCGTAGTTGTCGTCAAAGGCAAGATTGTGGCTAGCTATGATAAAGTGTTGCAACAATGGCAATGTATATCCCATAAACGTCCATTAAAACGGGTTAAGAAGAAGCCATAATAGGAAAGCTCATTGAAAGGGCTCGTTTGCGGAAGTACTATCGCGAGCCGCTAAGAATTGAATATTTCAAAGCCCTGAAGGCTAATTCCCGTCAAACTCGTCGCAATCTCATCTCGCGACCGTCAATGTCAAAAACTTGTCATAAATGTAGGAAAATTAGACGTAATTTATATTTATGCGACTGAAATTAGTACGATCCAATTGTACAGACGCCAGCACATCAAGCTACTACAATCTGTCAAATTTATTTAATAGATTTTCAACTTTATCGCTGAATTTTAAGGTTCAAAGTTGATTGGGAAAATTTGACAGTTTCGGGTAGCTTGATGTGCTGGCGTCTGTACCTAACAGTTGGACTTCGCAGTACTCTGTCTTAGGATTGAGTAAGACATTTATATAGTGCTTAGGGAAGGTGTTTCGGTAGAATCGTATTAGATTCCTCAGAGGTTCTATGCGTTACGTCTAACAGAACATACTCGTACGTGAGTTGGCCCTGTAGTATTTCCAGCTTCTAAAGGCTTATCAGTCCATGTCTTGTTTCAAGGAATATACAGGGTCAAATTAAATTAGCTAGCAAAACTCCGCCGACGGGAAGGGTATCGATATCCAAATAAGAGAATTTTTGACGTAATGACGTCTTATAAATCGATGAACGCCGGCTGCACGCACGAAAAAGGGTTACGTCCCGCTTGAGCCGAGCGTGCAAGCGAGAAAGCGAAACAAGCGATAGAGAGGCACGATCGGCTTAAGCGTTCGGCTTGTGACATTATCACGTAAAATTATCGTCCGTAAACCGATTTTACAGACAACCAATTTTTTTTTGTTGGGTCGTCGTCGCCCTCTTGTGGTTTTCTTACTTGAAGTATGAATTGAGTTGAGTTTCGAGAAATCTGTTTTGTTTTTTATTTTATCGTTTTTGATATCGATATCCATCACGTCGACGGAGTTTCACTGGCTAATTTAATTTGACCCTATATGGAAAATAAACGAGAAAACTGTCCGAGCTGAATGGTACTGATCCATGCGTCATGTTCGTGAACGGGCGTCGTCAGTAGGGACTGGTCATCTCTTAGCTGCCATGGCAAATATTTTTGTAATTGTTCTTTGTTTTTATCTTTTTATTACGGACGCTTTTAACGTGCACGTCTTTTTACATTGTCCTCACATGTATAATTTCAACATGAATGATGTAACCAATATTGGAACGAAGTTCTTTAACGCGGCTTGTATACTTTCAGAAATCGTCACGCTAAAAAGTGTTAATACTTGCGACTGTCTTCTTCTAGTTCATAGAGAAAGAGAGACAGAACGCCGGAGAAAAAAAACAAAAAAGAGTAAAGTGATTACAGTGTCGTGGGATAAAATTGTACACATCGGCCAGAGGTGAATTTGGTCAAAATGTAAATCCAAGATGCTCTAAAAAAAATTCAAATTTTTCGTCATGTTTATAGTTTTCATGGTTTTCAAGGGTGCAAAAGCCGATAGTGAGGTCATAATGTAAGTCCAAGATGGCAGCTCTGAAAACTTTAAAATTTTTCATCTTTTGTATCGTTTTCATGGTTTTCGAGGGTGCAATAGGTACCTACTACGCTTTGGAATGGGCAACTAGCTTCATATTTCTGACTGACCAACAATTCAAAAGGCTTTGAGTTTGACTCCAAATGACCGTACAATTCAGTGCAATGCGACTCCTAACCTAGTGCATGCGATATTTGTAAGAAATTGCATGCAGTGCGGCAGTTACAGTTATTTTTCAGAGATTATTATGCAGTATTGCTCAAGGCTAGATCAATTACTATAATTACCATATTCATAATCTATTGCCAACTAATCCTTAGGTGATTGCTGTCTACAACTGGTAATTATTTTTGTTTTTTTCGATAAATCAAACCATCGTTTCCAAGCGAAAGACGCAAACTTCGTCATTCTGGTTCCAAATTCAAATGCCACCATAAATATATTTGATAAACTGATATCAACTTAATGTATGGACAATATGTTTACATAAACGTCACATCGAATTTGGCTCGAGTATAATCAAACATACTCAGCCAACTAATTCGGGTATGTCCACAGCACTTAACAAAAGTAAATAAGTACACAGTGACGTTACCAAGCCCTAAAAGTTATATCTACCACACAATGTTCTCTTATCAACAGGCCATTATGAACCTTATGACCTTGGAATAAATGCTGTATTGTGATGACGGTGGGAGTGCATGGCCATAGTGTCACATTCTATGCTAATTAAGAGTCTTTATCAGTACAATGGGTGTTGGTACTTGCGTGTCTTTCTATAGAGGTCATGGTTTTTTAATGATTTATGTTTTGATTGAGGATGAGTCACTATGGTGCCTGTGTGTTTTTTAGGCTGCAATGTAGGTACTTTAGTACCATTTTTTAAGCTATTGCATAGCTTTTAACGCGGGCTTTGAGCGCGGCGACCGAATCAAGAAATTCCGTAACGTAACGAAATAAAACCTAACACCCCTCACTCCGCCTATCATGTGAATGACGGTTCCCATGACAACGAGATGTTGTCATGGGAACGTAATTTTTGTTTTATGTCAAATGCTATGGCAATAGCTTTACCGCGGCAGTCCCCGAGTGCCACACGTTTTTAGGGTTCCGTAATAAACAAGGAACCCTTATAGTTTCGTCATGTCCGTCTGTCTGTCTGTCTGTCCGCGGCGGTCTAGCTCCAAGACTGTTAGTACTAGAAAATTGTAATTTGGCATGGGTATTTTTAGGGTACCTCCCCTACACGTAAAGTGGGGATTCAAAGACATTGTGAGTGTGTTACAACCATTTTTGAATTCAGAGATCCGTTTGCGCAATATTAAGCTTTAAAGTGCAAATTGTTGTTAGAGTCAAGTGTCGTCGTCCCCCGCCAGCTAAATGGTTGGTTTTAGATATGTGAAAAAATTCACGCCAGTAGCTTATATAACGAATTTAAAAGGAAAACTATCACATTCACAGCTGAGTAGGCTTTACAAGTTAACGAGTAATAATCGACCAACTTAAATTTGCGGTTGTAAAAACATGTTCACCCATACATTCTGTGTGAAAGATTTTTTTTTTTCAACTACAAAGTTAAGTTTGTTCTTGGGATAAATTCATCCCAATTACGGAACCCTACATTGTGCGTGGTCCGACATGCACTTGGCCGGTTTTTTTTTTTATATTGCTACGCCACAGCAAAAACACATTTAGCCTTATGGATTAGGTAACATCACAGTATTAACAGTATTATGTCTTCATAAATAATGGCCATTAATTTATTTAGGTTAAGTGTAATAAATGCACAACATGCAGTGCTTAACTGAAACCAATCTATCTGCCTAGCCTTTTCTCAACTATGTTGGGGTTAGCTTCCAGTATAACCCGATGCAGCTGAATACCAGTATTTTACATGGAGCGACTGCCTATATGACCTCCACAACCCAATAACTGGGTAATATGATACCCCTTGGTAAGACTGGTTGTCAGATAACCCGTACCGACTGTCAAAGATTGACAGCCAAGACCAACAGAGTAACGTGCTTTCCGAAGCACGGAGGAGTCTTGGTATGTAAAGATGGTAACCCATTCACGAACAAACCATGGCAAACGTAGCTTAACCTGATGGATTGATCCCTGCAACTGTTATTACTTAGCCACAAGCTTAACTAGAACCAAGTAGCAATAATTGAGTTTTTGTTATGTCTTATAACGTTATATGTGTATGCAAAACTTTTAATTTTCTTTTTCCACTAAAAATTAAGATAATGTCACCAGTGATTGATTAATAAAACCAATATCCTTTTGACAAATTCGGTGTACGGTTCAATCGAAAGTCATTATCATGCTCCTGCGCATATCCCAATTTACTTAGGGTCGATGCAACATATCTTTTTCATCCATACTCATCTATTAGTCGTCATCTTGGTAGTGACCCCAAAACTGAGTGTTACTATAAAATAAATGAATTTCAATTGTTTTTTCTACACTTACCTTTCCTCTGTATAATAACCCTGAGCAGTGGTCGGGCTGTGAGCAGCGCTCTAGCGAGGTTATCATCGTTGTTGATTGGCAACAAGTCTCCATCTCTCGGGTCCGTATAGGATATAAGGAAGGCCACATCGTGAAGCCTGTGTAATTTCTCTATCAATGCCTTAAAATCTTCATACTTGAGCTTTTCGGTACGACTGAGCGAAAATCTACGGAATTCTGCATCAAACTGTGAAGAGAGAAATAATTCATTTATTATTTTAAATCATGGAAGTGGTAAGAACATTATTGGAATTCTTATAAATATAACAAATACTGAAAATTTTGCTGTAGGGAATGAGTTCACATCAACAGTGCAATAGGTGATAACCCAACTAATGACATGTAGTTTATTAGTTCTCATCTCAACCAATGATATATTGCAGCTTTTTCATTTTATAGTCAACATCATTAGTTTTCATGCAAATATTAGTTCAACATACATAAAAGCATTGAATTTTATTGCAACTAGTGATCTCTGCCAGATATACTTAGAATTAACAGAAATGTTTAAAACTTTTAGAGTAGGTACAAAAGAAAACTATCCTGAATTTCATGCCTAACCAATAATTATTATTCATATTGAAATTTCTATTTTATAAACACTTACAAGTGGTTGTTAATTTCAGTTATCTCCAACAGACCTAATTCCCAAGACAATACAATGAGTTAAATTGCTCAAAACATCTTTTTCAGCAAGGCAATGATTCAAGTTTTTAATGGAAAAATTTTGTTACTATCATTTAAAATTTAAAGCTTGTAAACACACTCATATGCTATTTTGATAGCTTAATTTACAGAAGGAAAACATTGTTTTATAAGGAATTCAAACAATTTCCGAGTCTATGCTTCCTTTTAGATAGTAATTCTCGGTCGAGTATTTTTTTTCACATAGAACTCAACATGTCAATGAATACTCGTCCCTATGAAAATTCTTTAGCTTAATATTGCCAATTTTTTACCTAAATTGTCTACATTATCCTGCCATCTCTTAATAGGCCCGAAAGTTCGCGTGACTCTCCAAGTTTGGTCAAGAAATTAGAAATTCCTTCCCACTTACCTTAGTTTTGACTTCCACAGTTTGACTGTCAACACGAGCCGCTATTTTGTTCTTCGACATCTCTAAAGCATTTAATATAAAACACTAACACTATAAAACTATTCTCAAAACATTTAGGCACTTAATTTCAAACACAACATTGTAAAATATCAAAAGTTTTATTAAATTATTGATATGACGGTGTCCATTCCACTCGCGTCGTAATTTCAGTAAGTTTGTTCTCAGTTACGACATTTTTCATGCATTAGTAATAAATGACATACGATTCACCAATGACAGTACAGCTTTAAAATATTATAGAAGACAGTACACTATTGATAGGCTACAATTTTAGACGACAAATAGAACAAATAACGACAGTTGTTTCTTTGAATCCTTTCACGCAGTATTTCGAAAAGTTTTAAGATTATTATCATAAAAAGAAAGAGCGTTTATTTTAACCATCACTGTCATTTGTTTATTTTTAATTTCATAATTCAGTAAATATTTTTGTGGTTTGATAATAATAAGGATATGAAACGTGAGAGTTGGGCATTTTTATGGCCCGTTAGAGCCTCACTCAAGACTCAAGCATTACTTAAAACTAGTTTCAACCAATCAAAAGGATCTAAACGAGTTTTATGTAAGTAATGCTTGAGTTTAGAGTGAGGTTTTGTATTATATTTATAGGCCTAGGTCTGTGACTTTTACGTTAGTTGAAACGTTCTTAGAATGACATACCTAAAGTAAATGTTACTATATTGAAAATATATGAAAAACTCGGAGTATTTTATGATTTTAGGCACCTGTCCCACCCATAGACTTATCAAGTAAGTCCCACCCCAATGAGGAAGCGACTAGCTATCGGCTTTAATTTATCGCTCAAGAAACGAACAAAAGATGCAGGTTCTATGTCAGTAAAAGAGATACATATATTTATAGTTGATTGCTGACTGTTTACTCTGCCGCCGCCAGCGAAAACTCTTTCTCTCCTAGTTTGTCGCAGCGACAAGAGCTATTAAAAGACACTACTCGCTCAACGATGCTCGTTTGGCGGGCAGAACACTCGCTAAAAGCCTCTCGATACATGGTACGCATACCAGCAAGTGACTTGGCAGTCATCGATTCGGCGCACTCGCCCAGCGATAAAACTATCAGAACTACACACTCGCTGTTCGTTAGCTCGTTTCCAGTTGCTAGCTCTACTCGCTTCTCGCTAATCGTCGGGGGTGGGACAGGTGCTTAAACCATTTAAAAACATTCAGTAAAGGTTGCTTATTTTATGAAACTCATCGATATCTTGGAAATCTCAGAATGGAGCTTGGCACTTGCGGCAAACTGCAAACCTCTACAAACTCAAAAACGTGTGTTTACATCGCAAAAGGTTACCGTTTCAAGCTTCCTTTGATTCGTAAGTATATAAAAAACGGCTCTTGATGGGATCGATCGCAAGCCGCCAAGTCCACTTTATGCCAATCAACTTTAAAGTGCCTGCTACACGGTCACCAACCGCGTCCCGACAGAGGTGACCTTGGTGGTTTACAACTGTGTAGATGGTGGTTTACGACAAAAATTTCAAACAACTCTGCAGGTTGACAACCTGGGACACCTCTGTCGGGGACGCAGTTGGCAACCGTGTAGCAGGCACTTAACCACCACTATGAATGAAAAAAAAAAAGGTTATTCTAGCAGATTCGAAAAAAGCGGAACCGCGTATACTAAAAGCGGAACGCGGATCCTTTGTCAAAAAGGCGGGGTAAAAAGTGGAAAAGCGATAGGTACAGACGCCAGCACATCAAGCTACCCGAAACTGTAAAATTTTTCCAATCAACTTTGAACCTTATGCTTCAGTAATAAAGTTGAAAATCTATTAAATAAATTTGACAGATTGTAGTAGCTTGATGTGCTGGCATCTGTACATCTGTCTGGCAACGCTGCTACAGAGCATTAAGATTTTGTCTGTCACTGACAAACTGTCAGTCCAGTCAGGTGCATAGAGTTTAGAGTTGTCAAAGTCATTTTCATAAAACAACAAAAACAACTTATAATCATACGAAAACCGAGAAAAATAAATTAGATAAATAAACAAGATGACCAAACTAATAAACAAAGAAGCAGAGCGGTTAAATCCATGTCTGAAGGTATTATAGAAATATATTTTTGTTATATTATTCCCTCAAAAATGTTTTACATTATGTAACTAATTTACCTATTTATCTTTTTAGGAGCAAGAAATGTCCTACAAATGTTTGAGCAAGAATGGATATGATAATTCTAAATGCGAGGAATATTTTGATAACTATAACACATGTAAAAAGTTTTGGGTAAGACAAAAACAATTTTATGTTTAAGGTTACAATTCTTTCGATTTGTATGTTGTGTCAGTGTAACACCAGAATACCCACGAAATTATGCGGATTTATATATCTGTGGTGTCTGGGAGAAACCTGTTAAGTCCAAATAAGTTTGATAATATCATGACTAGTTTAGTTATCGAATTTGTACCAAACCATTAATAAAAAATCATGAATAGTCACGTTTTTACCGCTACGATTCTCCCACTCCTATGATAGTTACACTTATCAGCAATAGGCCAAAATAAAATATGATTTTTTTTAATAACAATATAGTACCAAACTAAAAAATGACGAAAATGGAGTTATCAGGTTTCTCCCAGACACCACAGATACATATCCTTTTTTTTTTTTTTTATTCTCACTATATATGGCACCTCTAGGTCATGAGCTATCCGAATATCAAAAAAATATTTGGCCTAGGTCTTAAGGGGGAGGCGTGAAAATTGATTTGCTGTTACAATGTATAACAGATGAATAAAAAGCACAGCTGGAAAATATATTTTTATTAAGCCTCTTTGACGTTTTCTTATTATAATGTTAACTGTTGTCTACAGTTTATAACGCAATCTATAGTAACTACTACACAGACCTGGATCAGAAAAGCTATCTTATATAATTATCAATCATATCATAGTCTACCTTTGTGCAAAATATCATCTTAATCTGTTCAGCCATTAAGCGTGATTGAGTATTATACATCCAAACTTTTACATATTTTTATTAAGTAGGATTTTGTTTATTCACTTTTATACATTTTACAATATTTTTTAAAAAATCATTAAAAAAATAAATAGGATTATTATTATAATTTGCTTAGACACACTAGCACCTAATTAACTGATATGCATGTATCAAATAGCTTGGAGATATTTAATATATCCAGTCGTTTCTTGAAGCAGTTTAGTGATCTGAGCCTTCACAACATTTTCTGGGAGCTTTTTCCATGCTGTTACAACTCGGTTAGACAATAATTGCTTCAAAGGCTTTTTCTTTGATGTATTTTCAAAAAACTAAGGGATTACTAACAGCACTGTTTTTATCTTTCAGGGTAAAGTATACAAGGACAGAAAAGCTAAAGGACAGTATCCATACATGCCTGAAATAGAGGATAGAGCAAGAATAAAAGAACAATATTTCAAATCTGTTAAAGATAGTTTATAAATGTATTAAATTAGTACACTAGTCTACAAAGGTTAAGAATTCTATTACATACTGTTTAGTAATAAGATAATTATGTAACTTGCAGCATTGATTGGTCACACTTTGATCAGTCAATTGTATTTATGGCAATGCATAATAAACTCTTCCACGAAATACACAGGTTTTATCTTGACTAAATGGCATTGTATCCAACATTTGTTCATTCCAGGCATTTATTTATTGTTGTTTGTTATAAAATATCTACTGCACACTTTAATTGAGTTGAATATTATTAAATATTATTATCACACAATATTATTGAAGTACCACCTCTTTATTTTACATATTTTTTGTGAAAAAGAAATTTGAGTCAGCTCTATGGTATCAACTGTCAAATGTGATAACTTTTTGGCTATCACTCAATCAACGATAATGATCGAAATAGCTTTTGTCTTTGTGGGTTACCTTTACTTTAGTAAATATTTTACCTGGCAACTGGGAAGAATTCTGCCTTTATATGTTGCTAAACCTGAATGAGGTGTATATTCTATCTAAGAAATAGACTTTTTCGACCATAAATTTAATATATTTTACTTATACTGCATGTTTGTATTATTAAACCTATGTAACGATGTAGCAGCCAGAGATAAACTGTACATAGTCTCCTTATAATTTTTAAGGTCTTTAACGCATTTTAGGACACTGAAGGAGACACAATAGTTTTCGGAAAAATAACTTTATCCACTGTACCATAAAGTTTATTATCCTCCCCTTCCTTTGAAACAAGTGTTTCAAAATATTTTTTACAAATGATTGCTGAATATGGTATATTTAAGACTCTATACTTATTGTGCAGTCAATCACACATCAGTGGTTGAACACTTACACTAGGAAAATCGCCCTGTCTGTGGCCGGTGGGTGACTCGTTTACGCCTAGCCTAATTGTTACCACTGATGTGCAGTTGATTAACTGGACATACACAGAACACTCACTCTTTGATTAGTAACCTAATTTCAATCGTTGGAACAGTGGCAGTCTAAGCCTGTCTGGGGCCCCCGGGTGGCAAAACTAAATGGAGCCCCCTTGCCCAGGAATGAACATCGAAATATTTAGCACGCTGTCTCGGTTCAATGGTTATGTTTTCTTTTGAAGTACTTAGTCGAAAATTTTACCACAACTACAAACTGCCTTTTACTTGCTGAACATATTATGGTCTTGTTTGGGATTTGATTAAAAAAGTATTTCCGAGTTTAGGGGGTCCCCAGGACCGGGCGCCAGGGACACACCGCACCTGCCCCCCCAATTAGTGCGCTAGTGCGTTAGAAATCGCGAGTGCGCGTCATATGACTTATATCAATTGAAATAAGGTTTAAATTACAATAACTATTGTAAATGCAACAACTATACTGAGGGTGACTAGTGTTAAGGTGTTACCAATTCTTGGCAAATTCTAACAATATTGGTATTGGTGCCGATTCCCTTGTTCACAAACTAAACTAAATTTAAGTTCAGTGCATCTTTTTCTTTCTATTTCATTAAGAAAAGGACAGAAGATAAATTTTAGTTTAGTCCTGTCAAATTAATCGGCGCCTGTCACTACTCCATACAAGTTTAGACGTGATTAAAAACTTGCCCAATAAAATTACGTCAATTTACGTCAAGCGCTGATTAATTTGACAGAACTAAACTAAAATTTATCTTCTGTCCTTTTCTTAATGAAATAGAAAGAAAAAGATGCACTGAACTGCACTGAACTTAAATTTAGTTTAGTTTGTGAACAAGAGAATCGGCACCATTGTCGTTATTGAGACGAAACGTCACAATTGCGTCTTTACGAATAATTACTCGCAAAACAAAATGAAACCACAAAAATTATCATCTAAATATTTTATTGTGACACATACACAAGTGGAGAAGCGATGACTGTGTGTCTTAGTGTAAAAAACCACTAGCTAGCTACAAATATATAGAACATCACCATTACAAGGCAATATGGGAAGAACATGTTTCTCAATTATATATCTTAACGTTAAGGCTAAGAACTCACGGAGCGATTTTCACTCGCGCCCGATGCAGTTGCGGGACCACAAACACTCGTGTTCGTACGAGTGTTTGTGGGGTAGTAGGTACATGGAAATTCAGATATTAAATTTTACGCGCGGTTTATGCCCGCGGCTTGCGCAATTGTTTGCGGGTCCCGCTGCACCCGGCACCGCGGTGGGCGCGGCTGGAAACCGCTCCGTGAGTTCTTAGCCTAAGGCTGAATTCAGATGATCTTAAGGCTGGTTCACGGCGACAAGCGACACGCTCACGTGTCGCGTCACCTGTGGCACGCTCTAAACAACCTCTTTCCTCTTTTTTCAGCGCAGTCGCTGTCGCAAAATGCGTGTCGCTTGAGCGGGTAGCTCGTAGCCACATGGTTACGCGTCACGGTGTAGTACAATTAAAAATGGTACTTACTATATTTGAATTCAGAACCTCAGCTGAACACTAACTCAATGTCGTACATGACAAAGTTCAAATTCCATTGCAGTCTAAGAGTTTAAGGACCTTTTTCTTTTTGCAAGTGTTCACTCACTCAAAAATCAACTTAGAATACATAATGTAGTACGTAGATAGTTGAGTGAGTGGCGATAGAATGTAAATTTCTAAGATTATGAATTCTAAATACTAACAATATTGTAACATGGCATGATCATCTGAACTAAGCCACAGATCAAGGCAGTCACACTATTGGCTAGACTCTAGCCAATAAGACGTAGATAATGCTCAGAATATAATCTGCCTTACTGCGTGCATCTGTGCAAAAGTAATATACAATACACAACCATTCTTAAATTCCTAATTATGATTTAAACAGTGCTATCGACATGGTGAAACCGGGCACTATACTCTGTTCATTTAACGATTGTTGAGATGACGCATACAAAAACAACTATTTGTTATCATTTTTTGCATAGAGACATAACAATGCAAACGCAAGATCGACAATAATAAAGAATATTCTAACTATCTATATATCTTCAAAACATTTTTGTTTATTATGATTACCAATTTTCTGTTATGCTTTACTAGCTCTAAAATAAGCATTCAGGATAATGTGTCATAAGAAGTATCATAAAAGGAACATAGTATATCGGCGAAAACTCCGACCCTTGTCAGAAAAAATTGGCAACACTGTCATTCCTAGCAGTAAATCATGTTTACAATGTATAATATGTTCCTTTACGCGAAATAACTTACAGATCGACGATATGCTTCCGCAAAACAGCATTACCTTACAATCTCTCTCAGAATCCTTAACGTCTAATTTTCCTAAATATTATAGGTACAATATTTTTAACGCTCAATTTCTTGATACTTTGCTCAAATGTACGCAGTTTTGTTTACATCACTCTTTGGGTTACCCTGAGTCTCACATCAGTCCGACTTATCAGAGGTAAAACCGCGGACAATGGCGGTTGACCAATTTTCACTCTTATGACCTTAGGAATAAGGTTGAGAAGTGTTCCACTGCTAGTGTCCGCTATTACATATACCGCGGGAAGCGGTTCTAAATTCGTAAAGCTGTGACATCATTGTCGGTTCATTACCATAACGATCTAAATTAACACTTAAAATTAAATTAGTTTTTATAGATTATTTGCAGAAAATTTCGCATAGCAGACAAAAATGGAAGATGTCGAAGTCTGCTGCTCAATAATTTAAACTCAATTTTGTTTTAACAACATTTTGTTTCTATTTCAATTTCATGAAACAAGAATTTATTGAATCAGAGTAACCTACTTATTTTATAGAAAAACATACAAGTAGATAGGTACATTTATTATAAAGTATAGCGATTGAAAAGGTCTATTGCGAGACGGGACGGTGCGACGCGGTTTTGTTATAGTTTGACCGACACCACCACCACTGCCTAAGGAATGCGTGGCGAGGCGGGCGGCAGCGTTGACGAATGGCCTGCACTGCCCCCCGTCTCGCCGAACACAAGGCGCGGTACAGCGGTGTCGGTCAAACTATAGACCTATTTCTCAAATTTCATTTCAAATTGTTCTACTAGTCGCGCCCTTACATGTTTGGTATCAGGCAATGTCAGTAGTGAAATTAGGCAGCAATGGGTACATCATTTTCAGTTACTAATATCTATTAAAATCTCAGGAAAAAAGAGTATTTTCTTTGTAGATATCTGTCTGTAATCAGAAGATCAATTCTCGTACTCATTAAATGCTAATTCATATCGTAATCTCATCTCAGACAGCGACAATTAATGACAAAAACTTGTCAAAAAAAAGGTAAATTAGAGGTTTTTTTGACAGATTGAGACTGAAATTCCCGTATTTAAAGAAAGTTCGCATTCTAGTGAACTTTCTTTAAAAATGAGAATTTCCCCTTTTGTGAATGTTCCTTTCCCAATATTTTGCACAAATTCTGTCAGAGAACACTCCATTTATTTATTACTCTGTGTAATATTATTTTGCAGTTATCACCCAGAATATGATGGATGTGACACTGCTGTCTGAATATTTCTTTGAAATACAATGTTTATGCTGGTCCCAGACGTAAGCTTAGTGTGCAAAACTACAGAATACTCATTTCCAAAACTTAATCAATTGAATGTTCGGAAGCGATAGTTAGTGATAAACCACTTTGAACCTTATTGCTAAGGGTATAAGAGTGAAAGTGGTTGATCGCCAAACTTCGAGGTTGACAAATAGAATATAGTACAAACTCAAGGAAGACACGGTTTATTAACATTTACAAGACCAGAGGGGTAATTGCGTAACAATGTCATTGCTTTTCATTTTGACAGTTCAACAACATTCATTGCGTTATTAAAGTTGTTGCGCAGACGAATTTTTCAAACCTATGAAGCAATGGATTAGCAATTTCTTTCGGATTGTGACTGAAAGTGTGTTATGCATACGCAATTACCCTGCAGGCCATCATTGAAGCTTATTATTATTATTATCTTACACCTACGTCTAGAACTAGCGAAAAGCGATCTATGGACAACAATTTTTTCAATAACACGAGGCACTTTTATTTTGTAATGTATATTAGTAATACAGGGTGGCGCAATAGAACGTGCATATTGCATCATCTTTTTTGCGGGGGTAGAAAGCGCGCGGGCGGGGGGAGCGTACATCGTTGGATAGGCGGGCTCATGGAGTTTTAGTTCCCATGAGTCACTTCGACGGCAAGCGTCGCGCATTTTGCGTGTGTGCGTTTTACGAGAACCTCTCGTTCAGACTGCATAACTTTCTTAATATTGTCTTTGGTCCTAGATGTTCTTGGATGACCTTTTGCTTGTGGTTTTAAACGTTGAACCGGTCTCTGCAAAACGCTTTACCCATATTTTAATTAAATTTGCACTCGGAGCTTCACTAATTCGCCGTCACCGTAGTTCATATTCAGAACAATATAGTCGCCTAGTAACAATGTATGAACGAGAGTTCTCGTAAAATGCGCGCACGCAAAATGCACGACACTTCCCGTCGAAGTGACTCATGGGGACTAAAACTCCATGAGCCCGCCTACCCAACGATGTAGGCTCCCCCCCGCCCGCGCGCTTTCTACCCCCGCAAAAAAGCTGATGCAATATGCACGTTCTATTGCGCCACCCTGTATAATCTCGATCAATTTGATCTGTTACTACTCATACTCAGAACACAACTTATGTAAACTATTCCAAAAGTATGGTCAACCGTAATTATGTTACCACTTATGACAAAAACTCCCAGTAAACTGAAATGTCACTAAGGTAAACTATCTGTCACATTGGTATTAGAGCAAAAATAGACCTTGACGTTTTATGGGTGACGGGTGTAAAAGCAGCAATTACGATGTCGATAATACATAATATCCTGTATTAATGCCTATTTAGATATAAGCGATATCGCTGTCGCGCTCGGTAGCGATACCGAATCGGTACGCGATATTGCTGTCGCGCTCGGTAGTGATACCGAATCGGTACGCGATATTGCCTATCAACAAGTCCCATGTACGCAAACCTTGCCTTTTACCGGGCATATTCTAAAAAGTAATAGGAAAATCCCGATTAATTTGCTAAATACCTAAATAGCGAGTAGTAGTAATCAGCAGTAACTATTGGTATTATTGCCATTAACCAACAAATACATTATAACCATGAAATACACGATGTTGCAAAAAAAATCAACAGCTTCATGTTTTTCTGTAAAGGCAAATCCATTTGAAATCAGCGCTGTGCTGTGGGTCCCCCATAACACAGCATCATGCTGAGTGGAAGCCTTTTTGTCACAGTCATGACGTGCAGCTGCAGACTATTTCTGTTTTATGCTCGTGATTTCTTATGTACTTTATTTTGTTGTTTTCTGATTACTCTTGCCTTTTTGTATGCACGTGTTTCTGTGGCAAATAAACCTATTTTTCTTTGTATTTGTTTGCAACATAGTGTAAGCACATATCATGCATCATGCATTGTAGAATACGGTCATTGAATCATGGCCGGTCTGAACATTCGCTCTCTGACTTTTGCGCATGTCCTCTCACCAGCCCCGGATCTAGGGGGGGGGGGGGCGCAAAACGGGGCCCGTGCCCCGGGCGCCAACTTCAGGGGGGCGACAAATTCAAGCGTAGCAGACAAGTGCACCACCCAACACACAGCAACTTCGCAATAACGCCTCATATCACCATTTGGTTCCTAAAAATGTTCTGACCGACCATGATTAATCGGCCAATGTCTGTCCAAAAATAAAATATCTTTAAAGGCATTATACATAAGGTTAGGAGGGTAATGGTGGGTTCAAACAAATAATACTGAAGCGTTTACCAGCATTATTATTTTCTTTGTTGGTACGTAAAATTAAAATGTTAGTAGTTGACAAGTTATTTAAACATATTAACTTGGGTTTTTTTATAACATCTCCCAAACAATTTTGGTACGAAGTTCCTTAGTGCACGTTACTCTGCACGCTTGGCGAATGAGAGCTACACGGAAAAAGTATAACATTTTGACCGCCCCGACACCTTTTTATTCATTTACCTAGCCTCGCTCAGCGCAGCTACGGTGGAAACGGTTTAGCGGAGTGAAGTTTTGTACGTACAAAACAAGCGAGGGATGTGTGCGAGAGATGTGTGCGAGGGATGGACGGGAGCGATAAATCGCACCTGAAAAGAGCCCGCTAAACATCCTCGCACCGCTCAGCGGCCTATCACATCTCTGGCGGCAACGCTTACTTCGTTTCACAGCTTCGTTACGCATCCTCGCACCGCTCAGCTACCTCGCATATATCTAGTGGAAATGCAGCCTTACTCTCAAACTTTGTTAATTTATTTCATTGTGGCTGTTATTTAATACATAATATGCAGTGAAAGGAACTTCATTCCAACCAGTACCTACCCTAATTGCGTAATACAACACAATCTGTTTCGATTTGATACACATTGCTTCATAAGTTGGAAAAAAAATCTGCTCAACAACGTAAATAACGCAATGCAAGTTGTTGAACTGTCAAAATGAAACAAATTAGGAAAAATTGTTTACGAAAATAAGTTATGCAATTAGGGTACGGGTGTCCCGCGCCACCTCTCGACTTCTTTTATCTCACTAATTAAATCTAAATAAAACCGAGTACAAGGGTTAAACTTCACGATTAAAAATATAAAATCGGCATTTTTTTTTCTTTGGATATTATAATATAATACATATTTTTATATTAGGTACTTATTCAAATGCAGGCAGGTAAGCCTTTCGTAAGATTACATGATGTTTTTTAAACAATAGTAAATACGTTAAATGTTTTAAAAAATTAAGTTATTATAAATACAGAATAATATAAGTAAATACATTGTTAAATAAGGCAGTAATGTACAGATATTTAGGTATAGTTCGCGATATTTCTATAAAAATCTAATTTTTTAATAAAATTAAGATATTTAAAATGTTTGTTTTATTTTTGCGACCATTTTTTATCAATAGCCATATTTTGTTATTTTTTACTTAAATAAAATACCTAATTAAAATAAAACACTTCACTAACATAACATCAAGAAGCAACTTATAAAAAAAAAGTACAAATTGAGGAATGAACCATTTAAATAAATCTCATTACATTACAGCACAATTTAAAAAGTGCTAACAGATTTACCTAACCTGCTCATTCTTCTTCATTTTCGTGTGGTTAGTGACTAACCTGGTGTCAGAGTTTTTATGCCGCCCATGGGCCTCTGACTTGGCTTCACATGCCGTCGAGTAATATCTCACAGGCATGTCGGTTTCCTCACGATGTTTTCCTTCACCGTTCTTGAAGCAAGTGATTAATACAATACGCACATGAATTCGAAAAGTCAGAGGCGCGTGCCTTGGGTTCGACGTCGCAGTAACTTATATTATAAAATAGATAATTTTTCATCGTTTGACGATATACTAAGGGTAAGTTTTTTTTTTCTTTACACTCTAAAAATAAGTTACAGTTTAAAAATTACAGATCTAAAAGAGATTTTTCTAAACTAAAGAAATCTACGAAAACACTTATTACTAGAAAAAATAATCTGCGTGTCAATACTGCTTGTTGGAATAAAAATGCCGCATTCCTCAATTTGTACAATGATTCAACTGGGCAAAGATATTTAGTATTGTCAAAAATGACCGGGCAGAACCAGTATTTGCGTAAAGAAAAAAGGATTCTCACATTCTCAATCAAATTAATCTTGACAATATAAAAAAAAAAAACTTTGACCATAATGCGTACACTTAAAATTAAAGCAAAAGTACCATATAGGTTGGTACCAAAAATTTAGATTGAAAACAATAGACAATGCGCGTTATGAACCCTTAAAATAAAGACGTACACAGTTAGGACGAAAAATACAAAAAAAATAAACAAAAAAAGTTTTGTAAAATATGAGATGAATTAAAAGAAAGAACAAAACGATGACATCTCAAAAACCTTAACTATTTTTAAATTTACAATCGCGTACATAATAAAATATAGCTTCTGCTGTGTGTACAATCCTTATAAAAATAACATAACATTTAGAAATAATAACAACAAAATGTACTTTTGTATTTAAATTTATGTTTTACTCTATGTAAGGAACAGTGTTCTTTTTTTCTATTAAGCAGTGTTATTTGGCTGTTTATTTTATTAGTAATGACTAAAAATTCAAATTTGGACCATTTTAAAATACGACTGGTTTATTTTTTTATCGAGGTTTAGAATTGTTTAAAACGATGTTTGGGCTGTGTGAAAGATGATATGGCTAGAAAGGGAAGGACTAGGTACTGAGATGACGACTAACCCTGGCTCCACACGTTGGTCCCAACGCCGGTACCAACGTTGGTTGGCGCGCGTCGCAACCAGACAGAACAAGCAGCCAACGTATGAACGAATCGCAAGCGTATGCGTAGAGACACGAAAAAAGTATCGATACTTTGTGGTATCGAGTACATTTCCATTCGATACCGATACTTTTGTACTCGATACTTTGCATTCGATACTTTTACTCAATGAGTACTTTTTGGCAGGTATCGTATCGAATAAGAAATTAAGTTTATGGGTAATCTTAGAAATTACGGCTTATGTTTATGGTTATGGCAACGCCATCTAGTTCACTCGTTCGAACCTTCTAAAACATTACATCGATCTTTGCTCGAAATCGCTCCTTCCGTTCACAGTTAAATTCCTAACCTTTCCTTCATTCATTTACTACACTAATCAATCACTCATTCAGTCACTCGTTCACCGTTGTCATTTGTTTTTTCATGTCCTGCCCTACTGAAGTTAAACTGACGTTATTTACCGACTGATATTGACCTATGCTCTATGCGCATTAGGCCCTAAGAAAAGTACTCGATACCTTGAAGTATCGATACTTTTGTTTCGAAACTTTTATGAGTACGATATATTTTTTTCGATACTATTCATGAGTACAGTATCGATACTTTCTATTCGATAGCGTGTCCCTACGTATGCGTAGATACCTTTGACAAAACCTACACGGCCAACTGCCAACGCTCGCACCAACTTTGGGGGCAATGCAATTTTCTAGATCGATACGTTGGACGAGCGGCATTGGGGCAACGTGTGGAGCCGGCCTGATAGAGAAATATGGAAGAAGTAACCCATGTTGCTGCGCCGACCCCAAATTAATTGGAATCATTTGGTCATGCAAACAATATTCCCCAAGTCTGTTTTTGAAAGGTACAACGTAATTATACTGGATTAAAAATAAAATAAACAGCCATTATAAGTTTTACCATTACCAAACTAGATTATTTTAAATATCGAACATCTTGCTATGGTTCACTGACTCGTATATTTTTTTTAAGACTGACCATAATCCATAGACAAAGCTCCAAATAAAATATCTCCCCCTATTATACGTGACCTTTCTGAAGAATATCACCAATTAGGTCATTATATCGCTGTCTCCGGCGAATAAAATGGTAATGTGCTATTACGATAGTTTTTAACTTTATTGCATATTCGATATTTAGAGGTCCGATTACAGTCTGTCAATTTTTTTCATTAATTTCCTACGGGTATTTCGGAAGTTACGAAATTTTAAGGTGTTTTGTAATGAATGTAAAAAAACACTTTTCTTTTGGTATTTCAACAATTCCGCTATGTAAGTAGTGTGTGTCTTAGTCAATAAAATATTCACAAAAAACTGTTTTTTATTTTTCCTGTAAAATTTAGTTTTTACGATTACGATTTTATTCGTCGGGGACAGCGATATGTGCTCCTAGGGCGTCCCCTGCCGGCGTTTCCACTCATATCAGCCTTGTGAATACATTTTGTTAGTCGCCTTTCATTCATCCTCTCAACATGCCCAAACCATCTAAGCATACTCTTATCAATGTCTACATCTTCTTGTAAAATACATCATCATCATCTGCGTTCACAATTTATTTTCCAAACATGTAAACAAACACGAGTTTTAAGAAAAACAACTGTAATACCTACACATAAGGTTCAGTTTGCGCTACAACTTCATATTTTTTTATGACGTTTTCAACAGTACTAGTCAGTCTAAAATGAACTTTATTTACACTAACATAAAGTGGATATTTGTTTGGAAATAACATCAATTGGAAAAAGGTTATAAATGGAAATGGACATTACATACATAAACTCACGCCTTCTTCCCATGGGGGTAGGCAGAAACTATAGAACGCCACCTGCTACGATCCTTACATACTCTTTTTGCCTCGTTTACGTTCATACATCTGGTCATACACGCACGCCGGTTGCGAGTACTACGCACCTGACCTTAATGAAGAACATCACCAATTTTATTTAAAATAATCTAGCAGCATATTATCATAGATATGTATTTATGTAAAACCGCGTGTACATGATGTTGTTAGTTGTATAATAAACCTGTATTTTACAGTAAAATGTTATGTTACTAACACGCATTGTCGTCTAAGAGTCAATCTGACCTCTGCTTTATGTAAAAGCAGCTTATTCGGAAGTGGTCGCACATTTGACGTACCTGTAAGGAGAAAATATCTTGTATTATAATATCATAATTAGCCTATAATGTTCCCACTGCTGGGACAAAGGCCTCGTCTCCGTGAGAGGGGAGAGCCCAGTGCGAGTTGGTAGATGTCACATGTCTTCGAATTTTTGGTTCTAGGACATGCTGGTTTCCTCACGATGTTTTCCTTCACCGTTTTGAGAGCAGTGGTGATGAAATTATTTACATATACTAAAGCGCCAATCACTAAATAAAAAACCAAGACATAGCGCTGCGACCAATACAGTGAAGCATTCCATTCCATTTAGACGCGTTGGGTATTTTTGAGATGGGAAAAAACAATTGAACTCGCAACACCGATACCGACACCTCATTTTTGTAAACACGATTGTGCTCTTTATTTATATTAAGTTACGGATCAATGTTCAATGTAAGTATTTTTACTGTAAAGGTTTTGTAAACGCGATTGTGCTATATTACGTTACGGATCAATGTTCAATGCAAGTATTTTTTACTTTAAAGGTTTCGGAAGTATTATTTTTGAAGATGGTACATGTACAGTTTTGAGATCACACGGCAGTTTCATATTGTATTTGTTTTTACGGTATACACAGTATAATTTTGACGTGTGATCCCAACATTTTACCGTAAAATATTTTACCGCATAGCAGTACAGCGCCGTGTGAATGGCCGCTATAGGTATGTGGCTGCATCTACAACGCCACATGCAAACTATGCATCGGTCCAACCTCGGAAAGTGTAGCTAAACCTTCGATCGATCCGTGTGACTGTTATGACTTATCCGAACGCTATTTAAATATAAAATGGTGGCACTCCGGGAGTGCCGACAGAAGTGAAAACTTGAACAAGATCGCCTTGGTGGAAGAAAAATACTAGTATAGAACATTGGTCCGTAACCTTATCTAAATAAAGAGCACAATCGCGTTTACAAAAAATAATACTTCCGGAACCTTTAAGTAAAAAATACTTGCATTGAACATTGATCCGTAACATAATATAAATAAAGAGCACAATCGCGTTTACAAAACCTTTACAGTAAAAATACTTACATTGAACATTGATCCGTAACCTTATATAAATAAAGAGCACAATCGCGTTTACAAAAATGAGGTGTCGCTCAAAAATGCCCAACGCGCCTAAAGAAGTTTTCACTTCAATATATAAAATGTACTTACAACACAACCACCATAATGTATATGAGCCAACACGGTTAGCAGTGTAACGGCGTAGAAGGCAGTCACTTCGTAGTGCGGTAGTAGAAGTGACACTGATGCAGCAGCAGTCAGCGGCCACAGCAACCAGTTGATGGCGTCACAGCGTTGGTTGCTCATTTGACTGACGATTAGACGACACTGGGGGAGACAGAGACAAATATATTTCATCATGTACATTTATAATGTATCACCTTATGAAAGTTTTGACAGACTTAAATATTTATCAATGGATTTTATCTCCGTATTTTGTCTCCGTCAAGGGCTTTGCAAAACTGATCAAATTTCTAATATAAACAAGACACGTAAATTTTCATACAAGTCTGCAGTTCGGACTTGATCAATCAAATCCATGGACATTCTGTTTCGTTCTGTAGTCCATAAACTATTCAGCAGGCTAAAATATTATTTCGCAAAAATGCCTTTAGGTGTCCTTGGATCAGTATTTTAGTTTTTTGACACAGACTTCCGAAATTAAAGTTATTTTTCACTTTGTAGTTTGGAAGTCGGTTGTATTTTTTGTAAAAAAGTTTTTTTTTCTAACTTTTTAGTGATTTGGTTTGTAATTTATCTAAGTTACAATAGCCTTATGTCAACTGCTCATCAAAACTACCCAAATCGCTATAGATGAGCCTATAATATGTGAAGAGTTCCCTCGATTTCTCCAAGATCCCATCATCAGATCGTGACCAAATGACAATGGGACCAACTTGAAAGTATACCCTTTCAAACAAAAAAAGAATTTTTCAAATCGGTCCAGCGGTCTTCGAGTAATCGGGGAACATACATAAAAAAAAAAAATATATATATATATCCCGACGAATTGAGAACCTCCTCCTTTTTTTTGAAGTCGGTTAAAAAGAGAAAAAGTAATAGGTGTTCGTAATCCGGGATTGTAAAGTCTTATTACTGGACAAGACGCAAAATTCCGGGACATTCCCGGATTTCCCCGCCATCTGGCAAGCCTACCTATAGGGGTTAGATACGGGATAAAAGATTGTATGATTTGTATTGAAGTTCGTAATTTTTTTGTGATTAGAAAATCACCTCGGGCGCATGGCTTATCGATACAAATAAATACAATTGAATGTCAAAATAACAGTTTTTTACTTATTGCATATAAAAGTACATCATCATCACTATTTCAGCCGAAAGACGTCCACTGCTGGACATAGGCCTCCCCCAAGCACCGCCACTTCGACCGGTTCTGTGCTTTCCGCATCCAGCGGATTCCTGCGGCCTTCACAAGGTCATCGGTCCATCTTGTGGGAGGCCTTCCAACGCTACGTCTTCCGTATGAAAGTATACAAGGCAAAAAAAAAAAAATTTTTGAAGATTTTTGGCTGTTTGTCTGTTTATTTTAAAATAAGGCAAGAAATTTCACGCGAACGATATCGTAAGCAGAAGTTAATTTTCCGACAAGCAGGAACAGCACTTGGAGGTCATAGTCGGGAGCCAGCAAGATTTGTGCACCCATACAGACCATGAAGTACCAGGCACACATAGTTTTGAAGAAGTAATATACTCACAGCTACATTACTGAACAATGTTCCGATAAGCAGGAACAGCACTCGGAGATCATAGTCGGGGAGCCGGCTAGATTTGTGGACCCATACAGAACAGACTAGGAACACGGTCAGGAATGACCATAGAGGTCGTAACGCCTCCGTAGGGGAACGCATTTTGCCTGTGCGGAGTTTGTAGGATCTAGACAAAAAAAAACATGAATATTAATAATAAAGACTATGGGAGTGAGCTCAGCCTAGCAGTAGACAAAACATTTTATAAAAAAAAATATATATATATATTTGAGCCAGGGCCATAGTCAGATTTAAAATGCTGTAAAAACCGAAATTTTTGGCAGGAGCGGTCATAGAAAGTGGGAGTGAGATTTTTAGTTATCAGAAATCTTCCAATATATATAATGTCACCCATCGGCATGTGCCCACCCATTTTTCTGAATTTTCATGAAAAATTATCGAAAAATAACATTAAAAGGTCTATCTTGACTTTTTTTTCCAATTTCCCTTATGATTTTATGAACTTACACTTGTGTTTTTTTAAGAAAAAAATGTTTTCAGCTCCGTTTTGTTTGCATAGTTGATTTTTTTATAAACATTTTTAAAGTTATTGTTCGATCATTTTTCATGAAGATTCAGAAAAATTCGGGCAGTGGACATGCCGATCGGCGACATTGTATATCCCGGAGGAGGTACTCTCTCTCGTTATCATCAGCCATAATTTTAAAATTTAGTAAATAGAAATGTAGTTTAATTATAATTTACTATCAAATTAATTACACTAGCAATTCACACACTGTAGGTACAGACGCCAGCACATCAGACTACTACAATCTGTCAAATTTATTTAATAGATTTTCAACTTTATCGCTGAAACATAAGGTTCAAAGTTGATTGGGAAAATTTGACAGTTTCGGGTAGCTTGATGTGCTGGCGTCTGTACACAACACATCTATTCGCAACTTGCGAACGTTTCAAAACTAGGCGGCGCTGGCGTCCCGATTAGTCAAATCAGTGACGTATTTCTTTATATTCACCGTCCTACTCGCACGTTGGGTCTCTCAGTCTTGGCGTTTAACATAAGATGTCATATCAACATACATACTACTTTTAAATTAATGAACTATCATCGCCTTATCCTATCCACTCCACTATGTGCGAAACGCTAACACATCAGTAATAAAGTTGAATATCGTGTGCGCTCTTTGATCGTGTTCGAGCACGGAACTAAATGTCGTAAGTCTCAATTATTATTTCATTTATAACTAAAGTAATAATTGATCTAGAGAAAAAATATCTTATATTTGGATAATAAACTATATTTCCTTACTGTGTATCTTGTTTTTGTTTCAAATAATCTTTAAAAAAGACATGATTTTCGAATAAAAAATGGATCGAGCAAAAATGTTCCAATTACGTAACTGTCTTATATTTGGAAAGAAAAAGATCCAATAAATCATATTAATTATACTAAAGTTCCATTTTGATTGTATGCGTGACTTTTTCAGAATATTAATGCAAATTAACATACAATTTAGGGAGCCTCCTCTTAATATCTTTTTAATGATATAAAAACATCGCATAATCAGCCTACAACGTTCCCACTGCTGGGACACAAGCCTCCTCTCTGTGACAGTGAGGTGATGCATGCAAAGGAGGCGGCGGAGAGGGAGAGAGCATACCTCTCACTCTAACCGCACCAGAAGAGCAGCCGGGCATCGAAGGGCGGTTAACGATCTCCGGCCACTATAAGGGGGTGGCGAAATTGGGGCTGTGTGGTCACCCGAACAGTCAGGTCCAAAGAGGGGGCACGCAGTGTTCCATGCGCGCCTTTATGGGAGGACGTGCGGTCGTGAGATTAGTCGCACTGGGTGATGGGGCCCGCTAGGCATGGCGGGCTGATACCAGTCGGGTGTACGGCGAATGTACAAGTATCTCCCGGGCCCCCGACACATGGTAGTAGTAGGAACAGTGGGGTTTTAGTCTGTAGGAGTCCGACATAACCCTCCGTTCTCCCAAGACGGAGGGTATCCATGAGGATTATCCCACGAAAAAAAAACAGGTTTTCTCACGATTTTTTCTTTCACCGTCTGAGTATTAGTACGTATATAAACACATACTCACTGATATATATTATAAAGGGCTACCGGTAGATTTGTGACGACGCCCGTTGCATAGATCAGAACTTCGAACACATTCGCTAAAGTATACCCGGCGAATATGTACTTTTTGTAGAAACTTGTGCCTTTAACACCCGTCCAAATGAAGAATCCTGTTGAGGCCTGAAATTAAAAATTATATGATTAAAATCATACCAGCCTAGTTTGGACCTTGTTTCCCTAACATAAGGTTGCATTTCTAATGATGCGGCCACGAGCGGAACGGTGCGAGACGTGCAGGAATCGACCAATCCTATTGGTTTAGATCCACCTCGCGTCTCTCGTCTCGTCTGTGATTCGTGATTCCTGTACGTCTCCGCTTCAGTGAAAAGGCTCCCTAAATGAACCATCTATACTTGTATAAATATCAATTTCACTTGTTAATTTCTGTTGACATTGAATAATACACCTTATTCTAAAGTAGTAAAGTACGAACTTGAGACGAAGATGCTCTGGGGGCCTACCACCTCTTATAGCAGTATTATTTTAATCTTACTTCAGTGGGGAGAAAGAGGAGATGGAGCTATACGATCAGTATAAGAGAAATGATACTGCTAAGAGCTAGTGGTAGGCCCCCAAAGCAGCTGTTTCAAGTTTTTACAACTTTACTACTTTATATAAAGGTGTATTATTCAATGTCAAAATAAATTATCAACCGATATTTAGTCTGCGCGGGGCTCAGGTCTATTTGGAAAGAACAGATAACTTACCCACATACTAAAGTCATAACCCCATGGTAAGAACAACACACCGGTGTTGTACTTCTCCCAATGGCTTATATAAAAATTGAGAAGGAGATTCCACATCACATAATATATTCTGGAAAAAAAATGCACAATGTTTAGCGATTTGTCCACTGTCGAACGATTATAGACCTTAGGAACATCGGAGATTAAACTAGCTTAGACTTGACTACAATTAAACTTTTAAAAAGCAATAATAAACTACGCGAGCGTACGGTACGCTTGCGTCCCAAACCTGTAGATTAATTTTACATTAAACACAATAAGCGTAGTGAAATGAGCTTATGAAGTTTCTATCTAAGAGCTACGCGATAGAAAGAGAGGCAACTTCTAGGTGAATATAACGGTGGGTAATTAGCGCGACTTTTTTTTTTTGGTTGGGAAATTGTCAAATAACTTCTCCCGCTCTGGGCGGAGGGCGTGTCAGACTCTTACTGACTAAAACCCACCCGTGTTCCTTCAGTTGCCATGTTGCCACGATCTCCCTTTCAGACTTCTTACCGCTGTGCGACCTGAATTGCACTTTATTTTGTCGTGGCAAGAGTCGCTTTTTATTTCAATGATTTTGCGGATTTCATTTTTTATTAAAGTTATTTTTCCAAAAACACATATTCGGTTATATTATGTTTGGAAACTAAATATCGAACGTAGGATAGGTACTACTAGGTCAGGGGTGGCGAACCAATGGCACGCATGCCATTGGTGTCACGTAACCAAATAATTAGGGCACGGCATCATTTCAGGAATTTAGGTACTCGAGTCATCTAGGTTGCAACAGCAGAAGTCGGACTATTTTTGTTTTTTAATTCAAATAAATATTAACATTACTGTTTAATACTAAATGTATTATTGTGAATTGTGAAAGCATTTATATAATATTTTTCCAGGAGTCACTAAGTCAAGATGGTTGTTTGTGGGCACGTCATGACAACATTCAATATGTATTTGGAAAAAATGGCGCACAGATGTAGAAACGTTCGCCATCCCTGTACTAGGTACTTATTTTGCATAAAAAATATTGTTGTACAATACAATATTATGAAACTACTAGCAAGCACGCAGTTCCAATTTTAAATCGTGACAAGTAGTACTTGAAAAGAGGTTTTATACATGAAGTTATTGTATGGTGTGATAAAACACAGTATCTCAGGTAGAAAGTCATTGCAATTTAACTCTTATCACGGTAAAGTAAGGTATAAATTAAAATGAAATAAGAGTTACACTGCAATAAACTAATGGTTTTACATCATTCTTTGATCGTGAATCTGCTGCTTTAAACGCAAACTGACCAGATTATACAAGTTTAGTTTTTCTTTATACTACTAAACAAAACATCTTGAGGGGTCATTGTGCTCATCAATTTGAATAACTTTTAAAAAGGAACCATCCCCGAAATCACGAAAATGAAATGTGATGATCACATACTCTACAGAATGTATGGAACAGCAGTTTTTTTTTGCGACGGTGTTGTTGCTTCCTTACTATAAGTTGTTGATTATTATAAGTATTTACAGTACAAAAAAAATGTATAGTTAAAATTTGATTAATTCGGGTTCTAGATATAACGAAAGGCAGTAGACAAAAGTGGTCCAAATGTCCATCTCTAACGAGACGTATCTGAATAGTCTATTACGCTGATTTTTTTTTTAATCTGTCATTGGTGCCGATTCCCTTGTTCACAATTAAAACTAAATTTAAGTTCACTGCATCTTTTTCTTTCTATTTCATTAAGAAAAGGACAGAAGATAAATTTTAGTTTAGTCCTGTCAAATTAAGCAGCGCCTGTCACTACTCCATACAAGTTTAGACGTGATTAAAAACTTGCCTACTAAAATTACGTTAATTTACGTCAAGCGCTGATTAATTTGACAGGACTAAACTAAAATTTATCTTATGTCCTTTTCTTAATGAAATAGAAAGAAAAAGATGCACAGAACTTAAATTTAGTTTAGTTTGTGAACAAGGGAATCGGCACCATTGATACATTTTAGCCAAATTAAAATGATTGTTATCCACTCAATGTGGATCCTCGTAAATTTTTGCCCAATATCCTATAAAGGCTAAGGCCACGCGCACTTTGAATGCGTTTTCGTACGAATTTCATTCGTGCGTACACGTACGACCATGGTCGTACGAATGGAGTGCGCACACTGGTTACTTTTTTCTCCCTCAAATAGAACAAATCCCAACAAGTTTGGATTGTTTTCGAACGTCGGAATTATACGTACGACTATGTCACACCCAGCCTGCGCGCTTCCGCTGTACTTCGAAGGTCGGGTTCGTTCGTGCGTGTTCGTACGTGTAGGCACGAGTGAAATTCGTACTAAAACGCATCCAAAGTGCGCGCGACGTAAATCTTATTGGAGTGGGCTGCGCCGCAACGCAACTATCCGCCTTCATCATGAACCAAGCACACTACAGGCGGGACACACCGCACTTTTTTTGTATGAAAATGCGTTGCTCTGCCGCCCGTTGCGATTGTAATGAGCGCTTGGCTTGAGAGATTACCTTATAGGCGGTATTGAGTAATCCAACCGTCCGAAAATAGAGTAGAGGCAGGCGGGAATGTAGAATACTGTGTAGGAATCCAGCCCGTGGTCGAAGAGTTCTCCCAATGGGCCTGAGGTCTGCGTGCGGCGAGCTTGCTTGCCGTCAATGCCATCTAAAATAAAATAATAATCTTTATTACCTATATTACGCATTCACGCTTGTATTTCTCGAAGGGTTAGGCAGACATGTTAAGAGCGTGCATTCTGAAAGTGGGCAACGTCGCAAATAAATGTCAAAATATTTCGCTGTTTTGATTAATTTGGCAATATTACTGTATAGAAATGTGAAATATGGCTAACTAGTGAACTAGAATATTAATTATGAAATGTAATAATTAATATCGTAACACCGTATATTTAGTTTTAGATGCAAAAAGAAGTTTTTGGAAACTTTCCAAATGCCTTTTTTACACCGCAGGTATGCTGGAAGGTTTTAGTCAGTAAGTCTGACACGACCTCCCGCTCCGCAGAGAGCGGGAGAAGTTATTTGTTAATTTCACACCAAAAAAAAAAAGAGATTTCTTTAGAAATAAGCATCACCTTTGTACGTATTTTTCTGTTTGTATGTGTACATAAACTGGTAAATAAAAATAAATCAGACTATAACGTTTCCACGGCTGGGACACAGACCTCTTGTCTGCGAGAGGAGGTAACACGTATTTTTTGCTTTATCATAATTATTAATAAAAAATGACTAAGATAAAACGTATTAAAGTTGGGGGAGCTGGGATCGCTACGTCACAAGTATAAAATCTACATACTCGTGACGTCATGGCACATTTTAACTCAATGTATCCCCATAATCTGTTGATAACGTAAAAAAATATAAAACACGTGTGTAATATTTTTTAGGGTTCCGTAGCCAAATGGCAAAAAACGGAACTCTTATGGATTTGTCATTTCTATCTGTCTGTCCGTCCGTATGTCACAGCCACTTTTTTCCGAAACTATAAGAACTCTGCTGTTGGAACTTGGTAAGTAGATGTATTCTGTAAACCGCATTAAGATTTTCACACAAAAATAGAAAAAAAAAACAATAAATTTTGGGGGTTCCCCATACTTAGAACTGAAACTCAACATTTTTTTCATCAAACCCGTACTTGTGGGGTTTCTATGGGTAGGTCTTCAAAAATGATATTGAGGTTTCTAATATAATTGAGGTCCTGGGTTCGATTCCCGGGTCGGGCAAAGTGTTATTGGATTTTTCTATCTGAAATTTCTCAGTAGCAGCTCGGAGTCTGGATTTGTGCCCGGTTGATGGCAATAGGCTCGCCCCCTATTACATGGGACTTAAAACATAACTGGCGAAATGTGGGTGTACCTGCTACAGGGACACCTCTGCCCAACCCTTCGGGGAAACAAGGCGTGATGTTATGTTTATGTTTTAATATAATTTTTTTCTAAACTGAATAGTTTGCGCAAGAGACACTTCCAAAGTGGTAAAATGTGTGTCCGCCCCCTGTAACTTCTAAAATAAGAGAATGATAAAACTAAAAAAAAAATTATGATGTACATTACCATGTAAACTTCCACCGAAAATTAGTTTGAACGAGATCTAGTAAGTAGTTTTTTTTTAGTACGTCATAAATCGTAAACCGCAATTAACCTTTCATTCAATCAACTCAATTAAAGAACTTTTATATTATGTTACTTGCTGCTACGGAACCCTTCATGGGCGAGTCCGACTCGCACTTGGGCGCTTTTTTTATAAACTACACGAAGAACATTTTTTTTTTTCATTATACCTATTCCAAAGTGCCTGTAATTGGTTTAATTGAAATAAATGGTTTGAGTTTATAATATGTGGTAAATATCAAAAAGTATAGACTTACCTAAAGTATAAGCCAGGAACAAGAACACGCCGATGAAGTACCACAAGGACTGCGGTATCACTTCCAAATGTCCGTTCAAAGGAACCTCGCCGACGGTCTCATTATACAGCGGCGTACTGGCCGCGTAGTAATCGTAGTCGTAGTACGACAGCAGCAAGAAGTTGAGTACGACAAGCAGAAACCCGCCGAAGGTTAACACGTTGGGAGCCACCCATTTTGGTACAAACTGGAAAGTTTAAGGGAGATTAGTTGACAGACGTTAGTAGTTGAGGTGTTTGTGAAGGAGCTTGTCTGGATTTGTGGATACGGGCAAAGAAAATTACACACTATTCGACAACTGTTACAATTTTTGCATTTGCTTGGAATTGTCGATAACTACATTATATTTTAGGTGAATCCGCAGTTGTAGCAAAATAGATTTGTTCCACACGAACAAAATCTCTTATGGAACAAATCTATCTTTTTTTTTTTTCTTTCTATCTAATGATTATAATTCTGTAAATACATTTATTTTGTTAGGTTTCAATTTATTATACTGGCAGCACCGAAAGATTCGATGTGGCTTCTGGGTTGGGCGCTCGTGACGGTAGGACGTGCTTAGTGGCGGTGTCGGTAAAAATACAGATTGGCATAGAATTGGTTGGAGATCTACTGTAAATTAAGGTAACCTATTAGTTTTATGGTAAATATAAGAATACTGATTTGATGGTGAAATGAATTGTGATATTATGTGGGGAATAGGAGATGTGATGGTATGGTGTAGAATATTGAATTTGATGTTGGCAAAGAAATATAAATGACTGACAAATATCTTGGTGTTTCATATTACTTCCTTATACTGTAAATATGTAGTTTTATTAAACAGTTTTAGATTATGATATTGGGGTAACGACTTTAAGATTCAATTGGGGATTAGTATCCATTTGAGGTTAAATAATTATACCTACTCGGTTAGTTATTTTAGAGATAGGATAGTTTTTATTATACTTTTTAAGTCGCGAATCATATTTTGATCAACATACAACCTGACACTGACTTGCGAATTGCAAAAAACGTAAGAAAATTTGAATTTCGCGGGCTACCCTCCCCGTGTAAGTAAATGCTCGTTGTAATTGTTGATTGACCGATGCGATGCAAGCATTCGGCTGTGGTTGATTGATTCTATAGTTGTCGCGTTTTATGCATGGCCAAAGCGGTCATTGACCCACCTACATTTTCTAGCATTTTTTATTTAAAAAAGACAACTTCTCCTGCCCTGTTTTCTACTGTAGGGATCTTCAACATGTTCTAATACCGAAAAATCATACACAGTTTATTGTTGGAGTTCCTACGGAGAGATATTAGGGAAAGGGCAATGACCGCTATTGCTATGCTAAAACGACAACTATAGAGCCAGAAGTTCAAGGTTGATAGATCGATAAAGGTTAATTGTAAACGGGCACACCTTTATGCTTGGAGGCTTTTATTTAAGTATTGAGTTCTGTCACAGAACAGTACAGAAGACTCCGCATTTTAGATATGAAACTACAAGTACGCGGCGGGCTCGTCTTGTCGGGCCAATACAGTGAGCGTAACGTAGTCAGAAGATATAAGAGTTACGCCATAGTATAAAGAGAGGTAGTAAGCTATCTTCATAGAAACGCACCGCGCGCGGCTTGTATGTGTGCGCGGCGTTTCTCGTGAGAAACCGCCGAAACCGGTCGAGATTTTGTTAAGTGTGCGTGCGGCGACGCATAGATACAAGCCGCGCGCGGTGCGTTTCTATGAAGATAGCTTACTACCTCTCTTTATACAATGGTTACGCGATAGAGAGGCAACTTCTAGGTGAATATAACTGTAGGTCATTGGCACTGTGCGACCTGAATTGCGCTTTATTGTGTCGTAGCAAGAGATACATTTATATTAAATAGTTGATTGCCGACTGTTCTCACCACCGGCAGGCGAGTACTTGTTTGTCGAAGCGACAAGAGCTTTCAAAGAGGGTACTCGCTCAGCGACTACGACGCTCGCTGAAAGACTGAAGGTAGTTTTACTCCTGGCGAGGCGAGGGATGGGCGAGAATTGAAATTTGTATGGCAAAATTTCTATCCACGCCCTGCACATCTTTGGTGTAAAAAGTCTAGATGCGCGAGGATACAATTGAAATATTTGTTAGTACAATATTGAACTTTATTGTTGTAGAAATAAAGTATTTATTTACTTTGTAAAACAGATATTTAAATCTCGCACCGGCCTCTCGAGACGGCGCACAGTGGAAAAAAAATACTTTTTTTTTTTAATCTGCCTACCCCACAATGTTTGACGAATCACTGCCATTTTTTTTTACGCCCTCCTGAAATAACACACTTTGGTTTGTCACTGCCACTTTTCCTTAAAAGTCAATGCCATAACCTCAAAAAATCGGGAAATGAAGCAAAAACAATTTCTAAAAAATATTTTAAGGCCCCTAGCCGCCGCACCGCACGAAATCACAGATTTTGATCAATTTTGTTTATTCGTTGTGAGAAAGGGGACGAGAATTTAAACAAAATTATTTGTGATTTGAAAAGTCCAATTCTTCGTCTTGTACATAGGGGAAAGGGATTTTTCAAATAAATTAAGGATTCGTGGAAAATCACTAAAATTCGCAACAAGTTTTCCAAAAAATGACGCGAGACTGACGTTTGATCGTTTCGTTAGAAGAAACTGCTTTTGATGTTGAAAATTAAAAAATATCATCAACATCATTATATGGTCTACTTGTACATAGAGGAACCACTTTTTTCAACTTTCATACAAAATATAGCAGAAAAAAAATGTTGAAATAACGTAACTTTCTCAAAACTTCAAGCCAAATAAATATTTTTTTCTAATACTTAGAAACACATTTAACAAATTTTAAAAGTTACATATTAATTTTAAGTTAATTGTTTAATAGAATCTAAATTTTATTTTATAAATAAACAATTACTTCATTACGTAAATAAATGGCAAAAAGAACTATTCTATTATATATTTCTGAATTTGACGTTTTTCACCTAAAATTTAGATTTTCTAACTGAATCTGACTATTTTTCGCGATTAAAAACGTGTGAAATAAAATTGATTGTCGTGAACTTTAAATTCACACCAACACCTCGATTTCACATGCAAAAACAGTACTGAATCTTTTTTTTTCTTTTGCTTATATCTCGAAAACGGTGAGTCCAATCACAAAAATTATGAAAATTTCGACTCCATTTAAGAAACCCAATCCCTTATACTCTACATGTAGGTTATATTTTTTCTTATTTTCCATACAAAAAGTGAAAAGTTCCATATAAAACGTCAAGGCTGCCCCCTGTGCGCCTACAGCTCTAAAAAAAATTCACGGGGTAGGGCAAACAAGTAACACGTGGACTCGCGATTGTCAAATACAATTTTAGTGTGTCAAAATATATTTAAATTTAGAGAATTTTTGTTGCAGAATAGCTTCAACATTTTCATAGCCAAAAGTAAGGAATTTTAGTGATAGTTTACTAAGTTTGGTTCGGTATACAAGAGAATCGGCACAAGGCAAAAGTATAAAATTCCTTATAAAACATAGCATTTTTATGGTGATTGTTATAAATATACACAAACATTCCAGACTTATTTCATAAGCGTACCTACGTAACTTAACAAAATACCGTCTATAGGATCAAAACTGTTTAAGCGATCACTACGCTCGATGTTTAGGCGTGTGTGCGTGAACGGTGCACACAAACATAGCATCGCAAGAATTTACCTAAACTCTGTCGAGTGAATTCACAGCACGGGGCCTTAACAAAAATCAGTTTCCAGGGGTTTTTCAGTAGCCTAATTGCGTAACTTATTTTCGAAAACAATTTTGCCTATTTTTTTTCATTTTGACAGTTCAACAACATTCATTGCGTTATTTACGTTGTTGAGCAGATTTTTTTTTCCAACTTATGAAGCAATGGATTAGCTATCTGTTTCAAATCGAAACAAGTTGTGATTGTGTTGGTCATGAATTTATTGTCTGTTTATAAAAATTCAAAATGGCGGATACAAAATGGCGGCCTAAAAAAAAATTGCATTATTTTGCTTTTTTATAGCGATGGAAATCTTTCGGTGTAAAAGGGTAAGCGATTCTCGCTCATCCCATCCACGCCTCGTCTCGCCGGTGTAAAACCACCTTCACGCTTGGTACCGCGTACCACGTATACGCAAACCAGCGAGTAATCGCTCGTCGCCGCTCGCTGCTCGTCGTTGGCCAGCTCGTTTTTACGGTTCCATACCTCAAAAGGAAAAAAAAACCGGCCCATTGCGTGTTTTCCCATACGGAATGTATGGGAAAACATGTTTTTGCAACTGCAAAGTTAAGTTGGTCGATTATTACTCGTTAACTTGTAGAACCTACTTAGCTGTGATAGTTTTCCTTTTAATTTCGGTATATAAACTACTGCTGTGATTTTTTTCACACACCCAAAACCAACCATTTAGCTGGCAGGGGGACTTTAACAAAAATAAGCGCTTTAAAGCTTAATATTTCGTAAACGGATCCCTGAATCCAAAAATGGCTTTCACAAACTCACAATGTTTTTAAAGGACCTTTCCAATGACACCCCACACCATGGGATAAAAAAAAAATCGTCACCACTTTACGTGTAGGGGAGGTCCTCTAAAATGTTTTTCATCATTTTGTTTTACCACTTTGTCGGCGTAATTAATATGTATACCTATGCCAAATTACAGCTTTCTAGTACTAAGGGACTTGGAGCTAGACCGCGGACAGACAGACAGACAGACAGACGGACATGACGAAACTATAAAGGTTCCTTGTTTACTACGGAACCCTAAAAAAAGAAATCCTTATAAGATCACTCATGTGTCTGTCTGGTTGGTTGCTGACTCTACTCATCATCTGCCAAGCCTTTTCCCAACTATGTTGGGGTCGGCTTCCAGTCTAACCGGATGCAGCTGAATACCAGTATTTTACATGGAGCTACTGCCTATCTTACCACCACAACTGCAACCCAGTTACTGGGTAATACGATACCTCTTGGTAAGACTCGTCAGAACTAACGACTGTCGAAGAAAGATCCATGAATGACTGCCGGGACCAACGGCTTAACGTGCTTTCCGAGGCACGGAGGGGTCTTGGTATGTAAAGATGGTCATCTATCTACGGAGCAACCGCGGCAAGCGTAGCTTAGCTTAGATGGATCACATCTCGTTATTGGCCGGTGGTGCCTTCAAGGCCAGCCTAGCATATGTCACAATAATTGTGTCATGAGTCATGACACAATTATTGTGACAATGGATAGTTAATATAACAACAATGACCCACGATAAAATAAACAACAAGGCGGCTTAATAACGATATTTTACATCATACACTGTAAAATAAACAATTTTGTACTTTAATTCAACAGGACAAGGTTTAAATCAAGTAAAGAATACTGTTTTTTGATAACCTCAGATGATGATAAGAACTCGTACGATATTCGTCATTGTTCAGTTGCAAATAAACGTTATCAATGTACTTCCTTGTTTTATGATTAGAAAGTACATATTTTTATTGCCATAAAATATGTATAGGTGTTTCAATTATATTATCTACTTGTAAAAATAACACTGCCGTATATTAATTAATGCATTGTTCACACTATAATGCAAATTGTTATCATGTTTTGTATGACCCATCGCACACTCCAGTGTACGGCGCAGTTTTGTATTGAAATGCGGTGCGCTTCGCGGAAGTCAACTATCTTGTTACATTTCAGAATTTCGTGCTAAGGCATTGAGCTGATAAAAATGTGTCCCAGTTAAAAGTAGGCATTGTATCTCCATCTATTTAGGATTAGGTGAGGAAAATGTCCTGAGAAAAGTTTTGAGTATAAATGTGGATGGCTTTAAGCAGGGATGTAACGGATATCCGTATCCGCAAAACATCCGCTTCCTCCTAATTTCTACGGGGATGTGACCCTACCTACGTTGTTCGCTCTAATAGTGAATTTTTTTAAACTCGCTCCGAGCTAAATGTGCGGGCCAGAGTGTGAGTGACGCGTTCCTATTGCCTGAATTCGTAGTGTCCCTGTCCTATGACAGACGATCGACCGCACGTGACAGTGGTGGCATGATTTATTGTCAGGTGTCAAAACAAGGGCTATTTTTCATACGACATCTGCATCCGCACCCTCATCCGCATCCTCAAAAAGGAATTTTCCAATATCCGTATCCTCATCCGCATCCCCAAACCCGAAATCCTCATCCGCATCCTCATCTGTGATACGACATCCATTACAACCCTGGCTATAAAAGTAAGGCGTTGCCCAATTTGCTACGATCGTACAAGCAAACGATGCGATTTCGTCGCATGACGAGATTAAACATACTTTTTTTTTTTTGGGTGGGAAATTATCAAATAACTTCTCTCGCTCTGGGTGGAGCGGGAGGGCGTGTCAGACTTTTACTGACTAAAACCCACCCGTGTTCCTTCGGTTGTATACCAGACAGATGCACCTCTTTTTTCTGATTTCGGCAATGTATATAACTCAAATCTGGAAAAAATGTTAGATGCGTCTTTTTTTCTATCGGGGGCAGAATAGATCTGCTCAGTTGACAAAAAAATAGAAAGAATTTACTGAAGACATTAATGCTTATGAGCTCAAACACAGACTAAATCAGAATGTTCTCCTCAATGGAATCAGCCGATTTGAGTATATCAACCTTACAAAATCCGATAAGTTATGTAGAAGAAACTTTTCCAAATGTTGAAGTCGCTACAAGAATATTCCTTTACTTGATTTTAGTGGAGAGCGCTCATTTTCACACTAAAGAAAATAACAAAAAAAAAACTTTGTAGTGTTTTTTTTTTTGTGAAAAGTTTTTATTTTTCACTTTTTAGTTGTGGTACCTACCCCACACACATTCGAATACCACTACCTGCTACCAGTGACCGGAACTTATCATAATAATATCATCTACATACTAAGTGGGAACAAAAATGCGTATTTTGTAGCTAACTCAAAAACTACCCAAGCAAAGTTAATAAAATTTATATGGGACCAATTTGAGAGCATACCCTTGAAACAAAAAAATAATTTTCAAAATCGGTCCCACAAATGACGGAGAAATCGGTGGACATACATAAAAACTATAGAGATCGGTGGACATAAATAATAGCAATCATATAATTGCGTTTTATTTAAAATAGGTTTTTTACTTTTATTAATTAATTTATTTTTTGTATAGATTCTTTTCTACATATTTTGTGAATGTGAGAACGCTGTAGGCTTAGTGGATTGTAGACCTGTTGACCATTTTCTATTTTGTTAAGTACTTGGTACTTATTGAAAGACCTACACTGTCCTCCCATACCTAGAAACACTGTTATTTGAAAGTATTGTAAAAGCCAATTATTTTTAAAAGAGTAACCGTGGAGTTTCTTGCCGGCTCTTCTCCATAGGAAACGACCAATTGGAACCGTGCACCTAGCTTCTGACGTTTCATAAGTGCCCGCCCATGTAGGTTTATGTGAAATAAAATATTTTGATTTTGATTTTTGATTTTGAAAAAAAAAAAACAAACATACGCTACGAACATATAACCTCCTCCTTTTTGGAAGTCGGTTAAAAAATGAATTATGAACGACAATGTTACAAGAACGACTAACTAATTTGTCAAATAGTGCATAAAACGTGATATCCTTAAAAAATTGACTGAGAATATAATAGATATTTTAGAACAGAAATCCCGAAAGAAACCGGTTGACAGGGGAGTGTGGAAAAAGAAAACGTGTTGCGCCGACCTCAAGTAACATGGGACAAGGGCAGGAAGATGATGATGATGAAATCCCGAAAGAAACCATTATCGTAAATTCGAAACCAACTCAAAACTTTTATTTATAATATTTGATTTGTACCAATTATCTATAGTAAATATAAAATCATAGCAGATTTATTTTTCTTTTTTAGTGGTATGAGGAACAGGGTGTAAAGTTCACTCATCCACCATACAAAAGGGAGGATCCTCCGACCAGACGGGTGTTGTGTCTGGCGGGCAACTGCCCATCGGTTTGAAGTTGAAATCTTGTATATGTATATGTCGATCGCTCGGTGAACTCTAATTGCGCGATGCTGGATTTGTGTGACGTCATGTCTACGATGCGTAGTTCGTATGTGGCGGTGTAACCGCTACACTGTCATTTACTTTTTTTTTTTACTTTCCAAGGGGGCCCCAAATTCTTGTGTGCCCAGGGGCCCCGGCTTGCCCTAAGACGGCCTTGTAGACCCCGTATATTTAAGAGACAGCAAGTGTTACTCACCTCTACAACTTTGTTCCAAAAAGGATGCATAACATAAACACTCAGTGGGCTGGTATCTATGGCCATATACTGAAAAAAAAAAACAAGTTTATTAAAAGAATTCTTTACTATAACTATTAAAGAACATTTTTGAATCATGCATTTTCCCCTTAAAGTGAATAAGATGTGTACATTATTGGAGGATCTTTTAATTTTATAATTACGTAGCTGTTTATGTTATATATAAATTACTTATTAGCTAATAGGGATTTTAATGTGAATAAAGTATCACCAACTGTCATGGGCGTACCCAGCTTTTGGCCCGGGGAGGGGGGGGGGGGGGGGGGGGTAAATCAGTAATTTCTTAAGCCGGGTTCCCTGCTCATGTTTTACCCTACACACTACACGAAACTTGGCAAAATGGGGTAAGGACGTACGACAAAAAAATAAACATATCAACGAAATCAACAGTATTTTTAATAAACTTTTTAATTACAAACAATATTTATATTCTTGTTCATTATTTTAAATTGTATTTTTGTGTGGGCACGGCACCTAAATGGGAAAAAATTTTTTTGTAAATCCTAACTAATATTATGAATGTGAAAGTGAGTTTATTTGTCTGTTTGTTACGCTTTCACGTTAAAAAGACTTGGATGAAATTTGGCACATGGGTAAACCGTGACCTGGATTAGGACATAGGATACTTTTTATCCCGATATTCCCACAGGATCGAGACTTATGCGGGTAAGACAGGTAGACAGATAAGGCAGCTAATAATTTATATCTGTGTTTTCATCCTCCTTCCCTTTAACCCTTGGTATGCCGGAACGTAGATCTACATGAGACACAATGGTTTTTTAATTGTTTCTGTAATTACGGCATTCGAGAGGTTAAACCTCCCTATTCTCTATTTTAGACTTTCCCAATATGAAAATTTATGCATAATGAAAGTATAAGAAGTCCTTGTTTTGGTTCTATGTCTCTTTATTTATAAACATCACTTCTAGTTAAGTAACGATATGCAAATGTTTAAACATAAAAATTTTATTTAAAAAAATCTCTTAACTGTAAGCAACATCCTAACTATCTATACATCTATAATAAATAAAATTGAAGTGTCTTTTTGTAATGTTAAAATAACAGCATTTATAATTATATACGGTACATACAAAGAAAACACATTTTTTTTTTAATTTGTCTGTCTGTTTGTTCTGGCTAATCTCTGAAATAGCTGGTCCGATTTTGACAGGACTTTCACTGGAAAATAGCTGATTTTATAAGGAGTAACTTAGGCTACTTTTATTTTAAAGGTCCATCCGGGCGAAGCCGCGGGCAGCAGCTAGTTACTAAAATAATAAATGAGAAAGCGTGTTTGTTTGTTACGCTTTCATGCTAAAACGGCACATACATGGGTAGACTCTAATTTAATTGATAATATTTTTTTTTTTTAAATAGGTAATGTAGAATATTAATGAATTCTCATAGTCCTGAATTATTATATCGTCGACTGTAGGTTCAATTGAGGTAAGGGACAAAATACGATTTTTCAGGAGAGGCCGACAAAGTTTTTTTTCGGACTAAATCCCATAACTTTTTTTCTTATTAACCTTTTTTGGGTCTGTTTTTCTTACATTTGAATTTTTTCATATTCACCATTCGATAGAGCGAAAAATTCTGAACAAAACTTTATACTCAACTCATTTTGGGTATTTTGTCCCTTACCTCAATTGAACCTACGGTCGATGATATTATTGTGTCTGTGAATTTTCTACTTCAAAGTCAAAGTCAAAGTCAAATAATTTATTTCAATTAGGCACAAAAAGGCACTTTTGAACGTCAAAAACAAAAAATAGAATTGATTCTAGTCGCCCCTTCCAAAGGGTAGTTTTCGTATGGAGAAGAATGGGCAAGAAACTCCACCGTTACTCTTTTAAAATGTTTTACAATATTTTGTATACATTAATTATTTAATTATATGTCTACTGCATTTAAATCAATGTTAGTAGTAATAACACTGTTTTTTTAATGACTGAATCAAGTAGATTCTGTACAAATATACACACACATAACTGGAACGAGTGTCGTTCTAATTTTTTAGACAGGTGTTGCGCTTGAATAAAGTAGTTTCGTTGATTACATAGCATACTAATGAGTCATACGAAACGAATAAATTAATGAGACACAAATAACTACGACTTAAGTTAAACGAGTCAACATAATGCGGCAATTATATCGACAACTTCCTGGTAATGCGATGCGAAAAAAATCGATATCTTTTAAGGTTATATCACGATGATACTGCACTAAAAACATAAACTGAGCCTTGTATTACAAGTCTGTAACATGCGTAAACACTATTTATAGCGGAAAACACTAATTTAATAAAGAGAAGAACCTATACCTTGTAATTATCGAACCCTTCAAGGTGTTCGCGGGCGAGATACTTGTAACTGAACATTTTCACTGTTTACACTTACTCTACACTTATGAAATATTAAATAAACACTAACTAATTATTATATATCAAATATTTGCACTTCATGTAATACATTTTCGGACTATTTATAATCTTAGAGCTATAAAAAAATAAAGCGTTTCACGACACTGTCGCGGTACGGTACGGCTGGCTGAGGCCTGAGGCTGACGTTTAATTTTTGACAGTGACGTGACAGAACCAAGAGGCGTGACCGGTGACACTTGCCAAAATAATTGCTAGCATAAAAAACTGCGTTGAAATAAAATCCTTTCCTTTTTGCTTTTTGCATAACACTTTTTACCTTTTACGACTCAAAATCAAAATCAAAAAATCAAAATCAAAATATTTTATTTCACATAAACCTACATGGGCACTTATGAAACGTCAGAAGCTAGGTGCACGGTTCCAATTGGTCGTTTCCTATGGAGAAGAGCCGGCAAGAAACTCCACGGTTACTCTTTTAAAAATAATTGGCTTTTACAAAACTTTCAAATAACAGTGTTTCTAGGTATGGGAGGACAGTGTAGGTCTTTCAATAAGTACCAAGTACTTAACAAAATAGAAAATGGTCAACAGGTCTACAATCCACTAAGCCTACAGCGTTCTCACATTCACAAAATATGTAGAAATAAATCTATACAAAAAATAAATTAATTAATAAAAGTAAAAAAACGCAATTATAATTATGATTGCTATTACAACTGTAGTCAATCTGAATAATTATCATGTCCACAATAGAAACAAAAAAAAAAAAAAAAAAGTTGAAATTAAATCGTAGGTATATAATGTCAAATAATAGAAATATGTCAAGGGCGAATGTAAAAATAAATAAAAAATAAAGATTTAAATAAACATGGTAATTTGGGAGCAGTTAATAGACTGCCAAAAAGGAGTGTAATGATTTCAGGGTTCATGTATGTGAGTTTCTTTGTTCCACCATAACTTTTAAATGCCTGAACAGATTTGGATGTATGGAGTATTCACATCACGAGGGACCCACGCTATATTTTTTGGAAAAATATAAATATTGTGGCATACCAAGTAATCTCAAGACATTTTAATTAATATGAGATTATTCAAAAATAAATTGCATGAATAGTTGTGTAATCACAGTTTTTATAGTGTCAAAGACTTCTTAGAAAATATAAATGTTCGATAAATTATGCTTATGAGAATTTGTACCCATCTGTGCGTTTGCACTGGCGAAACATTCACTTAAAAACATGTTGAAATCTCTGTAATCTGTCAATGTATCGACTCGCGTTCGCATTGTCACTGAACTTGTTGATGCGAAACATGTTTGACGTTTCTTATCATTTGACATGTTTCACCACACGTTTTTACAAACCAATTTCGTATCAAAATGTATATGTATGAATCTAGCAACATGTTATAAGATTTGTTTTGACATTTCAGTGCAATTTGCCGACTTTTATGTTCTGTGAATCTTAATGATGTTGACAGTGATTTATTTGTGGCCAAATAGTAGCGAAGGCAAAATTACTAATAAATATACGAAACAAAGTCAAAAATATTGCAACGTAACAAACGTTGCAATATTTTTGACTTTGTTTCGTATATTTATTAGTAATTTGCCGACTGGGTAATGATGCCGAATTGCCGATTCTCTTGTCACAAATGCCTCTCCACTGAGAGATTAATTTAGTGAAAATGGCAATTTTGCTATTCTGAATTTGACGTTTTTCACCTAAAATTTTGATTGTCTAATTAAATCTACCTAACTATTTCTAATCGCGATTAAAAACGTGTGGAATAAAATTGGCTGTCATGAACTTTAAATTCACACCAACACCTCGACTTCAAGTGCAAAAACAATACTGTATCTTTTTTTCTTTTGCTTAAGTATACTTATCTCGAAAATGGTGTGTTCTATCGCAAAAATAATTAAAATTTCGACCCCCTTTATAAAACCCGTAAACCCTTAGAATTCAACATCTAGGTAATAATTTTCTTATTTTGCATACAAAAAGTGAAAAATTCCTTAAAAAAAACACGTCGCGGCTGCCTCCCTGTGCGCCTCCGGCTCTAAAAAATATTCTCAGGGTACGGCAAACAAGTACCTACCATGTGGAGTCGCGATCGTCAAATTCGATTTAGTTGTGTCAAAATTATTTTTAAATAAAAATAATTTATTTTGCAGAATAGCTTTAAGATTCTCATAGCCAAAAGTAAGGAATTTTAGTGATAGTTAGTTTAATTCGGTGTACAAGAGAATCGGTACCAATATCAAAAGTAGGTTCCTAATAAATACGATTCAAGCGATGAAGACGATTAATTGTTTTTAGCTGCCAGTATTGCATACCTGGAACGGCAAAAACCTAGGAAGAAACCTACAAACCTAGGTACTGGATGAGCGACTTTCTAAAAAAAATTCACCGTGTGTCTACTTTTGACCACTCCATGTTTCGATATAAACACGAGATGTTTACCACCATAGTTGGATAACACAAAACATCAAGCAATAGACAAGTTGCGAGACACAATTTGACCTAAACAAACAACAGTGCGAAAGCAAACGTGACATATCTCTGTACAAAACATGTCTATTGTGTATGTTTCTAGACAGTGCGAACGCAGATAACAACAAATCTTGACATCTGTCTTATGAGTTACTCATGTTTCGTGCAGTGCGAACGCAAGTTCAACAAAACAAGTAATGAGATTTGTTTCATGTGACAAGTTTCGGAACATCTACATGTTGAATGTTTTCTGGTGCAAACGCATAGTAAGACTGCAAAAACATGTACAGACGCCAGCACATCAAGGTACCCGAAACTGTCAAAATTTCCCAATCAACTTTGAACCTTAACGGTCAGCGATAAAGTTGAAAATCTATTAAATAAATTTGACAGATTGTAGTAGCTTGATGTGCTGGCGTATGTACCTATGCTCTTGTTATTTTTTATACCATCTTTTTATATCATGTTTATAAGCAAATAATTATTATTCTATTCTATTCTATTCAAATCTGTGAAAAACAATACAATACAATACCTACATTTTTTAGTAAGGGTATCCAATTGAAGGCCTTGATGAGCACATTCCAAAACGATATATAATTTATTGCCATACATTTCACATTGGTAGGGTGTACTACATGCAAAACAAAAATTTCATACCCACGCGTGGATAAATGAAATTTTTACTTTTTTTTACTCTCACGGCGAGGCGTGGATGGCGTGGCCACGCCATCCACGCCTCGCCGTGAGAGTATAAAACCATAGTTCCATAATTCCATCGATAATGTTATTGTGCAAGAATACCTACCTACGTGATATTGCTTACTTACTACAATGTCGCCCATCGGCACATCGGCCCGCCCGTGTTTTTCTGAATATTCATGAAAAATTCTCGAAAAATAACTTTAAAAGGGTTCTATCTTTAATATTATTCATGTTTTTCAATTTTTTATGTTTTGAGTAGCGTTTGCAATATATCTCCGATGTTATTGGCTCGATTTGGATTTGTTAATTATTTGTATCGGAGGTAAACATGTTTTTCTAAAAAAAAAAGTGTTTAAAAAAAAAACACAAGTGTAAGTTCATAAAATCATAGGGGGAGTCAAGATAGACAATGAGATAAGGGGTCTATCTCTATCCCTATCCCTTTAAAGTTATTTTTCGAAATAAAATCATGAATATTCAGAAAAATGCGGGCGGGCACCTGCCCATGGGCGACATTGTATAATTGATTGTCTAGAACGCGCTTCATACGGTTGTATGAGGCGCGCATAGTTAGATAACCACGAAAATTGTAAGTAGGTATTGTAACTAAGTACTTAAAGGGTATAGTATTGTATGGTGCGTCCTACGGTATATTCCACAGCGCCTTAAACCAAGTTACGAGCAATGATTGAAAACGCCTTTAGCTGCGAGCTGTTGCTTCAAATTGTCTTTAGGATCGGCTGAATTGAACGTCGTTTACAACTCCTAAGAAGGTACACTTGCTCTATGAAAATCGGCCTTACTTACTACGACACAAAGGCGCTGTCATTGCCAAATTGTTACCACTGATGTGTCTTTGACTACGGTACTTATTCAGTCAAGTACTCGAATCATAAAACTTTATTATTCTTAGATGCTTAATTTTTTATTTCGCCATGCAATGGACATGGACATGTGGTCATGGAAATTAGCAATAGGTATCATACGCATGTCTTGCCATTCCACTTCCCAAAGGTAAAGTTTATATCGTCTCAACATAATCAGCCTAAGTTTATAGTCCGGAGGACACAGGCCTCCTAGCAGTGCCGGCCCGATAATTCCTGGCGCCCTAGGCGAAAGGCTGGAACGGCGCCCTTTTAAGAAAATTCGTGATGAAATAAAACAATGTTCTTTCTTTTTCGTGTGGTTAGTGATTATAACCTGTGTCAGTGTCAGAGTTTTAAAGCCGCCCATGGGCCTCTGATTTGGCTTCACATGCCGTCGAGAAATATCCCTTAGGCGCGATCGGTACAGCGATATTATAATAGTCAAATCAATTTTGAACAAAACATTAGAACATACAACAAGAGAAGCAATAAATTTGAAATTGCGATTTTTTTACCAAAGGATTGGCCTCAAGTCGCTTTTGATTTCCAGATGAACCGTACCGATGGTTTCGTAAATGTCGATGAGCGCATTTTGGTAGAAAAATGGGTAAAAAATTGGGAGTATTTTCAAGTTGTATGTAAATAAAAAATAAATGTACAGTATTATTTTTTAATTTCGATGCCACCGATTGCCTAATACGAGCGCTCTAGGCCGTCGCCTAGTTCGCCTATATGAATGGGCCGGCCCCAGCGGCGTGCACAGAATTTTTAATAAAGCTAACCTAACCAAAAATCATGGTTGTTTTGGTTGATCGGATCTGAAAAGTTATTTTAAGTTTTTTTAATTAAATCTACACGTCACGTGAAATCTTTCAGTCAGAATGTCTGCAATATGGAGTCGTATAATTCATGTTTGTATGTTTGTATGTTTGCATGTTTGAATTAATGTTTGAATGTTTGTATGTTTGTATGTTTGAATGTTTAAATGTTCGTTTGTTTGTATGTATGAATGTTTGAATGAATGTTTGAATGTTTGTATGTTTGAATGTCTGAATGTTTGAATGTTTGTACGTTTGAATGAATGTTTGTATGTTTGTATGTCTGAATGTTTGCATGTTTGAATGTTTGCATGAATGTTTGAATGAATGTTTGAACTTTGAATGTTTGAATGAATGTTTGAATGTTTTTATGTTTGTATGTTTGCATGTTTGAATGAATGTTTGAATGAATGTTTGAATGTTTGTATGTTTGAATGTACGTTTGTATATTTGAATGTATGTTTGAATGTTTGAATGAATGTTTGTATGTTTGAATGTTTAAATGTTTGTATGTTCATTTGTTTGTATATTTGTATGTATGAATGTTTGAATGTTTGAATGAATGTTTGAATGTTTGTATGTTTGAATGTCTGAATGTTTGAATGTTTGTATGTTTGAATGAATGTTTGTATGTTTGTATGTATGAATGTTTGCATGTTTGAATGTTTGAATGTTTGTATGTTTGAATGTTTGAATATTTGAATGTTTGTATGTTTGTATGTATGAATGTTTGTATGTTAGTATGTTTGAATGTTTGAATGAATGTTTGAATGTTCGTATGTTTGAATGAATGTTTGTATGTTTGAATGTTTGAATGAATATTTGTATGTTTGTATGTTTGCATGTTTGCATGTTTGAATGAATGTTTGAATTTTTGTATGTTTGAATGAATGTTTGTATGTTTTAATGTATGTTTGAATGTTTGTATGTTTGAATGTTTGAATGAATATTTGAATGTTTGTTTGTTTGCATGTTTGCGTGTTTGCATGTTTGTATGTTTGAATGAATGTTTGAATGTTTGTATGTTTGCATGTTTGCGTATTTGCATGTTTGTATGTTTGAATGAATGTTTGAATGTTTAAACAAATGAACATTCATTCAAAAATTCAAACATTCAAACATACAAACATTCAAACAAACATTAAAACATTCAAACATTCAAACATACAAACATTCAAACATTCAAACATACAAACATTCAAACATTCATACATACAAACATACAAACAAACGAACGTACAAACATTTACCCATTCAAACATACAAACATTCATTCAAACATTCAAACATTCATTCAAACATGCAAACATTCATACATACAAACATACAAACATTCATTCAAACATACAAACATTCAAACATTCAGACATTCAAACATTCAAACATACAAACATTCAAACATTTCTACAAACATTCAAACATTCATACATACAAACATACAAACAAACAACGGCGCTGACTAGTTACTCGAGCGAATTATTTTTAACGAACATTGACGTTTCATAGATGTACAGACGCCAGCACCACAAGCTACTACAATCTGTCAAATTTATTTAATAGATTTTCAACTTTATCACTGAAGCATAATGTTCAAAGTTGATTGGGAAAATTTGACAGTTTCGGGTAGCTTGATGTGCTGGCGTCTGTACAACGACGGCATAGTTAATATTTTCGTATTAAAAAAAAAACGGTTTGCAGCTGTTTGTTAACCGTAAATTATATATAGCTCTTATGCACCTTTTTGGCACTTAAATACTATATATTTACCCGTGGCATTGCCCCAAAATATAATTCCATAATATCTCAATGTTGAGGCTACTAGACCATGATACGCCGTCAAGACTGTTGCTCGATTGGCCGTTTTACTTAACATGTGCAAAGCATAGGAATGTTAGTTTAGCTTACTGCATACTTTGTCAATATAATGTGAATTCCATTTTAAAGTGTTTTCTATGATTAGTCCAAGAAATTCAGTCACATTTGTTTAATTAATAATTATGTCATTGTATTTAATATTTAAGTCCAGATTGTAATTTACTCTTTGTTGAAATTTCATTAAACTGTTTTATCAAGATTTATAACCAAATTATTATATTGCAGCCAATTCATAACTGATAGTAAGGTAGAATTAATCTCAGCCTCTAAGGTGCTTACCTCGTCACTATTAAAAAGTAAAGTGCTGTCATCTGCAAACATTGTCATAGGATATGATGATGCTGTCGGAAAGTCGTTAATATAAACAATAAATAGGGGCGGCCCGAGTACATTGCCTTGTGGTACTCCATAATTTACCGTTCTCTTAAGTTTACTTATCAGTATTTTATGGTCTACGCGATCAAAAGCTTTTGATATGTCCATATAAAGTGCCAGAGTTGGTAGTCTCTTATGCACTCTGCCGCTTACCATATGTAAGAAATCGTAGATGGCCATGTCAATAGATCTGTTTTTCCTAAAACTTTTCTGGTTATCAACGAATAGGCAATGTTTTTAAAGTGTGAAGTAAGTTGATTATAAAATGATTTCTCGAATATTTTTGAAAAAATCGGTACTAACGCTATAGGTCTGTTGTAGCAGGATATATATTATCTTCTCTGTTGTCTTTCTTGAAAAGGGGTTTTATAATTGTTATTTTTAATTCTTCTGGAAAGTAACTATGGCATATGCTTAAATTGATAAGATGATTCAACACAGGAGCAATTATTGTGGATACCCGTTTAACAATGCTTGTACACACGGCTACACATCAAGCTATACATTTCCAGTTTATGCAGATCTCGCATTATATAAGGATTTCCTTACAATGCGAGGTCAGCTTATACTGCAAATGTATAGCTTGATGTGTAGCCGTGTGTACTTATATCGTCATACCCAGTGCTAGACGTATTTTTACCGACCCTATTAATAATTTGCTAAATTTCTGGTGGTATTGTGTAGGTGACATAAACATAGAAGAAATTCTATTGTTTATTTTATGTTTATTTTTATTACTTAATGTCTAAATTAGTAACTGGTTTCACTTGATCCACAAAGTAATCATTAAAAGCTTGTGCTATATCAGGCCTCCAAGTTAACTAGGACACAGGCCTCCACTCTGTGAGTGGGAAAATTTAAAATGGGATACTTAGGTAAAAGACGGTCAAGGGTGTGAAATATCTTATGTGGCACTAATAACACCGACACAATATACCCTTCAAATCAAAATACGGCAACGCTCAACGCCAGTGGTAGTACTTCCCCGAATGAGCTCATCAGTGTGACCATCTTAAAATTACCAATTCTACCATAGTTTGATTTGAAACCTGCCAAATCTTGCCAGACTCAAAAAATAAGCCGAAATATTGCTATCTTTTTTTAGCGTTGTAATAGTAGTATTGCCAACCTTATTTACCGTAGTAGTGGTAAAAAAATACACTTTCATTTAACTTAATATATTTTTATTATTCATTATGTCAAATTTACGCGCGGACGGACGGACAGCGGAATAGGGTCCCGTTGGCACCCTTTGGGTACGGAAGGCCCGCTGAGTGTGGGCGTGCAGGGCGTGCACCGCACAAGGGCGGCACTTTCAAGGGGCTGGTAAACATAGAAATCTCCTTACTGAACACATTCTATATAGAAAATTAACGCAAACGTTTGCAGGTTCAAACCACTTAGGACCGGTTTTTCAATCGCCAGTTAAATTTTGTCTCTCTAAAAGTCTATGAGGGCAAAGAGGGGGCGGCATTGTCAGTTATACACGCGGGCGGTGAAGCGCCCAGCGGCGGGCCTGAGTATAGTAATACAAAAGGCCACGTCCGGATCATCTCTAGCCCCAGCCCGTCCCATCTTTGATGTCCTCCCCCAGTGACGCCCTAAGCCGAGGTTCGTACCCCACAGGGGGTGCCCTTAGCGAGCGCTCGCCTAGTATATAAGCTTAGTTTGTATGCCCCTATTTAAGTGTAGAAGCTTAAGGCAGCCACAGGAAAGCCCGGTTAAATAGTCATGACCTTAGAGGTCACCGATGAGATGACCTACAGAAAAAAAAACATCTCTAGCCTTGAAAATCCACGACGAAGTAATGGATCTTGCTCCCACTGTACTTTCTTTCATATCTGCGTTTCATCTTCCAGGTGCCAATAACAATATCACCTCAATAACTACCGATCGCCGTGAAACAGAACCGAAAGCGAAGTATCTACGTCTATAACTGATTAAAATATTACCTACCCATAAAATCACCTAGAGACGGTACAGAGAATACTCGTTTTACGATTATCAACTTTATAACTAACTAGCTTTTGCCCGCAGCTTCGCCCGCGTGGATGTCGGAAAATATCCCACGGGAACGTACTACCGAGATTTCATACTTAATAAAGTAATAACAGAGGAAAACGTCATTGACTCCTACCGCTGCGCCCGCGTTGCTCCGCGTAATTTTGAAACTGTGATATCTTTTAAACTATTCATTCAAATTGTATGATTAAACGGCATATTTTAATCTAAATTAAATGCCCAATTTAAATAACATATTTTTTTGGATAAGGATTAATACTATACCGGTCAAAAAAGCTTCGGAAATAACAATTAAAATTTTATCAAATTCTGAAAGATAAAAATGGTTATCGTGGGTCATCCTTAGAAGATAGACATAAAATATGCCATTGCGGACTTTTTGTTGAACTTTTTAAGATGAACAATACCGTAGAACATAAATTTGATGTATATTTTTTGGTTTAGGCAGCGCACTCCAGTAAAGCTCCCAGTTGGCATGATTTTTTCCGACTTCTTCAACAAAAATCGTCAAATTTCAGCCAATTTACACAAAACCTAAATGAATTATCATTAAAACCTTCCGCATAAATCACTCCGTTTTTTTTTTTTTTTTTTAAAAACGTTTCCCCACACTAGGAATTTCTCCTGTATTGTGGGTGCTTTACAAACATTTAAACTCACATACACAAACAGCCAGACCCGGAACAACTACTAGGTCATACAAATATTTGTTCCGTGCGGGAATCGAACCCGCGACACGCAAGCGCAGCAGTCAATCGCTTAACCACTGCGCCAACCGTGCAGTCCGTTTGAAAATCCGTTCGGTAGTTTTTGAGTTTATCGCGTTCAGACAGACAGGCAGACGCGGCGGGGGACTTTGTTTTATAATATGTAAGGATAAGGATAATATAAATGTTCTTAGTTGAATAAGATACAAACTTATCACGAGGAGTACGGGGGAATTCCATTACAGCCTGTTTTTAGGGTTGCCATTTTAGAAATTACGAGAAGCCGTTACGGAAATTTGAAACTTACATTCTAATACTGCCAAAAACCGCAAATTTTATAAAATGTTAACCAAATATGCCAGACGCTAAAATAAGAGGAAACTGGAGCTCATTCAAAAAAGCTACACCACATAATATTTATATATCTGTAGCTCTATATGTTACTAGGTTTGTATGAAACTTCTAAAGATACTGAAGTACCAGGAGGGGGAGCAATATTTGTATTTACATATTTTGTAACCAGTATCACGTTCTCGAAAACGGCTCTAACGATTTCAATTAAAGTTGCAATATAGGGGTTTACGGGGGCAAAATATCGATCTAGCTATGTCTCTTATCTGGGAAAATTCGTTTTCTCTATTTTCACCCGAGCAGAGCTCGGTCGCCCAGGTACTAATATATTTACGAGGACATTTCAAAGAAATTCTGACTTATTATAGTTTTGTGGAACAGCAAAATGTTGGACGTCTAAAAGCGTGACGTTTCAATTGATATAATCTACATATTTAATCTTATTTAACAAAAGGAAGTTATTTAGTACCGATCTCTATTATTTGACGCAAAATATTATCATATCGCACTTAAGATTTTGCCTACAATTTACTTTCAGGCGTTACTAACCAAAAATGAATAGGTATGTAGGTACTTAAAAAGCCCGGCCAAGTGCGTGTCGGACCACGCACAATGAAGGGTTCCGTAGTTGGGATGAATTTATTTATCCCAAGAACAAACTTAAGTTTGTACTTACTTGAAAAAATGTTCTCCTATCCGTCGATATTCGTCACGGTCAATTCTCCAACATGTAAGTTTGTAACTATTTTTTAATGTGATAAAACTACAAATTACCAGTTTTCGGACTTCTTCCTTTACTTGTGCTGTGAGACCTTGCTTTCTGCCAAATTTCATGATTCTAGGTCAACGGGAAGTACCCGGTAGGTTTTGATTTATTCGAGAGTGTCAAAATATGTCACATAAATGGTCGTATTTTTTCTATTGCTTAGAAGACTTAGAAGCTTGAATTTTTTTGGAACTTCAAGGGAACATAGATCTACGTATTTGATATTAATTTCAACTTGATACCTCCAGGCGTTCCTGAGAAAATGGGTCTTGATGAACAACGAAGTGGTCCTATAAGGGTTCCATTTTTTCCTATTGAGGTACGGAACCCTAAAAACACAGGGCCATGGTATTGTCTTTTTCTTTAATACACTTTGATTCTGATTTATTACGCAAGGTAAAATGTAATATAAGAAAATATGGTGTATGATGTCACCACATTAGTCCCCGTGTCGATGGCTGACTATCGGCTTGATAAGATAAAAATTATAACAGAACAGAAAAGATAGCAACGCCGATAATGCAGCACAAATAGTCTAATACATTAAATTGATAGGTTGTGTATGTGAAGCAGGTGAAAAATATCGAAGGTGTTTATTGTATATGATTGTGAAAGAAAAACTACACGTTGTGACATCGAAAAAGGCTAGCACTGGACTGCAATATCGATTAACTAACCAAAAAAATGGAGAACGACAACAATGAGTACTACCAAAATTACTCAGGATTCGAGTTTTTGTTAAAAAAAAGCCGAGGCAAAAAGAAAAAAAGGGGTAGAAAAACAAAAGCTCAAAACAGTACTGGAGATACCAAAAGCGACGCGGGGACTTTAGAATTAGTAGATGATGCCACTTTAACTGATGATACTAGTGCAGCTGACGATACAGAAGAAGGTTATGGTAAAGAAGCTGTTGTTTTACGAGCTAATGAAGACGATGCAGTTTTTCAGAATGAAAATCGTGTGTCTTTAGACGCTATGATGTCAGTAGCACCAGAATACGAAGAAGGTAATAAAGAACAAATCGAAGAAAACGCAGAGCTACTAGAGAGTTCTATGGACAAATTAAACATTGAAGACGAAGCATTAGATATAATTGATAATATTGATTCAAAGAGACAATATTCTTTGCTCAACACTAGAGCTTTACCTAAGGAGGCAACGACATATCAACTTGAGACCTTTGAGAAACATGCCCTGGTTATTTTTAATCAGAAAGAAATTGATGGTCACCAGCCCAGGCTTGGCACAGAAAAAGACGTAGACGCTTTGACGAGGACCTTCAAGAATTTCGGTTTTGAAGTTACACCACACAACAATTTGACAAAAGATGCTCTTTTTGATGAGCTTAAAAAGTGTAAGTAATTTAAGCAATTCCATTACAGTACCTACTAGTCATGATAAAGTAAAGGATCTAGGAAGCTGCCTACGATATATGGGACTAGAGTTGCAATCTGGCCCTAGTTTGAGTGATGTTCTGAAATAAACTACTCGACGTGAAATAAAAGTAAGCTTTTCGTAGATGGGTGTTAAAATAAAATTAGTCCATTGTTGGTCTATGTTACTTAAGTAACAATATAGCATTCTACTGGTAAAGGAATTTCTTAAATCGGTTCAGTAGTTTTTGAGTTTATTCACTACAAACATACAAAAAATCAAATATTTTCTCTTTATAATATTAGTTTGGATAATACTTTTTAATTCTGTTATTATATTAACAACTACTTAATTAGATAATTAAAATAGTGGTACCAACATAGCGTTTGTATCTTAGGTTCTAGGCTGTCCCAGGTCATTGTATCAACTAGCTGGTAGAAAATAATCTTTTTATTAGTATTAGTATATTAGTATTAGTATATTAGTATTAGTATATTAGTATTAGTATATTAGTATTAGTATATTAGTATTAGTATATTAGTATTAGTATATTAGTATTAGTATATTAGATAGTAACAAAACTGTTCATGTCATTTCAGTCAGCGAAAGGGACTTCACGGACTACGGATGTGTGGCCGTGGCTATCTTAACACATGGGTCTAACAATGGCATGCTGCGGGCCAAAGACCAGCTTTACAGCGAGATTGAGGTCATCAACCAATTCAAGGACTACTCCAAGCCTACTCTTGTGACCAAACCCAAGATTTTTATTATTCAGGTGAGTTTTCTGATTGGAGTCGACGTGTTCTAGAGTGGGGACAGCGAATCGGCAAACGTGAGGTAGATCGCTGCATGATTGGTCGCGCGACGATCTTCGCAGGGTGACTGATTTGCATTAGAGTAGCCGAGGGTCGAGCTATGGCCTGATATTGGAGGCTCTTGTTCAGCAATGAATTGGTATAGTCTTATAGTGTGCTTCATTAAGCCAGATGTCAAGAGGATGGGTGGTAGCCTAGTGCCGTCCTCTTGTGTGAACGTTTATTTCAACGGTAGACATCATTTTCTTCCGGCAATAGAATTGACCAGCCATTCAACACCAATTTCAAGACCAAACAATGAATGATTTTACAAAAAAATTGTTTGGATTTAAATCAATTCATATCCGTGACGTTTACTGGGGACTAGAGTATCATAATGTTGAGGATGACGGCAAGCAATTTCTCTAAGCCTGCATTTTTTTAAATCTAGATCTAGAAGAGTCTGTCACTGCAGGGCAAATGCCTCTGTATTCTCTTTCCACTTATGTCCAATTCTAAAGTTATTCCAGTGATAACTGGTAGCAATAATCCCAACCATTGTATCATCTACACGCCACGCCATTTTTTTCTGGATTCGTCCACAGCCGTCTTTTATCATAGACCTGTCGAATTGACTTATTCTGAATGTTGGCAACGTCGCAAATAGATATCAAATGTTTCGCTGTTTTGATTAATTTGGCAATATTACTGTATGGAAATATGAAATGTGGCTAACTAGCGAACTAGAATATTAATAATGAATTGCAATTATAGCACTGAATTTAATGTTGTAAGCGTTTTATCGTTAAGTCCTTATTTTACATCTAAAACTAAATATTCGGTGTTACGATATTAATAATTGCATTTCATAATCAATATTTTAGTTCGCTAGTTAGCCGAATTTCATATTTCCATACAGTAATATTGCCAAATTAATCAAAAGAGGTAAATATTTTACAGCTATTTGCGACGTTGCCAACTTTTAGAATAAACGCTCTTAAGATCCGTTAAACCTCTTGAGATTTGCTTCCGGCCTTGTGACGATTGTTATTATCATCTTCAATAATGGCCTCGATCGCAAAATATCTGATATCGATAAGAATATTTGAACGATTCGTCACTATATTTTCTTTTTATCAATGTTTGAAAAGACAAAGACAGAGACTTTCATCGAATGAATCATTGGTGTTTGTTTATTTTTGATTTACGTAAATTTAAAGCGGAACTCGGTATTCTACAAATGATATTATATTGATAACAGATAATAGGTACGATAAAGCGCAATTTTGCATTTGTATTGTGTAATTTATGACATCTTGTCGTTTTTGTGAAAATGGCGTACTTAAGCTTCGGCCAAACCTGAGCGACCACAACTGTTATTATAATTATGGCACCTTGCACACCTACGCGACCGAAACGCGGGAACACCGCGTCGCCAAAGCGGAATGAGCGGGAAGCACGCGTCTTGTGGTCAGACGTGTGTACAGATCGTTACCTTATCACGGACGTCTCATTATTTAAACTCCACGATGACGAACGATAATAATATAGAGATGTTTATCGAAAAAGTAAGAGAACATACTCTTCTATACGATCTGAAAAATCCTGGATATAAAAATATACGTAAAAAGGATAAAATATGGGACTCAATCGGCCAGACTCTGATGAATCGGCCAGAGTCAGACGCTGATATTAAGTATAAGACTGACATAACACAACAATTTAGGTGCTACACCAAGCTATAGACGTGCGGCTGTGACTATTCACTAAACAAAATGAAGTTCTGTTCGCGCTGTAGTCGCGCAGGTGTGCACGATAATTCTCGCGTTAGTTTCGCGTTGTTAACGCTCCCGCGTCCCGCGTTGTAGTCGCTCTGGTTTGGCCGCAGCTTTAAGTCTGACGTACTCAAGAATAACTAGCTGATAATATTGTTGTTTAGGATAACGTTGTAAATGTAAGGATGCATGCTGCTACTGATACTCCAGATAATTCTAAAAACTCGTCATCATCATCATCATTTCAGCCGAAATACGTCCACTGCTGGACATAGGCCTCCCCATAGATATAAGAAAGTACAGGCAAGAAATATTTTACGATTTGTTGTTTTTCATGATTTAGTAAAATACTTGTCCTTGGTTCCATGATTTATAAAGATTTTAGTTTGACTTCGATTTTAACAAGAAACCACTGAACAACACGGTATTCTTAAATGTTGTCACGATCGCGGTCGAAAGCGCACTAGTTCGCGGAGACGGCCATTTGTCTATACCATGAGCATTTTGATCATGGCGCGCGGACACAGACACCCGATGCCACTTCTCCTGTTTTTTATATTTCTATAGGCCTCCCCCAAGCACCGCCACTTCGACCGATTCTGTGCTTCCCGCATCCAGCGGATTCCTGCGGCCTTCACAAGTTCATCGGTCCACCTTGTGGGAGACCTTCCAACGCCACGTCTAAAAACTTAAATTACAACGATATGAGAAAGCTATGATCAGTGGCGGGGCATGATCAAAATTTAATGTGGGCGAGGTACATTTTGCGAGGCCCTCTGGTGCCGCAAGAAGACGAAAAAAAAACAGTTAAACAGTTGTTAAATTTTTGGTAGGTATAGGTCGAGTTTATAGGGTAGGCCATTCAAAAATATTGCGGGTATGTGAAAAACATTTTTCTATTCAGGGATCCGTTTGCGTAATATTAAGCTTTAACATGTTCAGTGCCGGGAACCCTCCTGGAGGGCTCATGTCAATATATTTATCGTTTTAGGGCGAGTAATTTTTTTTCGACGCGTTCCCGGCTTTTATGTAATGCATAAACCTTCGAGGTGCGAGGCCTCTCGGACCGCGAGGCCGTAGGCGGTGGCCCACGTCACCTACGCCTTACGCCGCCTCTGGCTATGATCTTCTATCCCGTATAAACATCAACGTTTCTGTTTTCAGGCGTGCCGAGGTACTAAAATCATGACAGGTGTCCCAGTCTTCCACTCAGGCAAGATTCGCAAGGACCTGGATGAAGATGACTTGGAGCCATACATCCTGCCCGTAGAATCTGACTTGCTGATCCTACATAGTTCTTACCCAGGCCGGGCTTCGCACAGGTACCTAATGAGATTAAAATAAATACCTACCTAAAATGAAATTGTTCAAGAATTGCACCATGTTACATACTGCATTAATACACTGGTCCTCACACTAGGATTCCATAGGTTTTGAGTATTAGGATATTCATATTCTGAAACAGTACATATGCAAAACAATGAAAAAATTATACAGCGTGGCATGGGACATCGACGCGAAAACTGTTACCATGGATTCAGTACATGATTCTGAACCCCCTGCGTTAATAGTATTCGTCGGTAATTTTTTTAAAAATCTGCTGTTTCATAGAAAAGAGTAATATCTACGCGGTCAAAATGTATGGAACACCTGATTAAAAAAAAATAATCGACGGAAAATTTTAACACAGGGGGGTTCAGAATCATGTACTGAATCCATGATACCAAAAAAAAAAAACTTTCGAGTTGTGTTCTGATGTGATGTGATGTCTCGTGATCTGAGTTGTGTACTTATAGTCCGCGTGCGACTGCTAGTCACCGCCTGGATGTGTGTGAGCGGTGAGAAGGGGGAGGTCAAAGGACAAGCTAACTCAGTCTGACAATTTTGTCAATGGCGCCCTCCCCCGTCTCACCGCTCACATATCTCAGGCGGTGACTAGCAGTCGCACGGACTATACTGTGCAGCATTATGTAGTTTTGTGTATTTTATTGTTTTTGGGTCTATCCCTCCTATGCCCGTTTTTATTTAATTTATTCGGCTAACTAAACTACTGTAGGTGCCCGGCCGTAAATATGGTACGTAGAGTTTTTGTAAAAGTCTTGCACTTGTATAACGCCGTCTCTGTCACTCGAATACCTGTGTGGAGTCTATGGGACAGTCTAATTCTAAAGCTATCGACGTGTTATATTAAGGCTTCGCTCGCTTGGACCCTAATTCTTTTAATTATGTATCTGGGTATGTAACTTGCCAAATATCAAGAGATGCATTTTATACGCGAATCATTTTAACTATATTATCGTGTGTTATAGCCATGTTTGAATTGGAAAAGTATTCTCATTAGTCAAGTTTGGCATGGCAAATTAACAAAAATTCGAAAACCATTTCCTGCTATGTAAATAACAGTGACAGGAACTTATCATATCATCCACATACTAAGTGGGAAAAAGTACGTATTATTGAAGCTAACTCAAAAACTGTCGAAGCAAAGTTAATAAAATTTATATGGAACCATTTTGAGAGCATACCCTTTCAAACAAAAAAATAATGTTCAAAATCGGTCCACAATTGACGGAGAAATCGGTGGACATACATTAAAAAAAAAACAAAAAAAAAAACAAACGTACGCGACGAACATATAACCTCCTCCTTTTTGGAAGTCGGTTAAAAATTACTTGAAAAGAGTGTTTTTTTTTACTTTCTTCTGCCTGTCCTTGTACTGCCCTTTCTTGTTGTTGTGCACTTGCCTTTTCTTCTTCTAATCTCCCGCACTCTGTTGTTACTTTGGACTCTACAAATCAATAAATTATTTATGTTCTTATTTGTTCAACAGTTAATTATTTACAACTCAAATTAACAGTTAAGTTCAGCATTCTAAATTAATCCTTGAATTCTTCCAGAAACGAACTGTACGGCTCTTGGTTCATCCAGACACTTTGTAAAAAAATCGACACCCTATCCTTGACTCAAGACCTTGAGTCTATCATCACAGAGGTAAAAAGAGACGTGGCAATAGACAAGCAACACGAGGAGTACAACAAGAGAACCTTTGAGATGAACGTCAACAAACAAATGCCAGTCATGACGTCAACTTTGATTAGGAAACTCTACTTGAAGAAGTTTGGGGAGCGAGCTTTGGAAGAGACTTATGTGGACAAGTCGAGGCGGCGTAGTGAGTCGAGGCATGAAGTCTTGGACGCAGTCGGTTCGCCTACGTCTATGACGCCTCTGCTTGTCCAGTTTGGACCTTGTTCCTGCTTTTTGGAACATTTCACTTATATGAAGAACTGTTTAAGGTGAGTTTTCGTGGCCTTTCTAGATTGTACTTGTGGTGACATCTACATCGCCACATGCGAACTAACCACCTGACGTAACATTAAATCCTGCATCGCGTAATTAGAAATTACCGCACGTTCGACATATATATATAACTTTCCAACTTCAACCGTTGGGCAGACCTCTGGTCGGAGGATCCTCTGTGTTCTATAGAAGATGAGATGAACTTTATACCCTGTTCCTCAAACCTCTAAATTTCTCTATTGCCTGTTTGACTGCAGCAAATGAGGTCCTAGCTTCGATTCCAAGGCCGGGCAATCTGTTATTGAGTTATTTCACCAGGGATTTCTCAGTCACTAGCATCTTGGAGTCCAAATTTGTACCCGGTTAATAGCAATAGGCTTGCTCCCTATTACATGAAATTTTGACGTAACTGGCGAAATGTGGATCTACATTATACCTCTGCTTAACAATTGGGATGTTATGTAATCTGATTGTGCCCAAGCAGGAGGCCAAAGACGAATGTTTCAATGATACTGTACAGGAATGTAAAGTCGGCCTGTTCTTTACCCCTCGTCATTATACCTTCGTGAGATTAATAAGTTATTTTTGTAAATTTTCCAGCTACTTCGTTGAAGAAAACCCTAACGATGAAACAGCGCAGGACATCTTGGACATCGCCAACACTTTCGAAGATAGCGTCGAATTCAATACTTCTAAAGACAAAATGTGCAAAGCTATCAGCAAACACTTATTGGACAAAGCTCGATATAGCCAGTTTTATAAATATCTGTATTTCTATAACTCACAAACGCAATCGCAACAGCCTTTTGGGAATAAAAATTAGGTAAATTAATTAATATTTTTGTTTTTTTGTCCGACTGGGTAGAGATGGGTAGCACACTCTTTTAAAATGAGGATCGTGCGAGGCACTCATTTTACAAAGTGTGCTAGCACACTGTGCTGCCACGAATGAGGCGAGGCTGTGGTGGCCTGTGAGCACGTACGTGCTGTGAGTGTGTCAGTGAGGCGCATGACTCGCCGACTCGCCGCGAGTCGTGAGTGTGGTGTGTAGCTACGACAACACGACACGGTACACATACGCAGTAGAGTAGGCACACGCGGTGACTAATCGGTTAAGTCCGTCAAATTAAACTTAGACTCCTTTGCTTAGAATCGTAAATAGACTTCGAATTGAGTGAGTGACTCATTTCGTTCAAAACTCACAATACGAGTACAAAATGTTCTGTGTAGCTAATCTGTGCCTGTAGTGTGTGGTAGCACATCAACTTCAAAAGAGTGAGTGACTAGCACATGTGCTGAGTTGCCCAACACTACGACTGGTGTGAACCCATGAACCTAGAAGGAAGGTAATGTTGGGAGAGCATTGGTGGCCTGATGTGCTGGCTACGATTGCATTGAACGCACGAAAAATCCCAAAAAGTTCGAATTGTTTTCAGACGTCGGAACTATACGTACGACTAACTCGCACGCAGTCTGCGCGCTCCCTTTGTACTTGAAATGTCGGGATCGTATGTGCGTGTTCGTATGTGTACGCATGCGTAAAATTCGTACGAAAACGCGTCGGACGCGTTTTTTCCATAGCAGCCCACAGCTAAGCACTAATGCTTAGCCGTGGGCTGCTGTGGAGCAGCGCCTTTATTATTCCATTCATTAAAGTCATTCATAATATGAGATAAAGGGAGATTTATAGCAGCCTTCCTCTCAATCAATGACGTTATTTTTGGCTTTGTAGTATTTTTTTGGAAGTCGGTTTTTTTATTTTTTTGTAAAAAGTTTTATGCAGTAAGAATTTTTGTCAAAGAAGAAAATATTATCCGTGATGATAATACACGAGAAAAAAATGTTTTTATTTTTCAGTTTTTGGTTGTGCAAATTTGAATACCACTACCTGCTGGGTACCAGTGATAGGAACTTATCATATCATCCACATACTAAGTGGGAAAAAAATACGTATTATTGAACCCAACTAAAACAAAAACTATTCAAGCAAAGTTAATAAAATTTATTTTCAAAATAGGTCCATAATTGACGGAGAAATCGATGAACAAAAGTAACAGAGCTAGAATTAGGATTCTTAGTTCAAATTATAGAGGGAAAACCAAACTACATAATACATGCTGGTACACCGTAATCAATCTTGATCTTTAAAAGTTTGTCAAGGTTGAATTTTGGGGAATTTTTGTTGATAAAAAAACCGGATAAGCGTGTTCTAGGTCAACGGGAAGCAGATACCCTATAGGTTTTAATTTATTTGCGAGTATCAAAATTGTATGTCGCATAAATAGTTTTTATTGCGTCTACTTAGGAGCTTGTTTTTTTTAAAGCTCCATGGGACCGTAGACCTACGTATTTATTATTAGTCTCAACTTGATATCTCCACTGAGAAAAAGGGTCTTAAGAGACTGACAGACATACAGACAGACAACGAAGTGATCCTATAAGACTTTTTCTTTCTTCCTATACGATTTTTTTTTTCCTATAAGACTTGCTCCCAAATTACGATGATTTTTTTATTTTACTTTTTTTACATACTTCATTGACATAATCTTTTCAGTATTTGACATTATATACCTACAATTTTCCATATATTAAAAAAAAAATCAAATTAGATTTGTTACAGCTGTAGTGGCAACCATGTCATTTGGTTTAAACAGGTTCTTATTTTTATTATTTTGTTTATCTTTTATTTAGATTCTTTTCTTTTCTTTTAGATTTTGTGAATATGAGAACATTGTAGGCTGTAAGCTTGTGTACCATTTTTTATTTTACTAAGTACCTGGTACTTGTTGATAGGCTTACACTGTCCTCCCATACCTATTAACACTGCAATTTGAAAACATTGTAGAAACAATTTAAGTATTTTGAAAAGAGTAACCGTGGAGTTTCTTGCCGGCTCTTCTCCATAGGAAGCGACGAAATGGAACCTTGTACCTAGCTTCTGACGTTTCATAAGTGCCCTTGTAGGTTTATGTGAAATAAAATATTTTGATTTTGATTTTTCGTTTTTTCATACAAACACTCATACGTTATTATTGCGTCGTAACACATTTTTCTTTAAAAAATTTAAACTAATAGGTATTTTGTGCACTATATCTAGGTTTCTACGAAAGCAAAAAATAAAAATTTGGGGAAACAAATTCAGTACCAATGTCTCCAAAAATTTGCTTTTTTGCACAAATTTTACCTGAACATTGGCCGTGAAAAAAAAAAAATTCATAGAAACCTCGCACATGTAATGGAGATTCTAAATGACAGACATTTATTTCGCAAACTTGTAAGGCTTACTTAATAACACGTATCTCCTGAAACAAGTTTTATGAAATTTCCGCACACTATTAGTCGTACAACGTTATCGCGTTCTCACTTGCTTGTTAGCAGTTCTCACTTTCGCTAGATGAAACAACGAGTTTTTCGACCATGCTCGTGTTGACGATAGACGGTCCGGGAAGGGCCCTCTTAATAAATTGTACTTAAGCAAAACGATCAGATTTTTTTTTTCCAAGTATTTGAGAGCAATAAAAAAACAAGTCTGTTTGCAAAATCAGAGCATTATTAAACAATTCAATATTCGAAAAAAACGATAAGTAATGAGATTGAGCGAAAGTCAAATATATTATACTGAAAGATATTGTAATAAGTAGTAATGCTTTGTCCTGAATGACTGACTGACGGATCAACGCACAGCCTAAACCGCTGATTGTAGAGACCTGAAACTTGGAGGGTGTGTTCTTTGTATGACGTAGGCATCCGATAAGAAAGGATTTTCCAAAATTCTACCCCTAAAAAGGGGGGCAAAGTTTGTATGGGACAACGTGATTCCTTGGTCAAACCTACTTCAAATCTTGCATAAAAGTACTAGGCTTGCATGAATTCAAGATAGTATTTCAATCATTAGACGTTGTGCACAATTACTGAGCAGTAACCTAACAAAAAGTACTAGGCTTGCATGAATTCACGATAGTATTCAATCATTATGTTATGCTACTAATAGGATTTGGATGAGGCAGACAGATAGTTTACAACCTGGATTAACACATAGGATACTATTTATCCCGGTAGCGCATTTCCATGAGATAATTTCCGACGTCCACGCGAGCTAAGCCGCGGGAAAAAGCTAGTCATATATAAGTATAGGATAGAAAACAGCTGTTATTGGTATCTGCTGTCTCTTCAGCAATGGGAAACTAGAAGATTTATAAAGTATATCATTCGTAGCATCGATAAACAGAAACATAAAATCTACAGACATAAAAAGGCTGTTTCATGAAAGGAACATCGATAAAAATGCCAAGGTTCCCCATCAAATAACTGTAATAAATGGCCAACCTATTTACTAAATTCTCTATTGTATCAAATCGAGTTCGAATAATCACCGTTTATCGCCCGTTGACAGATGGAAACAAGATGGCGGCCCTTTCAGAGTTCAAACCGTTTCATCTATTTATACGTTATTTGGTTATTGTATCAGTTGTTACAGAAGTATTTAATATTGGCAATTTGTGAGAAAAGCGAATGTGCGCTTTAATAATATTATCGTCGACGTCCATGTCCACGTCACGGCATCACAATAACACAATAACACAAGTATTTTTTTTGGAAGTCAGTTGTTTTATTTTATAAAACATAAGTCGGTGTCTTTGGTTTTGGAAGTCAATTGTTTTTTTTGTAAAAAGTTTCTACTAGGTACTTATTCACTTTTCAGTTGTGGCACCCCACATAAATTCCAATACCACTGCCTGCTATGTAAAACAAAACCAAATTCGAAATCGGTTCACAAATTAACGAAAATATCGATGAACATGCATAAAAAAAATCATACAGATGAAAACAGGACTTTCTCCTTTTTTGAAGTCGGTAAAAAAAGGCGATCATCATTCGAAGAAGGTACAAAAAAGTTTTTAGAAAGTCAATTAAAATGCTCCTCTGCAATACGCACGAAAACAGACATAATGTCTTCATGTAAACATGACGATGTTCTAATACTGCCCACAGCACAGTTCTTCTCAAGTTTCTCAACAATGTGCACTTTGTTACTAGTTTAGGTGGCAAGCATGCTTAATTTTCATGTAAAATTAAGCTGAGTTCAAACAAGAGCATATTTAACTGGTCACATGATATTTAGTGCGCACTACGTGGCCACGACCACAACTGGTCGGGGACGCAACCTTGGTCGCTGAAGTTCCATCCGAGATGCGGACGTGTATACAGGGTGGCAGGGACATTGACGCGAAAACTGTTAACTCTACTGAGTTGAAAGTTTTCGTCGTTTATTTAAAAAAAACAGCTGTTCTATACATTTTGACCGCGTAGGTATTGCACTTTTCTATGAAACAGCAGATTTTTTTTTAAAATAACCAGTGAAAAGTTTCTACTCAGGAGCGTTCAGAATCATCGATGTCCCTAACAGCCTGTGTAGATAGTAAAGCAAATTTTGGCAGGTCGGCAGGTCGTGCGACCATTTGATCATTGTGTCGAAGTCCGCGGTGCGTATATTGGATTACGATACGTTACTTGAACGCTGAGTCGCTAAGGTTAAGTCAGCAGCCTCAATCATGACTTCATGAGTCTTTCCAAGAGGTATCGTGTTTTACAGTATAGCTTGTCCACTCTGAAATGACGCGCCCCACTACCGCATTTTAAGGTTAACTACGGCGTAAAATACGGTAGTGGGGCGCGTCATTTACAACGCGACAAGCTATACCTGGGTTGTGAGATCAAATAAGCAGTCATAAAATATCGGTTTTCAGTATCATACGGTTAAACTGGAAGCCGACTCCAACGTATGTAGTTTACTAGGACGCTGCAGCCAGTGGTGGTGGTTGCGACAGTGTCGCGCACGAGGTCCCTTATTACGGGGTGTTTTACGTGAGCGACGAATACGACGCGACGCGACGCCACACGACACGATGCAATGCGACGCGATACTACACGCGACAAATGTCCTACGTGATTTTTGTCATGACTTCTCGAATCACGGAGAAGTACAGTACAATTTTGTGGTGTCGCGTCTGGTCGCCCTCAAAACAAGTACGTTTTACGTCGCGTCTCGCTGCAGAATGCCATACAGGCCGCAAGTAGGGTATGCCGTTGAGTTGATCACGTTCGTCGCGTTCGCAGCATCGCGTTGCGTCGCGTCGCGTCGTATCGTATTCGTCGCTTACGCAGGACACCCCGTTAGGAATTAGTACAGTTTCATCGTGAGGAAACCGGCATGCCTGAGAGATATTTCTTGACGGCATGTGAAGCCAAGGTGGCATAAAAACTGACACCAGGTTAGTCACTAACCACAGAAAAAAGAAAGAAGAAGCACAGTTTGTCGAACCAATTATGGAGCATGTCCTATAGTGCCAACTAGCATGGACATGCATCGGTTTGAACCCCACCTTATTGAAACAAACATTAATATTATATTCAACTCCTCCCACGTTTTCTGAAGTAAATCAGCTTGACCAGGATGTGTTGCTAATTAGCATTTCTTTTGTTTTTAATATGCTTTGTAGGCATGAGGTACGGTCGTGAGTCGTGAGGAAAGTTTTGTGTAGTAAATGTGGATGCTTATATTTTGACTGATTTACATTGATGCAGTTATAGAGGTCATCACACTCATCACTTCCTCTAGCTTTCAAGCGGCGAGTCACACAGCCAGCCAGCACCCACGGCGTCAGTCAACGGATATCCTGACCACCAGCGCATGCAGCGGACGCGCATACTTGGTCATCAACTCATCACTCAGCTTCATCAGCACCCTTGGCATAGCACACTGTACTTTCGGCCGGTTCACAAGCAGAGCCCTTCAACCCTCTCCTGGTCGGCGCCAGCAGTCAGCCTTAACCCAGTGCTGTACCACATCCGACTCACTGGGGAACCAGCGCAGACAGTTCTGACTCACCGTGAACTATGCGGCACCCGGTTCCAACTCACTGAAACCTCAACTAGCCCTGGCAAGCATCGCAAGGTACACGACTCAGCCCTCTATCGACCTCCGGTCTCCAGAGAAGAGTGATGTAGATCTAATACGCATCACATATCGCGCCGCTGCGTCGCGCTTGTCTGCGGGAGCCTTAAAGAGGCGATATGTGTGGTCAAACGAGACCGTCAGTAATTAGTTATTTAATGAACATAATCAATCATCTTATAGAACAAAGTATAAAAATTTAACTCAACTCAAACTCAAACTCAAAGCATTTATTTCAAATAAACCAATTCCAGGTACTTTTGAATTGTCAAGGGGTCGGTCAGTCAGAAAAATGAAGCTAGTTGCCCATTCCAGCGCTGCGACATTTATTTTTTAAATGTCGCAGCATATGCTGAGATAGGAGCCTTTTGGCTTCGTACAGGACTTTCTGCTTTTGGTTTTTTACCTTGTTTTTTATTTTTTATTTTATTTTTTATTAATGTTTTAAGGTGAAGGTGTTTAGTTTAATTTTTTATTCCTTGTGCGAGTCTCAATAAATACTTTATCTTTCTTTCTTTCTTTTCATTCCAAAGCGTAGTAGGTACCTATGGAGAAGAACGGGCAAGAAACTCCACGGACACTCTTTTAAATCAAAATATTGTTACAAAATATTGGTTACATCATTCGTGTTGAACTTATACATGTGAGAACTTAATTGGGGTGACATTGTTTGTCACTTAAGTGCAAATTGCGCATCTATACAGCGTGCATTCGACCAATCATGACCTATGCGGGTGCTGTCTTTGCTCATGCAAAACCCCATCATATCCATAGGATGCAAACCCTCCAAAATCGATTCCTCCGTAGGGCCACCGGTTCCCCCTGGTACGTTAGGAACGAGAGTCTCCATCTCGACCTAAAGATTCCCACTATCCACCAATTCCTAAAACGCCTTGCAAAGCGTTATTTTGAGTCCGCGGTCAAACATCGCAACCCTCTGGTTGTCAAGGCCGCCAGTTATGTCCGAAGTAGGATTAGTCATACATATAGAACTAAATTTGGTTAGGTAGTCGGCTACAAAAAATTTTACTAAGAGGGTTTTACACTGTCGAGTCTGTGTTCATGGATCTGTGATCGAAGATATAATGGAATTGTAAAATAGACATTTATTATGGGTATATCCCCCTTGGGGGACACTATCATATTATATCATATAGGTACCTATCTACGAAGCTCACAAATTACCTATGTTAGGTACTTATGTCTATTTTACAATTTAGTTATGTCTTTGATCATGGATCTGTGATCGTAGATGTGATGATGTAATACCCCCTTACAGAAAAATACTGAATAAAAAAATGCTGCAGTCTTGTCATTGTATAAACAGCCAGTGTGAATTAAAAATACCTAAGCGGGACGACCCTCGACGGTGACGTACGCGGTGTGTTCCATATTTAAAATAAAAAAAAGACTAATAGGTACTAGAATACTCATGTTATAATTATCAATTAGTATTTTAGAAAAATTGTATGGTGTAGGTACAGTACACCTTCATAAGTCTCCGAGATTTGAGGGATCCTTTATTAAATGCATTTGGGGCACCACAACATGTCACATTCTGGTTAGGTATCAATATTGTTAATATTACCTGAGAATTTCCTTACCTGCAGTAATGAAATTCTCAAGGCAATGAAGATATACAATAGGAATTTCAATCAGAACTGTGGAATTAACGCCATCAGCACTAAAACGTTAATCATCCGTCTGATGAGATCTTAGTTTATTATGCAAAGAGATTCATCATACATTGCAAAGTATAATTAGACTTAATTTAGCTTACAATTAACGGTTTATACGATTATTTTTTGCATTGGCATTGCAAATTCAGACCAGAAATTCTAAATTTGAATCTGTACCATAATTGCGTAATGCATACCCAAGACTAATTGTCAGACTTTCGGGCTTCTGTCTGACTACCTGTAATTACTGTTTTTAGAAGATCTACGAATGAGAGCCAGGACGAACGGCTGACGGTGTTTTTAACTGTTTGCCAACAAATGACATTATAAGGTACACAACTCCAAAAAGGTAGAGTAAACCGTGATGCCTCATATATGGAACAAATTAATTCGCAGACACGTTTCATAAATATTTGTATTATTTTGGATTATAAGTTTATAGGCAGACGCAATATATACGATTATGTCGTAGAGAGCAATGTGGAACCAAACTTCTCAAGAGTTTTAATGAGGTGAATTTACAGGTTGAGAAATCCGCTGGATGTAAGATAAGGATGAGAAATCCGCTGGATGTAAGAAGAGCTGGACATGGGGCTATCCTGTTCGACAAGATATCCAGCAATGGACATCTTTTGGTTGTATGATAAATAAGTTTAATTAGGTAGGTACTAGAGGTGTGCGCCGATGTATTTTTTACCGGCGGCGGCGTCTGACGTTTAATTTGTCGGCAGCGGTTGCGTCATCGGCGTAATCGGCGTGGATGGTGAAAATAAAAGTATCATTAAAATCAAACCGCTGTAACAAAATTCTCTTTTCATCCAAGAAGCGTTTGGAAAACTGTGTCAAGTCTTCTTTTCGCCCATAGGCTATACCGCAATGTTTGAAAACTAAGGTAGGTATTCAACCAGTGCGTCGTGCCTGCTATTTAAATTATGCTTATATTTAATTGTTTTTTTATTAAATTTGTGAAAACAACTAAGTACGTAGAAATAAACCAATAAGCTTGTATTTAGATATTTCTAGTGTTTAGTGTACAGTACATTTGCATTAACCTACAGTACATTTGCATATATTAAAACATATTTCGACATTGACGCCGATGACGCCGAAAAAAATATCGGCGGCGGGCGGCATGGTTTAAATTACTGGCGGCGTGCGCCACACCGATCGGCGCACACCTCTAGTAGGTACCTACTCACTTGAATTAAGATTGCCCAGTTAAAAAATAATATATCTCAAACTGTAGAGTTAAAATATAGGTAATCAATTCTAGATTTAGAAAGAAAAACAATAATAAATAATTTATTTATTGAGACTCGCACAGGAAATCACTAATTAAACTAAAAACAAAAAATAAAAACAAACTAAAATCAGTAATTAATATTCATTTATTTGATCATTCTGTTATGGGTCTTCAATCACCAAAACTTTGTTTAAAATAGTGAAAGAAAAGCAGAAACGCATGCCCAAGAGTGGGTATACACGGGTCACATTGTTTAGAATGATGTAGCATACGAGGCATGCCTTTTAAGTTCTGTCGTTTACATATTTGGCGCCAATTTTGAATTTAGAACTGTTCAATATTCAAATTTGTTGGAATTTAGAATATCAAAACAATTAAAAGAATTTGGATTAAAGCAATCTTTTAGGCAGAGCGTTATTTTGAATCTGTCAGGTCACGTCTGAAAATGAATCTTACTAAGGAAAATGTCCGTGCAATAATTTTCTATAACTTCCGAAGAGGCCTAACACGGCTTCAGTGTTTCGAAGAGCTAACATCTGTGTTCTATGATGAAGCCCCATGTCTGCGGACTGTCGAACGCTGGTATTTAGAATTCCAGCGTGGACATATCAGTCTTAGTGACAAATCTCGTGAAGGACGTCCAAAATCCGCCTTCACTGAAGATAACATCGTTTCTGTGAGACAACTAATCCTCGAAGATTGTCATGTGACATATCGGGAGATAGAGGCTTTATTAGGCATCTCAGGGACAACCATTCAGAAGATCTTGCATGAGGCGCTTGGTGTAAGAAAGTTAGTTTCCCGTTGGATCCCCCATTTGCTTTCTGATGATCATAAGGCGGCCCGAGTCAGATGGTGTAAGAAAACTCTTCAAAGGTTCAACCGAGGAGAGTCAAATCATGTTTACGACATCATTAGTGGTGACGAATCTTGGATCTATGCCTACGATCCTGATTCCAAACAGCAATCTACAATTTGGGTCTTCCAAGACGAGCCAAAGCCGACTAAAGTTGTTCGCTCTCGAAGCACTTCAAAGAAGATGGTGGCTACGTTCGTGGCGAAAACCGGTCATGTTGCGACGATTGCTCTTGTAGATCGTAGAACGGTTAATGCAGAGTGGTATACCACAATTTGTTTACCACAAGTCATCGCCGAACTTCGGAAATCTAACCCAAAGCGACGAATCATCCTCCACCATGACAACGCAAGCTCACACAGCGCTCGCCAAACGATTGAGTATTTAAAGCAGGAAAACTTAGAAATTCTTGACCATCCTCCATACAGTCCTGACCTAAGCCCTAACGATTTCTTTACATTTCCCAAAATCAAGAAAACTCTTCGTGGTCATAGGTTCCAGTCCGGTGAAGAAGCAGTCGACGCTTTCAAATCTGCCATTTTGAACACCCCCACTTTGGAGTGGAATAAATGTTTTAATAACTGGTTCGAGCGAATGGAAAAGTGTATTAAACTACGTGGTGAATACTTTGAAAAACAATAAAAAGTACTATAAGGTTCTAGTTGTTTTTTTTTTTTGAAACGACAAAACTTAAAAGGCATGCCTCGTATTAGCTTATAATGTTCCCACTCCTGGGACACAAGCCTCTTCTTGATGAGACGGAGTGGGTCCACCACGCGGACCCAGTACGAGTTGGTCGAATTTTTTATTCTAAGACATGTCGATTTCCTCAGATGTTTTGAATGATGTAGGCAGCACCCTAATTGCGTAAAACACTTTGAATCACAATCTGAGAGTTTTGAAGGATATTGCTAATCGATTGATTCATAGGTTTGAAGAATTCGTCTGCTTTTGCAACGTTATTATCGCAATGGACGTGGGTGAACTGTCAAAATGAAACCCATTGCGATCAATTGTCATTTTATGTGTGTTACGCTGTTACGCAATTACCCTCGTCCAGACTTATCCCTAGTTCAAACTCGCCCGCTTTTTAGGGTTCCGTACCAAAATGGTAAAAAGGAACCCTTATGGTGCGACTCAGTCTGTCTATCCGTCTGTCTGTCACAGCTGGATATCTCAAGAACTATTTAATCTATCAACTTGAAAGAAATAGTTTTAGATGACGTTTGCCCAACTATTTTGCAAATAAGAAAGTTTTTTTTTGCAACATGTACTGAACGGGCGTCTTAAAAATTCGATTTTAAGACGTCCGTTCAGTAGGGCATAAAATTATTCTATGTGATAGAAGTTTATGTAAAATTACAGGAAAAATAAAACGATGTCTCTAAATAGCACACTTTTTCAGAAATCATATTATACAAAAATTACATTAGTTCGACTATCGGTCAAGAGATAGCGCTGACCTAAAACTGCACCGTGAACCGCAGTGTTAAAATTCTCTGACGATTAAAGGCCTCGCCGATGAAAATTTAAAAACATTTCAAGGTTAATTTTACTTATATAGACTTAGCGTGGCCAAACTCTACTACGTAATCCTTCGTGTGCGAGTCCGACTCGCAATTGGCCGGTTTTTTTTGTTATATAAGTTGTAAGTAAGCTGTGTAAGGAATCCAAGACAATGCACTTGAAATTCTTCACGTGATTTTAATATGCTGGAGAAATCTTGGCGTTAGTCCAAAACAATAGGCATACCTATTTATTATTTGCTTATGTACCTTGACCATGTGATGTTAACTGCTGCTTTTACCTGCTTTATTTAAACACACTTTAAATGGCGGATTAACCGACACATGATAGGTGCTTAGTAATTATCATCATACTTTGGCTAAAGTGCCTGGCTACACGATCGCCAACCACGCCCCGACAGAGGTGACCTTGGTGGTTTACAACCGTGTTGATGGTAGTTTACGACCAAATTTCAAATGGTCGACATCCAAGGTCACCTATGTCGGGGGCGCGGTTTGTAACCGTTTAGCAGGCACTTAACCCGAAAATTGTTGAAACTTTGTTTACCTTTTGAGGAATTTTGAGGAGCTTGTGTCTAAGTAATAACAGCTGCACGGGTCGATTCATCCGGTTAAGCTACGCTTGCCGGGGTTTGTCTGTGGATGGGTGACCATCTTTACATACCGAGACTCCTCCGTGCTTCGGAAAGCACGTTAAGCCGTTGGTCTCGGCTGTCCTTCGTGGATCTTTGACAGTCGTTACGAGTCGTCAGATGCCCGAGAGTCTGACAACCAGTCTTACCAAGGGGTATCGTATTACCCAGTTACCTACAGGGTTGTGGAGGTCAGATAGGCAGTCGCTCCATGTAAAATACTGGTATTCAGCTGCATCCGGTTAGACTGGAAGCCGACCCCAACATAGTTGGGAAAAGGCTAGGCAGATTGATTTTGTTTACCTTTTGAGGAATTCGGACATGCACAAGGTAAAAAATGTTTTCTTAAAGAGATTAAAAATAAAGTGAACAAAGTGTTTGTTTTACTTGAGTTATGGTAATATCAACATCCTTGGCATACTATATCTGGTCTTCCTCATACCCTCACAACTATGAAGCAAGGAGGATATGCTATCGAAGATTTGTCAAGTTTTATGTTATTGGGTGACTACTGGCAGTTACACGTCCAATCAATCTGCCTAGCCTACGTTGGGGTCGGCCTCCAAATTCAGGGCCGCGCCGACCCTCAGCAGCGCCTGTGTGCGAAACCTGTAGCGCCTCTTTTTTGACGTCCTGTTTCGCCGCGAATTTTTTTTTGTTTCATATTTTTTCTTGGAGATTTGTGCTTACTCATCGATACTCAACTATGATGAATGTTATGTTATTCATACTCATAATCTAAGCCAAAGCCTCATGATTTGTGTAAAAAAAAACAGTAATTGGCGCAGACATTTAATTAAGTCTTAGGGTCGCCTCCGGCGCCCCTAGTGCCCTGGCGCCTGTGTGCGCCGCACACTTCGCACATACGGGCGGCGCGGCCCTGCCTCCAATCCTAACTGGATGCAGCTGAATACCAGTATTTTACACGGATTTCCTGATGGAGGCCTAGGTTCTAGCGACTCGCAACAACAACTGAGCTGCTTGGTCAGTGTCTCAGTGAGTTTTTTTCTCGGCACGGTACTTCATATACTTACTGGCATTTCGATCTAATAGACATTCGATGGATGTCCTATCCATTAGATCGAGCGTCCGTTTCACCGAAAAGCCATTGCAACGATAAGGACTATTCGGCTATTTGCAATTGTGGTACTTCGATGCTCTGGAATTTCGGCAATTCGGACGTTCGATCTGTTAAGTAGGTACCATTAATTTAATGTAATTTACTAATCGCATGCATTATTCAAGTAATCAATTAAATTCTTATAATAATATCTGATAATGTAAAATTTGCACGCCGAAATTAAAGGCATAATAAGAGATCAACATATTTTCATAAGAACTTTCTGTACCTTATTTATGCAAATAAATGATTTTTGTTTGTTTGTTTGTTTAATGACTTCGGGGAATAAGCCAGTAAATTCAATACGCGAATTTACTGCTTGCGCTCAGTTTAAATCAAATAGGTTTTCAAACTGTCAACATTCGGAGTCAAGCGACAAGTCGTGCAAATTATGTATAGGGTTTATACCCTGTTCCGTCAACAGTATTTATTAGATCGGGACATGTTCTGTCGTTCTGAAGTGTCTGACATAGAAAACTAAGGCACATTTCTGAACTTTGCATTCGATTCGATATTACTAGATGAATGGCGGTTACTTACTCAAACCGAACGGTTAGCACATTCTTTAAACACCTGTAGTTCTCGATAGTGTATGCAGAGCTGTGTAAATTAACCTATATCCACATTTCGCCACAATATTGCGGTGAGCCTATTGCCATTACGATGAGCCTTAATAGAAAGCTCAAAGTCACTCAAAGGGCAATGGAGGAGGCAAATGAAGAGATCCGCAGGAGAAACAGGGTAAACGACATAGCCCGAAGAATTGCCAAACTTAAGTGGCAATGGGCAGGGTACATTGTTCGCAGAAGCTGACTGATGGGGTCGAAAGGTTCTGGAGTGGCGACCGCGTACCGGAAGACGTAGCTTTGGAATGCCTCCCACAAGGTGGACCGATGATTTTGTAAAGGCCGCAGGAATCCGCTGGATGCGGGAAGCACAGAACCGGTCGAACTGGCGGTGCTTGGGGGAGGCCTATGTCCAGCAGTGGAGGTATTTCGGCTGAAATGATGATTGCCATTAGACGGACACAAGTCCAGACTCTGTGGCCGCTACTTCTGCGGACGTTGCTACCGAATTTGGTACGAAGAGTAGCGAAAGACCATAGAAATTATAATATCAATGGATTGTGTAAGAAGTGATTTGGTTAGAAATAGGGTGAATACTGAGATAACAGCTGATAGAGAAGAATGGAAGAAGAAGAAATGCCGAGCCACCTCAAATACATTGAGAAAAAGACAAGAGGGCAGCGCTATTCGGACACTGAGGCCAGTAAAGACTCGCGTCTACAAATCAGACAGACCGTACGCATGATCCCGTGGTTAATGCCGATTCTACGCTCAGGAATCCGATTGCTGGCAGTTGCGTCAGTAATCTGACTGCTGCAGCTACAGTGGACGTCATCCGTTCGATGCATACGGTGCAGAACTGTAGACGTGTGTCCTGTCCTGTGTAGTCCTATTCTGACTGAGTACATGCAGACGCTAAGTGCATACCCCTACATCAATAATTCCCTATATCAATTGGCATATCTACCTCATTTCTATGCTCTAGGTACAGACTATAAACGTCTTCCATTGATCTGCCATGCCAGTACCACATAAGGCCTTTATGAATGAAAATTGTTATGCTGCATCGCATAATTTGTGGCATCAAGGCTGGTTTAAAAATTATGTTATCGTTTTATTAATTTTACGGCATATGTTATTTAATACGTGGCTATTTATATTTCTTACATTTCACAACGTAATTAGCAATGATCTAATGTACCAATTTACTATTCTGTAATAAAAGCGTCATTTATCATTATAGTTGTTATTTTCCTTGTTCTACTTTTGCTTTAGTTAACTAAAATGATTTATATTCTAGACTCTGTACTCTTACAGAGAATCTAGTAATAGTTTAAATATGAAAATTAACTGTTATTCAGGTTCAAGGCTTTTGAAAATAAGGTTTAGAAATAATAGGCTCTTATTCATGTACATACTTATTCTATTTCTCCAACACAAAATCAAATATACCTCACAGTTAACACTAGGTATCCTTTTGAACTCTCAGCTCGAGCTTTAGTACTCATATCTCGACGTCTTATGCACGACTGAGCTCGCAGCACTGGCACGACAACCATAGTGGCGTTCTCCCACCATTATGATTCCCGCCATTGACTGGCAATGCGCTGTGATTGGTTAGTCGTGCCATCTACGTACACAGTCGGTACTAAATTAGTCAAAACAATACTTTTAATATCAAACAGATTAATTTAACATATTCAATTAGCGAATAAAATACGATATAATTTACTATTGATAACAATATGTATATATCAATTCGCGAGCAAAAATATAAATCAGTATGGAATAGATTTCCCCACTGATTTCCCAGAAAAAACCATATAAACACTAAACAATAGGTAACAAAACGGCACCACAGATAAAATGAGATCATAAAACACACCACAGACCACACTTGAAATTGTTAGAATTTTTTAAATATGATAGGCGTCCACCCACGCCTCCTACTGAAAATAGCTATTAATTTCAAACATCATTCCTTTGGCATTGCAGTGTCTGGTTATTACGCTATTGTTACAGATGGAAAAACAATTTATGAGCTGTAAATCGTCTGCTATTTATTACAATACGTGCATTAGAATAAATCTTCTTTGATTGATTACTTCAACTGCCGGGACGCCCACGCAAATAAAAAGATGGCCCCAGGTTGATTCTCTATGTCCTAACACGACCAACAAGGTGACCACAAGATTTTTTTCAATCAACAGGTGACACCTGGTTTCTGAAAGGTTATCTAATAGTTGATCATCATCTTCTAACACACATAGTAGGTATTAAATAAAGTCGTCTGTCAGTGTGACCGCTCAGCTCAACTACATAATGAATTAGTATTGCTGTTTGCACCTAGAGAATTTACTCCCTGACGGTTTATGTGTACTTACATAATACTCCATGTTTAGACATGTCGCCATATCAGTAGATTCTACCTGTACTGTACGAAGCAGGGCCAGGTCGCTAGTCTAATGTAATTCAAGGGGACTATGGTAGAAATAAAAACAGGCAATCCAAGACTTGACACACGATTCAACATTAGATTAAACTGAACAAGCTTTCAAAAACTCGGGGTACAACATAAGTCACTCGACACTTGACTCGACCTAATAAAACTGCTACAAGTTGCTTTTTAAATGCATGGATTCTAGTAAAGCGTTTGACTGAAGTGTCCTTGTTTTGTCCTTGCATTTTTAGGGCAAGATCACTAGATTATACTTTGACTTTACTTTGCCTAATAGAGTAAGCGTTGGGTAAGTAAGCTTTTTAGTTTATGGTCGCAACTCGAGGCTCGACCTACTTACGTGAGTATTTTGGGTAAGGTGTCCCACAGGGCTGCATGTTGTCGCTTGCCTAATTTTTGACGTTAATTCATGCCAACACGATAGAAAGGATGTGATACAAATACTTGCAGGGTTGGTGGTCTGAGAACAGTGTATAGACCAAACATAATACATTAGCTACTGATAAAATGTCGTGAGGAAAGGTTTGAGTATGTATATGGATGGCTATAAGAGTAGGTGAAGACCAAAGAAATTATGGGTGGACTGTGTGAAAGATGGTATGGCTAGAAAAGGAGATAATAGTGAGATGACGACTAATAGAGAAGTATTTATTGCAGAAAAAACTGTCTTTGGTTTTGAATTTTCGTTTTTTGCCACCGACTTCCGAAATTAAAGTTATTTTTCGCTTTGTAGTGTTTTTTTTTTGGAAGTCGGTTGGTTTTTGTAAAAAGTTTTTATTTTTCAGTTTTTAGTTCCCACACAAATTCAAATACCACTACCTGCTATGTAAATAACAGTGACAGGAACTTAAGATATCATCCATATACTAAGTGAGAAAAAAATACGTATTATTAAACCCAACTCAAAAACCATCCAAGCAAAGTTAATAAAATTTATATGGGACCATACAGGAAGCACCAGCTTTCAAATAAAAAGATAATCATCAAAATCGGTTCATCCAGTCGAAAGTTCTGAAGTAACAAACATTTAAAAAAAATACAGTCGAATTGAGAACCTCCTCCTTTTTGTGAAGTCGGTTAAAAAGAAGTCATGCTGCGTTGACCACAAATAAATTGAGATAAGGAGGAGTATGGTGATGATAAAACAGAACCGACCAAAATAAAATTAATTAAAGAAATAAGAAAACAACTTTAATCAAACATATTGCTGTCAATTAGAGATGCCGCAAAAAATTGTTATAGCGAATAGTCGAATACCGATTAATCGCCATTCCCTATGGCGAATAGTCGAATACTCGATATTATTACTCGACTTAAAGAAAGAAAATAAAAAAAAGTTTATTTATTCTCAAATAATAATGTAGTTTATTTATTTTCTGAGGCAGGTTTGATTTATAAAAAAAAGGGCAACCGACTTGATCCCGATCGTGCCAATCTGTTCCTTTTGGACTTTAAATATTCAACTATTAATTAAAAAGCCTAACTAATTAAATTCAACATGACAGTGTGTTTTGTTTTTAAAGATTAATAAAAGTTTAATTATTTTGAAGTCTACAGTTTTTCTGTTCATTAAAAGTTTTTATGCATTACATTTTTTTGTTATTCGCCGAATATCGAATAATAGACACTATTATTCGGTATTCGGCGAATAACAAAAAAATGTCGAGTAATGCCGAATACCGAATAATATCGAGTATTCGCGGCATCTCTACTGTCAATCATAAAGTTCCATCCATTCCTTGTTCTAGTATTTACAGATTGGAACGGCCATAACTGATATTAATACTATAACCTAGATACCTGCTGAGACTGATATTAGTAATAATCATAGGCGTCTAGCCAAAAAACCTTTCTAATTTGATGGATGGCGCATTCTTTTAGGGTTCATTGGAAATGTATGAGATAAATGAGTGAGCGTACTAGCCCCCTTGCCAGAGGTGGTTGGAAGAGCACCGTTGTGGTTTAGTCTGATAGACCCCTCCACTCGTCCCATGGCGAAAAACGTCCCATGAGCCTTTCCTACAACTGGAGTCTTTCACGTACGAACGACCAAGACCATGGTGCACACGAACATCGAACACTTTGTTTGTCAAAAGTGATCGTGGCGATCCAATTTCGTTGTTCTGTGTGGACGTTGTTCGGAGCAATTGTGATGAAACAAGACTTCCAAAAAAAAAACACTACAAAGTGAAAAATAACTTCACTTTGTAGTGTTTGTTTTGGAAGTCGGTTGTTTTTTTTTGTAAAAAGTTTTTATTTTTCACTTTTTAATTGTGGTACCTACTCCACACAAATTCGAATAATACCTGTTATGTAAATAACAGTGACAGGAACTTAACATATCATCCACATACTAAGCGGGAAAAAATACGTATTATTGAACCTAATTCAAAAAGTATACAAGCAAAGTTAAGAAAATGTCCACCTCGAGACTCGAGAGCATACCCATTCAAACAAAAAAAGAGTTTGTAAAATCAGTCCACAATTATTGACGGAGAAATCGGTGGACATAAATAAAAAAAATAAAAAAAAAACAGAACATTGGCGAATCCATGGCTACTAAAGAGTGGGGTGGTTGAGCGTAAACACAAGTCGAATTGTGTTCATATGGTATTCGAGTTCGCTTTGTCAATTTACGTCCACACGTACGAACCAAATGTTCCGTGTTCACCATGTTTTGTCCATTCGTGCGTACACGCCTCAAAGTTTGTCTTTTCACACTTTCGATCACTAATAAAGAAAAGGCCACAGATAATTATTTGTCAACACTTCTTTGTTTGATTTCATAAAAGATTGACAAAAAAAATTGAATGCTAGCAGAAAATAATGGCTACAGAACCATACTTATCGCTCGGTCCGACACGCGTTTGACAGGTTCTCGTTTATTACTATTAAAAGTTAATTCTAGTGTTAGCAATTTGGCACCAGCCACATCCATAATTCATGTATCGGGATCACAGAATTTCTTTGTACGATTTCTATTGTTGGAAACTGAAATAAAAACCTTCAAGATCTTTTATTGGACGAGTCAAACTACTGAGAGTAAAAGAAGCCAACTTCAAATCAATTACAACAAGTTAATTAAAGTTTATCTTTTATTGACAGATAATCTTTATAATATCATCATCATCATTTGGGCCGAAAGACGTCCACTGCTGGACATAGGCCTCTCACAAGCACAGGTAATACTTATACTTACACAATAGTAAATTATTATACAACTAACTATTTAATAAATAATTAAAAAAATACCTAATTTAAAAATTATCTTTATTACTTACTATCTGCGCCCCGCGGTTTCACCCGCATAAGTCTGGATCCCGTGGGAATATCAGGATAAAAAGTATCCTATGTCTTAACCCAGGTTATGGTCCCATGTGTCAAAGGAGACGGAAACGATTACATACACTCTTGGGCCTGAATGTAACGAGATGAAAATGGTGTGAATTTATAGATTCAAACATACATTAGTGTATTACAGTGACTAGTTGCTATCCCACAATTCGCACAGCGATCCATAGTTTCAACAATGTCCAATCCACAAAGCGGCGGTAAAATCCAAAATAACAATTCCAAGTCAATTGTGTGAGCTATCTTCGGTGTCCAGTGTGAAAGAAAGGGTAGGCAGGGTCAGAATCCGTAAAAATCAAAGAACCTTGATATATAAGTGTGGAGGCTAAATAAATTAATTAATAAAAAGAGTCTAGTTTCCTTGATCCACAAGCGATCCCGACCGAACCCCAAACAAAAACAGCAGTGGTCGTTGAAAATGAAAAATAATCGGGAAGCACTCAAAACACATCGGAAAACACGAAGGAAGTGACAGCTGTCTAGTAGGGGTGGGTGTTGCGACAACGAACCGTTTACAAAGACCGTTTTGTGTTTTGTGATGATGAAACCGTTCTACGTCCTGGGTTCAACTTCAAACAGTCTTCATTGCACAAAACAGTCTTCGAATTACTTGGTGCGATTTTTATTTTACATCTAAGACAATTCAGTCGGGTACAATGAGTCAACTATTTATCACACTCGTAAAACAGTCCTTCCAATAAAAAGTGAACACTTAAAAAGTGAAGTCTTTGAAATTAATACAAGTAATGTATTACCAGTTGTCAATGCTGTCGTTCGTGATGCGAAAAAACCATTTCATACATTTCAAATCGTTGATAGTTTTAAACTGCGCTCGACGAAAACGCAATTCTATTCCATGTTGGATAAGTTTCGTCCTTTAACCGTTTTCTGCAACTGTTTTCGTCGTCGGGAAAACGGTTTCGTCCATCAAAAATTCGAGAACAACCCACCACTAATGTCTAGTGTCAAATTGTCAATGTCAGTCAGTTCAAACCAGTGAAGAACATGCACTGCCAGTGACATAGACAAAAAATATAAGACTGATTTAATCGATATGAAATTGATAGTCATTATTTTGGTTTTACAGTAATTAATGATGTTTTATTTAAATTAAATGCACTATATTGTTTAAAAGTATATAGTGCATTTAATTACATTCAGTTAATTATATTATCTAGTGCTACCTAGTGGATAGGTTTTCTTTTTGTAGTTCTGTAATCGATTACTTTAATCTTAGAGTATATATCACTGGAGAAGCCTTAAGCGCAATATTCCGAACAAAAAAGTCTGTCACTTTTGGCGGGGGACGCGCGGTAGCTTCTACGAAAAATAACAATAGCTATTGTTTTTTTCGAGCCCGGAAAGAGAAGTCCGTATCATCGATTTTTTTTTATCGATATCAATAATCATTCGGAATTTTGCTTAAACCCAGAAATAAAACAGCTGATGCATAGAAAAGTTAAATTTATATAATAACAACTATTAAATAAAAGTAAAAAAAAAATGTTATAGTACCAACAATTAATACATTTAAAAAACGTGTGCAGTCGGGGGACCCCAGTCAGGAACGAAGTTCTTTCTCACGTATGATTTAAAATAAAAACAAAATTTTCTCCTGCCGCAAGCCGCGTTAAAGAACTTCGTTCAAACTAATTCGCTCTAAGAAATTATCGACATGTCAATTTTGGTTTCATACATGACCCCAACCCTACGGTAGTCTCGTTATAATTTTTGCTAGAAGACATAATCGCATGGCAAGTGCATGCCAATTTAGTTGATTTGAGGTACCTACATTTTCGTAATGCAAAAAAAAAAAATATTTTGAATTTCACTGAAAACATGACTAGATATTAAGAAAAATACTTACATATGGAAGGTTATTCCGTCTTTATTTATGTTTGACGTATTTTAACGCTTTTTACATGTTTTAACAGCACAACTAGGCATTTTCACGGAGCACTGATGAGAACCCCGCGACTCGAAAACGATTAACGTTGTGCGTTCGAATCGATTTGAAAGTAGTTTTTATGACCGTGTTAAAGCATTTGCTCTTGTGCTTTTACAGAGGGGGAAGTGTTCGTAAGGCGTCATTTGGTTTAAATAGGTCCTTATTTTTACTATTTTGTTTATCTTTTATATAGATTCTTTTCTTTTAGATTTTGTGAATGTGAGAACGTTGTAGGCTGTAGACTTGTGGACCATTTTCTATTTTACTAAGTACCTGGTACTTGTTGATATGCCTACACTGTCCTCCCATACCTATTAACACTGTAATTTGGAAACATTATAGAAACCATTTATTTTGAAAAGAGTAACCGTGGAGTTTCTTGCCGGCTCTTCTCCATAAGAAGCGACCAATTGGAACCGTGCACCTAGCTTCTGACGTTTCATAAGTGCCCTTGTAGGTTTATGTGAAATAAAATATTTTGAATTTGAATTCTCCAGTGATATAATTATACTTTAAGACTTTAATCGATAATCTCACGAAAACTATCGTTTATCATATTTCTCCGCTTCCAGGTTATGAATTGAGCTGATTTTTGATATTCAAGGATAAAAAAATATGACAAATTTTTTAGATCATATCTCAATTTATTACATTTGGGCCCACCGTTTCCCATTCTCCTTTCATCCAAATCCGTTCAGCAGTTTTAGAGTGAAAACAAACAAACAAATTAGTTTGAATAATAACTTAGGATCACTAGCTATTATCATTTCACATAATTATAGTTATGTTACGAAATTCGAATTCAAAATTCAAAATTCAAAATTCAAAAGTCATTTATTCAAACTAGGCTGAGAATCAGCACTTTTCGAACGTCAAAATTACATAAGACAGTCCCCCAAAAACGCCCACCCTTCACCTTCAATATCATCATCATGTTCATAATTTTAGTCTATTGTAGCCATAAATATCCCTAATCTCAGCCTATAAGTGGACTTTCGACTCTCTGTCCTACTCGTAAATAAGGAGTAGAAGATCCTTGGAAAAACACTTGAAACTGTTAACCACGTCGCCGTCGCGTAGGGTTACCAGAGTTTTTAATTGTTTAAGGGACAAATGCTCAATTTTGCTCAGAAAAACGGGATTTCTAAATTTTTCCCGGGATAAATAAAAAACATGTATTAAACGTTATAATTATTTATTTATTGCTACTTATAGTTTAAAGAAGATCATGTAAGTTTCAATATATCTTTGTTTGATTTAACATATTTGTAAAATTCAATGCAGTTATTGTGATAGTCATAGCTGAAAATGGTCATTAATTCAATCTTTATCAAATCGAGGGTACATTTCTTGCGCACATCAGTCCATTTCAAGAACACCTGCGAAAAAGTCCCTTCCACAAAACAGTTGCAACTAGGGATACAAACTGAAGATAAACGATTTAATTAGATTTTTTTTTAGGGATTTCATTCTTGGAAAACCCTTCCATGATTTTCTTCCACTTCTCAATGTCAATCAACCATTAGTAGTGCGATAGATTTCTTAATAATAAGTCAAATAAGGTTTAAATATGGGACAGTCTGTCCCGGCGCGCGGCGGGATGTTCATAATAACGCCTAAAATACGGGACGTCCCGGGAAATACGGGACGTCTGGCAACGCTACCGTCGCATCGGTCACTGACATGATTTCCTTTAGCCGACGTTCGCACGGACGTAATAAAATCACGGCGATTTTTTTTCGTGCACTGGATTTTCAACGCTCTGCTTAGCGTGGAGAGTTGAAAATCCAACAGTGTGTTTTTTCAACGCCCTGGGACGAGAGTGCGTCCTAGCGCGTTGGATTCTCAATGCTCGGCTTAACACCGAGAGTTGAAAAACCAGTGCGATATAAAATCCCGCCGCGATTTTATTACGTCTGTGCGTACGTCGGCTTACTCCCAAAATACAAGCCCAGCACCCTAATTGCGTAAGACACTATCAATCACATTCTGAATCGTTTTGAAGGAAAATAAAACAAATACACTACTAAGCAATGGATTAGCAATAGCTAATCCATTGCTTAGTATTGTATTTATTTTATTTTTGATTTGTTATTTCACTATATGCTGTACCGGTTGACGTCATCACGTCATCGCCGGCTATCGCTGAAAACCAGTGCTGGGGCTCTGTCTCGCATGGGGTCGCAGCTTTATGCTGAGCGATGGCCGTTTTGCGTGGATGTGACGCATGTTTTCCCCCAATTTATTATTTACGTGTTTGTTTTTAAATCTTTCTTTTCGTCATGTTTACCGCAAATAAACGAATTTTCTTTGTTTTTTCTTTATATGTTCGAATTTGTCTGCTGAACAACGTAAATAACTCAATGAATGTTGTTGAACTGTCAAACTAAATAGATTGTGATTGATCGTGTGTTGATTCAATACAATTAGGGCATAAGGTGCTGGCTTAGTTTGGATATCAGTTTCAGTACCTGTAACAATAAATAAATACTGTAGGTATGAGCCAACTTCTTGCCCAACTAACATTTAGGCGCTAAGATAAGAGTTATAGTAAATCTATTAGAGCGCTAACCAGATCCTAAAGTTATAAATAAGTGTTACGCATGCGGAGTTAAAGCGCGCTATAACTCTACTATACCCCCGAATTGGGCACACTTTTTTATCACCTTAGGTTGTTTAATGGCGGTAAAACAGAGTTACAGAATGGATTAAGAGGTATAATAAAGCAATAAGAGAACTATAATAGGGATAACTGAAACTACAAGGGATAAAAACGTGATAAATAGGCGAAAATTAACTCCTTTAGTGGTACAATAGAGTAAAATATCGTTCATTTCTCTTTGGGTGCTAAGAGGGCTGCAAATAGGTGAATACCATCTCCTTAAGCGATACAGTAGAACTACAATGTCGCTCACTATATTTTTAAGTGATAAGAGGGTGGCAAATAGGTGATTATTAACGCTTAGAGCTCTAGTATAGATCCAAACGGGCTATAAAAACGGTCTCAGGTGCTAAAATGTTTAACATCTTAGGTTTTTTTTGTGCGAGCAGTATGTATGTTAATATTTGTCGGATTCAAAACGCCGCCATTTGTTTGTGAAAGTGAAATTAAAAGTAATCTTTTAGTTTTAACTTAGTAGACACAGAAGTTGACTTTTTACTGCGCTGTGAATAAATGTATATATTATTAATGAATTATTCAAGCGCCCGATGTCTGTTGCCCAAACATAAGGGGTACCGAAGTGGTATAAAGCTCTATTACTCTACCTAAAGTTATACAGAAGTCACTTTAAGCACTAGAAGTTCTATGATAGCGAAAAATGTTCCTACTGTTCGACTTTAAGTGACATAAGAGAGTTTTGTACCTCCTCAGGCAATTGGTGGTACAAAAGAGTTTCTGAGTACCACTGTAGAACTGGTAGTGGTAATGATTGCTTTTGTGCAACTTTTGGTTCTTGGCGAGAGTTTATTATCGCTTGCATAGCACTTTGGAGGGTTGTAGTCAATGCTTACTTCTCATTTAGATCTTATAGTTGTAAGATTCACTTAAAGATGCTTTGCCCGTATTGTAGTGTTAAAAATTGCTGTTGTATGTGTTTTACCTTTAAACTCACCCTGTTATCACCCTTGTAACTCTGTGGTATAGCTTTAAGTGAAATATTTTGCTTATCTACGCTCTTTTGTAACCAAAAGTTGTAAGTGCTGCTGTTGTAGCGCCTTTATATCTCGTTAAGTTCTAAAACAAGCTTTAATTGACGCCTAAATGTTAGTTGGGTGTGATTGCTCGCATTTGTGATGATAAACTTTTTATTTTGGGACTTTTTTTTTTGGTTGGGACAATGAACAACAACTTTCTAAAAATAGAAAATTAATAATCGCCATTCGCATGATACCATTCGTCATTTCACCTTTAAACGGATACCTCATCTCTGAGCTAAGGATTATATTTAGAAACTGAAAATAAACTTTTGCAGCATCGGAATTTTAATCGGTTCGTTTTGAAACTGGTCAAGTGTGAGCTAATGTGTTTTTTTTTCGGTTGACGCAATAAGACTTTACGGCACCAATTCAAATATGGGTCGTTTTAAAAATTAACGTACATTTTTGTGTGTTTATTTTGTGTTATCGTGATACACAACTGAAGAGTAAGGGCAGAGTCACAACGGAGTCGACGAATCTGATCAAATTATTTTCTTGTACTTCCTTCCATTTTTGCCCGACCCGGGAATCGAACCCAGGATTTCATGCTCAGCAGTAACGCTTGTGACTACTACACCAACGAGGCAGTTGGTTGGTATTTAGGGAGCTCTTGTGTGAGGCCTGTCAGTGATTTCATGTTTATTATGTACACCACGAGGAACTTTTGGATATAAGTTACTTGGTACACCATAAATACGAATAACAAGATGACATTGGTGCCGATTCTCTTGTACACCGAACTAAACTATCACTAAAATTCCTTACTTTTGGCTATGAGAATCTTAAAGCGATTTTGCAAAAAAAAACTCTCATTTAAATTATTTTGACACAACTAAAATCGAATTTGACAATCGCGACTCCACGTGGTATTTATTTGCACTGCCACGTAAATTTTTTTTAGAGCCGAAGGCGCGCCGGATCCTCGAAGTGTTTTATATGGAATTTTTCACTTTTTAAATGGAAAATATGAAAAATTATTACGTATAGGTACCTAATAATTTTTCATATTTTCATAGTTGAGTTTTAGGGGACTATGAGTTTTAATAAAAGGGTCGAAATTTTTCATTATTTTTGCGATAGGACACACTATTTTCGAGATAAAAGCAAAAGAAAAGAAAAAAGATACAGTACTGTTTTTTTTTTTTTTTTTTTGTTGGTGTGAATTTTATAGTTCATGACAACTAATTTTATGCCACACCTTTTTAAATGTGATTAAAAATAGTCAGATTTAATTAGACTATCAAAATTTTAGGTGAAAACAGTCAAATTCAGAATAGTAAATTTGCCATTTTCATTAAATTAATAACTCGGTGCCATCTTAGTGCTGTCAAACTAAAATATAGTTAAGTTGTGTCACTTTAGTATAGTTCAGAATGGGAAATCGTCGTTTGACAGGAATAAACTAAATTTTGGTGATTTTAGTCTAGTTTAGAGGCATTTGTGACCACCAATGTCAATGAGAACAACTAATTTCCTTTTATAATAATCTTGATAGGATACGTAACAGCAAGTTGACCTCGGTTGACCTTTTGTTAGAAACTAACTGTCAGGCTATGACACTGGAGCTAATCATAAATCGCTGATGACCTGAAGGTCAAGCTAGGGTTTGCTACACTACTCAAACGATCTACTTTCACTAAATATTGTGAATACACGGGACTAAGTTATGTGCCGAAACGCTGTTTCATTCTTGAGTTTAAACAAACCACACCAACCACCAAACAAAACCAACCACCAAACCAAACCAACCTCCAAACTGAATCAAACCGCCTAAGTTCACATTGTGGAAGCAATAATATACACCGTGAAATTTGAATCACAGTTTTGCTAGAACAAATGTTGTTCAGACCATGGTCTACTACCATTCTATAGCATCCAATAAAAAAAAAACATAATTGGTTTTTGAAAAAAGACAAAGTTTAAAATGTCAAGATTATCTACTGCTTACTAAATTTCGTTTATGGAGGTACATTTCCCTGTAGACAAAGCTGTGTCCTGTGCGTGGTGTCTGTGTTGTAGGGAGTAACGATAATCTTGACATTTTAAACTTTGTCTTTTTTGTGTTTTTTTTAAAACCAATTATGATTTTTTTTTATTGGATGCTGTAGAATGGTTGTAGACCATGGTCTGAACAACGTTTGTTCTAGTTCACGTTCACTCACGGTGTATATTGAGTAAGTACCAGCTTTTGCTCGCTGCTTCGCCCGCGTGATTGACGGAAAAAAATCCCACGGGAATGTACCTACTATCGGGATTAAAAGTACCTTATGTGTTAATCCAGGTGGTATTCAGCTATATCCGGTTAGACTTGAAGCCGACCCCAACATAGTTGGGAAAAGGCTAGGCAAACTATGTGTGTCAAATTTCATCCAAGTCTGTACAGCCGTTTTTGCGCCAGTCCGGAACCACCCAAGGGCAAGAAAAAAGCGCGTATGTTTTCAATTCAACCTAACTACTCCTTTCTATTTATGCTATTAATATCAGATTTATCTGACGCTTTTATGATCCTGACAAACGTTCTGAAAATAATATTATTACTTATCTTGTGCTAAACATAAATATAAACGGTGTATCTTTGAATTGAGATTTTAATTCTGAAATTCCTGCTTGTTGGCTTTATAAAGCCAAAATTACCTAACGAAATTAGACTTTTTCGTACAAGCGTGTAGGGCCGCCTGGCGGGAGCTTCAGTCGCTCGCCCGCGTGAACCATGGGACTGTTACCAACGAAAAATTCGCCCTATAATTTTATGTCACGTTACTAATTTCGTAATTAAATTTTAGCTTATGAGCGTTTATTCAGAAAGTGGGCAACGTCGCAAATAGCCGTCAAATATTTCGCTGTTTTGATTAATTTAGCAATATTCCTATATGGAAATAAGAAATATGGCTAACAAGTGAACTAAAATATTGAAGATGAAATGCAATAATTAATATCGTAACGTCGAATATTTAGTTTTACACCTAAAACGGTTATAACATAAAATTCAGTGTTATATTTGCTATTCATTATTATGAGAAAATATTTGATTTTTTGTATCTTTGTTTGTTTGTTTATTTTTTTATTTTATTTATTTGGCTCACCAATAATTGAATACACCGATACAAAGATATGAGAGATACATGTAATAAACCTATAAATCAAAATCAAAATATTTTATTTCACATAAACCTACATGGGCACTTATGAAACGTCAGAAGCTAGGTGCACGGTTCCAATTGGTCGTTTCCTATGGAGAAGAGCCGGCAAGAAACTCCACGGTTACTCTTTTAAAAATAATTAGCTTTTACAATACTTTCAAATAACAGTGTTTCTAGGTATGGGAGGACAGTGTAGGTCTTTCAATAAGTACCAAGTACTTAACAAAATATTCATTTATTTTACAATTGAACAGAAAATTAACATATAATTCTTATTATATCTAAGTATTTACATTATTTAAAAACGATCAGACTTAAAATAATAATATGTACAAGCATATAAAAAGGGCGGGGAAATGATCATAGGGCATCAAAAAACTCGTCCATATCGCTGTCAATAGGAAAAGTGCCCAAAAGGCTGGCAGCATTGCCACGTTGTATGGCAATGCTGATTCTTTGACCAAAGAATAGGCCAGCCCTCTGGTCACGTGAAGAGTCGACCAGCCGCTTGGCGATGTCTTGAAAAACAAGGTGGGCACTCGGACCCCATGGCCCTAGTGTTTCAACCCCAAACGGCTCAAACATATAAGTCCCAATAAGATTGGAGTATTTGCGCCGTTTGAGGTTTTCCGCACCTGCAGCAGCAGCCCCAGCACAGCTCGCCGTGCTAGGAAGATGGGATGGCGCAAGGGTGTCGACACACGTTGCATCCCACACCAAAGGCCTACCTACCTTCCAAGGCATTATGGTCATTCCGTCTGGTCTCTTCCCATCGTCGCGTGCCAAGCCATTGGGTTCTAAAACAGCTGGCACTCCGGCGGTGACAAGAGCACGACGGATGATGTCATTGATGCTGGCGTGCCGTGCTATCCGGCCTGCGCTCTTACTGCAGGATAGGCCATGGTGTCCGAGAGAGTCGACACCTTCACCGCATTGGCAGCGATGTGGAGCCACACAAGGAGCACCCAGACGCAGACAGGTAGCGAGCCGGAAGGTGGTATCACCCAGCATAGTGCCTATGTTGGGTGACGGTAGCGCCTGAAGCCAGAGGCCCGACTCCCACTCACCTACAGCCAGCAGGCGGGCACGCTCAGCAGTATTGGTGGACGTATTAATAAGATTGTTCCGTACCAACCTGCAGAGCGGCTCATCCCACTGCCTCTGGGAAGATGGGTTCACGGGCCGATCTGTATTCGGGCAAGTCGCTTTCCAGGCGTTCTCCGCAACGGTCAAGCACGACACTTCAGAGTTAACCAGGCAGGGGGCTAAAATTTTCCCGGTCAACTTTACAAAATAGAAAATGGTCAACAGGTCTACAATCCACTAAGCCTACAGCGTTCTCACATTCACAAAATATGTAGAAAAGAATCTATACAAAAAAATTAATTAATTAAAAAAAGTAAAAAACCTATTTTAAATAAAACGCAATTATATGATTGCTATTACAACTGTAATCAATCTGAATAATTATCATGTCCACAAAAGCCACAAAAAAAAAGTATATAATGTCAAATAATAGAATAGTAAATATGTCAAGGGCGAATGTAAAAATAAATAAAAATAAAGATTTAAATAAACATGGTAATTTGGGAGCAGTTAATAGACTCTTACTTATTTATGCCGTTAATGAGGTACCAGGGAAGCCACATGTGCAGAAGGAATTATTGGCAAATTTCCTTGTCTTCAACGTAGTCTTTAATTTTATAATATGAATTCTCGATAAGGACACGTTTGATGTGGGTTTTGAACTTCCCATCGCTAAGTTCTGTCACAGACTTTGGCAACTTGTTATAAAAGCGGATACTGTTTGTAAGAAATGACTTGCTTGTTTTAGTTAATCTAAATTTGGGTATCACAATTTCATGTCGACTACGTGTATTAATATTATGGAAATCGCTTCTTATTTTGAAAAGTCCTAAGTTTTTGCGAACATACATAATACTTTCTAAGATATAAAGTGAAGGCAAAGTCAGTATATCAATTTCTTTAAATTTGTCTCTAAGGGACTCGCGAGGGCCCATTTTATAGATCGCGCGGATTGCCCTCTTTTGTAAAATGAAAATTGAATCTACGTCAGCTGCCGATCCCCACAGCAGGACGCCATAAGACATAATACTGTGGAAATAAGCAAAGTATACTAACCTAGCTGTGGCTATATCAGTCAACTGCCTTATTTTTCTTACTGCATATGCAGCTGAACTTAATCTACCTGAAAGAGTTCTAATATGGGCGCCCCATTGTAATTTTGAATCTAAAGTAATTCCTAAGAATATAGTTTCCGTTATTGCATCTAGTTTTTTGCCATCAAGTTTTAGATTTAGACCTACTTGAGGTACATTTGGTAATGAGAACCTAATACATTTCGTTTTGTTCGCATTAAGTAAAAGATTATTAGCTGCGAACCATTTTGAAAGTACAGCCAGACTATCGTTGACATGTAATACATCTGTATCTTTCCTGTCTATTTTAAAAATAAGAGAAGTGTCGTCAGCAAATAGAATTATATCTGATAAGTTAGTCATCATGTAAGGAAGATCATTTATATAAACTAGAAATAAGAAAGGGCCGAGAATTGAACCTTGAGGCACGCCCATTTTCACTAGAGACCCCGAAGACATCGCCCCATTAACATTTACTTTTTGCTGCCTGTTTGATAGATAGGAAAGAACAAGATCAGCAGCTTGTCCACGAATTCCGTAGTGGTGTAATTTACAGATCAGGGTATTGTGGTCAACGCAGTCAAACGCTTTTGAGAGGTCACAGAAAATGCCAATTGCATCCTGGGACTTCTCCCAGGATTCCAAAATGTGACTGATGAGTTTAACTCCTGCGTCAGTCGTCGACCTACCTTTCGTGAAACCAAACTGGTGACTATGTAAAATCCCATTAGAATTAAAATGTGCCAATATCTGGTCTAGCATGATTTTTTCATATATTTTACTCAATGCTGGTAGCACAGATATTGGTCTATAATTAGAGGGATCACTCTTACTACCCGATTTGAAAATTGGTACTACTTTACTATGTTTCATTAAATCAGGAAACGTACCGCTATCTAAACATTGATTAAATATGCCTGTTAGGACTGGGGCAATTGTGTCAATGATATCTTGAAGAACCTTAACGGAAATCCCCCATAAGTCTTCAGTGTTTTTTATGTTAAGACTTTTAAATGCTTTTTTAATTGTGACAATTGAAATGGGCTTAAATTCAAAATTTGGAATGTCTCTACTGAAGTGTTCTTTTAAAAGAGATTCAGCTAGTATAGATGATGAGGGGAGAGATTTCGTAACCTCTATTGGGATGTTGGTAAAGAAGTTTTCTAGTGTCTCAGCAACTTTTAACTTATCTGAAATGGTTACATTATCAATTTTTAATGACAATTCATTCTGATCTCGCTGTTTTGTGTTTCCAGTTTCTTTGTTAATTACCTGCCACACAGCTTTTATTTTATTGTTAGAATTATTAATTTTGTTACTTATTAATTTAGATTTAGCTTGGGCGCAGACTCTTTTAAATATCTTTGAATAGTTTCTTACATAATTATGAATTACTTGATCAGAAGTCAATGATTTTTCGTTGTTCGTTATAGACTAGTGTAGGTACCAATTTCTTACAGGTAAGCACATCAAGCATTAATTATTTGTTGTTTAGTGCCTACTTAAAATTAGATGAGTTCTTATACTCACCGAACATAATTATTATTTCAACAAAATTCCAATTTAAAATCTATAATTGAATTTAAAACAAAAATTAAAATCATAATTAAAATCACATAAAATTAAAATCAATACTAAAAATAAAATCTAAATAAAAAAAAAATTAAAATCGAAATTTCCACACTGAAATGATTTTACAAATTTTTGCATATAATTTTAATTCGGAACTTACCAAGTGAGTCAGAGTGCACATCAATAAGATCACTGCAGCTATTTAATAATTTACATAGACGGGGGATTGGAGAATTAGCCCCAAGAACAGTTCTGCGAAGAGGAGGACATAAGGGGGTTATAGGTACTCGTAGGAGCTCGTGGGCTTTTCGCGGGTACACGGATTTTGATCCTGCTCAATAATTGAGGACAGTCAATTTTACTATTAAATTTTTTAAATAAAAACAACAAATCCAGTAAATCTCTCCTCTTCTGTAGGGATAAACTAAAAAAAAACTTAACCGATTTGAAAAATTCTTCCACACATCAGCGAGCTAAAGCTACAAGTAACATGGGCGTATTTTATTTTACAAAAAAATATAAATTCTTGCGAAAATTGCAATAATGGAACCCAAGGTATTTCAAACAATAAAAATAAAACAAATAAAAATATTTAAAAATATAAATAAAAGATGTGATCCGCCGGTGTCGGTAGCAGGTTCCAAACTACCGGTGGTTAGGGCTCCAGAAACAGAAACTTCCTCACTCTGCGAACCGTATCGAGGATCCAACCGCCTAACAAAAGACTCGAGAGATGTTGATCGAGACTTTCGGCCATCAGGCCGCTGTTTTAAACGACAATCGGCACAATGATAGCCGAGCTCACTTTCCACATGTCAACAACCTCGTGTGCTAGACTCGATATATTTAATTTGCTTCTCTTTCTCAGCTTTCACGTGGTTCTCGTCATGTGTAATGGTAGGTACACACGGCTACACATCAAGCTATACATTTCCAGTTTAAGCTGACCTCGCATTGTACGGAAATCCTATAAAATGCAAGATCAGCTTATACTAGAAATGTTTAGCTTGATGTGTACTGTGTAGCCGTGTGTACTATCGACAATCATTGCGCGGCGCGCTAATCGATCTATCATCACTAAACCACGCCCACGCTTATTGGTGACAACAGTCCTGTCAGTAATGATAGATCGATCCAGTAAAACGTGACAGGGTAATTTTCGAGAACTGGGTCGGGCACATGCTTGTAATAACCTTAGAGTCAACAAGTTTATATTTCAAAGCAAGGTGAATAATCCTGGCCACTTGTTTGCCTGTGCAAATACGAGTGCTGCTGCGATGTACGATAGTGAATGTCTAATGCACAGACGCCAGCACATCAAGCTACTCGAAACTGTCAAATTGTCCCAATCAACTTTAAACCTTATGCTTTAGCAGTAAAGTTGAAAATCTATTAAAGAAATTTGACAGATTGTAGTAGTTTGTGGTGCACGATAATTTAGCGATTTGCTGAAAAAGCAAGTTCCATTAACAAAAAAAGCAAGTTCCATTAACAAAACGTATTTGTCAGACATAATCAAACGCAGAAAAAAGTAACAAAAATATGTCATATCAACAAGTACATCTCACTCTTTCCCTCCCTAGGTTTTTTTTATTTAATTTTAGAGTGAAAACACAAAAATATCAACTAAAAACTAGGACAAAAGATGTTTGCGGTTTGTGCTGCTAGCGCCATTAGTGGTGAAACTTGGCATATACTTCCCCTTTGAATCTAGTATATAATTATTCATTGTCTTTTGATATCTAGCAATGTGAAATAACGTTTCAGGATTTTTTTTCTTTTGTACGATAATTTTGACGTCTTTTCTTGATAATTTGTACTTTTGAGGTTGGCAACACTGGACGAGAACAACCAGAGATAACATGACTGATGGACTCACCCGTACGATAGCATACCCAACACACGTCAACCATCTATTATTCGGACTAATTACATCAAAATGTCGTCACGCAGTTTAGCTGTTATTATTCTAAACTCAGTATGACTCGGAACTCTCAGAATTAATTAATAATATCCTGTATTTTCTATCGCTTTGAGTATTTATTTCAAGAATTTATTAGGATATATATTAATGCTATGTTAAATGAAGAACTTTGTACAGATACGTGCAATAACACGTAGTACTGGGAAGGTACAGTCACGAGCATAAATTACTTAGATTTAGTAATAGTGTTACGAACTTAATATTTATTTACGTAATCATACTATTGTGAAATATGACTTTTCTTATTGCGATTGATGTTCATCAAATACACAACAAGCATGCAGCATGCAAGCGAGATTAGATAATTAGACATTGGTGAAAACATTTGTGTGAGTGACTTGGAAGTAGTGCTCGCCGGCGTGTCCGTATGAATTGAGGAGCCATGTCTCATATTTAAACGCGGGTACTACCAATATTTAGTAGTAAATTAGGCGATTTTGTAGGCCCGATCTTGGGATTTGTAGTAAAACACTTTAAAAGATACACGACTTTTAAGGTGGCTCCTCAATTCAGACGTTTGAATTGAGGTGCCACCTTACAACTCTAAAACTAGCCGACGGATATTTTTGAAAATTTGGTAAGATTTAGTAGTACTTATTCGTAATCTCTACAAAAAAAATAGGTTTTGTACGGCTGAATTTGAGATAGCTACAATGTTTTGATTTTTCACAAAAATCCATAAATTTCACCGGGCTGTTTCTCGGAAAGTAATCAACCAATTACAACATTACTACTTTTAGTATAATTTAGTAGTAAATACATTCTAATTTGTAGTATAAAAATAAAATGGAATAACTACATAATTTCGCCAATACAACACATTTTATGTGACTCCTCAATCCTGACGGTCAATAGAAAATTTATGTACGATAGCTAATAAAGTAGTTGATCAAATCGGATAACAATAGCACCAATATTTAGTAGAAATTTCTACTAAATATTGGCGTAATCTAACATTTTGTACATGCAGTATTTCAAAAGATATTAACAAAATAAACATTCCTTAACAATCTAGTGTGGTACGAGAGCCCACGACCAAAACCATATCACATTGTTTTACGGCCAAAACCGTATGAAATCGATAGTTTTGATGATTCCTGAACCCAACTCGGTGGGAAGTACCGGTCAGAAACATCTCAGTTTTACGGAAGCCTATTTCTGGTATGTCAAAAAAAAAAGAAAGAAAGAAAGAATAATATTTTATTTGGGACACGCATAGGAAATACAGACAGTAACAAAAAATAAAATAAAATAAAAATAAGAAAGGAGCATTTTAAACTAAAAAACTAACAAAAAAATAGTAACGACCTGTGCGAGGCCAAAAAGCATATCTCAGCACAATATGCCTGATATTAAAAATGTACATAGTTTTCGTAATTTTAATTACAAAAAAGTTTGTTTTCAGACATTTTGTCACATGTGGACTGAGCGCATTTTCAAAAAATGACAAAAAATTTAACCTATATGTCTCATAGCAACCTCATTTTTTTTTAATCTTTTTTATAGTTACTGAAAACGTGTTTCCAGAAATTTTAAATGTCAATTATAACTCCAAAAACAGAAAAAACGTTTCGGAGTCGCCCGGCTAATGCGCGGTGCATGTTACGCTTCCGACACCGATGATGAGACCGACAATTAAAAAAATAAGATGAATTTTATTTCAATAAATAGTTATTTTCAAACGTTATCCCAGTTTCTTTTTGTCCAATTTATTTAAAAAATAAACCTTTTAATTTCAGTTTGATGGTTTCGGGTAAGCTCTTTAGTAATCGTACGTAAAAACGATTTATTCTGAAAAATGATTTATTCGCATCAACTGACCAGTGTTCACCTGAAAACAAGATTTTGAGACGGGTTTTAGTTTTTGTTTCATTTTAAATTTTCTTAAATGGTCTTCTGGGTGTGATGCTACTGATTTCTTGCTGAGCGCAAGCTTTTGATAAAGTTTGGCATGAGGGTCTGGTATTTAAACTCAGACGCATGCTACCTCCAGAATTTGCAGACATTCTAGAATCATAATATATATAAGTAACAGAATGTTTAGAATAAGGCAAGAGGACGCATATTCCGAGCTAAAAACTATAAAAGCCGGGGTACCACAAGGAAGTGTGTTAGGCCCAATCCTGTACCTGCTATACACTTGCGATATCCCTGAGCTGGAAAACAACACCATTGCGACCTTTGCAGATGACACTGCAAAAGTCGCAGCCGTAGCCATAATAGGCTACCGGATCAAGCCACAAAGAAGCAGTCGAAAAAGTTCAACTAGCTGTGAACAAAGTTTATGACTGGACACAAAAGTGGAAGATCAAACTGAATGAATCAAAATCAATTCATATTGATTTCACTAATAAACACTGCGATTACCACCCAATCTAAATAAATAGCAAGCAAGTTCCTTATGCTAATACAGCCAAATACCTTGGCATAACTCTTGACGCGAAACTGCGTTGGAAATCTCATGTCAAAAAAAAAAGACAGGAACTAAACATACGTTATAAAAGTATGTATTGGTTACTCGGAAGAAAATCTTGCCTATCAATACATAATAAACTTATAATATACAAGCATATTCTTATGCTAATTTGGACGTATGGCATCCAACTTTGGGGCTGTACTAAACAAAGCAACGTCAAAATAATTCAACAATTCCAAAACAAAGTACTGAGTACTTTGTAAATGCACCATGGTATATTAGAAATGAAAAAGACAGTTCTAGATTCTGCTATTTTGCCATGTCTCACTTATGGTTGCCAGACTTGGATATATGATAACAAGGCGAGAAACAAGATTCAAACCACACAGAGATATATGGAAAGAAGCTGCTTAAGCATCAAACTAAGTGATAGAGTAAAGAACGTAGACATTCGCAACAGAACTAAAGCCACAGATGCTCTCACTTATTCGCAAAGCCTGAAGCCAGGCCACGTTGCAAGGTATTCTGATGATCGTTGGACAATAAGGACAACTAAATGGGAAGGTCCACGAGGTACCAGAAACAGAGGCCGGCCGTGCGCCCGATGGCAGGACGAGATTATTGCGAACGCAGGACGAGACTGGCTAGTCAACGCGTCAGATAGAGAAAACTGGAATTCTTTGGAGGAGGCTTTTACCCTAAGGGGGTCCACACATTAATGTTAATGTTTTTAATCATAGTTATTTTATTGTAATTAAAATTAATCAATTTCTTTACTCTAATGCATGATTTAAATTTAAATTGAATTCAATAATAATTATTGTAAGTAATCAAATAAGTATTAATAATAGGAATGTAAAATTTAATGTAATTTGTTGAATTTATTGTGATTTAATGTTATTCATAATTTTAATTGTTTTCTAATTGTGTGGAATGAATTAAAGCTTTATTATTATTATTATTTATTATTATTATTTTAGAAATGACGACTTCCACCGTGACCTTAAAATGGAACTCGTCACCACCATCATCCAAAAATTTGCTGAAGCCCACGAACACAGACTCCACCGACATGTGAATGTCGAGGCAATTCAGCTGCTAGACAACACGGACATAGTGCGTAGGTTAAAGAGAACTAAACCATTTGAGTTAGTGTAGTGTGTAAATAGTGAATTAATAAATAGTAACAATGCTGTGCTATACATATAACACAAGAACAAAGTGTTTTACCAATTATCAGACCCTAAGAAAGTGCTACGAAATTGACCTTGTGTAAGAGTGCAAATTGACACTATTCTTAGATATAACATAATCTATCTCGTAAAATATTAAGTTAGAATTAATTTGCTTATTAGTCTATTAGGCTAGATTGTAATCAATTACTAAGAATTCTTATTAATACAGAAAAAAAAAAAAAAAAAAAACTGATTTCTGAATATTGTGTTTTCGGTATCTAAAATCCATCGTTCAACTACATTCTGAAAATCAGACAGATTGCTATGAAACAGTTCGGTATTTTTTTTTACATAGGTATTTCAAATGCGCTTAGGTCAGAAGTGACGCAGAAAATGTCAGATTTTTTTTTTTTATTCAGAATCTTCTGCACTTGTAGCCACCGACATTCAAATTTTCTTACGTTTTTTGCAGTTTGTAGGAGAGTCATTAATACATCTCCCTAAGATAGATTTGTTCCATTAAAAAATATCTCTTATGGAAAAGTTATTTTTGATCAAGATAGAACCTGACACTGACCTGTCGTAATTTTTGATTACGTAAAAAAAGAAAAAAAAAATACGTTACTAATCAGACAACTTTTCGATTGAACCAGGTTGCTATGAAACAGATAGGTTAAATTTTTTGATATTTTTGAAAATGCGCTCAGTCCACATATGACACGCAAAAATGTATGAAAACAAACTTTTTCGTAATAAAATTATGAAACCTATGTACATTTTAACTATCAGACATATTGTGATGAAACCGACTGCAAGTTTTTTTTTAATCGTAGAAATGGGTTCCCGTAAAACTGGGACGTTTCTGACCGGTACTTCCCACCGAGTTGGGTTCAGGAATCATTAAAACTATCGATTTTATACGGTTTTGGCCGTAAAACGATGTGATATGGTTTTGGTCGTGGGCTCTCGTACCACACTAGATTGTTAAGGAATGTTTATTTTGTTAATATCTTTTGAAATACTGCATGTACAAAATGTTGGATTACGCCAATATTTAGTAGAAATTTCTACTAAATATTGGTGCTATTGTTATCCGATTTGATCAACTACTTTATTAGCTATCGTACATAAATTTTCTATTGACCGTCAGGATTGAGGAGTCACATAAAATGTGTTGTATTAGCGAAATTATGTAGTTATTCCATTTTATTTTTATACTACAAATTAGAATGTATTTACTACTAAATTATACTAAAAGTATGTTGTAATTGGTTGATTACTTTCCGAGAAACAGCCCGGTGAAATTTATGGATTTTTGTGAAAAATCAAAACATTGTAGCTATCTCAAATTCAGCCGTACAAAACCCATTTTTTTTGTAGAGATTACGCATAAGTACTACTAAATCTTACCAAATTTTCAAAAATATCCGTCGGCTAGTTTTAGAGTTGTAAGGTGGCATTGAGGAGCCACCTTAAAAGTCGTGTATCTTTTAAAGTGTTTTACTACAAATTCCAGGATCGGGCCTACAAAATCGCCTAATTTACTACTAAATATTGGTAGTACCCGCGTTTAAATATGAGACATGGCTCCTCAATTCATACGGACACTCGCCGGCCGCTGCCGCGGCACCGCTCGCTTCGCTCGGTCGGCTCGCGAGCGGTTGGTAACAGATCTAACCTAACCTATTTCACCCAGTTTCAAATGACGAATCATACAATCTTCGCCCGTTGAGACCAGCTGGTCCTCAGCTCGCGGGCTGCCTCGCCCCTCCGCGCCTACGCGGGCTTAATTTACACTCTAGAGGTAGGGCAGACAAGACTACGTGGAGTGGGTTTTGCAGCGATTCGGAAATGGCAATATGCCTACTAAAATTATTCGAAATAAAATTCTGCCATCTGAAAAGTATGCCATTGTAAATTCGGACATATGTATAAACATTCGGCCAAACAATAATTATACTAAATGATTTTTATGCCATAAAAATATTCGTGCAAAGAAGATTATGCCGAATGTGTTATGCTAAATAAGTTTCGGAGTATCAAGATTCTGCCAAATAGAGGGAACCCGATGCAATGACGTAGACTTTAGCGCCGCGTCAGAGGGGCTTCAGTGGTGGCGCGGACTCTACGTTTGTTAAATTGTGTCAAGATTCGCCACTCCTGGAGGCTATGTTACGCCCTAACAATGTTACCTACTGGTTACCTACGAAAGATAACGTTCTGAGTAGTACAGAACGATGTGCAAAAATTATCAATTACAACTGAAATTCATTGGCCACGTCCAAGATATTTTTGATCCGTAGTGCATATGGTTTCGTTTTAAAACCATCGTAACTCCACACATTTTGCTGAACCATTTTGAACTCTATATCAAAGAGCAGGGAGTGTTGTCATTGTGGTTATTCTGATCAGTTGGCCTTAGGTGTGATGCATCAGGATTTGGAGCTTTTATGATCTGTTTACAATGTATTAACTGTTCTGTGCTAATCTTGGAATTTAAAGCATTTTGACGACATATTTACTGTGCAAACATTGTGTTTACTTAACTTTCTGAAACTATTAACAGCTTACGTGTGCATCCGTGAGCATTTATTGCAGATTTACAGTCATATTAGGTCATAATAAACTAGTATCAGGGGCGTAGCTACCGTCATATCTGCCGTATCAATTATACGGGGCCCGACGGGCCACGGGGGCCCCCAACGTGCGTAAGCAAAAATTATATATTTAGTTCTGTTTACGTTTAGTTTTATTTTCTTTTTATTTTTTTAAATAATGCTTGAGTATAGTCCTCGATGTTTTTGGTTGGTATATTGGCGTGTGCTAGCTGACATATGGCCTATAATTTATCATTTGAATTATGTTTTGTGTTGCATAATGTAGGTTATTTTGTATACTATTGTATAGAATCATTCTCTAACTTGAACAGACAGCTGTGTTGCTGGGGAGTTTGTTGCGCCACTTCTTCTTCCCAGCTAAAGGCAGGAAGTGGTGCAGGGTGGGCGTTTTTGGGGGACTGTCTTAAGTAATTTTGACGTTCGAAAAGTGCTGATTCTCAGCCTAGTTTAGTTTGAATAAATGACTTTTGAATTTGAATTTAATAAAAATTGCCCAATTCATCATCAGCTATAAATGATTTAATAAAAAGGCAAGGAGAGTGTATATTTAATTTGAATTGTTTGTTTTTACAAACAATTAAAAAAAAAAACAAATGTTGGAAAAAGTGACAGATAGATAATTATGATAAATTTCTTTTAATTTTATGCAAACATTTTTTTTTCTTTTGTGAGAAATCTTTACCCTTCACAAGGGCCCCAAACAAATTTTTATACGGGGCCCCGCCAAGGCACGCTACGCCACTGACTAGTATCCTATTAATTTTGATTGCATTGCAGAAGTAATAGTCAGTTAGTCACTAAGGTTAAAGATCTACTTGGATAATAATGATTTGTAACAAAATCCGATTATTCTGTAGTGTATTTTTCCTTGTATAATTTGGGACGAAAAGCATAAAATTTTCGACGAATCACACCCTTGATTTTTATATGAAATACATAGGTAAGTACGGTGTGCAGATTATCGCAGTCCAGAAATAAAAGTACTGACAAAACATACAGTTTGCTTTCTGGCTAATCGTAGACCATTTTTGAAGAATCTATAGGTACCCCATATAGGTTTAGGTAGTTAAATAAAGGTAAACAATTCGTAAAAAGGGTTTCATATAGATGACACTTTCTTTTTTTTTTTCAATACGATAAAATCAAATTAAATTTGTTTTAGATTTACACAATAGTTAATTTTTTAGTTATATTTCTAATACTAATATGATAATTTGTAATCTGTCTATTGTAAAGAGCCCAAACTCTAAACGTCAACGAATTATAACGTTGCTAAATTGAAGAATACAACTATGACGTACCATGACAACTGAAGTGACAGGTATAACGTTTAGTCGGTTACTTGACAGCTGTCTCGTCACGTGTTTTTTTTTTGTTTACTTTTATTTAACTACCTCATCACCTGTTAAGCAGCCTTATTAAGGCGGATAACAATTAAAATTCTATTGTGTCTCGTTAATGACAGTTGAAGGGCTAAACCTATGGAGTGTGCACTTACAGTTTTCTCAAAAAAATCATCTTGTACAGTTTTAACGAAAGTGCTTGTTACTTACTGGTACTTGTTAGCAGGCTTACACTGTCCCTAGTCCCTAATGTATGTCCTAATTTATTTTTTTATTAATGCTCCCATTGAAACGCCCTACTGCAATTTCACCAACGGAGCAAAAAATTACTTCATGCTTTCCATTCATCGACCTGTGCGCGGTGGACGTCGAACGGGCAGCGGTGGATCACGCCGTGGATTAGTTTCTCCATAGTTCCAAAACTCCATCTATATTGCGCACATTATTTCGGATTTTTAGGGTTCCGTGGCCAAATGGCAAAAAACGAAACCCTTATAGATTCGTCATGTCTGTCTGTCTTTTCGTCCGTATGTCACAGCCACTTTTTTCCGAAACTATAAGAGCTATGCTGTTGAAACTTGGAAAGTAGATGTATTCTGTGAACCGCATTAAGATTTTCAAACAAAAATAGAATAAAAAACAAATAATTTTGGGGTTCCCCATACTTAGAACTGAAACTCAAAAAAAAATTTTTCAATAAACCCATACGTGTGGGGTATCTATGGATAGGTCTTTAAAAATGATATTGAGGTTGCTAATGTATTTTTTTTTAAATTGAACTGTTTGCGCGAGAGACACTTCCAAAGTGGTAAAATGTTGTAAAACTAAAAAAAATATACGATGTACATTACCATGTACCGAGAGATCTAGCAAGTAGTTTTTTTATACGTCATAAATCGTAAACCGCAATTTACCTTTCATTCAATGTTACTTGCTGCTACGGAACCCTTCATGGGCGAGTCCGATTCGCACTTGGCCGCTTTTTTGTTTTTTATATCCATTGACACCTAATTTCTGATTATCCTTTGCAAGATGGTTTGCGACCTGATTGACCCATACCTATTAACACTGTAATTTGAGAACATTGTAAAAACCTTTTATTTTTAATGATTAACCGTGGCGTTTCTTGCCGGCTTTTCTCCATAGGAAACGACTACTCTGACTGGAACTACACCTAGTTTCTGACGTTTCATGTAGGTTTATATGAAATTAAAATGTTTTGAATTTGATAGAATCCGATGTATCATAAAATGATAACACCAGGAACTCCAACGTAATACTAATTCACGCCCACATTTTTGGTAGTTGATGTCATAATCTGCAGAACCTCGGCGCCACCTTGACTTAGATATTAGCACGGCTACTTAGATCCTAAGACTGTATGCACTGCGGTATTGGTAGACATGTTTTTATGACTGCATTGTGGGCGTTGCAGGGTTTTTGTGAAATCAGGGTTTAGTCAAATTGCTAGGAGATTAGCTTCTATAGCGATTATCTCGTTCAGACAGACAGCCGCGGCGGGGGGACTAGTGATTCTATATAACCTCTATAAACCAAGTTAGAGCTCTCGAGACAGGGTTGCCAACTTTTTGTACAATAAATAAAGTATATTATGGTCAGCAGCAGAGGTGGCCCAGTGGTAACGGCCGCGACTTACGAGTTGTAGGTCGTAGGTTCGAACCCAGACAGGCGCTTTACTTTGTGTAAATTATTTCATCACCACTGCTCTCAAAACGGTGAAGGAAAACATCGTGAGGAAACCGGCATGTCCTAGAACCGAAAATTCGAAGACATGTGACATCTACCAACCCGCACTGGGCCCGCGTGGTAGATTACGGCCCACTCCCTCTCACAGAGAGGAGGCCTGTGTCCCAGCAGTGGGAACATTTATAGGCTGATGATGATGATGATGATTATGGTCAAAGTGGAAAACAAACAGAATCTCGGAAAAAAAACAGTATTTTAATTTTTTTAAATTAAATAGATTTATTAGTGCTACTCGCGCAAGTCATCAATTTAGCACCAAGTTTGAAGGCTTCGTAAGCCTCGGCAAATAGACAAGGAGCATTTTTTTTGTGACTTAAATGTATTGAAGCTGTATTTCTATGGTTCCACAACTTAGAATTTATCATGCACTGATAACACTCATTCTGTGAATACTGAGGTGGCAGAACTAAATATAACTAGCTAATCTAAAAGGTATTTTTGTAATAATTATCTATTTAATATGTCCCGAAAATTCGAAACACTGATCCACCGCACCCATGCCCAGGTGCATGGATGAACGTAGTACAGACGCCAGCACATCAGGCTACTACAATCTGTCAAATTTATTTAATAGATTTTCAACTTTATCGCTGAATTGTAAGGTTCAAAGTTGATTGGGAAAATTTGACAGTTTCGGGTATCTTGATGTGCTGGCATCTGTAGGGTCACCTGTTCACGAATGAAACACCAAAATTTCAAACCATCCTATCTCTGCTGTTTCTCAAGTTACGAGTCAAATTTTTTGCACCAACATAGACAATTTAACTAGTAATCTCTTAGTATTTTAAATTTTAACTTTACTTTCATAATTTATGAATAAAAAAGGTTTTTAAAAAAATGAACTTTGTTTCATTGTGTCCATAAATGTGTATTCAATGAAACACCTGAATTTTTACAATGAAACAGGGCTAATCAACAATGAAACAGTGTTATTAGTAGGTAGATAGTATTTTGTTTGCTTTTCAACTAAGTAAGAATTTATGCAAAAAATTTAAGAAATTTAAATGAAAACAATATGTTTTATTTATAATATTATTAATTCCGTTTTAATCAGTCTTATTTATTTAATCAGACTTAAAAATTAACAATCACAGTGGTAATACCTACTGGTTCAGGATTAACAAAAAAAAAATGCCCGTCTAACAGGGCTAAAAAACTCAAAAATTATTAAATATCAAAACAGTATTAAAAATATAACAATAATTGTCATTATATTTAGGTATAACTTCTTATTAATATATGAATAAAGATAACAAAAATATAGCGGTATTAAAACCGAATCCCGAAACTCAGCCAGATCCTAATGTACCTACTTTTAAAGTTGAGCTTCTTGTTCTTCTGTAAATACTCTGTTAACATTCTTATTCTTTTTAGCATAACGGAATAATGTGGGGTAATGGACATTGCATTCTCTAGCAGCTTTTCTCAGACTCCATCCCTGCCTTTGAAGCTTTAAGCATGTTAGCGGCCGAATGATCACCTTTTTTCTTAAATAGGTTTTTTACGTGCCATCTGAAAAAAAAATACATTAAGTAGATATACGAAGTAGGTAAGTAGTTACTAGATACCCAACTGTACCTAATAAAGAAAGCTACAGGGCAGGTGCTTGTGCTTAGAAAAAATATCGTTATGGCTATTTTCTACATGGACTACAATTAAACAAGATAGCACACAATGACACACTGTTTCATTGTATACAACATACTTTCGTTTCATTGTAAACCATCAAGGTCATTTTATATAATCTATAGAAAAATTGCAACAAAAAGTGAACAATTTTCATACGGATTCAGGTTAAAAGATACTTTGAAATGTACAGAATGCAACGTAATATTGAACAGTACGAAATTATCTTCTATAATTTGCAAAAAAATCACCAAATATTAGCAAAAATTCTTACTTTTTTGAAGCAATATCCTTTATGTGGCACTAGAGACGTCCTCTCTCACGCGGCGCGCTCGCAAACTGGGTGTGTGCGGGGGGGCCCTGAGCATGTCCTTTCTTGCTATCCTGCTCTATCTGGTAACGTCGTGTTTTTGAAATATCGCAAAGTTTCACTGTGTACGATTGTTTCAATGTTGGACAGGTGACCCTACATGAAACTTTTTATTTAGGTATTGTTCTGGCTATCAGTGAAAACAGTATATTCATATTATACTTTATTTTTGTTGAACAGTAAACAGTATTTTCGAGTGAAAAACAGTACAATACTGTTTTTAACAGTATGGTTGGCAACCCTATCTCGAGCACTCTAGCAAACTTTACAGGGTTAATAGTTATACGTCAGCAATTCGTTAAGGGGATGTAGGAGAGGTCATTTACAACCAAATAACCCCTATGCAAACATCAACAATTTTCGAGTCATTCGACATTTTATATTTTTATTTCATACATTATAAAATGTCAAGTTACTCGAAAATGGTTGACATTGGCATAGGGGTCATCAAGGGTCATTTGGTTGCAAAAGACGAAGTAGTCCACTTAGAGCAATTAATAAACATTCTAGAGATTTTTATCAATATCTTTCATTTAATAACGTCCTGTAAAACAAATACATCCCAGCAGTAGGCTGCTGAATCGTAGGTGCTCTTCGTGGACAAAATGTAAAAATAAATTTTAATCAGCACCCAGGTGCTCTTCGTGGACTAGGCTAGGTTCTATTCGCACAGGTGCTATTCGGACGGGTGCTCTAAGTGGATTACTTCCAAAAGACCTCTCCTACATCTCTTTAACGGATTGCCAACAATAACCTCCATCTTATCGCTTCACCGCCCTTGGTTGACTGGTAAAAAATGCCTGAGGCATTAAGGCCGCCTTTGTACTTCATTGTGTGCGAGAAGTTTAAATAAATAAACCCTGAATATTTGTAATTGAAATTAATACTTTCAGGTCTCACCAACTAAAGAACATTGCATAAGAAATCTGCATTCTAGCAAAAAAATAACAGACAAATATAAAAGAGAAGCATCAAAGGAATTCTTGAAAACACTAGAACAGTTGTGGAAATTGAGTCTAGATACATTTAACTGTTTTTAAGATCTACGTGGGAATCAAACCGTCCCAAAACTTACAATGGTCTAAACTTTAATGAAAAAATTGGAAGTAATTAACGTTATTTGTGAGTCTAACCCTGCAGAGGACATATCTATTGAATTTGGCGAATCATCGACTAATTGACCAATTGATTGCTGATCCGTTGGTTCTAGATATTACACAAGTTGACTTAGCCGCCGAGAGGGAACTTTCTAGGGGGACATATAGTTATTGGTGATGTTCTTCAGAAAGGTCAGGTGCGTAATACTGCCTACCCCCATGGCAAGGGCATTTATGTTATGTAAGTTGACTAAGTTGACTTAGATCTTACCAAAAGCCGACAGTATATCAGTGTATCAGTCGACACTTATACCTAATAATATATTACCTAATAATACCTACATAAACTGAGAAGACCGGGGGGGCCGCATGTTGTTTTGCCGCCCTGGGCCCCCGACAGGCTTAGTCCGCCACTGATTGGAACGTGTCCTGGCTGGACCCCGACTATGTGACCCCCTGACTATAAGGCTGGATCCACCCTTGTATTGGTTATGTTCTTCAGAAAGGTCAGGTGCGTAGTACATGCAACTGGCGGCGGCGGGCGTGCGTTATGATATGACATTCTGCCTACCCCCATGGGAAGGGCATTTATGCATTTATTTTTGGCATTTATGTTATGTAAGTGAACTTAGATCTTACCGAAAGCCGACAGTATATCAGTCGACACTTATAAAAGTCGTGAGAAATAACTCTCAGGCATGCTGGTTTCCTCACGATGTTTTCCTTCACCGTTTTTGAAGCAAGTGATATTTATACAATACGCACATGAATCCGAAAAGTCAGAGGTGCGTGCCTTGGGTTCGAATATGACTTGGCACTACTTGGCAGTCTGACGGTCACACCACTAGGCTACCACTGCTCTTACTGAAAGTAGGTTATTGGGTTCGGCCGTAAGTGATGATAAGCTAAAACGGTCCATTGTATTTCTACGAAATATTTAGCCGACCACTTTTTTTTATAAATATAATTCAAAGAATACAGGAAAATCAACCCGTTTAAATACTTGGAACGTATAATGTTATTGAAGATAAATATTGCCTGTTGCTCGTAAACATATGGCATCCATTTTATTAGTACGTGTTTATTTTGAATATTGACCTTAATTCTGAAATGCGTCATGTTTTTCAGGGCTGAGTTTGAATGTTTCAGGTTTTTTATTTATTTCTTTGTACAGGTTTATACAGCGTGGCGCTTTAACGACATTAATTTAACACACGCATACGGATTAGCGTTTACTTTTTATGAAAATATTTGAATTTCATTAAACGTTATTATTTATTGATTTATTTTCAATTTTCTAAAATGAAAGAAAGAAAAAACGTTTATTTGCGGTAAACATGATGCAGAAAAAAATTGTTTAAAATATAAAAATGAGATAAGGTTGGGGGAAGCATGCGTCACATCCACGCAAATCGGCTATCGCTCAGCATTATGCTACGACCCTATGCAAGACAGAGCCCCGGCGGCGGTGGTTTTCAGCGACAGCCGGCGCCGACGTAATGACGTCAACCGGTGCAGCAAACAAATATGACGGTTTTTTTTTTAGATATAGTTTGATGCAATACGAAATAAATGTAAAAAAAAAATGGACATACTTTATTCTATGTTACGAGAATATCATCCTCAAAAAATGGCATCTTGGTGCAATAACTACTTAACAACTGTAGCGCAGAGCTCATTTACCGGGATAACGGATCATAACATCGCATCAATTAAAATATAAAAACTTTTTACAAAAAAAAACAACCGACTTCCAAAAAAACACTACAAAGTCAAAAATAACTTAATTTCGGAAGTCGGTGTCTTTGGTTTAGAATTTTCGTTTTTTGCCACCGACTTCCGAAATTAAGTTATTTTTGACTTTGTAGTGTTTTTTTGGAAGTCGGTTGTTTTTTTTTGTAAAAAGTTTTTATTTTTCACTTTTTAGCTGTGGTACCTACCCCACACAAATTCGAATACCACTACCTGCTATGTAAATAACAGTGACAGGAAGTTATCATATCATCTACATACTATAATACTACATACTATAATACATACTACATACATAAGTGGGGAAAAAATACGTATAATTGAAGCTAACTCAAAAACTACCCAAGCAAAGTTTATAAAATGTATATGGGACCACCTCTGAAGTATGATCTACCAAACAAAAAAAGAATCATCAAAATCTATTCATAATTGGCGGAGTAATCGCGTAAAAAAAAAAACATACAGACGAATTGAGAACCTCCTCCTTTTGGAAGTCGGTTAAAAAGGAATAACGTGCAAAGAGAAATCGAATTGAAGGAAAGGGAGAGCCCTATGTCGGCGAGAGTTTGAAAATTTAAATTTTTCAATTAACGAATTATTTATTCTTATTATATTTTTATGATTACTGGCCACTAGCCCTACCTGTGTGTTAAATTAATGTCGCCATTATAGTGGCACGTTGTAATGTGCTCATTTTCTTAAATTAATATTTGTGCACCTGAAGAATAATCTTCTGCAGGTGTACAAATATAATGTAGGGAAATGGTGTGTAGACGCAGAAATGAGTGGTCCATAAGTTCTTTCCTACTAATATTATAAACGAGAAAGTTTGTGAGGATGGATGGATGTTTGTTACTCTTTCACGGAAAAACTATAGAACGGATTTGGATGAAATTTGGTACAGTACACAGATAGTTTATAACACATAGGATACTTTTCATCCCGATATTACCACGGGATCGTGACTTATACGGATGAAACCACGAGGTACTGCAAGTACTTCTATAAATTCGTTCTACTTTGCCCAACTTGGGAATCGAACGCTCAACACTATCACACAACAGCACACATAAATAGAGTAAAGTCATCTCAACACCTCTCCAACGAACAGTTCGGCTTTCGAACTGAGCACTCTAGCGTGCATCAGGCCCACCGGATCGTAGAATTCATAAGCGCTGGTTTCCAGCACGGTTATATGACCGGTGCAGTATTCTTCGACGTAGCGAAAGCGTTCGATAAAGTCTGGCACAACGGCTTAATATAGGTACAAGCTGTACCAACTCGGTGTGCCAGATCGTCTCGTGCTCATCTTACGAGACTTTTTATCGAACCGCGTCTTTCGCTATCGCATCGAAGGAGCGTTATCCACTCCCCGCCCCATCCGTGCAGGTGTCCCTCAGGGCTCTGTAGTGTCCCCCCTCATATTCACGCTATACACTAGCGACATCCCTAAAGGTTGCCGTAGTTCGCAGTTGGGTCTGTTTGCAGACGACACTGCTACTGCAAATCTAGATCCCCCGACTCTATTCGCCTCACTCTCCAACGCGCAGTCGATAGACTGGCGGCATGGTTTACAAAGTGGCGAATAGAAGTGAACCCCGATAAAAGCCAAGCGGTTCTCTTTACGAAACTGCGTAAAAGGCTTAGATACCCCCTCCCCCGACCGATCACCATGTTCGGCAAGCCGATCCCTTGGGAGAAGCGAGCCAAATATCTCGGTGTCGTTCTCGATCATCATTTGACCTTCGCAGAGCACATAAAGATGGTTCGTTCGCGAGCCGCTTTCGCTCTCGGTAGACTCTTTTTCCTGGTCAATGCACGTAGCAAATTGTCACTTAGGTGCAAATTGCGCGTTTACACGGCGTGCATTCGACCGATCATGACCTATGCGGGTGCCGTCTTTGCTCATGCAAAACCCCGTCATATACATAGGCTGCAAACCGTGCAGAATAGATTCCTTCGTAGGGCGACAGGTTCCCCATGGTTCGTCAGGAACGAGGCTCTCCACCTCGACCTAAAGATTCCCACAATCCACCAATTTCTAAAACGCCTTTCAAAGCGTTTCTTTGAGTCCGCGGCCAAACATCGCAACCCTCTGGTTGTCGAGGCCGCCAGTTATGTCCCGAGTAGAATAAGTAAAGTTCGCCGCCCAAGGCATATCCTAGTAGACCCCGATGACCCCATAACCCTCCTCCAGGAGAGCAATAGGGAAACAAGCACAGTGTACAAACACAGACGCCTCCCGTCATTCCGACCTCGCCGCCGAGGTCCTTTGCGTTCTCGACCGCCGCGCCCCCGAGTAAATGATACTCCCCCCCGACCCTTGCTCGAAAACGAGGTGCCAGCAGTTGTTGCAGCTGTGCACGTAGCTTTAAATTCCCCGTATAATAATAATAATGATCAAAACCCTTTGATCCAGCCCGTCCCATCTTTTGATGTCCTCCCCCCGGATAACGCCCTAAGCCGAGGCTCGAACCCCGCAGGGCGTGCCCTTAGCGCGCGTTCATCCTAAGCTTTTTAGCTTAGTTTTATATATGTGCCCTGGCTGGAGGCTTTGAGTGTAGTAGCTTGAGGCAGCCACAGGATTGACCGGTTAAACAGCGAAGGTTTCTCAAAACCAGCTGTGAGATGCCCCACAGAAAAAAAAAAAAAAAAAAAAAAAAAAATCAACAAAGAGAGGTGTTGATTTTTTTTTTTTTTTTTTTTCCTTGAATTTGTATATATGTTTAGATTTATTATAGATATATATTATATTAAATGTATGTATGTGTATTGTAAGTGATAACCTATTTATGTACTGTTGTTCCTACCATTTCTAATGATATATTTTTAATAATTTTTTCTTTGTTCCTCTCAAGCAGAGCACCTGCCATCTAATCTCTTCACCACCCTTGGTTGACTGGTAGAGAATGCTTATGGCATTAAGTCCGCCTTTGTACCTTTTTGTGCGTGAGAAGTTTAAATAAACAAATGTAACAGAATCTCATGGTTAGCAGTAGCACTTTCGACCACTAGACCAACGAATCAGACTATATAAATATGTAGGTATGTAAATAAATAAAATGTAAATTGTACACCACAAAAAATTTATCAACCACTATAAACAATCTCCCCTCGAAATTTCCCTTCGTCCAATCTTCCTTGTTCTCCCTTCGATTTCAACCCTTTGAAATTATTATTTCCTAAGTATAATAATCTATCTTAAAGATTTAAACTGGTTTCTCTTCAGGGCCCATTGATTTTTTCCACTCTGCACATACTTAGAGTCCACCTTATCAAATTCGATATTATAAAATATGTATAGTCCTTCTTATAGTTTTCGACTGTTTAAATTTATTATTTCTTAATATGACTTGTGACGGAATTTAGTTTTAAATACCCAGTCACAACTGATGCAATATACGAGTAGTTCAGATGCAGAAACAATGTCATCATAATGTTATGACGAATATAATGTTTCAAGTGTGTACCAAGAATTAAGTTAAAAGCATGAAGAAGCCCTTTTTTTTTGTGTGGGAAATTATCAAATGACTTCTCCCGCTCTGGGCTGAGCGGGAGGGCGTGTCAGATTCTTACTGACTAAAACCCACCCGTGCCACGATTTCCCTTAAGGTTTAAAAAATGAGTGTAGTTATGAACCTTGAAGTTGATTTATTTATAACAAGGAACCCAATGTGTAAATAAGGTTTCTGGAGCAGGAGGATATTAAGACCGTTTTCCAGAGAAAGTTATTTTTTGCTTAAGACTCACCTTCTATTTGGAGAGTCTTTCCAGCACGCGTAGCATGACCACCGTAGAAACGAGTTTTGTCGACCGAAGAATAGACAAAATTACAGATTGTGATTGTTTATCTGTCATTTTGTCTATTCTTCCGTCGACAAAACTCGTTTCTACGGTGGTTATGCTACGCGTGCATGAGAATATAGAGGCCTGAGTAAGAAAGAAAGAAATAAAGAAAACGTTTATTTGGACACAGTTCGTGAAACACAAAATACAGACAAAATAAAAAAGAAAAAAAATCGTTTAACAATAATGTGTGTGCCTCACGGCTGCGCCAAAAAGGTTCGTTTTAGAGTAAATAACATGACATTTTAAGTGGTTAGTTATGTTTTTTACTGCCAAAAAAGGAGGGTTATGTGCTTGACTTGATGTATGTCTGTATAGTATGTCCGTCCCTATGTTCCGTCGTTAACTTCTAAACGGACGAACCGATTTTGATGAATGATAATTATGTCGTTAGATTCGTCTTTATTGCGCGAGTGTATAAAAAAGAAAAAGAAAATGGCGGAATTTTGGCGCCAAAATAAATGTTACTTGTTTTTTTTTCAAAATGAGTGGCTTTAAAAGGTAATTACAAAAATAAATACAAATTATATGTAAGTGTAGTGTAATTTCGAATGAGAAAAAAAAAAAAAATCCTTACTAAAAAGTTAGGTCTTTAAATTATTATTCAATTTAAGAAGATCTGAAGCCTCCATGCATGAAGTGCATGAGATTGTGATTTCATAAAAAACGTCATATTCTAACATGATCTTTCAGCAAAACCATACACCGAACAACAAGCAAACACACAAGCAGCACAAGCAGCGGAGCTATTAAATTTTTAAGTGTATCATAATATCGCATTGGGTCTAGCCTGTAAGGATAAGGATATTTGTATGGTAGGAGCGAATAAAAAATAAAAAAAACAAAACAGTGGCACTCCCGGAGTGCCGACAGAAGTGAAAACTTGAAAAAAAATCGGCACCTCGGTAATCAACGCGTTGATGTCTTTTACTCCACGGTGTCGGTAAATTGCGTTACAGTGTCGCGAAATCAATGGTTTAGTCCCATCTCAAAAATGCCCAACGCGCCTAAAGAAGTTTTCACTTCAAAAAAAATAACAACAACACAATGAATCCATTTATTTCAGCAGTATGGACTAACTTCAAGAATCAATCATAATTGCTTTGATCATCTATTTGTTTGTTGATCAATAGTTTGTCTTTATCAGATATGGCCACTCAATTCCATAAATTTTTAATCCATTCTTTTACTAATGTAGTCAAATCCTTTCTTCCCGATTAACAATAAAGTCTGGAAGTGTTTACGGCTCTTTAAAAAATTTAACGACCCTTTTTCTTTCGGCGCCAAACTCAATTTGAGAAGTCGTAAAAATGCTTTCGAGATGCGGTCAAGTCCGTGATTCCTGGAGGTGATTTATTTTTGTTTTGAGTTCACGACCCTGAGAATTTGAAAATCTGGGTAACGAAGTGAGTTGGCGAAGGTTATATCGATTCCTTTGTATCGACTATTCAAGTTGGAATCGATTTTCCAAGTAGGTAATGGTAATGCTAGTCTATGTCGACGGTGAAGTATCAATATCTAATAAGTAACTAACATTTTGGAGGTTTTCACTTTATTGCGTATCTTCCAATAATAAGTACGTTTATATCCCTAATGTGAAATATTTTATTGACATCATTATCACCATCTCAAGCGTTTCTTACAATTAAAAATTAAAATGTAAAATTAAAATGTAAAAAAGCTATATAAAAATACAATGTTTTTTTAGCTTCCTTTAAAATCATGGTTTTGTAGTTATTAGATATTGATACTACACCATCGATATCGTTTACTATTATTTCATACTTATTAAGTCTTTGTTCCTAGTGCATGATAATTGGCCAATATGTTGAAATTGTTCCTTAAGTCAGCTTTTATTATGTAAATTCAAATTCAAAATATTTTATTTCACATAAACCTACATGGGCACTTATCAAACATCAGAAGCTAGGTGCACGGTTCCAATTGGTCGTTTCCTATGGAGAAGAGCCGGCAAGAAACTGTGGTTACTCTTTGATGAAAAATAAATGGCTTTTACAATAAAATACAAAAAATGAAAAATAAAATGGCTTTTACAATATTTTCAAATAACAGTGTTAATAGGTATGGGAAGACGGTGTAGGGCTTTCAATAAGTACCAGGTACTTAATAAAATAGAAAATGGTCAACAGATCTACAGTCCACTAAGCCTACGGTGTTCTCACATTCACAAAATAGAAAAGAATCTATATAAAAGATAAATAAATTAATAAAAATAAAAAAACTATTTTAATTAAACGCAATTACACAATTGCTATTACAACTGTAACAAATCTGAATAATTATTATGTCCACAAAAGCCACTAATCCGCCCGTCTTTGAACGCCATTTTAGGGTTCCGTAGTTAACAAGGAACGCTAATAATTTCGTCATGTCCGTCTGTCTGTCTGTCCGCGGTCTAGCTCCGAGACCCTTAGTACTAGAAAACTGTAATTTGGTATAGGTAGGTATACATATTAATTACGCCGACAAAGTGGTAAAACAAAATTATGAAAAACATTTTTTAGGGTAAATACACGTAAAGTGGTGATGTTTTTTTTTATCCCTTGATGTGGGGCATCATTGGAAAGGTCCTTCAAAAACATTGTGAGTTTTCCAAAACCATTTTTGGATTCAGGGATCCGTTTGCGAAATATTAAGCTTTAAGGTGCTAATTTTTGTTAGAGTCAAGTCCCCCCCCCCCCTGCCAGCTAAATGGTTGGTTTTGGATGTGTGAAAAAAATCACAGTAGTAGTTTAGATAACGAAATTAAAAGGAAAACTATCACAGCTCAGTAGGCTTTACAAGTTAACGAGTAATAATTGACCAACTTAACTTTGCAGTTCCAAAATACGTGTTATCCCATACATTTCGTATGGGAGAACATGTTTATCAACTACAAAGTTAAGTTTGTTTTTGGGATAAATTCATCCCAACTACAGAACCCTTCATTGTGCGTGGTCCGACAAGCTCTTGGCCGGTTTTTTCTTGCTTTGATACATCGTGCTTCGTTTAAATTTTACGTTAGCTTTAGATTTGGATCACGAGCTGCAGTGGCTCAAAGTATATCACGATCATCATCATCAGCCTACAGCGGTCCACTGCTGGACATAGGCCTCTCCAATTGCACGCCATTCAGCTCGATTCTCGGCAACTCTCATACAGCTGCTAACCGCCACCCTGCGAAGATCGTCGCTCCACCTAGCCTGAGGGCGTCCTACCTTACGTTTGCCGATTCGCGGTATCCACTCAAGAACTTGTCTACCTTAATGGTCATCGGTTCTACGGCTAATATTGCCGGCCTATTGCCACGTCAGCTTGCTTATTCTGTGAGCTATGTCGACAACTTTGGTTCTCCTGACAGATCACAATTCAGATGTTAAAGATCCTCTCAGTTCGGTCTTTTCTTCATCCTTGACTTCTGTTCAACCCACAAGTGACACGTGGAGGTCTCCAGAATAACTGTGTGTGCAAACACCTGATGTGCGTCATATGTATTTGGAATATCAAACAAAAGTTAGCGCAGCGCATTCCATTGGCTTGCGTTCATTTATAGTGGCGTCGGTTTGGCAACAAAACTCTGCTCGTTAACCGACTAACAGGTGAAACGACATATTTAAGAGCTATTGTAAATGCACTAAATCATTTTTAGCTCAAGACACCGACGATTTACAGCTTCACCCATATAACATACTGTGAAATCTTTGTTTTGACAATGTCTGTTTTTAGTTGATCATATCTCCTAAATTTCTCGACCGATTTTAATATAACATTTAACTATCGATAGATAATTTATCTGGCTACTTTTCAGTTTTTATTTTATTAAAATTGGTTTGCCAATTCTTGAGATGTAGTCATATTTATGCAGGTAAGTCATAGTTTTTATTTACGGTTCCAACGTGTGTGCGACAGAAAAGATACGGTGGTAGAACTTTCATGGATAATATGCTTTTTTACAAAGAGGACTAGAAAAGGATAGACTCATTCTAAAAACTTACTCAACAGTCTAGCCGCCGCCGCCACGCGCGATTTGAATAATACATTTTGCACTTTTTTGGAGGCTAAGGCCGTGCGCACTTTGGCCGCGTTTTCGTACGAATTTTACTGGTACGAACACATACTAAGACGTACGAACGATCCCGTCTTTTCAAGTACAAAGGGAGCGCGCAGACTGCGTGCGAGTTAGTCGTACGTAGGTATAGTTCCGACGTCTGAAAACAATTCAAACTTTTTGGGATTTTTCATGCGTTCAATGCGATATCACCGGAACACTGCCTATTTGACAGAGAAAAACGTATTCAGTGTGCGCACTCAATTCGTACGACCACGATCGTACGTTTACGTAAGATACAAATTCGTATCCAAATTATATATTTAATGTATACAAAATATTGTAAACATTTTAAAAGCGTAACGGTGGAGGTTCTTGTTCTATTTTTTGTAAAGTTTGACGTTCAAAAGTGCCTTTGAAAAGTGCCTTGACTTTGACTTTGAATCTTTCATGGACCTTCTCCAATGAAACCATTTAAGTATGTTTTGAACTGCCTAGTTGGTCAAGTCGCAAGCGCGACTGCTGAGCATGAGGTAGGGTTTTGATTCCCGGGTCGGGCAAAGTGTTATTGGGTTTTCCATCTGAATTTATGCCCGTTTGATGGCAATAGGCTCGCCCCCTATTGCATGGGACTTAAACGTAACTGGCGAAATGTGGGTTTACTTTTAGGTACCATCGAAGAAACCTATAATTAAGCAATTTTAAAACGAAATCCCGTGTACACGACCCTTTTTTTTTCGTAGGTAACCGTTACTATAGTGGCCGAGCGCTGCAAGCAGAAATAGTCCTTACGGTGTATAGGTATGGGTTTCTTCGATGGTACACCTCTGCCTAACACTTCGGAGAAATACAGGCGTGATGTTATTCTTTAAAATACTATTACAAAACAAATAAAATTTGATGTGCGCACTTCGCGGCCGCCATTCCATGTCTGTTTGACAGTTGCGCTTTGACCATAGATAATTACGCTTAAATCATTATGTCTATGGTAAATACGGGTTTTGACAATGACAACTATCTTTGAAGCGGCGCGGCGCGGCAAAGTAGATGCACGCCGTAACTTTGTTGCAGCGACAATATTTACTTACGTGAACAATTTTGCACACTGCAATAATACTTAATTAAAAGTTCGAAACCACGAACTATGAATGTAACTAACGGCTTTAAATACTGAGTGATCTAATAGCCATGATTAGGTACAGCACAGGAATGTGGTCTATTTTCTAAACAACGTTTATAAGGTGTTATTAATATCTATGTGTTCACATTCAAGTGCAGTGCGGTCTTGATGTGACGTCATAGTTTTCAAGGAGTTTTGTAATTATACAACTTGTGATTTATTTGATTAGTATTTGAGCTGAAGGAAGGAGTTCTTCCAGGAAGTAGGTACTACGACCATATTCCTATAGGCCATATTATAAAAAACCCTGTTCGATCCGTGAGGGTGTTGTTTGGTATCGTACACTGAGAATTGAAATATTCAGGAAAAAAGAAAAAAATCGCCCCATTTTTTTTTCAATGGATTTATTTTACTGGGTCATTACATTGGGCGCGGCCGGCCGTCGTTTAGCGGGTGTCTTCAAGTCATAACTTATGATTATGACCCCTGTTGAAAATTTTCTAACTTTTAATGGATTTTGGGTAATTTTTGTACTTACTAAAAATATGAATTTTAAATAGAAAGAAAGAAAAACAATTATTTGGACACAGTTCGTGAAACACAAAACACAATAACACAGTGAAAATAAAAAATAATGTTTTTAAAAACAATAGTGTGTGCCTCACGACTGCGCCAAAAATGTTCATTTCAGCATTAATGCTGTCTGACGCTGGTTTTCTAATGAACTCGACGGAGAGTACAAACAGTTTCAACATACCTAATACATAATTTGTATACCTACTTAGAAAACTAAATAAATAAATAAGCACGTAATAAAATATGGGTATAAATGTGGGTGTACCTGCTACAGGGACACCTCTGCCCAATCCTTCGGGGAAACAAGGCGTGATGTTATGTTATGTGTTATGTTAAAATATAATATCCACATAAACTAAAAAAAAAACAGTCCCAACAAAAACCAGAATGCCAAATAGCAATAACTTTTTAATTTTCAATAGTAAACATTATTTTTATTACTTTTTGGTACTTGCGCCCAGGTTTTGGGGACAAGACCGGGGAGTGTGGGATTTTTACCTCACTAAAACCACCTCGGTGGTCACCATCTGCACATGGAAGGGGCACCGTTACCTCTCAAAAGACCAATCCGGAACCCCCTCTGTGCAGCGCTTGTTAGGGCCCATCTCTGGGGAGACTGTAAAGGAATCTCCCCGAAACCTAACTGTACAAGTGTGCAAGGCAGCACGTGACCACTGTGCACCGTCTACCCTGAGGTCACTCAGTGGGCGGACAGAGTCCCCACTAAGCGCCCATGATCCCTAATTCCCGCCTGCCCTAAAGATTGCAGACGGGGTTTCGGCGTGTTAGGCGTCGAGGCGGTTGCCTCCCTAACGCCTTCTCCTACGAGCGGGATCAGCCCTCTCACGATCCCGCTCGGCAGCTTCCTTCTGAACCATCACGGTCTCACAGAAGGAGGCCATTTCTCGCCAGTTCTCCGACGCCGCCAGCATAGACTCAACTACTGCTGGTAAAGACAAATCTCGCCCGATCTTGGCGACCAGGACCCGTCTTTCAGCGGCCCACTCTACTTTTTGGTACCTATGTACCCCCCTCGGATCGGACAGGTTTTTTTTTTACATATTTTATATCGTTGCTGAATATCTGCTTCGGTTTAGTCTCGATGGGATGGATGGCCTTCTCAATTGGTTACTGGGGCGACTCGCTTGTGAGAAACCAGTCCAACCGATTCGCGACCGTAAAAGATATAAATCACACAACACTAAATTGCTCGAAGGACCAAATGTTGGGGTTGTAATGCCCAACAGTGAAAATGTTATGTACTTGTTATGTAAACCTGTTAGGTATGTTATGTTATGTAAATGAGTAGACGAATGATTCCCTTGATGGATTTATTGCTACTAAGTATAATTAGACATTTGTTCCACTTAAAAATGCTATGTAAGCTAAACAATATCGATGTGCATTATTGAGTTTGTCGTACAAACTACCACAGTGTACAGCGTAGCTCGTGCACGGACTGTGGGGGCCTCAGGTATAGCACAGAGAAGCAAGAAGGCGGACTGTTGATCACTCAACAGGGGCTGCCTGCTTGTTGGTGCTTGTATATCATCTACTCATCAAAATAATGATAAAATATCTTAAATTCACTGACAGACAACGCATAGCCTAAACCGCTAGATATAGAAGCCGAATGGTAGTTCCAGAGATTAGCGCGTTCAAACAAAAAACAAACTCTTTAGTTTTATTATTAGTATAGATATAATTATTCTTATTTAAATGTGTATACAAGTATCTGATTTAAGACCGTATTTGACAGAATCATTTAAACTCATCTTCATTTTTAGGGTTCCGTACCTCAAAAGAAAAATCGGAACCCTTATAGGATCACTTCGTTGTCGGTCCCGCAGTCTGCCAAGAACCATTTTCTCAGTAACGCGTGGAGGTATCAAGTTGAAATTAATATTAAATATGTATATATATATATGTTCCCTTGGAGCTCTAAAAAAATCAAGCTTCTAAATCAACGCAATAAAAAAATACGGCCATTTATGTGACATATTTAAATACTCGCAAATAAATCAAAACTTACAGGGTTCTTCCCGTTGACCTAGAATGATGAAATTTGGCAAGAAGCAAGGTCTTACAGCACAAGTAAAGGAAAAGTCCGAAAATTGATCATTTGTAATATTTTGAAACATAAAAAAAAACGATTACAAATTTACATTTGCAGTTGAAGAAATTGACCGTGAGGTATATCGATGTATAAGAGAACATGTTGCTCAACTACTTACTAACTTCTAGGAATAAATTCATCCCAACTACGGAACTGAAGGGTGCGTGGTCCGATACGCACTTGGCCGGTTTTTATTACGAAGTGCATTTTAATTAATTCATAAACAAGGAGAATAAACTTTGTTAATTGTTGTGTCATCAGCCATCACTCATCATCAGGCATGTTGAAGTGTTAAGTGGGCTATACGGATAATATATTATGTCATCCATTTTTCTTTGAATTAAATACTTATAACATCTTAACTGTATTCCCCGAAGACGAGGGAAGACGATTCACACTCCGGGCTCCTCCTGAAACATTGTATCCCTAATGGAAAATTCAGTAAATACAGGGTGGCAGGGACATTGCCGCGAAAACTGTTTCCATGGATTCAGTACATGATTCTGAATGCCCCTTTTTTTTTGGTGAGAAATTATCAAATAACTTTCCCGCTTTGGGCGGAGCGGGAGGGCGTGTCAGACTCTTACTGACTAAAACCCACCCGTGTTCCTTCAGTTGCCATGGTTTCGCGGGTCACGATTTCCCTTTCGGTTTTATTCGCAACCCCGGCAGGCATCGGCACTAGCGGACCCCGTTAATTCTGCTGACATTTCTTTGAGGCGCGCGTGGAACACAACGCGCCGTCGACCCGGGCCTGGTCCTTATCGAACGGCGAGCTTCCCATTGCTCACTGTCCGCAAGCCCGCGCCTACGGTGGCTGGAAATCGGCTCGCGATTCCCGACGCCCAGGGCGTCTCCTCCAGCGGCGGTTAGGGCGTGAGGGCGCGAATTTTGCCTCTCCCTCACGCGTTCCGCCTCCTCCTTCGCGAACATTACTGCTTCGCAGAAGGAGGTGACGGCCTCCCATGCCCTCCATACTCCGAAAACTGTTACCATGGATTCAGTACATGATTCTGAAAACCCCTGCGTTGAAATTTTTCGTCGGTTATTTTAAAAAAAATCTGCTGATTCACTTTCGTTGCATACAACAAAACAGAAAAGAGTTTTCTTGGGCGCGCCGCGCATGAGAATAAAGGTTCTACAAAATATCATTTTTGCAAGCACACCGCATAATCGAATTGCATTTCAACGCTACGCTACGCTACGGCGCCGTAGCGTAGCGTAGCGTTGAAATGCAATTACGTAGAATTGCGTAGAATCACGAAAGGTCTACGAAAGTTATTAGCATTTTTCAGATACAATGGCATAAGTTGCGCATATGTAATTCTTAAGACACAGGTTGTGTCACAAAGGTGACATTTAAGATAGTGAGCAAAGATGTAAATCTAACAGCGAATCAATTTTCACGCCTCCCGCATAACCTAAGCCTAATATTATTCCACAACTCATAAATACGAAGCATAAGAGAGTGCCTTGCGATCGAAAAATTTGTTTTGCCTCCTTTCTGCAACTGTTTTTATTGTTACACTCCTGCTAGTACACAGAACCTACTTCATTCATATACCATTCCATAGATAGATTAATTCTGCACTTAAAAAAAAACTCCGGGAGTGCCGACAGAAGTGAAAACATGAACAAGATCGCCTTGGTGGAAGAAAAATACTTGTATAGAACATTGGTCCGTAACCTTATCTAAATAAAGAGCACAATCGCGTTTACAAAAAATAATACTTCCGAAGCCTTTAAAGTAAAAATACTTACCTACATATAACATTGATCCGTAACGTAATATTAATAAATAGCATAATCACGTTTACAAAACCTTTAAAGTAAAAATACTTGCTTAGAACATTGATCCGTAACTTAATATAAATAAAGAGCACAGTTGCGTTTACATGAATGAAAATGAGTGTCGTCATGGTGTCGCGAAATCAATGGTTTAGTCCCATCTCAAAAATGCCCAACGCGCCTAAAGAAGTTTTAATCAAAGATGGCTATAATGGTGACATTTGTTAGAGCTTGTTTTCAGATAACTATCTCAAATTTGTTGACTGCCTCGTTGGTCTAGTGGTCGCAAGCGCTACTGCTGCGCTCGAGGTCCTGGGTTCGATTCCCAGTTCGGGCAAAGTGTTATTTTTTCTATCTGGAATTTCTCAGTAGCAGCCCGGAGTCTGGATTTATGCCCGGTTGATGGCAATAGGCTCGCCCCCTATTACATGGGACTTAAAAACATAACTGGCGACCGCTCGTTTGTATGAGCTCTGAAATATTTTTATCACCGATGTCAGTAATGTCTAAGATAATTTCAGAAAGTACATTTGAATTGAAAAAGTTACATTGGTACTTGCCCGGGTAACCCACAACCTCGTGCATTAGAGGCAAGGCCATAACAATGGGCCATCACAATTTCTTCATGTATCATTTTTTATTATGATTTGAGGTAGAAAGTAATTCGTTAAAAGATTAAAGGTAAAAAAAAATATCCTCTGTGTCATCTGTGGTCAGTTCCAACATTGACTATCAGAGGGCCCACACAATTGGCAATATAAGAGGGTTTATCATAAAAGTTGCCAACGTCGTAAATAGCTGTCAAATATTTACAAGTTTTGATTCCCTAATTTAGCAATATTACTGTATGGAAATAAGAAATTTGGCTAACTATACTCTATTTGAAATAAGATTAGACATTTAACTAAACCTTTTTTACAGTCCGTTCAACCGATTTTGACTTCTATTGCGTTAGTGGTATGACAAATGGCAGCTGCAGTAAGCAGTTGGTATTGTAACCACTTTTTTGCTTTTAATGCCATCCTTATGCCTACCGTATAGAAGTCAGAATCGGTTGAGTGGACTGTAAAAAAGGTTTGTTTAATTGTCTAATCTTATTTCAAATGGAATATAGTTCCCTAGAATATTAATAATGAAATGCAATAATTAATATCGTAATACCGAATATTTAGTTTTATATGTAAAATAAGAATTTGGAAACTTTCCAAATGCCTTTTTTACACCTAAAATTGTTGCAACATTAAATTCAGTGTTATAAAATTGCAATTCATTATTAATATTCTAGGAAACTAGTTAGCCACATTCCTTATTTCCATACAGTTATATTGCCAAATTAAACAAATTAGTGAAATATTTGATATCTATTTGCGACGTTGCCCACTTTCAGAATAAACGCTCATAATCGCTTTTATAGCGTTTCTTATTTCTAAAGCATTTTTCAACGGTATTGACGTAAGCTTGTCGGTAGCTGTAGCTGTCAGTCATCATAATACATTTGTCATTTTTGACTTTTCCATCATCGTCAACGCTGATAGAATGTCACTTTGTCATTTTGTCTCGGCACTCAGGTCAAATGAGTTGGCACTTAGCAACATCGTAGGTAATTGATCATACCAACTTACATCGTCCTATTTTAAAACAATTACTAATATGGGCGACGCATCACTTGAGTCAACAGTGTAATAAGTATTTTATTCATAACTAACCAATAAGTGGATAACAATTAAAATTCTATTGTGTCTCGTTAATGACAGTTGAATGGTTAATTAAATTTGCTGAATGTAACTACATATTTATAAGACATAAATAAATAGTTTAGTCATTATTTGTTTTTCTCTTTAATTCTGGAAAACTATTTGTTTAGGTATTTGTTAATTAATTCCTTCTAATGGGTGACTAAACAATAAATGATCTATGAAATTGCAATTGTTTTAATGACTAAACTACGCAATGAAGTCAGGCATAAAATCATAAGCAAAATGTTTAAAAATATTTTATCTGTGGATTTTTTCAAATGAATTTAAGGAGCTTACAAGTTTTAGGAAACATTTAACTGCGCGACAAAAAGGGAACTATTGGACTTCAAATGATGAGTACCTTTTTTTAATTAATACGCGTCTTTTTAATTTTTGGTCTTTTAAAACATTCTTATCTGTACCTACCTACTTTTAAAGTAGATCAGCGGAGAATTCCATATGTTTTGTATTAATTCATTTCCTGTTAATTATTATATCCATGGAGTTTCTTGCCCGTTCTTCTCCATAGGTACCTATTACGCTTTAGAATAGGCAACTAGCTTCATCTCTCTGACTGACCGACCCCTTGACAATTCAAAAGTACCTGTAAATGGTTTAATTGAAATAAATGCTTTGAGTTTGAGGTACAAAAAAGGCAGTAAGTTTTTCCATCCAAATATCAAATGAATGATTTACAATGTGGTAGGCAAAACGAAACGATTAAAAATTTCACTATGAGATCAACCACGAAATATGAAAAAAAAAAATGAGGCATCGCGGGACGCCTGGCAGATGTGAAATATCGAAATTATTATGTACAGGTATTATTATAATATGCATAAAAGGATAGTTTACGACAAGAAATAAATCGTCGCTCGCATGACTAACGGTCCTATCTCCGTATTGTCAATTATTCAGGAAAAGCGTTTTGCAGTTACGACATTTCTAACTAAGATAAAATTATAATCTATCGGTAATTCTGAATATTTAATTATATTTATTCGTAAAGAGTATTTACAATACTTTATTTTTACGATATAGCTACGTATTTATTTTTAATTATTAAAACAGATAGAACACTTTGTGAAAATTTTATTTATCAATCCGAACAGAATTAGATAGGACTTTTAGTCATGCGAGCGACGAAATATGGCGACAGTCAGTCTGACCCGCCGATATAGATGTTTCACATTAAAAAACAAATGTTTTAATCAAAAACAAAATTATTGTGTTTTTTTTTCAAAGAATAAAACACACCACATAACATCACACCTGTAATCTCCGAAGGGTAGGAAAAGGTAGAGGTGTAACTATGTATTATGTACACCGACATTTCACCAGTTATGTTTAAGAAAAAAAATATTCTTTATTTAAATGTTGTTCGGATGTTGGCTGTTGGCTGCGTCGGCGTCGCCACGCCAACAGCCGATCTAAATCGCCGCAAAAAAACTGCTGTTCCCTATATAGTGCAATATCTACGCAATCGAAGCGTGCAGTATAGATAGCAGAGTTTCTTAATACATATTTCAGAGTGCCTCGTTGGTCTAGTGGTCGCAAGCGCTACTGCTGAGCATGAGGTCCTGGGTTCGATTCCCGGGTCGGGCAAACTGTTATTGGGTTTTTCTATCTGAAATTTCTCAGTAGCAGCCCGGAGTCTGGATTTGTGCCCGGTTGATGGCTATAGGCTCGCCTCTTATTACATGGGACTTAAACATACCTGATGAAACTACACTTGTCGCGGTCTGTTCGTGGATAGGTGACCATCTTAACATACCGAGACCCCTCCGTGCCTCGGAAAAAACGTTAAGCCGTTGGTCCCGGCTGTCATTCGAAAGTCTGACAATCAGTCTTACCAAGGGGTATCATCGTGTTACACAGTAAGTGGGTTGTGGAGGTCAGATAGGTAGTCGATCCATGTAAAATACTGGTATTCAGCTGCATCAACCATTTTTCAGATTATCTAATGTACATACATCTTTTATGGGGTACCTACTGTGTTAAATGTTACAGCAAAATACCTTGTGAAATATTGCAATTAAATGAAAGAAAATTTAAAACTCCTATTAAAAGTACACTTTGTAAATAAGCATATTACAAATTAGAGGATTATATCCAAGATAAGAGTGCTTGGAAACATGCTGGTCCTGCTCCATAGGACAATTTAGAATCAAGACAAAATCAAACTGGTTGCTAATTTAATTGTAAAATTTATTATTTTGTGTTTTATGACATTGATTTTACATTCTGTGATTATTTCTTCACACACTGACTTATTAATTACATTTTTTTTGGAAAATCGTCTACTTTTACAATGTTTGTAAATATGTGAGCACCGTGTATCTATCTATCACATATTAAATTATCTGTCGTTGCTTCATTTTTAATTCTTTTTACCTATTGTGGTATAGTAATTTTATTCTAGGTGCATCGTCTTCACATATAATTATTTAACTAATGTACGTACCTATACAAACTATTGTAAAACATTTTAAATACATACATGGGCCTATTTGAAATAAATGATTTGACTTGACTTGACTTGACATCCGGCTAGACTAGAAGGCGACCCCAATGCAGTTAGGGTTGGCTAGGGAGATGATGAGTTGCTCCAAAAGTAAAAGTTCTTCATTTTCATGAGTTGTACACTCCCTTAAAGTATATCTGTCACCGTAAGATTGTGAGAACCGTTAGTTTATAATCTGACGGAATTATTTCCGTTAGATTATAAACTGTCGAAAAATTGTGAACTGGGTGAAATGGGTTAGGTTAGGTTAGAACAGTGACCAACCGCGCGCGAGCCGAGCGAGCGAAGCGAGCGGTGTCGCGGTAGCGGCCGGCGAGCGCTACTTCCAAGTTGCTCGCAGCCAGGCAGGCTATTTAATATTAGCGCAAGGTGCGTTACGTCACAAGCAAGTTTGATACCAGTTCACAATTTGTCGGTTTCTCATGGAAAGATTATAAACTAGCGAAAAATAATGCGTTAAATTGTAAATGGTTCGTTGCAGTTCACAATTTTTCGACAGTTTATAATTTAACGGAAATAATACCGATAGATTATAAACTAACGAAGTTCATAATTATACGGTGACATATCCATCTGAACCTACCACACTTTATATTTTAAAATTGGTCTGTATTACCTATTCAGTAAGAACGCTTTTACGGGCAATCGCAACTGGACCTTACGCTTAATGGTCACACAGAAGCTAACATATTTAACATAACCATTGGTTTCTCCTCACCACAGATTACTTATATCCTAGCTCCTCACACGGGAATTTTGGCGATTGGGGATGACCTTTTTTTTTGGGTGCGACATTATCAAATAACTTCTCCCGCTCTGGGCGGAGGAGGTGTCAGACTCTTACTGACTAAAACCCTGCCTGTATGGTGCCAGGAGCCACGGTATCCCTTTCGGACTTTCCCGCAACCCAGGCATCGGCCCTAGCGGACCCCGTCAGTTGTGCTGACATCTCTATGGCATGGTCCTTATCGGACGGTGAGCCACCCATTATTCACCGTCATTGGGGATACCCCTAAGAGAAAAACTAAGGGATAAGTACCTACTTACCAAACCTTAAAAGAGAGTGCATCAGTTAGGTGACAACGTCGCACATCTCTATCAAATATTTCGCGTATTGATTAATATTTGTCAATAATGAAATGAAAATTTCTAAAAATAAAACATTTAATATCGCTATGCTCTTAAATATTTATTAGGAATTGACTTCCACCCTGAATGAAGAAAAGAGTTCCTGATAGGCCTGACATTATCTGCAAATCGGTGTTAACTGTCAAATAGCTGTCAATGCATCCTGCGCGCACCCCACAACTCTGAGGATGTGGATAAGGATGAATGAAGGATGAGAAAAAGTGGAACGTAGTCACCTTTTTAAAATAATCATCGTCTAAAAACACATGCGAATGTGATACTTAATAATTATGTATTATACCTACATACAAATGGTAGTACATAAAAAGGTGTTGGTTGGCGCCAGATCGTAGTGTTGTTGCGACATCCGTACGGTACGGACCGAACGCAAACAACGTTCGCTTTTCCCGCGCGAATACGAAATTCAAAAGTGACGTTTATTTGTTTTTTATTTTTTAATAAATAAATTTCTAGCCTGTGTTTCTTTGAATTAGAAATAAAATGGGCAGTTAATATATTTTTTAAATTTAGTTTTTTTTTGTCGGACTTGTGTTTTGAGGACTAAAGGAGAGAGGATTTTGCATTTGTTTTTGTCTCCAAGGCTGTGTTAGTGATAAGTTGTCATGGCTTACACGTAAGTATTATATTCCGTATTTTTAATTTTATTCAAACGCCACTTTGTGTTCAACAACGTTCATAAACCATGTAATTGGTGTTAGACGTGCAATGAATTTTAATGACCGCAGCGCGCCTTATTCATGTATTTCCTCAGGACCAAAAAAAAATTACTGACGAGAAAAATAAACAATTTAAAATTTTAATAAAACATTTAGTTTATTTGTTACACCTGACACAATCTCGGACAAACGTTGCATTTTATAAATCAACCCGAAATTAAATTGAAGCATCAAAATTTTATTTAAATAACAATAAAAATATTTATCTCGTAGCACATTCCATAAATATCTAGGTTATCAAAACTTACTCATGCCGATAAAATGTTAAAAATGCGAATCAAATTGTATCAGATTATTCTCAATCGCGAAATCTCTTATTCAACTTTGGCCCAAAAAATACTACTTTATTTGGATCTTAAATGAATATTTAAATAAAATATAGATCCAGGGTCTGACAAAACCTATTTATTTAAAAATCGCAGATGTAAAAAAATGTAGACACAAAAATCAGTAATTACAAAAATATATATTTAAAATTTTGGATCCCAAGACGAAAGATAAATTAAAAAAAAAAAACATTTTCGTCCTTTCCTTAATACTAACTGTTTTATTATTATTTTATTTATTTCAAAGTAAATCTCCATACAGTTTACATAATAACATCACAATAAGATTAAATCACAAAATATGTATAAATATTAAATATTATAAATAAAAGTTAGCGTGTTAGTAACAAATTGTACCTTTAAATTATTTCACTACTGTTAGTATACCTGTAGCCTAATTGCGTAACTCATTTTCGTAAACAATTTCGCGAAATTTGTTTCATTTTGACATTTCAACAATATTCATTGCGTTATTTACATTGTTGAACAGATTTTTTTTCCAACTTATGAAGCAATGGATTAGAAATCTGTTTCAAATCGAAACAAATTGTGATTGTGTTGTATTACGCAATTAGGGTGCTGTACTTATCATGCCTATGGCTATCCTTATCCATTGGTTATGGAAAAAACAGCAATTGAGTGAATCATTAATAGTAATATTTAACACTAATTACCTACCCGAACATAATACCTATCTATAAATTAATTATAAGGTTTAGTAACACCGTTTATTTAATTTTACACAAGATAATATTTATATAATTTATGTACAATACAATAAATAATAATAATATGTACGTCATGTAAAAATATAGGGAAACAGCAGATATTTTTTTAGTGATTTCAGGTTTGGTCCCAATTAGTAAAAGTTGTTCATAATGATGAGTAAAATCCCAGTCACCCTATATATATAAAAACAAGGCAGGGACAGATTCATAGGCCATATATTTTTTTTATTTCAGCGGAAGTATAAACCGCATACAATCAATGGCGCCTGTGTATAATCTGATGGGGCCTTATCTAGTGATAAGCATAATTATTGTAATATTATCGCCAAGTAGGTTCAATACTAATACACACATATTTTATTTATATTATTGACATTGACTATCAATATTCTCCTGCCCTTTTTCCAATATATTTGCGGTCGGCGCAACATGTCGTTTTCTTGCATTAAACATTTGTTGTCGTTTCGGTGACTTGTATTGAAATTGACTATAATGTACTTACTGGAATAAAATACACCGAGTGGGGACATCGGCACTCGATTCTTGGCCCCTAAGCGTAGAATTTTTTCTTTATTTTAATCCGATGAAAATTTTCAATGCTGCACGCTTAGTATGACCACAATAGAAAAGTCTTTTGTCGACGGAAGAATAGACAAAATGATAGATAAACAATCACAATCTGTCATTTTGTCTATTCTTCCGTCGACAAAACCCGTTTCTATGGTTATTATGCTACGCGTGTGTAGAATCATGTAGGTACCTACTTTTAAATGGTAATAGATTGCTCGTCGATGTCCCTTACGACAAGGGCTTCACAATTACATAAAAAACTACCAATTTCTACCGCTAAGTAGAGGTACTCGAGTTTATAGGATCTCTCTGAAATTACAGATTTTTTGACTTTTTAATAATTTTTTTTCGTGACTCTCAATTCCATTCTTGATCATTTATTGAATTTAAAAAATGGACTGTCTCATTGGTCTAGTGGTCGCAAGTGCAACTGCTGAGCCTGAGGTCTTGGGTTCGGTTCCCGGGTCGGACAAAAAATTATTGGGTTATTGTATCTGGAAATTCTCAGAAACATCCCGAAGTGTGGACTTGTGCCCGGTTGATGTCAATAGGCTCGCCCCGTATTACAGGGGACTTTATTTTTTATTTTATTAACTTAATAAAAATTCCTAAAGCTAGGTTACATTGCCCCACAAAACTGCTTACGCAGTTTTAACTGTGAGATCATTGAGTCTCTCGTACAGTAAACATATATTTATCAGGTACATCTATAATCTATATACCTAATATTCAATACCTACACTCACATAGAATCTAACAAATATTTTTTAAGATTACGAGCAAATTTTAATTTATTAGCTTCTTGCCTGATGTCAGCAGGCAAAGTAAGGGCAAACATAACTGGCGAAATGTGGGTGTACTATGAGTACACCTCTGCCTAACACTTCGGGGAATACAGGCGTGATGGCAATGGTTTGAGAAAAAAATGTTGCAAAGAAAATATACAATACTAGCTGCGCCCCGCGGTTTCACCCGCATAAGTCTCGATCCCGTGGAAATATCGGGATAAAAAGTATTCTATTTATTAATCCAGGCTATAAACTATCTGTTTGCTAAATTACATCCAAATCCGTTTAGCAGTTTTTGCGTGAAAGAGTAACAAACATCCATCCATCCTCACAAACTTTCACATTTATAATATTATAAAGTATATTAAGTAAGTATTAAATATATTAAGTATAAGTATATTAAGTATCAAGTGTATTAAGTAAGTATTAAATATATTAAGTATAAGTATATTAAGTATCAAGTGTATTAAGTAAGTTATATGAGGCCGGGATTTCAGACAAAGATCGCGATTGCATAGATATTTTGCGAAAACCTGGAAAATTATGTAAGTAAGGCCCAGGCACGAAGAATTCATGTGTCTATTTTCTCTCTCATGGCAGGTCGAAATAACCTCGTTTTGCATATTTACGTAGGTATTATGAAATTAGCATGACAAAGAATACGTACGAAAATTAATTCGTAAATATTAATAGCCACCAGGTCAAAATAACTTAAAACAGAATAAGAATAAGCGCCGTCATAAAAAGATAATAACTAGTTATTATTATATTTTCAGTCGTTAACAAAATTATCATGACAAAGAGTGTTAACAACGCACATTATATTATTATGAAATAACCGCCTTGACTTTATGTTAAGTACTTATTTATCTACTTTGAACAAAAAAAAATGTCGTTAAATCTTCACCTCAAAAGGAATCAACTCGGTCTATTGCAGTCCAATGCTGGACATAGGCCTGCGGTCGTTACCACTGGGCCATCACAGTCAACTATAATTTTTCAAAATAAATATCAAGTCATTTATTAAAATTAGGCTGAGAATCAGCAGTTTTTGAACGTCAAAATTACATAAGACAGTCCTCTTAAAAGGGTATATCCTAAAAATTGGCAATGTTGTAAATAGCTGTCAAATATTTACCTGTTTTGATTAATTTAGTAATATTACTGTATGGAAATAAGGCATGTGGCTAACTAGTTTCCTAAAATATTAATAATGAAATGCAATAATTAGTATCGTAATATCGAATATTTATTTAGTTTTAGATGTAAAAAAAAGAATTTGGATTCTTTCCAAATGCCTTTTTTACACATAACATTGTTTTAACATCAAATTCAGTGTTATAATTGCAATTCATTATTAATATTCTAGGGAACTAGTTAGCCACATTTCTTATTTCCATACAGTAATATTGCCAAATTAATAAAAACAGCGAAATATTTGACATCTATTTGCGACGTTGCCCACTTTCAAAATAAACGCCTTTCACAAGTTCCTAGTACTTTAGCAGGGAAGAAAAAGTGGCGCAACAAACTCCCCAGCATTAGCCAGCAATTCGCAAAACTAACCAACTAGAAAGGTTACTAACCGTTTCCCTTCAATGCGCTTAACAGCTAGCCCAGAATGATAAGAACCTGATAATCTGTGTTTTCTTGTAGACCTCACTGGTTGGAAACAGTGACCTATTTAGGACCCGATTCAATCCATCTATTGTGCTACTACTGTTGGTCACTGCGATAGTGCGATACAATCTATAAGTTCGTGCTCATGAAAATCAATATGTAATTTTAAATATCCAGAATTAATGAACAGATACCATAAACAGGATGGTTTAATGAACCACCTGTATTTTGTAATTCCGACTCTTGTTTTTGAAGTGAAAACTTCTTTAGGCGCGTTGGGCATTTTTGTGATGGGACTAAACCATTGATTTCGCGACACCATGAAGACACCTCATTCTTGTAAACGCGATTGTGCTCTTTATTTATATTACGTTACGGATCAATGTTCTAAACAAGTATTTGTACTTTAAAGATTTTGTAAACGCGATTGTGCTCTTTATTTATATTACGTTACGTATCAATGTTCTATGCAAGTACTTTTACTTTAAAGGTTTCGGAAGTATAATTTTTTGTAAACGCGATTGTGCTCTTTATTTAGATAAGGTTACGGACCAATGTTCTATACAAGTATTTTTCTTCCACCAAGGCAATCTTGTTCAAGTTTTCACTTCTGTCGGCACACCCGGAGTACCACTACCATTTTTTTAATTTACTTAGTTATTTACAAGTTGTGTGACCGATGGAAATAAATTATGAACTTCCTTACAAATTATCCCCTATTTAACCTCCTTAGGTGATGAATTTTCAAAAAATCCTTTCGTAGTGCTCACCTTACTTAAAAAAGGAACTCTTGTACAATTTTATGATTCTAGAGTTATCTGTCAGTGAATTCAAGATTTTTATTAAGTAGATGGACATCCCAGTGAAAATTATCAACTCAATTAAGAATGAAACAAATTATGAAAGACAAATATTGAACACAGTATTGAAAAATAAACCTAGAAAATATTTTTTTTATTCTTGACAGCTAACGATCTTTTTGACAGATTTACAATTTAAATATAGATTAAAAATAAATGTATTAGGCGCCAGGAGGTATCGAAAATTGTACTCAATTTTTTTTAATCAGCCAGCATTCTATCCTAAGAGATAACGCTAATTGGTCTAGACGAAATAAACTACGTAACTTATGTTGAGCTAAATCGATTCTGACAGCTAAATAAAGCTTAGATTAAACTGACAAACGGTCTGATTTGAATGTTGAAAGGCTTTATTGTTAGTGCTTTGACATTCACGAACATTATAAAAACAGTTTTAAATTCTATTCGTGTTACGCTGATTAAGTATTTAGGTACCTATCCATTATGATATTGTGGTTATAATTATGTCATTGTAGTTACAAATAGGCAATCCCGATTGTCATCCCTTCAACTGTCATTAACGAGACACAATAGAATTTTAATTGTTATCCGCCTTAATAAGGCTGCTTAACAGGTGATGAGATTTTGTGATACATATTATCCATGCGCGATTATACAGTAGGCCAATAATAATGAACTCTATTTGCAAATAATTGTAGTAAACAAACATTTATTTTGGTTTCCCCAAGACACACGGAACTGAACTTTTTATAACGTTTGTACTACTACCATTTTGAACGCTTTGGATTTAAATATAGAACACTTTTGTTTTTGTTAGCCCTATTTTACGCGGGAATTCTGACAAATACCTGTTAATTTTCTTATTTTTTTTAGACCATAGACACGAACTTCGTAGACTTAAATCTCTGTTAAAATGCCATAACTTACAAGTTGTTTACATCGGTTATAAGCAGCTATTACGGTTATAAGGCCTCGTGTAGAACCATAGTAAACATGTTAAAAGAACTATTTTTACTTGTGTTTATATTTTATTATGAATACCTACTTTGAACTAGATACTAAGTTTTGTTTACATTTTCACGTCAAAATCGATGTTATGATGATAATATAATATAATATTCACGTATGAAGATTCTTTAAACGAATTATTTATTGATCCCCATTATATTAAACACGGAGATGAGAGATATCTTTTGAGGTTATGGATGATCTAGTTATTTTTAAATGAGGTCATGGCAAAAGGAATAGAGATTCTCAATCTTATTTCGATATCGAAGTTATTTGTTCGTTTAAAAGGCAATCTCGGACGGTACTGAGAGCTCCTGCGCTTACACACACATTCACAGCGTGTTTGTACACTTAGTAACCACAAGTAAAGCGCGCGTCGCTTCGGTACATCTACATATTTTTGACATGGACTTTAACTACTGTACTGCGATTGCTTATGTACCTCTACCATACCTATCCGAAACATTCTCAATTTATCTAATAACCAACCATACACATAAAGCTTCATATTAATTTTGCTATTTCTACGTAGCTATTTTTACCAGTATGTGCCTAAGAATAGGCCACCAATCTATTCCGGTAAGTATTGTAAGTCGCCCAAGCTAATTATGTCCCAGGAATGGTAACTGGCTTCAACGTATTATGGCCGATTCTTATAATTTACGGACCGTTATTGGTTAAAATTAAGACTCTTGTATTTAATAATAATGAAGCAAAGACCTCATAGCTTTGCATAGTAGACTGTAGACCTTGCCATATGGAAGTAGCTGTCTCTGGTAACATTATCTTACGAATTTATTTATATGCTCAGTTTGGCAATAAAAAATGTTACCATTGGTAAGGAAAACGATTCGTTTTTGTTTATAGGGACCGAACATTATAGAATTTATTCCGGAAGGTTTATGTTCATAATACCAGCATTATTATTAACCATATACAGGGCGTCCCAAAATTATGGGACATGAAGGGAAAGTACCTTAAATATCGTAGATTTTGCTGAAAGAAGACTTTATGTTATTTTTAAAAGTTAGTAATTCTGCATTCAAAGATTTTCTAAAAATTACTTGCCTCGTCTGGGAATCGAACCGACTTAAATGTAAAAAAAACACCCCTACTTTTATGATGCCAACCGAAAGAATGGCCAAAAAATAATAACTCTTCTTAAGTAACATAGTATTTTACAAGAAAGGAACAACGTAAAATGTTTGAGTAAAATTTCAAGAAAGTTATTGATTGCCGACGACGACGTTCGAAAAGTACTTTTTGAGACGAGGCAGGGCAGGTTGTAGCTACAGGAAAACGCTCTTAAGAGACTGTCCTTTATTTTTTCAGACATGTTCATCTGCATTAATAGATTTTGAAAAAAAAATACAGACAGCAAGAAAATTACCAAATTTTTTGCTGACTGTACAGTTTTTTCAAAATCTGTGAATGGGGAGCAAAATTTCACAAAAAAAAAAGGACAGTCTGCTAAGACAGTTTTCCTGTAACAGCAACGGTTGAGGTTATTTTTTTTTTCTTTGTTTTTCTGTGGTAAATTATCAAATAACTTCTCCCGCTCTGGGTGGAGCGGGAGGGCGTGTCAGACTCTTACTGACTAAAACCCACCCGTGTTCCTTCCTATGCCATGTTGCCGGGGGCCACGATGTCCCTTTCGGCCTTATTCGCAGCCCCGGCAGGCATTGGCCCTAGCGGACCCCGTCAATTCTGCTGACATCTCCTTGAGGCGCGCGCGGAACACAACGCGCCGTCAACCCGGGCCTGGGTCCTTATCGGATGGCGAGCTACCCATTGCTCACCGTCCGCAAGCCTGCGCCTACGGTGGCTGGAAATCGGCTCGCGATTCCCGCCCAGGGCGTCTCCTCCTGCGGTGGTTAGGGCGTGAGGGCGCAAAATTTGGCTCTCCCTCACGTGTTCCGCCTCCTCCTTCGCGAGTATTACCGCTTCGCAGAAGGAGGTGACGGCCTGCCATTTCCTCTCACTCCGCACCATGGCCTGAACCAGGGCCGGACGCGAGAGATAACCGCCGCCGATCGCCTCCACGATGAGACATGGCGATGCTCCGCCCAAGCCGGGCAGACCTCCACCGAATGCTCCAAAACGGTTGAGGTACCTACTATTGCTGCCCCGTCTCGAAAATCCACCCTATATACAGGGGATCGACGCGAAAACTGAAACCATGGAACCCCCCTGCGTTGAAATTTTTCGTCGGTTATTAAAAAAAAAATCTGATTGAAAATGTAATGAATTGTGTACAATGGAATTTATGTAAATAATAAAACAAAACCGTCTGAAAATATAAATTGTACCTAAACCTCAAATAAGTAACTATTGTAACAACAAAACCACATAAACATTCAAAAATGACATCACATCATCCATAATACAAAAATTTAAAAGAAAAATACAAAACCAACAATAACCGATTTAACCACGGTAGGAATCGAGAACCGTGAAATTGTAATAAAAATACTTTTTGTTTTTAAAACTAAGCTTTGTTGTTGTAAACCAAAGGACAAAAGTATGATTATTGTTTATGGTCATACCTAATAGATTATCTCTATGCCATGCAAATGTATAATAGTATGTGTTATGTGGTCATATATGGTCATAACTAATATCTCTGTAATTTGTTACGCACGCATTTCTGAAGTTTTAGTAAAGAAAATTTGTAGATTATTCACTAGGGGATAAAGCGTTGTTTTGAATCCTGAACTTTACGAAGGATTTATTCATTTATTTATTATAAGGTAGCTTCATAGCTGACAGTAAGTATAACATTATTATTATTCTAAACATTACGCCAATTACGAAGTACACAGAAAAATATGAAATACAGAGAGTGACACAATTATTAATATTTATAGTGTGTGCAGGCGTGTATCTGTGCGATTCTAGGGCTCCCGAGCGCAGCGAGCGAGCACTGGAGTAATTAAGACTAGAATCCTGAGTGTAGTGAGTAGGGAATGCAATACCGGGATACCAGGATCCCGAAATACCGGGATAAAGTAGATTTTCCACATCGAAGACATCTTTTATCCATAAGCGATGAATATAATATATATATCTGCAATAAAAATGCAAAGGTTGTAAATCAAAACATGAATACGTAATTGGGGCTAGTCTCAATTACGTGTACAGATTAGTCAACACATTCCTATAAGATGACTTGACAAACAACATTTACATTATCGTCATAGAAGCAGACGCGTCATGTTCGGGGAAATACGCAAACATTCCGATTTTCCCTTTCGTTTATAAGGTTAGTGTTACATTAAACAGGGCGAATTGCTGCGTTCAAGAGCCGTCAACAACACTGATAGTACAAATACCTATGTTCTTAATGTCCCTCGGCAAACCTCGTGTTTCATCAGTCGTCGGATTTCTATCAGTTACCCTTTGCACTTGGTGCAGACCGGACGCTCTCAATCGACTTGGAAGTATATAGAGTTGTTAATACTCTTTTAACTGAATGTAATTTATTTAAAAAATAGGAGGAAAGCCGCTAAAGTCGCAGGCATGACAGATAAGAAAATAGTTTTACAGCTCTATATAGTTCACACGGAAATCGAAACAAAACAACAATAAAGTACTTAGTTCTGAATTCAAATTATTATAAGTACACGATAAATCTAATAATTGATGGACATGGAATTAGCATTCGTTTGAATTCGGAAATCCGATGATACCCGAAGGACATTAAGAAAATAGACTGTACAGCTCTAGAACGCATTTTAATTGTGCTGAATCACCTCAATATTTTCTTCGTAAACGTAGGTACATAAACTTTTTGGGTGATGTCAATCTTACGGATTTGGATAGCTGTAAGATTAGGGGAAGACCAAAGAAACGAGGGTTAAAAAGGGGGTGATTACCGAGATGATGAACAATAGAAAAGTATGGTAGAAAAAGACATGTTGCGTCGACCACAAATAAATTGGAATAAAGGCAGGACAGTCCGTTCAACCGATTTTGACTTTTATTGCGTTGGCAGCATGGCAAATGGCAGCTGCAGTAAACAGTTGGTGTTGTAACCACTTTTTTGCTTTTAATGCCATCCTTTATGCCTTCGGTATAGAAGTCAGAATCGGTTGAACGGACTGTAAAAAAACTTTGTTCAAACGTCTAACTTTATTTGAGCGAGGAAACTGGATAGAACGATGCTTGAGCGCAGGTATTTAAAAATTGACACAGAACCTTGAAATTAATAATTAATTACTAATTATTTTGTTGCCTTATTCATCATGCCTATGTATTAAAATGTCAATCGAATAACTGGTTGTGGATTTATAGAGATGACGAAGATTCATCTATATTAATATATCGTCGACCGTAGGTTCAATTGAGGTAAGGGACAAAATACCCAAAATGAGTTGAGTATACCTACAGTTTTGTTCAGAACTTTTCGCTCTATCGAATGGTGAATATGAAAAAATTCTAACGTAAGAAAAACAGACCCGAAAAAGGTTAATAAGAAAAAAAGTTATGGGCGATTTAGTCCGAAATAAAACTTTGTCAGCCTCTCCTGAAAAATCGTATTTTGTCCCTTACCTCAATTGAACCTACGGTCGACGATATATTTATAATTAATATATATTTATAAATATTATAAATTTAATTCGCTTTTGTTGTGTCTGTCGTGTCACCGCGTTGATCTTCTAAATTACGCAACGGATTTTGTTGCGCGGTTTTCCACCATAATTTAAAGTGTTTGTTCCGGAAAGTTTAAGTGTTTCACTCGCATAAGTCTCAATCCCATGGGAATATTTCGAGATAAAAAAGGTCCTAAAGCCTAACCCAGGTCAGGATCTCGCGATGTATTGACAAAACATAAAAATCGTGCTAAACAAGGACGGGTCGCTAGTGAATATTATAATGAAAAAAAAAACAGTGGCACTCCGGGAGTGCGAACAGAAGTGAAAACAAAAAAAAAACCTCCAAAACTTTTAAAGTAAAAACATTTGCATCGAACATTGATCCGTAATGTAATATAAATAAAGAGCACAATCGCGTTTATAAAAATGAGGTGTCGGTAACGGTGTCGCGAGTTCAATTGTTTTTCCCATCTCAAAAATGGCGAACGCGCTTAAAAGAAGTTTTCACTTCAATAAAATCCAAAACCTGTATGAACTACGAGTGATGAATACGGTAAATGCTACAGAACCAATTATTTTATATTCATAAATAATCTGTCGAGTATTTACTGAGTATACCGATCATTAATTTGCTGAGAATATAATTATTATGGGGAAAAATGTCTCGGTTAAGGTGGTGGTAGGTTTATATAATAAGATACCAAGTAATCTCAAGACATTAAATAGGAGATTCAAAAATAAATTGCATGAATGGTTGTGTAGTCATAGTTTTTATAGTGTCAATGAAAATGATAAATAGTGCTTGTGAAAATGTGTACGCTCATGATGACTGTTAAGCAAAATCAAGATGTATGCTCTTGTTATGTTTTGTATTTTACCGTCTTTTTATACCATTTTTTGAAGCAAATAAATATTATTCTTCTATTCTAATAAGAGGATATGTGGGAAATACCATAACAATTTTTAAAAATTTATGTTCGTTTTCTCCTAAAATATTGATATACAGGGTTATTGGTGATACGTCGGCAATCCATTAAGGGGATGTAGGAGAGGTCATTTGCAACCAAAAAACCCTTACGACCCCTATGCAAATATTAACCACTTTTGAGTAATTTGACATTTAATATTTTATTTTATTCATTTTAAAATATAAAATGTCAAATTAATCGAAAATGACATTTGCATAGGGGTCATAAGTTACGTTTTGAATTTTGCTTATGTAACTGTAATATTCAAGGCAATGGCACGTAAAATTTTATCGGAGATGCAACCGGATGGCGAGTGGTAATCTGGGTCTTGAAGTGATACCGAACCCGCCCCTCGTGCTGTCCGAAGGGACCCCAAATGGACGGCGGCGGAGATATGGGGGATGGGGGCCTAACATTTTTTTTGTCGACATGTCATTCAAAATTTAAGGTCTATTATGTGCAAGGAATTTGTGTGTACTTATACATATCCTAATCAGCAACTCACTGAGTATACATTTTTTAAAGCTATTCTGCCCTAACATCGAGCATAATTATAGTTTCTTTGACCACTTTGCTCTAATTATTATAGGTACTTACTTTTAGTCTCATCGAAAACTTCATTATGAATAATGCCAGTTGTATAGGTAATTTAAGAGTACTGCAAATCTGCATGAGGTTTCAATGTACACAGCAAGGTTTTCAAGTATGTCTCAAGTACTAATGGGTTGGTCGTTCTAAAACCATTGAAGAGAAATAATGCATAAAATATCGTGTTCCTTCTTCGAAAATAGCTATAATTTACATAAAGTTGTGAGTAAAGAACTCTTAAATCGACAAATACACAGATTTTATACTTGATGCGTATTAAGTTTTATCCTTTTATGAGGACATCGGTATTTTTTATATCAACCTGTATTTTCCCACTGCTGGGCAAAGGTGGCCCCCATAAAAAGAAAGAAAGAAAAATCAGTTTATTTGTCACAGAAATACGAATAAAAAAAGATAATTACTCGAGTAGAAAAATAAAATAAAACACAGTAGATTTAAATATAATCACGAGCACAAAACAGAAATAGTCGGCAGTTGCTGGCACGTCATGACTGTGCCAAGAAGGCTCCACGGCTAGCTGGCTGGCTGGCTTGCTTCGATAGCTTTCCATTGTTCTTGTGCACGTTGCCTTTTGTGACCAATCTCCCATAAACACATCCAGGTCGTCACGCCAGCGTTTCCTAGGCCTCCCTCGGCGACGACCGACGCCCGTCTTCTGGCACCCACTGTGTGACGACTTTGGCCCACCTGTCCCGATGCATCCTGCAAACATGGCCCACCGAATCCCACTTCAGTATAACAGACTAATTGCCCGCATTGGCGGTTCCTAGTGACCTCCTACTTACACTTAAAATAAAAAATGGCTAACTTTGAATGTTATAGCTTACTGGCAGAGATAAAAAAAACTGTAACATTAAATTATTTATTTAAATCCCTCTGACATACTTTTCAACGTTCGCGTTCACTTTTGCTTAACCCCAAAATGTTTTTTGTTATATTTAACGTCAAAAAACCGGACTTAAATGATCTGGCGCCGACGGATTAACGGGTTGACCCGGCGCCAAAAGTATGGTGTCGGCCATTTTAAGTGTTGATAGCGAATTAATTATTATTGGTTTAAACGTAGGTACTTGATTTAAAGTGATAATTTAAAATGCTTTTCAGTTCATTTGTTAACGACCATTTCTCTTTTATGAGTAACCAATTTTCAAAAACTTCCTTTTGTTACGAAATCCTAATCTATCTAGTCTATGTCTCTATGCGTAGAAGTCTGTATCCTTTTTTAAATGTGTGAATATCATATCGGACACTTGCGAAAGCACTAGGTAAATATTATAAAAATAATGTCCTTCAGCAAGTACAAATTGTGTTAAATCCTGAAAAAAATTACCGGTTCTTTCTAGATCACCATGGAAACCAACATACCAAGATTTGAGTACACAAATTGTCTGTAACTAGTCCATGATGAAGGAATGCCAAGGTTGATTGCAGCAATTAGCGCTTCTCGCCTTACAGAGTCCGTTATCTAAGAACGTAAAGATACCGAGGGGATCAGGCAGACGAAGTGTCAACAATCACGACATGTTATTTTTACTAATTTAAGGGTTTTTTTTACGCTGAATGTATGTTTTGTAATAGTTAATTTTAATATTGGTTCGTATGTATTTTACAATTTAATGCTGTAAATCAGATATAGGTAGTGCATCTAAAAATCAATCAGCCAAAAAAAACCTAATAAATCCGTTAGCATTTAAAAATTTTGCCATATCTTTCCAAGGATCAAAAAAATTCGTTTAAAATTCTATCACAAATTATTGGCAACAAGCTTTTTTAACCGACTTCCAAAAAGGAGGTTATATGTTCGACGCGTGTTTGTTTTTTTTTTTTTTTTATATGTATGTCCACCGATTTCTCCGTCATTTGTGGACCGATTTTGAAAATTCTTTTTTTCGTTTGAAAGGGTAGACTCCCAAATTGGTCCCATATAAATTTTATTAACTTTGCTTGGGTAGTTTTTGAGTTAGCTACAAAATACGTATTTTTTTTCCCACTTAGTATGTAGATGATATGATAAGTTCTTGACACTGGTAGCAGGTAGTGGTATTCGAATGTGTGTGGGGTAGGTACCACAACTAAAAAGTGAAAAATAAAAACTTTTTACAAAAAAAAAAAAACAACCGACTTCCAAAAAAAAAAAACACTACAAAGTGAAAAATAACTTTAATTTCGGAAGTCGGTGGCAAAAAACGAAAACACAAAACCCAAGACACCGACTTCCGAAATTAAAGTTATTTTTCACTTTGTAGTGTTTTTATGTAGATTGTAGGGGCTTGTGGCTAAGTAACAGCAGCTGCACGGGTCGATCGATCAGGTTAAGCTACGCTTGCCGCGGTTGGTCTGTGGATGGGTGACCATCTTTACATACCAAGACCCTTCCGTGCCTCGGAAAGCACGTCAAGCCGTTGGTCCCGGCTGTCATTTGTAGATCTTTGACAGTCTTTACGAGTAGTTAAAAGCCCAAAAAAGTCTGACAACCAGTCTTACCAAGGGATATCGTGTTACCTAGTAACTAGGTTGTGGAGGTCAGATAGGCAGTCGCTCCATGTAAAATACTGGTATTCAGCTGCATCCGGTTAGACTGGAAGCCGACCCCAACATAGTTGGGAAAAGGCGTGGCAGATGATGACTAAGCTTTTTTTATAAAATAAAATAAGCCTTTATAACTGTTATTTTTTAACTTTTTGACAAAAAATATTTAAAAAGTTTCAAATATTAAAGTTAAAGTTTTAAATACGCACAAATATTAAGCCTCAAAACCAATATTAAACACAATAGTTCTTGAAACTATTAAGAGCTCTTTCCGTACGTAACTACAAAGTCTTTTCAGAATTACGTTACAGTGTTGCAACATAAGAAAACGTGCGTGTCAAATGTGACGTGTAATGTTTTCGTCCGCTTGTCATTTGGTTTGTTTAGTCTACTGTACAGTCGCTGACAACAACGATTTATTGCAGAGTTCTCATGAATGACACCCCTTAATTTGAAGAAGTAGAACACATGGAATCAGTACCTATGTACTGTATAGTATAGAACGAGATATTTTGTTTTAATCTTGGTACTTTAAACAGGACGTAATAAAGATTTTGGTAGCTATAACGAAGATAAGGACGAAGTTGAATGCGATGCTGTTTAAACCTGTTAGGATTTGCTGTTATTTTCTGAAAAAGTATCTTCAGCCAATCATTATCAGAAAACCCTGAAGTTAAACTGTATCCCAGTTAGATAGAAAAGAAGAAAAAAATCCTACTGGAAAATCTCGTCCTCTAAATACATTTTGGTAGGAAATAACAATACGAGCTTCTGCCCGCGACTTCATCCGCGTAAAATTTCTTGTTTATACTAATAATATTATAAAGAGGTAAAATTTATTTGTTTGTAAGTTTGTATGTAGGGGGTAATCTCTGGACCTAATAGTCGGATTTGAAAAATTATTTTTGCATTTGATAGCCCAATTTTTGAGGAAGGTTATATGCTCGCGGACGAAATTGCGGGCAGAAGTTAGTTTTAACATAATAATATTTCCCCCGACCCCGCGGTTTCACCCGCATAAGTTTCGATCCCGTGAGAATATCGAGATAAAAAGTATTCTATGTCCTAACCCAGGTCATGGTCTACCAATGTGTCAAATTTCATCCAAATCCGTTCAGCCGTTTTAGCGTGAAAGCGTCACAAACAAACAAACAAACACACTTTAGCATTTATAATATTAGCATTAGGATGACACTCGGAAATACTGTAGCTTCCTATTAGTGGAAGAATTTTCAGAATTGAATCAGTAGTGCCGGAGATTACCCGGTACATACAAACTCACAATATAGATTTAAGTATTCCAAAATTGACTACTGCTCGTCCCACTCAAGTTTGCCACTGCCAGTTCCGCCTGCATTCCGCTGATTGGCAAATTTTGCGTGGGACATGTTTAACTTGGACATATTTCAACAGGTTGTCATAACCTCTATCAGTTCCCACCAGAGTCTAAAAAACTAATGAAATTAAAGCTTTTAAAAAGCGCTTTTATTATAAGCTGCAGCGTAATTATAATGATCCCGTACCCTAATTTGTTTCATTTTGACAATTCAACAACATTCATTGCGTTATTTACGTTGTTGAGCACATTTTTTTTTCCAACTTATGAAGCAATGGATTAGCAATCTGTTTCAAATCGAACTGATTGTGACTGTGTTGTATTATGCAATTAGGGTACCGGTTACATCAGTTCATCGCTGCCTAATAAATTAATTGTTTCGGAACAAAACAGTACCCTAATTGCGTAATACACGATCAATCACAATTTGGAAAATCTGCATAAGTTGGAAAAAAAATCTGCTCAGCAACGTAAATAACGCTATGAATGTTGTTGAACTGTCAAAATTAAACAAATTAGTCATAATCGTTTACGAAAATAAGTTACGCAATTGGGTACAGAACTTGATGGCCAAGAGGAAATTGTGCAAAATTACCCTGCAAGAATCAGAATCTAAATAAAGTGATGAATTTTATTACTTAGTCTTGACCCTGACTTTTGCATTACAGATTGTATCATATACTTAGACTAGAAGAAGATATTTATGATATAGTAAAAAAACCATGTTTGCCTCGGGCTAATCTCATAAACTACTGAGCAGATTTTGGCACGTAAGAAATTAAAAACAATAAAATGTTTTATACGAAAGGTTAATGTAGGCTATTATGTGCTAATTTTGCTTACAAATGTACCACACTAACATTTAAAGTAACGCCGTAAGTAGTTCACAACTGTGTCAACAATAATTTTGAGACATACATGACACACATAATACATCCATTATTTAATTATTCTTAAGAATAAAGAGAATATTTATCATTAAGGGAAAAATGGGTTACTGTCGAGTTTTTGCTAAGAATTCAGAGAGAAGGAAGACTTCCGCTTAGATATATAACCTATGTCAAAATCATCCTCTCTTTCTGCCATACTGCCCGATTCCGTAAGTTCCTCGTCCAGGTGTCTTCCACAACTTTGACGATATCGTTAGCACAAAGTTTGACCACCGTATTCAACCTACCTTACTCCAGCAGCCATCACCGTGTCTAGCCAGTAGGTACCCTAATTGCGTAACTTATTTCCGTAAACAATTTTGCCTAATTTGTTTAATTTTGACAGTTCAACAACATTCATTGCATTATTTACGTTGTTGAGCAGATTTTTTTTTCCAACTTATGAAGCAATGGATTAGCAATCTGTTTCAAATCGAAACAGATTGTGATTGTGTTGTATCATGCAATTAGGGTACTGGTGTCCTGCCCAACATCACTTAAGGCTTATCGCAATTCGCACTGTCACCGATTTTGTAGACTTTCATCCGACGATGGATTTATAACTTTAATGAATATTAATGCAATGCAAAGCTCCCCTTTTAGTACCGCAACAGATTTATCCTCTCAAGCCCCGATCGGGTTCATAAACACCACCACATTGCGTCTTCAATCACAATTCCTATCAATTTTAATCAGCTACATCGATCATGGTGACCAAATGCAAATCAATTACAATGCAATTCAAACTGTAACTGACTGCAATAAAGTTTAATTTAGACTGTCTGAGTGTTCGATATGGGGCCCTTAATAATGATGCATTATTATTTGAAATGCTTTTAGTTAAGATTTATTGAATTGTTTGTGGGTAGGATGTAAGTACTGTAGCGGTTTTAGCTCAATGGTTATGGCGTCGAAATACTGATCCAGATTGTGTGTTTGAACCCAGCAGTTGCACTATGAATGACTATAGGCCTACAGCTTAACTGAGACGTTCCCTGAGGTAGATGCGCGGTGCGGGAGGGGTGACAGTTGTCACAAATTGTCAAATCACTGAGCTCTTGCATAACGTCACTACACCGCGCCCGCACCCCGCCGCTACCTCAGGAAACGTTATAGCACATGATTTACTAAATAGTCCAGCTCTCTAGCCATACGACTAGGGTTACCAACTTTATTTAGAATAAATAACAACTTTTTGAGTGATCATTGTACGACTCTAGAAGTCTAAACTACTACTAATTCTCAGTCCAAATTGATGCGGTAATAAGTACTCAGTTATTATCAATTTCAATGAAGCCTTGTTTCCCGTCACTTTGCAATCTTGACTGAAAAATAGGCCGTCTAAGCCTCTAACTACGCTGGCACGAACAAGGGGCCCCATGGATCGCGGTGCCCTGGGGCCCTTGCCTCCCGTCACTTTGCAATCTTGACCGAAAACTAGGCCGTCTAAGCCTATTGCCTTCTGCAGTCTCTAACTACGACGCTGACACGAACAAGGGGCCTCATGGATCGCGATGCCCTGGGGCCCTTGCCCAGTGGCCAAAGAAAAAGACGGCCTTAACCGAAAAGAGTCTCTCAGTGAATACTGAATTAATTCAATTCAAATTGAGAATCGATATAAATAGAGTATTTTAGTTTACTCTATTGCTTTTGTAATTCTCTAAATTACAGTACGGTTGGCAACCCTACAAACGAAGTCCACTATTGGATTGGTCTAGCTGATCTGTTCTGTAAAAATCTAACCGTGAAAACGTAAGTAATGTGAGCTGTCATTCCAGGGATTGATACTTTGAGAGGTTACTTCACCTAAGTTTCTACGGTGAGATTTTTAACAGAATAGACTGGCTGGTCTATCCCTATCCAGCGAAGAGACCGCGATTTTTTTTTCAATTCCGTATCTGTATTCTTATTTTTAATCTTTTCCTACTTACCCTTGTCCCAGGTTACTGTATGGAGTTCGGTGCTAAAGTTTTCCTCTTCCGTTCTCCCTTGTCAGCTGTCACATTATCATTCACTCCCTTTTCATCGTTCGTCCCTCCCACAATCAATAGGTACTTCTCTTTCGTGAACTCCTCTCCTCCACCCATTAACCGATGATCGTCACTCTCTTAGGGTGAATTTCACTAATTAAACTGAACGTGTTCTATTTTCCATATTTCAATCATTTCCAATTTTGACAGCTCTTGAACGTCTTAATTAGTTACAAGATATACGGCAGCGGAGGCACTCCCTAATAAAACTACAATAGTGAACGTAAACCGAATACCATCCTTTCAATGTAAATGGCTTCTACATTTAATATACAATCTTAGATGAGGAATGTGAATACAATACAAAGGAAACAGCCGATGTAATTACCACGGGAGTTAATTAATGATTCCTAGAAACAATCAGTTATTTCCATCGGTTCAATTCCTGGAAACTTCTGGTCTTCTTATTTGAAACGGTCCTCATATTATGTTCGTTCCAAATTCCTATGAGAAGCCAATCAATTTTGTTACAATGAATTAAGTAATGTGTGAACCGATCCAACGCTGTTTGATTTCGGCCCTCTGCATTTTTCATTTTCCTAACGAATGATTGAAAAATGAAATAAAAATGAAATGAAAAATTAAATGAAAAGAAAAAAGAAATGAAAAATGACACAAAAAATTAATGCTAAAGTGAGTTTGTTTGTTTATTTATTTGTTTGTTTTTTACGCTTTTACGCAAAAACGGCTGAAAAGTTTTGAACGAAATTTGGCACATGGATAGACTATGACTTAGGCATGAGATGGACATAGGCTACTTTTCATCCAGGATCGCAGACGAAGTCGCGAGCAACAGGGGGCCTAAAACGGCCGCTTTGGCAGAATCTTAATATGATAATTATGAATCACACAAACTGTCACAAACTGACAATTCATAATATTATCTGCGTGCAATTCTTATGCAATTCATCTGTTTGACAGTTTTGTAATGTAATGAAATAACATTTAAACTGTAGAAATAACAAACTTATAGAATCATACCTTAGCAATAGACAACAGCTGACAGAAGTAAGGAGGATAAATCCCACTACTAAAACAGAACAAGTATATGTTTCTGAAACTGGAACTGCTAATTTCGGCGTTCCCCAAGGGAGTATTATGGGTCCTTTACTCTTCCTTGTTTATATAAATGACATGCCTTCGGTAACAAAACATGACATTACACTATTTGCTGATGATAGCACTATTCTATTTGCTAATGACGATACGATTAATTTAGAATCTGACATTAACCAAACAATATTATTAATTATAGACTGGCTTAAAACCAATAATTTAATGATTAACATTGACAAAACTAAAATAATGAATTTTAAAATACGAACTAGGCGTACGGGTACTTTAAAAATCCGTTACCTAGACAACGACGTAGGAGAGACTGAAGTAACAAAATTTCTAGGGTTACATATTGACAACAAAGTTAATTGGAAATTACACATTGACCATGTTTGCAAAAAGCTGGGACAGTTTTCATATGCACTTCATAGGTTAGGGAAAATAGCAAGTCAATCTACTTTACTAACAGCTTATCACGGATACGTAAGCTCCACCCTCAGGTACGGTGTAATATTTTGGGGCAACAGTACAGACAAGAAGCGTGCTTTCACTGCTCAAAAACGTTGCATCAGAGCCATATTTAACCTACAGCAAATGGACTCATGTAAGCCATTTTTTAAAAACATGAACCTATTAACTTTACCATGTATCTATATATTTGAGACCGCAATATTTGTCAAGAATAATATTGAGCTATATGAATACCACACTCGTATTCGGCGTAAGGACCAATTGCGCACAGTAGCTAGTAAGACGCGTTTAATGAATGAAAGTATCTTTTGTACAGCTTCACGCATCTTTAATAATATCCCGGGGTCTATTAGAAAAATTCCTGAAATAACAAAATTTAAAAAGAATCTCCATAATCTGCTAGTAAACAAATGCTACTACTCTATAAAAGACTTCCTATCAGACAAATCTCTACTCCAATACAGTCTCCCTCAGTCATGACGCGTTCAGTAGCCCACTGATTTGTACCTACCTGTCTTTATTTTCTCTATATTATCGGACATTTTAACAATTTAATAATTTGTATCAAAAATGTAATAATGTATGATGTAATTTGCATGTAATTAATTATTGTATGCCCAATGGGCGGGACATAGCTGATCACAATCTCATTATTTTAAGACCTGTATTATGTACCTACCTATGATCCACAATAAAGATATTGATTGATTGATTGATTGATTGATTGATAAAAAATAAAATCTCATTTGATTAATAAAAACTGTAAAGAAAAATTATCCGGTAAAATTACGGTCTTAATTTTTTCATGCGGCAATATTATTTACACCAAATATGATTCTATTACGAATTGAATTGAATTATGATTCAGCTAAAATATTTGTGTCACCATAGAGGAATTGCTGGGCATTCAGAAAATTAATTGCTTTTAGAGAAATTTTAGAACCGCTGTTAGTTTCTATATAACTTTTTCGGTGTCGTCTGAAATTGTTGATAATGATAATGAAACAAAAATGAACATTCAGTCGAGTGAAGCATCTGATATCGGCTTTAGGAATTAGGAAGATAGTGTTATCAACGCCATTTCTAGTCAGGGTTCTAACATCGACCCAAACATGTGTGCCAATGAGTCACCTTATTAGAGAGATACTCCGCCATTCCTAACGTTATCAAATTCGAACCGTTTTTGCCAGTATCCTATCGCAAGTGAGATTAAGAGCCTATTTAGGTCACAAGTGCAGTTACTTTATAATATTATGTTACGTTCTCTCATGTCAGCATGATCTTCAGGAATAGCTCATCACCATCATCATCATCATTGCAGCTGAAAGACGTACGTCTATCTCTCAATTTTAGACCAAATAAAAAATCAAGACATAGCGCTGTGAAGCATGCCAATACTACACCTCTCCACCTCTGTTCATACACGCTCACACGCACACATTTTCAATCAAACTACACCTCATTAAGTGCACACTTGTTTACGAAACCGGCCTCATGTCACTGTTGACAGCGCTCTGTCTTGGTTTTTTATTTAGTCTGTGCTCTCAATCAGCAGATTCCCCGTGTTAATGCTCTCTCCCAAGCGTCACCACATCGATCGGACCTGTCTGTCGCTCAATCAGCAGATTCCCCCGTGTTCATGCTCTCCCCCAAGCATCACCACATCTATCCGTCCCGTCTGTCTCTCAATCAGCAGCATCCCCGTGTTCATGTTCACTCTCTAGCATCACCGCATCTATGTATCACACAAACTGTCACAAATTGACAATTCATAATATTATCTGCGTGCAATTCTTATGCAATTCATCTGTTTGACAGTTTTGTAATGAAATGAAATAACATTTAAACTGTAGAAATAAAAAATAAAATAAATAAATATCTATGGGTCCCGTGAAGTCCCCGTGTTCAAGCGTCACCATATCGATTGGTCCCGTCTATCTCTCAATCAGCAGATTCCCCGTGTTCATGCTTTCCCCCAAAAATCACTACATCTATCGGTCCCGTCTATCTCTCAATCAGTAGACTCCTCGTGTTCGTGCTCTCTCCCAAGCGTCACCACATCGATCGGTCCTGTCTGTCTCTCAATCAGTAGATTCTCCGTGTTCATCCTCTCCCGCGTTGGAAGTGTCCCTATTATTTTAATATTTCCATTCAATTGAGGTATACAGTCCATTGACTAATCTATTCTCAAATGGTATGATGGCATTTTATCAGTACACTTGTTTTACTTACGATAAAAACTGCATTAGCTGTACCGTCATAATTAATGCATTATTTTAATCACATCGACGTTTTTTGACCGATGGTACCATCCGTAGATCTTTATCATTTGTTTGCGAATTCCGACGTGCATTAGTTTTATCAGTGTTATCAAATGTTTTGTTGACAAGTTCTTCCAGTGTGGCCTTTGCTTGAATAGACTATAATTATCTTATATCTATAGAACTTGTGCCCAAATGAAGTGTCATGCGATTTTGTACCATATGTCATTGTCTCTTGTCCCATATTACTTACGCTTACACATTTTTTTCATCTCCTTCCCTCTCAGCCGTCACTCATTTCCCTCTTTTTAGGGTTCCGTACTTCAAAAGGAAAAAAAACGGAACCCTTATAGGATCACTTCGTTGTCCGTCTGTCTGTCTGTTAGTCTGTCTTTTGCGTGGAGGTATCCAGTAGAAATTAATATCAAATACCTAGGTCTACGGGCTTTTGTAACTCTAAAAAATCAAGCTTTTATGTCAACGCAATAAAAAATACGGCCATTTATGCGACATATTTTGATACTTGCAAATAAATCGAAATCTATAGGGTACTTCCCGTTGACGTTAACTGCAAGGTCTCACAGCAGAAGTAAAGGAAAAAGTTCAAAAATTGTAGTTGTAAAATTTGTAGTTCTATCACATAATTATTATTTTTTACTGTTACAAACTTACATTTGCAGTTAGAGAAGGCTGGCTCACGTCAATGTAATTCCAAAATCTCAGTTTTACGTCACGTTCCGTATCTAGTCTACGTCATTTAAAAATAGAAGAAAAAAAAACAACATACCTGGTTCTATTTTTAAACTGTTCGAAAACCGGATAGTTTTGGTACGAATACGGCGATAAGGCAAGAAATTAACAGCTCTATGATAAATGGTATGCAAGTATGCTTGCGTCATAGGCCATGACCAAAAAGGCTTTAGGTATAACAGAAAACACAATATCACGCCGGTATTCCTCAATAGGATAAGCAGAGGTCTATAGATATTTCACCCAGATTTGGCCAGTTATAAGTTCCATGTCATAGTGGCGCGGCACAGATCCACAATCCAAAAAAAAAAAAAAAATGGCGGCTACTAATAATTTTGCACTGGAAACACCAAATGACACTTTGACAGTTAGATTTTTTCCACAGAATTACTTTTTCATGAAATCATGACATTTGAGAACAAATCTAATACGAGAGATGTATTAATGATTATAATTCTGTAAATACATAATTATTTGTTATGGTCGCGAATCATATTTTGCCTGCAAATTGCAAAAACGAAACGTAAGAAAATTGGAATTTCGCTTAAGATCTGAGTTTGATGAAGGCCTACTCTAGCATTTTCCACTCAGTTCGGCCTTTTCCTATTCCGATCCATCCTTTGCCTGTATTTGGGCATCGTGTATCGTCGATCCATTGTTTTTAAGGTCTACCACCTTACCTCTTTCCTTCTGGTCCTTTCCATTTTGTGTTTTTAGGGTTCTGTACCTCAAAAGGAAAAAACGGGACCCTTATAGTTATAGGATCACTCTTGTGTTTGTCTGTCTGGCTGGCTGGCTGTCCGTTTGTCGCAGCCAATGACTATATAGCCTCGTCACAGTCAACGTGTAACGTAAATAAATGAATTTTAAATATGGGGTCACTTTTCGGGGTGAATGGAAAAATTAAAAAAAAACGTTTTGTTTTTGCTAACCGTACCGTGTGTTATATCAAATGAAAAAGATTTTTGTAAGGATCTCATTTTTTTATTTTATAAATTAAAAAATAAATACTTTTAAAGATATTTACGAAATTTGATGAAAATTTTACAATTCCCCATATCTCCGAAACTACCGAGTCTAAAATTTTGAAAAAAAAATTACAGAGTATGGTTCTTTACTCATAGATTACAGGAAAACCTATACGAAAAAAACAACAAAAAACAAAAAAACATGATAAATCTCTCAATATTGTGCGTACAAACTCACATTTTGTAGTTGGAATGTTTAGTAGAACATGTTTTTTTTTTAGTCCATCAGGACAGGTTTCTTAATAACCTATGGTACAACTCCCGTTTCACACACATCACGTATTCTAAAACAGTCGACCGACATTTGAAACAAAAGACCTTTATCCCTTCACATTATGCAAATAGAAACTCGAGATAACCAAAATACAAACTTATAAATACCACTCAATTTTAACACCTTCACTACAATTTGTTTGAGTTACGTCCTTTTGTAGCAGCAAAAATAAATTTGTCGAAGTTCCGTATCGTAAATTTTGTATGGAAATCGACAGTAAGTGGCTAAATGATTTATATTCTGTTTGTTAAGGTTTTGTTAGGGACTTTAGACAAGGGCAATATACTATACATATCCAAATCCACGTCTATGTACAGTATGTATCAGAAAAGTGTCGTCATATTTAAAGTTGTGGTACAGACTATGAAACTTAACAACTCCCTTCATAGGACCAAAATCATAATCGCGAAAAAATTATCTACTGTCCCATACAAAACTTCAATACCTACTGATCCAAATCTATGGAACAGCTGATATTTTTTTTGGGATACGATATTGGTCCCATGGAGAAACTTGTTCACTTTGATGTTCTATAAACCACACTTTTCTGAAACACGCTGTATATTGTGTAAGCTTCAAGAGATAACTCCCACTAGCATCATAAATCAGTGTTTGTTTGTTTGTTGCTCAATCACTACGAAACCGCTTGACAGTTATTGATGAATTTTGGCACGAGATGTTGTATTGTGGTTTTGAACTGTTCAAGTTTCTAACGTTGAAATAAAATTGTCTCACGTTCATTTTCTTTAAGATGTTTGAAATTAGTAATAATGGTGAATTCTCATACAAAGAAATTTCAGCATCTGTATCTTCTTTTAACACAGATTGTTTTATTTATCTTTCTCAGACATTCACAATAAATAAAGTAAAGCAGATAAAAATAATAATTTTACTCGTACACACATGTTTAACATAAATTTGAACCCAATGCCAAAGTAATAAAAGGTCATATTATTACTATGACATTTGTGTGACTTCTGCCCACCAATTGTAACAAAATAAAAAAGTAAATTAAACCAATTCACACGGCCATCTTGTTTTTCATTGTTTTTTTTTTCAGCAATTTATGAACTGACGTAATTTTTATTGTTGCCTTTTTATTGGTCTGAGGTTGCCAGTTATAAAAATGGGACAGGTTTATTTAATTTGTGGTTATAAACGTAATTGGGTTCAGCTGGAAACACCATTATCTGTCTAGCTTTTTCCCAACTATGGTCAGCTTCCAGTCTAACCGGATGCTGCTGAATACCAGTATTTTACATGGAGCGACTCCCTATCAGACCTTCACAACCCAGTTGTTATCTTGGGTAACGCGATACCTCTTGATAAGACTGGTTGTCAGACTTTCGGGCTTCTGACGACCCGTAACGACTGTCAAAGATCTAAGAATGACAGCCGGGACCAACTGCTTAAACGTGCTTCAGCTGGAACCGAATTCATGATAACCCAGATCATTTTTAATTGACTACCTTGATAGGCTAGTGGTCAGAACAGACGCAAGTACGACTGCAAGCTAAGCCTGGTACTAGGTTCGATCCTCAGGTCATGCAAATGTTTGGGTTTTTCTGCTCGGAATTTCTCAGTAGCAGCCCGGTTGATGGTAATAGATTCGCCCACAATTACATGCAATCTACACATACAAGTATATCTGGTAACATGTACTTAACAGCTCTGTTCACCTCTTAGAAGAATACAATTGTTATGTTATTTTACCTTTATCGATACTAAAAATCGATCAATAAAATTGAAGTGTTTGTTAGTAATGTTAGTGATAGCCTAGTGGTGTGACTGTCAGACTGCCAAGTCATGCACCCAAGGCACGCACCTCTGACTTTTCGGATTCATGTGCGTATTGTATAATTATCACTTGCTTCAAAAGCGGTGAAGGAAAACGTGAGGAAACGGGCATGTCTGAGAGATATTTCTCGATGGCACATGAAGCCAAGTCAGAGGCCCATGGGCAGCTTTATAACTCTGAAACCAGGTTAGTCACTAACTACACGAAAAGAAGATGTCAAAATGATAACCTTCCTTTTTTTGAAGTCTTTAATAATAGCTTTTTACTAAATGATGAAAGTATTTATACTTTCTTATATAGGTTAGGTCTTTATAGGTTGTGTTACCATGGATTCAATACATGATTCTGGACCCTCTGCGTTGAAATATTTCGTCGGTTAAAAGGGAGGCGCAGCATCTAGTTGATGTATAATAATATCAACAAAGGCCCGTTATCTCGGCCCTGGCATCAAAAGTCAAGTTTTAAGTACCTGTAACTTAAGCACAGGTTTATGTATTTGCAAAGGTATGACCAATCGTACCTAAGTTGGACACTTTGAGAACACTCCAACAAGTGGCACTTACCTGTTGCGGCTGTTGCTAATTGAATCCTAGCTTATAGCTCATATACACGAACCGCATGTTGCCAACAGCAGAACCAACTGCAGCCGTTGAAAACGTGCCGCTTGTGTATATGAGCACTAATACGCCACAAACATGCCTAAATACTGTATGAAAGTAAATAGGTAACTACGTAATAACTAAACAATGTCGCCCATGGCTGTGACTACCCGTATTTTTTTAATATTCATGAAAAATTATCGAAAATACTATAAACTTAACGATGGTTTAATTTATTGTAGTAGAAATCCGAGGGCGTCCGGTGAAAAATCTTCATTTCACCCAAATTTCCGGGGTATTTGAAGTTATTGTCCGGGGCCCGTAATTTAGGTGATAGCAACCCTATATTCAAATCACAACTGTCATTCTTTGACAGTTGTATGCAATCGCTATTTAACGTGACGCTGGCAGAATAGTCGAAACCGGCTCAATTGCCAAGGGAAGAAAAAAATAACACTTCAAATTGACGTAGTGTGTCAATTTGATAAGCAATACATTTCCATGACTACAATAAATGTATAATGTTGTTTCTCAATGTGTACAAAAATAATAAAATAAGTAAAAACGCTGCAATGCTGCCAGCCTTTTGGGCACTTTTGCTGTTGACAGCGATTCGGCCAAATTTTTGATGCCCTAAGATTCTTTCCCCTCCTTTTTTATACAGGGTGGCAACTGGCAGGGACATCGACGCGAAAACTGTTACCATGGATTCAGTACATGATTCTGAAGGCCATGCGTTGAAATTTTTCGTCGGTTATTAAAAAAATAATCTATTGTTTCATAGAAAAGAGCAATACCTACGCGGTCAAAATGTATGGAACAGCTGTTTTTTTTTTTAATAACCTACGAAAAATTTCAACGCAGGGGGGTTCAGAATCAAATAAGATCCATGGTAACAGTTTTCCCGATGTCCCTGCCATCCTGTATATGTATAATTATTGTAAGACTGTGAGCTTATATTATGTAAAAATTATCTTGTTTAAAAATTCCCCATCTGTTGGGGATAATAAATTATTACACTCACTCAACTAACATAAACAGATGAAGCCGGCTGTAACTCTAGCGCAGCCATAAACCACCGAAGGCGGTTTAATGGTTTCACTAACAAATACAAAATGAAAACATTAACTCGACGATGGAAGCAATTTATAAATCGTAAAGATGGATTTCAAAGAATAAGTTGTTGTAAAATAGTGCAGAAGCGAAAGTCAATCAATTTGCCTAGCCTTTTCCCAACTATGTTGGGGTCGGCTTCCAGTCTAACCGGATGCAGCTATCTGACCTCCATAACCCTCCTCAGTAGTAAGCCCACGTTCGCATGGACGTAATAAAATCGCGGTGATTTTTATTCGTGCACTTGATTTTCAACGCTCTGCTTAACGCCGAGAGTTGAAAATCCAGTGTGCGATAAAATCCCGCCGCGATTTTATTACGTTCGTGCGAACGTCGGCTAACGCTTGCGCCCACTAGATCTGCTAGAGTGCTCCATCTGGGCATCGGCTATTCTTAATTCTCTATTACCTACCAACAATGTCATTTGAGTTTATTTTATAGTTTTACTAGCAGTGCCCTGCGGTTTCACCCGCATAAGTCTCGATCCCAGGGAAATATCGGGATAAAAAGTATCCTATGTGTTAATACAGGTTATAAACTATCTGTGTGCCAAATTTCATCCAAATCCGTTCAGTAGTTTTTGCGTGAAAGAGTAACAAACATCCATTTATCCTCACAAACTTTCACATTTATAATATTAGTAGAATACAATTTTATAATATAATATAGTAGAATTATTATTAGTAGGAATAGGAATTAGTAAGTAGGATAGTAGGATTTTCCTACAAGACGTATCGCTTCTGCAAATAATCATTGAACTCTCCGCGTGCGACGCGGACGACCCATTTCTAACAAATGTTTCAGATAACGTTGCCAATGGGTTAGGTGTTCCATACCTATTTTATTGTTCTAGATCTTAGTTTTATTTTTTACGATTATTGAGGTTTATCTTGAAAAAATATTGGCTGTATCAGGACATTGACCTCTCGGGACTTCGGGGAGCGTGAAATATGTTTCTTGTATCAGTCGTAATTTGTACCCCTTGTTATTTTATGGGCGAGCTAATTGCAATTAACCTGGCACAAATTAGGACACTGGGCTGCTAAGCTGACTGACTGGCTGCTAACTGACCTCAAGACCTCACGCCCGGTAATCGTATTTACCTCGAGTTAAAACAACGAAGCTAGATATTCCAATAAGCGCACCTTGACCAAACGGCATCAAAGCTATTCCACTTGCAGCACCAAAACATTTTTTTTTAAGTGGTTTTTTGAGGAGCAATTTAGAAATATTATTTTCAGTCCACGAACGGCACCTACGTTAAAGAAGTTTCTAGTGATTTGATACCAGTATTTCATTCTGTCTAGTACTAGTAAATAATATTTGAAGACATGAATAACTTAGTAGTAAGACTTACTTGTAATTAATCAGTCAAATTAATTTTCCTTATCTTTTGTTCCAGATTACCAATTGTGCTGCTGTTCTGCGGGACAGTGGGCTTAGGTCTAGCGTATTCCGGACCTGACCTACCGCCCGGTCCATACTGTGGCATCACAGGAGAATGCTGCAAGCACAGACAGGATAGCTGCGCACATAGAATTCTAGGTAGGTTTTTAAGTTGCATTTATTTAATGTTACTATTAAAAACTTTTTTGTAAAAAGTTTTTATTTTTCACGTTTTAGTTGTGGTACCTACCCCACATACATTCGAATACCACTACCTACTACCAGTGTCAGGAATTTATCATATCATCTACATACTAAGTGGGAAAAAAAATACGTATTTTGTAGCTAACTCAAAAACTACCCCAGCAAAGTTAATAAAATTTATATGGGACCAATTTGGGAGAATACCCTTTCAAACAAAAAAATAATTTTTTAAGGTACAGACAGTTAAGGGTCGGCGCAGACCAACGACTGTTTTCTCCGAAGGTTTAAGCGGAGGTGATCTAAAGTACAGGGCCGCGCCGCGCGAAGTGTGCGGCGCACACAGGCACCAGGGCACTAGGGGCGCCGGAGGCGACCCTAAGACTTAATTAAATGTCAGCGCCAATTACTGTTTTTTTTTACACAAGCTGGCTGGCTGGCTTTGGCTTAGATTATGAGTATTAATAACATAACATTCATCATAGTTGACTATCGATGAGTAAGCACAAATCTCCAAGACAAAATTTGAAAAAAAAAAAGAAATACGCGGCGAAGCAGGACGTCAAAAAAGAGGTGCTGCAGAGGGTCGGCGCGGCCCTGATGTACACCCACATTTCTCCAGTTATGTTTAGACAAGTCCCATATACCTAATAGGGGTGAGATGATTGCCATCAACACCGAACCCTCATGCTTAGCAACAGCGCTTGCGACTACTAGACTAATGAGAGATAGTCATCTATACTACATAGGTTTAGATAGTTAAATATAATATATGTAAATAAAAAACAAAACACGTGACAAGACAGCTGTCAAGTAACCAACAAAACGTAATACCACGTCACAATTATACTCTGCAATTTAGTTGACGTTTCGTTGACGTTTAGAGTTTGGGCTCTTTACAATAGACAGATTACAAAACAATATATTATTAATATAAATCTAATTAAAACTTTGTGCTCAAGCAGTTGCATCTATGAAGACTAGTTTGTAAATAAATGATAAAATTTAACATAAATTAATAAAAGAGGAAACTATTGTAAAAATCTAAAATCAATTCTTTTGGTTTTATCGTATTTTTAAACAAGAAAGTGTCATCTTTAAAAACCCTTTTTACGATTTGTTTACCTTTATCTAACTACCTAAACCTATGGAGTATAATTTTTTACTTTCTTACATTTTTCAGATAGCAAATGTTACTGTGACGAGTTCTGCAACAGGACAGAAGGACATGACGACTGCTGTCCAGACTACCCTCAGGTTTGTCTGGGGGTCGTTGACATTGATCCTCTACCTAACGTCGAAGTCTGCAAATATAGGGGGAAGTACTACGGCCCTGGTGAAAACATTACTAAAGATTGTCATAATTGGTAAGTAATTTTGATCTCTTGAAAAGCAGATACCAATATAAAAAAACAATTTTTTTTTCAACACTCGATTGATAAGTGGCTCTTATTGTACCGCTTTTAGGTGGACGCAGTGTATTGGAACGCGCGTGCTTTTTACTTTGCATTTCCGCATTAGTGCAGGAAAGTACGCCACAGATAAATATTACTATAGTTTGACCAATACCGCTGTACCGCGCCTTAGGAATACGCGGCGAGGCGGGGGGCAGTGTTGACCAATGAGCGGCGGGCGGGACGCCGTGCGCCTAGAGCTTTGACGAATTAGGCGATTGGCACACTGCACCGCATCACGCAGCGTAGCGCGTGAATGCGTGTTTTAACGTTGCTTGTAAGTATCTCCATTTGTATAGAAAACACGCACAGTCCAACACACAGAAAATGCATCCACGCGCGTTCATTTTAGTTCGTTGACACGCAACATGCAGCGTGATGCGGTGCAGTGTGATAATCGCCTTAGCGGCCTGCACTACTCCCCCGTCTCGCCGCGCGCTTTCCTAAGGCGCGGTACAGCGGTATTGGTCAAACTATAGTCAGAGATGTGCGCTTGTTTTTTAAATCCCCAGTAGAGAGGCTTCAAGACTGTTTATGCCTAAAAAAATTGTGAATTAATTCTTCTATACAAATGCTAGGTTGTAAAATCGGAAAGAACTTCCTTTGATGGGGTTTTCTGGGTTATTTTTATCAAACCTTTAAAGGTTTTTATTATGAACATAATAAAACAAACATTTAGATCGATATTTTTAAACCAAAGAATAAAGATATCTCTCAAAAAATACATTTAAAAATATATTAAAAAAACAAAAACATTAAACCTGAAAGATACACAAATACATTAATTTGTCGCTACATTACGTTCACAAATCTCTGACTACAATAATTCCTACCAATAAAACTATCGCACAATATAAACAAAAATATCTTTTGTTTACGAAACAGTGCCACATAAGAATTCTTCGCAAAATAATGAGGTTTTCAACCCAGTTCCCTCGTGAATCACTGTTCATGGATTAATCATAATCTATTTTTAAACCTGCTTTTATTTTATGGCGCCCTGGTAATTTTTGACACTTTTATTTTGTCAACAGGCAATTTAACGTGGAAAAGCAGGTGTTGCCAGTATATCAATTTAAAAGAGGTTATTTATTGTTTGGAAAATGGAATTAGGTTGGTCCGGAACTAGCAGCTTTATACCTGTTTATATTTTTTTAATGGACGTCTACAATAATAAAATGGTTGCACTCTAAAATCAGCCTTTAGGTAACTACCTACTGTTCCCGCAGCCGGGACACGTCAGGCCTCCTCTCTGTGAGAGGGAGTGGGCCGTAATGCAACACAGACCCAGTGCGGGTCTACCGTTTCGAAATTTGAAAAGTCTTGACATAAAGCCGGACTTAAGGAAAAAAGGCCGGAGATTTTACTTTTAATCTTTCTTTTTTAGTACGGCACTCATTTTACTGATTTATTAAAAATCTCTTTAATCGAAACTCCGGAGAAATGACAAGGCCAGACAAAATCCGATAGATGACGATATTCGACGTAATATTTTTACTAGCTTCTAACCGTCCGCGTAAAATTTCTTGTTTTAACATAAAATATATCTTTTAACACTCTGCAATACTCTAGCATCCCAAAGTGAAATAATTTTCGAAATCGGATCAGCAGTTCTGAAGATTACCTCCTACATACAAACTCACAAATTATACCTCTTTTATAATATTAGTATAGATTGATGCTTCGTATGTTGACTTCAATAAAAATGACGGCTCAATCAGACGTCAAGATCAAACAGTGAATTGACAACAATTGTTTGTTAATACAAACAAATTCAGAGTTCAGGGTCAAGGTCAATGCTTTAGTAGAGTACAACTGATTCAAGGTTCAGAGGATTTGCATAAAGTAATCTATCAAGAATTATCTATGTAGATACCTATTTTGACAGGCTAGTATTCCACGACATGGTAATCAGAGGTGACTCCTAACAAAACTCAAACTCAAGGCATTCATCCTATACTATTAAATGAGCAATATTTGTATATTTATTTGTAGTCACATTCTCGAAATCTGCTCTAACGATTTCGATGAAAGTTGCAAAATAGGGGTTTACGTGGACGAAAAATCAATCTAGCTAGGTCTCATTTCTGGGAAAATTAGTTTTCTCCATATTTTCACCCGAGCAGAGCTCGGTCGCCCAAAGTTTAGAGCAAGATAAGACATGACATTATTGACATTAGAATAACGATCATGGCAGCATGGAATTAATAAGTACCTACTATCATGGCAGTATGGAATTAGTAATTACTATCCCTATAACGAGCATTCTCTATTTTCTCCAACGCAGAGCTCGGTCGCCCAGATACTGAGTTTGAAGCCAGTAACTGGACAGAAAGTACTAATGGAAAGCCCAATAAATTCGAATTAAAAACGAGAACTGATAACTTCTTTCTCAAATGAATTCCATCTCTATTCATGAGACATCAGGGTCTATTTTAAGGTAGAACAACATTTTATAAGTAACACAGATAAAGTTTATTAATATGTGCAGACAATCTGGTAAAGAAAGTCAAGTGGCGGGAGGAAAGTATCATATTATAGTTGTAGGTGCAATAAAATTTAAAAGCAATAGTTTTCGTCTAGACACAGTAAAAGTTAACAGTAGTCTTGTAAGTGAATGTGCCTCCCGTTTAGTTAAAATTCATCTTACGTAAGATCTTAGGGTACTACACACATGGTCGGGTGTTTTCGGCACAGCCGATCGGCAAAATCTGCTGTTACATAAAATAATAATAAAACCTTTTATTCTGAAACTAGACAGCAAAATTTACAATAATGGTTACAACAAAACATCACATAATGTCTCGAATTTCAGTGTGCCTCATGGCATAGGCCTCCTCTAACAAATTCCATTGTTGTCTGTCGCGAGGTATCCTCCTCCAGTTTGAACCTGCTGTCAGCTTTATTTCATCCTCCCATCGGGAAAGCTGTCTTCCCTGGTTTCTTTTGCCATCCCTTGGATACCACTCTGTCACTGCCTTACTCCACTTTCCTTTGGTGTCGCGCAGATGTGTCGCAGCCAAAGCGACAAACTAGAAAAGGGGAAACACAGAAAAAGGGTAATCAACCTGCCCTGATTGCGGTCCGTAGCTCCTTGCCAAGAACCTGCAGCCAAGTTGATGAGGAGGGTTTCACGAAAGTGGAAAGGAAGAAGAAGAAGCCTTGTTCTCGTAACCTGTGCGGCACCGCACCGAGCGGACCCAATATGCTGCTGCGCCCTGCTGTGCCTACGACGCAGCTGTATCTTTCGCGTCTGCATCACTCCACTACAACTGAGGAAGTCGTGCAGTATTTAAAAGTGAAAACCAAGTGGACTCTGAGGGTTGAAAGGTTGGAATCGCGCCACAACATCAACTTTAAGTCATTCGTGGTACGAGTTCCAACCCACCATCTACAGATTTGCCTGAAAGAGGACTTTTGGCCGAAAGGTGTCGTATATCGACGTTTCCGAGGACGGTTACGCGACACCACGCAGCGATACACGACGCCGTCAACATTACGTGTATAGTTATAGTTGTATAAGGTTTTTAATATGTATTAGTTTATTATTGTATAAGATTATTTTGTGTATTCTATTTATGGGCCTTAGTTGCCTGATAATAAAGTGATTATTATATGGCATCATCACCTCCACTTCTGTTGGTCTATTCTTGCTAGAATTTCGGTCAACTTTGTTCTGGACCGGAGATCTGTGTTACTTATTCTATCCTATCTCTTTGAGCCTACCATGCTTCTCTCCATTGCTCTTTGACACTTGGCAAGTTTTCCTCTGAGCGAGCTGTTACATACAAGATATCAATACCAACTCGATCCATTCCATATCTGTCTGCTGATTCTCTTTTCGAGACTCTGTTGGTTCCATGGGGAAAGTTATTCATTTTGATGATCTGAACCACAGCCTTAAATATGATCAAACATTTCTGATACAGGCTGTATGTAGATATATTTTCGGGAAAAAGCCGTTCGGCTAAGCTCGAATTGTGCCGAGCCGACCTGAAAACAATTAAGCTTCGTCCGGCATCTATCCTAGATGCCGGACGAAGTTTGCCGATCGGCATGAGCCGAATGAAAGCCGAATATGTTTAGTAATTGCTTCAAGATGCCAAATTTAATGTGCCGGCCGAATATGTGTGCAGTACGCCAAAGACCTCTGCAGATGTTGCCCGCTTAGTAGGTTAGGTTAGGTCATGATCTGCATTTGCACCTGTGTAGATAAAATCCCTTTCTGTAAACGGTCCATAAGATACACTCCACAGGTTTTTGAAGTGAAAACTTCTTTAGGTGCGTTGGGCATTTTACCATTGATTTCGCGACACTGTGACGACACCAGCTTTTGACCATTAAAAAGACATCAACACGTTGATTACCGCGGTGCGTGGAGTAAAAGACTCAACGCGTTGATTACCGCGGTGCCGATTTTTTTTCAAGTTTTCACTTCTTTCAGCACTCCCGGAGTGCTACTGTTTTTTTAAAAGAACTATTATCCCATGCTTGTGAAAAAACCGGCCCAGTACAAGTAGAACTTCGGCAGTAAGGATTCCACCAACTCTTTAACGGTCTTTCATCAGTTTTTTTTGACATGGTTTTTTTTAACCATCGAGCCAGTTTTTTGTAATAAGTTGTTCGTAACTATGATTGAAATACAAAAGAGAACGTACTGGAATGAGTATAAAGTTTGAAATTTAAAAAATGTTTTCATGGTTTAGTCCTAGGCCTTTAGAGAAACCTTGTTTTGTAATAAGATGATTTTCCGTCTTTTTTTGTCATAACATAATAGAAGTCATAAATTACACATATTCTGTGAAAATTGGAACGTGCTACCAATCACTATTAACAAGAGACAGCTTTGTGACAAACAAATGAAAAGACGGACAGACAGACGAGGGTGGCCAGGTTCCGTTTTCACAGAACCCTAAAAAACAGGAATGTTTTCAAATCCCATAAAAACCTGCTCTTAAACCTGAACAATCTTCCAAACACTTTGAAAACGTCTAAATCCAAACCGCTTTGAAGTCGTAGCGAACTGGATTATATCGCGTGAAACCGCAAGTTATTTTCATAAGCCACAATGCAATTATGACAGTTTACTAACCGTGTAACTGCATTCGAGCTAATGACTATTTATATTTAGACATGACCCAGGTGGTACATCTCTGGCAAACCGCCATATGCATAGGTGTGAGTGGGGATCTGAAAAAGTATCGATACTTGAGAAGTATCGAGTTGGTACGATTATTATTGCATTTTTACTAAATATGCATCTGCCTGAGATATTTTTCGACGGCATGTGAAGCTAAGTCAGAGGCCCGTGGGAGGCATAAAAACTCTGACACCAGGTTAGTCACTAACTACACGAAAAACAAACAAACACTAATGCAACTTTTCAATATAATTATTGACCTTCTATTGAGGACAATGAAGATACAGTGAGGAAACCAAGACACTTAAACAGTCTGAAATTCCCAACACACAATTTACAAGTGTTACGGTCAATGCTACCTTCTTCTCTAGTACCTGGGCGACCTAGCTCTGCTCTGGTGAAAATAGAGAATGCTCATTTAATAGTATAGGATAGTACCTACTAATTCCATACTGCCATGATAGTAAGTACTTACTAATTCCATGCTGCCATAATCATTATTCTAATGTCAATAATGTCATGTCATTATTCATTATCTTGTTTTAAACTTTGGGCGACCGAGCTCTGCTCGGGTGAAAATACGGAGAAAACTATTTTTTCCAGATATGAGACCTAGCTAGATCGATTTTTCGCCCCCGTAAAAACCCCTATATTGCAACTTTCATCAAAATCGTTAGAGCCGATTTCGAGAACGTGAGTACAAATAAATAAACTTATATGCAAATATTGCTCGTATAGGATAAGATCACAATTAAAACGGATGAAAATGGTGAAGGAATTTATCGTAAGGAAACTGGCATATACCTACTAGAACTAAAAGTCAAAGACATCCGAGATCTAAAAACCCCCACTGGGCTGGCGTGGTGGATTACAGCCCACGGCTTCCTATCTGTGAGAATAAGCGTGGGCCCCACCAATGGGAACATTATAGGCTGACGAATATAATATCTAATGATATAATTCGGTATCATATCCCTAGGTATGGTCCACATCATAATTAAACTATCGATAAAGAAGAGTCTTTCGTTTATCTCTTCGATACTGAAGATGCTCGAAGGTGACATTGACCTATGTCAAGTTTTTGAGGGAATCACCGAGAAATATCACCTTATCTATATACTCACTGACGTGATAGCCCGTATCTTCATATTGTTATATCTATAGACGCTCTGTTGAGTAATCAATAAACAAGATTAAATACTTTCTCTTTCACGATAACATTATTTGCCACGTCATTGTGTACTTTACCTACACGAGTGTACAATCACTCCTGACCTAACATTATTTTAAATGCTCTGTTCTGTTCTAAGTCCCGCCAACTAAGGAATTCTCTCCTTTCGACTTTTAGGTCGGTTTGGTCTTCGAGGTTCGGTATTTTTAGTCTTTTTTCGTCAACTATCCAGTTATACCTTTCTATGTCCATAGTACTTAATTTTCTTTTTAGTTAGGTAGCTACATCATCATGATGATCAGTTTTATGAAATAAAAAAAATAAGCACCAACAACTTGGACCTTTTTAGATCCGTGGGTCGGTAATCGAGAATTATTTTGCCTAAGATTGCAATCACATCCGACTAAATAACCAGTTTTCTCAAACGAAATGAAGAAAAAAAATTGATAGTAGATACGTTACTTCTTTATCCTAAGGTACTTACAGTATTTCTATTTTCTTAATGTCCCTCGGGTATCATCGCATTTCCGAATACAAACGAATGCTAATTTCCATGTCCATCAATTATTAGATTTATCGTGTATAATAATTCGAATTCAGAACTAAGTACTTTATTGTTGTTTTGTTATGATTTACATGTGAAGTGTGAATGTAAAACTATTTCCTTATCTGTCGTGCCTGCGACTTTAGCAGCTTTCCTCCCATTTTTAAATAAATTACATTAAGTTAAAAGAGTATTAACAAATCTGTATACTTCTAAGGCGATTGAGAGCGTCCGGTCTGCACCAAGTGCAAAGGGCAACTAATACAAATCCGACAACTGACAAAACACGAAGTTTTCCGAGGGACATAGAAAATAAAACTACAGTACATACGTATCACTGCAATAACAAAAGAAAATCACTTACCAAATTGTGACGTCAATGAACGTCTGGTCATACCATACCTACATGCAATGCCAATAATAAAATCGAACCAGATTGTTAAAAATTGTGTCAATGTTGTTTCAATTCATCAGATTCGGACTGTAATGGATATGAGACGATAGAAGAAATAGGTCGAATGAATTATCGAAGTTTTGAATTTCATATTTTTTTTACATCCAGACTGACTATTTGTTATGTAAAATATGGCAGCTACGTATAGTATAACTGTCTAATGAAGCAAGCAAAACACGGAGGGTTGTTGAGGGATATGGAGAGATCTTTACCATCCTCCTGTTCTTATTCTAATTTATTTCGAGTCGGCGTGGTATAGCTTCTTCATCTTCCATTCAACTCTATCAGCCGTAGAAGTCATCAATCACAATCTACCTTAATCTTTGCCCAGACCTGAGAGAGTTAGGGATTTAATAAAAATAAATATAGCAAGCTCTAAAATAACGATCTTGTCCACCTGTTAAATCTCTGCCAAATGCAACTGCAGAACCTCAGGTTATGTCTGTCCAGGAGATGCCTGATTGGATTACGCCAGTCAGTCACACACAAACATAAGCACTTGAGCAGTCTCATATGTAATCTGAAATTTCAAACCAGAACACGGTAAAGCAGCTTGCGGCAGAAATAGAAAATGATTTTACCTCCTACGTTTTGATGTCTAAAATATTATCAACTAGCAACCCATCCCGGCTTCGCACGGGTAGTAGAGCATATTGTACATATAAAATATTTTTTTCTATAGTAGATTCGTTTCGGCCTCTTGCGTCGACCATGTGGGTTAGATTAAAATGTAATTGATGTTTGTTCAACTTGGAGTATTTTACATCGTCATATTTCAGCCAATTTACACAAATTTTTAATGATATATGTATGCCTAAACGTTCCTCATGAATCACTCCGTCCATTGGTGAAGTTTTTGAGTTTATCGCGTTCAGACAGACAGTCGCGGCGGGGGACTGAAATTGTTTTACGACTGACAACTGATTCCAATTTGACAGGTTTCCAGCTTTTACTCTTCTGACGATTCGTAATCTTCCCTATGCTCCTTAACCGTTCTATAAATATCCTACTGCTGGTTGGAGGCCTCCTCTGAACTATGGCCTTAAACGTGGATAGAGTTGAATGATTTCCTATACTAAATTGAGTGGGTCGACAGTCACATTTAATGCTAGACGACATTGAGGCTGAAAAAGCGAAGATGGTGAGACCAACATGACTCCTACCGAAAGGACTGGCCCATTAGCAGACAGCAGAAGTGTGTGGAAAAGGGAGACAGAGGCCTTTGGCTACAGTGAAAAAAAAAACAGCTCAGATATATAAGAAAATAGATAGATGCCCTGGAATGTAGACCTAAATGAATAAGCGGAAGGATTTACTTTACTTGATCTGATCAGATAAAGCTAGAAATACTTGTTTCGAAACTAAACTTATTTCCAATTCACTTGTGTTTGTATTGGCAGCCTCTAGTAATCCTAAGTCAGTGCGGGTAACCATTCGGCATTCATGCATAAATAAAGAGGCTAAATCAACACAAATACATGCGAAATTACAAAACACTCATGATATAATATTATGCCAATTGTGTTTTTAGGATCACTCATGTGTCTCTCTGTCTGTCCGTCTGTCACAGCCAATTTGCTCCGAATACATATAATGGACTGATTAAGTTGAAATTTGGTACACATATGTATTTTTGTGACCCAAACACGGACGTGTAACGTAAATAAATTAATTTTGAATATGGGCGAAACTTTTGGGGGCAAATAAGAAAATGAAAAAAAAAAGATTTTCAAACTGTACCGTGTGACATATCAAATGAAAGGGCTTGTTACGAGGATTTCAAATATATTTATTTTAATTTTAAATATATAAGAAAATAGATGAAAATTGACCATTCGGCCCTTATCTTCAAAACTACTGAGCCTAAACTTTTGAAAAAAATACAGAGAATGGTTTTTTACTCATAGATTACAGGAAAACATATAAAAAGTCTATGGTCTCAAAATAACATGGTAAATCTCTCAATATTGTGCGTACAAACTTACATTTGCAGTTGGAATGTATGGGAGAACATGTATTTCAACTATAATGTTAAGTTAGTATTAGGGATAAATTCATTCCAAGTACGAAACCCATCATTGTGCGTGGTCTGACACGCACTTTGAAATTTGTTGCAACAACATGTTTGTGTGTTGTTGGCAACATGCATTAAGCTGCTTATTGTCTGAACTAATAATGGATTCACACGTCATTTACACGCTCACAACCTTTGCGCAACCTTTGCGAGAACACAAGGACAAGGACCTTTTGGCACCTGAATGACATTGACATTTTGGGCGTTGTTGGTAAACATTTGAGAAAATGTTACAGAAATTGTATTGAAAAACAAGATAGTGGCTTTAGTTCCAGCCACACACCAATAGATCCTTGTACCGTTGTTCTCATATAACCGTGTCTTAACCGCTAGGCTATTAGGCCTTAGAGTGGCAACTGTAGCGCCGTGATGATGCTCTGGGTTTGAATACTCTGTCTGCCACATAGCTGTCCATTCAAAAAATACAAAGCACACAGTTTTATTTACATTATGTTATCTAGAAGATAGAGTGAGAGTCGGAATGATATGGATGACAAATATGATATAATCTCCATTTCCTTTATTATATATTGGTAATCTAGCGAAGAATGTATCATTGTGAAATTCTTGGATTATATACGTGAAGTCACAGTTGGGACTTGGGACACGTCATTTGGACGTGTGTCACAGTGCCAACTACACCTTAACAAACACACTGATTGCATCATTATAAAAAGATCTATGTTTTTGGAATTCGTCATTTTTCAAAGTGGTCTTGGCAAATAACTGTTATTTACTTTTGCCAGCGCATTCGAACATATTTTCTTTTAGTTTTTGGGCACTGTTAGTAGTATTGTGGAGCTCTGTTTTTCTTTATGTTCGTTTATTGTTGTTCCTATTGTGGAGGAAGTGTTTTGGGTTTTCCCATCAGAAATTTCTCAGTAGTTGCCCGGTTTCTGGTTTCTCCTTGGGATGATGACTAAAAATATATTTTTTGTCCATCTTGTAGATTATTTAAAAATATTGGACACGTATTTTTTCTTTTTTTACGTCGTCAAAAGACTACGGCGATATATTGAGTTAAAATGTATTATGACGTCACGAGTATGTAGATATTGTACTCGTGGCGTAGCGACCCCAACTCCCCAACTTTAATACGTTTTATCGAAGTCATTTTTTATTAATATGATGAAGCAAAAAATACGTGTCTAATATATTTTTATTGTCTGAATGACGGACTAAATAGAATTTCTTTTTTTTTTATCCAGGCATCATCCCTATTTCCCTTCGAGAAGTAAAGGCATGATGAGTTGCGTCATACCCACGAAAACTTTTTGTCGAACTGCATGTGATAGCCTGGCAGGTTTTTAGTTTGGAGCTTCTTACCGGTTCTTCTCCATAGGAACCTACTATTCTTCGGAATGGGTACTATTCTTCATCTTCCTGACTAACTGACTAACTGACCCCTTGACAGTTCAAAAGTGCTTGTTTAATTGAAATAAATGCTTTGAGTTTGAAATAATTAAACTGCAGTCCCGCGAGCTAACAATTAAATGTAGGCAGTGACATTCAACTGAGTGCCAATACAATAATTATTGCATTGGCACCGGTCAAAGCCACGTGCACCTATTAGTTTATAGTCGTGTTTATTTATAATTGAATGACTAGTTAAAATTGCATTTAAAATAAACGTTTCTTTGGGAGGTGCTTGGAAGTTAAGGCGACGATAACCGACTTTTAATTATTGTTTAATTATTTAAGTTTCTTATATCCTCTCGGTCAAAGATCTGATAAGAAAATGTAGATTTACTGTACAAATAGTTTTAAAGAATACAGATGTCGAAATAAAAAGGCTATCGACTCTAATAAGATATTCCATACACGCAACGCATCTCTGTTTGCTTTAAGTGTTTTATCTTTACAAACTGACATAAAAACCGCAAATGTATGTTCGTTTATTCGGTTTTAATCCCCGGTGAATGAACCTAACATCTTAGTAATAGACATGTGAGCTGTGAAAGTGAGATAGTTTGTCCTGCTTTTGTGTCTAAACGTCTTGACCGATTGTGGTCAAATTTGGCATACGGATTAAATGTATGGATGGACACGGTAAGATGGATATACAATATCGCCCATCGGCATGTGCCCTCCCGTATTTTTCTGAATATTCATGAAAAATGATCCAAAATTTACTTTAAAAGGGGGTCCATCTTTAATATCTTTCATGTTATTTTTTTTTTAATGTTTTGAGTAGCGTTTTCCAAATCTCCGATGTTATTGGCTCGATTTGGATTCTGTTTATTATTTCTTGAGTTATTTTATCGGATTAACTAACATTTTTATTAAAATTTGTCGAATAAGCAAAAAAAAAAACGGAAATGAAAACATTAAAAAAATGGCGGGATGAAGAAAAAAAAACAAGATAGACCCTTTTAAAGTTATTTTTCATGCATATGCAGAAAAATAACTTAGCATGACTGGGCATGTGCCCATGGGCGACATTGAATACATAATGTTAGGGTGTTATAGCCTCTCTATCGACGTCAAACTTCAAAGTCAAAAACAAAACTTTATTTGTTAAACATAGGTGTAAAAGGTGTTGTAAATAAAATAGATAATAATATATAGATCACTATGTTTTGTCGTTAACGACGTACAAATATTATTGAAGTATTCTACATCTTTCTGCTCAAGACACTGTGTGACAAAAAGATATACGCTGAAGGTGTTAATAGAGTACTATTAGAGTACTATATAGAGTACTATTAATACCTTCAGCGTATATCTTTTTGTCACACAGTGTCTTGAGCAGAAAGATGTACGGTACGTATACTTGTGGATATACAAGTATCTACAAGTATACGTACATCTTTCTGCTTGGTAAAAGCGCTGTGTATCCTTTATGCAGACGTTCTCTAAATATTTGTTATGCAGAAATGAAAGCCCGGGCCTGTCACTCAAAAATTTAAAGCGTGCATTTAGGGAAAGTCCGAAAGGCTTACCATGGCCCCTGGCAACATGGCAACTGAAGGAACACGGGTGGGTTTTTGTCAGTAAGAGTCTAACACGCCCTTCCGCTCCGCCTAGAGCGGGAGAAGATATTCGATAATTTCCAATCCAAAAAAAAAAAAATGGTTGGCGCTGAAGATGTGTAACAGAATAAAATTTTCGTTAAAATTAAATGACATAAACTATTAACAAAATGTATATGAGATCTATCAACGCTAAATCGATATGTTACAAGATCTTCATAGATGAATATTAAATATGATGTTGATAGACATTGATCGACGCGACGTTAAATTAGTACTGATTTTAAATTAGCTTATTTTTTAAGAGTACTTATTAAATAATAAAAAAATAATAAACAGTGTCACTCCGGGAGTGCCGACAGAAGTGAAAACTTGATCAAGATCGCCTTGGTGGAAGAAAAATACTTGTATAGAACATTGGTCCGTAAACTTATCCAAATAAAGAGCACAATCGCGTTTACAAAAATTAGGTGTCGGTAACGGTGTCGCGAGTTCAATTGTTTTTTCCCATCTCAAAAATTTCCAACGCGCCTAAAGAAGTATTCACTTCAAAAATAAAAAAAGTCTTTTTATTTCATGCAATCTTTGAATACAGTGCAAATAATTTAAAATTACGATTATTGATGCAAAATTTCATGCATTATAATTATGGAACATAGTTTATTGTCATATAAAATTGATAAGTTTAAAACGCTTCATTTGACATAGTGACATAACAATATACAATTGATTGGAATTTCCGAATTTTAAAAATAAATAAAATTAAGGGTACTTATTAGTGTTCGACTATTCTTAAATAAGTTATATTTTCGAGACATAAGACGTGTTTTTGTTTATAAAGAGAAACGGTTACAAAGTCAAGTTTGAACTATATTATCATTGTTTTGTCCTTCAGACATATGTAACATGCATGAGCTGGACAATGAACATGCATTATTATGGTTCTATCTCTGTCTCTTTCTGTTTAGTAAATATGAAGACAGCTTTGCTTGTCTTACCTTCAAAATTACACTTGCTAATTAGGTTCACATCTGAGACGTATGAGGTTTACTTGGTTTGCAACAAATCGGGAACAAAATGTACTTGAAATATAATGAAGGGGACGATAACTGACTTTTAATGATTTTAACTGAAGATGACGTCTAAACGAGTAGTGTTAGTGATTTGAAAAAAATATATGTTAAATTAAGGCATTTTTTTTATATTTCATTATAGGCATATTTTTGATTATGTTTATATTAAATAGTGAAATTAATTTGTAAAGTTATGTCTAACGTGGATAAAAAACTGAGAATGACGCAAAATCTATCAAGCGTATTTTTCTGAAAACTTCACCATTTTAAAGATAATTAAATTATCGATATTTTAGCATACGTGTTTTATTAAAATACCTTTTGTTTTACGTGTAATAAATTAATAATGCGTCTAATTTGGGACAACGCTCCTTGATGGGCGAGTCCTATTACTGGCTGGATGTACGACGCGTTGCGTGAGCTCAGTACAGAACACGCAAGCTAACCATTCAAGGTCACTGTCATATATCTGCGTCTTAAAAGTACTAGGCTCGCATGAATTGAAGGTAGTGTTTCATTAGTATAATGAAATACTTCTTTTCGTATATATTTACATAATATATAGCTTAAATCTATCTGGATAAATGCACCTTTCAAATGGTGAAGGAGAATTTTTCAAATTGAAGCTGTGGTTCCGGAGATTACCCTTAAACTAACAAAATTCGCTCCTTCTCTTTAAAATAATACTACAGATTTCTTAGCATTTTTTTTTTTTTTGCTGGACACTATCCATCAACGAAGATTGCATTCCTTATGAAAAAAACTGATTCACCAAATTGCAGAGAATGTAATCAGATTGAGGACGTGCAGCATTTGCTGATGGATTGTGCCCGCAACAGGCGCGAGAGAGTCACTTTTGAAAGAATTAGACTTGAATAGGCTTAACGTGGGATTAATACAATCAATTTTATCCCAACCAACTTCAGAAGGTGCCAAAAAGTTGTGTAATTTAATAACAGTCCTGCATCAGTGATTTCTATCTTAATCACAGTGTTTCGTGTATTGTTTAATTGTTAATTATAAGTGATGATGTTACAAGGTAAAAGGCACGATGGGGTTGACATATCTATTTAGATAAAAACAAATAAAGAATTAAAAACAAAAAAAAATCTTAGCAAATATAATTATTTATTTATATATATATACTTTATTGTACACCACAAAAATACTTTTTTTTATGTTAGCCTATATTGTGTCCCACTGCTGGGCAAAGACCTCCCCTATTTCCTTCCAAACCTCTCTGCTTTGTGCGATTTCAGGCCATGTTGGCCCCGCAAACATAACTAGATCGTCACACCACCTTCGCCGCGGTCTACTTCGACGGCGTTGTCCTCCTTCAGGCGTCCAGTGAGTGACGATCTTTGCCCATCTCTCCGGGTGCATTCGTGCGACGTGGCCAGCCCACTCCCACTTCAGCCTGGCTGTTTTTTCTCCAACATCCGCTACTTGAGTTATGGAGCGCAGGATGGTGTTTCTAACATAGTCCGTTCGTTTGACACCTATTATGCTGCGCTCCATTTCCCGCTGGCAAATCTTGAGTTTGGACTTCTGTTGTTCAGTAAGTGACCAACTTTGTGTACCATAGGTTAGGACGGGCAGAATCCACATGTCGATGAGTTTTCTTTCAATGTTATAGGGAGATTTCCTTTCATGTGTTCTTTAAGGGCCCAGTATGTCTTCCAAGCATTTTGAACTCGTTTTTCGACTTAAAATACATAATAAAAATAAATCAAACACTTCAAAATATACAATGGGCGGCCTTATCGCTTTCCGCAATCTCTTCCAGACAACCTTGGAATGGACAGTGATTTGCCTGGATATAAAATGGGTCTGTCGTTGGTGCAAATAATATGTATACAATATACCTACTAGAATAGATACACAGATATATCCATATCCTAAATAATAGATACATAAATACATACATACTTACTAAGTACGGGGTGTCAGGGACATCGACGCGAAAACTGAAACCATGGATTCAGTACATGATTCTGAACCCCTCTGCGTTGAAATTTTTCGTCGGTTATTAAAAAAAAATCTGCTGTTCCATACATTTTTACCGCGTAGATATTGCATTTCTCTATGAAACAGCTGATTTTTTTTAAATTAATAACCGACGAAAAATTTCAACGCAACTGAATCCATGGTTTCAGTTTTCGCGTCGATGTCCCTGACACCCTGAATATATAAGCAACAAAAATAAATGAAGACTATAGATAATTACAGTTACGAGAACAAGATTACAACGACAAGTAATAACACCTTTACGAGTCTCTTAAATATGATCATGGTTAGGTACCTATACTTACTAAAGTATTACGTCATAGAAATAGGATATAGCCTACTTTAGCTCGACTAAGCTCTTAATTATTTCATAGTAGTCCAATCAAATTGAATTGATCAATAATGAATCTTAATGATCTCAACGAATGAATGAATAATTATGTACCTACTACAAATATATTCATTCAAATGATTAGTTAATTTATTCTTTGATGAAGTTTTGAATGTAATCAATGATTTTGTGGTGAACATAACATAACATCACGCCTTGTTTCCCCGAAGGGTTGGGCAGAGGTGTCCCTGTAGAAGGTACACCCACATTTCGCCAGTTATGTTTAAGTCCCATGTAATAGGGGGCGAGCCTATTGCCATCAACCGGGCACAAATCCAGACTCCGAGCTGCTACTGAGAAATTTCAGATAGAAAATCCCAATAACACTTTGCCCGACCCGGGAATCGAACCCAGGACCTCATGCTCAGCAGTAGCGCTTGCGACCACTAGACCAACGAGGCAGTACCTGTTGTGGTGAATTACTAACGAAATTAGAAGTATTTCAATAGCTTGAGATTTAATTGAATCTCAGCGTTTTGTAATCATGTAGATCCTGATTCGCTGGTATTTTTTTTCATTATGAACGAGAGTTAATGAGACCAATGAAGGCTTTCCTTTTAATATTGCTCTGTGTGTGGTTTGATCGATGTTTATTTATGGAACCTTTTTCATGACTTCTGTCTTTTAAAATGTTGAGTATTCGGAGTGAGTTGAGTTTAAAAAACTATGTAGTACTATCTAGTAGGTCTTCGATTATCGGATGAAAATCAGGCCGAATATTGCTTTCGGCCGAAAAAAAAACGATTTACGGTCAGACCCTACTTATTAGGTATGTTGCAAGCACGACTCCGCCCAATAACTCAAAATTTAGCCTTCAAAAAACCCAAGTTCCGTTGACCATGAGGCAGAAAGCACTTACATTACGCACCACCTTCGTTTATTGATTATTATTGAAAGAAATCCCCATGAGCGACGTCACGGGCAAAACCCAGTGTTTCAACAATGTTACATTATGTAAAACTTGACGTGTTCTGAATACAAATGTTTTGTAACGTGTGTTTTGTTATACTTTATAAGTAGGTATTTATTGCTAGTAAAAACAGGGGCTAGAGGGGCTCGTGGCTAATTATTAACAGCCGCACGTGTCGATCTACCAGGTTAAGCAACGGTTGCCGAGGTCAGCCCGTGGATGGGTGACCATTCATTACATACCGAGACCGAGGCACGGAGGCCTAGGAAGCCGTTGCTCCCGGCTGTCATTCGTAAACTTTACACAGTCATTACGGAGAAACCCGAAAGTCTGACAACCAGTCTTACCAAGGGGTATCGTGTTACCCAGTAAAGGGTTGTGGAGGTCAGATAGTCAGTTGCTCGTTGTAAAATACTGGTATTCAGTTGCATCCGGTTAGACTGCTCGTGACTGTATAGCTGACTTTTAATGAATGGGTTGAAGTGTTACGGTCTACACAACGGTAAGTAAGTAGGTACCAGGGAAGATAGATCTTAACTTAACTATTTTTGGAACAATAGATAAATAAATAAAATGAATTAATAATAATAAAACTATTAATTAAGATATAACATAATAACTTTTTACAAAAACTTTTTACTTTCACTTTTTAGTTGTGGTACCTACCCCACACACATTCGAATACCACTAACTGCTACCAGTGACAGGAATTTATCATATAACCTAAACAAAAAAAAAGAATAAAGAAAAAAAAAAAAAGAAAAAAAAAACAAAAAAACATAATAAAGAAAATTCATAATAAAGAATATTCTATTCTATTCTACTAAGTGGGAAAAAAATACGTATTTTGTAGCTAACTCAAAAACTACTCAAGCAAAGTTAATAAAATTTAATTGGGACCAAATGACGGAGAAATCGGTGGACAGACAAAAAAAAAAAAAAGAAACGCTACGAACATAATAACCTCCTCCTTTTTGGAAGTCGGTTAAAAATGCACAACAAATCATGGGAATCTTTGGCTCTTGCAACACCAGTTTTATAACTGTGTTGCCGAAATAAAAAGACACAACTAAGTTACCGATCAAACTTACTTATAAAGCATAGTTTGGTGATTTATAATTTTGACTAGCTTTGTATTTTGTGTAATGTTTTTTTTTTTGTAATGTGCGTTTTTTTTGTGCAGAATAAGCAATGTTTCTTTTTTTTTCTTGTTCTTTTCTTTTCTTCTGCCCGCGACTTCGTCCCCGAGCCTATAACCTATAACCTTCCTCAAGAATAGGACTATCCAATGCAAAAAGATTTTTTTTAATCCGACTGGGAGTTCCGGAGATTATCCCCTACATACAAACAAATAAACGCAAACAAACAAATTTTATAAGTATAAAATTATAGATAAAAAATAAGCATTATCTATTTAGAGCTAGCCTCTAAATAAAGAATGCTTATTTTTGTTGTGACTGTTACACCCTGCAAATAAATAAAATATAAATAAGGATTTTAAAATTTTATAAACCTGCATGATGATATTTACTATCATAAAGCTCCTATCATAGAGTTAAATTTCCCATTCTTCTCCATACGAAAACTACATTTTGGAAGGGGCGACTAGAATCAATTCTATTTTTTGTAAATTTTTACGTTCAAAAGTGCCTTTTTGTGCCTAATTGAAATAAATTATTTGACTTTGACAAAAACGTAATTATAATAACAAATTTAATGAGAAGATGACATTTTGCTATTTGAAATATCATTCTTAATTTACGACAAACGTTTTAATTACTAATCCAGTTTTGACATTCGTTTATATGCGAAAAAACGATATCACATTTTTTTTTAAATAAATCAGAGATTTAATTAATTTTCTCAGCTGTTTGATACTAAAAAGATAATTAATAAAATATAACACCTATACTTATTATAATTTATTTATTTTTAACTCGTAAATGTCAGCAAAATATAAATCTTCTACTCGAGATATTATTTTTCAAGCACGTTATTATAATCTGCATTTAAAACGATTATTATATCTCATAAAAATAAACTTTTTAGTTCAGTTACAAATACAGGTTATGATAAGACTTTTTTGGCAGGAAATTGCCCAGAACTTTCTATGAAAAATCTATCTTCTTATCATTTAGGCAACACGTCCCAAGGAAATAAGGTAATGTGGTCAAAAATACTTACTTACATAACTACAAAGTCATAGGTTTATAGCAACATTGATTTTGCTTCTTATCAAACTATTGGTATTACTGAAGTTCACGCCCGCAAAACTCAAAATTTATTTGCAAAAAATTGAATTTCGCGGGCTACATTGGAAGTATCGGAGTTTTACAAGTCCTCAACTTCAAATTGTCTATTCAAAAACCGGGTTTAAAGACCGTGTACTTACTTAAACCAAAGTTGCGCAGAATTGTTTGTGTTAAATTGTTTATGTATGACAGCTGTTACACTATTAAGTATTGAGAATAACAACAAAACAAAAAAAAAAAATTATGTATCTGTAATAGCATTAGTCTCATATCATCTTTACTTAATTCAATTAAATTCTTCTTCCTCTTTTCGTGTGGTTAGTGACTAACCTGGAGTCAGAGTTCTAAAGCCGCCCATGGACCTCTGACTTGGCTTCACATACCGTCGAGAAATATCGCTCCTTCACCGTTTTTTAAGCAAGTGCAAATTATACAATACGCACATGAATCCGAAAAGTCAGAGGTGTGTGCCTTGGGTTCGAACTCGAGACCTATGACTTGGCAGTCCGACGGTCACTTCACTAGGCTATCACTGCTGATTAAATTAATAAAAAGAAAGAAAAGAAAGAATAATGTTTATTTGCACACAGTTCTTGAAACAGAATACAAAATAACAAATGGCACTTCGGGAGTGCCGACAGAACTGAAAACTTGAACAATTAAAAAAAATACTTCCAAACCTTTAAAGCAAAAATACTTGCATAGAACATTAATCCGTAACGTAATATAAATAAAGAGCACAATCGCGTTTACAAAAAGGAGGTGTCGGTAACGGTGTCGCGAGTTCAATTGTTTTTTCCCATCTCAAAAATGCCCAACGCGCCTAAAGAAGTTTTCACTTCAAAAAAAAGTGAAAATAAGAAAAGTGAAGTCTGAATAAAGTACCTTTCAATCACTAGATCAATAAGGCAGATGTTGTCAGATTGTCTGACAGTTGGAACTGAACCTGCGACCTTTACCGCACAAAAACACACGTCATTCCGTCAACATGGCGCCGATCAAGCAGTCAAAACAAGTTTGTTTATTTATTTATGCCCATATCATATTCTCATTGACATAAATAAATTGTAAAAAATTCTAATCATCTCTGCCTACCTCGGTGGTTACTAAACCACCGAGGTAGGCAGAGATGATAGTTGATTGATGATTGAGATGACTACTAAGTCACAACCGCTATTGCTGAGCATGAGTTCCGGGGTTCGATTCCCTTCCTATCTGCCCAGCCTTTTCCCAACTATGTTGGGGTCGTGTCAGTCTAACCGAATGCAGCTGAATACCAGTATTTTACATGGAGCGACTGCCTATCTGACCTCCACAACTCAGTAACTGGGTATAATACAATTCCCTTGCAAAATTTTATTGGCTGTTTTTACTCAGTAACAGCCCGGAGTCTGGATTTGTGCCCGGTTGATGGCAATAGGCTCGCCCCCTATTATATGGGACTTAAACAAATAACTGACGAAATGTGGGTCATCTCTGCTTAACCCTTCGGGGAATGTTAAACGCGTGATGTTATATTAAATTCAAATCAATGACCGTGAACAATAAAAAACATTATGTCAACAAAAATTTTAACGAAACACGGAAGCCCTTTGGTGGGCAACAATAGTTACGACTGTACGATTGCCGAATAAACAAACAGTTTCGAATAAAAATGACATAACCAAACATGTCAGGGTTAATAAGAATTTATGGTAGAATAGGTACTTCTATCAGAGTCTATAAATAACTCCTCATAAACATAACATAACCTAACGCTTTTACACTTTTTGCTGTTTATGCGCCAATTATGTTTAGTCCCATGTAATGGCCAGCACAAATCTAGACTCCGGGTTAAACAAGTAAACGTTCAATCAATCTGCCTAATCTTTTCCCAACTATGTCAGAGTCGGCTTCCAGTCTAACCGTATTTAGCTGAGCGACTGCCTATCCGACCATCACAAACTGGATAACATGATAACTCTTGGAAGACTGGCTGTCAGACTTTTGGGCTTCTGACTGCCCATAACAACTGTCAAAGATGCACGAATGACAGGGTGGCACAGAGGGGTCTCTATGTCGTCGCCCTCCCCGCTAACTGTCGTGTCTCACCAACTGACGTATCTGCACTGACATTACCTACGTGTTCAGAACTTTGTTTCGAAAAAGTTCTCGCTAATCGTTGTGTCTGTGTCGTTTACCGTTTAGAAGATAATCACGTATTTTGTTTTGCGTAAGTGCAAAAGGAGGGAAAAAATATTCTCACCACCTGTCGTATATGCACACATCTACAGTTAGTGAGTTAAAGATTAAGTCAAGAGCTATTTATAAAATTTTATTAATTCATTAATAAAGCCACAGCTAACGCAACTATATTAACATGATTGTAGCGCCCGACCGAAAAACTGTTGCCATGGAAAAATATCAATTGCTAGTTACAACAGTTAGCGGGGACGGCGACGATGTAATGGATGTTTACCCAGCATCCACGAACCATCCGCGGCAAGAGTATCTTAACCTCTGAATCTCCGATAGACCCGTGTGTCTGTTATCATTTAGCCACGACTCCACGAGCCTCTGCCTCAAAGGGTAGACAGAACACCCAACTTTCGCCAATGATGTTTATTTCCAGGTAATGGAAAGCCTCAGGCTGTTTGTCCATCGCACCGCGAATGGAACGTCAACGAGGACGAGACGACGACGCCGAAGTAGCGACAGTACATTTACTATGGCCGCGTAATTTCGTTTCTCGCTGACGTTCCGTTCAGGGTGCGGTGGACAAACAGTGTAAGGCCATTATTAGGGCCAAATTCCAGAATATTAAATAACGTTATTTCTGCAAATTCGTTAAATAATAATTGATAATGATAATAAAACGTTTATTTCAACCAATATAGGAGGAGCTCGTGGCTAAGTAATAACAGCCGCACGGGTCGATCCATCAGGTTAAGCTACGCTTGCCGGGGTTGGTCCGTGGATGGGTGACCATCTTTACATACCGAGACTCCTCCGTGCCTCGGAAAGCACGTTAAGCCGTTGGTCCCAGCTGTCATTTGTGGATCTTTGACAGTCGTTACGGGTCGTCAGAAGCCCGAAAGTTTGACAACCAGGCTTACCAAGGGGTATCGTATTACCTAGTTACTGGGTTGTGGAGGTCAGATAGGCAGTCGCTCCACGTAAAATACTGGTATTCAGCTGCATCCGGTTAGACTGGAAGCCGACCCCAACATAGTTGGGAAAAGGCTAGGCAGATTGATTGATTTCAACTAATATAGGATCATAGTAGGCACAACACTCAAGGAAAATACAATTAAAAAGACTTCACACTACAGACAAACATACCACAGACTTCGATTCATCATCATCAGCCTATAATGTTCCCACTGCTGGGACACAGGCCTCCTCTCTTTGAGAGGGAGTGGGCCGTAATCCACCACGCAGGCCCAGTGCGGGTTGGTAGATGTCACATGTCTTCGAATTTTCGGTTCTAGGACATGCCGGTTTCCTCACGATGTTTTCCTTCACCGTTTTGAGAGCAGTGGTGATGAAATAATTTACATAAAGTAAAGCGCCGGTCTGGGTTCGAACCTACGACCTACAACTCGTAAGTGCACCATACAATCGAATCTCTGTGCGAATGCCCTCAGAGAAAACCTACCTTAAAATATAGCACTCTCAAATTCACAACAGCGACCTGAAATTACGAAGAAAAAAAACACCGTGAAAGAAATGGGGCAACCTTCAAAAATGGTTTGTAGGCCGCTAAAACTAATATTTACACAATAAAAAATGATAACAAAAAAACCGTTTACATTTCACTAAATTAGTAAATAAGGCTCATTCGTTTTTGCCGAAAGACGTTTTCGTCGAATCAATCAAACCGCCCCTGACCTAAATAAGTGTGCAAACATTTTTCGCTCGAATCAATCATGTGAGCTATTAATATCACTCAAGACCTATTTATTAATCAATCTGTCTACTTTGTAAACTGCATTTGCAATGTATCAATCTTTTGGAAAGTCTTGATGGATCATGTCATCTTTGCACGTAATATTTCAGGGAGAAAATGTCACGTTGGTTACTCGAGATAAAATTAAATGAGATTTTCCGATGGACTAGCTAGTAACATCCGATTGGCATATCAATCTGCCTTGCCTTTTCCCAACTATGTTGGGGTTGGCTTCCAGTTTATTCGGATCCAGCTGAATACCAGTATTTTATATGGAGCGACTGCCTATCTGACCTCCACAACCCAGTAACTGAGTAATACGACCCCTTGGTAAGACTGGTTGTTAGACTTTCGGGCTTCTGACGACCCGTAACGACTGTCAAAGATCCACGAATGACAGCCGAGACCAACGGCTTAGCGTGCTTTCCGAGACACGGAGGAGTCTCGGTATGTAAAGATGGTCACCCATCCACGGACCAACGACGTCAAGCGTAGCTTAACCTGATGGATCGATCCGTGCGGCTGTTATTACTTAGCCACGAGCTCCTCAACATCCGATTGGCATCCGATTCCAACTTTATAATAATACCAGCTTATTATTGTCCTTCTGCAGGGCAATAGTCTCTTCTCATACAGAGAAGGCACGAGCATTGATGACCACGCTTGCTCAAGACGGGTTGGATAGCTTTGGTAGACACTAATGATATACTGATTTTGGGCTTTTTTTCCTTCTACGCGGGAAAAAGTCGCGGGCAGAAGCTGTATTATAATAAAATTATGGATCGAGCTATGTGCTGTAAGTTCGGAGGATCCAAGTTTTCACATTTGTTCACGCTGCAATCAGAACCTGATCATAACTTAGGCTTTGTTCCTTTCCTAATTTTATATTATTGTGTAAAAATCTTTTCTATAAGTAGCCGGAAAACAATGATTTCAGCTGACGTAAGAAATTGCAGATTTTTCTCGCATTAATACCTTGCACTATTTTAGCGTTCACGGCATCGAGCGATGCGACTTGCGTCAAGCGACACGCGCTCCGTGTTTGTCTGTCGCACTGCAAGTCGCATCGCGGTTGTAGTGACTCGTGGCATGCTCTAATAAACAACTTCTTTCATTTGGTTCCTCTGCAGTCGCTGCCGCTAGATACGTGTCGCTTGAGCATATAGCTCGTGGCCCTGGGGTTAGACTAGCCAGAATGATCACAGCACGGGTCTCTTGACTAGAGGCACTCAAACTATGTCACTCTTGATCTGAGAGCATCGTCAGTAATTCAAAACAAATGAGACAGCTGTTGGCAAGTTACCCACTGTTCACTGTTAACGGGCAGTTACTGGTGAATTGTTGCTTAAATCACAAAATATTTTGTAGTGGAAAAGAATTTTCTTAAGATTTTGTGGCTGAGTAGACCGTACCCTAATTGCGTAATGCAACACAATAACAATTTGTTTCGATTTGAAACAGATTGCTAATCCATCGCTTCATAAGCTGGAAAAAAAATCTGCTCAGCAACGTAAATAACGCAATGAATGTTGTTGAACTGTCAAAATGAAACAAATTAGGCAAAATTGTTTACGAAAATTAGTTACGTAATTAGGGTACAGGTGAACATAACATAATGTAAAAATCTGGAGGAATTTATTGGGCCCTTGGTCTTTAAATTAATTACTGCAAAAACGAGTAGATATGTTAAAATGTAGTAAGGCACCATCGTCTCAACCATAAAAATATCATCATATCCCAGAAATCAGGGTGTTTTCTGCCATTCAATTAACACTAACATTTAATCAGATTTTATTAAAGCAATATGCTTTGTCCACAAAAAAAAACCCTACAAAAAACAAAGTATCGATAACATTTTAACCTTGAGCGTCCCATCACTTATTGAAAGTGACAGTGACATTTAAAAGCGTGTTCGTCACTCGACGGAATTGTCGATGTATTGCGCAACACTGCAGATTGTTGTTACGTGAAGATCACGTCATCCGTAACGGCTATGACTTAGTGACGTCAGAGGTTATTTAGAATTTAAATGGTATTTTTATTAAACTGAGTCATTATTGTTATAATTAATAGACACGCGTTTGACCACTGTCTGACCTTATGGTAAGTGGTTAATGCCGCTTAAAGATATCGGCAATAGCGTCATCGCAACTGCGTGCAATCGCAAAGACCAAGCTGAAATGTCTCATATTATGCCTTAAACTTGCACCCATACCTTTGAAACCGTAACTCAGCATTGCAGAAATAGGTGTGGTAGTCGTTCTTTCCAAACGAGAAACAGACCTCTTTGCGAAGGAGCAAATAAAAAAACCCAATTTTTTTAGTGAAAACTTCTTTAGGTGCGTTGGGCAATTTTGAGATTAAAAATACATCAACGCGTTAATTACCGCGGTACCGATTTTTTTTCTAGTTTTCACTCTTGTCGGCACTCTCGGAGTGCCACTGTTTCTTTTTTTTACTATCGTGTCCCAAATCTGGGCAAAGTCATCCCCATTTTCCCTACATGCTTCTCTATTTTGTGCGATCTCTGGCCATGTGGCTCCGCAAATATGACCAGAGATCGTCACGCTACCTTCGTCGCGGTCCACCTCGACGGCGATAATCTCTAGGTACTAATCTTTTTTTTCTAGTTAAACTTACTAATGTATTCACCCAAAACGCGTGTCTAGACGTTGTATGTAAGCTTATTATGCAAAATATACTAAATAAACAGCCGCCTATTTGCGGACAATTATCACTTATTTGAGTTTGTGCATACCGCATCTTTAACAAGCTTTGCCTTCAAATGCTAGAAGGCTAATTTGTAGAATGATACCAAAATACTACCTACTTGAATTTTTAATTAACGTAGGTGAAGAAGAAAATATTTTACCTACATAAAAAAATACTTAGTAGGTATTGGAAATAGAAATCACTTATTTGCTTATAAATTATAATGTTCCATCCATCCCAAATCCATCTTATCTGAATAAAATTGTTTTTTTTTAAATAGTAGATACCTACTGACACATTTTAGTTAGGTAGGTTTTAGGTTTTTTTTTACTAAAAATTTTTTTTTTTTTTTTTGAAGTAAAGGTTTGAAATTCATATTTATTGGATTTTATTAGGAGACAGAAATAATTACGAAGCCTACTTCTTTTTTACTGTACATTGTTAGCATGTGAGTGTGAAATTAGGTAGGCTAATTGCTAACCAACAATTTGTTTTTTTTTACACAAAATCATGACAAAATTTTAAAAATAAACTAATGAAATGCTTTCAAAAATATGTTAATGTACTCACTAAATATTATTACACTCAAATGTAGAGTAAGCCAATAAAATAAACACTTACACACCTGCCCATTGAAATGTTATTTTTGTACGCTGTCGTTGTCATCCAACGAAGTGTCAACGCACTTTTTATTACATAAAACACTGGCGAGTAAAATAATTAGGACAATGTTGTTTAAAACATTTCTGTTCATATTTAAAAAAAAAATTAAGAGTAGTGCTTGGATTTATGTTTTTATATTAATTCCAAATTAACAATACTTAGTCTTCTTCTTTAATCATATAATTGGTTGTAAAGTAGCATTATATTCTAAGTACTATTTGTTTTGTTATCTATTTTTATTTAATTCTAATGAATTAAATAAAAATAGACCTAACTAACCTAACTTGGTTTCCGTACGACTTTTTCGGGTGACCACTGAAAATCAGCGCTGTGCTGTGGGTCCGCATAGCACAGCATCATGCTGAGTGTAAGCCGCATATTTCTGTTTTGTGCTCATGATTATATTTAAATCTATTGTTTTATTTTATTTTATTATTCTTTTCTTTTATGCACGTGTTTCTGTGACAATTAAACTTATTTTTCTTTCTATTCTTTCTTTCTTCTTCTTTTCGTGTGGTTAGTGACTAACCTGGTGTCAGAGTTTTAAAGCCGGGCATGAGCCTCTGGCTTCACATGCCGTCGAGAAATATCTCTCAGATTATGCCAGTTTCCTCACGATGTTTTCCTTCACCGTTTTTTAAGCAAATTATAATTATACAAAACGCACATGAATCCGAAAAGTCAGAGGTGTGTGCCTTGGGTTCGAACTCGAGACCTATGACTTGGCAGTCCGACGGTCACACCACTAGGCTATCACTGCTCTCAGCCCATGTCATGACATGTCTCTGCCGATGTCAGTAATGTCCAAAATAGACTCAGAAAGAGAAGACATACTAATATTCTACTATTTTAATAGGATTTTAAAATTAGTTTTATTGTTTAGGTAAGTTCTCGTTTTGTATCATCTATCTGTTAATTGGACCTTTTTTATGCGTGTAGTAGTTATAATTAATTAGATATGTAAATGAACAGTAGCTCTACGTTTTTGTTCAGAGAGGGCAAAAAATCTTAATAGATCACGAATCAAGATATTTATGATGGGAAGATACGAGTATCTTTCATTAATAAACGTTCAATTAATAGACACTAAAAAGCTTTGGAAAAAAACATCGACATTTTAGGTAGATCGTACTGGTACTATCGAAGAAACGCTTATCTGTACACTATAAGGACTATTCTTGCTTGCAGCGCTCGGCCGCTATAATATCGCTAACCTACGAAAAAAAAAGGTCGTGTGCACGGGATTTTGCTTTCGCTTAGAGTTCTTTCTGACTTTTTTCATTTTTCTCGGCTCCTAAAACTTGTAGCGTGATATTACATAAACTATAACCTTCCTCGAGAAATGGGCTATCCACTCCAAAAATAATTTTTCAAATCTGACTGATAGTTCCGGAGATTACCTTACAAACAAACAAACAAATTTTACCTCTTTATATATATTTTTTTTGCCAACCTTTTTTGTCCCACTGCTGGGCAAGTGAAGGATGCAAGGGAAGGTGAACCTATAGTACACCCACATTTCGCCAGTTATGTTTAAGTCCCATGTAATAGGGGGCGAGCCTATTGCCATCAACCGGGTACAAATTCATACTCCGGGCTGCTACTGAGAAATCCCTGATGGAAAAACCCGGTAACACTTTGCCCGACCCTCATGTTCAGCAATAGCGCTTGTGACCACTAGACCTAAGAGGCAGTGAGTTTTTATCGAATAATAAAAAAAAACAATGCAGTTGTCTTTTATTTGGAAATAAATGGGCAATTTAATCGCTCTTTATGTGTAAGTTTTTGCTCATTCTTTTTATTTAAAAGCGTGACAGTTTTTATACATTTCCCGCTGAAGATCTTCAAACAGATTTTTTTCTTCCTATGAAATCACTTGAGTTGAGTCATTTGGAGATTTTTTCAACGCTCTAGTTCAGCAATATTTAGCGAAGCAATAAAATTGTTCCAACGTGTTCGCTATTCACAATATCAAAATAAACATTACATCTGCTTCAAAAGTTTTAATTTTATTTTTTATTTAATTAATTTTAGAGGAACTAGAATTTAGATCTCACAAATAACTGAGTTTTGTTGTTCAGACTCATACTGTGGAGATGATGATAGTTCGACTATCGTATATCTTATGCCGTTCCTAGTTTGAACACGAAAATTCAATCAATTATATCCAATAGTTTAGTCACTATAGCTACTCAAAGATTGGCAATACCCATATATTAGTCGGCCCATCACTACTATTTACACCCCGATTCAAATTTAATGGCGGCTCGGAACATGAGGCGAGTCGCCGCGCAGTAACGAATTCATGTGTCAGCGGGGGTGAGGGGTGGGGTACTGCGCAACGAGTAGCGCACTTCCGAGCCGCCATTAAGTTTGAATCGAATTGTACCTAGTTTAAAAAAAAACACTAATTTAATTCTAGGAAATATTAGTTCCAAAATACTCATATGCATTAGTATTGCCAGTATTTTCATGTATAGTCGTATTGTTGCCTCCAAAAGTCCACATTGTCCTACCTTGAAAACTGACATCGTCACTTTGCATTTACAGCAGGACATTCTTTGACCTCAGACCAAATAAAAACCAAGACAGAGCGCTGCGGACAATACAGTGAAGCATGCCAAAACTACGCTTCCACTCTGTGCATACACGCTCACACGCACATATTTACGTTCATTACAAAGACGCTACAATCAAACTACACCTCACTAAGTGCACACAAGCGCTATGTCTTGGTTATTTATTAGGTCTGAGTCTTTGACCTACAGAAATAATTCCTTGAAATAAATTCTACCCCAGTTTACTTGACCTTTTCCTACGTCTTCATATCGTATTTCAAAGCGTCTTAGTTGTTTCTAAGATCTCCTGCTGGGTCTAAAAAGTCTGACTAGTTATAAAGTAAACACTAAACACATTAGCAGTTCTTAAGGTCGAATATTGCATAAACATCAGGCGTTATAACCTTAGGCTACGTAAATTAATCAAAAATGTATTGCGTCACACAAACGTAACGTCACGCGTGTACTCAAAGGGGTAGGGCAGAAGTGTACAGCCAAATTCCGCCGCTCCATATAATCTTTACTATCAAATTGACTAAACTTTAGGAGATAGTTATGTCAATTTGATAGTAAAGATTTTATTTTTGTAAATATTTTTTAAAGCGTACTTTCTTATTTTTTAACCCTCGTTTGAGGGAAGTTCCGAGGTATTTTAATCACCAATGTTTATGACTACCAACAAATAATTAAAAAAAACTACGAAAATAAAGCAAAAAAAAAAATATGTTTGAAGGTCAATCTCAATAAAGTATAAAAATTGACATATCTCCCAAACTATAAAACTTTAGCTAGGGAAAGTATCGTTCAATAATTAGTAAATTACCTCCTCTAAATGCGAATTTGCTATGGCGGGTCCAGATCCAGTCCCACTGTATAGTCCTGCAGACCGTATTTCGGCCATGGCGGCTAATCTCAACGGATACTAGCCTTCGGCGCGGGAGATATTATAGTGCACAGGTGTGTGCGCAGACACAGGTGCACTCTCTCTTCCCTCACTCTCATAGTCCGATGGGACGGCAATCCGATGCGACCAAAGAGAGATCAGGCGCAGGACCAACGACTTAACGAGCTTTCCGAAGCACGGGGGCATCACACCGCCAACTTCCAAACTTCGGGCTGTTACTAAGAAATTCCTAATGGAAAAAATCAATAAGTATACACTTTGCTCGACCCGGGAATCTTACACAGGACCCCACGGCGACCACGAGACTAACACACACACACACACACCCCGACACACCCACACACAGAGACCGTCGGAGAAAGTTGTTCAGTTTGATAGTCTGTATCACTCCCTTTTTGACCACACCTTTCTGATACAACTTGTATAGGGGCAGATTTCTACTAATCGGGCTGAAACTGTGATTTCCTATGAAAAAACCCAATTGCATGACCTATCACAAACAAGTATTTAAATTCATAGTTTAGGTTTTCCATCAGAGCCTGGTTAGTCTAGAAAATAGACTCAGACTTGAAAAAAGCTTTGTTACTTCCCAAATTAGATGAATACCGGTTATATCAAAACATGTTATGCTATAAATTTTAATCTGTTCAATAGCAGGTGTGACATCATTTTTTTTATTACCTATCCAACCATGGACTATCGTAACAAGAAGGTAAAAATATCGATGACTTATATCGTCACCCTCCTCGCTAACTGTCGTATCTCACAAACTGACGTATCTGCACTGACATTACCTACGTGTTCAGAACTTAGTTTCGAAAAAGTTCTCTCTAAACGTCGTGTCTGTGTCGTTTACCGTTTAGAAAATAATCACGTATTTTGTTTTGCGTGAGTCTAGTTTGAGGAAAAAAATATTCTCACCACCTGTCGTATATGCACACATCTACAGTTAGTGAGTTAAAGATTAAGTCAAGAGCTATTTATAAAAAGTTATTAATTCATTAATAAAGCCACAGCTAACGCAACTATATTAACATGATTGTAGCGCCCGACCGAAAAACTGTTGCCATGGAAAAATATCAATTGCTAGTTACGACAGTTAGCGGGGGGGGGGCGACGATATATAAGTCACCAACATAGCTTACGATTGTATCGAAACAACTTTTATTACAATGTTTATTTATTTAACCGCCTACCGGTTACGATCAATGTCAATGTCAGGTGTGATTGACAGCCGGTGACGTCACTTGTTAAGCCATCAATCATGTAAAATGACAGCGCCATTCTTGGCCATATTTTTATGGCGCACTTGTTTGGTAAATGTTGGCGTTACTTTGACGATCTTGGAGAAAAAGTCTAAAGAAGACTCAATATTTAAAATAAATTAAATATTTTTTTAATTCATGGAAGTTTTGCACTACTAACTTTCTCCATCAATAGATTTCTAGAGCTAATGGGCAATGGCACTTCGCTCGCGACTTCGTCCGCGCAAATCTCGACAACAGTGCCACCACCTATTGGGTCCGAAACTATCCTATCTTTCAAGCTGGTACCAATCAACCATACACATGACATGTTCACAAAATTTCATTGAAATCGGTTGGATAATATCGGAGATTAGCGTGTACGAACATAGTGACACCATTTAGATAAGATGACATCAAACATTATTGTAGGTATGGCCCCCGGCAATATAGGCAACTGAAGGAACATGGTTGGGTTTTAGTCAGTAAGAGTCTGACACGCCCTCCCTCTCAGCCCAGAGCGGGAGAAGTTATTTGATAATTTCCTAACGAAAAAAAAAATAAGTATTCTCCTGACACAGGGAGTCCAAAATTTCAGGTCGTCGGACTCCTGACATTGGGCATAGTGATTTCCTACATGTGCTTAACTGTATACAAACCTATTGTATACCTACTTACAAAGTAAATAATACGGTATTGTATGTCATAATGAACAACTCATGTACCTATGTGGTTCATTTACTGAATGAGATGACTCTATTAGATACCGGAAATTATGTGGCGAATCATGATTGCATGTTTAAGTGCATCTTTTATCAAGGTAAATATAAAACTAAATTACAGAGGTAGTGCTTGTCATCTGACAGATTACGTTGTAAAACAACAATTCATGATTCTGACAGCCTATTCAGCTTAATCTCTCGATCTATTCTGCACTAAATCTCACCGTGAAAACGTATATAGGCAAAATGAGCTTGAAGTGAGCTATTTATCAATCCCTAGCATCAGGGTCAGGGCCCTGTTTAAAAAGCTACAATTCGACATAAATGTCAAAAAATTACAAAATTGTCGCGCTTACGCTGCCGCTGTTTAATAAAACTGACAAATATGTCAAAAAACCACAGTCAAATTATTTCTGTCAATTGTCGGATTGTCGTGACAATTATGTCGATGACCAATTTTATTGATTATATTGTCGAACATGATTGTCGCGACAATCCGACATATTTGTGAATTTTCCACCACGACAATTTTGTCGCCTGTAAGTTATATTAAACAGAAAAATTATCGAATTGTCACTTTTTGACATATGTTGGACTTGTCGAATTGGCAGCTTTATTAAACGGGCCCTGTTTAATAAAGCTGAAGAATGACAATTCACTTTAAAGTCAATTCACCTAAGTTCTATCGGTGACATTTGTGTAGAATACACCGCTCATGTCACACATCTGTTCTCTGCTAATGGGACAGCCCTTTTTCGGTAGGCATCAAGTTTGTCCCGCCATCTTCGTCTTGGTCAGCCGCGATATGGCCTAGCGTTCAATGGGAATCTCTGAGTGGTTCTTTTAGCCTACAGCTCAGCTATCGATGGATCAAATCCCAGCAGCGCTTCGCAGCTTTCATCATCTGTCTAGCCAACTATGTTGGGGTCGGCTTCCAATCTAATCGGATGCAGCTGAATACCAGTATTCCTCATGGAGCGACTGCCTATCTGACCTGCACAACCAGTTACTAAGTAATACGATACCCCTTGGTAAGACTGGTTGTCAGACTTTCGGGCTTCTAGCAACCCGTAACGACTGTCAAAGATCCACGAATGACAGCCGGGACCACCGGCTCAACGTGCTTTCCAAGGCACGGAGGAGTCTCGGTATGTACAGGTTGACATAAAAGAGTCTGACATGGTGACATTTGGAACCAAATATTTTACTTATGTAATTTAGACCTATGATGATGGCGCTAGTTTGCCAACAAGTACTAGTAGGTTTTGAGTCACCCACAAGCAGCGTTTTCAACAATTTGTTTAAATTCTTTTACTTATTTCCCATTCGATATCACCTAATAGAAGTGCGATAGTGGCGCCCTCATTTCACACACACTCTTTTATGTTGACCTGTACAGATGGTTACCCATCCACGGATCAACCGCGGCAAGCGTAACTTGCTAAACATGATTGATTGACCCGTGCGACTGTTATTACTAAGCCGCGATCCTCTTCGCAGCTTTCTGGGTTATTATAAATTCATATTCTAATAATAAAAGCATTAAATTTTTGTATTTTAGTCATCCAGCTGGCGAGCTAGTTTACATATCTGCTAATCTAGAAGACGATTCACACCTGCATTTTATTTATGTAAATTAAATTTGTTTGAGTCAGACGAAACAATAATATTTTTTTTGCCTCGGTAACAAATCAGTTTTTACAGTTTTTGCTTATATTTTCGTGATGGAAATAGACTGAATTGCATTTTAGGTAGGTAAGTATGTTAGTCACTAAATAAGTTTTTGGTTTGCTCCTAAGTTATTTAGGTTTGAGGGTCCCAGTTCTTCGGTTAGATTATATCATCATCCTTGGCAGCCTTGTTCCATCCACTGCTGAGTTTAGATGTCCTACCTACCTTTTGCGCCATGCCGGACAGTTTGTCCTAGGTAAACATAATCGTCCATAACTTCGAGTGTAGATTCGAGTCTCCGATCTCCGATCATGAGGGTTGGTGTTACATGGGCATTAGACATGGCCTTCGTTTTGTCAATGTTCATTTGAAAACCCACTCTTTCGGAAGCTCTACTGAGGACATCGAGCATTTTACTGAGGTCCTCCATAGTCTCAGCCATGACTACTATATCGTCGTCAAATCGAAGATGAGTGATGTACTCACCATTAATGTTGATGCCAACCCCTTTCCAGTGAAGAGGTGGAGGTTTCCAGTACAGCGGTGAACAGTTTCGGAGAGATAACGTCTCCCTGTCTCACACCTTGCCGCAGAAGGATAGGTTTCGAGGTCTGGTCCTGGGCTATTGGTTAGCCAACACGTATGTTTGCTTTGACAGTGGTTTTTTCTTTTAAACTATGATATGGGGGTTTGCTTTAACAGTGTTTTTTTTTTACTATGATATGGGGGTTTGGTAAGGAAGTATTTTTTGCCAAAGAAGCTGCAATATCACTACAAATTATAAAACAAAGTCCCCCCGCCGCGTCTATCTGTCTGAACGCGATAAACACAAAAACTACCGAACTGATTTTCATACGGTTTTCTTCAAAGGACGGAGTGATTCATCAGGAAGGTTTAGGTGTAAAATTCATTAAAGGTTTTGTGTAAATTGGCTGAAATATGACGATGATATTTAAAGATCTCGGAAAAAATCATGCTGACCTGTACCCTAATTTCGTAATAGAACACAATCACAATCTGTTTCGATTTGAAACAGATTGCTAATCCATTGCTTCATAAGTTGGAAAAAAAATCTGCTCAACAGCGTAAATATCGCAATGGATGTTGTTGAACTGTCAAAATGAAACAAATTAGGCAAAATTGTTTACGAAAATAAGTTACGCAATTAGGGTACTAGCTCTACTGGCGCGACGTGCGCCGCGTAAACATATAGAGTTATATGAAAATGAAGTATTATGGAATTATTCCTTCCGACATCCACACGGGCGAAGCCGCGGGCAAAAGCTGTAGTTAAATACTATGAATTCAATGCTTTGTACAGAACATTATGTAGGAAATTACCATTCGAAAAGGTAACATGTGACACTATGCGAGAAAGGAATAATAAAAGATTTCAAAATTGTTTAACCTAGTCGTTCCGCCAAACAATGTTTCTACCTTTCCCTGAAATGGAGATAATTTTTATTTCTATTGATGTCATTAAATACTTCTGTCTAGATGTCATAAATAATGTGATTATGAACACTTTAATGTGTATAATGTGTTCTTTATTATAATAAGATCGATATTTTATTCCTAATTTTAAACGAATTGTATCAATTAACACTTAAGAGCTGGGACACCGTTATAGAACCCATTGATGATTATAATATTTAGTACGAGTAAAATGCTTCAAACTGGCATTCTCAATTATAATTTTTATCGATGATAAGTCAATCAAATGAAGAAAGAGGGCGAAGAGAGTAGAAGAAGGCGTAGAGAGAAGGAGAGGGCGGGAGTTTATGTAGATGTTATTGAAATCATGGACGGCTGCGAAAAAGATGATACTGTATGTTTAGAAAGGGGTTGAATGCTGAGAAGATGGCTGATAAGACTTGATAAGGGAAGTTTGGAAGAAAAAGACAGGTTGTGTTGACCTTTGACGGGGTCCGCTAGGGCCGATGCCTGCCGGGGTTGCGAAGAAAACCATGGCCCCCGGCAACATGGCAACTGAAGGAACACGGGTGGGTTTTTTTTTTACCAGGCCCGGGTCGACGGCGCGTTGTGTTCCACGCGCGCCTCTAAGAGATGTCAGCAGAACTGACGGTGTCCGCTAGGGCCGATGCTCAGAGTTGCGGTTGTGTCCGAAAGGGTTACCGTGGCCCCTAGTAATACAGGCAACTGAAGGAACACGGGTGGGTTTTAGTCAGTAAGAGTCTGACACGCCCTCCCGCTCCGCCCAGAGCGGGAGAAGTTATTTGATAATTTACTAACAAAAAAAAAAGGCTGTGTTGACCTCAAATAAGTTAGGATATTAATCCTAACAATATTATAAACAGTGCGAAAGTGACTTTGTTTGTTTATGTTTTGACTGCCTCGTTGGTCTAGTGGTAGCAAGCGCTACTGCTGAGCATGAGGTCCTGAGTTCGATTCCCGTGTCGGGCAAACTGTTATTGGGTTTTTCTATCTGAAATTTCTCAGTAGCAGCTCGGAGTCTGGATTTGAGCCCGGTTGATGGCTCGCCCCCTATTACATGGGACTTAAATATAACTGACGAAATGTGGGTGTACCTGCTACAGGGACACCTCTGCCCAACCCTTCGGGGAAACAAGGCGTGATGTTATGTTATGTTATGTTTTTGTTTGTTACGCTTTCAAGCTAAAATGGCAGAACAGATTTTTATGAAATTTAGTATACGAGTATGAGTAGACCATGACCTGGGTTAAGATATAGGATACTTTTTATCCCAATATTCCCACGGGATCGAAACTTATGCGGGTCTCTATAAGGAAAAAGGAAGACATACTTTGACGTACTTTTCTATACCTAACTATGGGAAACCTATTCACTAAAAAATAATGGTGCATGCAGCTGAGATGAGAATGCTAGAGGGATATGGTGTTACACGAATGAATAGAATAAAAAATGAGTACATAAGAGGAAGTTTGAAAGTGGCACCGGTGATTGAAAAGTTGTGTGGAAATCGGTTGTTACGGTATTTTTTTTTTGTGTGGGAAATTATCGAATAACTTCTCCCGTTCTGGGTGGAGCGGGAGGGCGTGTCAGACTCTTACTGACTAAAACCCACCCGTGTTCCTTCAGTTGCCTGTATTGTAACCCTTTCGGACAAAACCGCAACTCTAGGCATCGGCCCTAGCGGACCCCGTCAGTTGTGCTGACATCTCTTTGAGGCGCGCGTGGAACACAACGCGCCGTCGACCCGGGCCTGGTCCTTATCGGACGGCGAGCTACCCATTGCTCACCGTCCGCAAGCCCGCGCCTTCGGTGGCCGGGAATCGGTCTGCGGTTGTCATGGCATGGGCATGTGATACGGAGGAATAAGGAAAATGTCGTGAGGAAAGTAAAAAAAGGTGAATGAGGAAGTATCTATATCAGGGGGCCTAAAACAGCCGCTTTGGCAGAATCATAGTATGATAATATTATGAATCACACAAACTGTCACAAATTGACAATTCATAATATTATCTGCTTTCAATTCATATTACGCAATTCATCAGTTTGACAGTTTCGTATTATAATGAAATAACATTTAAACTGTAGAAATAAAAAATTAAAATCTCATTTGGTTAATAAAAACTGTAAAGAAAAATTATCCGGTAAAATTACGGTCTTAAATTTTTCATGCGGGAATATTTACCCCAAATATGATTCCGATATGATTTGAATTGAATATATAATAAATTCAGTTAAAATATGTGTCAAAATAGAGAAATTGCTGGGAATTCAGAAAATGAATTGCTTTTAGAGGAATTGTTCATTATTCTTCTGCCCATAATTCGTCGCCAACACACAGTGGAACGAATGTATGGGAGCGGTTGGACGTAGACATTTCCGAAAAAAAAGAGTAAAATTATGCCAAACTAATGATGCCATCTTATTCGATTACTTAATGCCTTCATAACTTGTGGTGATGAATTTCTTCATAACTCCCATATTTCGGGAGTAATTTGAGAAAATGTGAAATTTTACTATGAAAATGAGTGTATCGAGCTCTCTCCCTCCTGATTCCGGGCTTGTTTCAAGTAGCGGTCTCTAATATCATAATGCTAATACTAAGAGCTATATTTAATACTAAGACACATAGTGCGCCAAATGTGCACTTTCTGGGATAAAAGGAAATGAAAATTAAAAAAAAAAAACGTTTTTTCCCCATTTGTATTTACTTTAAACCGCAGACAGACTTATTAAGAGGTCTATAAATATATTATATATATACAGAAATATATATTAACAAAAATATTCACAAGAACTGATGAGAGTATGACTTTTAAGTAAGTTGATAATAAATTACCTAGTTTCATTAAAAGTACAATAAATAATTAAGATGTAAGCTCTAATTTACTAAGTTACACATTTTAAAACAATAACATCATTTAATTATCTTCGTCATCATCATCATCATCAATTAATTCAAATTCAGAATCGATGTCCGCTAAATCATTTATGTTAACAAATTCGATATCACTTTTCTCAGAATCCGTAAGCTCATAAAATTCCTTAAAAGAAGATTTTTTTACAAACTTATTTCCTTTTGGACGGATACTTGTAACAAGTGGATCAGAAGACAGTAAAAGATTGTGCATAATATCTTCATTGCATGAGATACTGCTATGCTTTCGAGAATGCCCCTCTCTATATTTTCTAAAATCTTTATTTCTAGCCTCAGATGCCTCTTCGGATAGAAAACCAATGGGCACAATTGACATGTTCTGAACTATGTCTGGCCCATGCATTAAAATTTTATGAAGTGAAGAAGGCATATAATACCATGGGTATAACTCCACGTAAAGCTTAGCAGTATCAAAGCAGAACTCTCGGAATTTAGTTACGTTGATCTTCTCTCCTGATGAAATACACTGCAAGATCACACAGATTTTTCTTAAAAGCATAGCATCTATTCCGGTCAGTTCAGCAGATTTAGTGTAGTTTTCAAAAAATCTCCTTGCCGAGTTGCCATTGTTGGTGGATCCACTGCCTTGTTTCACAACATCGAGAAGTAAGCCCGTTTCTCTTCTTACAGCCTCTTGAACTCTTTTCTTCCTGTCATCAACTTGCCTTTTTGCTATATCACCCCTTACTTGCCATGATTTTATGTCTAATTTGTAGGAAATGTGTAATAAGCATTCCATTGAGCGAATCCAAGCGTGAAGGGTGCTTAAGCTATATTTATACATGTCCTCGTTTGCGTGTTTATCTTTGATTAACTCTAAATTATTCATTTCTTTAGGACAAGCCTTGCATATGTCACACACTGAAGCTGCTGTATTGGATATAATGGAATGAATTTTACCATCAATCATTGTCAACAGCAGTTGGTGTTTGACACTAATTCCATCAGTGATGGTGGATGGAGTTAAGGCTTCAATCTCTGCTTCGATTTCAGCCATCTCTCTCTGCACATTTTCTTTGGTTTCCTTTATAAACTTAAACAATATTGGCCGGCAAAATGAAGTGGAAGATGGTCGCTCGTTTTCCCAAATTGTTACACCTTTTGAGACGAGCCGCAGTGGTACAAGACTAATCATAAAATTACTAGCAAGATCGATTTGCTCATCTTCACTCGTCCTTTGATGATAAATGCTTTGGCTAGATGATCCGTCAAAACCCCATTTGCTGGTCAATACGAGCTGTTGATTGGGATCAACAGGGGTTTCTAACGACCTAATAAGTCTTCTTGAGGTTAAATCCATCAAGGCTTGTAATTTGATTTTTGCAGAGCTCTCTGTAACTGTGAGATCTTCTTTGGCCGGATAGCACTTAATTTTTTCTTTAACCAACATGTAGTAACTCGGGTATTGAAGAGCTCCTTCTTGAGTGTTGAAATCCCGAAGAGTGTTATAGCGCCATTTCGATAAGTTCATCGATACATAAAGAGCCAATGCCTTCAAAGGGGATATTTCCCGTACCTGAATTGATTTACCTTCAATGAAGGCTTTGATTTTTGAGGCCTCTTCTGGATTCTCCGTCAAGTATTTCATAACATAAGCTGTATCGCTTTGTCCTGCCTTTTGAAGCGCCCTTTCGGCCGAAAACATAATTTCAGCGCTGCTACTGCTGCATGAAAGACTATCTTCAGTGCGTCTTCTTTTTTGCCGGTTACTAAGGTCCTCAAAAGATTTACGAGGACTAGGATGTGTACAAGTTGAAGCATCAGATTTAGCAGGAGAAATTATGGGCTCGATGACGTCACTTATATTTTCTGTAGAAGGTTCCATATTTTCATTCTGTAATTCCGGCCATTGAATTGCAGCCTGTAGCCAAATCTCATGTTTCTTCCGAAACTTATCTGTGCTTCTTCCAGACTGTGTCCATTTTGCATAAATGCGGTAGCAAAATCGACGACACCAGTCTTTTAAACTTGTTTCAGCACTTTCACATAACTGAACACAACTGTTATCTTTTAAAACACTGAACAAATAGTTAAAGTCGCGTAAATCTTTATGTGCGCGTGCGCATAAAGCAACGTGAATATCAAGATTTGTATTAAAATTTGGAAAATACATTGCGAGATTAGCTTGGATACAACGAGGTGTAAATCAACACTGATTTTAAAGTTACTAATAGTGACCTATTTATATAAAATCCAGGTATCCCAGGTATCCTTTGTTAAATATTGCAAGGTAATTAGTTATTGTGATAATTAGTAAATGATGCATGCTAAATTAGTGTATTAAGAGCCATTTAGTAATTAAATAATAGCAATGTTCTTATCAGTAATCATTAGTGCATCAGTTTTATATGTAAACCTTAAGTCCCTAATTATATATCCTAATTAGCTTATATCTTCTCTAATTGGCTGCTCAGAAATGTTATTGTAATAAGGTAAACCTTTAGAAAAACGGTTTTAATCAACAAAATAAACAAAAAATAAAAAAATTGTGTTATAAAATAAACATCACTCTTTATCCCAGAAAGTGCACATTTGGCGCACTATGTGTCTTAGTATTAAATATAGCTCTTAGTATTAGCATTATGATATTAGAGACCGCTACTTGAAACAAGCCCGGAATCAGGAGGGAGAGAGCTCGATACACTCATTTTCATAGTAAAATTTCACATTTTCTCAAATTACTCCCGAAATATGGGAGTTATGAAGAAATTCATCACCACAAGTTATGAAGGCATTAAGTAATCGAATAAGATGGCATCATTAGTTTGGCATAATTTTACTCTTTTTTTTCGGAAATGTCTACGTCCAACCGCTCCCATACATTCGTTCCACTGTGCAACACTGCAAAGGGGCGAACCTCATACAAACGGTCAAAAATTAGTTTAGTATACAAAAATGCTCCATTTGTCGAGCTCTATGTCGTCACAAAAGGACAAAGCTCTAAGACTAATAGAAACGAAAAAGATTGACGGCGTATCTTAAAATCAGTTGTAGGGATTTTTTTTTTTGTTCTAAGTTATACCTGTATATTTTCTTAAATATCATCAAAATAAGCGCGTCATCGGGAGAAAAAAAACGTTTTTTGGGTCTTCGGTAAAATTTTCTTATTTGAGGTTCGCCCTTGCGGTGTTGGTGACGAATTATGTCAATTTATTTGCGGTCGATGCAACATGTCCCTTTCTTCCATACTTCTCTAGTAGTCTCCATCTCCGTAGTTATTACCTTTCACACAATCCATCCATCTTTCTTTGATCTTCCCCTACTCTTATACAATGTCGCCCATTTAAATAACTTTAAAAGGGGGGTCTACCTTGATTTTTTTTTCAATTTTTTTTTCAACTTTACCATTGTGTTTTTTTTAGGGAAAAATGTTTTCACCTCCATTTTTTTTGGATAGTCGATAAATTTTTATAAAAATGTTAGTTAATCCGATAAAATAACTCATAAGCTTTTAGAAATAATAAACAGAATCCAAATCGAGCCAATAACATCGGAGATATGGCAAACGCTATTCAAAACATAAAAAAAATTATAACATGAAAAATTTTAAAGTTATTTTTCTAGAATTTTTCATGGATATTCAGAAAAATACGGGCGGTCACATGCCGATGGGCGACATTGTATTGCCATCCACATTCAAAACTTTATCTAGTAACAGTTCCAAAAACAATTTGTAAATGATCGCAAGAATTCTTATTTCGTTCGACCAAACAGTAAAAATACGACGTAAAAAACCTCAAATCGTTTATTATTTTTTATTAGCTTTATTCGTTTATTTTATAACAAAAGCTTGACACCGTGACACAAACATTAAGCACTTCAGTCTAGACTGGACTTTCTGCTTAGCACGTCGGTCGATGACCTAAGTTTTTGTGCTCAAACTGTTTTAAGAATTTCGTCATTTTTATTTCCGTTTTTAGGGTTCCGTAGTCAACAAGGAACCGTTATAGTTTCGCCATGTCCGTCTGTCTGTCCGCGGCTTAGCTCAGAGACTCTTAATACTAGAAAACTGTATTTTGGCATGGGTATACATATATTAATCACGCCGACAATAAAACAATAAAAAAGTTGTTTTAAAAAAAGTCGTTAAAAAATATTGTAAGTTAAAAAAAAACATTTTTGGGTTGAGGGATTTGTTTGCGAAATATTTTAAGCTTTAAAGTACTATTTTTTGTTAGAATCAAGTATCTCCCTCCCCTACCAGCTAAATGGTTGGTTTTTGATATGTGAAAAAATTCACAGCAGTACTATATTAGTGTAACGAAATTAAAAGGAAATCAGTGCTAAGAAGGCTCTACAAGTTAATGAGTAATAATCGACCATCAATCATCACCATCCATCATTAGCAGTTGCAAGAACATGTTCTCCGATACATTCCGTGTTGGAAAACATGTTTTTCAACTACAAAGTTAGATTAATTTGTTCTTGGAATAAATTCACCCCAACTACGGAATCCTTCATTGTGTGGTCCAACACGCACTTGGCAGGTTTTTTAAATTTTTTACATACAAAGGAAGCGAAAAAAAATTACCTGTTTTAAAGTAATATAATGGTTTTTGATACTTAAGTATTTTTGCGGAAATTCTTATCGAAACAAACTAGTTGTATAGTTTAAGATAAATTGTTTCCTGGTTTTATTTTTATTTCTTACATTGTCAAGTGGTTAAATCTGAAGATATCTGATTTGTACATCCAATCCCAATAGCCTTTTCCCAACTATGTAAGGGTCGGCTTCCAGTCTAACCGTTTACAGCTGAATACCAGTATTTTACATAGAGCGACTGCCTATCCGACCTCCACGACCCAGTAACTAGGTAACGACTGTCAAAGATCCACAAATGACAGCCGGGACCAACGGCTTAACGTGCTTTCCGAGGCACGGAGGAGTCTCGGTATGTAGAAATGGTCACCCATCCACGGACCAACCCCGGCAAGCGTGGCTTAACCTGATGGATCGACCCATGCGGCTGTTGGTACTTAGCCACGAGCTCCTCCATCCAAATCTCCATACTAATATAAGTACGAAAGTAACTGTCAATTTGCTACTTTTAACACCATAACGGCTGAATAGATTTCGATGAAATTCAACACACAGGTACACCATGACCTGAGTTAGAACATAGATTTTTATCCTAGAAGTAAGTTCTCGTGAGATAATTTACGACCTCCATGCGGGAGAAGCCGTGGGCAAAGCTAGTATTTTTTTTTAAGTGAAAACTTCTTTATGCGCGTTGGGCATTTTTGAGATAGGAAAAAACAAATGAACTCGCAACACCGTTACCGACACCTCATTTTTGTAAACGCAATTGTGCTCTTTATTTATATTACGTTACGGATCAATGTTCTATGCAAGTATTTTTACTTTAAAGGTTTTGGAAGTTTTTTTTTTTTTGGAAACGCGATTGTGCTTTTTATTTTGATAAAGTTACGGACCCTTGTTCTATACAAGTATTTTTCTTCCACCAAGGCCATCTTGATCAAGTTTTGCACTTCTGTCGGCACTCCCGGAATGCCACTGTTTTTTTTTTTTTATGAAAGCTTTTTGTTCTAGCATCTTACACAGATTGTTTAACTTAGTGTAAACACAAATACACAAACACACATTATTCAAATCACTGAACCTGACTTAATTTCCGTACTTCTTTTTCTGTCACAAAATTTTAATACTAGCACAGATATCGTCGTTAACTCTATCTTTAAAATACTCAAAACTCTGTACATAATGTTTTTGTTTAGAACAGATGAGTCGTTAATTTAAAAAAAAATAAGTAAAAACGGGTGACCACTGAAAATCAGCGCTGTGCTGTGGGTCCCCATAGCACAGCATCATGCTGAGTGGAAGCCTTCTTGTCGCAGTCATGACATGCAGCTGCCGACTATTTCTGTTTTATGCTCGTGATTTCTTATGTACTTTTTTTTTGTTTTCTGATTACTGTTGTCTTTTTCTGTGACAAATAAACCTATTTTTCTTTCTTGCTTTCTTTCTAAAAGCTACCACAAAACTGAATCACTGAGAAAATATATTTTTTTTGTATTATCTCGTCATGCCATCCAAAGTGACCGTTCCAGGCTGCTGGCAGTTGTTATACAGTCTCAGGGCAATTAATCGTTAAGGAAATTGACACTCTATGTCAGTTTGCCGTGTTACAGCCATTTCATAAAACAGTCACAGAATGGCAGTTGTGATTTGAATATACGGACAATTTAAAATTGTAAGTCGATTTGCTAAAAAATAAACTCTGACAACAATGACATTCAATTATTTATTTATTTATTTGGCACCTCAACGACTTACTCCCTTAACACGTCAACTGTCCAGTGTACTGAATACAGTACACGCCGCGTGGGTCCATCACGTCCGTGTACCGTAAACGGTACACGCACCCCTGTCTCGTTCTATGAGCTCTAACTTCATGGACGTGTGAGTTAAGTTGCTCTATTTGTCAGGACTTGTCAACAGGACTTAGAGACAAAATAATTTAAAAAAAAAATTTGGACATATTGAGTTATCGAAAAATTTTGTATGGGGACAGTTAACGTGTTAAACATACACATACAAAAAATCACATACAGTTTTATAGGTATTGTGAACTCGTCACTTACAGAAGTGCACAGCACTAGCAGAGAATTTAATAATTAGGTACAGAAAGTTTTATTTATCGTAAGTTGATTTAGTTACAAAATAAAAATAGAAATTAATTATGTTCACAACTACGATGAAATATTTACCTAAATAACAAAAAATACCTAAAAATAAGGAAATAGAAGTGGATACAATTTTATTAAATTTAAGACAAACTTGATATCATCTAATCTCCGGATAGTTATTGTCTGAAGTTTCCACTTCGTCTAACAAGGCTCAAGGTTCTGAAGACAGAACATTAAACAGAATGATGTCAGAACTGCTAATAATTCTGTAAAATACTGAATTAATAATTAGTGTGCACATTGAATGCGATCATTGCACGATGATACAATGCGCTTGAAATGTGCTGAAGTGTTAATTAGATGCCTTTAAATAAACATTTAGTCATCGCTTTTTGCACGTTTACCGTTATGATGATACATCGTATTTAATTCAATTAATTTTATTTTTACTTTTAATTAAGTATACATTAAATACCAACCGGGTAATGTGCGGGCTAATAAATGTCACATGTCTTAGAATTTTTGGTTCTGGGACATGCCGGTTTCCTCACGACAACTAGTAAGTCGAGGCCGCTACCACAGCAGGGCCACCATTGCTCATAAAATGCTGCTGTTTTAATTACTTATATAATATCCAAGCTAACTATACTCCGTTTGAAATAAGATTAGACATTTAATAAACCTTTTTTACAGTCCGTTCAATCGATTTTGACTTCTATTGTGTAAACAGTTGGTATTGTAACCACTTTTTTGCTTTTAATACTATCCTTATGCCTACGGTATAGAAGTCAAAATCGGTTGAACGGACTGTAAAAAAGGTTTGTTTAAATGTCAAATCTTATTTCAAATTGAGTATAGATCTGTAACAATCGACCAATAAGGAAGCAATATAGCCGTGTCATAGTCCAGTGTACAATGCAGGCAGTCGTTTTAATTACTGAATGTCATACTACATAGTTATGTGCAATTTAATCGCGTAATTACTGATTTCCTTTTAGTGCAATTAGAAAATATTTTGAGCCCTTCCCTCCGCATCACGTGCCTTTATCAATATTGCACATATTTTTTGATCCTACAAACATAATTGGGCAGTAATTTGCCGTTAAATTAAAACTGTATGCGGCCGTAAACACAACGCTGAGTTTGTTTACATTTTTAACCGACTTCCAAAAAGGAGGAGGTTATATCCGTGGCTGGCGTGAATACATTGACATGTCGACTTCTATGTTTTTATTTTTATTGGCTTAATACGTCCCACGCATACGGAATTTATATGAAAAAAATTTACAGCCCCAAATATACATAACTTTTGGAGCAATCGACTCTGGTAGTATGTTGACATCTCCCATTTTAACGTGTCTAACTTGACAAAACCTCATGTCAAATTAACGATTCAAATGTTTTTGTAAACGAACATTGATATTTTGTTGTATCAACCTATACTCAGTAACCAAAATATTATTTGATAGTTGATAGCTCAACTTATACACCTGTAAGTAATTGACAAATTGAAGTGTCAATCTATGGCCAGCTGAGGTCTTTTTGATTAAATTGTGACAAATTGAGATGTCAAGTTATGGCCAACCGAAGTATTTCTGTTTAAATCGTGACAAATTGATATGTCAAGTTATGGCCTACCGAAATTTTTCTGTTTGAAATTTGATTTATTGTTGAGATATCCGGTTACGGCCAAGTAAGTTCTAAATCCTAAATGTAATAGGAATAGTTATCACTAAATGTCGGTTACAAAAAACATTAACGTTAAATGAATATGTTTAGTTGCCAACTTATGTACCCAAATTCTATTAAAAAATAATCGAGTTGTCAACATGCTTCCGTAAAAAGTAACAATTTGTGAAATATCGTGGCACATCTCTAGCTCAAGCTCGCGTGTAAGAAAGGACCCTTTACTCTAAAAAAACTGGATGATTTGGGGGAGAAATTTCTGTGGCAACCTATTAAATGGCTGCAATATAATTAAAACAGCGCAGGAAAAATTTATTACAAGAAAACTCTGGATCGCGAACTCCCTTTCAAGACAATAAATTTTAAGAAAAGAGGAAAATCAGTAATAGATCTCTTTAGGTTGAGCCCAATCTCAAAGGAGGCTTTGCCAATCAGTGCAGAGAAAAAAAAGGATTTGATGGACATGATTGACCTGATTGATGATTCGTTCAAGGAGTTTTATATTAATATAAAAACTGTCGGTGATGTCTCATCTACTGATCCAGATTTGGACGAGGACAACCCAGATGAAGAGGATTCTGAGGTCTAATAAAATGTGAATACCTACTATGTATCTGTCAACTGAATTATTAATCAGTATGTTTCCGTTGTTTGTGGCCTAATAAAACAATTTACTATTTCTTTTTTTTTATTTATTGCGTATTACACTACAATACTGATAGGTTAGTGGTGTTTTAATTAAATATTTGTTCAATTAGAACAACATTGCATAATTTGAGTAAGTAATCCTAACTAACATTATAAATTCAAAAGTAAGTTTGTTTGTATGTTTGTTTGTTACATTTTCACGCTAAAACGGCTAAACGGATTTGGATGAAATTTGGCACATAGGTAGACCATGACGTGTTTTAGAATATAGGATACTTTATATCTCGACATTCCTACGGGATCGAGACTTATGGGGGTGAAACCACGGGGTGCTGCTAGTAAAAAAATAACTCTTTAGTTTTATTATATTAATTTATTATCTCCGAAACTATATGACCAATTGACATACTGTAAAGGGCAAATCTTATCTCTATGATATCTTTGTGATCATAAAATAGTTTATTTTGAGAAGGATTAGTATTTTGTTGTTTAAATAATCATCCAAACGTAAGGATGTCGAAAAATACTTTTTTTAAACATAAATGAAATGTAAAAGATAAAATATAAAAGATAGAAATATGGTGTCTTGGACTTTTTTGTAGAAATATATTTGGCGGACCAAGTTGCCATACATTGTTTTCAATTATATACAACTTTTTAGGTAGCGCATGCAAATAATTCTGTTTTAAGAGGTATTTCTTTCCGACATGCTAGACAAAAGTTGTAATAGCTCAGCTAATATGCATGTTATAAACATAAATTATAACCTATAGCACTAAGGAATAATGCAGCTTGCTACCAGTGAATTTTTTTTAAGAATTGGATCGTTAGTTCCGGAGATTACCTTCTACATACGAACTTACAAACAACCAAACAAATTTTACCTTTTTAAAACATAGGATAGATATTCATCATCTGTTTGCTACCCAACATTTTTTTATTGATAAATACGTTATTATTCACTGTGTTTGTCATTAAAATAACATTGTTTACCTACTAGTTTTATTCTATATTTGCCACTCAATCGGTAAATAAGTTGATAACTGTGGTGAACAAATTGACAAGTCGGTGAATAAGTTGATAACTCGTTGGTGAACGACTTGACAAGTCTATTATTATAGAAACTATGGGGAATTTCGTTTGTTTACTGTAATCATTCAAAAGATGGCATAAAATAACCTATAAAACAACTGGAACACATACGTTAAACTAATTTACCGATTTACCAGAAGAGCTCAAAAGTTTAAAATGGCCGCCCTGAAAAGTTGCCATTTTAGACATGTCAACATATTCACGCCAGCCACGGATATGTTCGTCGCGTATGTTTTTTTTTTTTTTTTTTTTTTTTTTATGTATGTCCACCGATTTCTCCGTCAATTGTAGACCGATTTTGAAAATTCTTTTTTTATTTGAAAGGGTATGCTCCCAAATTGGTCCCATATAAATTTTATTAACTTTGCTTTGGTAGTTTTTGAGTTAGCTACAAAATACGTATTTTTTTTCCCACTTAGTATGTAGATAAAACTTTTTACAAAAAAAAAAACAACCGACTTCCAAAAAACACTACAAAGTGAAAAATAACTTTAATTTCGGAAGTCGGTGACAAAAAACGAAAATTCAAAACCAAAGCAAGACACCGACTTCCGAAATTAAAGTTATTTTTCACTTTGTAGTGTTTTTTGGAAGTCGGTTGTTTTTTTTTTTTTTGTAAAAAGTTTTTTCATCAACTATTTTTGGAACAGAGTATACTTCATAATATTATGTTGTTATCATAATCACAGAATAAAAACATTACATCAGTATACCAATTAAAATCACATGAGTAACATTCTCAAGATTACAAATTACTTCCTGAATGCGCAGAATGCTGTGTTTTCTATTGAATTTTAAGTATTTAATAAGAACTTAGGTACTTACCGCTATTGAGAGTTTTAATATATTAAAGTGACACTTATTACTGTTTGAGTACTGATTAATTAATGATTTATTACTAATAGGTAACTAAATAGTTGCTATAATGTTAAAGTTAATGGATATGTTATCTTAATAACACATTAGGGGACGGTTGGGCAAGAAGGAGATGTCGGGCAAGAAGAATAAAACCATCAAATCGCTGCTTGATCGATAAAAAGAGACAGCGCTAGTACTGCTCGACGTGTCCCACAGACGCGCTAACCGACAGTGTGCCGCCGGCCACTTGGAAGTGTAACTTTAAATTCTGTGCGATAAATTACAATATCAAAGAAAAAATTTGTAAAAAACAGCTGTAAGAACATCGTGTTTGTTTTATTACATTCTTGGATGTCTAAATTACGATATTTTCACTAAAGTCTGTTGATATTAGACGTGTCAATGCCGTACTTTAGTTTTGTTGGTTGCGTAATTTTTTCTAATTATACCTATAATAAGTAAATATATAATAGGTAAATATTTTGCCCGCCCTGGTCGGGCAGAACGGATAATGACAGTTTTTTTTAAAAATGATCTGAGTTGGAGAAGGCTTATTTTTTTCTTATGTTTGATCTCAAATAACAAACCTAAATTATAATAATAAGTAACTGATAAATATAAATTATGTTATAGTAGTTGTTCTTTTTATCCAAAGTTAGAATATCCTTCTTGCCCGTCCGTCCCCTAGTAGTTTTAAAGTATCTTTTAAGATAATGGAAATAGCCTACAAAAAGTCAAATTAATGAGTTTATTTTGATGCATGATAAGCCTAATAGGTACGGTCAAGGAAAGATCAATCAATCTGCCCGTCCTAACTATTTTGAGGTCGGCTTCCAGTCTGACTGGATGCAGTTTTATATCTACCAGTATTTTAAGTGCGTGCCTATTTTGCCTTCACAACTCAGTTATTAGGTAACACAATACACCTTTGACTAAGACTGGTTGTCAGACTTTTGGGCTTCTGACTACCCGTACCAACTATCAAAGATCTACGAATGACAGCTGGGACCAACTGCTTAAAGTATCCCTGAAACAACCAATTGCAATTGTCAATTTTATGTGATTGAGACACATTGATGCGCAAAAAGATCGTCTGCAAAATATAATAGCAGCAATTTACTTTAATTTAGTGGTGTGAGCATCGGACTGCGGTCATAGGTCTCGAGTTCGAACCCAAAGCACGCACCTCTGACTTTTCGGATTCATGTGCGTATTGTATAATTATCACTTGCTTCAAAAACGGTGAAGGAAAACATCGTGAGGAAACTGGCATGTCTGAGAGATATAAGTCAGAGGTCTATAGGCAGCTTTAAAACTCTGACACCAGGTTAGTCACTGACCATATGAAAAGAAGAAGAAAATGCAATTTACAATAGAAGGCTGGGTTTCCTCCCACGCTGACCGTCAGCGCTGATAGGTAAATATGTATGTATTCTTATGAAGCGTTTTGGAATCACGCCGATCGCTCAGCGCGGTGACCGCCGTCAGCGCTGTGACGAATGCTGCAGTGACGAGCTACGCGCTGACAGCGAAGGCTTGTGCAGACCAGCGCGACACGCGACGCGACACAAAGGCACCGCTCGTCGCGCGACAGGCGGTGCCTTTGTGTCGCGTCGCGTGTCGCGCTGGTCTGAACAAGCCTTTATATTGTTAATCGCTGCAATTGCATTTTGTATCAATCGCGTAAAAATTGACAGTTGCAATTGATCGTTTCGGGGATCCTTTACTAAGAGATTGACAGTAAATGACAAAAAAAAAGTGGTGGCACTCCGGGAGTGCCGACAGAAGTGAAAACTTGAACAAGATCGCCTTGGTGGAAGAAAAATACTTGTATAGAACACTGGTCCGTAACTTTATCTAAATAAAGAGCACAAACGCGTTTACAAAAAAAAGAAAAACTTCCGACACCTTTAAAGTAAAAATACTTGCATAGAGATCCGTAACATAATATAAGTAAAGTTCATAATCGCGTTTACAAAACCTTTAAAGTAAAAATACTTGCATAGAACATTGATCCGTAACTTAATATAAATAAAGAGCACAATCGCGTTTGCAAAAATGAGTTGTCGTCATGGTGTCGCGAAATGAATGGTTTAGTCCCATCTCAAAAATGCCCAACGTGCCTAAAGAAGTTTTCACTTCAAAATTCTGATGGCAATTGACGCGCCGTGTATTAATGTTCAGTGACAACAAATGACAATCGTTATTTTAAAATCGACCGCACCAGCATACATGACGGATACATTCTTCATCTCTATCTTTTTTTTTCTGATTTTAAACCGCAAGAGTTATTGCAAGAAATGCCTTATGCCTCTTTACAACTTGAAGCGTCAGTATCTTGTTACAACATCAAATTATATGTGAATATACTGATTTTTAACGTTTATAGGTATTCGACCTCTTAATTGATTTACCACCCTAAGATTTAATGTCACTTACACGTCAGAAAACGTGAAGGTCTAGATATATGCCAGTGGTCTTGAGCTTACGTGTTCTGTCTTGAGCTCACGAAACGCGTCGTACACACGGCTACATATCAAGCTATAATTTCCAGTTTATGCTGATCTCGCATTGTATAGGATTTCCGTACAATGCAAGGTCAGCTTATACTGGAAATATATAGCTTGATGTGTAGCCGTGTGTACGTGCAGCCAGTAATAGAACTCGCCCATCAAGGAGCGCTGTCCCAAATTAGGCGGATTATTAATTTATATAATAAATTAACGTATAACGTAAAACAAAAGGTATTCTAATAAAAAACGGAAAAAAGAAGATACATAATTAGTACTAAAAGATACATATTTAAATTGGTGAAGGTTACAGAAAAATGCACTTGATAGTTATTGCGTGATGTTCAGTTTCTTATCCGCGTGAGACATAAATTTACAAATTAATTACTCTATGTAATATAAACATAATTCTAAAATATTCACAGACTAAGTTATTAAGAAAATGCTCTTAATTAACATATATATTTTGTAAATCATATACACTACTTGTTTAGACGTGATCTTCAGTAAAAAATTATTAAAAGTTGGTCAGTGTGTGACAGACAGTTTACTGGGAGATTTTGTCAAAAGTGGCATAGCAATTACGAGTTCGACTATACTGTGAATAATCAAATAACTTTATATTACACAATTTTACGACAAAACATAAATAATACTGCAATTTAGCATCTCCTTTTAGAAAACAATGTGTTATTATTGTAATATTACTTTGACATATAAACACCATAAATTATTTAAAAGGATGCTAATGGGACCTAGTTTACTTAGTATGCGGCAGAAAAAGGAACTTAAATTATAGTACTGCGTTTGACGTTTAAGTGACGTTTGCCATTGCTAGTGGCGCCAAAATGACAGGTCAGAGTTTATTGGATCCTTTGTAGTTTACTTAACAAAAAATTTGCATTAATGCATCCATGAATATATCGTAAATACCAAGTAAGGTCTCCTTCGAAGGCGGTAGGTGGTAGGCGTCTATCAAACGTACTCATATGCTGCGCTAACTCGACGCTGACGTCCGCGTCGCCGTCGCTTCATCGCAACGTTATCAATAATTTCTATACAATCATGTCTACGTGTAGTTATGTATGTCATCCAACACCAGTATGAAAACTCTTACATCCTGAGCCGACCACCCCACCCAGTTAATTATTTACAGTACCCGGGCGTAAATGTACATTTACCAGCTTAATTAATATTACTTGAGACGTCCGCAAGGGTAAAAGAATATTATCCAATACTATTAAACGAGAAATATTTGTATATAGATTTCTAGGTAGGTACTCACGATCTCGAAAACTTGCAATGTAGGGGTTTACGGGGGCGAAAAATCGATCTAGCTAGGTCTCATATCCAGGAAAATTAGTTTTCCCCGTATTTTCAACCGAGCAGAGCACGGTCGCCCAAAATTTAGAACAAGATATGACATTATTGATATTAGAATAATGATCATGGCAGCATGGAATTAGTAAGTACCTATTATCATGGCAGTATGGAATTAGTAGGTACTGTAGGATAGTATCTACTAATTCCATACTGTAATCCAACATAAAAACTGACACTGACCTACAGAATACAAAAAAACTAAAGAAAATTTGAATTTCGCGGGCTACCTTAGCGCATCTCCACTAACTACTATGACGAAGTGGAAAGATTAATGGCGGGCGTGCTTAATATACAACTCGGTCTCTTTACGTAGGTGTCGATGTCGGTTGAAAGGCATCGCAAATATTGCCAAAGTAACAGAGATATCATCATAAACAATTAGCAAAGCTCACTACAAAACTGACATCTCCAAAATAGACCCAACAATGCGTTGCTGACGTCAGCCAGTTAGTGACGTCATCGCCATCTTCACAAGCGATCCGCGCCTAATAAGTAAACTGAGATGTCCCCAACCATCCATTCACCACAAACAAGGGATGACAAGCCGATAAAATCAAACACCGACGACGTTTCACGCTAAATTCAGAATATCATCAATAAAGTAAAACAATAATATCAGCGAGTATCATTGAACATCATTCGTCATTGCTTCAATTATCGCCATATTGAGGCTCGAGCGATGTATCGATAAACAGACGCCTACGATCGATAAACAATGTCATTATCGAGTATCGACCTCGAAATGTCGCGTCCCTAGTTGATGCAAAACAGATGGGTTTAGAAGGTTTATTGATAGCTGAAGGGCTCATGTTAAGCTGCGCTTGCGCATTGTTCTGTGATCTCTCCTAAGCTATGCAAATAGCATAGTTACTATTATCGTGTCGCATCTACAATAAATTATTGATGGATAGGATGATTAATAAGAGCAAGATTATGTCCAACAAGATTTTTTTGTCTCTATTTGTTCCAGCTAATCTCCGAAACGGTTAGGCGGCTGGACCGATTTTGACTGACAGATAGGTAATGTTATAATAAGGTGTAACTCAGGTACTTTTTTTTTTGCATTAGCAGCAGCTAGTACCTATTTTATAATTATTATACAAATATTTTGCCTTCTACAAAACTTTGCTCTTGTCTAGGCCCTGAGTATCGATTTTATGATGTCATAAGGTATTGAATGACATTAGGATAAATATAGCGTTTATTGTTACGTGACCCAGAATTGTGCCAACGCACGCTTGATTCATTCATCATTTTGTAGCTAGCGCAGAATCGTTCGATGCAGGAAACATGGCTTTTTATATCATGATAGATCGATATTTGTGATGGTTATTACCAACAATGTTAATAGTTTTTTCCCTTGTAAGTTGTAAGTCAATTTATGGATTTCTTCGAAAGAGTATGCAGCACTTTCCTCAATTCGAATCTTCTTTGTCGTATCGATGATTCCATTTATCCTATTAAATTAGCAATATTTGTAATCACGTTCTCGAAAACGGCTCTAACAGTTTCGATGAAAGTTACAATATAGGGGTGAAAAATCGATTTAGCTAGGTCTCATAATTATCTGGGAGAATTCGTTTTCTCCGTATTTTCATCCGAGCTGAGCTCGGTCGCCCAAAGTTAATTGATAGAATAATGACATGGCAGCATGGATTTAGTAAGTATTTACTATCATGGCAGCATGAAATTAGTATTTACTATAGGTACATGGATAAGTTTGCATATTCTGTGTATTTCTGTGTACTAGCGTGGTGCAAGCTGTCGCTCGTAATTTTACTCGCCAAGAGCAATGAACTTGTGGTGAATGAGCTGTTGGCGTTCCTACAGCAAAAGCTGGATGGACAGATCTGGACAGCGGACGAGGTGTCCGCTGTCCAGATCTGCGCAACGAACTTCAGCGAAGATGACATAGCTGCTGCCAAGCTGTTGTTGTTCAGTGTGCTTAACAAGCGTGACCAGATGGTGTCCCGCCGGCGCGGCGTGACGGGACTAAGAGAAGCCTGCAAGACATAATCACGCTGTTCAAGGAGACCGACCCGGACGACGTGCCGACGTTTGTGGTGCCTTGAGCTACACAAGCTTCCTCCCGTCACCTTCGACCACATTGATGTAACGAGCCTTCTGAAGGACATTGTCTTTCTGAAGGCCCGTCTCGCGGATGTTCTAGCGAAACTAGATGCATCCCAAAACACCGTCACCGATTTGCGCAAAGAATTTAGCGAGTGGCGCAACAGTGTGGCGGTAAGTAGGTCATCAGTCGATGCGTCTAACATAAACAACTGACAACACACAACACAACGCGGAACTGGCCTCGATGTATCGTCGTCAAATTCCGCGTCAGCAGTTTCGTCGCCAGCGCATCCGTCGTTTGCTGAAGTTGCAGAGCGTTCCGCTCGCATGCCCCGCAGCCCCGCGCCCGTCACCGCAGCTCCTCCACGCAGCGCTGCTCGAGCTCCTCGCCCAGTCCCGCTGCCAGTGTCTGCAGCCCCGGCGAAACCTACACAAAAAGATTTCGTTGGCGTCACCGCGAGTGCCCCAAACACTCCAAGTATGCAACCTATGCCAGAAAAGGTGCCGAATATATCTGATGCTGAGGGTTTCGTGACAGTGCAAAGGAGGAAGCGCCGATTGCGAACAAACAAGAACCGCTGTGGCAAAGCTCCTACAGAGTCCGAAGTAAGCTTGCATGCCGCAAAGCCGAATACACCGGTGTACATCTCCCGCGTACACTACACCACTAAGGCGGAGGACATCGTGGAGTACGTGCGCCAAAAGACGAGGTACACGCCGAGGGTGCAGTTACTGGAGTCGCAACGCAACGTCAACTTCAAGGCGTTTGTGGTGCGAGTACCGAATTGTTTTCTGTGCATCGTCATGGAGGAAGACTTTTGGCTTTTGGGCGTGGTGTCCGTCACTTCCGCGGACAAGTGCCACAGGACAGCACAAGGATAAGCTAGTGAAGTGGAGTGCTACTAACATAGTTTTAAGCTATTTACTAACACAAGTGTTTAAGTTTTGTTATAAATATTAGAATATGTATCTTTAGGTTAAGGTATTTTTCTATGGGCTTACGCCTGAAATAAATGGTATTATTATTATTATTTTTATATATTTAAATATCTCGGGACCTTAGGGTCCCGGTCTTTTGGAAGGCGTACGAAGGGCCGAAGCCAACTCGCAGATGCCCCTTAAACAATTTTATATGGAATGGCTGGATAGAGCCAATTTTGATGACTATCTCAGCTGAAAGTAAACGCTGATCCGGTAGACGTTGGTACTCACTGACCAAGAAGTAACATATTCGCAAATGACCTGAAAGTTAAAACGCCAGCTTCTTTCCGATATTCGAAAGGGTCCTTACTCGCGTCTTGAAGATCTCTAGGTTTTAAGCCAAGTTCTTTCCGATATTCCGACCGCCCATTCTGTCACCCTATGTAAAATTTCTGCATTTATATCTGTTATTTATATAGTGTACATAAGAGTAGATATTCAATTCGAATTAAAAGCCCCAGCCCTTATTAAAATAAAAACACTCTAATTCGTTCTATTACTGACAATTTGGAACGCCGCACAACTCTCTGACCTCGTTATTTCTCCAACAGCGTTTGCGTGCACCCGGAAGGCGAAGAACACTACTGGCAGTGTGACGAAGACCCATGCCTGGTGAGTGACGACGTCATCAGGAATGTCAGACAAGCGCGCCTTGGATGGAGAGCCACAAACTACACCCAGTTCCACGGGAAGAAACTCAAGGATGGGCTTATTTATAAACTTGGTAAGTACATCACATTTTAACAAAAATATTAATAGTAGAAATCCCACTGGTATCGGGAACAGAGCTCCAGAGAGAGGAAAGGGTCTCGAAACGGTGAAGGAAAACATCGTGAAGAAACCGGCATGTTCTAGAACCAAAAATTCGAAGACATGTGACATCAACCAACCCGCACTGGACCCGCGTGATGGATTACGACCCACTCCCTCTCACAGAGAGGAGGCCTGTGTCCCAGCAGTGGGAACATTATAGGCTGATTATGAGCCACATAAACGAAAGTAAAGTTCTAATAACGCCAATTTTGACGTCTGGGAAGGTTAGAAACACGATCTCCAGTGAATACATATTATTTTCAACTCAGTTTAAACAAGATCAGGACTTGTTTAAATATGTGACATACAATCCGATGAGACAATGCACTTTCATTAAAATAAACGACAGCTGTAAATCGTCAAATCGTACCATCGTAAACTTACTTTCCCTTTATTGCTTGCGACATAAGATTTAAAATCGTATGGCAAACTTAATAAATCATTCTTGCAATATGTGAATTTACATAGTGATTGAATCAGAGCCTTATTTATTAATTTAGTGGTCTGTAAAGTGTCCAATTATGTTAATGTTTATTATAGTGAGAGCAGTGGTGTCCCAGTGGTATCGGCCGCGACATACGAGTTGTAGGTCGTAGATTCGAACCCTGACAGGCGCTTTACTTTGTGTAAATTATTTCTACACCACTGCTCTCAAAACGGTGAAGGAAAACATCGTGAGGAAACCGGCATGTCCTAGAACTAAAAATTTGAAGACACGTGACATCTACCAACCCACACTGGGCCCGCGTGGTGGATAGTGGATTACGGTCCACTGCCTCTTACAGAGAGAAGACCTGTGTCTCTATGCACCTATTTCAACTGCATAATATCAATTGTTATGGTACCAGCTGTTAAGTGCGTTTTGACCTATTCTGGAGTAGTGTTTCAAAACATCCGTTCTCAGCACACATCTAAGGAACATTATCTTTTTTCTACCTTCAACGATTCAGTCTGTGCCTTGCTAAGGATTTCTACCACACTTGTATGTCAATGGTAAAAATAACTTTAAGAAAGATGATCTTATGAATGTTCTGTTTTCCTTCGGAACCCTAAAAATTATAATGATGAGATACATAATATATATTTTTGAAGTGAAAACATCTTTAGGCGCGTTGTGCATTTTTGAGATGGGATAAAACAATTGAACTCGCGACACCGTTACCAACACCTCATTTTTGTTAACGCGATTGTGCTCTTTATTTATATTAACTTACGGATCAATGTTCTATGCAAATAGATCACCGAGATAGAACGCGTTCCTGACACCTGTCAGTTGGACAATTTCTAGTAGTATTAAGGATCAAATTCGCAAAATTCGCTAATATGAAACTGACAGGAGTGACAGGTGTCAAAAATGCATTCTCTCGACGGCCGGATTGTAAATAATTCCTAAAAGTCGTGAGTAGAGAATGCACCAACCAGACACAAGGGATTAAGTACCCGACAGCCTTTCAACGAAAAACAATACCTACAACACCTTTATCGCCAATGGTCGCAAACCATTTAAATCTAAAGACCCATTGAAACATGGACATTAGTACTCGAAAGTAGACCGATCTAGACAGCTATTGAGGTAGGAACAAAAGGTGAAAGTGTAGTCAGTCGAAGCACAATGAAATCAGATCTAGGTATTATAAGGCCCATCTTCCACGACGTTACTCAAAAGAAACGTCAAGAAGTAGCGAGAATGTCACAGCCCTAGTCTACACCTCATACCAAATAAAAAACCAAGAAATAGCGCTGCGAATAATACAGCGAAGCGTGCCAAAACTACACCTCCGCTCTGCGCATACACGGTCACACGCACACATGTATAACCATTTACAATCAAACTACACCTCATTAAGTGCACACATATTTACGAAACCGGCTTTACGTCACTGTTCGCAACGAACGCTATATCTTGGTTTTTTATCTGCCATCGCTCAGCATAATGATGCGACCCTATGCGAGACAGCCGGCGTTGACGTGATGACGTCAACCAGTAGAGCATATCGATAGTAAAATAACAAAATAAGGAATCAAAAATAAAATAAATACAATACTTAATCCTAAATAGGCTAACACCCATATTCTAAGTCATAACCTCGAAAGCTCCTCGACTCACACCTCGGTCGAGGAGACCTCAAGGCGTGCCTCGAACGATCCTCAAAATCGGTATTCATAGACGTAAGACTAAGGAAATTATGAGGTTCCTTGAATGAGTGTGAGTCGAGGTGATACGTCACAAAAACGTCATCATTTGGAGGAATATTCCGTTTATTATGTTGCCTAAACTTATTTTTAGAACAGTCTGTGAGTGCGTTACCTGTGGTTTTCAACTAGAATTAACTCACATTTATAAAATGAAAGTAGAGCGATAAAAAAAACCACTCTATTATTTATCCACTTGAATCAAAAACCCAAGTCTTGGGCAAAATATAAGGTGGTACTTGAGAATTGGATGAATTGGGAACATAAAAATACTTGTATAATAGGTACTGTTTCCTAAAATATAAGTCCAATCAACGTCTGTAACTGTGCGTTTGCACTCGTGAAAAATTTAAATAAAAACCTCAGACCAAATAAAAAACCAAGACAGAGCGCTGCGAACAATAAAGTGAAACATGACTAAACTACACCTCCGCTGTGTATACACGCTGACATGCACACATTTACAACCGTTTACCTACAATCAAACTACACCTCACTGTGTACACATGTATAAGAACCCGGCTTAGCGTCACTGTCGACAGCGCTCTGTCTTGGTTTTTTATTTGGTCTGAGTTAAAAATATGTTGAAATCTCAATTTTCTGTCAATGTTCGATAAATTGTTTGACAGGAACTATTTCCTGTTCCTAAAAACACGTTGAAATCTCTATAGATTTCAACGTGTTTTTAGGTGAATGTTTTGCCAGTGCAAACGCACAGTTACTACCACCAATATCTCGAAACAATAGTGGTAACAAAAAGCACACCGCAATATCTTTAGGAAAACGGAAATCTCATTTTAATTAATTTTCATCATAAAACTTCAATTGGACTTTCTACATCTCGTAAATAGCGTCGCGATACCTAATTTGTATGGATTATTGTACAAATATTCAATAAACTCTTCAAAGACATTACGAAAATCGGATAACATACGCTTTAGTTTTGGTTAAAAACTTCCTCAAGGTAGATGCCGACGTACCTTATATTTGACAGTTGGTTCCTCAACTCAAACTCACCTCGACTGAGGAAACTGTTTAAGATGAGGAGTAAAATTGCAACTATGAATATCAAACTACCTAAGTGAGGTTGAGTCGAGTCGAGGAAATCATGAGGATTTGACTTAGAATATGGGTGTAAGATCGTCACTCACTGGACGCCTGAAGGAGGACAACGCCTTCGAGGTAGACCGCGGCGAAGGTGGTGTGACGATCTAGTTATGTTTGCGGGGCCAACATGGTCTGAAATCGCACAAGGCAGAGAGATTTGGAAGGAAAAAGGGCAGGCCTTTGCTCAGCAGTGGGACACAATATAGGCTAAAAAAAAACCTTGTAAAGTAACCAATAAGTAACTGGTTACTTTTGTAAAGCGTCGTGGACGACGGGCCTAAGCGGTACCGCCCGCGGCTTTCATTGTAGTCGGATACAAGTTAACTGGTTTGAATTCAGTGAATAGAAAGAATAAGTAGATGTAGATACAGTCATTGGTGCCGATTCCCTTGTTCACAAACTAAACTAAATTTAAGTTCAGTGCATCTTTTTCTTTCTATTTCATTAAGAAAAGGACAGAAGAAAAATTTTAGTTTAGTCCTGTCAAATTAATCAGCGCTTGACGTAATTTTAGTGGGCAAGTTTTTAATCTCGTCTAAACTTGTATGGAGTAGTGACAGGCGCTGATTAATTTGACAGGACTAAACTAAAATTCATCTTCTGTCCTTTTCTTAATGAAATAGAAAGAAAAAGATGCACTGAACTTAAATTTAGTTTAGTTTGTGAACAAGGGAATCGGCACCATTATGAGAAAGGACGATGGCTTAGTTCGATTCTGAACACCATACCAACCGATAAATAAATTACAGTCATATTTTCGCCCATTTATGACCGATTCCTATAATTTTCGGACCGATATTGATCAAAATTAAGGCTCTTGTATCTTTACCAATAATTAAGTAAAGACCTCATAGCTTTGCATATGGAAGTAGCTATCACAGGTAAAATTAACTTACGAATCTATTAGTATTTTGTTTCTTTTGGCAATAAAAAAGTTACCATTGATAAGCAAAACGACTAGCGTCCTTTCGGTGTAATACGAAGATGCCTCTTCTCAAACCGATAGACAGTTCGTTGTACTTTGGCAGTAAAAATACAGGTACAATATTTCATGCACTAGCAACATCCCTGACAAAAGAAATATAATTATATGTCCCACGCAGAAAATGAAACTGGCGACCCGTAGCACCGCGCGCGACCTTAGTTAATAAGTAGATCAATCCATCATAATGAAATCTATCCAAAGTTAAAAAAACTCATAATTGTTACTAAAAAAATTCAAAACAAGATCTTGATAATATTTTTGAAATAGGCCTGTGTCCAAATTTTTTTAATCCGGCAGGTAGATTAGTAAAAAATATTGGACACGTATTTTTCTTTTTTGAAGTAGGTAATGACGTCACGCCTTGCTAGATTTTATACTGAGTTGTGAGTATTGTGACGTAGCGAGCCCCCACTCCCAAACTTTAATGCGTTTTATCTAAGTCATTTTTTATTAATATGATAAAGCAAAAAATACGTGTCCAATATCTTTTTATTATCTGAAAGACGGACTAAATAGAATTTCTGTTTTTTTACCTATTGTCTCTTCAAGCCCTTTATTTTAACACCTTTGATACCTACTTGGTCAAAATACTTTTATTTTTCATAGCATTGCTTTTTGATAAAATCCGCCATTTTGATTTTATAAAAACAAAACCTGCACCCTAATTACGTAACACACGATCATTCACAATCTGTTTAATTTTGACAGTTCAACAACATTCATTGCGTTATTTACGTTGTTGAGCTGACAAATTTTCGCACTTATGAAGCAATGGATTAGCAATGTCTATCAAAATGATTCAGATTATGATTGATCGTATGTTACGCAATTAGGGTCAATAGGGTGCTAGTCTATCCAAACCTAGTCGATAGGCACTTCATGTTTTAAAATCCGTTAAGCTGTTAGGAATTTAGGATACTTCGAGGGTATAAAGAATCCCTCATACAAATATACAATAAGGTCGATATAATTTGGCAGTTCCGAACTTCGCGCAGAAGACTGCGCAGTAACATTTTTTAGGAACCAAATGGTGACATGAGGCGAGTGTGAGTGAGAGGGCATGCGCGAAAGTTCGCAGAGCCTATGTTAAGACCTGCCAATTTATATCGGCTGTACTGTACGCGTGAAAAACCATAACACTGTCTTTGCTGTCGCAAAAAAAAAAACAGTGGCACTCCGGGAGTGCCGACAGAAATGAAAACTTGAATAAGATCGCCTTAGTGGAAGAAAAATACTTGTATAGAACATTGATCCAGAACGTAATATAAATAAAGAGCACAATCACGTTTACAAAAATGAGGTGTTGGTAATGGTGTCGCGAGTTCAATTGTTTTTCCCCATCTCAAAAATGCCCAACGCGCCTACAGAAGTTCAAAAAGCTTCTAGATTTATATTCCTTTTTTAATTTCAGGTACTCTACCACTAAGCCGCGAAACTTCCCGCCTCGGGCCCATAAACATTGACAAAGATATCCCCTACCCGCGCGAGTTCGACGCCAGGACCCACTGGAGGAACTACATCTCGCCCGTTGTTGATCAGGGCTGGTGTGGATCTGACTGGGCTGTGTCCTTGGCCACTATTGTTTCTGACAGGTAAGTTTTTTTTAGTTTTCGAACATCTTTGACGGTCAAAAACATTTAATCAAACTATGGTGAAAAACAGCACTTTTTTAACGTCATAATTACATATAAGACAGTCCTCCGAAACGCCCACCTTTCACCACTTCCTAGTGCTTTAGCTGGGAAGAAGAAGTGGCGCAACAAACTCTCCAGCAGCACAGCTGTCTGTTGAGTTAAAAGAACTTGATTCGTCGTCGTCAAGGGTAGTCAGAAGCCCGGAAGTCTTACTCAAGGGTATCGTGTTACGTAGTACCTGAGTTGTGGACGTCAGATGACTACCTATCTGAGCTCCATGTAAAATACTGGTATTCAGCGTTATCCGGTTGGACTAGGAGCCGAGGAGCCGACCCTAGATGTTGATGTTGAGGTACATTTATCACCAGTTTAGGTAAACTTGAAGACTCAAACTGAGTACCAGAGATTAAGTTTTCCGTAATCTGTGTCCGAGGCAATTTTGATTAGTAGGTAACCAAATAATGATTGTGGTCTAAAACATTCGGTCCCATTGCCTGCTCCATGAGGGAAAATGCAATGTATTGCGATCTTCAAGAATTTATATCTAGTTTGAATGAAATTATTAACTTTGTAAATAGGACATCGGGAACGACTTTTAAGCTGGTTTTACAGCAGTCCGGGAGACCCGTGCGGGCCGTCCGTACGAGCTCCCGGAACGGAGACACACGTGAGGCGCTAGAACATTGTTTCACAGCGACGCGGATTGGTCCGTATGTGACCCGCTCCGGGTAGAGCCCGTACAACGCTAGCAACCGTATCGTACTAACTCCCTCGTTTCAGAGCACTGCGGACGCTCCGGGTAGAGCCCGTACAACGCTAGCAACCGTATCGTACTATCTCCCTCGTTTCAGAGCACTGTGGACGCTACCCGTGCGGGTCTCCCGGACAGCTGTGAAACCAGCCTTACATGTTAAGTAAAAAAAAAAATAAGCTAGATGGAGTCGACATTTCCTATCTTACTACCCCTGACAAGAAATAGCGAAACCAACTCAAGGGTCGAGGTCTCTTTTAAACTCAAGACATTAACATTAACATAACTTCACGCCTGAATTCCCAGAAGGGTTAGGCAGAGGTGTACCTATACTACCAGATATTAAATATCGTGTAACAAATAGCAGGGTAGCAACCGAGAGGAGCTCGTGGTTAAGTACTAACAGCCGCACGAGTCGTTAAGCTACGCTTGCCGGGGTTGGTCCGTGAATGGGTGAACATCTTTACATACCGAAACTACTCCGTGCCTCGGAAAGCACGTTAAGCCATTGGTCCCAGCTGTCATTCGTGGATCTTTGACAGTCATTACGGGTCGTCAGAAGCCCGAAAGTCTGACAACCAGTCTTACCAAGTGTATCGAATTACCCAGTTACTGGGTTGTGGAGGTCAGATAGGCAGTCGCTCCATGTAAAGTACTGGTATTCAGCTACATCCGGTTAGACTGGAAGCCGACCCCAACATAGTTGGGAAAAGGCTAGGCAGATGGAAATAGCGGGGTAGCAACCGGACAAGCCTTTTGAGGAATGTACCAGAAATGGTTTGTGTAGACCGATTCCAAAAGCCGGCGGCAGTACGCCTGCAAGACACGTGGTATTGATAAAAACGTTTATTCGTAGCAGTACGAATAAACGTTTTTGTCGACGATTTGCAGTTAATTATGACGTCATCAGCCCCAGGTGGCTTTTTGATAAAAAAATATAATTGTATAATGACAGTTTTATATCCTCTTGTTTTACTAAGCATCGACATTATGAACTTTATTTCAAACCTCCAAGATTTTACGACAAACAAAGTCAGATTAACTTAAGCATCGAATTCCTTGGACTCATGTTCAAGAAATAAGAAAATAAACGACACCACAAGAATGCAACTCGGCCAGTAATATAAGAATGATACGCGATTCTTCTCCGTGTGCAAACTGAGACGAGATGAGGCTAAAAATAAAGGCTTGAGGGCCCTCGCCTTCACTTGAGGGTGCCTCCGTCCGCAGGTACTTAGCGGCAAACGTGCAAAAAGTTGATTTATATGGAAGCATAAGGTCGCTCGTCGTTTGTTTTATTTTTCGTATTGTTTACTTTTACATTATTATTTTTAATCCCCGACGCAAAAAGAACTGTTATAAATTTGACCGCTATATGTGTGTCTGTCTGTGGCACCGCAACTCCGAGTGAACCGATTTGAATGTGGTTTTTTTTTTCTTTGAAAGCAGGTTTTCTAGCGATGGTTCTTAGACATATTTTTATGAAAATCAGTTCAGCCTTTGGAAGATTATCAGCTCTTTTCTAGTTGATGAATGGATGTGAGTAGGTATCTTTCACAGGTTTGATCGATTTGAAATTTGGTATTCTGTTACTTCAATGATATTAGAAGAACATGGTAACCTTGAACTGATAAGATAAGATAAGATAATTTATTTGCGTAAAACATGGTGTACATAGGTGTTATTAAGGCATATGAGATCATACATGTTTTGCTTAAAAATTAAAGCATGCAAACTTCAACGAATAAAGAAATTTGAATTTACAAACATTATAATTTATGTTCAAAAATTCCTTAATATTATAGAAATTATTTTCATGCAGCCATTCATATAATTTAATGTTGTATAATCTGAAATTTAATATTTTTAATAGATTAGGTAATTTATTATAAACACGTACACACAGCCAGACAGCTTTTATTATATTTTGCTAACCTAGGGAGCTCATCTAGTACAAGTCTGTATTGATCACGGCGACTTCGAGAACTTATTTCTTCTGCTGTTTTGAACAATTCTTTATATTTCTTAACAAACTGCAGCATCACCTGGAAATCTTGGAATTAAACTCCCTTTCCAACTTACAGCACAGATATGGGTTTGGGCTAATTGGAATGGTTTCAATGAATAGGTTATAGATAGATGTCTGACACGCCTTCCCGCTCCATCCAGAGCGGGAGAAGTTATTTGATAATTATTTCCCACCCAAAATAGTAGTTACACGATAGCGGACAATGACATCTTATACCTTACATCATTGATAGCAGAGCTGTGACTTTACAGCAGTACAAACTGCACAGATATTAATTTAATACAAGGTCCAACATCAAATAAGCGTCGTTTTAATATACCTTCTTACTAATTAAACAAATATTTTTGCCAACAGATTCGCAATCCAGTCCAACGGTGCTGAGAAGGTGATCTTGAGTCCTCAATGGTTATTGTCTTGTATGGGGAAGCCTCAGCAAGGATGCCGCGGTGGACACATCGATGCTGCCTGGATGTTCGCCAAAAATCGTGGGTAAGTGGAAATTACGGTTATTCTGACATCTCAGCATGAGCTATAAGAGTATGGCTCACGTGATAGTCACAAGGTTTTCTAGTTTTTCAAGATTTTGTTTCCTACAAAATGGTTGAGCTGGATAGTGCTGATCCACGCGTCATGTTCGTGAACGGGCGCCATCAGTTGAGACTGGTCATCTCTTATCTGCCAGGGCTTATTTTTAGTCTTATATTTTGAATTGCTTTTGATTATTTTTTGTAAATTGTTCTCACATATAGAAGCAACAAGGATAATGTACCCAGGATTTTGTAATATCTATATTTAAAAGTGTCCTTGGAGTTTCTTGCCCGTTCTTCTCCATAGAGATCTACGTTTTGGAATAGGCAACTAGCTTCAACTTTCTGACTAACTGACCGACTCTTTGACACTTCAAAGGTACCTGTAAATGGTTTAATTGAAATAAATGGTTTGAGTTTATGTCAGAATGGGCGAAAAATTGGTGGAATGCTTTCCGCGCGTTATGTCGCTGATCGTGGCACGTTCCCACGAATTCTGTCCCGTTTTTCCGCTCAGAATTCTCCCTAGCCTGATGTATCGTCTCTCTTTGATGTTGGAATGTTCACAATATTTAATAATAACTAGCTGACCCGACAGACATTGTCCTGTCATATCGATATATATTTACTTTCCTCTATGGTCATATCTATGTTTGCATCGCCCATTCTGTCAATCGCGCCAACTGTCAAACGACTGACAGTTATGTCAAAAGTGCTAAGGTTATATTTGAAAAGTTTATGGTCGTTAAGTTTTCTTAAATTTTCTAATTGTCCGCGCAACTTTCTTAATTTTTGTTTTCATAAGATCCATCTCCTGACAATAACAACCACCAAAAAAGAAGAATTAGCGAAATCGGTCCAGCCATTCACGCGTGATGCTGTGACCAAGGGAAATAGGGATTCATTTTTATATATATTTAATATAATATAGATAACCAGCTTTTGTCTCATTGTTGGGCAAAGGTCTCTTGAGAAGGCACGACATTTGATACAAAAAATTTGTTGACTAGTTTTAGCCAATCATTGACGTACCTACTCAGAGATTTTCTTACAAATTTCCATGTGTAACATACGAGTATTTCCTCTAGCTTTCCTGCAATCAAAATCAAAATATAAATCTAAACAATTCAAAATAATTAAATCTGTGGAAGTGATTTCGTGAAAAGGGACGGAACTGTGTCACAGGAAGCCGGGGAAGCGCGCGCTATTTGGTTTGACCAATGAGCGCACGCTTTGCTGGAGAGCTGTCAGAAACGACCTTGACCCCGCCCCTTTAATGTTGCTTATTACCAAGGTGAGATGTCAGATGTTACACAATGTAAGCGACTACTGTAAACCTCGCTCGTTTTTTTTCTCCTAGCTAATCCAATCAATTTCTATCCACCAGACTAATCGACGAAGACTGCTTCCCTTACACGGCCAAGGTCACCCACTGTCCCTTCAAGAGGCGAGGAAACCTCCTGACTGACCGCTGTACTCCCGTGCTACCCCAACGCACTTCGAGGTACAAGGTTGGACCTCCCAGCAGACTGATTAAGGAACAGGATATCATGTTCGATATTATGCAGTCTGGGCCTGTGCAAGGTTTGTTTTGTTCTTATAGTTTTTCTAAAGTATAACTATAGATTAGAGCTTTTGCTTGTAACAGAACATCGAGCATTCGGTGTTTTATCATTTTATCGAACTGCACATCGACGCTCGATGTTTTGTTACAACCTGATTTTAAAAACCAACGAGCGTTTTGGTGTAACATTTTACCGAGCAAAGGCGCGACCGCGTCCGAACGCAGCGTCGAGCATTCTCAGGAAGATTACATTACAGTACGACAACTTAGATGTAGCATGAATTTGAAAATTTTCATACATTAATTTCAATTTTACGAATGTATTATGGCTTTACAAGTTATTGCGTTTGCGTAAAAATCATTTTCACCTAAAGTAGTAATAAAGATTGATGATTTTGAAGCCGCATTCAGTTCGGATGGTTATCGGTTTTACGAATTTTACACGAACGATGCTACATCTAAGTTGTGTCGTACTGTACCTACATGGAAATGCTTTTTAGGGTTCCGTAGTAAACAAGGAACCCTTATAGTTTTGTCATGTCCGTCTGTCTGTCTGTCTGTCCGCGGTCTAGCTCCAAGACTGTTAGTACTAGAAAGTTGTAATTTGGCATGGGTATACATATTAATCAAGCCGACAAAGTGGTAAAATTAAATTATGAAAAATATTTTTTTTAGGGTACCTACCTCCCCTACACGTAAAGTGGGGATGTTTTTTTTTTATCCCTTGATTTGGGGTATCGTTGGAAAGGTCTTTCAAAAACATTGTGAGTGTATTAAAACCATTTTTGAATTCAGAGATCCGTTTGCGAAATATTAAGCTCTAAAGTGCAAATTTTTATTAGAGCCAAGTGTCCCCCCCCTCGCCAGCTAAATGGTTGGTTTTAGATATGTGAAAAAATTCACGGCAGTAGCTTATATAACGAATTTAAAAGGAAAACTATCACAGCTGATTAGGCTTTACAAGTTAACGAGTAATAAGCGATCAACTTAAATTTGCGGTTGTAAAAACATGTCCTCCCATACATTCTGTATGAAAGATTTTTTTTTTCAACTAGGTACAAAGTTAAGTTTGTTCTTGGGATAAATTCATCCCAACTACGGAACCCTACGTTGTGCGTGGTCCGACATGCACTTGGCCGGTTTTTTTTTTGTAGAACCTATCAATACCTAATTGTAATTATTTCTTATGATTATCGAATTAGGTTAGCCTGCAGAAAGTTAAAAGTACTGGTACCTAAGTACTTAAACGTAAAAAAGTAATATTGTAATTAGAATATCATTATTATCGGTTACTATGCTTTTAATGATAACGATGGCTGTTGTAATACCATTGTAAAACTTTTTTAAATAATGTTTTATTAATTATAATCAACTCCATTATTTTAATTTTTTGTATAGGTACATTTAAATATATTTTAGTACTAATACCAGTATTTTTACTTTCTACAGTCTTTCCATATAATAATCATAAGAAATAATGTCAAATATTGACAGATAAAAAAAAAAATTGGTATTTGCCTTGAGCGCCTACGCAACTTTAATGGGCAGAAAAACATGTTAGCCACTGAATTCGACAGTGATGACTTGATGAAAACTGAGAATAACTACATTAATTTTAATCTAAAATGTGAGATATAAAATTTTTGCGCCGGGCCTAGGTTTTTTTGTATGGGCCGTGGCCATTCTCCTTTCTAATGTCCCTGTAATGTCACCCATACCGTTCAAACCGGCACAACACGGTTACTCTTGCGATTCAATATAAGGCGATTCGCACACTGCACCGCATCACGCAGCGTGGTGCGGGGCGGCCATAGAAAAATCACGCGCGTGGATGCGTTTTCAGTGTGTTGGACTGTGCGTGTTTTCTATACAAATGGAGATACTTACAAGCAACGCATTCACGCGCTACGCTCCGTGATGCGGTGCAGTGTGCCAATCGCCTAACGCCCGTGACACAAGACACGGCTTCATACCCTTGGTGAATAATCTAATATTGTTTACTTTATGATAGTGCAAAAATATGCTACCAAATGGCCAGTACCTACAGATAATTTGAACAATGATTTCAATCATTAGAGATTATCGAACTATTTTTATCAACTTATCAACCTTGGTAGGTAGTGCTATCGTACAAAATATAATAAATGGGTATCCTTGTATATTAAGATAAGAAAATCACGGCGCTTTACTGGTTTTAAGAGATAAAATTTTACGGTAGCCTTATTGCGGAATGAGGACTGTTTACGTAGTATTTTTTATTATTTGAATTAGGACAGTTATCTTTATGAATGAGGCCGCCATATTGGTGTCGCTAGAACTGAAAATCTGGGGTCACCTTGGCGCGTCATATCCTACCTACCTATATCTACTTACCTATCTAAAAATTTCGCGGTATTTTGTAAACAATGGTTTTCCCTGGCTTCGCCAAAAACTGTTTATTGTTTAGGATTGTCTGTGATTACTTCCTCACACACTGACTTATTAATTAATAAAATTTTAGGAAAATCGTCTACTTTTATTTTTGTAAATATGTGAACACCATGTATCTATCACATAATTAAATTATCTGTCGTTGCTTCATTTTTAGGGTCCGTAGTAAACAAGGAACCCTTATAGTTTCGTCATGTCCGTCTGTCTGTCTGTCTGTCCGCGGTCTAGCTCCAAGACTGTTAGTACTAGAAAGTTGTAATTTGGCATGGGTATGCATATTAATCATGCCGACAAAGTGGTAAAATAAAATTATAAAAAATATTTTTTTTAGGGTTCCTCCCCTACACGTAAAGTGGGGATGTTTTTTTTTTTTCTATCCTGTTGTGTGGGGTATCGTTGGAAAGGTCTTTTAAAAACATTGTGAGTGTGTTAAAACCATTTTTGAATTTAGAGATATATTAAGCTTTAAAGTGAAAATTGTTGTTAGAGTCCCCCCCCCCCCTGCCGGCTAAATGGTTGGTTTTAGATATGTGAAAAAATTCACGGCAGTAGCTTATATAGGTAACGAATTTAAAAGGAAAACTATCACAGCTGAGTAGGCTTTACAAGTTAACGAGTAATAATCAACCAACTTAAATTTGCGGTTGTAAAAACATGTTCACCCATACATTCCGTATGAAAGATTTTTTTTTTCAACTACAAAGTTAAGTTTGTTCTTGGGATAAATTCATCCCAACTACGGAACCCTACATTGTGCGTGGTCCGACATGCACTTGGCCGGTTTTTTAATTCTTTTTACCTATTGTGGTGTAGTAATTTTATTCTAGGTAGATCGTCGTCACATATAATTATTTAACTAATGTACGTACTTAAACAAACTATTGTAAAACATTTTAAAAGAGTAACGGTGGAGTTTCTTGCCCATTCTTCTCCATACGAAAACTACCTTTTGGAAGGGGCGACTAGAATCAATTTTATTATTTTGTAAATTATGACGTTCAAAAGTGCCATACATGGGCCTATTTGAAATACCTAAATGATTTGACTCTGACTTAGGAAGTAAAAAGTAATATAATTTTGCTACCATAATGGCCTGCTTTACGACCTCCATATAACAATAATACGTACAAAAACTGAAATGGGGCCAACTCTAGTCGACCAAGAAAATGTTGACATAGGTACATACATAAACTCACGCCTTTTTCCCATGGGGTAGGCAGAAACGACAGAATGCCATCGAGTCTAATGCCCATTTTCACCGACAACTAAGTGACACTTAAATTAATCCCTAAATAAAAGTGCATTGTTGGATTTTCAACTCTCAGCGCTGAGCCTAGCGTTGAAAATCCAACAGTGCAATTTTATTTAGGGATTCATTTGTCACTTAGTGAAGGAGAAAACGGGCATAAATCTTCTAAATCAAATGTCAAGACAATTGGGTAGAATGACTACAGTGCATCGGTCGGTTGGTAAAAATAAAATAGCTTGTTACTACCTACGTATCAGATTGGTGTCATCTACATCTATCATTAATTTCTCACACAATTTTTCCTTGTTGAGTCATTATCTTGGTATGCGATGAAATTCTTAGATCAGAATGTGTTTTGATAACTATTTTGAAGATTGATAAGATAATTTTGACATGCCAGAAATGTGAAAATTTGTTTTGATAACAATAAAATTGCACATTTTTTTATTTCCTTTTACATACAAAAGTGATGATATGATGATAGCGAGATTTATTCAATTCTAAGAGTAGGTACACCACATGCAGGCACAAAACCTATTAACTAAATATGTTTTTAAGCCGTTTTCGATTTATTTTCTTAAACGATGTCTGCCTAATCTTTTACCAACTATGTTGGGGTGGGCTTCCAATCTAACCGGATGCAGCTGAATACCAGTACCTATTTGTAATGGAGCGCCTGCCTCTCTGACCTCCACAACCAACTTACCTGAGTAACACGATACTTCTCGTCCGCCCTCTGTCAAAGACCTACGAATGACAGCTGGAATAAACGGCTTAACGTTCTTTCGGAGCCATGGAGGGATCTCGATGTGTAATGGATGGTCACCCATGTAATGGACCGCAGCAAGTGTAGCGTAGCCTTCGGTCGACCCGTGTGGCTGTTATTATATTTTAGCCACGATAACTATTTTCTCAAACGTCTGATGAATCAGAATAGGAAGGATATTATGTGTAGGTTATACCCCTTTTTTTGTGTGGGAAATTTTCAAATAATTTCTCCCGCTCTGGGTGGAGCGGGAGCCTAGGGCGTGTTAGACTCTTACTGACTAAAACCCACCCGTGTTCCTTCAGTTGCCTGTTGCCTGTGTTGCTAGGGGCCACGGTAACCCTTTCGGACAAAACCGCAACCCCGGCAGGTAGATAGGTATACCCCTACGGTGGCGAGTGGCAATCCCCTTTGTTTTTGACGTGCTCATTCTAATGTATACAACTTAATAGAGACATATTATGTAGGTAGGTAAGTAGGAGACACCTCAGAGAAAAATTATTGGTTTTAAAAGTCTGATATCAACACTTTATTCCTACTTCTTTAGACGTTCCTACTGTTGGGACATAAGCCTGCTCTCTGTGATCCACCACCTGGGCCCAGTGCGGGTTGGTGGATGTCACAAATTTATTCGGATTTTCGGTTCTAGGACATGCCAGTTTCCTCACGATGTTTTCTTTCACCGATTTAAAATTCAATTTTCTGCTTCCAGCTATAATGACGGTCCATCAAGACTTCTTCCATTACCAAGACGGTATCTACCGCCGTTCGCAGTTCGGTAACAACGAGTTGAAGGGTCTACACAGCGTCAGGGTCATCGGCTGGGGAGAGGAGAATGGAGACAAATATTGGGTAAGAGTTGACTAGCAAATATGAACCTTAGATGACAAAACTGTTAGCCTCAATCTCAGACCAAATAAAAAACTAAGACAACGCTGTCAACAGTGACGTGAAGGCGGTTTTGTAAACGTGTGCTATTTAGTGAGGTGTAGTTTGATTGTAAATATGTGCGTGTGAGCGTGTATGCACAGAGCGGAGGTGTAGTTTTGGCATGCTTCACTGTATTGATCGCAGGGCTGTCTTGATTTTTTTATTTGGTCTGAGGCGTCAATATCCTTTGCATAAGTCTTGAAAAAGTGCAAGTCAATATTTTGGGACAAGCAACACCCAATCAGCTCTTAAAGAAACTGAGTGTTAGTCAAAGAGGTGACTTCGAAATCTTGATTTGGAGATGATACAAGGGACGGCAGAACTAGGGACACGGTAGCGAATAGAAAGAATCGATACTGTACTCATGAGTAAGTAGTATATCGAGTACTTAAAGCCTAATGCGCATAGAGCATAGGTCAATATCAGTCAGTAAATAACGTCAGTTTAACTTCAGTAGGGCAGGACATGAAAAAACAAATGACAACGGTGAACGAGTGATTGATTAGTGTAGTAAATGAATGAAGGAAAGGTTAGGAATTTAACTGTGAACGGAAGGAACGATTTCGAGCAAAGATCGATGTAATGTTTTAGAAGGTTCAGAACGAATGAACTAGATGGCGTTGCCAAAACCATAAACATAAGCCGTAAGGTCGCAAGTTTTAAATGGGTAATTTCTAAGATTACCCATTTAAAACTTAATTTCTTTTTCGATACGATACCTGCCAAAAAGTACTCATTGAGTAAAAGTATCGAATGCAAAGTATCGAGTACAAAAGTATCGGTATCGAATGGAAATGTACTCGATACCACAAAGTATCGATACTTTTTTCGAGTCCCTAGGCAGAACAAGTCAAAACTTAAGTACGATTTTCCAAATGTGCACTGAAGATCCTTGCATTGGTTCTTTTCAGCTGTCTCTTTAGCAGAAAGAATATTTCAATATCATCTTAATTATACTTATTATCCAACTATTAGCAAAGAAACGATAGATAAGGGCGTGACTACCGAGATGATGACTAATAGGAATGGACATGGAAGAAGTCGTTGCGCGACCACAAATAAATTTGGATAAGGGTACAAGTATGATGATAAATCTTTCCAAATACCTATTTCAGGGTTTCCAACAGACCGAAGTTTTAAATACAATATCGCCCATCGGCATGTGCCCGCCCGTATTTTTCTGAAAATTCATGAAAAATTATCGAAAAATAACTTTAAAAATGCGGGCGACATTGTATTTTGCATAACGTATCATTGTTTAATTTTCAATTTCTCTTCGCAGATCGTAGCCAACAGTTGGGGCACAGCATGGGGTGAAGACGGCTACTTCCGCATCGCTCGCGGCGTAAACGAATCAGGCATCGAGTCCTTCGTGGTGAGCGTCTTGAGTGACGTCACGGAGGCTTACCGCCGTAAATAACATCCGACTCACCTGGTCACCCCACTTTGTATCACCACCAGATTGGTACATACCAACAGGGGGATCTTACTCCTGAATAGTACCAGAGAATTTGGTTAGCGGAGATAGTAGAAAGGTTGAACAGTTTGGGGACACATAAATCTTTTTTCTTTTAAACTCCGTAGTTATTTTCCGAAGAAATTTTTTGGGTAATAAATATCTTTTTTGGGGTCGTTGGAGCAATTAATTCGGGCACTTATTTTTGAACCATATGATAAGTAGTTTCATGTTTAAAACGTTTAAAAGTAGGAAAACAAGTGATGAAAAAAAATTTGATATTTTTTTACTAAGGGTATTTTCGAAATTATAAGTGCCTCTAAAATTATATACCTAAAGCACTTTTGTATGATCAATTAAGTAAGTAGGGATTATCTTCGCTAATCAAAATCCAGTATCACAATATTGTTTAAAACCGGCGATTAAATTATTTAGAGTACGATCTCCGACCGATTAGGTATTAAGAGATTAAAATTATATTTTGATATAATTAATTTAAAATCTTACGACTAAAATTGGCGTAGTCACTATTCAATAAAATACACATCGATATTTTAAAATATAAAGGACGAGAGTCCGTAGTGACTGGCAAAAAAAGAGAAAGTATATAATTTTTGCTCTGGCAATTTTAAGTTACAAAAATCACCGACAAATCCCTGACAGCCCAGTGTTGTCACGTAAAAAAGTGACTTTCACTAATAATACCAACACAAAAAACAAAAAAATAAAAATTCCAAAAAAATTATGCTTTTATTTTCATATAATGTTATTATATTCATAATTATTGTACAGTAGATCATTTTTGTGAATCTTTACTGCCATGTTAGATGTGGACACTTAATTAAGTTACTTAAAGAAATCTAACTAGTCTTAGGCACATTTAAACTTTAGATTAAGTAATGATCATCTCAAAATATGCTTATAGACAATAACTGTTAGTGTAGCGATAACGTTATTTTTAATAACGGTTTTATATTTACCGATAACGATAATGATTTAGTTTTAGAACATGAATACAGGAGACAAATGGTTCTATAGAATCATTCAGGCCTTCATAGATGCACACAAAAAAATTACCACACCTTTAAGGGTATAACAGACTTGTAACAATCGACGCGGCCTAGTCTATGTGCTCATCGGCTACATTTTAGTGATACATCAGTATCTAATTCATTTGGTTTCAGTGGCCATACTTTGATAAGTATGGCCACTAAAACCAAATGAATTTGATGACGCGTCGATGGTTACAAGTCTGTATTCACCACAATTTGCTCCTGTATCAATGCTCTAGGAATGTTAGTTTTAAGGAATGCAATGCCAATAGCAATTTACTTTTGAAGCAACTGTATTAAAAATGTGGAAAAGAGTTTGCTTAAACCACTTAGAGATCATAGTAACAGCTTGGAGCCGTATAGAGAAGTGTTGAAGCTATTATTAGCCAATAAGAGATAGAAAGGAGGGAGAGAAAGGAAAGGCGTTATTCAGCATCGTATCATTATGATGGTGTTATAGCTGCATCTCTTTCTGGCACTGAATCAATGATGGACACTTCATGATACGGCCCAATGTCACGTGATACATTTATAAATAAAATACGTAATAATTACGTATCGCTTGAAATTATGCAAAACAGTGCAAATTATGCAAATATATTAACAGTTAAATAAATATGGAGTTCTCTTTTTATAAGATTTTTATGTAAATAGTATATTAATCTTATACATACATTTTTAACCGGGCCAAGCGAAAGTAGCGCCCTCTATATTTTTTGTTCTTTAGTAATATACCAGTTGCCGTTTGGCTTTAGCCTTACTATATCTTAGTAAATAGCGTTGTTATTATTATAATTAAGTAAAATATAATATTTATTTTTAAATAGTACTTACAATTTATGTAATTTAAGTTTAAAATAAATAAAGTTTCAAAATTATTTTGTTTTATTTTAATAGATAATAAAATAAATAATTTTATATATTGCATTATAGGATAACATAACATAACATCACGCCTGTATTTCCCCGAAGGGTTAGTCAGAGGTGTGAACGGATTTACGGATAGTACACCTATATCCCACATAGGATAACTCTTGAATTATTTGTATTTGAACCTTATGCCATTGTCATAAAACTCAAATGACGTGTCATTATGAAAGGCGAGTACATATTATGCAATAAGTACAAGGTCAAATAAAATTATCTAGCAAAACTCTACAGATGTGATGGGTATCGAATTATTTTAATAAATTAAAACAAAAAAAAAACATTTTTTATCACATCTATTCAAAAAGAACTAGTTTATTCTTCGTAAACAGGTAACAAAATAGCTTTTTAAATAGAATGTGGATATTGTTAGTGAAAGTTCCAATCACAAAAGTGATCAATTACGAATATTGTATGAGCAAGTAACAGGCTGAACGAAAAAGGAAACAAATTAAAAAAAAGTTTGATAAAAAATAAACGCGCGAAATGCATGCCGCCTTCGTTCGTAATTGTTTACAAAAATTCGGACTGAACGTTTTAAAAAAAAATAGTGTCTTCCTCAAGTAGTGAGAATTAAATAAACGTAGGTAGGTACTATTCTTATTCATAAGTTGCACTTATTTATTTTCTCATAGAGGGTGATAAAAAGTAGAGTTTCCACCTCGGGAGCAACACTATTTTAAGGTCAAGTGACGTACTTTGATCCTGAGCGCTCCACTCTGGATTCAAAGAAACACCCTCGCCTTTAAAATAGATGTTTGTTCCCTAGGCAAACAATCTAATATTCTTAATCTAAACTCATAATTTCAATTAACTGCACTAACCCTTAGGTCAGCTGTAGTTAAGTATTTTTTCATCGTTTTAAGAAAGATATCGCCACCCATCACGTCTGCGGAGTTAGCTGACGTTCGCACGTACGTTAAAATCGCGGCGGGATTTTATCGCGCACTGGATTTTCAACTCTCGGTATTGAGCCGAGCATTGAGAATCCAATGCGCTGGGACGCACTTTCGTCCCACCGCGTTGAAAAAACACGTTGTTGGATTTTCAACTCTCGGCGCTAAGTAGAGCGTTGAAAATAAATCGCACGAAAAAAAAATCGCCGTGATTTTATTACATCCATGCGAACGTCGGCTTAAACTTGCTATTTTTATTTGACTACGTATAAAACGAAAACGTCGTCTTCAATTCAGATAAATATGGGTCATATAATAAGGTCGTGGGTACTAAGTTTGCTTACCTTATACTGAGTAGGTACCTACTATAGGATAGTCTCATGACGTTCGCTAACTGATGCCGCTGAGTATGATAGCTGTAGAACTTATAAAATCTGTGGCTGTGTGGGTCACTACTTTGTATTAACATACAGAGTGTTTGCCTACAGAGCCATAGTCTTTTAGTTTTAACTTAGATTTAGTTTTTATAGTTTTTATGTCTAGTCAAGCAAAGATTCGTGCTAAATCCACGAGAATCTACTGCCGACAAATTGCTTTGCAGTTTGGCAGATGTTATGTAAAACGAAAACTGTAATATTATGAATTAAATAAACAAAAAAAAAAAAAAAAAATAATATGTACCATCGGGGTAACGCACATCTAAGCATTTTGAAAACAAAATCACACGACCCTTTTTTTTCGTAGGTAAGCGATACTATAGCGGCCGAGCGGTGCAAGCAAGAATAGTCCTTACAGTGTAGGTACTGATATGCGTTTCTTCGATAGTACATATTTAATTAATTATTATGAACTATATGAGATATGGAATAAAGGTACATTGGAATTGATTTTAATATATTACATAAATATTTATAATACAATTAAATTTTACGAATAAAGTCAACAAGCTCTAACAGAGGAAACAACAAATAGGTCACTACTTACTATAGAAGTTTTTTCTGATCATACTCAGTTCATTATTATGATTATTTTTGCTTGATATAAAAAACAATAGACGTAGATATATTTAGTAACCTGTTCCGCTTAACTATTCCTAAAGAGTCATAAAAAACCCTGTGAGAAATCGACACGTGTTTCACATCTCAACGAAGCATCCTCAAGATGACGATTGACTTGTCACGAACACGACGTGTTGTCACGCCGAGCGCCGGACGCAGAGTGACCCATACCGCCCGACACTACTCTCGCAGTTTTGACCACTAAGGTCTTGGCTGCTTAACCGGACTTTCCTGTGGGTGCCTTAAGCTACTACACTTAGAGCCTCCAGCCAGGAGCCAAAACAATTCTAAATTAAAGTTAAGCGAACGCTCACTGAGGGCACCCCCTGTGGGGTATGAACCTCGGCTTAGGGCGTCGCTGGGGGGAGGACAGCAAGAAGGGACAGGCTGGATCAAAATTAGATTTTCATCATGATTATTATGCGGGGTATTTAAAGCTACGTGCTCAGCTGCAAAAAACTGCTAGCACCTCGTTTTCGAGCAAGGGTCGGGAGGACTAAATATATCTACGTCTATTGTATTTTATAATGGATTCCCGCAAAGTCACGCCTGAATCAATTAACAATCATAAACAATGTGGAGACAAGAATCCTAACTATTGGGGTAGGTATATAGGGTGGATTTTTGAGATGTAGCAGTAAGGGTAGCTACCCTAACTATTGTTGCTATAAGAAAACAATCTTAGGAGACTGTCCTTAGCTTTTTGAGAAATTTTGATCTGCAATTACAGATTTTGAACAGTCACACTGTTGACTCTGGGCTGATATACGAGTGCCACCAGCGCCTTAACCAGGTGGGTAGCCTCAATAATATAACCATTCAATGGATCAAGGGACACAGCGGTTCGCGGGGCAATGACGCAGCCGACGAACTTGCCAGAACGGGGTCGAGCATGGCACCAGTGGGGCCTGAACCCATTGCGCCACTCCCCTTCGGATACCTACGCACTCTGGTAAGGAAACGAACCAGGGACCAACATCAAAAACTTTGGTTGGACCACGGTGAATGCAGGCAGGCCAAGGAGGCACTCCCTATAATCGATGGCCGCCTCACGAAACAGGTTCTCCGACTAACGAAACAGCAGCTGCGTACAGTTACAGCAGCTGTAACTGGCCATGGGTCATTTAATAAACACCTCTTTGTCATAGGAGTAAGAGACAGTCCGCTATGCAGAGCCTGCATGGAGGACGACGAGACAGCAGCTCATGTGCTGTTAAACTGCCCGGTGGTCGCCACATACAGGGCAAAGTACTGCGGTAACCCAGGTACCCTACGTGAGATTGTCAGTGACACCAAGGCGTTGCTGGCCTTCTTTGAGGAGCTGGGGTGGATCGAATAATCGATTTTCCCACCCGTACGCAAAATACGCGCTTTGACGTGGAGTTGCGGATACCGGCCCGTATTACCTATTACAGACTTAAAAAAAAAAAAAAAAAAGAAATTGTCAGCAAGAAAATTTTCACAAAAACTTTTTTCTATGCCAATCTCACTCTCGCACTTATAATATTACTAGCGGACGTCACGCGGTTTCACTCGCGTAGTTCACGTTCCCGTAGGAGTACGGGATAAAATATAGCCTATGTTACTTGCTGATAATGTAGCTATCCATTGCTGAAAGAATTTTTCAAATCGGTCCAGTAGTTTTTGAGTTTATTCGTTACATACAAAAATACTAATCTTTTCTCTTTATAATATTAGTATAGGTTATATTTAGGATATTTGTTAAAATGTTTGCATGCAGACTAGGAACGTCATTAGATATACAAGTTTAAATATTGTCGTATCGTTGTCTCCACATTGTTACATACTATTCTTTTTCTCATAATAAATGCCAAACTTCACAGTGAGCATTTATCACGAGTCATAAATATAATCATCGAATAATGAACAGAGTATAAAGCTCCCATTTACATGATGCAAGTTTCATGCCTATGCATACAATAAAAGACTTACATCATCTACAAGTTTTTGTGTTGCTTCAACGTATGGTATCCACATGCAATAAAATCGCATCGTATAAATCAGACTTAACCAAATATTTAAATCGTTAGATTCACCCAGGTCGAAAGATGTCCGCGTTTCTGTTTCGTTTTGACACTTCTGATACACACAACGTTGCAAACGCCATGGAAACGCCATATACGGAATGTGTGAGACATTTTTGAGCGCAATTCTAACGATTTAAATCTTTGGACTTAACACATTGTGACTATATTAAGCATATAATAGTAATTTTACTCAACTTAGAACTATATACTCCTTCCTTATTCTGTTCCTATCCTTAGCTGCAGTATAGTAGATCTGAACCTAATGCTAGATACACACAGTTCACTTTACCTTTTAATTTGGTTGGAACGAACAAATGGGTTTGTAAAAAAAAGAAAAAAACGCGTCAGAGCGTGTTCTAACTGAAAGCTACTGTCGTTTATATAAATACAAGCTTCTGCCCGCGTGATATTTCTTGTTATAACACAAAATATGTTCTATGACACTCGACAATACTGTAGCCTCCCATTCGTGCAAGAATTTTCGGAGTCGGATCAGTAGTTCCGAAGATTACCAGGGACATACAAACTCACAAACCTTGTATACCTCTTTGTTAGAGGTATCCAGGGATTTTTTTTAACCAGTGCGCAAACTTAAACACGTGACTTTACTCAGCATTATGAACAACGCGAAAATAACTCATCATAATGTAGGGAAAAGCTGATTTTTTTTTCGCGATTTCAGGTTTGGTCCCTTAGTAAAAGTTGTTCATTATGATGAGTAAATTCACGTGTTTAAGTTTGCGCACTGGTTAATATTTTTTCCTGTAGATGACGTACTCGCGCGATAGGCGCTTGCATTAGGACACAGGGATATTCAATAAGGGCCATCTCTTTATTCTGCGTCTTTAAATCAAACTAAATTTGAATATTTAGGGGCATGAGGAACAGGGTGTAAAGTTCACTCGTCTTCTATAGAAAAGGGAAGATCCTCCGACCAGACGGGTGTCGTATCTGGTGGGCAACTGACCGACGATTGATGTCGGGAAGTTACAATTCTTATTGCATTTGATGATAGCCCAATTCTAGAGCAAGGTTATAGGCTTTTAACATCACGCTACGACTCTTAGGAGCCGAGCAAGTCAGAAAAACGCTAAGCGAAAATTAAGTAAAAGCGCGGGCAGGCGAAGCGACGCGTCGCGGTGTGTCGGGGGCCGAAGGAGTTATATACAAATGTGGCTGTTATTTTAGTGTAGGTACAGTATTTCTATTTTCTTAATGTTCCTTGGCAATCATCGCATTTCCGAATACAAATGAATGCTAATTTCCATGTCCATCAATTATTAGTTATAACGTGTATAATAATTTGAATTCAGAACCAAGTATTTTATTGTTGTTTTGTTTTGATTTCCGTGTGAACTATAAAGAGCTGTGAAACTATTTTCCTATCTGTCGTGCCTGCGACTTAGCAGCTTTCCTCCCATTTATAAAATAAAATACAGTAAGTTAAAAGAGTATTAACAACTCTATATACTTCCAAGTCGATTGAGAGCGTCCGGTCTGCATAACGTGACCATACGTCCCGTTTTGAACGGGACTGTCCCGTTTTTCGGTTCTTCGTCCCGGTGTCCCCGAAAAAAACCTGGGGACGCAAAATGGTCCCGTTTTCAGTCTTTTCTGTAATTAATAAATTGTGGACGTCTAAAAAAAACCAGTTACAGGTTCCGTTTCCGGTCTTTAAGGCGATGTTGATAACTAAGGTGAATATTTAATTAAAAAAACGTGCCAACAAGAATTTAATTCTTATTAAAATCATCACCTATATTAAAACAATTTTTTTCTGCTGACAAATATCAAAATGGCTGATTTATGTATCTTGCTTAACTTTTCAAAGAAATACCTACCTAATTCCTAGTACTTATATAATTTGATTTAAAAAAAAAGATTTTTTTATGAGAACCTAGGCTGGTATTCTCAAAATTAAGTTTCCTTTATGAATCAGTCCTACTAATTAAGATAAATAAACCAATGTCCCGTTTTGGATTAGTAAATAAATGGTCACGTTAGGTCTGCACCAAGTGTAAAGGGCAACTGATAGAAATCCGATGACTGACGAAACACGAAGTTTGCCGAGGGACATTAAGAAAATAGTAATACTGCAGATATTGTGTAACTTACGACTTCCACGCGAACGAAGTTGAGGGCTTCTACCTAGTGCTTGCATAAACCGGCTCAAGACCGGATGAGATAGTGACAAATATTTTTACCGATTATAAACAATTAATCTTAAATATTAAAAAAATAGGACTAGCTGCTAGATGCTGCTGGTTTGTTGGCTGCCTTTATTTTAGCTGCTTTCTCCACATTCGCTGCTCTTGTCTAGAATAAAAAATATTGTATTAAGATTAATAACAAAATACTGCGTTCGCAATTTATTTGCCAAAAATGTAAACAAACACGAGTTTAAGAAAAAACAACTATAATGCCTACACATAAGGTTCAGTTTGCGCTACAACTTCATATTTTTGATGACTTTTCCAACAGCACTAGTTAGTCTAAAATCAACTTTATTTACACTAACATAAAGTTGATGATAATAACATCAATTGGAAACAAGGTATAATAAATAGTCCTCACATTATTTAAAAACTGACTAACTGCCTCGTTGGTCTAGTGGTCGGAAGCGCTACTGCTGAGCATGAGGTCCTGGGTTCGATTCCTAGGTTTGCATAGTGTTATTACGTTCATCTGGAATTGCTCAGTAGCAGCCTGGAGTCTGGATTTGTGCTCGGTTGGCTGATGGCAATAGGCTCGCCCCCTATTACATGGGACTTAAACATAACTGGTGAAATGTTGGTGTACTATATAATAGGTGCAGCAAAATTCTCTGCTCGGTGTGGTTGGTGGTAGGGCTTGGGGCTTGTTCTAAGTCCGCCTGGCTAGCTACCACCATCTTATCCAAGTCTGTCACCATGTTAACAGTATTGTTGTGTTTCGGCAGTTAGAGGTAGGATAGCCAATTCCTCTGTGGTTGAGGATTCCGGGTGAAGTTCGCTTCGACCTTCGGCCTGATCATCACTTGGAGAGATTGATGTTTAATGCTAAAAGGGGTCTGATGCATAAAATACTAATAGAATATAAAGCACGCAGCACTCACCTTTTTTGGGATTTGTTTTTTTTTTTATTAAGAAGTAAATTATAAATCTTTACTCTAGTAAATATTGTATTTGATCACTTTCAATGGAAGAATGGTTCAAAGTTCAAAAATTGTTGTGTAGTTACTGGATAAGTAATATGATAACCCTTGGTAAGACTGGTAGTCAAGACTTTCGGGCTTCTGACTACCCGTAACAACTGTCAAAGATTTGCAAATGACAACCGGGACCAAAGGTTTAACGTGCTTTTCAAGGCACGGACGGGTCTCGCTATGAAATGGGTGGTCATATCTACTGACTGGCCATAAATATGGAGAAGATAATAATTTCAAGAGGGTAAATGTGAAAATTACCTGTAATGACTGAACTCTCTTGTGCAATGACATCATTGAATTTGATATGGTGACCAGCTTTTCTCTGTTAGTTGCTATGTCTGCCAACTGAAATAGAAATAAAATGTATTCAAAATTGATTATATACTCTCCCCTTGAAACCAAATGCGGCTCTAGAAATTACAAGATTTTTTTCTTAAACCTCAACTCGGGTTGGCTTAAGAAACGTGCCGCCTCGCTAGAAAGAATGTGAGGTTATTTGGGGGTTCTAGAGGGTCTCTCCACAGTAGTTTTTTTTTATGATGACGCATTTTTTATTATTTCACCTTGATCTTCAAGACGTTTGACATTAACCTTGAAAATATGTTTACTAACCCTCTCCCCCTCCCCTACCCTATACCGAGGAGGCACGTTTCTAAACTTTAACCCTCAACTCCTCAAAAGGGGCTTGGAAAACACGTTACAAATTAATGAAAAGCAGTACCTTTGGATATTATGAATATTTATTTGTCCAAGTACTGAGTTTCATGATATGTCTGTGAAATTTGGCTAAATTCATATACACAAGGACAATGGGTAACAAATTCAACTATGAATGTTGACAAGTATACCATTTACATTATTTTGATGACATAGAAGTATATGTGCAAAGTAAGTAAAGGAGACTGAAACAATTACATATACTCTTGGGCCTGAATAGTAACGAGATGTAAATGGTGTGAATTTATAAATTCATACATACATTAGTGTATTGCAGTGACTAGTTGCTATACCACAATTCACATAGCGATCCATAGTTTCAAAAATATCCAATCCACAAAGCGGCGGTAAATATAACAATTCCAAGTCAATCGTGTGAGCGATCTTCGGTGTCAAGTGTGAAAGCAAGGGTCGTACAATACAAGGTAGGCAGGGTCAGAATCCGTAAAAATCAAAGCAGTGATCGTTGAAAGTGAAAAATAATTGGGAAAGCACTCAAAACACATCCGAAAACACGAAATAAGTGACAGCTGTCTAGTTCTAGTAGGGATAGGCGTTGCGACAACGAACCTTTTACAAAGACCGTTTTGTGATGATGAAACCGTTTTACGTCCTTTTTTTGGGTGGGAAATAATCAAATAACTTCTCCCGCTCTGGGCGGAGCGGGACGGAGTGTCAGACTCTCACTGACTAAAACCCACCCGTGTGCCTTCAGTTGCCCTGTTGCTGTTCCCTTTCGGCCTTATTCGCAACCCCGGCAGGCATCGGCCCTAGCGGACCCCGTCAATTCTGCTGACACCTCTTTGAGGCGCGCGTGGAACACAACGCGCCGTCGACCCGGGCCTGGTCCTTATTGGACGGCGAGCTACCCATTGCTCACCGTTCGCAAGCCCGCGCCTACGGTGGCCGGAAATCGGCTCGCGATTCCCGATGCCCAGGGCGTCTCCTCCTGCGGCGGTTAGGGCGTGAGGGCGCGAAATTTGCCTCTCCCTCACGCGTTCCGCCTCCTCCTTCGCGAGCATTACCACTTCGCAGAAAGAGGTGACGGCCTGCCATTTCCTCTCGCTCCGTACCATGGCCTGAACTAGGGCCGGGCGCGAGAGATCACCGCCGCCGATCGCCTCCACGAGGACACGGCGACGCTCCACCCAAGCCGGGCAGACCTCCACCGTATTCTCCACCGTGTCCTCCGGGCGATCCACACAACGGTGACACCCAGGCGTTTCCTCCCGCCTTATCCTGAACAGGAACTTCCCGAAGCAGCCGTGTCCGGTGAGGACCTGCGTCAGGCGGAAGGTGAGGACGCCGTGGCGCCTCTCAAGCCACTCTTCAAAGAGGGGTCTTATCACCGCTATTGTGGCGTGCCCAACTGTTTTACGTCCTGAGTTCAACTTCAAACAGTCTACATTGAACAAACCAGTCTTCGAATTACTTGGTGCAATTTTTACATCTAAGAAAATTCAGTCGGGTACATACACTGTGATTCAACTCTTTATCACACTCGTAAAACAGTCCTTCCAATAAAAAGTGAACTCTTAAAAAGTGAACTCTTTGAAATTAAATACAGTCAGTAATGTATACCAGTTGTCAATGCTGTCGTTCGTGATGCGAAAAAACCATTTCATACATTTCAAATAGTTGATAGTTTTAAGAAACTGTGCTCGACGAAAACGCAATTCTATTCCATGTTGGATAAGTTTCGTCCTTTAACCGTTTTCTGCAACCGTTTTCGTCGTCGGGAAAATGGTTTCGGTCGCCAAAAATTCGAGAATGACCCACCACTAATGTCTAGTGTCAAATTGTCAATGTCAGTCTGCCAGTGCATAGACAAAAAATAAAACTGATTTTAATCTATATGAAATTGAAAATCATTATTTTGGTTTTTCAGTAATTAATGATATTTTATTTAAATTAAATGCACTATATTGTATAAAAGTATATATAGTGCAATTAATTACTTTGAGTTAACTATATTACCTAGTGCTACCTAGTGGGTAGGTTTTCTTTTAGTAGTTGTGTAATCGATTACTATAATCGATGATCTCACAAAAACTATCTTTATCATATTTCTCCGCTTCCAGACATAGAATTGAGCTCAAAATTCAAAATTCAAAAGTCATTTATTCAAACTAGGCTGAGAATCAGCACTTTTCGAATGTCAAAATTACATAAGACAGTCCCCCAAAAACGCCCACCCTTCACCACTTCCTAGTGTCTTTAGCTGGGAAGAAGAAGTGGCGCAACAAACTCCCCAGCAGCACAGCTGTCTGTTCAAGTTAGAAAAATAAAATGATTCTATACAATAGTATACAAAATTATTATGCAACACAAAACATTATTTTAATTATAAATTACTGGCCATATGTCAGCCAGCACACACCAATATACCAACCAGCTGATTTTTTTATTCAAGGATAAAAAAATATGACAAATTTTTAGATCATATCTCAACTTATTACACTTGGGCCCAACATTTTCCATCTCCTTACCAGTGCATCAAGCATGACATCGTTCTGTAGGTCTTCAAGCTTTCGTCTCTCTGAAGTGAGCATACCCTGGACAGCATCTTGTTTTTCTCTGAAATAATAAATACATATTCTACAGGAGGGCTGTCCAAACTACTACCTTTGCGGGCTAATTAAATTGACTATAAAAGCTGGAGGGCCGCAGAAATTATATAAAATATTGATTATATGTTTTGACAAAGAATTCTATTATCCAAACTAATTATGTCCAAAACTATTTTCTGATTAAAACATGCGTCGCGGGCCGCCTGAAAACAAGCCGCGGGCCGTTGTCTGGACAGCCCTGTTCTACAGGATTAATAATGAACTCAGTAACAACAAGATTCATAAACCAAGGCAGACAGCGAAAAAAATTGGCTTTAAAGCTAATAGTTAATATAAGTTAAATTAGAATTAATTCTTAACTAACTGTTAGATTTATTTATAAAATTATGAGGGATTTAAAACATTATCACACGTTATGGAAGAGCTGATGATGGGGAATTACCAATTAGTAGTATTATAACTTACGTTAATTCCTTTAAATGGGTGTTAATGGTTGTTAGCGGTGGTTCATACATCTCCATGATACCTTTGGCTAGCAGTTGTACAGTCTTTGCTTCTTCTTCGGTTGAACTGAAAATGGTTTTGATAATATACCAAACTATACCAAAATATCAACACAAACTAGAGATCGTAGAAGAGTTTGGTGATTGAAATCCGTGCATACCTTTCCATTGTTGTATAGATGCGTTTTCTGCTTTTAAACAAATGTTTCTATGAGGATTTCAAATTAGTTTTGCAGTAAAAATGAAAGTCTCGATCCTTTATTAAAAAGTACTCTGTAATCTCGATGTTTGTTTCCTTCCTGATACCTGATGATATGATGACCTGATGACATTTAACTAATGACAGCCGTTTGACAGATGATAGACAACAAATCACACAATTGATGGTATTCTCGTTATCTGAAGTGGGACATGTCTTGCGCATTTCAACTCTGTTTTAATTTGGTACTACATTGATGATGATAATTATATTGGACATTGGATATTATTACTGGTGATAATATCCAAAAAGAGTTCCTTACTCCAATTTGTTTAATTCTCATTAGCATAGTGTAGTCCGAGGTTCCTCAAGATTCTTGCCACGTGCGGTTATCGCAAAACCGATAGGGTGATAAAAATCGGACACAGCAGAAAACCGCCAGTTCATGCGCTTATCATTTTATTTCGTCTTTTTTTCATGTTACATAAATCTTGCGGCTAGAAACCGCGCTAACCTCGGAACCTCGAAACTTTCAGAACAGCCTAGCAGTAAACACTCGTATCGCGAACTGCTTCCAATATGACGTTTAAAACAATGTTGCCTAGTTTATACGATGCGTTTCGTTGCACATCCAATAAAATTAACAATTTTTTTTTTGAAATCTACGGAACAGTAATAAAAAGTGAGGTTATAAGACTTAAAAATAACTTGTTAATCTTTATAGCATTTTGTAAATTTACATTTTTTTAATTCTTGTGATTTCTTGGCTTGAGATAATCGGTGATCAGTAATCAACTCTACGGTAAACGAAACGCAGCTTTTTTATGGCCGCTAGATTCCCCTTGTTTTGACGTTCTTTCATTTCATTTTTCGTAAAACGAGAGGGGATTTCTTATTAGCGACGGTATATCGAGCACGATTACGCTGCATTTTATCCGTTAATAATACAAGAAAGCCGTCAAACTGGAAGTTCTGCAGGTTACGAGAGAGGACGCCGATATGACGTCCGTGGCTAGGAGACGAGATCACGAAGATTCCGGAGAATATTCGGACGCATCGCAGGATATCGGGCTTAATAACTCAGGGAACGTAAGTACTGGGTCTAGTCACAACAGCGTAAACTTTCGTTTTGGCGCTAAAAAGTATTACGGGTTACTTTCTCTCGTTCGTTCGCGTGACGGAATGTCCATTTCTTTTAGTATTATTGAGGTCACGAATTGGGCACCACTCACTGAAACGCCGCCGATGTGTTTAGACTTTAATTTTAGAAACGTAGCCGCCACGTAGGTTGTAAACAAAAAGAGTTTTGTGTGTAAAATGCAGTTGTTAAAGGTGGAAGGGTGTTTGCAGGATGGTGGCCAGCACGAGTCGGATTATGACTCCCAGGGGAGCGACTCTGAGCATTCTGACCAGGATTCCGAGAACAAGGTACAGTCACTTTTACTACTATACTAATATATCAAACTTTTCATAAATAAAACTTGTACCTTTTAAGAATACCTGCATATCCAATTATTCTAATCAAAATAATTGAAAACCTCTTTTGATGTTTATAAATATTTAATAAGTAAACATTTATGGTGAAAAAGTCTATGATTGATTAATTTATAAACTTTATGTACTGACCTCTGACTGGGTCATTGACACTAATTAGTTGGAAACTAATATCTATTGGTTAGTACCTGCTACAAATATTATTATGTTGGCATTCAATTTTAGAAATCAAAGGAATATCAAACTTTCTTCTTGAAGTAGGTAGGACCTTAAAACATGTCAACAAGGTAATAATTATAATATTATTTGATTTGATTCATACCTCTTGCTACATTTCCATATCGCTTCAGATGTGCAAGTACTTACTCGTTGCAATATTTTCCATGGTAGTAAATAGTACCTGAATTAATTTGGGTTATTTATTAGTATGAGTTAAGATGCAATAAACAGCTGTTTTGGCTTGAAATGTGGCTTTAAAAATTTAACCAAAAAGTGCATTCAAAATAGATAAAAAAATTGAGAAATTTTTATTTATCTTGTTTATGAAGTTCAATTATTAAAAGTATAATTTTCTATTAAAATTACTCTGACACCAGGTTAGTCACTAATCACAGTAATCACTCAAAAAGAAGTAGAAAAATTAAATTCAAGTAAAATAATGAACATTTTTTAAAACTTGTATGTATTTCTTACCTTAAACATAAACTCACACTTCCTTTCCAAGGAGTCAGGCAAAAACTACAAAACACCACCTGCTACAATCCTTACATACTCCTTTTGCTTCTTTTACATTCATATATCTGGTCATTTACTTCAGAAATCTCATTAAAAAAAATTGGCAAATCATGTTGATACTAAAATTAAGTGAGGTATTAGAACTCTTCCAAACAAAATCAGTTGTAAACAATAACTTACTACTTACTATTCTTAAAATACTACTAAAATTAGTAAGTCTAACTATTGTTATGTCGTTTTCATAAAACAAAACAAACCAGGTCATCTCGGCACTTATAAGTCATCTCAAAACTCGGCTTGCGGCTAATCTTCAAAACAATGCTGCCCTTCAGAAGACAGGAGATATAAATAAACTCACTCTATTTATAAAATGTACTTTATGACCTAGTTTTCGTTGTGTACCTACACTAGCTTATGCTTGTGACTTGAAATTTCTTGTTTAAGGCGAAAGCATCAGTGCAACTCGCGAAATTAAAATTTTCTTACGTTTTTTGCAATTTGCAGGTCAGTATCAGGCTGTATGTTAATCTAAATATGATTCGCGGCCGTATCAAATGTTTATTTATAGAATTATAATCATAAAAATCATTAATACAACTCTTTAAGTTGATGTAATCCTATTGAATGACTATTTTATGAAATCATGACATTTGAGGATTATGCTAACTTACGGAGTTGTATTGCTGATTCTCAGGATTATAATTCTGTAAAGCCATATTTGTTACGGTCGCGAATAATATTTTAATCAACATACAACCTGACACTGATCTGCAAATTGCAAAAAAACGAATGAAAATTTGAGTTTCGCAGGTTACCTTCGCGCATCCCCCTGAAACATAAAATATATCCTACTAGCAGTTGCCCGGAATTTCGTCTGTGATCCAGGATGAAAAGTAGCCAAGTCCTTCTCCGGGTCATGGTCTACCCATGTCCCAAATATTATCCGAATCCGTTCAGCCGTTTTAGCGTGAAAGTATAACAAACAAACTCACTTTCGCGTTTTAATATAAGTTAGGAAGTTAGACACTTGGCAATACTGTACCTGCCATTAGTGATAGAATTTTCGGAATCGAATCAGTAGTTCCGAAGATTACCCTGTGCTATACAAACTCACAAATACCTGTTTATAATATTATTAGTATGAAAAATATTTGTGTAGTTTTAAAGAAGCTACAGTATTGCCGAGTGTAAACGGATGCAGCTGAATACCGTCTTTTACATGGAACAACTGCCTATCTGATCTCTACAACCCAGTAACTGGGTAATACGATACCCCTTGGTAAGACTGGTTCTCAGATTTTCGGGCTTCTGACGACCCGTAACGACTGTCGAGGATCCACGAATGACAGCCGGGACCAACGGCTTAACGTGCTTTCCGAGGCACAGAGGAGTCTCGGTATGTTAAGATGGTCACCCATTCACAGCCCAACCCCGGAAAGCGTAGCTTAACCTGATGGATCGAACCATGCGGCTGTTATTACTTAGCCATAAGCTCCTCCCACAGTATAATCTGAATCACGGAAACGGCTCCAACGATTTTCATGAAATTTAGTATGCAAGGGGTTTCAGGGGCGATAAATCGATCTAGCTAGGTTTCGTATTTAGAAAAAGTTCAAAAAAAAATGTAATCCATATTATTTTAAGTTAAAACAAGAAATTTCACGCGGACGAAGTCGCGGCAGACGCTAGTATTTTATATATTCATGCATACTATTGTTATCTCTGAACTCATTCATGTTGCAACAGTATGATATCACTCCTCCATAGAGAATAACAAAGTATCATAAACAAATAGTGCATTTATATTCTAGGGGGAATTACCTTTTTACATAGTCATAATGATTTAATTAATCTTATTGGTGAAGAATAATATTGATTGATTCAAGAAGTACTGCAATTATACCAAGTTAAAAATGAGTATTCTGTGTTTTATCTCTTTGTGGCGGCATCTACATCGCCATATGCGAAGTACGCATCAAAGACCTGACGTCACACAAAATCCTGCATCGCGTAAACAGAGTTTACTGCACTCAGCATATATATAATTTTCCGACATCAGTCGTCGGGCAGTTGCCCACCAGACAGGACCCCGTCTGGTCGAAGGATCCATCCTCCGTTTTCCATAGAGGATGAGTGAACTTTACACCCTCTTCCTCATACCTCTAAACCTTATTGATCTAAAATGAACTGCCTCATTGGTCAAGTGGTTGCAAGCTTTACTGCTGTGTATGAGGTCCTGAGTTCGATACCCTGGTCGGGCAAAGTGTTATTGGGTTATTTCATCAGGAATTTTTCAGTAGTAGCCTGGATTTACGCCCCGTTGATCGCCCCATTACATGGGACTTGAACAAAACTGGCGAAATGTGGGTGTACTATGGTACACCTCTACCTAACTCTTTCTCGGGGAGTACAGGCGTGATGATATGTCATGATCCAAAATATAATAGTTAATGACCAAATGTATAGGTCTCTCTTCTCCCGAAGAGAATCTCTATATCTTGTTGCCTATAACAAACGGTAGGTCCAACTTCGAGAAAGGTCAATCGTCGAATCCGACTCGGCTGGGCAGCACGCGATCGGGAAGCTACACAATATCTTCTTGTCCCACATACCGCAGTCTCAAGACGAAAGTCTTTGACCAGTGCGTGTTGCCAATGATGACTTATGGCACTGAAACGTGGTCGTTTTTAAAGGGCCTTATTAGAAGGCTAAAAGTCACCCAAATGGCAATGGAGAGGGCTATGCTTGGAGTTTCCCCACGTGATCGAATCAGAAATGAAGAGATCCGCAGGAGAATCAAGGTAATCAATATAGTCCGAAGAATTGACAAACTTAAGTGGCAATGGGCAGGGCACATTGCTCGCAGATCAGATGGCCGTTGGGGCCAAAAGGTTCTGTATTGGCGATCGCGTACCGGAAGACGTAGCGTTGGAAGGCCTCCCACAAGGTGGACCGATGATCTTGTGAAGGTCGCAGGAATCCGCTGGATGCGGGAAGCACAGAACCGGTGTTTGGAGGAGGCTAATGTTCAGCAGTGGACGTCTTTCGGCTGAAATGATGATGACAAATTCAGACAAGATTACAGGAAAACGCACATAAATGTTGTACACTTTCATATCATAATTATTTTAATTAATCAGAAAGTGTTACAATTTGGTCTTAAATTGGCCATGAACGTATATTGACTTAAAATAATAAACACTGTGTGACTACAGTATGCCAAAAAATATTAGTCAGCAGTTTTTATGATCAAAGATTGGCATCCCAACTGCATTACGATTTCTCTAAATCTTAAGGTACAATTCCGTAGCTGGCCGCAGTCGGCAGCAGCAGACGACGTGTCGCCGCGATACGATTGGTTTCTATATATTTCTATGAAATACCTTCCGTAACAAAGTGCCCAAAAGGCACTTTTGGGCACTTTTCCCGCTGACAGCGATGTGGATGAATTTTTTGACGTCCAATGAGTTCTTCTCTTTATTTTTTACTTTTTCCTTTACATACTTGTACATCCTTACATATTATAAAACAAAGTCCCCCGCCGCGTCTGTCTGTCTGTCTGAACGCGATAAACTCAAAAACTACCGAACGGATCTTCAAACGGTTTTCATCAATGGACTGAGTGATTCATGCGGAAGGTTTTAGTGTATAATTCATTAAGGTTTTGTGTAAATTGGCTGAAATATGACGATTATTGTTGAAGAAGTCGGAAAAAATCATGCCGACTGGGAGCTGCGTAAACCGGAAAAAATACATCAAATTTATGTTCTACGGTATTGTTCATCCTAAAAAGTTCAACAAAAAAGTCCCCGATGGCATATGTCTATCTTCTAAGGATGACCCACTATAACCATTTGTACTTTTCAGAATTTGATAAAAATTTAATTGTTATTTCCGAAGCTTTTTTGACCGGTATAGTATTAATCCTTATCCAAAAAATATGTTATTTAATTGGGCATTTAATTTAGATTAAAATATGCCTTCACATCAATCCATTTAAACGAATAGTTTAAAAGATATCACAGTTTCAAAATTACGCGGAGCAACGCTGGCGCAGCGGTAGGAGTCAATGACGTTTTCCTCTGTTATTAGGTATGAAATCTCAGTAGTACGTTCCCGTGGGATATTTTCCGACATCCACGCGGGCGAAGCCGCGGGCAAAAGCTAGTAATAAGTTGTAAATATGTCTGTGTGCATTAAATATTAGCGATTTATACAATAAAGAAGAAAACATAAGTTGAAACGAACATGCCGTCCAAATATTATAATAATAATTATCCTTTCGACCGATTTTGGTCACGGTGGCCAATCTCAACGGAGATTAGCCAGGTACCAGGAGACATCTTCTTTTCGTGTGGTTAGTGACTAACCTGGTGTCAGAGTTTTAAAGCCGCCCATGGGCCTCTAACTTGGTTTCACATGCCGTCGAGAAATATATCTCAGGCATGCCGCTTTCCTCCGATGTTTTCCTTCACCGTTTTTGAAGGAAGTGATTATTATACAATACGCACATGAATCCGAAAAGTCAGTGTTGCGTGCCTTGGGTTCGAACTCGAGACCTATGACAGCTATGACTTGGCAATCCAATGGTCACACCACTAGGCCATTACTCCACCACCAGGAGACATTATAGTGCACAAGTGTGTGCGCAGACACAGGTGCATTCTATGTTCCCTAACTCTCATCATTTGACGGCAATCCGACACGACCGGGGAGAGATCAGGCGCAGGACCAACGGCTTTACGCGCTCTCCGAGGCACAAATCAGATATATAATACCAGCTTTTGCCCGCGGCTTTGTCCGCGTGGAGGGCGGTAAAAAGTATCCTATGTCCTAACCCAGGTCATGATCTACTTATGTGCCAAATTTCATCCAAATCCGCGATCCAAAATTGTATCATTCACGATTTCTTCTTGAGTCGCGTTACGCTTGTGTTTAAACTCGCGTGCGATAAAGAAAGATATAATGATTGAAAAGTCATTAAGGCCTAAGGCATTAAGTCCGCCTTTGTACCTTTTTGAGTGTGAAAAGTTTAAATAAATAAATAAAGTCGTGTCTACCATTTACATATTTTTCCGTCCGAATGGGAGTCCGTCATAATGTTAAATCTGTTATTAAATAAAATAATTACTTAAATAGCAATCCGGTTTGACTACACAGAGAGGATGGACTTGAAACGATGAACACAAGAGATCTCGGAATGTTAAATGTCCGTTCTGTTAACCCTTTTGTGAAAATAACGGGAGGGGTCACTTAAGGACATATTGACAATCAGAACGGTCAAACTCTTAGCCGACGTTCGCACGGACGTAATAAAATCGCCGCGGGATTTTATCGCGCACTGGTTTTATAACCTTCGGCGCTAAGCAGAGCGTTGAAATTCAAGTTCACGAAAAAAAGTCACCGCGATTTTATTACGTCCGTGCGTACGTCGGCTTAGTATTTGTAACTGACGAGTATGTATAAATGAATAAATGCTTCTTAAAATAACATCACCCCTGGAGTGGTGGTCACTCGCATTTTTCCAGTTGCAAAATGTTGTACCGAAGTCCATTGTATTTTTCTTTTGTTTTTTTTAGTAGCCTCTATTGACCCACTCCCCCTATTCCTTCCACTTATCTAGATTTCGCTCTTTATATTGCCAATTCTTATGAAGTAACAAGACACCTCAATAGGATTAGGTGACATTCCTGTAAATAAACAATGAAAACAATCTTTAACACTAGCTTTCGCCAGCGGCTTCGCCCGCGTGATATCTTTATAAATTATAGCCTATGTTACTCAGTGATAAAAGAGCATTCTTCTCGTGAAAGAATTTTTAAAATCGGTCCAGTAGTTTTTGCGTTTATTCATTACAAACAAAAAAGTGTGTGTTAGCTCCGACGCACTCCTAAGAATTTTTACGTTCAATTAGATTTCAGTAAGAAATTGTTATTATGTTGTAATCAGGTAGATTCATATTAGGTTCGTGTTAAAATACTTATTTTGATCCATTAACAGTGTTAAAAGTTAATTTAGTAGGAAATTTTACCAAATTGAAATTGTCATAATTACGTAACTTGAAAACTCACTTTTTTTGTTTGTAAAGATATTTCTTTAATTTTGTCTTAAATGGAAGGTCTAAACTTAAAACATTTGTCACGTTTAGTTTATGAAAATCGGGCTGCGGAATAAATAGATACGGTCATTCAAAGGAACGTAACGCCTCACTTTTAGTTAACGCTCGATTTTACTCCTCATAAAATTTTCATACCGCGGGCTAAATATAAAAATCGTTTCTTAAGGAGTAAATTCCAAAAACATACAAAAATACAAATCTTTTCTCTTTATAATATTAGTGTAGACAAATAAACGGTACATCGAACTGCCTTTTTGTATTCCAAATTAATGTAACAGTAAGTATATTTACTTACTATAAGAAAATGTCGAGTCATGATTTGACTGCCAAATGAAACCTATACTTACTCTGAAGGTGCTCTGAAGTCTAGATATTATCTTTATTTTGTCCTACATCTGAGACCAAAACAAACAAAACTGCTTTGACCGGCACTAACGGTTCTTAACTTCAGTACAATGGTGGCCATTTAATATCTGCCATTCTATTCCGACGGCTATTATTTATTGGATACAATTTTAGTTTGATCTATTTATCTCGTTCATCGTTATACACGATATTTTAGTTGAAAAGGCTGCATGGTCCTCATTTGATCTGAAAATTAAAATGTTTAAACTTTTAATAGACACAATGAACTCGTTAAGTTTCTTTCGGTATTTCTATTTGTGTGGTTTTTTCCTCAAAAGACCAATTCAGACACTAATCTACATGGTCCTCATATGACCTGACCAAGATTATGTCTGGACTTTAAAAGAGCCTGCGACCTCTGAGTTTGTTTCGGCCTTTCTTCTCTGAGTAGTCAGATAGGAAACGCCGAACTCATCTAGCTTATTTTTAATATGACGTGTAAAAGTGATTCCGATATCCTATTTACAGAATCAACAATTTCATTTCATTTGCTTCTAGAGTCTGGCCACGGTAAGACTGCAAAGGAATAAATGGGCAACCCCAAAAAGTTTTATATATGGTATACTTTTACATCAGTCTGTTATGTCAGTTTCCCATAATAGATTATGTGTAATAGACTATATCGTCCCTTTATTGGTAAAACCGATTATCTGCACTTTTTTTCAAAAATGAGTTATTTACACCAAGCTACTCAACTTTTTGAGCTCTATCTACAGGTAAAACCGATTTTTCGATACGATGCATAGTTTCCGAGATAGATACGCAAAAAAACAATTATAATTATAAGCTTTAAGTAACATCTGCATTCAATAACAGCTAAAGTCTTATACCTGTACGATTTTTTGGAAGCCTTGCAATCAAAAACACATTCCGTTTCATATCTTATTTTAGTTGCAATTTACTTATACTCTGAACATACTGTAGCATTGTACTAATACAAATTAAAATACTTTAAATGGTTCTGGTACTGCTGAATTATTGGAAAGTACTTAGAATCTTACACATTAAAAAGAAAGTAAGTAGTTCTACTTGCTTTTAACAGAACATAATCCTTCGCACTTGTGCAGATTTTAATTCAATTAAAAGAGATTATGCAGCTTTATTTGTTTTTTCCACAACATCAGAGATCGTATCGTTAAGATTTAAATAAAAGTAAAAGCAACTATGCTTAAATAGTTTTTTTTTCACCGAAGCGTATGGTGATATTTCTACATAAATATTTTCAGCTAAAACCAATTATCGCCGCATGATCTTTTGTTTCACTCGCACTCCGCGCGCACATCTCTGATCTTTGATGGACGAATCGTGCGCCGGCCGGTTGTAATGTTTTGTTTTTCAAGTTTATTTCTTTTTAACCGACTTCCAAAAAGGAGGAGGTTATATATTCGTCGCGTATGTTTTTTTTTTTTGATGAATGTCCACCGATTACTCCGTCATTTGTGGACCGATTTTGAAAATTCTTTCTTTGTTTGAAAGGGTATGCTTCCAAATTGGTCCCATATAAATTTTATTAACTTTGCTTGGGCAATTTTTGAGTTAGCTACAAAATACGTATTTTTTCCCACTTAGTATGTAGATGATATGATAAGTTCCTTTCACTGGTAGCAGGTAGTGGTATTCGTATGTGTAGGTAGGTAGGTACCACAACTAAAAAGTGAAAAATATAAACTTTTTACAAAAAAAAAACAACCGACTTCCAAAAAAATACGACAAAGTGAAAAATAACTAACTTCGGAAGTCGGTGTCTTGGGTTTTGTATTTTCGTTTTTTGCCGTTTGAGGTTGTTTTTTTTTTGTAAAAAGTTTTTTATAAAGATATTTCTTCTCAGGAATTAGCACAAGCTAAAATTATGAGAATGAAGAACAACATGGAGTTGTGGTAAAAAAATGGCAGGCAGCAAGGTAGCAGCGCGACTGGCTGTCCATAACATAACGCTAGATGCACTTTTAGGTATAACCACCTTTTGGAGGCCTGTTTTCACGCATGCATAAGCAGCCTATAATGTTCCCACTGGTGGGACTCAGGCCTCCTTTCGATGAGAGGGAACGGGCCGTAATCCACCACGCGGGCCCAGTGCGGGTTGCCAGATGTCACGTCTTTGAATTTTTGGTTCTAGGACATGCCGGTTTCCTCACGATGTTTTTCTTCACCGTTTTCATTCTATACCTACTAGAAAATGTGAGTTGTAATTAATAAATTACAACTCACATTTTCTAGTAATTGTAGCTCCGTTGAAGGAGTTAACAGGAAGAATACTTCCTGTTAACTCCTTCAACGAAACTACAATGCAAGGAATGGGTTAACTTCAACAGTGCAACAGTTGGGGTTCAAACTTGCCTGTTTATATTGAAGATAAACAGCATAAGTTCTGTTTGTTTCCGTAATAGTGCTGCAAAGCAGTGACACAGGCCCACAAACGAGGTACCTCCATATTTCGATGTCACAATCTTACAGTCCGCGTCGAGAGAATGCGTTCTTGCCACCTGTCAGTGTCATACTAACGAATATGTGTTTTGCGAATTTGATTCTTATTACTACTAGAAATTGTAGAACACAAGTCATAGAACACAAGTTCTTAGAGTCAGGTCACAGTTATATGGAAGCTGACTCAATGCACAGTGCGATTGAGTCTGCCAGGAAAAATGTTGATCTTTTTTGTATGACTGACTGGATTAACATTTTCAAACGTGCTAGATCAAAAAAAGAAAAACACAGGAAAGACACAAAGACTATAACAAAAAATTGTTTTCAAGTCAAGGAATTTAAATTCAATGAATTTAAAGACTTGAAAAAATAGGCGAATACAATAATTTTGAATAGAACCAAAAACACGGATGGACAGCAAGTGAAATGGTTAAAAATAAAACGGATGAAGTACATAAAAGGAGACAAAAAAATATACTATAACTATGACATGACAAATTCATTTATGACAATGGATGTAACTGTTTCAGACACACAAAATAAGATTAATACATATTCAGCATCGACATCTTCAGCACATGGAGACCACAGCTATGCAACAAGAAACAAAGCAAAGCGATTGGCAGCAGAACAGGTAGTTGAAATACCAACTACCTCGGAACTCCAATTCCCACCGCTAGAACAATTGTATGATAGAACTCTTCCAATAACGGAAGCTAAGAAAAAAGATCTCATTAATCTATGTGAGAAGGGGGTTATACCAGAAGAGTACCATGGATGGTACAGAAGTTTGCTTGTAGATAGGGATCGCGTTGAACGCGTACCTGATGTGGCCGCCTCTGAAGAGTCTCAATCTGAGTCATCTGTGGACTCATCAGCTGATGAATGAAAGATACATTATTTTAGTTTTTAGATTTTCTATCTAAGTATACTAAACAATTTGTGAAAACACAAATTAATTTCATGGTTTTGTAAAAGTACTTAGATAGAAAATCTAAATTAATTAATTTTTTCACAAATTGTTTTGTATACTTAGATAAAAATAAAAAGTTACTACTAAAGTTGATTATTTCCTAATATATCATTCTTATTATTTTTCTACTTTATTCAGTTTATACTTTCATCGAAATAATTATTTTTTGGTATTTTTGTAATTATAAAAAAAATACAATGACCAGGCCTGCTGTAGTTCCTTGTATGAACATTTAATAGATAAAAAAAAAACTGTTAAATTACTATTAACCTATGTACCTTTTAAGCACCTTTTAAGCAGATAGTCTACCATAATTCTTAATTTGACTCAAGTAAAACCAATTATCATTTTTTAAATTTCAATTTGTAGAATGTTTCAGAGTGTTATTTTTACAGTTGTTTTTGGTACCTTATTACTTTCTGCAAAAGGTTACGGTGAACCTATAAGACAAGCTCCAAGTGATTTAATTAATGATATATATGCTTATGTCGTTATTCAGGAAAAACCAACTAAATGACCTCCCTGAAGATAGTATTTTGCATTTTTTCAAGCATTATCAATGAAGTACTTCTATTTTTATGATTTACAAACATACTTTATAAATTTTTTCATTATAATTACATGATTGCAGGTAAGATATATGTAATTTAGTTACATAATTTTTCTGTCAAACTTTTAAATTATCATTGCCACAAGTTTAGTTTTCGGTAGATAATCGGTTTTACCAATAAAGGGACGATATCGTGCCTATGCTCTACCTCCATACGATGACAAAACTATATCAAATCCACACTGCATCGTGCTAAAGTGACTATTATTTACCAGGAATAAATCAGATTATAAACAAAATAACTTATCAAAAACAAAAAGACAAACAAAGTATCAAATTCTTTTTTCGTAGGATAGGATGGTGTTGCCATCTATTGATTTTCAAATTCCACCGTTTTTTTACTTATGTAGTCTTGACGTGGTCAGACTCTACTATTCAGGTACAGATAGATTAACAACATTGCGTTATTTACGTTGTTGAGCAGACAAATTTTTCGAATTATGAAGCAATGGATTAGCAATCATGGAGTTTACCCACTCAGGTTTACCCGCAATGTTGTCTGCCCATTTTAACGCTGGACGACCGACACGCCTACATATATTATTGGTTACCATTCGGTCACCATCTTACTCTATCTGTCATTCATTCATTACTAAGCCTTACCATGTGTGCTGCCCAACTTCACTCGAGTCCGATCACCCGATTTCCAACTTATTTTTCCAAATATGGTTGCACGACTTGCACGTCACAGACTCCTTATCCATCTATTTGTCTGGTTATACGTCTCCCTCGGGGTTTCTTATCATAGTTTTAGCTAATAAGTAAATAATCATTTCCCCTTAGATTGTTAGTAAACTTGACACAATTTCTAAGTTCATAATGTTATCATTTCAGCGGTTTAAAGGTGATTTGTCGCAATTATTATTTAACTCGATGACTCATTTAAAATAAGTGATAACTACGCCACATGTAATGATTTTCCCTACGACAATACATGAAAACACTGGCATTACTAGATCATAGGAGTATTTTGAAACATTTTGAGAAGTGGTCATTTAAGGTAGTTAATTGATTCAGGCGTGACTTTGCGGAAATCCATTATAAAATACAATAGACGTAGATATATTTAGTAACCTATTCCGCTTAACTACTCCCGAAGAGTCACAAAAACCCTGTAAGAAAACGACACGTGTTTCACCTCTCAACGAGGCATCCTCAGGATGACGATTGACTTGTCGCGAACCACACACACACCCCCACCACTACACTCTGCGTCCGGCGCTCGGCGTGGCAACACGCCGTGTTCGGGTTTGCAACAAGTCAATAGTCCTATGTAATAGGGGGCGAGCCTATTGCCATCAAATGGGCACAACTCCAGACAAGAACTGAGAAATTCCTGATGGAAAAACCCAATAACAATTTGTCTGATCTGTACCCTAATTGCGTAACTGGTTTTCGTAAACGATTATGACTAATTTGTTTCATTTTGACAGTTCAATAACATTCATTGCGTTATTTACGTTGTTGAGCAGATTTGTTTTTCCAACTTATGAAGCAATGGAATAGCAATTTGTTTCAAATCGAAACAAATTGTGATTGATCGTGTATTACGTAATTAGGGTACTGGGAATCCTAGATCAACGAGGCGATCAACGACGACCTAGAATAATGAGGCAGTCTCGTTACATTACACCAGAACTAAATACACCGTTGGCCTTCAGAAAGTACATACTACATTACCGACCCGTGCCCATATAATTATGTATTTATCTCTATAAAGGCCTATTATAATATCAACCGGTTTTTTTATAATAGTCTATTATAAGGGTGTTTTTGCACTGCTCAGATCCGGTATCCGGCTCGCTATATCGTCGCAACTCTTCAGTGTCATTTTGCCGGATTGTGATTGAGGGGCAAAGTCATTGATCATTTGGGCAATTTGCATTTTATATATCGGATGGAGCGACAAGCCGATGAATGTAATATGTGGGTAGTTGCACAAACACAATTTACAAGGAACACTGTTTGCAAATGATCGCTGCTGCATTGAAATAAACCCAGCTCCATTCCATGAAACCCCGCTAACGGTTACGGCTATGGTTTCCTTTGAATTTCGAGCCCAAAATCGCTTTGTTTTAGATTTTATTTACGACCAGGGAAATTAATTCTTAAGTACATTGACGCGATCACAAACATTTTGCCGTGTTATTCTAGCTTTTGGCTGAACTGTATGCATACAAACATCGTCCGTCATCCGATTTCGTATAGAACCAGTGCACAGCTAGCCTTAACATCTAAAGCCCAATATCCATATCATAAATACATACAAGAAATCAGGTTTGCTTTACGGTCACTAGAACAAGGCTAAAGAAAACAGTCTATATGCTAATGTATAGTGTGCTTCATAAATAAGTTTCTTTTGATAGGTATAGAGATGAATGCAAATTGTAGTTTTTATGCGGACACAGCTGCTTAGTATGTGCTGTATTTTTCATTTATTTATTCAATTGTGATGTTTATTTTGTACTTTTGTTCATTCGCTTTTGTAGCGTCATTTTGTAAGTTGTCAGTTTCGTATGTTTGATGTGGTTTCCTCCGCAAAATCATTTAAATAAAAAGAGACTTTTGCTTCGACATAATAAAGTGCAATTCAGGTCGCACAGTGCTAATTAATTACCTGCAGTTATACAAGGAATTTTTTTAACCAGTGCGCAAACTTAAAAACGTGACTTTACTCATCATTATGAACAACTTTTACTATGGGACTAAACCTGAAATCGCGAAAAAAAATCAACTTAACATTTATGTTCTCATAACTCGTCAAAATGTAGGGAACAGCTGATTTTTTCGCGATTTCAGGTTTGGTCCCATAGTAAAAGTTGTTCATAATGGTTAACTTTTTTTCCTGTATTCACCTAGTAGGTGTCTCTTTTTCTATCGCGTAACGGGCCGTTCAAGTATTACGTAAGCAGATTTATTACAATTATTTACCCCCGCCTCCCCCTTGTCAGCAAAAGTAAGCAAAGCTCTTACCCCCCTCCCATGCTTACGTAAACATTTTTCTTTTAATGTAAGTATTCTGTTTTTTTTTTATTGATTCATGAGCAGCAGATATAATTCTAACAAGTGTAAGCACACGGTAATTCCCCTACTCGGTTCTAAGCGAGTATCTAAACGTATTCATTATTTGTGGGAATCCCCGAATATGCGTTTCGTTTTCAAGCATATACAATGTGTGGGTTGCCATATATGTAAAAAAGTAAATAATTACTGCTGAAGTAATCACAAAAAAAGCAAATCAAACATAAGCAAACCATACACCCCCCCGCCCCCCTATAGTGCTTACGTAATACTTGAACGGTCCCTAACTCTTATATCTTCTGACTACGTTACGCCCACTGAATTCGACAAGACGAGCCCGCCGCGTACCTACATACCTAAAATGCGAAGTGCTCCTTCTGTACTATTCTGTGGTGGTAATGAGCAGGGGAAGACCCGCCGTCTTCAGAACTTCGACCCCGTCAGCAGAACTGACGGGGTCCGCTAGGGCCGATGCCTAGAGTTGCGGTTTTGTCCGAAAGGGTTACCGTGGCCCCTGGCAATACAGGCAACTGAAGGAACACGGGTGGGTTTTAGTCAGTAAGAGTCTGACACACCCTTCCGCTCAGCCTAGAGCGGGAGAAGTTGTTTGATAAATTCCCACAAAAAAAAGGTGTCCTGCCCAACTTTACTCGAGTCCCAACACTCGTTTGCCAACTTATTTTTTCAAATTTTTCGGAATTTGATCAAAAGAGTGCCAAGCAATAGAGGGTATAATTCATAAACGTTGCTTAAAGTTAAGTTATGATTAGCGATATAAGATAATTTTTTGACGTTTGAACGACACATAACTTTTAGCAACGTTATAAATAAACTCCTAGGTTTTCTGAGTGATAAAATAGTGCATTTAGTAAATTAAGTATTTTTATCGTTACAGGAGACCGAACGCCGGGTAGACGACGATGAAGACCGAAGCAACCCGCAGTACATCCCCAAGAGGGGAACCTTCTATGAGCATGACGACCGAACTGCGGCCAGGTAACAATACATATAATCTGCGTTCGCAATTTATTTGCCAAAAATGTAAATAAACACGAGTTTTAGCAAAACTACTGTAATACCTACACATAAGGTTCAGTTTGCTACAACTTCATATTTTTATGACATTTTCAACAGAACTAGTCAGTCTAAAATCAACTTTATTTACACGTGCGTAAAGTTGATGTTTGTTTAAGTGGAAATAACATTAATTGGAAACAAGGATTTACCTACCCAAGATCTTACCCACATGGATAAGAAAATTTTTCACATAGGATTTTTTTTATAAGCTCGTTTTGTCTGACTGCCGGGATAAAACCTTTGGAGGTGTTGCGTATTTTTGAGAAAGGACGGTGACGTTCTTCAATTAAACTCGCTATAGTCTGTTGCACACGGATTTAATCCCTAGAAGTTACCCCTGACGTGGGGAGGGGCGGGGCGCAGCCCACTTGCTTACATAGCACTCGCACACATCACATACATAACAGGAGACTACTGCAGCAGCCCAAAATAGAAAGAAGATGGATTTCTAGATTTATCGCTGCTTAGGATAAGGATTCCAACGATTTTAGAGAGGGTTACATAAGTTGCGCGTAGGGGCCCGACAAGATTTTCGATAGGCTGATAAAAATTTCTAAAATAAACAGCATCAACATCTTGAAGTTAGTAGAAGTAACGAGAAGAAGCAGCGTTAAAAATTCTCCAGCTAGTATTTTTTATTATCACACTAAATCACATCGAGAAACAATATTGATGTATTAATAACAGCACTGGCTTCGCGTGCGTGAAAATCGCAGTAAACGGTGAAAATCGTACCGAAATCCGGTTAATAATAATTTTGCAGATTCTTTAAGTGAAGACCTGTAGTCGTTTATTTTATTTCGTAAAATACAGAGAATATTTAAAACAATGTGCTGCGTTTGATTAAATTTGTATGCTATATGAATATTAATTAATTCTGGAAGAGTGGCCCTGGCAAACCATACTTTGGGACTAGGAGCGCGGCTGTAACAATCCATAAGAAGTCCACTTAGTACTCATGTACACGAGCGGCACGTTGTCAACGGCACAGACAACTGCAGCCGTAGATGCGTCGAAGGCAGAGACACCTGTGGCCGTCGACAACGGCGGTACGTTGCCAACGGCGCGCGGTTGGCGCAGTTGCCTCTGCCGTTGGCACCGTGTCGCTCGTGTATATGAGCACTAAGACGTCAAACAGACGAGAAGCACTTTGCTGTCGACAGAGCCAATTTCAGCTGTCGACGGAGACAACTTTAGCTGTCGACAGAGGCAACTGCTGCCGTATTCGACACGCCGACTGCTGCCCACCATATCGACAGCATTGTGATATCGCGCCGCTTAGTCGACTGACTAGGCAGCGCTGTCGCTATTAGTCGGCGTTTGCTAGTAGCTGTCATAATCCAGCTGTAATTTTGGTTAATCAATCAAAACACCTATCATGATATTTGACAGTAGATCTACTGAGACCTTGCGGTTTTCGAAATAAGGGCCTTAATTTGTTTTCCTAAAAAAACTAGCTGACCACAGCATTCCTATCCTGTATTCAGAGCAGCTCATCATCTGCGTAGTCTTTTCCCAACCATGTCAGGTTTGACTTCCAGTCTAACCTGATACAGCTGAATACCGGTATGGAGCGACTGCTTGTCTGAAGGCCAGTTCTTGTACTTAAAAAACGTTCAAATTCAAGTTACAATCTCTTTACAGCGACAATAAATGTCAAAATAAAATATTGACATTTATCCGAGACTGGAATTAAAATGTGAACTTTCTTAAAAATACGAGAATTGTTCCTCTGATCTCCACATCCCAGTTACTGAGTAACACGTTACTGAGTAACACGTTATTGAGTAACACGTTACTGAGTAACACGTTACTGAGTAACACGATACGCCTTCGTAAGACTGGTTAATAAAGTCTTATGGTATGATTCTGAACAACGCTGCACGCGGCAATTATGCCGCGTCACTACTGGTCCCCATACATTTTCTATAGGTTAATATAAGATTACATTCCAAGCATGGCAGCAATGTCGTGCAGCAGTGCTGCCGTGCTCGAAATGTAATCTCATATAAACCCATAGAAAATGTATGGGGACCAGAAGTGACGCGGCAGTACTGCTGCCTGCAGCGTTGTTCGGAATCATACCTTTAAGATCAGATGAGCCAATATTCCCAATATTAGTTTGTGGAGTTTCAGTCTAAATTGAATATATTCGCAGCTTTCTATTGCCGCATCACTGCACAGTTCGGTCATTACCGCTTCACTGGTTGTAATTTATAAATGCACACGCATTGTTTGCAGTTATTTAATGCTGTGTGTGAGGCGTTTGCCTAAGTACTTTGAAATGTTTGATTGATAGGTTTCTTTATTAAATGAATGTTCCTTTTGTTAAGGTTCTCCAGGTTGTTTTAAAATTAATTAGCGAGCAGGTCCGCCCCTTCTTCGTGCAGGTGCAATCTATTGATTTGGCGACTTGTCAAAACAGCGAGATTTCTGTGCTATATCTATTGATGAAATGATAACAAGGGCAATTAACTTTAAATAAGTAGTTAATTGATTCAGACGTGACCTTGCGGAAATCCATTATAAAATACAATAGAAGTGGATATATTTAGTAACCTGTTCCGCTTAGCTATTTCTAAAGAGTCATAAAAAACCCCTGAAATAAATGGATACGTGTTTCACCTCTCAACGAGGCATCCTCAGGATGACGATAGACAGGGTTTTTTTATGACTCTTCTAACTAATTTATTTAATAGGAATATATCGGATAATGTTAGAACACTTGATAGATGAAAAAACGAGAGAGCGCCCCATACATTCCTGACAAGTGACACAATTATGTGTCAGACTGCTTTACAAATTATAGTGCAGGGTCCATACTTTCATATTCTATCTACATATTGCCGTGCGTTAGTCTCGCAAAAACTCGAAAATGGATCGACCGATTTGAATATATTTTTTTGTTTTTTTTTTGTCTTATTACTGGGGTGGTTTAGGAAAATCTTTGAAAGGGGTACGTCTGACGGGTTAGCTAGTCTCAATTAAATATAATAATGTATTATAAACACAAACCTTCCGGAATAAATTCTCTAAATGATGGTGAAAAACGCATCAAAAACCATTTTGAAGTTTAGAAGAAATAAGCAGACAAACAGAATTACACGAAAAGCGATTTGTTTTATAATATTTACAAATGGCAGTTTCTGCTGCGCTTGCGCAAGTTTTACAAATTTTGATGCTGGGCAACGTACTACGAGTAGCGGTGTCTAATCTTTTGCAACATTAAAAAAAAACCCTTATAGATACCTTCTCTGCAGTCTCTATAGTCGATGTTAACTTGCCTTATGATGATAATAATAAATACAACATTAGCTACTAAAACTGCTAGAGAGGTTGGTAATCTATCATAGAGCAGGTCCACTTTGCTTGCATTATCTGTCAATAGAATAAGGTATAGTCCGCGCGCGACTGCTAGTCACCGCCCTCGGTATGCTTACGGTGAGACGGGGGAGGGCGCCATTGACAAAATTGGCAGACTGAGTTTGCTTGGCCTTTGTCTACCTCCCACGTCTCACCGCTCACATACCTCAGGCGGTGACTAGCAGTCGCACGCGGACTATAGATACCCAAACTCAAAGCATTTATTTCAATTTAACTAATTACAGTCACTTTTGGGAAGTCAGAAAGATAAAGCTGGTTGTCCATTCCGAAGCGTAGGTTAGAGAAGAACGGGCAAAAAAAAAAACAGTGGCACTCCGGGAGTGCCGACAGAAGTGAAAACTTGAACAAGATCGTCTTGGTGGAAGAAAAATACTTGCATAGAACATTGATCCGTAATGTAATATAAATAAAGAGCACAATCGCGTTTACAAAAATGAGGTGTCGGTAACGGTCTTGAGAGTTCAATTGTTTTTTCCCATCTCAAAAATGCCCAACGCGCCTAAAGAAGTTTTCACTTCAAAACTCCATGGACACTTTTAAATCCAAATATTGTTACAGAACATTCTTCTCTCTTACAGTGGCGAAGAATCTAGCAACGCAACCTCGGAGGCTGCCTCTGAGAAGAAGGAAGGCACTGAGCCGCCCACCGAGCGTCGCCGACCTCCGCGCAAGTCTGAGATCGTCAACAAGTGGTCGCACGACAAGTATAATGAGAACGAACAGGTCAGAAACAAACTCATTCCCTAAAGTAAAAATAAACTTATGTATTCAAAGCATTCGGTACACTAATGCTGCGTTTCCACCAGACATGTGCGAGGATGCGTAGCGAGGGATGTTTGTTAAGAACCAATAGAATCGCTTCATTTACCTAGCCTCGCTCAGCACAGCTCCGGTGAAAACGGCTTAGCGGTGCGAGGTTTTGGTACGTACAAAACTAGCGAGGGATGGGTGCGAGGGATGTGTTCGAGAGATGTGTGCGAGGGATGTGTATTAGGGATGGACGCGAGTGAGAAATCGTATCTGAAAAGAGCCCGCTACACATCTTCGTAGCGCTCATCTGCGCACCGTTTCACAACGTCCGCTCAGCTACCTAGCACATATCTGGTGGAAACACTCACATCATTTCACAGCTTCGTTACTCGTCCTCGCACCGCTTATCTACCTCGCACATCTCGCAGTCGCAGCTTAAAGATGTGCTTTTTTAGAAAACCTCAAATACAATCTTCATTCTTTCGTAAGCATGATCTGTGTATCCTGCAAAAATAAGTATACACGGTTTCGAAAAAGGCGTCAAGAAAATGGGCAGTAACATCCTATCAATCTGTTTAGCCTTTTCCCAATTATGTTGGGGTCGGCTTACAGTCTAACCGGATGCAGCTGAATACCAGTATTTTACATGGAGCGACTACCTATCTGACCTCCATAACCCAGTTACTGGGTAGAACGATACCTCTTGGTAAGACTGGTCGTCAGAATTGGCTTCTGAATACCTGTAACGGCTGTCAAAGATCTACGAATGACAGCCGAGACCAACGGCTTAACGTGCTTTCTAAGGCACGGAGGGGTCCCGATATGTAATGGATGGTCACCCATCCAGGAACCGACCGCGGCAAGAGTCGCTTAGCCTTCGATCGTCTCGTGCATCTGCTAGCCTCGAGGTCCTCAGTAACATATCTGCTTATTTCTCTAATAAAAAGTCTATAGGTGTCTAAGGGCGATCAGGGTGACCCAATAAATGGTTAAATGTGATATCGTAATCTTTACGCTTTTTCAACTGACTGGTGATCGCAGTTTTACTGTTATTTGTAGAATCTGCAGGAAACCATTAGTCGTCCTACAGCCACGTAGAAAATTTACAATAAAGTGTTTAAGAGCGTTTATTCTGAAAGTGGGCAACGTCGCAAATAGATGTCAAATATTTCGCTGTTTTGATTAATTTGCCAATATTACTGTGTGGAAATAAGAAATGTGGCTAACTAGCGAACTAGAATATTAATAATGAATTGCAATTATAACACTGAATTTGATGTTGTAACAATTTTAGGTGTAAAAAGGGCATTTGGAAAGTTTCCAAATACTTTTTTTACATCTAAAACTAAATATTCGGTATGACGATAATTATTAATTATTGCATTTCATTATTAATATTCTAGGGTACTAGTTAGCCACATTTCTTATTTCCATACAGTAATATTGCTAATTTAATCAAAACAGGTAAATGTTTGACAGCTATTTACGACGTTGCCAACTTTTAGTATATAAACCCTCCTCCCCCTCCTCCTGGTCTAGTGGTCGCAAGCGCTACTGCTGAGCATGAGGTCCTGGGTTCGATGCCCGGGTCGGGCAAAGTGTTATTGGGTTTTTCTATCTGAAATTTCTCAGTAGCAGCCCGTAGTCTGGATTTGTGCCCGGTTGTTGGCAATAGGCTCGCCCCCTATTACATGGGACTTAAACATAACTGGCGAAATGTGGGTGTACCTGCTACAGGGACACCTCTGCCCAACCCTTCGGGGAAACAAGGCGTGATGTTATGTTATGTAAACCCTCCAGCCTTTAATGTTTCCACTGCTGGGACTCCACCACGCGGGCGACATATCTTCGAATTTTAGGTTCTAGGACATGCCGGTTTCCTCTCGATGTTTTCCTTCATCGTTTTAAGAGCAGGTGGTGATGAAATTGTTTACACAAAGTAAAGCGTCTGTCTGGTTCATAACTTACGACCTTGTTATACAACGTGTAACGTTAAATGCGCAAAACCTCAGACACCCCAATTAATTCCGCGGCAGGCATTGGCCCTAGCGGACCCCGTCAATTCTGCTGACATCTCTTTGAGGCGCGCGTGGAACACAACGCGCCGTCGACCCGGGCTTGGTCCCTATCGGACGGCGAGCTACCCATTGCTCACCGTCCGCAAGCCCGCGCCTACGGTGGCCGGAAATCGGCTCGCGATTCCCGCCCCGGGCGTCTTCTCCTGCGGCGGTTAGGGGCGTGAGGGCGCGAAATTTGCCTCTCCCTCACGCGTTCCGCCTCCTCCTTCGCGAGCATTACCGCTTCGCAGAAGGAGGTGACGGCCTGCCATTTCCTCTCGCTCCATACCATGGCCTGAACCAGGGCCGGACGCGAGAGATCACCGCCGCCGATCGCCTCCACGAGGACACGGCGTTGCTCCGCCCAAGCCGGGCAGACCTCCACCGTATGCTCCACCGTGTCCTCAGGCCGATCCACACAATGGTGACACCCGGGTGTTTCCTCCCGCCTTATCCTGAACAGGTACCTCCCGAAGCACCCGTGTCCGGTGAGGACCTGCGTCAGGCGGAAGGTGAGGACGCCGTGACGCCTCTCAAGCCACTCCTCAAAGAGGGGTCTTATCGCCGCAATTGTGGCGTGCCCAAATACAATTGACCTCAGAGAGAAAAACAATAAAAAAAAAAATAAAGGTTTTATGTGCATTTTTAGTTCGTAAGATTCGTATTTGCATTGAAATAAAAGCTATTATTATCCCGCGTATGAGAAAATTTAAATTGGTCGGCAACAATTTGTGTTTGTTTACCTATTTTGGCGGGTTTGCGCATGTGATGGCTTGACCTATTAATAAATAGACACGGCAACGTTTTTTGAAAAATGTGACCTAAATTAAAAAGTGGTTCAATTGATTCTGCTCGTTATTCTGATCAAATTATTTTCAGGTTTTGCGCATTTAACGTTACACGTTGTATACAACTTATTGTGTACCAGAGATTTATTTTTCTTTTATGATCTCGCAAATCTATAATTTTGTTTCAGATGCCGAAATCTCGTGACGAGTTGGTAGCGATCTACGGATATGATATCAGGAACGAGGACGCGCCTCCACACGCGAGGCGCAACAGACGATATGGGTGAATATACTTTAATAATAATTGCACACAAGAAAAATGTTGAAGCGAAATCTAAAGACTCTTAAAAATTGTCGGGATGACAGAAATTATGTAGTTTCTGGTAAAGTCATTTATTAAATTGAAAATAAAAAAAAAATATTTATAGCTTTTGTTGAGCTGGTCACAGAATCGCGTTTATACAGAAAGTTGGCAACGTCGCAAATAGCTGTCAAATATTTCTCTGTTTTGATTAATTTGGCGATATTCCTGTATGAAAATAAGAAATATGGCTAGCTGGTGAACTAAAATATTGATTATGAAATGCAATAATTAATATCGTAACACCGAATATTTAGTTTTATATGTAAAAAAAGTATTTGGAAACTTTCCAAATGCCTTTATTACTCATAAAACGGTTACAACATCAAATTGTGTTATAATTGCTATTCATTATTAACATTCTAGTTCGCTAGTTAGCCACATTTCTTATTTCCATACAGTAATATTGCCAAATTAATCAAAACAGGTAAATATTTGACAGCTGTTTGCGACGTTGCCAATTTTTTGGATGAACGCTCGTGTTAAGTATTCTCTCAGAAGATTACTGTACTTGGAAAATATCTTTAAATAATGTCAAGATATTATATTGTGTCAAATTTTCTATCATGCATCAATATGGAGGTTCCGACAGTCGTGGCGGTTAGTGAAACTAATGTATCAGCATGCTGTGTTTTTTTATAGGCGGTATATTTCTTAGGATAAATCCAAAAGAATTACTACATTATTATGGATGATTTTATAACAGGGATGATGTCTGGGCAAAAAAAAAAAATCTATTTAATCCGTCAGTCAGATAATAAAAAAAATATTAGACACGTATTTTTTACTTTATCAATCAATCTGCCTAGCCTTTTCCCAACGATGTTGGGGTCGGCTTCCAGTCTAACCGGATGCAGCTGAATACCAGTATTTTACATGGAGCGACTGCCTATCTGACCTCCACAACCCAGTAACTGGGTAATACGATACCCCTTGGTTAGACTGTTGTCAGATTTTCGGGCTTCTGACGACCCGTAACGACTGTCAAAGATCCACGAATGACAGCCGGGACCAACGGTTTAGCGTGCTTTCCGAGGCACGGAGGAATCTCGATATTTTAAGATGGTCACCCATCCACAGACCAACCTCGGCAAGCGTAGCTTAACCTGATAGATCGACCCGTGCGGCTGTTATTACTTAGCCACGAGCTCCTCGTATTTTTTACTTTATGATGATAATAAAACATGACTTAGATAAAACGCATTAAGCGGAGTGGGGGTCGCTACGTCACAAATCAGTATAAAAATCTACTAAGGCGTTACGCCATGCCACATTTTAACTAAATGTATCGCCGTAATCTTTTGACTTGTGGATCATTTTCTATTTTACTAAGTACCTGGTACTTGTTGATAGGCCTACACTGTCCTCCCATACCTATTAACACTAATTTGGAAACATTGTAGAAACCATTTATTTTAAAAAGAGTAACCGTGGAGTTTCTTGCCGGCTCTTCTCCATAGGAAGCGACCAATTGGAACCATGCACCTAGCTTCTGACGTTTCATAAGTGCCCTTGTAGGTTTATGTGAAATAAAATATTTTGAATTTGAATTTACGTAAAAAAAGAAAAAAATACGAGTCGAATATTTTTTTAATAACCTACCTGAAGGACAAAAACACATTTTTAGTCCTCATCCCTATTTGCGTATATTATATTGCTTTATTTTTCAGCCATATTTTTTTATGTGCCAACATTTTGACTGATTTGCTAATGCTTACATGTATAAGAACTTTTTTAACGCCATCATTTAGAAGTTTATCGAAGGTGGAGCTCTCTGCATGGCCGCCTTTAGATATGTAGATTGTTAACGATAGTGCTTTTTTTCTTAAAGAAATTTGCGAATTTTCTTTTGAGACGGACGTTCTTTTGATGACGGATTCCTCGCATTGCCCATTTTGTTACAACGAGACTGGCTTGTGATTATCACTTGTAGATTCCCTTATCAGGATCCAACATAACCAGATCACCCATCTAACCTCACCTTCTACCAACAGCCGCGGCCCCAACAAGTACACTCGTACTTGGGAAGACGAGGAAGCTTATAGAAGACAGTCAGCTGCCCAGCAGCAGCAGTTACCAAGAAAAGTCCCCACTGCTGAGGACTTCCCTGAACTCGATGCTAGCAGGAGACATGGGTATGTAGCTTTAATAACGATTATTACTGCCGATGTTGCAAAACATTGCAAACACACTGATATTTGCACTCTATACCGCTTTCCAAAGTAAAGGATGCGCTTCGGGAATCATCGTTCATCTTCGGAAATACGAATGCCCGATGATGAGATCTAATATAGAGATGTTACAACCATGGAAGTACTTTACGATATAGTATTTTTTTTTAAATTGTAGATTGTTTGCCTAGGGAGCAAACAACTATTTTAAAGGCGAGAGTGTTTCTTTGAATCCAAAGCGGAGCGAAGGATTCTACTTTAGAATCCAGTGCAGCGAGGGATTCAAAGTACGTCACTCGAGCTTAAAATAGTGTTGCTCCCGAGGTGGACACGACTTTTTATCACCCTCTATGTGAAAATAAGTAAGTGCAACTTTAGAATAAGAATAGTTGAAGAGCCTAATAATAAATAAATAAATAAATCCGAATTTGAGTAAACAATTACGAAGGCGGAATGCATTTCGCGCGTTTTTCTTTTTCACATTTTTTTTTTATATGGTTCGCGCGCGATTTACTTTTTTATTCAGCCTGTTACTTGTCTATACAACGTTCGTGATTAATTTTTAGTGATTGCAACTTTTAATAACAATATCCACATTCCAAATTGAAATCACATTTAGTGCCTCGGGATTAAAAAGCTATTTTGGTCCCTGTTTACGAAGAATAAACTAGCGCTTTTAAAAAACAAAACGCATCTCCAAAAAAAAAGAAGTTTTTCACTTATTAATCTCTTTCTTTTCTCAATAGCAAACCCCGCACCCCGCGCCCGCGCTCGAAATCCCAGCCCTCAGTCAACGAGGCGCCCATAGAGAATGGCTCACAGCTTCGTCGCAACGCCTCTATCAAGACTGCTAAGAAGCCGATCGTGAAGCAAGGCACCGGCCGCGTCGCAGTGAAGGTGCCTAACAAACAGCCGGTCAAGGACAAGCTGCCTGCCTTGGAGAACCTCACCATTACTGCCAATGTTACCAACAAGTGAGAATTTCGTTAAAATTTAATTTTGATACTTGAAAACGGTCCTAATACTGTATATTTTGAGGTATTGGCAGTGGCGGACTAAGCCCGTCAGAGGCCCGGGGCGCCAAAGCTGAATGAGGCCCCAGCTTTAAAAAAAAAGTAGTTTTATAAGCTTTTAATTCAGTTCACATTTGTATGTATAAATACCGGTGTCACCGGGGCTTTAGCGGTATGAGGCCAATGTTTATTTTTCGAAGTAAATAGAATGTAGTGAATTATTTGCACGTTATTCATTCAGGGATTCCTGGGGAAGTACCCGCTACAAAGACGGGAATTCCCCCAGCGTATTGGACGCGTTCAGCAAAGTTAAAAGAATGTTAGTACCGCGTAAAAAGTCTAGATGGCTGTAGTGTTTTGATCTTGATGAAATTATGTAGGTACTAAGCACATTTTTAAAGTCTTGTTTAGGATTTGATCAGGGGGACGCGGAGGCATTTGGGGCCAAGACAGGAGGTCCGGGCCGGCCGCCCCTTCCGCCCAATGTAAGTCCGCCGCTGGGTATTGGCACCCATTTTAATGTAGATGTGTCAGGGTTAGATACAACTAGGCAAATAGGTTTCTACTCAAGATGTTAAATGTAATGATGGCAGCCTAATGTAATTATTTGGGTAATAAATACTGTTATGTATGATATCGGGTCAAAAATACATACTTTACATAGTATTTCACCCACCGTCCGTTCACGATACTGCTAAGGAACCGACGGTGAAGCGTGCCGTCAAGCTGCTTGTCTTGGAGAACCTCACCATTACTGGGAATGTTACCAACAAGTGATGCTTTTGTGCAGTGGTAACGGCCGCGACTTACAAGTTGTAGGTCGTAGGTTCGAACCCAGACAGGTGCTTTACTTTGTGTAAATGATTTCATCACCATTTCTCTCAAAACGGTGAAGGAAAACATCGTGAGGAAACCGGCATATCCTAGAACCGAAAATTCGAAGACATGTGACATCTACCAACCCGCACTGGGCCCGCGTGGTGGATTACGGCCCACTCCATTTCACAGAGAGGAGGCCTGTGTCCCAGCAGTGGGAACATTACAGGCTGATGATGATGATGAGGCTTTTGTGGATTATTCACTTTTATAACGAAACTCTAGCCAAAGACAAAAAAGAGGAATTGGAACCTTTAGCGGTCAAAATTTGCTTTTGACGGCCGTTTATCGAATTATTTTTGAAGTAGGAGTAACGTTGGTTTAGGTACACATGGATTAGTGTGCAGACAACCAATGTAAAAGTGACAAATAACTAACATTATCTCAACAAGGCATGCTTTGCCAAACATTTTGGTAGTTAAACCACAGATGAAACTGATTGTTCACTCCGTATTTTAGGTATGAAGCGACAAGTACGCGGCGGGCCCGACTTGTCGGGCCAATTCAGTTAGCGTAACGTAGTCAGAAGATATAAGAGTTACGCGATAGAAAGAGAGGCAACTTTTAGGTGAATATAACTGTAGGTAATCAGCGCTGTGCGACCTGAATTGCACTTTATTGTGTCGTAGCAAGAGTCGCTTTTTGTTTAAATGATTTTTCGGAGTGAACCATCTGTACGAACCTATGGTTAAACACACACTGAACCGACACAAACTCTTGTTACTTACCTATATGGTCGTCACTACCGTAATTAGTATGGCATCGGGTCTAAAACACTTGGTATTCTGCCTACCATCCGTTCACTATACTGCTAAGAAGCCGACGGTGAAGCCAGGCACCGGCCGCGTCGCAGTGAAGGTGCCAAACAAACAGCCGGTCAAGGACAAGTTGCCTGCCTTGGAGAACCTCACCATTACTGCCAATTTTACCAACAAGTGAGGCTTTTGTTAAATTTATTTTTGATACTTGAAAACAGTCCTAAAACTGCATGAATTGCGGTTTTGACACCCATTTTGTTGTAGAAGTATCATAGGGTTAGGTACACCCAGCAAAATAGGTAACTACTCCAGCTTTTAAATGTAATTATGACAGCTAACAGTCACTATTTGGGTAATTTTGGCTGCGTTCCGAGTAACGCTGTAATCGATTTGAGCGTGCTAACACCCGTACCAAATTAGTGTGACCGCGATAACGATGTCCCGTGAATCGTCATAGATGACGTCATGACATACACCATCTTGCGATAACACCGACCATGCTCAAAATTAATATCACCGTGAGCGCTGTCAAAAATGACAGTTGTGCTGTTTTGTTTTGCATCATAACTTTTAACTAACGCCAATGCGAAAATGCCATTTCGAAATTGTGCTTCTGGCTACAGTCGCCACCTAACCAAAGAAGAAGAAATTTGTGGTGTGTAGAAAAAGAAATACTGTAATCCAACCATCTTGTGCAAGTTTTGGGTTTATGTTATAAGTTTTGACGTTGAGCGACCACTGTGAGCAGTGTGAGCACGTTCACGAGCGTTCCGAATTGTTGACAGCTCAGAGCTGTCATAATCGTGATATCTAATAGGAACGCGAAGTATCGATGTGAGCGCTGTGAGCGATTAAGGCGTAACTCGGAATGCGGCCTTTGTAGACAGACACATAAACAAACATTGCTAGTAATTTACCTATTTGGCAATTAAACTATAAACTATCTGATTATGTGTAGCATCGGGTATGGACTGGCAAGAACTTGGCAATTCAGACACTCCGATTCTTTCCTCAGTGAGAGCAGTGGGTCGTGGGTTCTTCGAACCCAGACAGGCGCTTTACTTTGTGTAAATTATTTCATCACCACTGCTCTCAAAACGGTGAAGGAAAACATCGTGAGGAAACCGGCATGTCCTAGAACCAAAATTCGAAGACCTGTGACATCTACCAACCCGCACTGGGCCCACTCTCTCTCGAAGAGAGGAGGCCTGTGACCCAGCACTGGGAACATTATAGGTTGATTATGATAATTATTTCTTAATCAAATCTCTGGTCACACAGTCATGAAGTTGTCATGTGTTTTGACAGCAGATTAAACTCAGTGACTGGAAGGACTTTCATCACTTAGTAAATAATGTACGCTCTTTTCTCAAACATGCGTTTTAAAACTAAGTCCTTCTAGTATCTATTATACATTGTAACAGCGAATCAATTTTCACGCCTCCCCCTAAGAGGGTTTTATCCTAAAAGTTTGCAAGCGTCGTAAATAGCTGTCAAATATTTACCTGTTTTGATTAATTTGGCAATATTACTGTATGGAATTATGAAATGTGGTTACCTTGGGAACTAAAATATTGATTATGAAATGTAATAATTAATATCGTAACACCGAGTTTTTTTGGAATCAAATTTTTTTTTTTTTTTTTTTTTTTTTTTTTTTTTTTTTTTTTTTTTTGTGTGGGAAATTATCAAATAACTTCTCCCGCTCTGGGTGGAGCGGGAGGTCGTGTCAGACTCTTACTGACTAAAACCCACCCGTGTTCCTTCGGTTGCCCTGTTACACCTCAAACGGTTACAACAAACAATTCAGTGTTATAATTGCAATTCATTATTCTAGATCGCTAGTTAGCCACATTTCTTATTTCTATACAGTAATATTGCCAAACTAATCAAAACAGCGTAATATTTGACATCTATTTGCGACGTTGCCCACTTTCAGAATAAACGCTCTTAAGAACTAGGCTAATTATTTTTTTCATATTCGGATAGCTCATGACATGAAAGAGGTGCCTTATAGAATATGAATAAAAAAAGTTTTAAAAAATTGCGAAATTTCGAGGGTATTGTGTGGGTGTGTGCATTACAGATATAAAATCAAGTTATAATTTCCAGTCAAGGTCAGGCCCCGCGCAAGGTGAACGCGACGGTCGCGCAGCAACGACCGGTGCCCACTGACCAGGCCAGGAAGAAACCCAACGCTAATGCACAGGTGAGCACGTCTTTATACAGCTCGGCCTATTTACAGCATTTCAAATTTTCTGACTTTCTAATGATTCACCTAAAAGCAACAAATGTTCAGCGAAAATCAGTAGTTTGGAAGTTGTGATTTTTGAAGTGAAAACTGCTTTAGGCGCGTTGGGCATTTTTGAAATAGGAAAAAACAATTGAACTCGCGACACCGTTACCGACGCCTCATTTTGTAAACGCGATTGTGCTCTTTATTTATATAACGTTACGGATCAATGTTCTATGCAAGTATTTTTACTTTAAAGGTTTTGGAAGTTTTTTTTTTTTGTAAACGCAATTGTGCTCTTTATTTAGATAAGGTTACGGACCAATGTTCTATACAAGTATTTTTCTTCCACCAAGACGATCTTGTTCAAGTTTTCACTTCTGTCGGCACTCCCGGAGTGCCGCCACTATTTTTTTAATTAATTTTCTCAAAATCTCTACTTTAGTCATAAACCTTTCTAGATTGAAATGACTGCACTAAATCGAATCAAATTTGGTGTGTAAGTACTATAGACATGTAGCTACAGGCCGACCGCTTGACTGAGTCCGTGTGCGGTGCGGGAGGGGTGACAGCTGTCACAAGTTGACGAATCACTGAGCTCTCGCATCACGACACCTCACCCCTCCCGCACCTAGGGACACGGTATCGAATAGAAAGTATCGATACTGTACTAATGAGTAGTATAAAAAAAAATCGTACTCATAAAAGTATCGAAACAAAAGTATCGATACTTCAAGGTATCGAGTACTTTTCTTAAGGCCTAATGCGCATAGAGCATAGGTCAATATCGTAAATAACGTCAGTTTAACTTCAGTAGGGCAGGACATGAAAAAACAAATGACAACGGTGAACGAGTGAGTGAATGAGTGATTGATTAGTGTAGTAAATGAATGAAGGAAAGGTTAGGAATTTAACTGTGAACAGAAGGAACAATTTCGAGCAAAGATCGATGTAATGTTTTAGAAGGTTCAGAACGAGTGAACTAGATGGCATTGCCATAACCACAAACATAAGCCGTAAGGTCGCAAGTTTTAAATGGGTAATTTCTAAGATAACCCATTCAAAACTTAACTTCTTATTCGATACGATACCTGCTAAAAAGTACTCATTGAGTAAAAGTATCGAATGCAAAGTACCGAGTACAAAAGTATCGGTATCGAATGGAAATGTACCTCGATACCACAAAGTATAGATACTTTTTTCGTGTCCCTACCCGCACCACGCAGCTACGGACTCAGTTAAGCGGTCGGCCTATAGCAAGCAATGAGCTTTATAGCTAGAGCTATACGTTGTGTATAGCTTCATCCCTTTCTCACACTGAAGTAAGATTGAAATAATAATAGTTCTATTAGATGTGGTGGTATGGCATCAGGACGGATGTCGTACTGCGCTCGGGCGGTTATATTTTTCATGCAAAATGATTCCACGTGAGATTACGTGGCATTTACGATGTTGCCGTACTGCCAACGGATGTGCATTGGACTGCTCTCGCACTTTCTAGCGTCGAGTCATCTATATTTATAAAAGAAGAAACTGACTGACTGCCGAAATTACGTGAAATTTTGCACACAGCTTCCTTTTATAATGTAGGGGGGCACTAAGAAGGGGTTTTTGAAAATTTTGCCTTTAAAGGTGGTTTGTATGAAAAATCTTGTTCCTTGAGTAATAAACTTGAAACTTGGCACAAAAAGTACTAGGCTTACATGAATTCAAGATAGTATTTCAACATTAGACCTTGTGCACAATTACTGAGCAGTAACCTAACAAAAAGTACTAGGCTTGCATGAATTCACGATAGCATTCAATCATTATGTTATGCTACTAATAGGATTGAGATGAGACAGACAGAGTTTATTACATGGATTAACACATAGGATACCTTTTATCCCGGTAGTACTGTTCCATGGGATAATTTTCGACTTCCACGCGAGCTAAGCCTCGGGAAAAAGCTAATTTTGTATGAAAAGTAAATTCGTGAGCAGTAAGACACCCATACATTCCTGCTCGCGCGCGATTACTGCCGTTTTACGCTGACGATCATCATTCTCCCGCCCTCAGCTCAATTATTTTGGGGTCGGCCCAACATCTTTTTTTTCCATTCTTCTCTAGTAGTAGCCATCTCCGTAGCTACTTCCTTCCACACAGTCCATCCAAGGTTTCTTTGGTCTTCCCCTACTAGTATAGCCATCCACGTTCATATTCAAAACTTTCCTGACGACGTTTTCCTTATTCTTCCGCATCGCATGCCCATAATTACAGCTAAAAGACGTCCACTGCTGAACATAGACCTCCCCAAAGCACCGCCACTTCGACCGGTTCTGTGCTTCTCGCATCCAGCGGATTCCTGCGGCCTTCACAAGGTCATCGGTCCACATTGTGGGGGGCGTTCCAACGCTACGTTTTCCGGTACGCGGTCGCCACTCCAGAGCCTTTCGGCTTCATCGGCCATCTGTTCTGCGAGCAATGCCCACACAATGACAACAGATAACCACACAAATTTTCAGTCAACCAGTGTCACTTTCAGACTTCCTCTTAAATAATCATTTCTTATTCTATCCATTCGCGCCATACCACACATTCATCTTAGTATTTTACGCTGATGATGATGATGATGATAATAATACTAAAATAATCCAAAATTACTTGTACAGCAGCCGCAACCACAATCGAATCCTGCGCCGAACAAGTCCCCGCCGCAGCAACAACTCGCCCCGCAACAACAACAGCAACAGAAGCCGCAACAGAACCAACAGCAACAACCGGCTACTGGTTAGTCTTGAGAATTTTTGTGCAGAATGTTTTTGACGTGATAACGTCTTATAAATGGATGAACGCCCGCTGCACGCACGAAAAAGTGTCACGTTCCGCCTGAGCCGAGCGTGCAAACGAGAGCGCGGAACAAGCGATAGAGAGGCACGATCGGCCTAAGCGTTCGGCTTGTGACGTTATCACGTAAAATTATCGTTCGTTAACCGACTTTACAGACAATCAATTTTGTGCCAATTCGTGAGTAGAAAATTCGATCGCCAATCTCAAACAATCATTCGACTTTTAGACTTTATAATTTTATGTTGTTGATCATTAATTCTCCAATTTTTTATTTTATAACACATAACATCACGCCTTGTTTCCCCGAAGGGTTGGGCAGAGGTGTGCCTGTAGCAGGTATACCCACATTTCGCCAGTTATGTTTAAGCCCCATGTAATAGGGGGCGAGCCTATTGTCATCAACCGGGCACAAATCCAGACTTCGAGCTGCTACTGAGAAATTTCAGATAGAAAAACCCAATAACACTTTGCCCGACCCGCGAATCGAACCCAGGACCTCATGCTCAGCAGTAGCACTTGCGACCACTAGACCAACGAGGCAGTTTTTTTATTTTATAATCTAATCTTATTTCGTAATTTTATTATATATCAAATTAATGTTAATGCTAATATTTTAAAGATAAAAAATAAAATCTAATAATTGTTCACCTTTTAATAAGAATGTTGTGCATGCCTATAAATGATGTACAGACGCCAGCACATCAAGTTACCCGAAACTGTCAAATTTTCCCAATCAACTTTGAACCTTATGCTTCAGCAATAAAGTTGAAAATCTATTAAATAAATTTGACATATTGTAGTAGCTTGATGTGCTGGCGTCTGTACTTACACAGTACTCAAAACTCGTGATTACATAATGTAACTATCCTTGTAAATATGTCGTTGGTGTGCCTTGCTTAGTAAATAAATAAATATATCGGAAATAAATTGACAAAATATTTGAATTAAATAAGTTTAAAACATATTTATATCTTTTTTTTTCACAGGTGGCGGCAGTAAACGCTACAGCAGCTTACGTCAGCGCCCACTCGCCGACTCGTACTCGCCTCAACAACCTCAGCAACCACAACAGCAACAGCAACCACAACAACAGCCCCCAGCTCAACAGCAACAACAACAGCAACAGCAGCAACAACAACAACAACAACAACAACCGCCACATAGATATCATGCTGGTATGTATTTATTACTTTCACGTTTAATATTTATTACAAACAGCTACAATATAAAACATAGGAACAAGAAATATATAAAAAAATACAGACAATATTGCAGCTCACAACGCTGTTCACGGATTAGCTACAGGACAGTGACAGTGAAAATAATCGCTAGGGTTACAAATACATTTTTTTTTTCTTAACTAACGTGTTTATAGTATATCCATATAAAGGAGGATGCAAATCCTGGTCCCACCTTCCAATAGCTATGTGTGTTACAGCGTTGGATAGGTATTTTTGAGCTGAATAAAAGTTACTATGGCGCCAAGTTCCAAATCTTAGTCCGTTCAGAGTTATTCTTTATTAAACATGGAAGTTTTATCAGTAGCCAAGTAATGCTATTTACGTAATAATTGTATTTCTGTGCTTTATATACTTAGTGTGTGTGTATGTGTACAGTCATCAATTGCGTCAATGAGGCGCAAACCTTTTGAAAAAAATGTTAATGTTAAATAGATGTTAACGTTGACAAAATGCTTTTTTTACAAATAAAACAAACGACAGCGTATTTTAAACAAACATTTATTTAATAATCGTTGTCTACAATGATGTCATTTAAAAATAAGGCTGGGCCTACAAATCCCTCATGCCTGGCGTGCCCTAGGTACCAAACGATTGAAACGATATGCGCACAGGTCCCTACAGTACGTCGTCCCGTCATGCAGGTACAATATCTTTGAATAATATTATTATCGCGAACTAATAAGTAACAGTAGTACTTTCTAGCTCTCACGTGTCGCGACTGTATACGACCACGTAAGAGCCAAGCATCCTCATCAATGCCAAAATCAGATAAATCCTCCAGTGCAGCTTCTCGGTATATTTCTATTGTAAACATTCCATTTTGTAGATGTTCGCTGCAGTAAGATTTCGCTAACTTCATTTGGTAGGTTCCCAAAGCTAACAAAATAACCAGTTTCATTGTCCTGACCATACTTAATAAGTGCGAGTGAGACAGACCGATAAAAAGGTTTGCAACTCAGTGACGCAATTGATAACACTGTAGGTTAGTATCTACACTAAGTGTATAAAGCACAGAAATACAATTATTACGTAAATAGCGTTACTTGGCTACTGATAAAACTACCATGTTTAATAAAGAATAACTCTGAACGGACTCAGATTTGGAACTTGGCGCCATAGTAACTTTTATTCAGCTCAAAAATACCTATACAACGATGTAACACACGTAGCTATTGGAAGGTGGGACCAGATTTCATAGAAACCCTGGCATCATCCTTTTAAGAAATGTTACACAAAAATAGAAGAAAATATGTTCAAGAAAGCTCCTTGAGTATAAGAGTTCTGAACGTATAGAGAGCACAAACAAAAATGTCTATGACTTCAAATTTCCAATTGTAGGAATCAACCATTCTGCGAACAGGCGAACGCAGGCCAGAGTTGGACTTGCAAGTACCCTCTGAAAATAATCTGCCAGCGCGCAATATTTGGGCATAAGGTGTGCTTTTTAACCGACTTCCAAAAAAGAGGAGGTTATATGTTCGTAGCGTGTGTATGTTACTTTTTTTTTTAAAGATGTCCACCGATTTCTCCGTCAATTATGGACCGATTTTGAAAATTATTTTGTTGTTTGAAAGTGTATGCTCTCGAGGTGGTCCCATATACATTTTATTAACTTTGCTTGAATAGTTTATGAGTTAGCTTCAATAATACGTATTAATTCCCACTTTGTATGAGGATGATATGGTAAGTTCCTGTCACTGTTATTTACATAGCAGGTAGTTGTATTCGAATTTGTGTCGGGTAGGTACCACAAAAAAAAAACTTTTTACAAAAATAAAAACTTTTTGCATCTAGCGTTAATTGTCTTCGCGTTGACGCTGTAGGCATGATTGTAACAAAACTAATTCTGCGTTGACGCGTTGTGCCAAGGTTATCCTCGCGTTAGCATGGCACCACCGATGCAAGCTACACACGTCATGTTGCACGCGCATGTCGCATTGTTTTCTCAAAAGCTGATAAGAGCATTAGAGAAGTAACTGAGAAAGTGATATAGTCCGTGCAATCCACGACGACGCGCCCCACTCCGCGATTACTGTACTGTAAGCTGAACTCTAGTACGGCGCGGAGCGGAGTGGGGCGCGTCTTCGTGGATTGCACGGAATATAGCAAGTATCAGACTATGGTTCTTTTGTAGAGAGGCAGGTAGCGATAATACCGAAATTGGTAAATGCACGTCAATAATAGCTTGTAAAAACACTATTTATGCATTAAAAATCAAGAATTCTTTAATTGGATAAAATACATGTGAGAAAAAAAATCATTGTTCAGTAAATACTTTTCTTTTTTGAAGTCGGTAAAAAAAAGGAAATGTCAATAATGTCGTTGTCATGTCTCAATGTTTGGAATATCATTAATCCCAAAAAAAAAGTATCGCGCGTTGATGTCTTTTCAATGGTCAAAAGCTGGTGTCGGTAACAGTGTCGCGAGTTTAATTGTTTTTTTCCATCTCAAAAATGCCCAGCGCGCCTAAAGAAGCTTTCACTTCAAAAATTACAATATCCCTGGATTTCTGTATAAGGTTGTTGAACCTAAATTGCACCACATAGGGATTTCGCGGACTAGTCGGCTACGACTCCGGCCAGTTGCGGCCGTCTAGTGCTAGTGTACGGTGTGCGGCTAGTTGGCCGTTGCGACCATGTGCGCGATTCGTTTCAGTTTTTACAGTTTACTTGGTCGCTGCGATCACTGGTCGTGGTCGTGGCCGTCTAGTGCGCGAGATACCTTAAGAGCGGCCAACCCGTCATACTTTTCATACAAACGCTCGTACGTGATTATGGCGTTGTAACACATCTTTCTTTAATTCTTTTAAACTAATAGGTAACTTGTGCACTATATCTAGGTTTCTATTAAAGCAAAAAATAAAAATTTGGCGTAACAAATTCAATATAAGCCTCCAAAAATCTGCTTTTTTGCACAAATTTTACCTGAACTTTGACCGTTCATAATGTACTTATAAATTGTAAAAGTAAAAAAAACATCGTTATAGAAACCCCACACATGTAATGGAGATTCCAAATGACAAAAATAATTTTACTAACTTGTAAGGCGTATTCAAAAACACGTATTTCCTGAAACCAGTTATTTTTCGTATAATGTTATCGCGTTCTCACTTGCTTGTTAGCTGTTCTCACTTGCGCTGGATGGAACAACAAGCTTTTCGACCATGTTCGCGATGACGATAGACGGACCGGGAAGGGCCCTCTTAATATCCGTTCACAGCTTATGCACGTAATATTGTACTTATCTCTGATTCTGTTTGTTCAGGTCCGGCCGGGTTCGTATCGGACAGCGTGCACGTTCCCTCCTCACAGCCGCTCGCGCATCCACAACACATTATACACCAGGTAACTATGCACGCAACGTGAAATCATGATTATGGTACTGGTAATAGGAATTTATGGAATATTCGGTACCAAATTTGAAAAAAAAAAAAAAAAATTGGAAGAAAATATGCGCAAAAAAGAAATATCATCTCGACCGAATTTCGCCCACGAACTCCAATCTGAGCAAGAGAAATGATAGTGTAGGCGTGTGTGCGCACACACAGGTGCACTTTGTTTTTTGGTATCTCGAGGCATCTCGTAGTTGACCTCTGAGATCATGACTACTTCACCGGGCTTTCCTGTACTAAGCTACTACACTTAAAACCGCCAACCAAGGGTTATTCAACTATGCTAATTAAAGCTAGGTGAACGCTCGCTTAGGGCACCCCCTGTGGGGTACGAACTTCGGCTTAGGGCGTCAACCAGAGGGAGGAAAAACACAGGTGCACTCCTTCGTCCCTTAAGGTACGGCCAAACCTGCACGACCACAAAGCGGGACGTGGGACGCGAGTGGGAGCGTCAACAGCGCGAAACTTAACCGTGCACACCTGCGTGACTACAGCGCGAACTGTGAACTCAGTCCCGCTTTGCCGACGCGGTGTTCCCGCGTCACGGTCGCGTAGGCAAGGCGCCATATAATAACACGAGCAGCGTCCGCCGCGCGGTAGACGCTCCCGCGTTCCGCGTTGTGGTCGCTCAAGTTTGGCCGAAGCTTTAGGCGCGAAACACACGACGGGGTGGGCCGGGCCGGTCAATTTGACCGCGAACGATAGTGCAAAGGGAATCCTATACTACCAACGCACACGGACGACAAAACACTGCCCAGCCGATGCTTGCCGGATGATGTTTCTCGCGGTCATTCGCGGTCTAAATGTCCGCCGTGTGCGCAACGCTTTACTGTCCCAGTCCTAACACGCGGGCCGCGCGCGACCCTGTGCGGCGCGAGTAGTGCGGCTGGCGGCTCCCCAGCGCGCACTCCCGGCTGTGCTGCCCCCTAGTTGGTCTCGCGCGACTAATGAGCGTGAGCCCCTGGGTTTAATTCCCAGGTCGGGAGTTAGTAAATAAATAAGTAATGCATGTCTCCCGGCAGGTGCTCGCGAACAGCGCGGCGGGTCCGCACGCGTCGTCGCCGCCGCACGCGCTCCCCGCCACACAACAGCAAGCACAGCTCGGGCCACAGGTACACTACTGTACAACATGACGGGCTTCCCACGACTGGCACAAGCGGAAGTCCTATTTCTTAAAGCAAATAAAGGAACACATGGGTTTTTTTTAAAACCTTCCTTTATAAAATACAATAGACGTAGATATATTTAGTAACTTGTTCCGCTTAGCTATTTCTAAAGAGCCATAAAAACTCCTGAAAGAAATCGACACATGTTTCACCTCTCAACGAGGCATCCTCAGGATGACGATGGACTTGTTGCGAACTCGAACACGGCGTGTTGCCACGCCGAGCACTCAGCGCTCAGTGGAGGATGCCTCGTTGAGAGGTGAAACACGTCGATTTCTTTGAGGAGTTTTTTATGACTCTTTAGAAATAGCTAAGCGGAACAAGTTACTAAATATATCCACGTCTATTGTATTTTATAATGGATTTTCGCAAGGTCACGCCTGAATCAATTAATTATCTTAAACCTTCCTTTGTATGACACAATGGGAACTGAACATGTTTGTAGGAACTCTAAAGCTTTTAAAACACGACTAATAAAGTAATATAAAGTCGGCCCTGATGTCAAAAAGTACAAAAACTATCATCATTTATTTTCATTAATATTTTATAATCAGTTAGTAATTTAGTCATTATTTCGTTTCGATCTAAATGACCAATTTGAATAACAAAAAAGCCACGACAATTATTCCTTAGCTCACATCCTTCAAAAAAAGAGCCCTTTTTACCCACTGATAAACCCTATATATATAATTACGTATATCATATTATCGACACCAGAAATATGGGCACGTACAAAGCTTGCCCATATTTCTGGTGTCGGTATCTCAGCCACAGTTACCCGCAGGTACGCCTGGGCATGTTGGAACAGTCGCAGATGACGCAAGTTCCGCATCCGCATCATAATCTACATAATATACCTGCGCCACATACAATGGGTGAGTCAAATATTTATTTAATTTTTGAAACGACTCGACGTTCGTCCTTCGCCATTAAAAAGTCGTTTGCTAAAAAATTTCAACACGTAGTTTTTATTGTTTGACAGTATCAAAAGATTACGGCGATACATTGAGTTAAAATGTGGCATGACGTCACGCCTTGCAAGATTTAATACTGCGTTGTGACGTAGCGAGCCCCCACTCCCCAACTTTAATGCGTGTTTTCTAAGTTATTTTTGATTAATATGATAAAGCAAAAAATACGTGTCTAATATTTTTTTTATTATCTGAAAGACTGACTAAATATAATTTCTTTTTTTTTTACCTAGGCAACTACCCTATTATAAAAGTCATCAAAAGTTGTGAAATTTATAATAAGATTTATTTCTCTCCAACTTTTTTTTAGAAAGAAAGAAAGAAAAATATTTTATTTGGGACACGCACAGGAAATATAAAACAGTAGTAAAAAAATTAAAAAAAACAACAAATATAAAAAAAGAGCATTTTAAACTAACAAACAAAATTAATAACGACCTGTGCGGTTCCAAAAAGGCTCCTATCTCAGCATGATGCTGCGATATTTAAAAATAAATAAATACCGCAGCGCTGGTATTCTGATAGGGCCCGCTGTGATGCCACGGACATACCTACGGACATATAAATCCCCCAGTGGGATTTTTATCCTCAACGGTGAAGCTCTTGGCCTTCATCTCACCTGATGGTAAGTGATGATCAGGCCGATGGTGGATGCGAGCTTCACCCGGAATCCTCAACCACAGAGGAACTGGCTATCCTACCTCCAACTGCCGAAACACAACAATGCTGTTAACATTGTTGCTATGGCGACAGACTTAGATAAGATGGTGGTAGGTATAGTCCGTGCTATCCACGACGACGCGCCCCACTCCGCGATTACTGTACTGTAAGCTGAACTCTAGTACGGCGCGGAGCGGAGTGGGGCGCGTCTTCGTGGATTGCGCGGACTATAGCCAGGCGGACTTAGAAAAAGCCCTACCACCAACCAAACCGAGCATAAAATGTTGCCTTCGCTGGGAATCAGGTCACCTCTGACTCTGAGGTGGTTAAAATTCGCAAATTTTATCGAAACGGACACTCATGATCGACTCTCAATGGTACAACGTCGAGCGTTGAGGTCACGTAAAGTAGCGTATAATCGCAAAAAAATAAAAACATGTTTTCTGCAGGTCAAATACAGCCAGCACAAGGATATGCACCGCCAGCCATGATGCCCGCTCAATATATGCAGGTAAATATTCGCTGCAGATTTTAAAAATCAATCATTTAAACTTGTTTGCCGGCCCTTGACATATACTTACTATGAACTAGCTACTTGCATCATAGGTTTTGTATCGCCAATGTGCTCTAAATGCATTTATACTAATATTAATTCCCTTTGATTTCCAAGCAGCAAGCCAGCAGCGGTGCAGTATTCCCCGGTCCGATGTACCCGGCGGCCCCGCACGCCCCGCCGCACGCCCCGCTCGCCCCGCACGCCCCACACGCCCCGCCTCACGCCCCACACGCCCCGCCCCACGCCCCACATGCCCCGCCGCACGCACTTCCAAACGCCCCACTTCACGCGCCGCAGCATCCGACGTATCCGCAACAGATATACGCAGCGCATCATAATTACGTACGTATTCTCTTTGATTTTTGTAAAACCTACTTTTGTAATTTTTATCTTTACTTTTAGAGTTACAACGAAATCTGTCATTAAAATCACAATTATGCTACGCACGAGAACCTTCAGTCGCTGCTATCTTTGACATTCTGATTCTAAGTAGATATAGTACGTGTACGACTGCTAGTCACCGCCTGAGGTATGTGAGCGGTGAGACGGGGGAGGGCGTCATTGACAAAATTGTCAGATTGAGTTAGCTCGATCTTTGTCTACCTCCCCCGTCTCACTGCTCACATACCTCGGGCGGTGACTAGCAGTCGCGCGCGGACTACAGTAGAACGTATTGACGCGCCGTTGGATATTTTTGCAATGCGATTTGGTTTCTGTTATTTCGGCCAAACGCCACCAGTCATAATTTTATCATAAGTTGATTTTTCGATGAACGTGCGAATCCCGTGAATTACTTAAAACTGTGGCACTTCCGGAGTACCTACCGACAGAAGTGAAAACTTAAAAAAAAATCGGCACCGCGGTAATCAACGCGTTGATGTCTTTTACTCCACGGTGTCGGTAAATTGCGTTACAGTGTCGCGAAATCAATGGTTTAGTACCACCTCAAAAATGCCCAACGCGCCTAAAGAAGGTTTTACTTCAAAAATAGTATTGTCTACATTATAAACGTGTAATTATGTCTGTAAATTGTAGACGGGTGGCGTGACATACTACAACTGCGCGGAACAAGAGCCGCCCGTGCCCGTCCGCGCACAGCGACGCCCCACCGCAGCTATACCCATCGTCAGCCCGCACCATGCCGATAGGTACGTACTCTGAAGCTACGATTTCCTAACTACACAAATACAAAGAACCAAAATAATAGACACTAGGCCTCAAAAACTCAAAATTTAATATAAATATCGTATTTTAAGCACAATACAAGGTCTTTTAAAATTTGCTGTCTCAACTTCAGTGATTTAATGATCACGATAATTTTGGTGATTTGCATCACGTTTTAGATTCGCCTTCTAAGGAAAGGGATTTATTGTTTTTTTTTTTCCGTCTTTGCATAAATGTCTAACAAGTATTAATTCTGAAGAAACTATGTTGAGAACTTACGTAAATTTTGTGTTTTTGTTTGATGTCAGCAGGCCAGCGAATTCCTCTGAAAAGGACAACATAGACAGAATTGTGGAGAACATGTTCGTTAGAAAACCTTGGCCAGCGACACATGGAGCTGGTAAGTTATTATCTATTTACATTCTATTTTTATTATTTAAATAATATTCCAGTGTCTAATAAAGCATAGAGCATGGAATCACCGCGCCGGCAGCACCTAGAGTCGGCAGTACTATAGTTTGACCGAAATCGCTGTTCCGCGCCTTAGGTATGTACGTGGCGAGACGCGGAAAGTGCAGGTCCCTCATTCGTCAACGCTCACGGCGTCCTGCCGCTCATTCGTTAATGCTCGCGGTGTCCCGTCGCTCATTCGTCAACGCTCACGGCTTCCAGCCGCTCATTCGTCAATGCTTACGGCGCCTGCCGCTCATTTGTCAGCGCCCAAGGCGCTCTGGCACTCATTCGTCAACGCTCACGGCGTTTCGGCACTCATTTGTCAACGCTCATTGCGTTCCGCTGCTTATTCGTCAACGCTCTCGGCGTCCCGCCGCTCATTCGTCAATGTTTTCGGCGTCCCGCCGCTCATTCGTCAACGTTCTCGGGGTCCCGCCGCTCAATAGTCAACGCTCTCGGCGTCCCGACACTCATTCGTCAAAGCTTTCGGCGTCCCACCGCTCCTTCGTCAACGCTGCCTCCGCCTCGCCGTGCATTCCTAAGGCACGGTACAGCGATCTCGGTCGAACTATAATAAAATTCATGGCGAGGAAAGTGCGATGAGACCTTCCATAACTTCTGTCACGGACCGCCTTCGAAGCCGTCAGTTTCTGTCATTTGTGTCGTAATGCAAGTAAACGCTGACACGCTTGGTTTGTGTTGAGAGTGTGACAATGCCGCCTCTAGCAGCGGCCTTCAAAACGTCTCCGTGCTTTGTGGTCTAAAGCCTTAAATCGGTTGCATTTTTAACACAAGGCAAAAATGTTGGTTGCATAATACGTTTTTTCATAGAGGGTGATAAAAAGTTGAGTGTCCATCTCGGGAGCAACACTATTTTAAGTTCGAGTGACGTCTACTACTTTATCCACGATTTGTTTTTTCTTTGATGCTAATACGGCTCCTCCAATGGGCAGGCTAAAATGCCCATACTCTGATTTTCAATTTGCTAAACTAAAATGACATTTGGGGTCGACATAAAAATAACTTAGTAAATAATCTAGTTACCGAGTGCCTCTCACCAAGGACCACTGAATCATTATCTGCAGGAGGACCTTCGCTATCGTCGTGTTGTCTCTGTAATATTAATTATTAATCGTGTTATTTTTTTTCGATATCGGTCGCAGCTGCCATTTTTGTCTAGCAAAAATCAGAGTTTAATTAGATGTGTTTTTTCTATGGGCAATTTATATTTCATCCTTTTCATAAATCAATGCCAAAAATGCACTATAAATTGCCTGTAAAAAAATTTCTATTTTTTTTAATCAAAGTTTTAGTAGAAAGTCTTTAAAATACTCATAGCCAACAAACCTTTCTCACTCAAAGATTTGCTCTGGGCGAAGTTATCGTTGCAAGCGTGGCTGCGTTCTCGAATGCAATAGAAGTCTTTCCGTCAAGAAAAACGGAAGAGTTTTACACGAGGGATAGAAGATCCCATTTTAAGTTGAAACGATTTTTATTTTACTGTTAGTATTTATTACTTGTATGCCTATTTACATCGAGCAATTTATTGCCTGTTAAATGCAATAATAAAAAGCGATATTGAATTTCTATTATTGCTTTTTTGAATTGCGGAGCTCGGGGCTAAATATTAACAGCCGCACGGGTCGATCCATCAGGTTAAGCTACGCTTGCCGCGGTTGGTCCGTGGACGGGTGACCATCTTTAGATACCGAGACTCCTCCGTGCCTCGGAAAGCACGTTAAGCCGTTAGTCCCGGCTGTCATTCGTGGATCTTTGACAGTCGTTACGGGTCGTCAGAAGCCTGAAAGTCTGACAACCAGTCTTACCAAGGGGTATCGTATTACCTAGTTACTGGGTTGTGGAGGTCAGATAGGCAGTCGCATCATGTAAAATACTGGTATTTAGCTGCATCCGGTTAGACTGGAAGCCGACCCTTACATAGTTGGGAAAAGGATAGGCAGATTGATTGCTTTTTTGAATTGCATTCGACGGGCAATTCAATTGTTCGGTGTAAATGAGCTTTTAGTAGATTGTTCTCAGAAATTGATAGAAAAGATATGTCTTTTGTAGACTCATATAATATAAATCATACTTGTAATATAGAAATGTATATTTTATTGATAGTTATGTGTAACTCATTTTATCTTCATTTTCTTGTATTTTTGAAGTTTCATACTAATATAATTTTACTAGAAAATTATCTAAAACTGTAAACATAAATACGTTTATATCTACACCTCCCGGTTTCAGAATTATTTTTAACAATCCACAGATTCAAAGGAAAAACAGCCTGACAACCGTAGTTCACAAGAGCCACCAAGCAAAGAGTCTTCCCAACCGAACAGCCTAACGTCCAGCTCTATCTCCACCGACTCCAAACCCTCAGAGAGTAGAGAAGAGAAGACAGAAGAAGTCAAAGAAGAGAAAGAAGAAAAGAACGAGACAGTAGAGTCAGCTGTCACGCAAGAGAGTATAGCAACAGATGCCTGACTGGTAAGAATCAGGTTGTACGAATGCTACCAAGCAAAGTACTTCAGCCGGAGATAAAATACTTTTTTTTTATTCTGACGGCCACGCTTTTAGGAATTGGTCTGGGGTAAGCCCGAAAATCCAAAAATTACGGTGTAGTAAAACTAGTTTAAAATTGCGCTTCTCTCCTAGGCTTGTTTCGTACACATAAAAAATCGTTGTATTGAATATTTTGTTCAGAGAAGCGCAATTTTAAATTGGTTGAACTATACCCGGCGGTAAATATGGAACATCAAGTTTTAGAAAAAAATAAAAATAAATTGTTTTTTTTTCACAGAAACACGTGCATACAAAAAGATAAAGAGTAATCAGAAAAATAAAACAATAGATCTACAGTTCGTTTTTAATCCCAGACACTAATTTCACAGGTGCAAATGTAAAACTCCAAATTGCAAAACAAATAACAATCACTTTAAATGTCAAATTAGTCTCACTTTAAAACAGAAATAAACGGCAGCTGCACGTCATGACTGTGACAAGAAGGCTTCCACTCAGCATGATTACAGACCGTTCACTATAACTTGTCCCTTGGCGTCATGTTGGCATCTTGCTTGTTAAGCTTAGTTTCAATACCTATAAAGTTCAAAATGGCGACTGACAGTGCTACGCTTCACGGGTCAAGCTATAATGAACGCACTTTAGTAGTGTGTGTAGTGATTTTTAGAAAAAGTTTCTTTCTATTACTCGATGTGTCATATTTACGCCGTTGAACTGTTAGGCTAAGAACTCACGGAGCGGTTTTCAGCCGCGGCCGCCGCGGTGCCGGGTGCAGCGGGACCCGCAAACAATTGCGCAAGCCGCGGGCATAAACCGCGTCGTGAAATTATGAATTTCCATGTACTACGTGTTTGTACGAGTGTTTGCGGTCCCGCAACCGCGGCGGGCGCGGGTGAAAATTGCTCCGTGAGTTCTTAGCCTAAATCGGAAAATCTCGGAACAAAAGTGATATAATCCTCATTTAGGACAATATTTAATGAAAATAATTGTTAAAGAGAAAAGTCATGTAGGTATGAAATGTTAGAAGGCCAACAATTATGTCTAGCGTCGATTCTAAGACGAAATATTGAAATATACACTACCCTCCTTTTGGGCTCTGTCGAATCAAACCGTCAACGAATTGGTATCATAAACTTTTAATCACTCGCTATAAGAATAAAATTAAGTCTTGTAAATTGTAGTCGTAATTTATATAAATAATCTACTATAATATTATTATACGTAAAGAAATCTATGGATATTAAATAAGGACTTAAATAACCGAAATAAAAAATAAAAAAAATCGTTATGGTATTTTCATAAACTTAAATATCTCTTCAATTTAAAAACTCCAGACCAAGTCCTAGTTTTTATATATTTTGAAAAGGTTTTACGATTCCATGACCGACTCTTGGCCTAGCTAATCATAATATTATAAAATATTGGGTGAAGGTGTGTGTATGGAATCTTATTAAGCGTGGTCGTCAGACAATCTAAATTATACGTAGTTTTCAAATTATGTACTATTTTGGCTGTGTTAAGGTCTGTGTGGTTGTAAAAATAATAAATCTGTAGTTAAATGTTGACTTAATTGGATATTAATCAGGGTTGCAATATTTAAATCAAAATAGCCAGAAAAAAAAAACAAAAAAAAATAATTATCACGTCTTAACATCGCATTATAGAATTTATAAAACTATAACAACAGCTATATATGTAACTTCTTTAAATAATTTTTCGTGTCACTAACCTGGTGTCTAGAGTTCTTATGCCGCCGATGCGCCTCTGACTTGACTTCACATGCCGTCGAGAAATATCTCTCAAGCATGCCGGTTTCCTCACGATGTTTTCCTTCATCGTTTTTGAAGCAAGACGCAAATGAATCCGAAAAGTCAGAAGTGCGTGCCTTGGGTTCGAACTTAGGTACTTTTCTATCACTGCTGTACTTGTACTTCTTCCAATAAAAAAATCACAATAAACAAAGAGTTTTCTTTTAAATGTAAACAATTTCAACGATCAACCTGGCCAATGAATAATTTTGAAAAATACTGTAATATAAATCAAGATATAGATTAAGATCTTTTTAATTAAATAATCATGAATTCTCTCAACCCTGATATTTCTCTTTGAATCTGTAAACTAGCGTAATATATATAAGTAGCTCTTGCATTCTTTGCAAGTATATAATAAGGTCAACGATTGGAAATTGTATGTAGAACTTGTTAATAAAAAACTTCGAAATCTTATGAAAGTTTAGAATTGACTAGCTTTAAGTGGACCATTCTGTAAAGAATATACATCACAGTACACCTAAGAAATGTGTGTTAAGTTTGAGTTTATACCACAGAAAAAAATCTTTAAATGTTTTTTTTTTTTTACAACCAAACAGAAGACTAAAAGAATGAAATCTAAATCCCTGTAAGTAATCTTTGTAATACTATCATATCTTTGTTGACTTATTGTTCAATTATTGAGGTGGATGTTCTCGTAGCCCGCGAAACTCATTTATTTTGCGTTGTACACTTCCCTTTAAATGTAACTTAGATATCAGAATCACAATAATAATCATTAAAGTTACGCTAGTCACTCATTCTTCCATACTAACGTCGTATAGAATTTACTCCACTATTTGACAGTGTACATTGAAAATTATATATACTTGCCTCGTCATTATCTAGCAAGGTAAGGAAAATAATAAAAATAAAAAAATTGGTTTGAAAGTTATGAACGTCGATACATCTATATTTCAACACTAAATTCTTAGGGCGTAAATAAATAACTTCTTGAGTATGAAAATGGAAAAATTGTTATCATACAGGGATAGATAATTTATTCAAGAATTCAATTCAATAACTTTATTTTGAATAGATATATCCAGTAGTTTCTACGCGCGCGCTATAAAGTTTTTACGCGCTCGTTTTCGTTAAAGATCATCGTCCATTTCACTTTCTCATACGATGTTAGGTAAAATAGAATGCATATTAGCCACGCCCACCAGCGATTTCGAGCCGTCGACTAGTGCAACCTTAAATGTGTCATTCATTCAATATACGACGTAACTCAAAGCTGCAGTTTGCAAAAAAACGTTAAGCAATTTGAATTTCGTGGGCTAGTTTAGAATATCCACCATAAAAGGGAAAGTAGATGTATATGTCTTAGCTAGTTTGTTTGTCGTGTGTCTTGTGGATGAGAACGTGCTTGGTACAGCTGCCAATTAAATTAAAGGTACTCGTATGTCGTTAAGTGGAATAAATTATTTTGTATCTGTGAAGATTTTTTATCTCTGAAATTGTAGGTAGATATGAAAATATATAAACTTCATTCGAATCAGGCCATGGTATGGACAATATGGTCGTCGAATGGCCTTGTAATTTTGTTCAAAATTAAATTCTGAAATGGTGTTAGTATAGTGAAAGAGTACTAAAGATTTTAAATAAAAAACTTCGCTTCTTACTTCTTTAAGTATGACCATAATTATAAAATATCAAATATACAGTTGTATAGGTGCCACAGTGTACTCCAAACAGTCTTCTAGTGTGAGATGGGCAGAAGTAAATATTTTCCGTACCTGAAAATTTGGAAATCATTGAACAACTGTATAAGGTAATAGTTACTCTGTGGTCACACCGTTTTTTTTAACAAAATGAAGGCCAAGCAGCTCAGGCCATTAAATGGTTTTATTTGTACACGTCTAAACCATGGCCTCAATTAACGAAAGCGAAATCACGTTGCATTCGACGGGTTATCAAACAGAGGGTAAAAAAAAAATAGTTTTTTTTTTTTCAATTGCGATCTCAGTGCTTTGTTGTATTCACATCTTGTTATTTTTTATATTATAAAATTGATGACGACACATTTTATTTTTGCGTTAAACGCTTCCAATCATGTTTTTAATCACCGAGTTTTAAGTTTTTTTTTTGACAAATTCATAATGTAATTATCACAATAAATATGTAAAAACACCAAAACACCAATTAGCTGTATGTCGTTGATATAAATGTTCTACACTATATTGTTACGGTGTTAATAATAAATATAAAAGTTAAATCATATTTTTACCAAATTCACACTACGTCGTATATTTTTTGTCGTATGTAAATCGGATGTCGTTTAGAAGTTAGTAGTCGTGTTGTCAAAAATAAACGTGTGCGGTCGGGGAACCCCTGCAGGAACGAAGTTCCTTTCGCGATACTCGCTCGCACACACACTCGTATGTAATAGAAAGAGACAGAGAGAGAGAGAGAAAGTCGCATGGAGCATAACGCTTTTTCCTTACGTGACGATTTCTGCCAGCCAACTCCTACCCCAAGCCGCGTTAAGGAACTTCGCTCCAATAAAATCGCCATCGTATTGTAATGTTAAAAGTTCACATTTTGTATGAAATAAACGCATATCGGATATCGAAATACTAAAGTAATAAATCATATTAAAATATAAAAGTTTTAACTTAGTGTAGTGTGTGATTATCGTGACGGGAAAAAAAGGGTATATTTTCGAGATTTTACCGCAAACTTCAGTTTTTTTTTTCGTCTTCACGTTTGTGTATGGCGATTTAAAAAGCCTAGAGACGTTCCAAGTTCCAACCAAACAAGCCAGTTACTCCTTAGGCCTGTTCTTGATAGCAGCATTCAAAAAAGGAATCATATCTTTGAACATCTGTTGGTTGTGGACTTGAAACGTTTATTGCCGCTTGTTAAAGAAATAAATGAGTTTATACAAATAAAAACAATGTATTGTAAAGATACTTCAGATGCCTTAATACTTTGTTTATATCTGCCACCAAATAGGCTAATAGTTTTAGAATTGAGGCTCATTTATATGGAGCAATTTTTTTGCTCTTAAAATACAATAATAGTAATTGGGAGCAATATTAAAGTTGCCACAAAGTAATACGGTAGTTGCCTAGGTAAAAAAAAGAAATTCTATTTAGTCCGTCTTTCAGATAATAAAACAATATTAGACACGTATTTTTTTCTTTATCATATTAATCAAAAATAACTTAGAAAACACGCATTAAAGTTGGGGAGTGGGGGCTCGCTACGTCACAACGTCGTATTAAATCTAGCAAGACGTGACGTCATGCCACATTTTAACTCAATATATCGCCGTAATCTTTTGATTACGTCAAAAATGAAAAAATACGTGTTCAATATTTTCTAATAAACTACAAGACGGACAAAGAAAAAAATTTGGACACAGGCCTATTTCTCCAATGTATTGTATTTACGAGCAATTAAATTGCCCCGGGTACCTTTTGCCTTTAAAGTAGTAAATTTGACAGCTAAAATGTGAATGATAAAAAATGTGTTTTGTATGTTCCTAGAATTGCATGTATGAATGTTACTCGTTCAATGTTACTTCATACAAATCTCTTCAGTCTTTGTTTGTACATCCGTTTCGAGATTTCTGACTACTCACTTATGTTATGGGTGATCTTAGAGGCCTTTTGTACTCCAATCTTCTAATTTTAGGGTCTCCCTGCATTATGACGGAACATGTGGAAATAAATAGTCTGTCGCCTTTCGTGACAAGAACGTTTTAAAAATTGTACCAATATGGTTATATGATTGAAATTGTCAATATACTTACCTAATTTGGCAGTGAAGTAATGAATAAAATAAAATGTATCTAAATTCTAAGACTAATACACATTGGTGCCGATTCTCTTGTTCACAAACTAAACAAAATTTAAGTTCAGTGCATCTTTTTCTTTCTATTTCATTAAGAAAAGGATAGAAGATAAATTTTAGTTTAGTCCTGTCAAATTAATCAGCGCTTCACGTAAATTGACGTAATTTTAGTAGGCAAGTTTTTAATCACGTCTAAACTTGTATGGAGTATGACAAGCGCTGATTAATTTGACAGGACTAAACTAAAATTTATCTTCTGTCCTTTTCTTAATGAAATAGAAAGAAAAAGATGCACTGAATTTAAATTTTGTTTAGTTTGTGAACAAGGGAATCGGCACCACTGATGACTAATGACAGTGCTATTTTTACAAGTCCAATATTTTTTTTTTGTTTTATACAAATTTCGGAAAATATATCAACATGTTACGCCGTAATGATCGGAGTCCAACACCACATATTATGTATAAAATATGGTTATAAACAACGTTGTACGCAACTAGTCTTTTTTTATAAGTATCGAGCGTTTAAGCTATGACCATGTTCCCACTGTACTATAAATTGGGACAAAAAACATATATTGACGAAATCTTTGGTACCTTCGTAGAAAAACATCGTCAATGTTAACTTTTAGGCCATTTGGTGATAAGTCGGAGCATGGTCTAAGAAATATTTTTTAATAAAAATTAAAATCAAGACAGATAACACGTAAAACTGGCAATAATTAAACTTGAGTTATAAACGATATTTTTTAATAAAACGAAGGGAAAAAAAATGTAAAAAAATAATGCTTTTGTAAACTAAGCTGGTTATTTATTATAATAAGTAAATCTTCTAAAACTGGTATTTTTGTTTTATTTGACTAAACCTTAATTCATATCACTATTTACTACCGTTTACTTGTACACTGGGAATTAAAAAGAACAAAGTATTTGCAAATTATTTTATTATCTAATTATCACATAGTCTGTTTCTTTTTCAAAATACACCTATTAATTTACAAATCATTCTGTCATAAAAATATAAATCTGTATCTTAAACATAAATGATTATTACAATTCCGTTAATTGGAAAATTGTGTTGCTAGAAATATTATTTTGTCATTCTGCACATTACAATAATTACATTTCCAATCACTAATACTACATTTTACTACATTTATACAAACTACCTACTTCATAAAAATTGTCCTAATATAGAAATACCTAGATATAAAATTAAGTATATTAAAAATGAATTTAAACAGACCAAAAAGTTGCGAGTAATGGAATTATACAACATATTTCAATATGGCTTCTAAATGTTGTATGTAATTTTACGCTAAATAAAAGTCCTAACTATTATTTCTTGAAGGCAACATTGTCTATTTTGTTGATTCATGAAAAAAAACAATTTTATTGCAAAAAAAATATCTCGCTGTAATGAATTGAGCACATATTTTTGTACCGGTGACTAGAAATAGACAATGTGACCAGTAATCTTAAATAAACCTATATTGTAATATGGCAACATGGAATGACATGAAAATGGCTATAAAAAAAAATCTTCAATTAAAATAATATACAAAGAGTAATACTGAATTTTGTAGATTTTTTACAAACTTGCAATGAAATGAATAATGAAATTACCTACTTACTTAAAGATAAGTACCTATTTTAACATGCTTTGCACTTTTTGTCTTTCACTTTTATTTAAAAATATGATATTAAGTATTTCAAATAATTACATATCAAAATCTTCTAGATAAAGTCCATTTATTTTACCTATTGAAATAAAATAGCTGCCTACTTTTTCTTTACATTGTCTTTTCATTGGCGGTTTTTACACAAAATGGCTGATGTTGACAGATTCAAATCATGATTCTTACGAATATAGCAGTACACACGGCTTGATATCAAACTATACATTTCCAGTACTTATAGGGAGTTGTCCCACCGCCGGCGAGGAAGCGACTTAATCAAGAAATGTGCAATAGATATACATTCCGTGTAAACAAAAGATATGCATAAAGTTGATCGCCGACTGTTCACACCACCGGCGACGACTCGCTCCACTAGTTTGTTTCTGAGCGATACTTGCTCAGCGATGCTCGCTTAGCCGTCAGAACTCACGCCGAGAGACCAAACAGTGGAATTTCGCCCCGACCGAGTGGTGCGAGTAATCACCCGTCGCACTCGGACACTCGCTGATAGCCCAGCGACAAAACTATTGGAACTACACACTCGCTGCTTGCTGCTCGCCAATTCGTTTTCAGTTGCTAGTTCTACTCGCTACTCGTTAATCGCCGGCGGTGGGACAACTGCCATAAGCTAACCTATCATTGTACGGAAATCCTGTAGGTACAATGTGAGATCAGCTTATACTGGAAATGTAGGTATAGCTTGTTAAGTAGCCGTGTGTATGAGAATCTTTGGCTCGTGGTCAAAATTGGAATTAACGCCGCCATCTTATTTTTATTTACCTTGCACAATTTTTTTTTCAAAAATTTTTACCACCACCGCCACCTTGTCACCATCATTCCTTGTAGCACACTATGTAAAATTCAGGATGTGGGTAGCTACAATTTTGATTTTACTTCTTTTTCACATACTTAATCTACCTACCAAAGATATAAATATATCTAGATAGACAGTCAAAGCTGTGAATTCGTCGAAAAACAGCGTCCAACTGTTGGCCGCTAAATGTACACACACTACAAAAGCAAAATGACGTGGCGCGAGTGTAAAACGTAGCTGTCACGCACACCAGCATAACAAAGTTGGCTTGTTTGTTTTCGTTCCTTTGCAGCGCGACACTATCTAGACATATAAATAAACAAAGCTACCTACTGACTAAAATATAGGCACTGGGCAATTCTAATGATTGCGTTGATACGAGTCAAGTCTGCATACCTAAGTAAAAAAAAACAGTGGAATTTGAAAATCTATAGACGGCAACACCATCCTGTCCTACAAAAAAAAGAATTTGATACTTTGTCTTTTTGTTTTTGATAGGTTATTTTGTAACTCTTACCCATGTTTGCAAATAAATAAATGATTTGATTGATTTTTTGATTGATTAAATATTCAGATTTATTGTAGGTAAAGAATAGTCACTTTAGCACGATGCAGTGTGGATTTGATACAGTTTTGTCATCGTATGGAGGTAGAGCATAGGTAATGCAAAAATCAAAAGACAAAATATCAAAATCATTAGATCTACTTACAACCCCGAAACTGACATAACTGACTGACGTAAAAGTAAACCATATAAAAAACTTTTTGGGGTTACCAATTTATTTCATTGCAGACTTAGCGTGGCCATACTACGAATACCTAAACTTCTAAAACACCTGTCATTTTGTAGTTGTCTATCTTACCAAAATGGGTTCATTTATTCTTCAACATCGCAAACTATTAAAAAAGTTGTTTCTCTACTAGGAACATAACTTAAACATGATTCGTCTCCACTACATCCTCTACATCCTTCTTTTTCCTCTTCTTTCCTTCTAAATCCGCGTAAATGTCTTCTAAACTCCTCATTTTGGTCTCAGGAACGCAGAAGATTAGGTAGAAAACGTTTGACAGGCAAATGAAACTAAACACCCAGAAGGTAGAGTGGTAGCCTATCCAGACGTTGAGGGGGGCGAAGAGTTTGAGGAGTGCGAAGTCAGTGCCCAGGGATATTGCCATGATGAGGGTCGCTACTGTGCCTCGGAGCTGAAAGTAAAAAATTGTTTGATTAGAAAGCAGAACAGGGAAACACTTATATTGTAACTAAATAAAATAAAAAAAGTGTTAGAAATTTTATAGGAGTGGTTCTCATGCCTCGTATCCACTAGGCAACAATTGACGCGCAACACGTGACGCTCAATAGGTATGTTCGGCAACGTTGCACAACAGCGCGCGACGTAGCCAGCTGGCGCGCAATATGACGCGCGGCTTGTGTTTCCGTGCAACATGCAGTTGAGCATCAAAGCCATCAACCACACGGATATTACTGAATACATTTTCTTTATTTGTAAGTAATTTCTAACCCACCGACGTGGTTTTTCTCTTTTTGATGCATTTTTCGATAAAATTATAACCATCGCCGCTGAAATTAACACTAGTTCCTCTGGCGACATGTTGTCGACGACTGATCATAAGTAGAGAGACAACGTTGCTAAACAAAAGTTCCGCGCTAATTTACAACATGTTGAGCAACATGTCGCGCGCCAAATGTTGCCTAGTGGATACGAGGCTTCGAGTTGTAGCGTCTTGTCCACTTCTTCAATAGGTAAATGCCAAATGTCTCGCTTTGAAAATCTTGGAAAACTGATTTATACTTTCGGGTGACCACAGTGACATCCTTGAGTTACTCCGACTGGAGATAATCTTCTCATCCTTTTACAGTCTCTATGCTGAACTTCCAGACCTTGAAGCCTAATCAGCGACTATTTATAGGTATCTACTCAAAAAAAAAGTACCAGGCACACATAACACCAAAGAAGCTAAACTCCAAACATACCTGGAAGTTGAACATCTCAGTCATGATAACGAACGGCAGGGGTTGCAAACCGGATGCGTCAGCGAATATGCACACGCATAGCGCGACGATCGGCACCCAGCCAGGCATGAAGACACCTATACTTTGTAGGTAGAACCAGACTCCTAGGAGACACATGCTGAAGCCTGCTACCACGCTTGTTACTGCTAAGAGAGGCTGGAAAGAAAAGAAAAAAAAACGTTAACATAACTTTTCTAGCAAGGAGGTTACATATAAGTAACTATGTATGAGCAATTTACCACTGATTAAGGGTCAACTCACACCGAAAGAGCGGCGAAGGGCAGCGACCCGCTCGATAGAGAAGGCGCCCGTTTATGGAATTCGCCGGAATTCCCGCGGCGCCGCGGGCATCCGCGCGACTCGTTCGAGTTTCTCATGCGATAATAAGTATTATAGTAGGTAATGAAAATAAAGTTAAAATTCATATGATATTGAAACTGCGCTCCGCTTCGTTGCCCTTCGCCGCTCTTTCGGTGTGAGTTGACCCTAAATGCCCTGTGTCACTGTTCGGGTAGACAGTAGGTATCTGGGAGATGAATTCAAGAGATGGTTCATTTTAATAGTGCTTCCGAAATACGATCAGAGTGAGCGGTCGTAAAATATCACATTTTTAAAACAGATTGGATTAAACTGCCTGTGATCTCAATGGGTCAGTGTACCTTATCTCTACGATGTAAGACCCTAGTTCAAAAGAGTTTTATACCCGACTAAGGCAAAGCTTAAAAGTTGGAAAATATTTTTAAAGATATTTTTCTACTTCCAGCAAATAACAATGCTAAAACAAAATGCACCAGTAGGTAGGTAAATCTGCAACCAATCGTTCAATTTATCTAAGTTTGGTAAAAGCGTCACTATCACTACAATAGGTAATGCAATTTCCTTTTCAGTAACCTAGTTCTCGACAAGTTACTTAACAGGCCAATGGTTGCCTTTTTTTTCCGTGGGAAAATCCTCATGGGTAGGTACCCTCCTCTTGGGAGAACGGAGGGTTATGTCAGACTCCTACCGACTAAAACCCCACTGTTCCTACTACTACCATGTGTCGGGGGCTCGGGAGATACTTGTACATTCGCCGCACCCCCGACTGGTATCAGCCCGCCATGCCTAGCGGGCCCCATCACCCAGTGCGACCGATCTCACGACCGCACGTCCTCCCATAAAGGCGCGCATGCAACACTGCGTGCCTTCTCTTTGGGCCTGACTGTTCGGGCGACGACACAGCTCTAATTTCGTCGCCCGTAGGCTCGCAGGCCCCCTCCTTATGGTGGCCGGAGATCATTAAGCACCCTTCGATGCCCGGCTGCTCTTCTGGTGCGGTTGGAGTGAGAGGTATGCCTCTCTCCCTCTCCGCCACCTCCTTTACATGCATCATCTCCTCGCAAAAAGAGGCGACAGCAACCCACGCGTTTTCGCTTCTGACCATGGAAAACCACGGCCGAAAGCGAACTAATATTTGACTAAATAATTCGATTGGTTTCGATGAGAAATGGTTTCATTCTCAGGGTAGGGTTTCCTCGAAAATGGCTCCCTTTCCCAGTATTAATAAACCGCTTAGATCTGTCCAAAGCGTCGCCTCATTCTATAGAAATAGGTGCGTCAAGACATGACTGTACAAATTCCTATAATAACTGGGTCATCTACTTAATTCCTGCCTTACCGACCCTGATGACCCCTTTACCCTCCTCCAGGAGAGCAGTAGAGAAACCAGCACAGTGTATAAAAACAGACGCCTCCCGTCATTCTGACCTCGCCGCCGAGGTCCTTTGCGATTGTGACCGCGTCCCCGAGTAAATGATACTCCCCCCCGACCCTTGCTCGATAACGAGGTGCCAGCAGTTGTTGCAGCTGAGCGCGTAGCTTTAAATTCCCCGACTCATAATCATGATCAAAACTTTGATCCAGCCCGTCCCATCCTTGATGTCCTCCCTCCGGTTGACGCCCTAAGCCGAGGTTCGTACCCCATAGGTGGTGCCCTTAGCGAGCGTTCACCTAGTTTTAATTAGCATAGTTAAATAACCCCTGGCTGGAGGTTTTAAGTGTAGTAGCTTAAGGCACCCACAGGAAAAGTAGTCATGATCTCAGAGGTCAACTACGAGATGCCCTACCAAAAAAAAAACTTAGTTTCTGTAGGTATTCTTGACAATATAACAAGCTAGAGTAAGCCACGCTATTATAAAACCCAGTTGTATCTAAATAATAGAGTGATTAGTGAAATGATTAGTTAATAATCGCGTACCATGCTCTGACAACTCGTTTGAAACAAAGATTGTAGACAATTGAAATGAATTCTTGTCGATGTAGGTATACATCTTCTCGAGACTGCCATCATAAGTAATAAGGTACTATTTTAGGTTTTCTTGGCGTTTTCCACTAGTTTCCATGGAGATAAGTACCTAGTACCTAGTGGTTACCTAAGTACTAGGTAGTTGTGTTTTATTGTTCCTGTGATTGTCTACTTTTATAGGCGTCTGAATGGTCTCATGACCTACATAAGCTGTAATCTTGATAATGACAAGCTTGGTTCTGATTCAGCAATTAAATCTTGTAGCCTCTCTCTCGTCTCGCGTTTTAGTTTTTTACTTGTATTAGGTACTTGTTTTGGTGTATTAAGGTACAGCTCTGCTTAACCCTTCGGGGATAAACTTCGGTTGTCCTGTACCTTAAATACAGTGCCCGCCATGAAAGAAGGCCTGCGGAAAATTGTGGAACTATTTTTTTTTAATGCATTGGCATAGACACTAGCGCCGCGTCAAAGGCCTTCTTTTGTGGCACGCAATGTACGTCTAAAGAAAAAAAAACATACTTAGCATATTAGCTAATAATGTTTCCACTGCTGGGACAAAAGCCTCGTCTCCGTGAGAGGAAGTGGGCTGTAATCCATCACGCGGACCAAGTGCGGGTTGGTAGATGTTAGGTACAGACGCCAGCACATCAAGCTACTACAATCTGTCAAATTTATTTAATAGATTTTCAACTGTATCGCTGAAGTGTAAGGTTCAAAGTTGATTGGGAATATTTGACAGTTTCGGGTAGCTTGATGTGCTGGCGTCTGTACATGTCTTCGAATCTTTCATTCTAGGACATGCCGGTTTCCTCACGATGTTTTCCTTCACCGTTTTGAGAGCAGAAATAATTGAATGGATTAATTGTTGATTAAATAATTTACACAAAGTAAAGCACAGAAAAAACTACATGCAGGACACAAAATTATCTTTATAAGCACATTTTGAGGCCACTGGCACTGCGATATTCGAGTGGGGTACATAACCAATGTTTGCTTGACTTTTTATAATTACACTTAAGTATCACCTCCTACATAAACATGGGACCCTCAGAAAGTTTTGCGATACTAGAAAAAAATATAAGTAGTACAGGTTATAATTTTTTAAATTATATCTTTCAAAGAACTCTCCATTGGCGTCTATACACAGTTTCATACGTCTAAACCAATTTTCATAACACATTTTCCAGTCCGCATCAGACCCCTTTTTAATCCCCTTCTCAAATGCAACCAGTGCATCTTCCGGTAGGTAATGAAAACTGTTTTCCCTTGAGTAGATTATTTATTTTGGGGAACAAAAATGATAAAGCCATCCGTAATGATATCTTAAACGCGCCGAGACGAGCGTGCTTCAAATTTTGCTATCATGTCTTGGCACCATTCTACTCGAACCTCCTTCTGAGTCTGCTTTAGATTTTGCGGTACCAGCGTGAAACTATATTCCTTACCCAAAGATGCCCGTGTAGAATTTCATGCTCACTTCCCGATCCAATCTGCAGTAGGTATATGCTGAACCTCTTCATATATAATTCGCCTATTTTCTTGAATTAAATTTTTCACAGCCAGCACGTTTTGTTATGTACACTTCTTTCTTCGTCCGCCAAAACTACTCGACCACGCATAAATTCGTTGAACCAGCGGAAAACAGTCGCTTTAGAAGGGCTTTTTTTCTATGAACCCATTTGAAGTCTTTCAAACGATTCTTCTGGTTTCAGTCGACATTTGAAATGGTACAAAATCATCGCGCGAAAATGTTCTCGTTGTAAATCAACTTTTCAGTAAGACAGAGTATTTTGATTTTGCTCGTAAAAAAATGTGGAGGGAATTTCGAATTTGGAATGTTATGTTGACATCAAAACCAGCCAGAGTCCCATATACCTACAAAAACTGTTAGTCGCATAACTTTCTGAGTGACCTGTGTATGTTTAGATCACGGAGTATTTCTATACTCCGTGGTTTAGATGCTACAAAATCGAAAGCAATAAATGTCTTTATATGAGAATCAGCTCATTAGAATAAGGCCGCGTCCTATTCAAAGCGATTGTCCCGCGGATACGCAATCGATCGCGTGTTTGCATAGGTACTTAAGTCACTTTCTGTTCGGAAAACCGGAAAGCGCCCTCTGTCGGCGCGACCATGCGTTCAGGTTCACTGAACAAAAAGTTTGAACGATCGTGTATTCGCGACGATCGCTTTTAAATAGTAATCATAATCATAATCATCATTTATTGCATTCATGTAGTTTACAAGTTGTTACAAGTTTAAATAGGTTTCATACATGAACCCTGCTAGGGCACAGCAATATACATAGTTTAATGTGCTACAGTGTCACAATATTAAAACCACTGTGCTTAATCAATTACCTAATACTAATTTTACATGGTTATGAGATGTCCATCATTTATCATTTAAATATAATATAAATAAGTTACTGTCATGATATAATATAGGATAGGGTAAGAACAATTAATTTGTCATCAATTCCATTCATAAATTAAAATAAGATAAAAATTAAAATTAAAACAAATAGCGATAACAATAATAATCATGAAACAACACATCATATCATAGGTAAGTAGTAAGTCAAGATTGTAGGTGCTGTGTGTATTGTGTACAGGTCTGAATTTCAATGTCAAGATTTACTTATCGTCAAAGAATTCCTTTAGAGTGTAATACGATTTTAATATAAGGTATTTTTGGAGCAGTGATTGCCACGTGGCTTAGTTTGTTGCCAAATGGATGAAATTCCAAGAGACTGTTCCGTTAGGTAAGGGCTTCTTCACAATACAATTTGCGTTTCTGATTTGGTCAGAAAAAGATTCGACGCGCTTGTTTCACGAACCGTTATCGATAGATACGCTACCACTTCCACAATTTCGCCCGAAAGTAAGGTTACAGTCACAAAACCAGAGGTAGGTACAGACGCCAGCACATCAAGCTGCTCGAAACTGATAAATTTTCCCAATCAACTTTGAACCTTAAACTACAGAAATAAAGTTGAAAATCTATTAAATAAATTTGACAGATTGTAGTAGCTTGAAGTGCTGGCGTCTGTACCCACGTAGCTATTATGTTCTAACCATAGATATAATTTCATATATCTATGGTTCTAACTTTAAATGAAAATAGAACAGAAAGCTAGCCGCATATCCTGCACGCTAATAATGTAACACACTTTCAATCACATTATGAATGATTTTGAAAGTTATCGGTAATCCATTGCTTCATGTCAAAAAATTTGTCTGCTCAACAACGTAATTATCGCAGTTAATGTTGTTGAACGTCAAAATGAAAGCCATTGCTATTATAAGCCGACATTCATACGGACGTAATAAAATCGCGGCGATTTTTTGTTCCTGCACTGGATTTTCAACGCTCTGCTTACCGCCAAGAGTTGAAAATCCAACAGTGTGTTTTTTCAACGCGCTGGGACGAGAGGGCGTCCCAGCGCGTTGGATTCTCAACACTCGGCTTAACACCGAGAGTTGAAAATCCAGTGCGCGATAAATTCCGCCGCGATTTTATTACGTCCGTGCGGCTGAGTGTATAACGCAATTAATTACCCCGCAGGTACCTAGGCCATGCCCATGGCAAGACCTTACCTAGCTAAGACATAGGAAGGTAGGTACCTTCTTTGCCAGCGAATCGCGCCTGTGTTGTTAAAAAGATCACAGTATGCAGTAGCTCTAATAACGTCTCAAATTAGCCAATTCAATGAGACAAATGCATTATAACTAAAAATAAAATGTTTATCACTCATCCATAAGCCAATAGACATCTTTAGACAACTCAAATGTCGCAGGCGTTTAGAATAACTAAGAAAAACCAGCGGGGTAATAGCGTACTTATCACACAATCAATCTGCCTAGCCTTTTCCCAACTATGTTGGCGTCAGTTTCCAGTCTAACCGAATGCAGCTGAATACCAGTATTTTACATGGAGCCACTGCCTATCTGACCTCCATAACCCTGTAACTGGACCCTGTTTGCTTCAAAAACGGTGAAGGAAAACATCGTGAGGAAACATCTCAAGCCTGAGAGATATTTCTCGATAAGCCTGTGAAGTCAAGTCAAAGGCCGATGGGCGGCTTTAAAACTCTGACACCAGGTCAGCTACTAACCACACGAAAAGAAGATGAACCCTGTAACTAGGTAATACGATACCCCTTGGTAAGTCTGGTTGTCTTTTGGGCTTCTGACGACTCGTAACGACTGTCAAAGATCCACGAATGACAGCCGGGACCAACGGCTTAAGAACGCGGCGACGCATGAATTGTCCATTGAAACTTAATACCTAGATAATTTGCAATTTGGGCATATTTCCTCCATAATTATTATGTTGTTATTCGGATTTAGACAGTGTTTATCTAAGCTCCTAAATAATTTTTTTTCAAAAATATTTTCTAAATGAAGTTTAAACGAATTTAATTTCGCACATTTTTACAGGGTAAATGACATGTTTTCATATTGTTTTTTCTGTATTATAAACAACAATATTTATAATATTGTTTCCGTAGAAGCATAGCTTATATTATCAAGTTACAAAATATCGAAAAATATTTAGTTTTCATTCATCATTTTTGGTATTACGGAACACATCCGAATTTATCATAAATTTTTGAAAGCTAGTAGTGCTATTGCGTCAAGCAATAATTGTCAATGTGTGCGTGGTAGTATTGCTCACTGTAGGTGTATATCGCTCCGACAGGCACTCACACTAGCGCAACGTGCTTGGAATTGAATTTTGCAAACATCTCGATTTGTAGTTGCGAGCCGTGTTCGGGTTCGAAGAAAACCGATAGGGAAATCGTGGCCCCCGGCAACATGGCATAGGAAGGAACACGGGTGGGTTTTAGTCAGTAAGAGTCTGACACGCCCTCCCGCTCCACCCAGAGCGGGAGAAGTTATTCGATAATTTCCCACCCAAAAAAAAAAAAAAAAGGCCTCTTAACATGCTTTCCGAGGCACAGAAAGTACGTTCGTAACTAACACACACAATTGATCGCAATGGGTTTCATTTTGACAGTTCACACACGTTCATTACGTTGTTGAGCAGACGAATTTTTCAAACCTATGAAGCAATGGATTAGCAATAAGCTTCAAAACGCTTGGATTGTTATTGAAAGTACCGGTCAACTGCCCTAACTTCGCCTGGCGTCCTATTCATTTTACTTGTATGGTAATCGAAACTTTGAGTTTTCATAGAGAGCTTTAAGTTTCGATTGCCATACAAGTAAAATGAAAATAGTTATTTATGCAACTGTTAAGTATTTTTTTTTTTTTGGGTTGGAAATTTTCAAATAATTTCTCCCGCTCTGGGTGGAGCGGGAGGGCGTGTCAGACTCTTACTGACTAAAACCCACCCGTGATCCTTCGGTTGCCCTGTTACCGGGGGCCACGATGTCCCTTTCGGCCCATATTCGCAGCCCCGGCAGGCATTGGCCCTAGCGGACCCGCGCGCATGGAACACAACGCGCCGTCGACCCGGGCTTGGCCCTTTTCGGACGGCGAGCTACCCATTGCTCACCGTCCGCAAGCCCGCGCCTACGGTGGCTGGAAATCGGCTCGCGATTCCCGCCCTGGGCGTCTCCTCCTGCGGCGGTTAGGGGCGTGAGGGCGCGAAATTTGCCTCTCCCTCACGCGTTCCGCCTCCTCCTTCGAGAGCATTACCGCTTCGCAAAAGGAGGTGACGGCCTGCCATTTCCTCTCGCTCCATACTATGGCCTGAACCAGGGCCGGACGCGAGAGATCACCGCCGCCGATCGCCTCCGTGAGGACACGGCGATGCTCCGCCCAAGCCGGGCAGACCTCCACCGTATGCTCCACCGTGTCCACCGGGCGATCCACACAATGGTGACACCCGGGCGTTTCCTCCCGCCTTATCCTGAACAGGAACCTCCCGAAACAGCCGTGTCCGGTGAGGACCTGCGTCAGGCGGAAGGTGAGGGCACCGTGGTGCCTCTCAAGCCACTCCTCAAAGAGGGGTCTTATCGCCGCAATTGTGGCGTGCCCAAAACAAGACTATCTACACCCATGATATGAATCCTCTATAAAAAGTACTGAAACCGTACCTACTCGTACTTAGGGTGTTGTCCAATATTGTTTTCTCGACTTTTCTGTTAATAATTGGTTAGAAATGTCCTTTACTGCATTAGTTATTAAAGCTAGTATCACTCAATTTTGTAAACAACAAAGTAATAACATTTTGCAATACTATTATCGAACAGAAATAGCGGAATACGACGTCAATTTGAATAAACAATTTTTTTTTAATTACGGCGCTGTGGTAGTGAAACGCGCGTGCATGAAAAAGTTCTTTTTTTGAAATTTGAGTTGTGTGATGAAATTTAGTACAACATTATAACACTCATTTGGATGATATTATGGTTACTATGGCACTGGCTGTTTTAATGTTGGCAATAAGCTAACAGTTTCAAAAACTTTTATAGAGGTTTTATAGCATGGGTGTAGATAAAGATAATTATGTATTAGGTACTTCTTTTTTTATTATAGGCAAACATAGCACGCCAGGTGAAGTTAGGGCAGTTGACGGTATGTTACGCAAGGTGGAGCCATTAAAGAAAATTGCTGGCATAAAACAAACGTTCTCATAATTTGCTAATTGAAATAACTTTACTGTTTTTGCTGTTTCGCCTCGTGTCATATACCTAAGTGGAGCAGGTTTGTACGAATCCGTACCATAATTGCGTAATGCACGATAAATCACAATTTGTTTTGATTTGAAACAGATTGCTAATCCATTGCTTCATAAGTTGGAAAAAAAAATCTGCTCAGCAACGTAAATAACGCAGTGAATGTTGTTGAACTGTCAAAATTTAACAAATTTATCATAATCGTTTACGAAAATAAGTTACGCAATTAGGGTACTGGACTCCTTTTTCGTGTGGTTAGTGACTAATCTGGGTAAAAGTTTAAGTATATGCCGCCCACGGGCCGCTGACTTGGCTTCATATGCCGTCGAGAAATATCTCTCAGGCATGCACTCCTGAGTGCTACTGAGAAATTCCATATATCTTGAAACTCGAAAACAGGGCCAGACTACGCTTAGCTGTTGCAATAGCGACCACTACCAGCGAGGCAGTTGATAAATAGCTAAACTGGTCATGAGCGAAAAAAACTGGTTTATGTGATAATTATGTCATTCCCATATAGAAATAGGTATCAACTAAACTACATCTTTTTTTCGCAAAACTAAAAAGTGGTTTTCGAACAATTAAAAATTTTCTTTACCTTTAAACGTATATGTATTGGTGTACCTACTTATTTGTCTCTTCAAATTAGCTTAAACATTCCAAATGTTTAAAATAACATTAAAAATAACTCATTTTTTATGTTATTTTAGTATTTTTTTTATTAATACACTCAGGCATATCTGCAAGTGTCTGGATCTTGGTCTAACTACTGCACAGGATCTTCTGTTCGATACCCGGGTCAAGCAAAAGGGTTTGTAAGTAACCGGAGTCTGGATTGGTGCCTGGTGGTGATTTTACGGCAATTTGTTTATCGTCTATATTATTACAGGGCTTAAATATAACCAGTGATGGCGAAATATGGGTGTCCTCCGTTTACCCTTATGAGGATTACCCTCAGAGGAAAGAAACAAATGAATAGCTAATTCTTACCTTCCTCCCAGCCCTGTCAACAAGCTGGCACGCCAAAAACGACCCAAAGATCTGCACAACAGCGAGCAATATCGACTGTTTGTTCGGCGACAAGGCGATGCGTGTGTCAGGATCTCTGCTCGCTTCAGTGAAGATGTGGCTGGCATAGACTAGCACGGCGATGCAGCCGCAGAACTCACGGGTGAGGTTCACTATGAGGGCCACCCAGAACGCTTTGACGGTTGTCTTGTCAGAAACTGTTGGAGGAAAATAGTCTTTAGTATCCTGAGCATAAAGCATAATCAGCCAATAATGCTCCCACTGCTAGGACACAGGCCTCCTCTCTTCGAGTGGGCTGTAATCTACCACGCGAACCCAGTGCGGGTTGGTAGATGTCACATGTCTTAAAAAATTTGGTTCTAGAACATGCAGGTTTCTTCACGATGTTTTCCTTCATCGTTTTGAGAGTAGTGGTGATGAAATTATTTACACAAAGTAAAGCGCCTGCCTGGCAGCCCTGGATATAGATTTTTTTTTGAGGCAGGGCAGAAACTGCCGTCTGCCACCCCCCACCAAACTTTTATGGGGATGCGCTAGGTTAGCCCCCGCGAAATTGTATCAAAATGAAAATTTTGGCAGCATCGATCGATAATGTGCCAATTCAACAGGGGCGCCAATACTGTTGTAAAAAGAAAAAAAATGGAAAGATTATAAATATGCTGCGCGTCTCATTTATTGCAAAGTTGCTGTGTGCTGGGTGGTGTACTTGTCTGCTACGCTTGAATTTGTTGCAAGTCAGAACCGTTACCACTGGGCCACCACTGCTCCTGTATCCTGAGCACATGGGTGAACATCACAAAGATAAAACTTAAATATGTTACAAGACATATCACATAGCCGTTATTTAAGCATTCCGTATATCAACCTAAGTAACATTCAGCAATATTATTGCTGATTGCTCGATTATTGTCGGTGTAAGCAAACGCTGTTTACGAGAGCACGTAGTAATTCGTAAAACACTTATTCTTTTGTACTCAGCAAAAGAAAAATCGATCTTGCTAGGTCTCATATCTGGGAAAAATCGTTTTCTTCGTATTTTCACTCAAAGTTTCGCCCAAAGTTTAGAACAAGATGGCTACCTGTTAATAATGACATGGCAGCATGGAATTAGTAAATACCTACTATCATGGCAGCATGGAATGATGGAATTAGTATGTACTATACATGGAATTATTATGACTTTCATAAACTATTTAATGAGCATTATCTATTTTGACCAGAGCAGAGCTCGGTCGCCCAGGTACTTTAATACTACGTGGTCGACCGAGCTCTGCTTGGGTGAAAATAGAAATAAACATATCGTCCAGGTATACCAACGTTGTATCACATTCCCGAGGCTGTGACAATAGAGAAAACGAATTTTCCCAGATATGAGACCTAGCTAGATCGATTTTTCGCCCCGTAAACCACTATATTGCAACTTTCATCGAAATCGTTAGAGCCGTTTTCGAGAACGTGAGTACAAATTTATAAACAAACAAATATACAAACATTGAAAGAAAGAAAGAAAAATAAGTTTAATTGTCACAGAAACACGTGCATAAAAGAAAAGAATAATAAAATAAAATAAAACAATAGATTTAAATATAATCACGAGCACAAAACAGAAATATGCGGCAGCTGCTGGCACGTCATGACTGTGACAAGAAGGCTTCCACTCAGCATGATGCCGTGCTATGGAGACCCACAGCACAGCGCTGATTTTCAGTGGTCACCCAAAAAAGTCGTACGGAAACCAAGGTTCAATGAATTAAATACAAAATAGATAACAAAATCGCCTTCTTCAACTGGAGTAAGCTGTTTCGGTATGGAATCCCCACTATAGTAAATACTCCGATATGGTCGAAAAAGTACAAAGAAAGTTTTTAAAGGCTATGCATTTTCGTTGCTATCGTACTTATACATCCTACAACGACCTACTGAAGAAGTATCATCTGCAAAGTTTGAAGTCTAGACGAATTATGTTGGAAACGATGTTCCTGTTTGATCTGTGCAATAATTATGATTGTATGGATATTCGCAACAAAATTAGTTATGTAGTACCCAGAACAACGATATGCCGTGGAGTGCGCGCAAGACCTCTATTTGCAGTAAGTTCTTGTCGTACGAACGCAGGCTTGCGTGCACCCTTCGCGCCTTGCGTCGCCTTGCCAATCAATACAACAAGATCTTTGAAGACATCGACTTTTTTTCTGTCTCTGCTCAAAAATTTAGAAGTGTTATATACAAAACAATTTTGGATCAAAATGGTTAGATTAATATTTACTCATTCTCTCTCCCTCTCTCCTTCTCTGTTCTTTGAATGCCTGTCTTTGTTTAAGTTCACTACTAACTACTTTTCTGTTTTAGTAGCCTAGAATAGCGCACTGTTAGATATAGCTTTTAATATGTTGTGGAAAATGTCGTAGGTTATACATTTGTAACTCTCGTATATTTATAACTTAGTATAAGATTTTAATGTATAACTGTTTATTTTCCCGAACAAATAAAATAAAATAAAACAAATAGTACCTACTTAAAATGTAATGCTACTTTACAACCAATTATATGATTAAATAACACAGAAAATTATCCGCAGGCATTACCGTGCGTGCATAAAAAATAAATATATTGCTCGTTTAATAGTATAGGAATATATATAAGTATATGTATATAAATATTGCTCGTCTAAAGTCCCGTGGTATCCGAGCGGATACAAGTCACCCACGCGGCTTACATCTCTATTTGTACTTGCTGTAATGGCTATTATCGTCTGTGAATTTTTCTGTCTATGGTCGGATAAATATTCTTGTCAAATAAATCGACTAAAAGCAAAAATATGAATAGGCAACATTTTAAAAAAAATGTTGAAAATGACATTCCCGCGCGGTAAAATGTCAGTCAAACGTCACTCCCGGGACGCGCGCGTTCGCTGTAATAATTCGTTTTTTAATGGTTTTTGTGTGTAAATCTTCGGAAAGTGGTGATATTTTCATTTTGAAGTAAATATTACATCGTTTTAGATAATATTCGCACTAAATAACATCATATTATACCTATTTTGACCCAACCAAAAAAGTGTAAACAAACAGATAAGAGAAAGTTCACGTCAAAGAGAAAGTTGTGATATTTTGTGGTTTTTCTGTATGGATCTGATCGGTAAGTGTTTTTTTTTTATTTATTGATACATATTTCATCGGTTTAGACAACATTTAGAACAAAATACAACAAAAAAATATTTTTTTGGGACGGAGAAAGTTACGTAAGCATTAGAAATTCTAGATCATCTAAAATCTAGATTTTTTGAATTTTTTGTTTTGAATGTTTGTCTCTAAAAACGCTTTTGTTAGTTATAACTTATCTATCCATAATGTACCCTGCAAAATTTCGTGTGAATTGGTACGGTAGTTTTATCAGAAATCGTTATCACAAAGAACAAAAGAAATAATAACAAAAGCGGGTAATAAAGATAAGTGAACGTTGTTTACAAAGACTGCAACCATTTGAAACGTATTCCTGATCTATTCGAGTAGCAAAAAACATTAACAATACTACTTGAGACGTTGTAAAGAAATCCGAGTGTTTGTTTATTTAAGTGCGGTCGTAAAACTGTCACGGCGCGGACCACCCACGGCGCCTGACCGGTTAATAGTATAGGAATTTACAGTGAAAGGAACATAGTTCCAAATGGTGTCCCACGACACCTTTCCTTTTTTTAATACTGTTATGAGAGAGACGCGAAAGACTTTCGGTCGGTATTGTTTGTCCTATCTCCAATTACAAATGTTACACAACCTAACCTTTATGAAGGTCATCATTAAAGGACAGTTGATATTTGATATTGTTCACGTAACGCTTCATTTTAACAATGTAAATTTTAAAGGGGTTGAAAATTGCCGGTTAACGTTTTTAATTTTAATTTTAGGAAGGTATAGGTACTTGAAGTTCTTCACCCACGCTCAAATTCCAAATCCAAGGTAACGAATTTAATTAATTAAAATTTCCGAAATCAATATAACTGAGAAATTTATAACCTACTGTGGATATCTTGCAGCATAGGTAAAATAATACATTTGCAGCCTTACAAATAAAACGTGTGATAAAAGTCATACTCGGGAATTAACTAAGAATAAGCAAAATTGTCTTGGTTGTACGAATATAAATGTCAACGCCATATTTGGTATATAAGTGATAGGTTTCAATTTATTAGTTCGTAATTGTTGGATATTGTACTGGCAACACCTAATATGTCAAAATGGGGGTAAGAACGACCTTCTGGGTCAGGCACTCGTGACGGTAAGACGTTCTTAGTGGCTGTGTCGGTAAAAAGATAGATATTGGCATAGGATTGGTTGGAAATCTACTGTAAATTGAGATAACCTGTTAGTTTTATGGTAAATGTTAGAATACTGATTGAATTGTGATATTATGTGGGGAAAAGGAGATGTGATAGTATGGTGTAGAATATTGAATTTGATGTTGGCAAAGAAATATAAATGACTGACAAATTATCTTGGTGTTTCAATATTATTTTCCTTATCCCTGAAATATTGTAAATATGTAGTTTTATTAAATAGCTTTAGATTATGATATTGGGGTAACGACTTCCAGATTCATTTGGGTATTAGGTAGTATCTATTTTGAGGTTAAATAATTATATTCGGAATTAAATTAGTTATTTTAGAGTAAGGATGGTTCTTATTTCGTAAGTTATTCTTTGTTTATTTGGCACAGCCTTTAGTATAAACGAATTTAAAACATCGTTCTATTGCCGTCATTTGTTTTTAGTTGACATAGAAATATATCCTATGCTTGCTGCGTCCCGCGGTTTCAGCCGCATAAGTCTCGAACCCCTAGAAATATCGGAATAAAAGGTATCCTATTTCTTTTTCCAGGTCGTGGTCTACCCATATGTCAAATTTCATCCAAATCCGTTCAGCCGTTTTAGCGTGAAAGCGTAACAAAGAAACTAACTTAGTATCCTAACTGATATTAGTTAGAATACTATTAAATCCAATACTAAATATCTATTTGTAATCACATTCTCGAAAACGGCTCTAACTATTTCGATAAATATTGCAATATAGGAGTTTACGGGAGCGAAAAATCGATCTAGCTAGGTCTCATATCTGGGAAAATTGGTTTTCTCTATTTTCACAGCCTCGGGAATGTGATACAACGTTGGTATATATACCTGGACGACATATTTATCTATTTTCATCCAAGCAGAGTTCGGTACTTTGTTATTGTTTATCGCTAAATGTATTAAAAGTACCTATGTCAAAGTCAAATAATTTATTTCAAATAGTCACTTAAAGGCACTTTTGAATGTCAAAAACAAGAAAATAGAATTGATTCTAGTCGCCCTTTCCAAAAGGTAGTTTCGTATGGAGAAGAATGGGCAAGAAACTCCACCGTTACTCTTTTATTTTTTTTCAACGTTATGATAAAAAACTGGCCAAGTTTATTTGAGACTAGCCATAGTCAGGTCCTTGAATATAATGAAGGATAAATATTAAATATGATAAATCATTACTCGGGCACTGAAATTAAAAACTTTCTCATAGAAAATCCCGAAAAATTATGCGTGTCTTTAGGTTCATGACATCTGCTCTTGCGACAGTCAACAACATTGTTAAAAAACAACAAAACACGCCCACAAATTAAAAAAAAAACAATTACGAGTACCAGGAACCCATAAATGTAAGGCGATTGACACCGCCGCAATGTTTAACCCCAAACAAAACGTTACCAATTGACATTTGACACATGCAAAATGACAGAAGCGAATTAAATGGCCGCCGGAATTGAGAGTGATGGTGGCTGGTCAAGAATCAAGGACATTTTGGTAGCCACGTTTTATAAAGAGGTCGGGTCAATCAGTACGTCATCAATTATTGGTGTCGCATTCATAATAATGCGAATATTTTGTTGTTTGTTTATTGATTAAATTCTGTTTTGGTCTGCCATAGCACGATGTATTACGTGTTGTCATCATTAGATCTCATCATCTTTCTGCTATTGTCCCTTGTTATTTGGTTTTTTTTTTTTTTACGTCGTGTTTACCGCAAATAAACGATTTTTCTTTCTTTCTATCGACCTAAACCCCACGGTTCCTTCCACTACCATGAGTCGGGGGTCCGGGAGATACTTGTACATTCGGCGTACCCCCCGGCTGGTATCAGCCTGCCATGCCCAGCGGGATCCACCACACGTCCTATCATAAGGGCGCGCATGGATCACTGCGCACCGGCTCTTTGGCTCTATTTTGCCCTGTCAACCGTTACACCTTCGACCTATCGCACTCGGCTTAAAATCTAAAATTGTGTAAGTAATTTGAATGGTACGAGTAACCGTTTCTTTTCATTTTAAAATTGTGTTTGTTTCTAAATAAATAATGGTCGTGGTACTCGTAGTACTTCTGCTGAGTCTGGATTTGTTACTAGTTGATGGCAATAGGATCGCCCCCTAATTTAATGGGAAATAAACATAACTAAAGAAATGGGGTGCACTAGGTAGGTAGGTACACCTCTGCCAAACCCTTCGCGGAAAACAGCTGTGAAGTTATGTTACTTCTCCGGAATAGACATTTCAAGACAAAGATCTCTAAGTAAGAGCACTACTAGTCCGTATTAGAAAACAGTAACTAATGTGTTTACAGCATGAACGAGGCAAAATATTTTTCTTTTTTCATACTCTGAAAGTACTTAGTCTTAGTGTTTGTTTGATCCGAGTGGTGGGTGGAAGACGCTGCTCCCCATTTTTGGGCGGGAAAGACTCATAGTAATTGCTTCCCTTTCTAGCGCGGGAATTAATTTAAAAAATAGAAATAAATTTGGTTAGTTAATCGGCTACGAAAAATTTTGCTTATTTAGAAAAAAAAACAGTTAAAAAAAAATGCTGCGGTCTTGTGAGTGTATACAGCCAGTGTAAATAAAAAAAAAATACCAAGTGGCGCGGTGTGTTCCATATTTAAAATTATACTACTCATGTTATTATTTAGAAAAACTAAGTCTATTTTTACTTTCCTTAGATTCAAAATGAAAAGTATTTAACACGGGTGAAAGTCATTAACTCCTTTCGACCCTTGTATGTCGGGAGTAAATCTACAATTTCGGGAGTCACTTGTAATTTTCGTAAACATCTCCTTAAATGTCGTGCATGGACCTCTTCCTGAACGAAATGATAATTATTATGACATTGAGTTAGAAGGAATTAGGAGACGACTCAAACCTCTTCCAATTTCCGCGTTTAAAATGAATTGTTTGTTATTGTTTGTCGACGTTGGAGATCTTATAGTTCATAGGGCAGTTTATTTCTAACTTTCTGCGCCCCGCAGTTTCACCCGCGTAAATCTCGATCCCGTGGGAATATCGGGATATAAAGTATCCTATGTAACCCACCAGGCCATGGGTTACCCATGTGCCAAATTTCATCCAAATCCATTCAGCCGTTTTAGCGTGAAAGCGTAACAAACAAACATACAAAAAATCTAATCTTTCTCTATAGGTAATTGCTTTAGTTTAGACAAACATTCAGAGCAGTCACCGGGCAATTGACTTCTAATCTCAATTCTAAACGCTTAGCAGACGGGTTGGTGGCCTGAACTAAGCAGAAATAGGTTAAAAGTGGAATTTCCGAAAGCCAGTTGAAGCCCAAGAGAATTGAAGACGAATTTGTTACTAAAAATATTTGAGGGCCAATATTCCATTAGCGTTTGAGCATACGGCTGATAGACTAAATATGCAGGGTCAAATAAAATTAGCAAAAAAGAAAAAAATTACATTCGATTTTGTCACCCGCATGTGCGAAACCAAGCCGACCCGAAAGAGTGTTTAGCTCGCCTTTCCTTACTTTTTCGCAATGGAATAAATTACATTGATGCTTCCATATGCGGGCCAGTACCACTAGCATAATCAGCCTATAATGATCCCACTGCTGGGACACAGGCCTCCTCTTTTCGGGAGGGAGTGGGCTGTAATCTACCACGCGAGCCCAGTGCGGGTTGTTAGATGTCATATGTTTTTGAATTTTTGGTTCTAGGACATGCCGGTTTCCTCACTATATTTTCCTTCACCGTTTTGAGAGCAGTGGTGATGAAATTATTTGCACAAAGTAAAGCGCCTGCCTGGGTTCGTAAGTCAGAGTCGTTACCACTGGGCAACTACTGCTCCTGTACCCTGAGCATATGGGTGAACATCACAAAGATAAAACTTAAAGATGCTACAAGATCCATACCATTTCCGTTATTTACGCATTCCGTACTTCAACCTAAGTAACTTAACGTTCAGTAATCATTATTGCTGGGAAATGACGTTTACTGTCAGTGTAAACAATCGCTGTTTACGAGAGCACCTAGTAATTCGTAAAACACTTATTCGGTCCCGACTTACAAGTGTACCTGTAAGTCGGGGCCTTACAAGTGTACTTGTAAGTCGGTGCTTACAAGTGTACTTGTAAGCTGCTACCGTACTACTATTAGATGAAAAATACTTACACAATAGTTTCGGCGAGAACTTAGGTTCACTTGTAGTCTGCTCAATAATCAGTCGGTTCACTTCTTCAGAGATAGACTTGTCATCTACAGGCAGAGAACGCAGCCAAGCTAGTACCTTTGCTGTTTCCTGAAACAAAGTTAAATTTAGCACAAGACAGAAGAAGAATGCCTATGTCCAGCGGGGTAATTGTGTAACACACTCGCAGTAGTATTTTGACAGTTCAATAACATTCATTGCGTTATTGACGTTGTTGAACAGACAAATTTTTCGAACATATGAAGTAATGGATCAGCAATATCTTTGAAAATGATTCAGATTGTGATTGATCGTGTGTTACGCAATTAAGGTGCAGGTTTGATAGTCCTTTGGCTATGATGGTTCATGTAATAACATGTAATTGTAAAATTGTAAGGTATCTATATCAATCAAACTTCCTAGCCCTGCTAATTATGGCTGGAAAATGACGATTATTGTAGGTGTAAAAAATCGCTGTTTACAAGACACGTAGTAATTCGTAAAACACTTATTCTTATGTACTCAGCTGACAGGTGTCAATATCTTCTTGTCGCACATACCGCAGTATCTCAAGACGAAAGTCTTTGACCAGTGAGCGTTGCCAGTGATGACCTATGTTACTGAAACGTGGTCGCTCACAATGGGCGTTATTAGAAGGCTAAAATTCACCCAAAGGGCAATGGAGAGGGCTATGCTTAGAGTTTCATCGAATCAGAAATGAAGAGACCCACAGGAGAACCAAGGTAACCGACATAATTTGAAGAAGCCCAAAGAATTGCCAAACAAACAGATGGCCGATGGTGATCGCGTACCAGAAGACGTAGCGTTGGAAGGCCTCTCACAAGATTGATCGATGACCTGGTGAAGGACGCAGGAATCTGCTAGATGCGGGAAGCACACGGTCGAAGTGGCGGTGCTTGGGGAAGGCCTATGTCCAGCAGTGGACGTCTTTCGGCTGAAATGATGATATGTATACAGGGTGGCAGGGACATCGACGCGAAAACTATTACCATGGATTTAGTACATGATTCTGAACCCCCCTGCGTTGAAATTTTCGTTGGGTATTTTAAAAAAATCTGCTGTTCCATACATTTTGACCGCGTAGGTATTGCACTTTTCTATGAAACAGCTGATTTTTTTAAAAATAACCGACGAAAAATTTCAACGCTGGAGGGTTCAAAATCATGTACTGAATCCATGGTAAAAGTTTTCGCGTCGATGTTCCTGCCGTCCTGTATATGTATATAAAACAATGCCTAATATAGGGTGAGTTTTTAGTAGGGATCAGGGATTTTATCCTCAGCTCAGACAAAAGATTTTTTTATCCTTAAAAGGATTTCTAGGAATCTTGAAGTCTGAGTGGTAAGAAAACAGGTCGCAGACAAAAGATAGTGTTCAAAACAAACACAAAAAATTGGTCGATAGGTAGGTGATGTTTCTGCCTAGTGATAGATTAGGTAATATTTTTACCCGACTGCCCCACAAGGAGGGTAATGTTTTTCAAGAGTTAGCTATTGCTTTGGCACGCTCTGTAGCCTAAACGGCTTGATGGATTTTAACATTATGAGGTGTCGTTAGGTTCGTCTTAATTGTAGGAGTGACATAGGCTATTTAATATTTATATATTGCATAACTGCCTCGTTGGTCTAGTGGTCGTAAGCGCTACTGCTGAGCATGAGGTCCTGGGTTCGATTCCCGGGTCGGGCAAAGTGTTATTGGGTTTTTCTATCTGGAATTTCTCAGTAGCAAACCGGAGTCTGGATTTGTGCCCGGTTGATGGCAATAGGCTCGCCCCCTAGGGACTTAAACATAACTGGCGAAATGTGGGTGTACCTGCTACAGGTACACCCCTGCCCAACCTTTCGGGGAAACAAGGCGTGATGTTATGTATGTATATTGCATCTAAAAATCCAAAAAATGGAAAAGGATTGTTTTTAAACAAATTACAACAATATTGGTATCGAATAAAAGCTAGTAATGAGTAATTCCCAAATATATTTATTTGTATGTATAATATATATTAATAAAACTGAGAAGCTTGAAATAAAACAAACTATTTAAAAAAACAAAAACCCGCCATACTCCTCCGAAACGGCTTGACCGATTTTTATGAAATTTTAAATGTATATTTGGTAGGTCTGAGAATCGGTCGTTATCTATTTTTCATACCCCTAAGTGATAAGGGTGGTCCACCCCAAACGTTTATATGGCAAAATAACGTTTGCCGGGTTAACTATAATCTATAGAATTTTGGTATTGCAGGCGGGCACAAGCCAATAACCTGAAATATGATGCAACTTTTGCTTGTCCTGTCTGTGATACCAAAATTCTATAGATTATATTTCATTACTTAAATAATTATAATGTATGTTTTTCTCTTTTCAGTTATGTGTTATTTTATCTTGCTTTGTAAACACAGACAGATACGCATCTAAACACAAAAAAATATAAAATTATGGCCTACGGTTTACCCAGCACACATAAAATATTATACTAGTTTATACAATTTTTTTTTTTGTCCTGATCTTTTTGTTCAATATTGTTTGCATAAGACATTATTTAATTCATCATTTTGATTTTTATCATTTAGGCGTATTTGTTCGTTGATAACGTGCGTGTTTCGCTTTGTAATATTAATACCTGAAGCAGGGCTTGAAAACGTTACCAATTCACATTAAAAATAACGTTAAGTAAAGGTATTTCCGTAGAGATACCTGGATATTGGTACGATTTGGTAGTGTTACTTAGTAGCATAACATAATAATAACGTTAAAAATTGCGTTAAAAATTAACGGTATTTTTAATGTTATTGTAAAAATAGCGGTAAAAATTACCGGTATTATTTTGGTTATTTTATGCGACGTTGCCGTTTATTATATTAACAGTATAGTACAGCTGAAGCCCAAAGATAGATTATCCCTAGACGAATCCGAATAACCCCTATGTATGTTCTACGATTTGTCGTAGATTTCGAGTTACGTGTTTTTTAGTTTTATTTTTGAACAGTTTCTGACATTTAAGATATGTCTGTGTACAGTGATGTCGATAGCATAGATGTAGGCTAGTTTTTTTTCTGCTCGTTGCGGGTAGATAAAAGCAACTAAGTATATTCACAAGAACACGCACAACACAGAAATAGCAAAGAGAATATTAAACGCGCAAATAGTTGTATGGCAGTCTTAGTGTCGATGCAGTCTGAAATTCTTTTGTGATTGGACGAGAGCGACGGTAACAAAACTAACTCATAACGATAAAATTTTCGATAGCGTAGATTTTAACGTTACGTATGTTTAACGATAAAATATGCCAGATATAACGTTAAATATTTTAACGTTATTTATTAGTTAACGATATCTGCATCAAAAGGCTGTAACGATACCATATTTTTAAAGGTATTTCAAGCCCTGACCTGAAGTATTTGAGACATATTATGAAAATTCAAGGAGAAATTGTTTAAAGTTTAAACAATCCAAATCATTTTTGCTACATAACGTTGAGAATAATATGTGTTTCACAATAAATTGTAGAAACGTTATATAAGAGTTCGTCAAAAACACTTACTGTATTTTGGGACGTTCTTGGATAAAAATTAGAAGTCTTGGGCACCTGTACCCTAATTGCGTAACTTATTTTCGTACCTAAACGATTATGACAAATTTGTTTCATTTCAACAACATTCATTGGGTTATTTATAATGTTGAGCAGATTTTTTTTCCAACTTATGAAGCAATGGATTAGCAATCTGTTTCAAATCGAAACAAACTGTGATTGATCGTGCATTATGCAATTAGGGTACAGATTGTGTTTGTAAATCGTGTGTTGAATATTTAAGATTCTGGAAAGGTGGCAAAGTCTTTTGCCACCTTTCCAGAATCTTAAATATTCAAAACACCAACATTTGTTGAGAACCACAAAATCATCTATCATTATCATCTTTAATCATCATGACATTATATACCTACAATTTTCTATATTTTTTTAAAATAAAATTAGATTTGTTACAGCTGTAGTGGCAATCATGTCATTTGGTTTAATAGGTTCTTATTTTTATTATTTTGTTGATCTTTTATATACTTAGATTCTTTTCTTTTAGATTTTGTGAATGTAAGAACGTTGTAGGCTGTAAACTTGTGTACCATTTTTTATTAACCGACTTCCAAAAAGGAGGAGGTTATATGTTCGACGCGTATGTTTGTTTTTTTTTTTTCCGTCGTTTGTGGACCGATTTTGAAAATTATTTTTTTTGTTTGAAAGCGTATGCTCCCAAATTGGTCCCATATAAATTTCATTAACTTTGCTTGGGTAGTTTTTGAGTTAGCTACAAAATACGTATTTTTTTCCCACTTAGTATGTAGATGACATGATAAGTTCCTGTCACTGGTAGCAGGTAGTGGTATTCGAATGTGTGTGGGGTAGGTACCACAACTAAAAAGTGAAAAATAAAAAACTTTTTACAAAAAAAAAAACAACCGATTTCCAAAAAAAAACACTACAAACTGAAAAATAACTTTAATTTCGGAAGTCGGTGGCAAAAAACGAAAACAAAAAACTCAAGACACCGACTTCCGAAATTAAAGTTATTTTTCAGTTTGTAGTGTTTTTTTTTGGAAATCGGTTGTTTTTTTTTTTGTAAAAAGTTTTTTTTTACTAAGTACACTGTCCTCCCATACCTATTAATACTGTAATTTGAAAACATCAAAACCATTTATTTTGAAAATAGTAACCGTGGAGTTTCTTGCCGGCTCTTCTCCATAGGAAACGACCAATTGGAACCGTGCACCTAGCTTCTGACGTTTCATAAGTGCCCTTGTAGGTTTATGTGAAATAAAATATTTTGATTTTGATGATTTTGATTTTATCTCGATGACAGTTATTTTTGTAGTGTCAACATAAAAGGCATTAACGCAAAAAGCCGAGCTAAATAGCAGTACCCAAGTACTACTTGTGTTAACTGTCTAGTGCAACATTCACCTGACACTTCAGTGCCTAAAAATATATCTGATTCCTTAGTACAAACCGATAAAGAACCTAGCTCATAAGAAAATCATACTGATTTTAAAGATGTATCCAACGAACTAACATGTTTTTCACAAAACGAATTAGATGATCTTGTAAGAGAGTTGAATAATTCTAAATAAGGTTCAAGGTTGTTGGCATCAAGACTGAAAAAAAAAACGTTCCCTGGTACACACGGCTACACATCAAGCTATACATTTCCAGTTTACGCTGATCTCGCATTATATAGGATTTCCGTACAATGTGAGGTCAGTTTATACTGGAAATGTAGGTATAGCTTGATGTGTAGCCGTGTGTACTAAAGTTACTTTTTATCGTCAAAGATAAAAATAATTACGGAGTAATTTTTCTGACTATTGCTGGTCCCTGAAACGCCATTTTCCAAAGTCTACACATAAGAGGAGAGCTTTAGAACAAAGTTTTTTAGAACTAAAAGCTTACTTAATTGCATTTTAATAAAAATTTCTTAGTAAATACATGTTTTTTTCTGTTTTGAACGGTAGATATCTGATACTCAAAAAACTAAAACCCAACTACGACAAAAAAGTCAACTAAAAAGGACAACACAGATGGACAAATATAAAAATCCGGAGTCACACGTGTGACGTGTGTAATAAATCGAACAGATTACGTGTGACTCTGGATTTTTAATTATGATAAGCAGTTTAAAAGTTATGAGGGAACATATGAACATACATACATCATCATCATCATCAGCCTATAAATGTTCCCACTGCTGGGACACAGGCCTCCTCTCTGTGAGAGAGAGTGGGCCGTAATCCACCACGCGGGCCCAGTGCGAGTTGGTAGATGTCACATGTCTTCGAATTTTCGGTTCTAGGACATGCCGGTTTCCTCACGATGTTTTCCTTCACCGTTTTGAGAACAGTGGTGATGAAATAATTTACACAAAGTAAAGCGCCTGTCTGGGTTCGAACCTACGACCTACATACAACTCGTAAGTCGCGGCCATTACCACTGGGCCACCACTGCTCATACATACATACCGGTCAAAATCATAAACCTCATTTTTGCTTAGCTGTAGTCTGGTAAAAAGTAGAGCTGATCAAAAAATTCTAATTATACATTGGAACTTAGCATATCATATGAAGTCAGCTAAAACAAAAAATTCCCGGCAACAGATGGCTTACGCACTGTAGTGTTATCTAATCACAAAGTATGTGTTACATAAAACTGACTTTTATTGTTATGTAAATAGTTTGTTATAAGTTACATCATGTCTTCACCATAATAATGATAAGGTAATTTTAAATCTTTTCCTCAAAGAAAAATCGTGATAACACTCAGCTGGATCGTACAGTAACATTGAAATTATACTTAATGGCTACCTACCTAGTTTAGTTAATTTACACACATATCGACCTGGGAATCGAACCCAGCATGCTTAGTAATAGTTTAATTTAAAAAACTGACCAAGTATGTGTCGGACCACGCACAATGAAGGGTTCTGTAGTTGGAATGAATTTATCCCAAGAACAAACATGTTCTCCCATTACATTCCGTATGGGAGAACATGTTTTTGTAACTGCAAATGTAAGTTGGTCGATTATTACTCGTTAACTTGTAAAGCGTACTTAGCTGTGATAGTTTTGTGATTTTAATTTCGTTATATATACTACTGCTGTGATTTTTACACACATCCAAAACAAACCATTTAGCTGACAGGGGGGAACACTTGACTCTAAAAAAAATTGGGACTTAAGCTTAATATTTCGCAAACGGATCCCTGAATCCAAAAATGTTTTTTCCATAGGTACTCACAATAGTTATGAACGACCTTTCCAATCTACACCATGGGATAGGCGAAAAAAAAAGAAAAACACCCCCACTTTACGTGTAGCCCTAAAACCATTTTTTTTCCTGATAGTTTTTTATCAATTGGCGGCGCGATTAATATATAGGTACCCATGCCAAATTACAGCTTTCTAGTACTAAGAGTCTCTGAAATAAACCGCGGACAGACAGACAGACGGACATGGCGAAACTATAAGGGTTTCTTGTTGACTACGGAATCCTAAAAAGCGACTGGAGTGCCTGTCATTTGCAAAACATACACAAAACCCTCATCAATCACTGAATGCGTTTAAATCAAAGTGTCAAAGGTCCGAAATAAAGAATGATTTTCATTGATTATTTCAATAGAGAGCATCTCAAGGTGGATTTAGGTTAGGGTTGCCAACCGTTCTGTTTTTCCAGGACATGTCCTGCTTTTTGGGATGTCCTGGGGTGTCCTGAATAGTTTTTAAGTAGGTAACGTCCTGGGTTTTTAAAGCCTCCTGGTAAAGTCCTGTATTTTAAATTAAAAAATTTAAATTTATTTATTTTAAAAAGACAACTTATTGGTCCACAGTATGTGGCAGTAGTACACGTAATATAAATTTAAAAACTGTTCAAATATAACATTGAAAATACTATAAAATCAACAATAAATTAATTAAAATTTAAAATATTCACTATGATGTCAAACTTTCATTAAAATTTTAAATAAATTTCATAAATAAATTAAATTAAAAAAATATGAAATCACATTGCAGTCTAAAATAAATACAATACAATAATTATAATTTCCTAATTGGCATTGGAACAGCAACATGCCTACCACAGCCATGCCGGACATAGGGTAGTCCAGCCTATCGGCGATCACTGCCAGGATGGCATTGGGGCTGGCCCGCACCCGGCGCACCAGGGATGCACACCGCTTGCGCATAGAAGCGTAGAAACAGTCAGTGCGTGCCATCGTGATCATCCCTGATGCGCTACGGAAACGGGGCAGCCCCAACACCGCCCGGAACACGTTGTTGTACTGGACACGGAGGGCACTGTATGCCCTTTCAGTCAATAGTCAATCCACAGACTGCTCGTATACAGTGATGTGCAGTAATTTCGCGCTGTCAACCTTACGTTTATAAACACAGTGGACCAGTGGTAGAAAGAGAGAAATCGGCTTCTACCGACAACAATAGCTGAAATAATCGAAACCATCTATAACAGGGGGGTGGGGGAGTAGGGTATTCGTTTTTTTAACAGAGATACTTGATGAGATCCTCTTTGCTTATTGCATATTATTCAAAGACAATCGTATTAAGGAGTAAACCCAAATCGTGAGTCGGAGCTGAAACACAAACAAACTTTTTTTTTGAAGAAATGTTCATTAAAAATTGTTTAATTATAGTAAAAACATAATTGAATTACATTGAACCTGTTTTCATTGCACGTCCTGTTTTTAATCCTGGAATTTCACCACCTAATTCTGGTTTTCAAAATTTGGGGATGGCAACCCTAGTTTAGACAAACGACCATAGAACAAGAGCTAGAGCATTCACATATAATAACATCACGCATGTAATCCCCGAAAGGTTAAGTAGAGGTGTACCTACCTATACTCAGGGTTGGGCAGTATTTGAAATACTTGTCTTGTAATTAAAATACGTAATTGAAATACGTATTTAGTATTTGTAATTCAATTACTTCTTAAAAATTGAATTTGTAATTGGTATTTCAAATACCTGACGCTGAGGTATTTTGTAGTTATAGTAAGTATTTCAAATGCTTACTTCAAAATACATTTGAATATAAATACCTACATTTAGCGATCTTATTAATGGGTGCGTTCTGCAAAAAATTGCCCTCGATAGCTTTCGCAAGCAAAATGGCGACCGCTAAATATGTCAATCTTTATAGTTGGTAACACTGGGCTGTATTAGTTCTATTCTATTTACATAACCTAACACCTGACAGTATTTTGTAATTTGTATTTTAAATAAAAATAGTTAAAATACTGTGTTTTGTATTTTATATTTCAAACACACGACTTAAAACTACTATGTATTTCGTATTTTAAATACGTGCGAGATAGTATTTTGTAATTTGTATTATAATTAAAGCAAAGCATGTATTTTGCCCAGCACTGCCACACCCACATTTCGCCAGCTAAAGCATTCTTTTGTTGATATTCTTGACATTTTAGTAGAGATAGATCAACGAACGAATGTTCTGTCCCTGACATAAACAATTTCGTAGAAGAGGGGTAAAATGTGCATTCGCTCGTATGGTATTAATCGGCTTTATATAAGCCTCGTGCAGACTCGCGCGACGCGACTCCTGAAATTGTTCTACCGTGAAGTTTTCTTAGAAATTGTTTTGTTAGAGTCTTGTCGCGCTGTCGCATCGAGCCATTATGCACGATGCTTCACGAACGCGTAATATAAACGTAACGTTAAATCGAAGGATTTTTGTATCGAAAACACAACTATCCTATAGCATCATGGTTTATTTTTTTGTGACAAACACCCATTAAGTATGAATTACATAAACTCATAAACTCAAGTGTTCTTCCCATGGGGGTAGGTAGAAACTACAGAACGTCACCTGCTACGATCCTTATATACTCCTTTTGCCTCGTTTACGTTCATACATCTGGTCATACACGCACGCCGGTTGCGAGTACTACTCACCTGACCTTTCTGAAGATCATCACCAATAAGGTCAGTATAATGTCCTCCTAGGGCGTCCCCTCTCGGCGTTTCCATTCACATCTGCCTTGTGTTTTCGCCTTTCATTCATCTTCTCAACATGACCAAATCCTCTAAGCATACTCTTTTCAATTTTTGTCACTACATTATTTATTTATTTATTTATTTATTTAGGCAAACCAACTAAATACATACACAGACATTCAAAGTATATAACATTTACAAATACAATAGCATTGCATGCATCTAAATTAAAGGTAAGCACAACATTTTATTTAGATCTCACTAGACAATAATAATTAATATAAAGATGGATAACAATGTAATTAGAACTAATATCAACAATCTGTTATACTTAACATTTACTTGAATTAAATTAAATTAAATTAAATTGAATAAAATTGAATTAAATAACATACCAAAAACATAATTAAAAAAAAAAAACACACAAAATAAAAAATAAACATTATTGAGCAAAAAATCACATATTATTGAGCACAGCTCTTTTAAACTTAGTGATGCTGCCTGAAAATATGTCGAAGTCACAATCGTGAAAAATGTCGTTACACTTTCTGAGAATATAGGAAAGGGGGGCATTACTCCCGTACTTGGTTTTGCGGCCACCGGGAGCAAAAGGCCTATAATTATGAAGTCTAGCTGACGACCGGGGCGTATTAATATTAATTGACGATAGAAGCTGTGAGCAATCCACGCCTTGATTTAATATCTTGAATAAGAAAACTTGACCGGCAAAATCTCTACGCCACTGCAAAGGTTTCATTTTAAAGTAATTCAGTCTCTCTTCATAGTTTGTAACTGTATTCCTTATACCAGCCTTATAAGAGAGTCTTTTTATAAATTTCATTTGAACTCTTTCGATGCGTTGAATGTGAATATTATGTACTGGGTACCATACGATGGAGCAGTATTCTATATGACTACGAACTAATGCAGAAAACAGAATTTTCAGAGCTGTCAAATTATTGAATTGTCTTGTGTTACGGTTTAAAAATGCTAGCATTCTATTGCTTTTATTTATTATAGTTTCGGTGTGTGTTTGAAATTTCATTTCAGAGTCGATAATGATACCCAGATCTCTAACTTCAGACATTTTACTTAATATTTGGTTCCTCATTATGTACGTAGAATTAAATTTATGTTTTTTACGTGAAAATTGAATATGATAACATTTACCAACATTAACTTGCATACTGTTCTTCTCACACCACACACAGAGCCTGTCAATATCCTTTTGCAAAAGAGCTTCATCGTTCTTTGTCATTACAACCCTATAAAGTTTTAAATCGTCGGCATACATTTCAAAATGAGAGTTTTGTATGGAATATTTAATTTCATCAACAAACATTGTAAACAATATTGGGCCCAAATGTGTCCCTTGTGGTACACCCGACGTGGGCGTGAAGTGGTTGGATGAGTGTCCATTTACTACTACTCTTGCTGTACGGCCAATCAAGTAAGACTGGAACCATTTCAGAAGTGACCCATGAACACCGAATGTGACCTCGAGCTTTTTTAGTAAAATACTATGGTCAACCTTGTCAAAAGCTTTGCTGAAATCGCTATAGATCGCGTCAACTTCATTACCGTTACTCATGTAAGCTAGAGTTCGTTCGACAAAGTTGGTCAAGTTAGTGGCTGTTGATCTATTTCTAAAGAAGCCATGTTGATGTTCCGTAATAGAGCCCTTGATATGCCAATTCATGATGGGACATAAAAGAGATTCAAGAACCTTTGCCAAAGTGGGCAATATACTAATAGGCCTGTAATTACTGACATCAGTCTTATCTCCCGATTTTGGAATTGGCATTACTATGGCTTCCTTCCAGAACTCCGGAAAAACCCCCTCAGATAACGATCGGTTGTAAATTATACACAATGGCTTAGATAAAACATTAGCACACTCCCTAATAAACAGAGGAGGTATACCGTCAGAGCCAGGTCCTTTAGCAACATCCAAGTTCTTAAGTTTTCTCTGTATGCTAAGTTCAGATAGTGTTACTTGATGTAAGCTGTTACTATTGCTAGATTTGTAAATATGTGCAGGGTCTTGATCGCTGCCAGAAATAGGGCTATATACCGATGCAAAGTTCTCGGCAAATAAATTCGCTATGCTCATGCCGTCGGTCGCAGTACTATCGTTGAGCCTCATGTATCTCGGTATAACACTTTTGTTATCGCGTTTATTTTTTATGTATGACCAGAAATATTTTGGATTTTTAACAACATTATTTTGAACATTTTGTAAATACTTCTGATACAACTCTTTTATTTTTCGGTTAGATCGGTCTTTAAGCAATATATATTCAAATTCATCTCGCTTATTTTTATATTTTTTCATCCTCTGCCGACACTTTTCTTTTTCTTTTAAAATTTTTATTAAACCTTAAAACTTTTATTAAACCTTAAAACTAATTAAATGTGCTAAACGAGTATTTTCGATTTTAAAGTCGAATTTATGTTAAATACGTTCACTCTGGAACTCGCCCAGAGTGTTGGGTTGGGATCCAGTGACATTGGATCGATTTAAACACTTTTCAATCCAGTTTAGCAGCCAGTATCCAGGACGGGATTTAAATAGAGCAGCCGGTATGGGCCTTTGACTTGTCAAATACCGTCAAGAAATATCTCTCAGGCATAACGGTTTCCTCACGACGTTTTCCTTCGCCGTTTTTGAAGCTAATGATAATTATACAATACGCACATGAATCCGAAAAGTCAGAGGTGCATGCCTTGGGTTCAAACTCGAGACTTATGACTTGGCAGTCTGACGGTCACACCACTAGGCCACTACTACTACCAATACCTACCAACTTATAATTAATTCTCCATACAATTTTACCTCATTCCTCCCGCACTTGACCAAGTACGAGGGTGTCTCCGGCAGCCGCAGCAGTATACAGAAGTGGATGAGAGGAATCGCGAGCAGGATCCAGAGCACTACGTTGAACGGCAGCAGGTCTCCCAGGACGAAGACTAGCAGGTTTCCAACGGTCTGGGGACAAAAGGAAATCATTTTAGAATAGTTAGGTAAACAGACTGACTGTCGGCTATCCAGGAACTGGGATCCGAGTGGTGTTTACTTTACTTAGAAAAAGTACCTATTTATTGGATCTCGCACGGGCAGATAAACTTAACATTATGACACAAACAGAAAATAACACAGTCAAAACAACAGCCTACAAAAATAAAAAAGATTTATTCCAGAAATCCCCACCGACAAATCCCCACCAGTGGCGATTGTTATATTTTTTTTCAGAAATCCCCACTTGTTAAATAAACTCAGCTTTTTTTTCTAATATTCTAGTAATTTTTGGCATTCGCCGGCCGCTGCCGCGGCACCGCTCGCTTCGCTCGCTCGGCTCGTGCGTAGGAGGTCATAGTTCTAACCTAACCTAACCTTTTAACTAGTAGGGATTTCTGGAATAAGCCATAAAAAAAATAGGCAGTCATGGACAGCCGACAGAAGTGAAAACTTAAAACTGGTATTAGCGCCATCTAGCTTCTATAGTCAGCACTACGGCGCTAGCATGTCGGTGACGCGAATGCAGAAGTTTAGCCTCTACCAAAGAAGTTTTCACTTAAAAAATTGTCCTGCATTTGGTCAAAAGGCCCCTTTATCTCAATATGTTTCTGCGACATTTAATTTGCAAAGAAATTTGTGATTCTTTTCCAATGATTAAAGATGAAAAAGAAACGTCTCATGTGTCTGTTACTTCAATGGCACCATAACCTTTCAACTATGGCTTATCCATGCACGTAAGATTTTCTTTAAAGTTTTTTCAGAAAATCTTGGCATCATGAATTTTTCTGAGCCATCTGTTTGAAAACTTAGGAAGCGATTAAAGGTAGGTAGGTAATTAAAAAAAAAACTTGTTAAGTACCTATTACTTACCTATAGTAAACCAAATGAATCTACATTTTAAAATACAAATAAATAAAATTAGAGAAGCACTAGTGAATAAAATTCTTTTAACGTACCAAAAAATTTAATAATACCCAAACAACACAATATTTTTCTGAGAACCCATACGACGAACAAAATCTATTGGCATAGTGTACCTAGAATTTACATAGCAATTTTCCTTACAACTAAAATCAAAGCAGCACTTTTTGTCAAACTCGAAAATCTATTTGCCCATTAGCATATATCAAACAGAATTCTACGGGGATTACCAAATACTTAAAAAGTACTTACAAAAAATCTTCCTCGAAATGAAATAATAAAAGGAAAAATGTACGTTTTTGTTTGAAGGGGGGAACACCTGAGTTATGTCTGCATACCTAAGAAAACTGATAATTTACCGTATTTTCCATTATCGTGTCTTACCTGTCACGATTTGCATTTTTTTTGTAATTAGTGTAATCTATTGTGGTCTAGGGGAATACTACACTATCATAATATGTCATCATTTCAGCCGAAAGACGTCCACTGCTGGACATAGGCCTCCCCCAAGCACCGCCACTTCGATCGATTCTGTGCTTTCCGCATCCAGCGGATTCCTGCGGCTTTGACAGGGTTATCGGTCTATCTTGTGGGAAGCCTTCTAACGCTACGTCTTCTGATACGCGGTCGCCTCTCTAGAACCTTTCGGCCCCATCGGCCATCTGTTCTGCGAGCAGTGTGCCCTGCCCATTGCCACTTAAGTTTGACAATTCTTTGGGCTATGCCGGTTACCTTGGTTCTCCTACGGATCTCTTCATTTCTGTTTCGATCACGTAGGGAAACTCCAAGCATAGCCCTCTCCATTGCCCTTTGGGTGACTTTTAGCCTTCTGATAAGGCCCATTGTGAGTGACCACGTTTCAGTGCCATAAGTCATCACTGGCAACACGCACTGGTCAAAGACTTTCGTCTTGAGACACTGTGGTATGTGGGACGAGAAGAATATTGCGTAGCTTCTCAAACGCTGCCCAGCCGAGACATATTTATGAATGATTAGCTAATGTCTGGCATGCGTTGCAATGCATTTTTAATTTTTTCCGTACGTCATGAAAAAACGGAACCCATATAGGATCACTCGTTTGCTCCGAATTTAGTGGACCGATTAAGTGGAAATGTATACATATGAATTTTTGTGACCCAAATACTTACGTTTTACGTAAATAAATGAATTTAGAATGCTTATGGGGGGTCACTTTTGGGAGGTAAGTAGGTATTATTGTAGGTACCATCGAAGAAACGCATAACTATGCACCGTAAGGACTATTTCTGCTTGCAGCGCTCGTCCGATATAGTAACGCTTACTTACGAAAAAAAAGGGTCGTGTGCACGGGATTTTGTTTTCAAACTGCTTAGGTATGCGTTTCTTCGATGGTACCTACCTAAATAAGAAAATTTTAAAAATAAGTTTTGCGTGTGACATATCAAACGAAAGGGCTTACTGTGAGGATCTCGAACATATCTTTTTATAATTTTAAAATAAATAGTTTTATAGTTATTTAAGAAAATAGATGAAAGTTTACCATTCCCCTTATCTCCGAAACTACTGAGCCTAAAATTATGAAAAATAAATACTACTATATACTTTTATATTGCAGGAAAACCCATGAGAAGTCTATGGTTTTAAAAATAACATGGCAAATCTCTAAATATTGTGCGTACAAACTAACATTTGTAGCTGGAATGTATGGGAGGACATGTTATTCAACTACAATGTTAAGTTTGTTATTGGGATAAATATTAATCCCAACTACAAAACTTCTCATAATGCGTGGTCCGATTCTAAATAATACGAGATTGCGTATTTACCTAGTAATTCATTTTTAGAAAACTGGTTTTCTGTTGTGAGTCAGGCTATTTCCGTTCTCAATTATATTTTTAGTAATTAACTATTTGCACTATTATATTATCCTATACTATTAAACGAGCAATATTTGTAAATTTGTTTGCACATATATTTGTACTCACGTTCTCGAAATCGGCTCTAACGATTTCGATGAAAGTTGCAATATAGGGGTTTACTGGGGTGAAAAATCGATCTACCTAGGTCTCATATCTGGGAAAATTCGTTTTCTCTATTTTCACAGCCTCGGGAATGTGATACAACGTTGGTATACCTGTTTTTTTTTTTTTGGGTGGGAATTTATTACTGACTGAAACCCACCCGTGTTCCTTCAGTTGCCATGTTGCCGGGGGGCCACGATAGGGTATCGGCCCATATTCGCAGCCCCGGCAGGCATTGGCCCTAGCGGACCCCGTCAATTCTGCTGACATCTCTTTGAAGCGCGCGTGAAACACAACGCGCCGTCGACCCGGGCTTGGTCCTTATCGGACGGTGAGCTACCCATTGCTCACCGTCCGCAAGCCCGCGCCTACGGTGGCCGGAAATCTGCCTGTGATTCCCGACGCCCAGGGCGTCTCCTCCTGCGGCGGTTAGGGGCGCGAGGGCGCAAAATTTGCCTCTCCCTCACGCGTTCCGCCTCCTCCTTCGCGAGCATTACTGCTTCGCAGAAGGAGGTGACGGTCTCTCATTTCCTCTCGCTCCGTAGCATGGCCCGAATCAGGGCCGGATGCGAGAGATCACCGCCGCTGATCGCCTCCACGAGGACACGGCGATGCCCTGCCCAAGCCGGGCAGACCTCCACCGTATGCTCCACCGAGTCCTCCGGGCGATCCACACAGTGACGACACTCGGGCGTTTCCTCCCGCTTTATCCTGAACAGGTACCTCCCGAAGCAGCCGTGTCCGGTGAGGAACTGCGTCAGGCGGAAGGTGAGGACGCCGTGGCGCCTCTCTAGCCACTCCTCAAAGAGGGGTCTTATCGCCGCAATTGTGGCGTGCCCAGCGCTGGGTTGCGACAATCGCACTCTCCATTCCGCCATGAGATTCTGCCGAAGCTCTGTCCGCTGTGCCGCAATTTCTTGCGGCATCGGAGTTTCGCCTCCTCGCACCACTCCCAAATGTGCGCGAGGACCTCTGCTTCAACGTTGGTATACCTGGGCGATATGTTTATTTCTATTTTCACCCGAGCAGAGCTTGGTTGACCAGGTACTTATTATAAACTAGCTTTTGTCCACGGCTTTGCCCACGGGGACGTACTACCGGGAATAAAAGTAGGTACCCTATGTGTTAATCCAGGTAATTTTGGATTAATTCCGTCTTTTTCTTCTTTTCGTGTGGTTGTAACTAACCTGGTGTCAGAGTTATAAAGTCATCCATGGGCCTCTGACTTGTTTTGACATGCCTTCGAGAAATATCTCTGAGGCCGGTTTCCTCACGATGTATTCCTTCACCGTTTTTGAAGCAAGTGATAATTATACAATACGCACATGAATCCGAAAAGTCAGAGGTGCATGCCTTGGGTTCGAGCTCGAGACCTATGACTTGGCAGTCCGACGGTCACACCTCTAAGCTATCACTGCTCATTTTACATTGAACCTCAATGATTGTAGTGACATTTCATTCTTAATCTTGATGCGCATAACTCATTAATAGCTTGATTAGAAGGGGCGTCCTACGAATCAACTCGCGCGTTAAATTAAATCAGTTCACATGCATCGTACTATTGAACTTGACTTGTAATTGAAGGCGCGAGCACGCGTATAGAATATATTGGCGCCTAGCTTCACGGCGGGAATTTAAACGCGCGTCTTTATGAAAAAGCGCGGCTGAGTCAGCCCTTATTTTATTTTATAAGTAGCGTTTGAATAGCGAGCAGATAACTGCCCCGACTTACGTTCGTGGGTTTGAACCCAGGAAGGCGCTTTACTTAGTGTAAATAATTTCATCACCACTGGTCTCAAAACGGTAAAGAAAAACATCGTGAGGAAACCGGCATGTCCTAGAACTAAAACCGGCCAAGTGCGTGTCGGACTACGCACAATGAAGGGTTCCGTAGTTGAGATGAATTTATTTATCCCAAGAACAAACTTAACATTGTAGTTGAAACACATGTTCTCCCATACATTCGAACTGCAAATCGTCGCTCGGCATCCAATACCGCGAATGTGACATTAAAAAAAAATTATTAAATTGCAGTGTCACTTATTTGAACGTGTAGAATGACATAAAACAAAAATCAGATTTTCGTAAAAAAAATCACATTCGCGGTATTAATATAATAATAATACCTTTAAACCAGCAATTCTTGTATATACCTATGTATATATAATCTGAATCTCGGAAACGGCTCTAAGAATTCTTATTAAATTTAGTATGCAGGGGGCTTTCAGGAGCGATAAATCGATCTAGCTAGGTGAGATCACGCTAAAATGTATATTTTTAAGACCTTTCTGTACCCCTATGTTCACAAATAAAGTTTGATTTGATTTGGTTTTTGTTTTTTTTTTCATTTTTAGAAAACGTCGTTCAAAAAAAAAAATATCATCCAGATATTTTTCTTTATTCAAGTAACAAGGACTCATTGTGTTAGTAAACTTATGAACTATGTTAACTTATTTTACGAGGTCACTTAGAAAGTTTTGTGACAAACAGTTTTTGTCTACTTGTAGAATATTGGCTGGTTTTGATGTCAAATAAAACGATGACTACTTATTACAAAAAAACATAACATTCCAAATTCGAAATTCCCTCCACATTTTTTTACGAGCAAAATCAAAATACTCTGTCTTACTGAAAACTGGATTTATAACGAGAACATTTTCGCGCGATGATTTTGTACGATTTCAAATATCGACTAAAACCAGAAGAATCGTTTGAAAGACTTCGAATGGTGTTCATAGAAAAAAGCCCTTCTAAAGCGACTGTTTTTCGCTGGTTCAACGAATTTATGGGTGGTCTAGTAATTTTGGCGGACAAAGAAAGAAGTGGCCGCCCTATGACGGTTGTTACATAACAAAAAGTGCTGGCTGTGAAAAATGTAATTCAAGAGAATAGGCGAATTACATATGAAGAGGTTCAGCATACACCGTGAAATTTGAATCACAGTTTTGCTAGAACAAACGTTGTTCAGACCATGGTCTACTACCATTATACAGCATCCAATAAAAAAAAAACATAATTAGTTTTTGAAAAAACACAAAAAAAGCAAAGTTTAAAATGTCAAGATAAATAGATGTATACTGCCGATTGGATCGGGAAGTGTGCACACTGCATGAAATTCTACACAGGCATCTTCGGTTATGAAAGATAGTTTCACGCTGGTACCGTAAAATCTAACGCAGGGTCAGAAGGAGGTTCGGGTAGAATGGTGCCGAGACATGATAGCAAAATTGGTAGCAGGCTCGTCTCGGCGCGTTTAAGATATCATTACGGGTGATGAATCTTGGATTTTTCAATATGATCCAGAAATGAAGCGTCAGTCGACCGTGTGGCTGTTGAACCAAAATGAACCAACGCCTACCAAAGTGAAGTGAGCCAGAAGTGCAGGCAAAATGTTGACCGCAAATTTTTTTTTTTTTTCTACCAGTTTATCTGGTGTCAGTACCCTGACGAGATCAAAGGAGCATCAATGCTGAATGGTATGTTACCAAATGTTTGCCAGAAGTTTTTACTACTGCAAGCAGCAAGCGACCGAACACTGGCCTCCGTGGGCTACTGCTTCACCACGACAACGCGCTGGCTCACTCGGCGCTCAAAACAAGGGACTTTCTGGACAGCACACCGGTCAAATTTATAGGTCATCCTCCTTACCGTCCCGATTTGGCTCCGTGCGACTTTTTCTTGTTCCCCAAAATAAAAAATCAACTCAAAGGAAAACAGTTTTCATCACCTGAAGATGCACTGGGTGCATTTGACAAGGAGATTGGAGAGGTGTCTGATGCGGACTGGAAAATGTGTTATGAAAATTTGTTTAGACGTATAAAACTGTGTATAGACGCCAATTGAGAGTTCTTTCAAAAGATATAATAAAAAAAATTATAACCTGTAGTATATTTTTTTCTAGTATCACAAAACTTTCTGAGTGCCCCACGTAATCTAGTTTAAATTTATTTCACCCCATGGGAGATGGCACTGCAGTGATTGATGTACATGCAATCCAGACTGCTAGCGATATTGTTGGAACTGGCCCGTACTCTGCGTACCAGGGATGCACACCTCATTCGCATCGTTACGTAAAAGCAATTAATATGTGCGTCCGCGAATATTCCCGATGCGCTACAAAAACGGGGCAGCCCCACCAATACCCTGAAAGCGTTGTTGTATTGGACTCGAAGGGCGTTGCATGACCTTTGGGTATATCTAGCCCACAGGCTGCACGTGTAAAACGTTGTACAATAAGCTCGAAACAGAGTAATTTTGGCTTTTTAAGTGAGCAGCGTGCAAACCTGCGAGCCAGCATGTTTGCCCTTACCGACAACGCCCTTCGCTCCCGCTCAATATCGAGTCCGTCATTGAGGTCAGGGGTCAATATATGACCAAGATATTTAAACGTAAATACTCTTTGTAGTGGAGTCCCATTGAGTAATACAGGTGGTACATAACCCGGTCTGCCCCCAGCCTCAAAGACCATGATCTCCGACCTATTGGAGTTATACATCAAACCATGTGTTTTGGCATACTGCTCACATTTGGCGACCAATTACTTTCTGACACCACAGATTGACGCGCTCAGAAGCACCATATCATCTGCATAGCTTATATTATTTACACAAATACCATCTATATAGCAACCCACTCTGGTGCTGCTGAGCTCGCCAATCCTGCCTCACGCCGCATTCCAACCTATTGATCTGGTTACCATACCACTATTTAAAGATGTTTGCTCCGTTGGCAACCTATCCTGCTCCATCTTTCTCCACAATACGTCATAAGCAACCAGATCAGAAACCTTGAATAAATCGATGAACCTAGCATAAATCGGCATCCCACGCTGTGTATAGTAAGTATGTGATAGTATGCTTAAGGCACAACACTGCACTTTCTGTTGTCAAACCACGCCGAAACCTGAATTGGTTGTCATGAACATTTACAGTTTTATTTATTTGTGTATTAAGCAGACGGTCAAACACTTTTGATATTTTGATATTATAGTAGCTAGAGAGATGGGCCTTTTGGATGCCGAGCGACGAAATGTAAGTTTTTACGCACAATATTGAGAGATTTACCATGTTATTTTAAGACCATAGACTTCTTATAGGTTTTCCTGTAATCTATGAGTAAAGAACCATACTATGTATTTTTTTCAAAATTTTTGGTTCAGTAGTTTCGGAGATAAGGGGGGGGGAATGGTCAATTTTCATTGAATTTATTAAATATCTTTAAAAGTATTTATTTTAAAATTATATAAAAAATATATTTAAGATCCTCGCAACAAGCCCTTTCATTTGATATGTCACACGGTACTGTTAGCAAAACTTTTTTTTTTAATTTTCTTGTTTGCGCCCCAAAAGTGACACCTATATTCAAAATTAAATTATTTACGTTACACATTCGTGTTTGGGTCACAGAAATACATATGTGTACCAAATTTCAACTTAATCGGTCCATTAGATTCGGAGTAAATTGGCTGTGACAGACGGACAGACAGACAGACAGACAGACAGACAGACAGACAGACAGACAGACAGACAGACAGACACACGAGTGATCCTATAAGGGTTCCGTTTTTTCCTTTTGAGGTACGGAACCCTAAAAATTCAAAGACCCGAATCTACCAACCCGAACTGGGCTTGCGTGGTGGATTACAGCACACTACCTCTCGAAGAGAGGAGGCCTGTGTCCCAGCAGTGGGAACATTATAGGCTGATGATGATGATGATTTCTCCCTAAGTCCCAATAATGATCAGAGGAAGATAAAAAATAGTTAATGATCTTCAAACTAAGGATAAACGTGCTTATTAAAAAAAAAAAAAAAAAAATCTAAATTAATGTCTGTAATTTTTTTGGTGTGCATAATAAAGAATATTCTATCTATCTATACGTCGCTCGGCATCCAATACCGCGAATGTGACATTTTTGACGAAAATCAGATTTTTGTTTCATTTCATGCTACACGTTCAAATACGTGATCGTGCATTTAAAAATGATTTTCGACAAAAATGTCACATTGGCGGTATTGGATGCTGAGCGACGAATATTATTCGAAAATAGCCCATGTTTAGCTCCATGTTTCCTGAGACTAACAGGGAAAAGGGCGCTTGACGACTTCTCGTGTGCCTTACGGCCGAACCCAATAACCTATCTATCAACAGTTTTGGCATACCTACTGGATATATGTAGATAAACTAACTATCTATGGTTTTAACGTCCCAATAATCTGTCAGAGATTATGGACCTTACGGAATTGTGGGACGGCATTCTATAACAGATATAATTATACTGTTACTATCAATAACGATCTGTCTTTCACTGAAGATAGGTTATTGGGTTCGGCTATTAGTAGGTAGTAAGGTAGGATAATAGTATAATTACTAACCTGTGAGAATATAACGAAGGTGCCCGTCATTCCTCGGATGCTGTCCTCACTGATCTCCTTGACGTAAAGCGGACAGACCACGAAGCCTCCTCCCGAGCCGAACCCAATGAGAGCGCGAGCGCCAATCAGCGCGATCGGGTGCGCGCACATCAGCTTTACTGCCCAGCCGAGCTGTGGAAAGAAGCTTGTTTTAACATTCAAGGGATATAGTAGGATATCTGTGTTGCCGTACAAGAATAGAATTAAAAATAAAATCGCAAAACTATCAACCATATCAACAAAACAGTATTTCCTGATTCGACTGTTTAGTTCAAGAAACGAAAGTTGTAAAGATGGAATTGTCCAATGCCGACAGAGCAAACCTATCCAACCCATCCCGGAATGCATAGGTATATTTTGTACCGTCGGTTTCCACGTACCTATTACTAAGTAAACACCATGTATCTATGATATAATTGGGTAATTTATCTGTCATTGCTCCATTTAAAATTATTTTTTATCTACTGTGATGTAGTAAGTAAGTGAAAGTGAGTGAGTGTGAAGACGATGCATCTAGAATAATAATTTTATTCTAGATGCATCGTCTTCACATATGCTTTTATTTAATGAATGTAAACTTACAAATTGTAAAACATTTTTAAAAGACTGACGGTGGGTGGAGTTTCTTACCCATTCTTCTCCACACGAAACTATATAATTATTAGAAGGGGCGACTAGAATCAATTGTATTTTTCTGTAAATTTTGACGATGTGCCTATTTGAAATAAATGATTTGACTTTGAATTTGAACTGCAATGGACGATAGCGAGGGGAACCATTATAAAGATCTCTATATTTTTTTGATGGATGAATGATATCTGTATGTTATTATAGTAGACGAATGGTCACTTTCCGTCCGTCTGTAATTGCACAGCCTAACTTTTATGACACCCAAAAGGGCAAAGATGGTGGTCTATTTTAACATTGCTTTATAAGGAGTAGGTCCTTCCTGACCCCTTTTTAGGGTTCCGTACCTCAAAAGCAAAAAAACGGAACCCTTATAGGATCACTCGTGTGTCTGTTTGTCCGTCACAGCCAATTTGCTCCGAATCTAATGGACCGATTAAGTTGAAATTTGGTACACATATGTATTTCTGTGACCTAAGCACGGACGTGTAACGTAAATAAATGAATTTTGAATATGGGAGTCACTTTTGGGGGAAATGAAGAAAAAAAAAGAGTTTTGCGAACTTTACCGTGTGACATATCAAAAAGGGCTTATTGCGAGGACCGCAAATACATTTTTTAAATATTTTAAAATTGCTTTTTTTAAAGATATTTAAGAAAATAGATGAATTATCTCCGAAACTACTGAGCTTAAAATTAAAATTTGCAGTTGGAATGTTTGGGGAACATATTTTCAGATTCAGATTCAGATTTATTTTGCCAACAATGTAGGTACAGGTATAAGATGGTACATCACTAAGTTTTTCCGCTACATTCTACCTTACGGCATGCAAAGTCGTAAAAACTAAAAAATACAGTTTTCAAATAAATCATGCAGTCGTAAAAACTAACAATACAATTTTTATCTAAATTAACAATATTAATAATTAAGTCATTCTGATATAATATAAATTCTCGAATGTCATTTATATTTTATAGTTATATATTTTTATCATTTAAAAAGTCTTTTATACAATAATAGCATTTTTCTAATAATAATGCAGTCAGCTTAGATTTAAATATTCGTATAGGGTGTTCTTTAAAACTGTGCGGAATTTTATTGTAAATTATAGGCCCCATTGCCATAATATTTTTCCTAAGTAGTGCTGTTTTGTAGTTGCCTGTATGTAATAATTTTTTATATTGTGTTCTAATAGGACCCGAACGTTTCCTAATGTCGGCTAGTGACGGAAATAAATTTAAATTCATTTTAACAAAAATTGCTACTTCTAAAATATACAACGACGGGAAGGTCAGTATTTTTAGTGACTTAAACATAGGCTCACAGGTGTCTGTAGTTTTCAGATTCGACATAGATCTTATGCAACGTATTTTTCAACTACAATGTTAAGTTTGTTCTTGGAATAAATTCATCCCAACTACGGAACCCATCATTGTGCGTAGTCGGCCGGTTGGTCGGCCTTGGCCGGTTTTTTCGTACATTCACCAAAAATAACCAAATATACTTACAGAAATTGGTATAGATGCGAACAACAGCGCATTCTTCCTCCCAAACTTATCAGCAGCGACCCCAAACACGAACACAGCAATAGGAGCGAAGATAAACATGATGGAAGCCATCCAGGACACGTCCTCTTCAGACAGGGGGGAGTTCGAGGGGGAATAGTCCCCCATGAGCAGCGCCTTGTTTGGGGATATCCACCCCATGGCTGTTCCGTACGCCAGGATTGGCATACATACTGGAATAGGAGATAATTGTGCGTTAGATAAGGGAGAATTTTTAAATGACTAATGTCCCGCCCCTGCACGATGTTTACGACTTTACAAAACATCAAAATTTATTTATTATATGTAAGTTTCATATTAATGTGTGGCGGCATCTACAACGCCACATGTGAACTAAACATCAAAGACCTGACGTCACACAAATCCTGCATCGCGCAAGTAGAGTTTACCGCGTAATCAGAATATATATAACTTCCCGACATCAATCGTCGGGCAGTTGCCCAACAGACACGACATCCGTCTGATCGGAGTATCCACATTTTTATAGAGGATGATTGGACTTTATACCCTTTTCCTCATGCCTCTATAAATGTATTAAACACATAAACCTTTCGGAATAAATTTTCTAAATTATGATAAAAAACCACATCAAAATCCGTTGTGGAAGCGATCTCAAAAAGCAAAGAATGAAAGAAAAATAATAAGTTTATCTGTCACAGAAATACGTGCATAAAAGAAGAGAACAATAGATTTAAATATAATCACGATCACGACCTTAATATTTTATTTAATAATATGTAGTACGATGACGACAATTCAATTCAATTCAATTTTATTTCAGGAACAATTCACATTGTGTTTGAAAACATAAATTAATAAAAACACGTTCATTAAAATTATAAAACTAACACATTCATAGTACAATAAATTATACAAAATAACAAAAAAATAAAAATTCAATAACACTACAAATTAAACATTTAATTCAATAACAACTTCATTCATATATATTACTGAGTCTCACTTAACTAATGTCAATTTTTTTAAACGTGGATATGTCATCGTCTATTGAATACAGACATTTCTCCAATAGGAATGCTGTGAGTCTTGACTTAAAAGAGCTCTTATAAATTATAGTTTTTAAGTCCAATGGTAACCTGTTAAAAATCCGCACTGCATGATATTGAAGACTGTATTATTTTACTTTTAAAATCTTTCCTGCGCGTACTTTCTCTCAACTGTCTCTCCTCATCTGTTTTATATTTAAGAAGGTATTTTTTAAAATTCACCAACAATACTAAAACATAGAGGGTGGGCACAGTAAGAATTTTTAAATTTTAAAGTGTGGCCGACAGCTCTCTATTTGTGTAATAAATGTGATGATAAAAGTATGTGGACGACGTGTGTTCTACTCGAGTAATTATCTTTTTTATGCACGTTTATCTGTGACAAATAAACTTATTTTTCCTTCTTTCTTTCCTTGTTGTATATATCAATTTTAGGCTCGTTCATACGAGGTATTGAACTTTGTGAGGCGAGAATCGCCAGTCGATTGATCACACTCATTTGTAAAAGCATAATTTCCACATTCAACCGTTTCGACATTCTCGCTTCCGGTCGAGAAATTCTCTTAATGTAATTGTGCCTTTATTTGATAGCAGTTAGCTTGACTTGATATGTAGTGGTACCTACTTAAAACTAAATAGGTGTAAAAGCCAATTATTAAAAAAAAATTGTATTTATTTATTATTACTTATATTATTTTTGATTATTTATAAAAAAAACATTATTATTATTTTTCAAACAATAACCGTGGAGTTTCTTGCCGGCTCTTCTCCATAGGAAACGACCAAGTGGAACCATGCACCTAGCTTCTAACGTTTCAGTGCCCATGTAGGTTTATATGAAATATTTTTTTTGGTGTATGCGTAAATGAATATGTAAGGAAGTCTGAAGGTGACACCGATAGCTGAAAAATTGTGTGGAAATCGGTTATCATGGTATGGACATGTAATGCGTAGGAATGAGGAAAATGTCGTGAGGAAAGTTTTGAGTATGAATGTAGATGGCTATAAGAGTAGGGGAAGACTAAAGAAACGATGGATCGACGGTGTGGAAGATGATATGGATGGAAAGAGGGTGACTACTGAGATGATGACTAATAGAGAAGTATAAAAGAAAAAGACATGTTGCGTCGACCACAAATAAATTTGGATAAAGGCAAGAGAATGATAATGCAACGGTAATATCAAGTATAATTAAGGTAATGCTTATCAGTCATTGTTGAGACCTCTGTTCTCACTCTCGCTGGCGGCAGTGAACGAGGGGTGCGGGGCGGGGACAGTGGCGAGTCAGCTGGCCTCATAGCCCCCGCGCCTTGGCAGTCAGCTGTTGCACGCCCTCATGCACGGCTGCGCTTACGCGTGTTATTAACGTACAATTAATTCTTGTTTGATCTTAACCGACACCGTGTAATTTACCTTATTTGCATAAACCTACATGTTATACAGTCCTCTCTTATTTAACTCCACCACGACCTATCGTCCCGATCAGTCATTGTTCCATACAAACGTAGTATGGTGATTACTCGTCTGTTTGTACCTACGTTCAAAACTAAAAATGATATCAAATTATCCAAAAAAAAATTGGTTTGGAAGTTATTGAACGTCGAAACTTCCATATTTCAACACTAATTTTAACTCATCTTTGAGCGTAAATAAATAACTTATTGTCGCTCGGCATCCAATACCGTGAATGTGAAATTTTTGACGAAAATCATTTTTATATGCAGGTTCACGTATTTGAACGGGTAGAATGAAATAAAACAAAAATCTGATTTTCGTGTCACATTCGCGGTATTGAATGCCGAGCGACATTATGTAATATGAAAATGGCAAAATAGAAACCGTACAATAATTTACTCCAAAGTTCAATTTTTTTTATTTTGAGTAGATATATCCATTAGTTTTTTCATAAAACCAAAGGTCTGGTCATGAAATTTACACGCTTGTTTTCGTTAAATACATGAATAAATAAATAAAAACTAGATAAATAAATAGGTACTTAATAAATAAAACTAAATAAATAAATAACTATACTAAATAGCATGCATATTAGCCACGCCCAACAACGAGTTCGAGCCGTCGACTAGTGCAACCTTAATTATCTCATATGCTTGTAATTTCTTTGGAGGTCAGATAGGCAGTCACTACATGTAAAATACTGTTATTCAATTGCATCCGGTTAGACTAAAAGCCGACCTCAACATAGTTGAGAAAAGGCTAGGCAGATTGATTGCTTATAATTTCTCTAGTTCCCGTTTGTTCCACATTCGAACAGAGATACAAAATGTATCGAGGTATAAATGTATCGTGGTATAAATGTATCGTGGTATAAATGTATCATGGTATAAATGTATCGTGGTATAAATGTATCGTGGTATATGGACCTGGGGAGACTTTCTTTTCACTCCAAATCAATCTGTTGCCTTTGTCTCAGCGTACATTATCGTTATTTTATTATTGAAGTATATTATACTTTTCTTAGGTATCACCAAACAGGCAGCTTTTCCCGAAAACCATTATCAACTTAAAGACAACGATTTTTCTCATGAAAAATTAAACGTGGGGTGTTTATTTTTTTAAAGTTAATTTTGTTCACGAAAATCTACTAACTAAAGTAATTATCAAACGGTAGAAACTAAATAAAAAAAATAAAAACAATGAACCAAGGTTCCACATGCAAGGCTCGCTCGTTTTATTTTTTTCGAATTAATAATTTTAATTATTAATATACGAATATGATGTGTCACTTTGGTAATAAGCAACAAAAGGACGGGGCCTCGTCAAGGTCGTTTCTACGGCCAACTCTAGCACCGTGCGCGCTCATTGGTCAAATCAAATAGCGCGCGCTTCCCCGGCTTCCTGTGACACACTTCCGTCCCTTTTCACGAAATCACTCAGAGATTGCAGGAAGGCGACAGGAAAACGAGAGGAAAACTGTTACCAAAAAAGTACGTAAATGTAATCTTTCCGTCCGTTGAACTCGATAAAAAGGCCGTCTAGGCAAGCTAAAAATAGGTACATAGAGTAAATATAGTAAGCCTTACTTGGGACTAAACAGCTAAGCAGGTATGCGTCCCTGGTACCTCGAGGCACGATTGAGATATTTTTAGATGTAACAGAACTTGTCTATGACTAACGTCTTTGATTCGTAACGTGTCTATGGAATGAGGAGGGCAATTCGATTTTGGAATCGATGTTCATTTGTTTTTTTTTACTTTACTTTTGGTGTTTGATTTTATTATGTAACAGCTAACCCGACCGATGTTGTCCTGTCCAAACAATAAATTCATGCAGAATTCCAATAGAAAATGTTCTTTCAGTATTCCCGAATTTTCCAACTTTGCCGGCAACTTTTAATTTTTTTTTATTCCGTATTACCCTGATTCGGAGTATTACAAACATTTTAAAACAAAAATTTGCTATTTCGGTCCAGCCGTTCTGAAGTGATACGCCGATACCAACGAACATCATTTAATTTTTATTATATTTATACAGGATTTATAAAAGTTTGAAATTAGTGCTTCTAAAGATAAGCTTTCCTAAAACGGAGCAATTATTGGCTATTTACATCACGTAAGTATTTAAAAAAATCTATTGTTTGCTCAAAAGTGACGGGGACAAAATACACAACACCAATACCTACACACCACATATACAACGTTTAAAAAAAAATACACCAAGTTTTTTTAAATATTGAATTATAATCCGTGCAATCCACGACGACGCGCCCCACTCCGCGATTACTGTACTCAAACTCAAACTCAAAGCATTTATTTCAATTAAACCATTTACAGGCACTTTTGAATTGTCAAGGAATCGGTCAGTCAGAAATAGGTATGAAGCTAGTTGCCCATTCCAAAGCGTAGTAGGTACCTATGGAGAAGAACGGGCAAGAAACTCCACGGACACTCTTTTAAATAAAAAATTGTTACAAAATATTGGTTACATCATTCATGTTGAAATTATACATGTGAGAACAATGTAGAAAGACGTGCACGTTAGAAGCGTCCGTAATAAAAAGATAAAACAAAGAACAATTCAAAAAATAAAAATAAGCCCTACTGTAAGCTGAACTCTAGTACGGCGCGGAGCGGAGTGGGGCGCGCCTTCGTGGATTGCGCGGACTATACCTATATTTTCCCCAACCCAATAATCAAACATTGGATCTGCCTCTTAGCAGTTTGCGCTCACCACTAAACTATGCCAGTCTTGTTCAGTTAGTTACACCTTACCATTCCTTACTTAATCGCTAACCATTAATGACGAAAACTTAAAAAAAAAACCGGCCAAGTGCGTGTCGGACCACGCACAATGAAGGGTTCCGTAGCTAGGATGAATTTATCCCAAGAACAAACCTGTAGTTGAAAAACATGTTACATTTGCGGTTGCAGAAATATGTTCTCCCATACAGAATGTATGGGAGAACATGTTTTTGCAGCCGCAAATGTAAGTTGGTCGATTATTACTCGTTAACTTGTAAAGCCTACTCAGCTGTGATAGTTTTCCGTTTAATTTCGTTATATATGCTAAATATGCAAAAATGCAAAAATTGGCACTTTAAAGCTTAATATTTCGAAAACAGATCCCTAAATCCAAAAATAGTTTGAGCAAACTCACAATATTTTTGAACGACCTTTTCAACGATACCCCACACTAAGGGACTATTGAGAGAAAAAAAATCATCCTCACTTTACGTCTAGGGGAGGTACCTGAAAAAAAAATATTTTTCATGATTTTATTTTACCACTTTGTCGGCGTGAATAATATATATACCCATGCCAAATTACAGCTTTCTAGTACTAAGTGTCTCTGAGCTAAGCCGCGGACAGACAGACAGACAAATAGACAGACGGTCATGGCAAAACTATAAGGGTTCCTTGTTTACTACGGAACCCTAAAAATAAAAAAATAAGTTATGTTTTTGAAGACTATGGGTACCTATACATACCTCCACGTTTAAATTTTTTATGGTGTTTTTACTATTTATAAAATTTGAGTATATGGGAATTTTGCCTGAAATAAAACACATTTTTTTTTTAGCGCGTCGAAAAAATACACTGTTAGATTTCAACTCTCGGCGCTAAGCAGAGCGTTGAAAATCCAGTGTGCGAATAAATCTCGCCGCTATATTTTTACGTCAGTTCGAACGCGGGCTAAGTGTGCCTTTCTACCACATGTGCTATGCTATGTTTTTATCTAAGTAGTGCTTAAGGCGTCACCTCTCATGCACGAGGTTATGGGTTTAAATCCGGGAAAGTACCAATTTGACTTATTCAATTCATAATATTAGGTACTTTCTGAGTTTATCTTGTACATTATTGATATCGGTGAAGGAAAAACATTGAGAGGAAACCTGGACTTTATGGTTTATTTATATATGAGTCAGAAGTCGTCAATCCGTTTTGAGCAAGCGTGGTGACTTTTGTCCTGCAGTGAGACAATAATAAACTAGTATTATTATTAGCTCTGTTCCTCGTTAGTGTTCACTCCAGCCGGCCAATAAAGGCAAGCCAGAGGTGAGGAACAAGACTTCTCCCGGGAGATAGGGTCCGTGGGGTCGCTACTGCTCAACAGCTCGCCACATGCTGCCCTGCGGGTTTGTGTATCTCTCTTGGTCTGGTTCCTCATCCTAGACCTGTTCCGGCAAAGTAAACTCTACGGTCACAGACCTTTCTTTTTTTTTTTTTTTGGGTGGGAAATTATCAAATAACTTCTCCCGCTCTGGGTGGAGCGGGAGGGCGTGTCAGACTCTTACTGACTAAAACCCACCCGTGTTCCTTCAATTGAATGTATGTTGCCAGGGGCCACGGTAACCCTTTCGGACAAACCCGCAACCCCGGCAGGCATCGGTCCTAGCGGACCCCGTCAGTTGTGCTGACATCTCTTTAAGGCGCGCGTGGATCGTGCCGGGAGGCCACGATTTCCCTTTCGGCCCTTATTCGCAGCCCCAGCAGGACCGGCACAGACCTAGAGTTCGGAGCGTGCAAGCCCCACCACGACGTCAACGTAGAGATACGACGGTGGGGTTATTATTATTTACAATCAACGCACAGAATATTTGCCTGTATTAAAGATAGAAAGAAAGGAAATTGCGTTTATTGGCATTAAAACAGAAAAATACACCTTAAAACTATAAAAACAGAAAAAAATGATTATAATGCCAAAAGGGCCTCAGCTCAGCATAATGTCAGATGGCAACACAAAGTGTACTAACTGACGCTGATTTTCAGCTGCAACCCACGAGTGTCATACGCTAGAATAATAATAAACAAACTGTCAATCCGTTTTAATAAATAAATTAAAGGTAATATAAGATAGGATAAAATAAAAAAGCTCATACTTAATCAAATAAATGTTGTGATTAAATTAGGATAGTAATAAAACCTCCGAAAAAAAATCAGAATATGAGCATTCTCAAAATATGAAATTGACTGCTTAATATACTAATTTTCCGACAACTTTTAAGCGAATACAAATAAAGAAACGACCGAATAAAATACTGAAAATTCTGTTAAATCAATACAGCATTTGCTGACGTAATATTCATTTAGTCATTTTTATCGTAACTCACCTATTATGAATTTAGAATTAACCTTACACATTTTATAAACTGTGGCGCAAACAAAGACCAGGTTCGTTTAGGTACAGTACCGACCAAAAGTCCATAAGCAATCTCACAAAGCAATAGACTGACACTTCGGTTTGACTTACGACCTTCTTCTATAAATTGTTACAATACTATAGACACGCACAGTACACACACACACACTCACTTTGTCTGCAACCAATGACTAGTTCGATAATCATTCCTTTTTTGTTTCATTCGTCTTGTTCACATAAATATTAAAGTTTAGCAGGTAGACCACAGAAAACTAAGTAAATTATTTCGATTTCTGTAGGGTAGACAGATACAGTTCGTTACGAGTATTCAATTAATAGAACTTTGTTGGCTCGTGGATAATATTGGTGACGAGTATTTAGCGCAGTGTTGTGGTTATTATTTTCAAAAAGCAGGCATAAAATATATTGAAGAGATCAGATCAGATCAGAGAATATTATTGCGCTGCGTAAAAGTGAAGTGAATATCTAATGAAACCGGACTAAGTGTGAGTGTTATCATTTATATATTTCATATTTTAGTAAACATAAATCTTAATCAAGGATATTGTTGATAGAACAGAGGTATTGTTGAGACAGAAGATGCCTTTAAAGTTTTAAATTCATTATGAGGTTTAATTCGATTAGTGAATAATAAATAATTAGGTATTATGTGTAATAAAAACAATGTTTTTCTTTGTTCTAGAGAAATACTGTGAGGGTTAAGAGATATGAGGAAGGGGCTTATTATCGAGGTGCAGCGACGTCAAATGATGAATGAATATGAAACAAATGGTTTCATACCAACGAGATATTTTGCTGAATTATTAAAAACACGTCATTATGAACCGTTCGCCGTGCACTCTGAAGGCTTGCATCACTGAAGACCAGCTAGAAAACCGTTTTTGATCTTAAAATATTGACCGTACCAACTTAATAAACAACAGATTCATTATTGCATGAATTTATGGTAACGAATTTTTTTGTTTGTCGTATTTCTTGCAGATGGACCGAAATTGTTTAGTTAATATTATTTTAGTAATATTATTTATTTTAGGATTAAAATTTGAGGTTTAGTTTCAATCTTCTTTTCGTAAAGAAAATGAATACTTAAGCTATAACCTCAATACCAACCAATATTTACTAAAGCCAAATAAAATTTAAAATAATACTTAACCTTAAAATCAACAATATTGTCAGTAGATTTTTTTACATTTTAAGTAGACTAATATTCTTATTTATTGCTTAATTACTTCGAACATGATCAAAGCTTTATATATATGGTGAAAAAAATCCATTTAAAATTTAAAATATTTCAAAATTTAAATATGTCAAAATAATACAAATTGCTTCTAAGTTTCTAGACATCTATTTCACATAGTATTCAGGTGAAGTAATGATAAATAATTGTGGCAGTTTATTAACTATACTTAAGTAAAATAAATATAACGAATAAATATTATTTATTTTTTATTATCACATATCACGCATTTTTATTCTAAACCCTTTATTGCAATAACAACATTAATAAATAGGCAGGAATATTTAAAAATATTATTATTGCAAACAAAAATAATAATATTTGCAAAAACAGCGCTGTGATTTACGAGATTAGAACCTTAGCCATCTTGAATCTAAGACCAACGCTTAACGCCTTCTGCTATCTGCACTTATAATTTACTTTCGAATTTTAGCAATGCCATACACTGGCCAAGGTCACGCGTATGACGCATGCTAACAAAAGTGATGGAAATATAAGTGCGGCGCCCGCGAACCGTGACGATACGACAGTGTGTAGTGCAAATATGCGTTCTCTGTTGTGTGTGTACGGCACTCACACCACAGACGTCTGACTGTTTACACATACAAATGTACGGACTATACCGCGTGTTCACAGCAATACGACTCTTAGCGTGCTTATGCACTTTTGAGCGCTTACTGTACAAGAGAATGTAATGTTTTGGAAATGTGGTGTTTTACATTCTCTTGTGCCGAAACGGACCCTGGCACTCGCCGGCCGCTGCCGCGGCACCGTTCGCTACGCTCGCTCGGCTCGTGCGTTTTGTGGTTTCACAGTTCTAACCTAACCTAACCTACCTTTCAAAGCAAAACGTAAACAAAAACATGAACGAACGTATTATTTTAGCAGAACAAACGTTTTCGGAAACTTAGTATTTTTTTCGGAAATTTAGTTTATTATTTGAAAGTACAGATTATTTTTCGTAGAATTGTATTTTGAATAAGCTCATGTTTGTTTTTTAAATACAACATTTTTTGTCGATTAATTTTGTAATAATTTTTCGGTAAGTAATTCATTTTAACACATCGTATTACAGTCAACCACAGATCGTCGGAAGTTAATTTGTTTTTCGGAAGCTTTATTATTTTCCATTAAATTAAAGAGTCATAACGCAGTTAACACAATGTAATGACTAGAGTGAGTGTAGGCACTTCATTATTAATTACTGGCGTAATAATACATGGAACAGATGGTCCAATTGTTTAATTTACAATACAATTGCTATGGGAAAAATATTCCATTTTTCTCTAAGATGATGACAGAGTCAAGGTTTGAACTTACAGTATGGATTTTATAACATAATAATACATTTTCCATAATAATACAGTAGATTAAAGAAAAAAAATATAGATACATCGTGAATACCTACCTTGTGTGCGACTCTGCCCGCGTAAAAGTCGGAATACAATATTGAGTCGCAATATTTTTTTATTCAACATCATTCTGGTCATTTTATTTAAATGCATGTTGAAAAAACTATCATAGCCGAATTTTTTCAAGGAGCAACTTGATTAATATTTTTATGACTAGCACATTTTTTCTTCAATTATGATTGAAAAATAACATTCTTAATTTCTTCTCGCCACCAATTTCAAGGGTTGAGTTTTGTCAAATTAACTTTATTCATCTTTATTTTCACCAAGTTTAAAGAAGTTATTAGATTCTCAATTCAACGAGTACCTACGTTTATTTATTTATTTTGTTACGGAAAACAAACAATTGTACAATGTATATTACATCTAAGATCACAAAATAATTGGAAGTGGTAACAATGTACAATCCACGACGTTTCCAAATTTTTGCTCGGTGTCGTAACGTGATGTTACATACCCTATAACCTTCATCAAGAATTGGGCTATCTAATGCAAAAAGAATTTCTCAAATCCGACTGATGGTTCCAGAGATAACCCCCAACATACAAACAAACAATTTATTATATTATATTATACATACAGAGCAGTGGTAGCCCAGCGAGGGCAGTGGTGGCCCAGCGAGGGCAGTGGTGGCCCAGCGGTAACGGCAGTGACTTACGAATTGTAGGTCGTAGGCTCGAATTCTACCAACACGCACTCGGCCCGCGTGGTAGATTACGGCCCACTCCCTCTCACAGAGAGGAGGCCTGTGTCCCAGCAGTGGGAACATTATAGGCTGATTAAAATGATTATATATTATTTTATATTTGACGCCTATAAAAGATCGTAGATAAGAATGTCAGGAGCGTCCACGTGGTGATAAATAATTTGGCACGAGTTTTAAAAAACAATGATGTAAGAAACGATGTACCTAATAATACCAAGCTTTTATTTTGTAATACTTATAGCAGTGGTGGCTCAGTGGTAACGCTCGCGACTTACGATTTGTGACAAGTAGGCGCTTTACTTTGTGTTAATTATTTTATTACCACTACTCTCAAAACGATGAAGGAAAACATCGTGAAGAAACCGGCATGTCCTAGAACTAAAAATTCGAAGACATGTGACATCTACCAACCCGCACTGGGCCCGCGTGGTGGATTACGGCCCACTCCCTCTCACAGAGAGGAGGCCTGTGTCCCAGCAGTGGGAACATTATAGGCTAATTATGCTATTGAATACTTTTTCAGTTGTGAGGAATGATGTAAAAGGACGGAGACTTGTGGTGGCTTCAAAAATGTTGTGTCTGATCAAATTAGTAAAAAAAAAACAACAGCATTTTTTGGCATGCATTGGTGTGGTTGATTACCGTTTGGAACTTTTGAATATTTCGTAATATTTTTGTTTTAAACTAGCTGACCAGACAACTTCTGACTTGAGCTCATAAAAAAAACCCTTAGAAAAAAGCACATTCAGTTTTTCCCGAATTTTACTATTTTCCGAGCCACTCTTAAAATTTTTCTTTCCATAAAAACCTAACTTGGACTATTACGAACATTTTAAAACAAAAAAAATGACAAATCGATCCAGCCTTTCTCAAGTGCAAGTGCACCCGTGCTTGGTTTTAATGTCACCTTACTCACTTATGTCACTGATTTCACGTCGTTGAAAACAATAAATTAACAAGTTTGAGTTTAACCCACTTCGTTTTATTTTCTTGGGCTTTCTAGTAAAGTCCTGGAGTCTAAAATAGGTATGTCATTTCTCGAATATTCATTGACTCAAGATATCCTGATAGACTAATCATTCCGGTTTTATGGACATTTAATAAATTACCAAAATCATATAGGGAACTGCCGATCAATCGTTTTAAAACAGCGTTATTCAAATGGCTCATGGAAAAACAATTCTATTCTGTGAATAAGTACCTAAACTTTAAAGATTCACACTGACATTTACTATTATAATTTGACAGATGATTGACATTTTTATTCCTAATTTAATAACTATGATGTACTTAGAGTAATTATGCTCCAATTTTATAAGCTTCATTCATTTATTAAATTAATGTAATTTTGCATGCTAGTTTTAGTTTATGGCCTGACCAAGAGTATGTCTGGTTTTTTCTCCTGGAATTATGTGGTTAAATTGTTATCGTTTTTTCTGGGAGAGCGTTAGGTAACTTAGGCAAATCATTCACAGGAGTCCGTGAAAACGCAGCGATAGAAAAGAAAAAAAGAAAATAAACAGAGGCAGTATAGGGACTGCCGGCGTCATAATCAGCCTATAATGTTCCCATTGCTGGGACACAGGCCTCCTCTCTGTGAGAGGTAGTGGGCCGTAATCTACCACGCGAGCCCAGTGCGGGTTAGCAGGCATCAATGTCTTCGAATTTTTGGTTCTAGGACATGCCGGTTTCCTCACATCTTTTCCTTCACCGTTTTGAGGGATTACCGATAGAAGTGAAAAAAAACTATCTGCTGCTCAAGCGCAACACGTCATACTCATACATACAAATATACTGTTAACATTAGCATGTCGGTGACGCGAATCCATAAGATTTTCCCCTACCAAAAATCGCTCAACGCGACTAAAGAAGTTTTCACTTAAACAATATGCCACATCAATTTTTGTTTATGATTCTGTTTGAGAAATCACGTGCGCAAACAAATGGTTCTAAAAATATAACCAGGAAGTAAACATAACTCGTAACATCTGAAATTGACAATTTGCGATGCGACATCCACGCGGGCGAAGCCACGGGCAAAAGCTAGAGTATCATAAAGACATAGGATGTTATGTTTTCGGAATGTCACATTCGAAACCTGCATTATGCAAACGAGTTGTAAAGAACTGCCTCGTTGGTCTAGTGGTCGCAAGCGCTACTGCTGAGTATGAGGTCCTGGGTTCGATTCCCGGGTCGGGCAAAGTGTTATTGAGTTTTTCCATCTGGAATTTCTTAGTAGCACACCGGAGTCTGGATTTGTGCCCGGTTGATGGCAATAGACTCGCCCCCTATTACATGGGACTTAAACATAACTGGCGAAATGTGGGTGTACTATTGGTACACCTCTGCCTAACCCTTCGGGGATTACAGGCGTGATGTTATGTTGTTATGAGTTGTAAAGAAATCTACTGAAGGGGGCAGTTCATAAAAAAATAAAAATTTTGAGTGAAACTTGCCTGGCTCAAAAATCTACGTAGGTAATTATCTAAGTATTAGGTACTTTCCCGCGTATTTTCAATTCTGTTTGTGACTCGAAAATAGCCGCAATTATCACTAAGTATAAGTTAGTAAACAGTTGTAAAGTAAATTGTATTTTTTCTAACTAGCGACCCGCCCCTGCTTTGCAAGGTTTTTACGACTTGACAAAACATCGAGTTTAATATTAATGTACTATACACATAAACCTTCCGGAATACATTCTGTAAATTATGTTGAAAACCTCATGAAAATCCGTTGCGTATTTTAGAAGAACACCGCGGACATACAGACAAACGCGAAAAGCGACTGCGTTTTTTAATATTTGTAGATAGATCAGACGTATTACGCTATCGAAGAATTTAAAATGATAAAATATGCCATTACCAGCCCTTATAATTAAACATTGACATGCATGTAAAAGTAAATTATTATTTATTTTAATAATATATTTAATTTAATTTATTTACAATAATGAAATATGACATTACTAGCCCCTTAATGCCATTGATATGCATGTAAAAATAAATTATAAATTAATTAATTATTTGTTAATAATAAGTACTTTTTTTTGTCATTTACAATTTTTATTTACTCGAACGTGACTTTGTATTGATTGATCCAGACTTATTACTAGAAAACGAATATATTTGTACGCCAATTTCATTGGTAGGACATAGAGCTCGACTAAAATGTATAAATAAGACCTTTATTGTAATACCTGTGTTCACGAATAAAGATTGATTGATTGTAAGTATTCATCAAGCAATAGGTACATAAGAACCACATTTCGTTTGAATGTTTAAAAAATATTAACTTTAAAAAGAGATTATTTTTAATTATCACAATGAAGATAATGTAAAAAATTAAAAAATCGGCGTAACCGGCATGTTCTAGAATTAAAAATTCAAAGTCATGTGACATCCATGAACCCACAATGGGCCCGCGTGGTGGATAATGGCCTACTCCCTCTCACAGAAAGAGGAGGTCTGTGTCCCAGCAATGGGAATTTGATAGACTGAATATGCTAAGTTATGTTATGCTCCTATTCAGAATATAAGTGCTTTTTTTTCTATTTCTGTGCCCGTTTACTAAACACAAAATTACGGACCTACAATTCTGTCTACACCATTATTGAAAATCTGGCGTGATGAACGGTATTGAAAATAAACACTCAAATCTATCTAGAAGCCTTCAAATAAGTTTTAATTAAAAAAAAAACACAATTTTCTTGCGTTAATATTATTCAAATAAGAAAAATAAATTACTTACCAACAATAGACATTAGAACCTGATTGTGTTTACTCCCAGCCTTTTTTTCTTTTGCAGAACTAACTTTATACACTTTGTTCACCATTTTAATTATTTATTGAAAAAAAAAACACCACAATAATAAAAAGTCTCACGAAAATCCTTTTCAAAAGACGCAAAAAAAAAAAACAAAAAATTGTTTGTTATAAAAACAGTCAATAGTTAAAAAAAAATACTATATGAAATTCGAATGTTATTTAAAATACAACTATCGGCTGCAAATTTCAAAATTTAAATCGTTCTTTATTCAACCGCGGCGTGCGTTTCGCGTGGTTGCGTGACCACGATGTATGCGTTCGCGAACTGTCCGTGCTATCATTATCCCTTGCTTTTATATTAGCGTTATGACTATGAGATGAGGGTGAAGATCGTGCATATCCGGAGTAAACAGCAGTTACTACAGTTCTCAGAGTTTTTTTCATAATAGGTATAATTCTGATAAGGTGTCAATATTCTGAAAAGTCCCTAATTTTCATGACAACTCAAAAGAAAAAAAAATGCCCGCTTTTCTCAGAATTATTTCCCTGTTGTACTCAAATAATGCAGATAGAATGTAGAGATTAAAAAAAAAATACAATGACAAATTAAAGCGCACTGGCGAGAAAACGGTTGTGAGTTCGAAGTTCGAACATGTTTTCTTTTTTTTTCAATTACGAAAAAATGTGTACAAAAATTGCAGGACCAATGAACCCATTGTTTGTATAAAATTACAATGTTTTATTTTCTTGTTGTTTCACTAATAAAAACAAAAACTAACTGATTTATTTCAGTACACTTTAGCTATTTAGCATCAATTTTCTTTGACAGGTTTGGAAAAACACTTTTTTAGCTTCTAAGAAATCTTAAAGATCACGGTTTTATCCCACTACACTAAAATGGGTGTTTGTATGTTTGTTACTTAATCACGCAAAAACGGCTGAACGGATTTGGATAAAATTTGGCGCACAGGTAGACCATGACCTCGTTTAGGACATAGGCTACTTTTTGTTGACATCTACGCGGGCAAAAGCTAGTTCTGACTAAAATATTTCGGCTAGACATTTGCGCAACGGGTCGCAGTATTTATCGATTCCCGCTCAAAGCAAATATTTGCATGGCCTAGGTAAGTACAGAATAGTTCCGGGTCTGAGTGTTTCTACATGTTAGATTGTTCTGTAAACAAGACATACGTGTGTTTAAAAAAATCTATAGGGTCTGTAGATTTTTAAACATACGTATTTTTTACATGATTTCGTAGTTATTAAGTCTGTAGCGGTTACACCGCCACATACAAACTACGCATCAAAGACATGACGTCACACAAATCCTGCATCGCGCAGTTAGAGTTTACCGAGCGATCGACATACATACAAGATGTCAACTTCCAACCGATGGGCAGTTGCCCGCCAGACACAATACCCGTCTGGTCGGAGGATCCTCCCGTTTCTATGGTGGATGAGTGAACTTTACACCCTGTTCCTCATACCACTAAAAGTCAGTTGCCTTTTTTTTCTTTTTTTTTGTGTAGGAAATTATTAAATAGCTTCTCCCGTTCTGGGCGGGAGGGCGTGTCAGACTCTTACTGACTAAAACCCACCCGTGTTCCATCAGTTGCCATGTTGCTGGGGGGCCACGATTTCCTTTTCGGCTAAGTCAGATGCCTAGCACAGGTTTCGAGTGAACACCCGGTTCTTTACACTCCGTATCCAGTCTATCACAGCCGCCATTTGAAGATCGTCTGTCCATCTGTGAGCAGTGATAGCCCAGTGGTATCGGCCGCGTCTTACGAGTTGTAGGACGTAGACCCAAGCAGACACTTTACTTTGCATACAGGGTGGCAGGGACATCGACGCGAAAACGGTTACCATGGATTCAGTACATGATTCTGAACGCCAATGCGTTGAAATTTTTCGTCGGTTATTAAAATAAAAACCGCTGTTTCATAGAAAAGAGCAACACCTACGCGGTCAAAATGTATGGAACAGCAGATTTTTTTTCTAAAATAACCGACTCAAAATTTCAACGCAGGGGATTCTGAATCATGTACTGAATCCATGGTGACCGTTTTCGCGTCAACGTCCCTGTCACCCTGTAATTTATTTTATAACGACTGCTCTCAAAACGGTGACGAAAAACAGAAAACCGGAAACCTAGATCATAGAACCAAAAATTCAAAGACATGGGACATCTAATCCGCATTGGGCCCGCGTGGTGGATTACGGCCCACTCCGTCTCACAGAGAGGAGGCCTGTGTCCCAGCAGTGGGAAATGCTGTCCACTTAGCTGGGTGGTGTCCACTGCTTTGCTTGGCAATACGCGGTTTCCACTCGGGGATTTGTCTACTTCAACGGCTTTCGGTCCTTCCACAGACAGCTTTACTGGATAGTTGTAGTATATTTTGTATCTCTAATAAATCTTACAGCTTGCAGGTCATGTGATCGCAATCCCTTTCAACTGTCATTAACGAGACACAATAGAATTTGAATTGTTATCCACCTCAATGAAGCGTCGTAACAGATGATGAGTTATATAGTGCAATCCACGAAGACGCGCCCCACTCCGCGATTACTGTACTACGGCGCGGAGCGGAGTGGGGCGCGTCTTCGTGGATTGCACTATCTATAAGCATGAGGTCTTGGGATCGATTCTCGGGTCGGGAAAAGTGTTATTATTATTGTTGTTTATTATTGTCATACAGAGGGACGTCATTACGACATTCGCGACGTTTTTGCTAAAAATCAGCGATGTTAACCTAAGGTTCGTATTCAAGGCAATGGTGCCGATTCCCTTGTTCACAAACTAAACTAAATTTAAGTTCAGTGCATCTTTTTCTTTCTATTTCATTCAGAAAAGGACGGAAGATAAATTTTAGTTTAGTCCTGTCAAATTAATCAGCGCCTGTCACTACTCTATACAAGTTTAGACGTGATTAAAAACTTGCCTACTAAAATTACGTCAGTTTACGTTAAGCGCAATTACGTTAAGATCCAGCTGGATCTTGAAGTGATACCGAACCCCCCGTACCGTCCAAATGAACCTCAAATGGACGGAAGCGGAGATATGGGGGATGGGGGCCAAGCATTTTTTTTTTTGACATGGCATTCAAAATGGCTATTCATGGCTTTCATTCAAAATGGCTTATGTGCAAGGAATTTGTGTGTATCAATGCCTTAACTTGTGTAGCCGTGTGTACCATTGTTTTAACTATAGGTCATTGCTACAATGACCTATTCTTGCACAGATGCGACGCACAGCTTTGTTCTTGTTATTTGCTTGTCACAAAAATTGATATTTTCCACTCTGCAGTCGGCATTTTTTATGTTTTGATTGTTGTTTGTTTTTATTTGTTATTGTCGCAATACATTACGCAAGCAATTTGTAAATTGTCTTTGGTCTCTGGCTTCTACATAAAGCAATAGACAAAATTTGTCAAACTATTATTAGTTATGAATCTTAAATAAGAGGCTTTTGGCTAATTTGTAAAAATGTATTCTAAGTATTTTTGAAGTGAAACTTCTTTAGGCGCGTTGGGCATTTTTGAGATGGGACTAAACCATTGATTTCGCGACACCATGACGACACCTCAATTTTGTAAACGCGATTGTGCTCTTTATTTATATTATGTTACGGATCAATGTTCTATGCAAGTATTTTTACTTTAAAGGTTCGGAAGTATTATTTTTTGTAAACGCGATTGTGCTCTTTATTTAGATAAAGTTACGGACCAATGTTCTATACAAGTATTTTTCTTCCACCAAGGCGATCTTGTTCAAGTTTTCACTTCTGTTGGTGCTCCCGGAGTGCCACCACTTTTTTTTGTAATTTGCGTTTAGTTTGTGCGGAATAAACAATTTTTCTTTGTTTTGTTGGAGTTTTCTATCTGGAATTTCTCAGTAGCAGCCCGGAGTCTGGAATTGTGCTCGGTTGATGGCAATAGGCTCGCCCCCTATACATGGAACTTAAACGTAACTGGCCAAATGTGGGTGTACTATGTACACCTCTGCACGACCCTTTGGCGTGATGATATGTTATGTAAAAAAAAAATACACATGTCGTATGTATGAGTTACCATGAGCCCTTGCTTTGAACTTGACCGATTATTTCCATTATTGGCTCAATTGATTGTTATTATTTTGACCTGTTAAAGGCTTGTCTACATGTTTTCCGCGCAAATAAATCAATCATCGAGGTTAGGTAATGTTTCCGTGGACAATGCTTGAATGACGCAGTGCAAAAATATAAAGATATGTTATATATTTAAACGAGGAGTTTCTAAAATGTTCTTTCCCCTTATTTTAATACAATTTATTCCCTGAAATATCCCCGAAATCGTACCAAAAACGAAAAAAATATGTGTATCGTAGTCAGGCAATTGTGGTATGTAAAAAAAATATAACACAAAGGCACATCTATAGCGCTACAAAGTTCTTTTTGCGCGTGGCCAAAATTAGAACTAACGCCGCGCCGCCATTTTGTTTTTAGAGTTTCGTAGTCAACAATTGCAAATAAATGAAAGAAAATTTTAAAGTCACGTTAAAAGTACACGGAAACATGTTGGTCCTGCTTCATAAGACAATCTAGAGCAGGGGTCGCCAACTTGATTAGACCCAAGACCTACTATTTATTGATGAAACCCTGTATTGTTGCTTGTGTCACCTGTGTGTTTTTTTTAATGATTTTCTATTCCTAATCTTAAATTCTTAATGAATTGACTTTGAAATTTTTTACTGTAGGTAATTTTTATATTTATCAATATCATGCATGATGTTAATTTTTAAATGTGTTACTTTTAATATGAATGTATTTTTTTTGTGTCGTTTAGAATATTTCAAACACAATGTAAATTGTTTGTGAATAAATGAATTGAATTGAATTGCATTGTGCGATCTGACAATTACATACTTCTTGAAATTTTATACGAAACGTTAGTGCAGTTGTCACGTATTATTAGGATATTAAATTTCGGTGCCGTGCCACGATCCACTGGACTAATATCCGCCATTGACCGGTTGACCACCCCTGATCTAGAGTGTAGACAAAATCAAAATGGTTGCTAATTTAATCGTCAAAATATCCATCGTTATCAGTGTACGTAATTAAACAAATACTTGCTCTTGGGGTCAGTATACAAGTGATAAGGGAACATGGTTCAGGGGAATCCTTTTTGCCGTAATCTACCTAGTTTTCTTACAATGTTCTTGGTTCTTGCAATGGGCATAGGTAATTCCAATAACTGCCAAAAGGGGATTAATAAGGTGTTAAAATAAACTATACAAACTTTAAGAGATGCTTTAGACCAGGGATCCCCAAACTATTTTGGACAAGTGACCCCTTTTCCAAAATGAACTGTTACCTCAGACCCCCATGGCCAAATTACCTACTTTTAAGATCAACCCCCTTATTCATAATGGTCCGCTAACTTAAAACAGCTGCTACAGAGTGTTATTTTTCATTCTGACTTCGTTTGTGTCGACCCCTAGGAAACCGATATCGACCCCTTGGGGTCGATATCGGTTTTCCGGACCACTTTGGGAATCCCTGCTTTAGACCATCGATCAACTCTAAAATGGCGAAAAAAAAAACATCTGTCATATAGTTTAGAACAGTAGGTATTCAACTTTAGTATGGAACAGCAGATTTTTTTTAACACCTTGTATAGTCAGTTCTAAAAGTACCTAACGAAAGTGTAAACAAACAGGTTAAATTCTTACGTAGTCACTCATTAAAGGGAATTAGTAACACATTCACATGTATTTAGAAGATTTCCACTTTAGATCTCACCACTTTTCCCAAAATTCAATTTTTTTTTTAATGCTATCGAAGTGGATATTTTTAGTAACATGTTCCGCTTAGCTATTTCTAAAGAGTCATAAAAAACCCCTGAAATAAATCGATACGTGTTTCACCTCTCAACGAGGTATCCTCAGGATGACGATAGACTTGTCGCGAACTCGAACACGCGTGTTGCCACAAGTCTTTTTTTTTATGGCTCTTTAGAAATAACTAAGCAGAACAGGTTACTAAATATATCCACTTCTATTGTATTATATAATGGATTTCCACAAGGTCACGCCTGAATTAATTAACTAAAATAATTTTTAATAATTATGTAATTGTAATAATTGAAAAATCATCACCGAAATGGAGGCTATAAAACAACCTCAATTGACAAATGAAAAACAGCTTTAACGTTTTTTAAATTAGAATATCGGGTTTAGGTTCAAATAATAAAATATTCTAATAATCAAATCAAAGTACTTTATTTGTAAGTGGCTCTACAAATTGGCATCTACACCTACAGTCAACCACACGTCAATGGTAACAAAACCAGTATAAGCAGGCCTCGTTCTTTTGAAACTCCGTGCTATAGTTTGACCGGGATCGCAATAATTACTACCGCAGCCAAAAACTATGACCCCCCGCCTAGCCGCACATTCTTAAGACGTGGAACAGCGATCCCGGTCAAACTATAGCACGGAGTTTCAAAAGAACGAGGCCTGCTTATACTGGTTGAGAAGTGAATGCAAATACAATATCTGTTTTCTCTTAATTTTTTAACAAAATACTGCGGTATCATAACAAAGAGTCAAAGATGGTAAGGAAAACGACTGTGATCGGGGATTCCTGTATGATGGACGTATTCCGATCACGATTGCACTTAGTGAACCGAATGATGTGTGACCTAAGCGAGCGTGACGCGACAGCGCGATGTTAAACGATGTGAAGAAGAAAATTCGGAGAGTGTAATATACAGTCGAAACAGTACCTTAATTGCGTAGTACAACACAATCAAAATTTGTTTCGATTTGAAACAGATTGCTTCATAAGTTGGAAAAAAAATCTGCTCAGCAACGTAAATAACGCAATAAATGTTGTTGAACTGTCAAAATGAAACAAATTAGGCAAAATTGTTTACGAAAAATAATTTACGCAATTAGGATAAGCGAGAGTTCAAGGGCCGCGATCTCTTTTTTGCTTATAGAAGTTTCTCACTAACTCGAGTTTCAAGCTTATAGAGGCACAGGAGTGGCCTTTCTCACTTATAAAGGTTGAGGCTGGTTGGGAAAGGTTAAGAGGAACAAAAACAAAGTTAGTTCCACGAAATTTAAGAATAAGTCGTATACAGGGTAAGTTTTTAACCAGTACGCAAACTTAAACACGTGACTTTACTCATCATTATGAACAACATTTACTATGGGACCAAACCTGAATTCGCGAAAAAATAATCAGCTGTTCCCTACATTTATGTTCGCATATTAGGGGGCGTTCATAAAATACGTGAGGTTTAAGGGGGGGAGCGGGGCGAGTCAAATCTCATCTAATCTTACGTTGGAGAGAGGGGGAGTCTCGGCAAATATCACGCAATTTATTTTATGATTGAAACAAAAAAAAAATATACTATTTTGGTCCATTTAATCCAGATTGTACATGCTTAAGATTTAATCTTAAGCGTAATACGATTAAGATCATTCACTAATTCGTTCGAAAGAAAATAATTTCATTCATACTGCGACGTTATACATCTACTGACTGTCAACGCGTTTACGTAAGAAACCCACATTTTGAAAAATCTCACGTGAGATTGGGGGATGGGGGAGCGGGTTGAATAAAATCTCACGACATCTCACCAGGGGGGGAGGGAGGGACAGAAAATTTAAAAAAACACCTCACGTAATTTATGGACGCCCCCTAACTCGTCAAAATGTAGGGAACAGCTGATTGTTTTTTCGCTATTTCAGGTTTGGTTATAGGACCAAACCTTAAATCACGAAAAAAAATATAAAAAAAAGTTTAAGCTGTTCATAATGATGACTAAAGTAACGTGTTTAGGTTTGCGCACTGGTTAAAAAAAAATCATGTTTAGCAGATGTTAAATTACGCTCGACTGTCGCTTATAGAGGTACAGTCAAGTAGCAGTCTCAGTTATAGAGGTCCACGAGTGAAAACGACTTTCTCTTATAGATGTTTGATATCGAAAAAAATATATAATTTTGCCTACTAGTGTCGAAGCTGAATGCGCTTTTTCAGCAGTTTCTACATTTCCAATCGTGTAAGAAGTTCTCTAAAGGACAACAGCTTGAACGCACTGACTTTCTTGAAATTTGATTACCAACAAAAGTCCTAGATGATATATTAAGTTCTTAATTTCTTATTTTAATTAAAGTTCTCAAATTCGAACATTAATTTAAAATTCAAATTCAGTAGTCATTTATTTAAACTAGGCTCAGAATCAGCACTTTTCGAACGTCAAAATTACATAAAAAAGTCCCCCAAAACGCCCACCCTTCACAATCTATTTCATTTTCTTTCTCAATCTCAAATTTCAATGGTTTAATTTTTTCTTACTTAAATTACTAGCCCTACATTTCCATAATAATTATAAAATAAAAAATAAATATTATGCATTTTGTATACCATTTTAAAAGGAAGCTCCGGAATTCCGGAACCGTATTGCTTAATATTGAAACCCAGTGCAGGAATTGAAAAATGGTCCGAGACTAGTGCTCAACACCGCAGCAAGAAGCGACAGCCACCGGTGGTCAGTGGTTATGCCCGGTGACTCGTGTCGGGTCCAGTTAGCGCTAACTGGACCCCTGAGGCATACCATGGCCTAGACCAGGGCCGGTCGCGAGAGATCACCGCAACCGATCATCTCCACGAGGACACGGCGGTGCTCCACCCAAGCCAGGCAGACCTCCACCGTATGCTCCAACGTGATTCAGACAATGATGACGCCTGGGCGTTTCCTCCTTATCCAGAACAGGAACCTCCCGAAACAACCGTGTCCGGTGAGGACCTGCGTCAGGCGGAAGGTGAGGACGCCGTGACGCCTCTCTAGCCACTCCTCAAAGAGGGGACTTATCGCCGCAATTATGGCGTGCCCATTCTGAACTCCCTGCGTACAAATATTTAGACGGTTAAAAAAAACAGCTTTTCCATACATTTTGATCGGGTAAATATTGCATTTTTGTAAGAAACACCTGATATTTTTTCGATATTTCAGATTTGGTCTCATAGTGAAAGTTGCCCATAATCATGAGTACTTTCACGCCCTGAAAGGTTAACAGTGAATTAAAACAAGCGAGGCTTATTAGCAGTCGTATATGATGTGTAACATCTGACATCTCACCTTTGTAATAAGCAACAATAAAGGGACGGACGCTCGTCAAGGTCGTTTCTGACGGTCACTCTAGTATCACGTGTGCTCGTTGGTCAAATCAAATAGCGCGCGCTTCCCCGGCTTCCTGTTACACACTTCCGTCCCTTTTCACGAAATCACTCCCACAGATTTGATTATTTAGATTTTTAAGATTTAGATTTGGAATTTGATTGTAGGAAAGCGAGATGAAAGATATTACACATAAAAAATCACTGTGTATATGTATACACATACACAGTGATTTTTTATGTGTTGTATCCTATCCTATTAAACGAGCAATATTTGTATATTTTTTTATGTGGAGACAACAATACGACAAATGAAAACACTGTCAATACTAATGCATAAGAGTATTTAGGAACTATAAAATAAATCCTAGCATCGAAATTAAAAAAAGTGATTTTTTCAAACAAACTAAATAGTAGTGATGTGCCGACTATGGGTTTTGCCAATCTTTGACTAGCTATAATGACTAAACTATTGGATATATTTGATTGAATTTTCGTATGCGAACTTAGAACGTCATTAGATATACGTAGTTTAATTTATTGTCATAATGTCGTCTCCACCTTGTATATTTGTACTCACGTTCTCGAAATCGGCTCTAACGATTTCGATGAGTTGCAATATAGGGGTTTACGTGGTTGAAAAATCGATCTAGGAAAATTCGTTTTCTCTATTTTCACAGCCTCGGGAATATGATATATCGTTGTATACCTGAACGATATGCTTATCTATTTTCACCCGAGCAGAGCTCGGTCGACCAGGTACTATACGGTTAAATGAATAAACAAACTCAAAGTGCATTGAAAGCTTCTGTGGAGACTTGGGAACCTTGTTAAACATAAACTTTCGTCTTTAAATCAACTAAATAACAGCAAATCAAAAGGTTTACGTCACTTTACGTCATCACGTTGGTATTTCCCGAAGCCCAGATAATAATGTAATATTACGTCCGAATAAAGACAGAGAGAGAGAGAGAGAGAGATGTATTTTACAAGCATACGCATAATCAGCCTATAATGTTCCCACTGCTGGGACACGAGCCTTCTCTCTTCGAGAGGGAGTGGGCCGTAATCCACCACGCGGGCCCAGTGCGGGTTGGTAGATGTCACATGTTTTCGAATTTTTGGTTCTAGGACATGCCGGTTTCCTCACGATGTTTTGCAGCAGTGGTGATGGAATGATTTACACAATGTAAAGCGCCTGTTTGGGTTCGAACCTACGACCTACAACTCGTAAGTCGCGGCCAATACCACTGGACCAGCACTGCTGTCATTTTATACAAGGTATAATATAGAAATAACAAAAAATAACACTCTACAAAGGAAAAAATAATACAAAAACTGAAGAAGATTTTAGCAACTGGATTGTATTTCGAGATTATTTTTAGATTTCTTTAAATGAGAAGCTATTTAGTTAAATTACACTTTGTATTTGTTGAATGAGTAGAAGAATTGTCTTAAATGCTCTTTTGTTTTTGTAATTATTTGTTGTTAATGACAACTGCTTATTGCTTTTTAAATTAACTTTTTCTCAACGGCGAGGGCGTTGGACTGGTAAGAAAAGTCGTTGTATTTTTTGAGAACTCAACTTCAATAATTGCCATACAACGTGGCAATGCTGCCAACCTTTTGGGCACTTTTCCCACTTTTGGGCGCTGTTCCTATATTTTTTTTTTTTCTCTGTACATAATTTATATATTTTAGTGTTAAATGTTTAAAAAATGGATAGAGAACGCTGCTGCCCATTCTTTAGTGAGTCACCTTCAAACAAAGTTATTTGCTAAGAAACAAGTGTCATATAGTGTATCACCACAATAATTAAATTGTTGTATATTTTTGAACAAATAAATTACACTTAAACTTATTATAATTATACCTTTTACGACATCCACGGGAAGAAATGGGATCCGCTGGATGCGAAAAGCACAGAACCGGTCGAAGTGGCGGTGGTTAGAGGAGGCCTATGTCCAGCAGTGAACGTCTTTCGGCTGAAATGATGATGAAGTTAAAATGTAGATAGATGAAAAGGCAGCCAATATGAGCGAACGTCACGCGAATTATGCTATCGTCGTGTTCATTTTTTTCGGCGATCCCGAACGTTTTCTGAACAAATTAGTGACAAATTTTCTTGTTCTTCTTGTCGCTGGCACGACAGTTATTCAAATTGTTGTGACGACATTGATAAATGATCGCGACGATTGCGTATTCGGAGTTCGTCTGTAATTTGAGCGTTTGACACTGATGATGATGATCCCTGAGAAGTAAGTAGCGGGAACGTGAAAAAATAAAATAATCTTTATTTTGGATAAGGAACATCCATAGGTTAGTAAAAAAAAAGATAACTTTTATCTACTTATGTTAGTAAACTTATTATCTATTTCGAAACGAGGCTGTTGTTCGATATGGATCTTCGAGCAACATTACCTATCAAAGGAGAATCGTACCTCAATGCTATGGTCTTCAGGATTTAGTTGGAGCTTTCCCGCATTCTGCAGAGCAAAGAAGCAGATTCCCGTCTGACGATACCTGATGCACTGCAGAAACGGGTCAGCCCCATTAACATCCTGAACCCCTGTTATTATATTGGACCCGTATATACTTATATTGTGGATCTATACATGTGACCTCAATATCGGCGTTAGCACCCCCAAAACTATGAAAACGACACCAATGACGAAAAATTTTAAAATTTTCTGGTTTATTGGTGATTCGCACGAATTTACTCGCCCGGAACGGGCGAATAGACACTTTTATAAAATAAACAATATAATTTTTTTTGAGGCTATTCGCACGAATTTTATTTATTTGTAGGCGAATTGACAACGTAGTATGAACGTGAGGATTTATTGTGGATCTGTACAGGGTCACATTCAATTAGTTAGCAAAACTCCGCAGACGAGGTGGGTATCGATATCTAACAAACATAAAAAAAAAAAAAAGTTTTTTTTTTGGGTCTGACCGTAAGTAATTTAACTTGAAACAACAGAAAAAAAATACAACAGACGTGGAAATATTTAGTAACCTCTGTTTAGTAGTCTCTGCGTTCAACGCTCGGTGTGGCAACACGCCGTGTTCGGGTTCGGGACAAGTCAATCGTCATCCTGAGGATGCCTCGTTGAGAGGTGAAACACGTGTCGATTTCTTTCAGGGGTTTTTTATGGCTCTTTAGAAATAGCTAAGCGGAATAGGTTACAAAATATATCCACGTCTATTGTATTTTATAATGGATTTCCGCAAGGTCACGCTCTTGAATCAATTAACTATCTTGAAACAACAATTAAAAAAAGTTATTTTGTGTTTGACCCCAAAAAAATCATCATTATTTTTCATTTATTTTTTTGTCATTTTTCGATACCCACCACATCTGAGGAGTTTATTTTGACCCTATGTATTGCAACGACTTCTTCAAGCTTCATGAAATTCGATACAATTATTACGACAGTCAAGTTACTTGAAATTGATGTCGATACTGGTTTTAATTAGAAAATGGTGAAAATGGTGAATGTGGTGATGCGATATAAGTGCTACTTTATTTAGGTATACCCCATTCGTACTGAATTCTGAAGAACCGCTCTCACCGTCTCCTAAAGGACTGGTCAAAATGAGGCGAATCCAGCACGGAGCGCGACTGGTCGCATCGACATTTATTAGGAAATCAAGTTACTGAACATCTTCTTACAAGTTCGTTAACACAATCGGCGAGAGAGAATTTCGTCCCGCATCCTGCACAGGACTCGCCTCAGTTTGAGCAGAGCTTAAAGGCTCCGCAGACGGGTTCTGGTAGAACAATTTTCATGAAGTTTTCATAAAAAAATTCTACTAGAGTCGCGTCGTGGAGCTAGTGGCAAAATAATAACAGCCGCACGGGTCGATCCATCAGGTTAAACTACGCTTGCCGGGGTTGACCATGTTCACATACCGAGACTCCTCCGTGCCTCGCAAAGCACGTTAAGCTGTTAGTCCCGGCTGTCATTCGTGGATTTTTGACAGTCATTACGGATCGTCAGAAGCCCGAAAGTCTGACAACCAGTCTTACCAAGGGGTATCGTATTACCCAGTTACTGGGTTGTGAAGGTCAGATAGGAAGTCACTCCATGTAAAATAAACTGCTATTCAGGTGCATTCGGTTAGATTGGAAGCTGACCCCAACATAGTTGGGAAAGGGCTAGGCAGATTGATTTTGATTTGTTACTAGAGTCGCCTTCCAAGTGACACTGTTTTTGAAAACTTGACCTCATTTAACAACTTGTTATCATAGTTTCAGCACTTTACATAGTTCTCACTAAATATACTCACACGGGGAGGAACCGGCTAGAGTAAATGAGCTCATAATATTTCTGAGAACTAAAATAATTCACAAATAATTCGTTATCAATTTTAATACATTTTAAGAGGCTCTCATTAGTTAGGTCAAGGACTTGATACAGAAAGCAGTACTTTTAGACACGGCGTGTCCTATACCTATTCAAAATATTTTAATTCATAAGTGCCTATGTAGGCATATGGGCACTTATGAAATGTCAGAAGCTAGGTGCACGGTTTCAATTGGTCGTTTCCTATGGAGAAGAGCCGGCAAGAAACTTCACGGTTACTCTTTCAAAAATTTTTTTTTTTTTACAATGTTTTCAAATTACAGTGTTAATAGGTATGAGATTATATATTGAGATAGGAGTGCGATTCATCAAAAAGGCACCTGCCTGGGTACTTTCATAGACATCGAAGGAGCCTTTGACAAAACCAACTTCTCCAGCATCAGCAGCGCCCTCTCCAGGCATGGAGTAGAACAGGTACTTACGGACTGGATTACAAACATGTTAAGCAAACGGGTGGTTCGCCTTGAGGGTGAGCGGCAGCTGGCCATGATAGCCAGAGGCTGCCCCCAGGGAGGGGTTCTGTCCCCCCTTCTATGGAATCTGGTAATTAATGACCTCATTACCAAACTCAATGCCAACCGCTATTATACAATAGGGTATGCAGATGACCTCGCAATCCTTGTATCGGGGAAAGTGACGGGTACGATCTGTAACCTCACTCAGCAAGCACTACGTATCGTAGAAAGTTGGTGCAGGGAATTTGAACTGTCAGTGAACCCCACTAAAACTGAACTAGTCATGTTTACCCAAAAACGAGCATTAGGCCCTTTCCGCCTACCCAAACTGTTCGATACTGAACTTCAGTTGGCCAACGAAGTCAAGTACCTCGGGGTCATTCTAGACAGTAAGTTAAACTGGAGTAGTCATGTAGACAACAAGCTAAACAGGGCCTGCATCACCTTCTGGCAGTGCAGGAGAATGATAGGTAAGAAATGGGGCCTATCCCCCAAAATCATACTGTGGCTGTACACAGCAGTGATCCGCCCTATGATCGCGTACGGGGCCGTGGTTTGGTGGCCCCGCACTCAGCTGGTTACAGCTTCCAACAAACTACAGCGCATGCAAAGACTAGCCTGCGTGGCAACCACGGGCTGCATGAGGACTACTCCGACTGCAGCAATCGAAGCCATGCTGGGACTGCCCCCACTCCACCTGTTCATACAGCAGGAAGCGACAATGGCGGCAGTGCGTCTTAATGCAATTGATCTCTGGGGTAAGAGAGTTACACAAGACACCGCGCTACTTGAGGGACTCAACAATGAGTTCCCTATTACGAAAGCCGTAAATGACCGGGTGCCCAAACAATTTATCTTCGATAAAAAATACAGGATCCAACTACACGAGGACCGCAGATGCGAGGGTTTGCGCCCCGCAGAGCTGCGAATCTTCACCGACGGATCCAAAACAGGTAGTGGCACAGGTACTGGAATCTTCTCGGAGGACTTCAACATACACATAGCCACACCATTGGGTGTCCATAACACAGTGTTCCAAGCCGAATGCATGGGTATATCTCTTGCCGCTTCAGCCATCATGGCCAGGGAGGTTAAGGACCACTCGATACGAATACTCTCAGACAGCATGGCTGTTCTGCAAGCGCTAAACAGTCACACTGTTGATTCTGGGCTGATATACGAGTGCCACCAGCGCCTCAACCAGGTGGGTGACCTCAATAATATAACCATTCAATGGATCAAGGGACACAGCGGTTCGCGGGGCAATGACGCAGCCGACGAACTTGCCAGAAGGGGGTCGAGCATGGCACCAGTGGGGCCTGAACCCATCACGCCACTCCCCTTCGGGTACCTACGCACTCTGGTAAGGAAACGAACCAAATTCTACCTAGGGGTTGAATTTGGTAGAATTTGGTTTAATTTAAGTTGTAAAGTTTGAGATAAACTAGTCAAATCAATGTTTCTAGACGTAACGTACGTTGTTCCTGTTCCTAAACAGTCAAGTAGGTACTTCAACAACATGACTTTTTTCAAATAATGCTAACTGTAAAGGTTCTAACCTCTTGCATGTAGGCGTGGCAACTGCACACTGTACCGCCTGTAAAAAGAACGATGAAACATAATAAAAAACTTAATAATAGTTCATAATTAAGCAAGCTATGAACGTAGAATGTTTTTAAACTCCTGTTTAACCGCTTCTTTTCTCACAGTGCTTTGATTTATTGTGCAGTAAACGTATCGCGTGTTAAAAAAGCACCTACCTTTTTAATACCTTTATGATTTATGGTTAATTTTTAGAATAGCTAGTGCTGGCAGTAAGAGAGCCCTGATTGCAAGAACGAGCGTAGCGAGCTTCGAATTTTTTTTGCACCTCCGATTGTCTCGGTTTCCTATTGACCATTTATACTGAATTATGAGTTACTTTGTCAACTAATGTAGAAAAGTTTATGAAGGAAGAGAAATTAAGATGAAAAAGCGAGGGAAGCGAAGTCAATGAATTTTTAACCTCCGATTGGTTAAGTGACCTATTCACCATTTATATTAAAATAGCTTATTCAAAAAATATTAGGAATGGAGAGAAACTTGCTAGAAAAAATGAAAATTTTTCAGCACCTCACCACACGCAGATTCATAATCACAATTTGTCATTATACAATGTGTCCGGACATGGACTAGCGATATTCTAAATACTTAAATATAAACTATTTAAAGTACAATTACACTCTAAGTTTGGGTCCAATACACTTCCCCGCTATGTAGCAGCCATTTTGTTTTTTTTGTTGAAATATTCTCTATGCCAGTACAAAAAAAAATCATATCTCTCAAAGTTTTAGTCATACTGAGATAAAAATAGGCTTATTCGAAAGGCAATAATATTATCTACTCTCTGCATTACAAAACAATGTATTCACTATTCCAAAAAATATGAAAAAAAATGTGAAAGTCGAAAAAAAAAACAAAAAGTTATGCATTTCAACCAATAATTTGTTAATTACCACAAAAATGAGGAAGTGTATTGGACCCAAGCTTAGAGTATAATTGTACTTTAAAATAGTGTATATTTAAGTATTTAGAATATCGCTAGTCCTTGTCCGGACACACTGTATAAATATATTCTTCCATCGACAAAACCCGTTTATATGGAAGTCATGTTACGCGTGCTGGGGTTTGGATATGCGGGGCCCTCTTTTGCGCGGGGCCCGTAGCAATTGCTACTCTTGCTACGTGGTTAATCCGTTTGTTAGGGTTCCGTACCTCAAAAGGAAAAAACGGAACCCTTATAGGATCACTCGTGTGTCTGTCTGTCTGTCTGTCTGTCTGTCTGTCTGTCTGTCTGTCTGTCTGTCCGTCTGTCACAGCCAATTTACTCCGAATCTAATGGACCGATTAAGTTGAAATTTGGTACACATATGTATTTCTGTGACCCAAACACGAATGTGTAACGTAAATAATTTAATTTTGAATATAGGTGTCACTTTTGGGGCGCAAACAAGAAAATTAAAAAAAAAAGTTTTGCTAACAGTACCGTGTGACATATCAAATGAAAGGGCTTGTTGCGAGGATCTTAAATATATTTTTTATATAATTTTAAAATAAATACTTTTAAAGATATTTAATAAATTCAATGAAAATTGACCATTCCCCCCCCCTTATCTCCGAAACTACTGGACCAAAAATTTTGAAAAAAATACATAGTATGGTTCTTTACTCATAGATTACAGGAAAACCTATAAGAAGTCTATGGTCTTAAAATAACATGGTAAATCTCTCAATATTGTGCGTAAAAACTTACATTTCGTCGCTCGGCATCCAAAAGGCCCATCTCTCTAGCTACTATAATATCAAATATCAAAAGTGTTTGACCGTCTGCTTAATACACAAATAAATAAAACTGTAAATGTTCATGACAACCAATTCAGGTTTCGGCGTGGTTTGACAACAGAAAGTGCAGTGTTGTGCCTTAAGCATACTATCACATACTTACTATACACAGCGTGGGATGCCGATTTATGCTAGGTTCATCGATTTATTCAAGGTTTCTGATCTGGTTGCTTATGACGTATTGTGGAGAAAGATGGAGCAGGATAGGTTGCCAACGGAGCAAACATCTTTAAATAGTGGTATGGTAACCAGATCAATAGGTTGGAATGCGGCGTGAGGCAGGATTGGCGAGCTCAGCAGCACCAGAGTGGGTTGCTATATAGATGGTATTTGTGTAAATAATATAAGCTATGCAGATGATATGGTGCTTCTGAGCGCGTCAATCTGTGGTGTCAGAAAGTAATTGGTCGCCAAATGTGAGCAGTATGCCAAAACACATGGTTTGATGTATAACTCCAATAGGTCGGAGATCATGGTCTTTGAGGCTGGGGGCAGACCGGGTTATGTACCACCTGTATTACTCAATGGGACTCCACTACAAAGAGTATTTACGTTTAAATATCTTGGTCATATATTGACCCCTGACCTCAATGACGGACTCGATATTGAGCGGGAGCGAAGGGCGTTGTCGGTAAGGGCAAACATGCTGGCTCGCAGGTTTGCACGCTACAAAAGCCAAAATTACTCTGTTTCGAGCTTATTGTACAACGTTTTACACGTGCAGCCTGTGGGCTAGATATACCCAAAGGTCATGCAACGCCCTTCGAGTCCAATACAACAACGCTTTCAGGGTATTGGTGGGGCTGCCCCGTTTTTGTAGCGCATCGGGAATATTCGCGGACGCACATATTAATTGCTTTTACGTAACGATGCGAATGAGGTGTGCATCCCTGGTACGCAGAGTACGGGCCAGTTCCAACAATATCGCTAGCAGTCTGGATTGCATGTACATCAATCACTGCAGTGCCATCTCCCATGGGGTGAAATAAATTTAAACTAGATTACGTGGGGCACTCAGAAAGTTTTGTGATACTAGAAAAAAATATACTACAGGTTATAATTTTTTTTATTATATCTTTTGAAAGAACTCTCAATTGGCGTCTATACACAGTTTTATACGTCTAAACAAATTTTCATAACACATTTTCCAGTCCGCATCAGACACCTCTCCAATCTCCTTGTCAAATGCACCCAGTGCATCTTCAGGTGATGAAAACTGTTTTCCTTTGAGTTGATTTTTTATTTTGGGGAACAAGAAAAAGTCGCACGGAGCCAAATCGGGACGGTAAGGAGGATGACCTATAAATTTGACCGGTGTGCTGTCCAGAAAGTCCCTTGTTTTGAGCGCCGAGTGAGCCAGCGCGTTGTCGTGGTGAAGCAGTAGCCCACGGAGGCCAGTGTTCGGTCGCTTGCTGCTTGCAGTAGTAAAAACTTCTGGCAAACATTTGGTAACATACCATTCAGCATTGATGCTCCTTTGATCTCGTCAGGGTACTGACACCAGATAAACTGGTAGAAAAAAAAAAAAAATTTGCGGTCAACATTTTGCCTGCACTTCTGGCTCACTTCACTTTGGTAGGCGTTGGTTCATTTTGGTTCAACAGCCACACGGTCGACTGACGCTTCATTTCTGGATCATATTGAAAAATCCAAGATTCATCACCCGTAATGATATCTTAAACGCGCCGAGACGAGCCTGCTACCAATTTTGCTATCATGTCTCGGCACCATTCTACCCGAACCTCCTTCTGACCCTGCGTTAGATTTTACGGTACCAGCGTGAAACTATCTTTCATAACCGAAGATGCCTGTGTAGAATTTCATGCAGTGTGCACACTTCCCGATCCAATCGGCAGTATACATCTATTTATCTTGACATTTTAAACTTTGCTTTTTTTGTGTTTTTTCAAAAACTAATTATGTTTTTTTTTTATTGGATGCTGTATAATGGTAGTAGACCATGGTCTGAACAACGTTTGTTCTAGCAAAACTGTGATTCAAATTTCACGGTGTATGCTGAACCTCTTCATATGTAATTCGCCTATTCTCTTGAATTACATTTTTCACAGCCAGCACTTTTTGTTATGTAACAACCGTCATAGGGCGGCCACTTCTTTCTTTGTCCGCCAAAATTACTAGACCACCCATAAATTCGTTGAACCAGCGAAAAACAGTCGCTTTAGAAGGGCTTTTTTCTATGAACACCATTCGAAGTCTTTCAAACGATTCTTCTGGTTTTAGTCGATATTTGAAATCGTACAAAATCATCGCGCGAAAATGTTCTCGTTATAAATCCAGTTTTCAGTAAGACAGAGTATTTTGATTTTGCTCGTAAAAAAATGTGGAGGGAATTTCGAATTTGGAATGTTATGTTTTTTTGTAATAAGTAGTCATCGTTTTATTTGACATCAAAACCAGCCAATATTCTACAAGTAGACAAAAACTGTTTGTCACAAAACTTTCTAAGTGACCTCGTAAAATAAGTTAACATAGTTCATAAGTTTACTAACACAATGAGTCCTTGTTACTTGAATAAAGAAAAATATCTGGATGATATTTTTTTTTTTGAACGACGTTTTCTAAAAATGAAAAAAAAAACAAAAACCAAATCAAATCAAACTTTATTTGTGAACATAGGGGTACAGAAAGGTCTTAAAAATATACATTTTAGCGTGATCTCACCTAGCTAGATCGATTTATCGCTCCTGAAAGCCCCCTGCATACTAAATTTAATAAGAATTCTTAGAGCCGTTTCCGAGATTCAGATTATATATACATAGGTATATACAAGAATTGCTGGTTTAAAGGTATTATTATTATATTAATACCGCGAATGTGATTTTTTTTACGAAAATCTGATTTTTGTTTTATGTCATTCTACACGTTCAAATAAGTGACACTGCAATTTAATATTTTTTTTTTAATGTCACATTCGCGGTATTGGATGCCGAGCGACGATTTGCAGTTCGAATGTATGGGAGAACATGTGTTTCAACTACAATGTTAAGTTTGTTCTTGGGATAAATAAATTCATCTCAACTACGGAACCCTTCATTGTGCGTAGTCCGACACGCACTTGGCCGGTTTTTTTTTTATTTCGTTTTGACACCCACACACAGTGTCGCAAAGACTTGATTTGATTGTCATAGAAACGCTATTATTAATGTGCAAGCTTACTCTTCTCAGTATGGACACATTTTCGCGCGAGGAATATCAAATACTCGTAAGTTAAATTGAAGTGACGAATTTCTTCAATTTAGCTTTCACTTTGAAAAAGGAAATTTATGAAATAAGTCAAGAAGTTGAAACGACGTAAATGACAGAAAATCTATTTGAGAATAATGTAAAAGTTTTATGATCGTCGAAGCAAATATCAAACGACTCCTCAGGCGTCCCGAGTTCGCTCGTGTGAGCTGATTTCCACTTAACGGTAAGTACCTACTAACTAAGTTCGTTTTCAGTTTTTCTCAGAAATCTACTATTCCTTGCTCCTAAGGGCTGAGGCATCATTACGTCACGAAAAGGCGTTACGAAAAAGTCAGTTTCAAGGTCTCAAGTTTCAAGTGTGTAAAAGTTTTTATTTTTTAATACAGCGCCATCTAGTATGAGTTTTTAGCAATAATACATAATATACAGCGATAAGAATTTACACAAAACCCTTCCTCATGAATCATCCTGTCCATTGATGAATCGTATGAAAATCCGTTCGGCAGTTTTTGAGTTTATAACATTCAGACAGGACAGACGCGGCGGGGGGACTTTGTTTAATAATGTATAGTGATACCTTATACCTATCTACCACGATTTTAATTTGATTGATATAATTTGACCAAATAAGTTTATTTTCCTTATTCCCTGGCACAGGGGTTTCACCTACACGGAAAGGTTACTGAGATAACATCTCGATAGTAATTAATTACATATTCATTGCATAAGCAATTGATTTTATTATCTTTATAAATAAACAAGGCACGCGTCTGTCTGTGCGAATTGATCTAGAAAACTGCTTAACAAACATTGATGCGTAGTTTTTGTAAATGATAAATGATTTTATTTCTGTAAGTACGAACACTTTTACACGTTAATCATATTTTCTAAACCAGATGAGGTCAGTCTTTCCTATCTGACTACTCTGAGAAGAAAGGCCGAATTAAACTCAGAGGTCGCAGTTTCTTAAAGTCCACACATAATCTTGGTCAGATCATGTGAAGACTATGCAGATTGGTGTCTGAAACGGTATTTTGAGGAAAGAACCACACAGATTTGAGTGGACCTGTCCAATCAGTGTACGTATTTGTCAGTAATTGTACAGGTCGGAACTTAAGGAGCTCAACGATTCGACGAACAATACCAAAGAAAGGACAATTGGGTAGGTCGCATAAACTACTCAAACTGCCAGACCATCATAATTAAAACAATATAATATTCTTTAAGTAAATATTCATGTCATACTGGTAAATTACGTAGTAGGACTATTATTTCTAACATCATTGGTGCAGTGATAAATCACGTTTTAAATATTTAGCCGTTGTGCGGTCAAAACCTGGCAAAAATTACTTTACAATGCATGTGCTCGAAAAGAGCGTTTTCTAAGCAGCCAAACTGGGCGGAAAATTGAATTTTTTTAACTAGTGCTTTATACTTTTCTATTATTTTTAACTCCGTTGTCAGTCCGACGCAAAAGAGTTTTTATTATTTGAGAAAAGTTTTACTAATTAGATGATGAAGATGACGATAGCGTCGAAGTCGAAGTCAAAGTCATGACGATGGCGATGATGATGATGAAGAATATTGTATATAGGTATTATTTATGTACGTCAGCCAAGATGTCAGATGTTACACATCATATGCGAATACTGTAAGGTTCGCTCGTTTTTAAGCTATTGCATAGCTTTTATCGCGGGCTTTGAGCGCGGCGACCGAATCAAGAAATTCCGTAACGAAAAAAACCTAACACCCCCCACTCCGCCTACCATGTAATGACGGATGATGACATAAAACAAAAATTACGTTCCCATGACAACAGATGTTGTCATGGGAACATAATTTTTAACCGACTTCCAAAAGGAGCAGTTTCTCAATTCGTCTGTATGTTTTTTTTTTTTTTTTTGTATGTTTGTTACGCGATTACTCCGCCAATTATGAATAGATTTTTTCTTTTTTGTTTGGTAGATCATACTTCAGCGGTAGTCCCATATACATTTTATTAACTTTGCTTGTGTAGTTTTTGAGTTAGCTTCAATTATACGTATTTTTTGCCACTTAGTATGTAGATGATATGATAACTTCTTGTCACTGTTATTTATATAGCAGGTAGTGGTATTCGAATTTGTGTGGGGTAGGTACCACAACTAAAAAGTGAAAAATAAAAACTATTTACAAAAAAAAAAACAACCGACTTCAAAAAAAAAACACTACAAAGTGAAAAATAACTTTAATTTCGGAAGTCGGTGACAAAGAACGAAAATTCAAAACCAAAGACACCGACTTCCGAAATTAAAGTTATTTTTCACTTTGTAGTGTTTTTTTTTGAAGTCGGTTGCTTTTTTTTTTTGTAAAAAGTTTTTTTGTTTTATGTCATCATCCGTCATCATCCCAAGTGTAGCGTTGACAAATAGGAAGTATGGAGGTTACAAATGCTATGCAATAGCTTTACCATGGGCAGTCCCCGAGTGCCACACGTTTTTTATTTTTTATTTATTCTCACAATGCATAGTAAAACGTTGTATGAAACACGTGCGTAAGATGATTTCCGACTCGTGTCGACTTATACACTCGCTCGCTTGTCGGAAATCACCTACTTTCCGCACTTGTAGCATAAATAACAATTTTTTGGGTTTTCTACTTTGTAAGTTTTTATTTACATAATATCACGCCTGTAATCCCCAAAGGGTTAAGGCAGAGGTGTACCTATATTACACTGACATTTCGCCAGCATGTAATAAGCACGTGATGTCATGTTATGTTATGAAATTAATCTCATATGCCATTGACAAAGAAGGAAAATGTAATGTTTTGTAAGATTATCTCTGGCCGCCAAGGGAATGCGTTCCTGACACCTCTCAGTTAGACACGATTAGGAACAAATAAAGTATAAATTCGTAAAACATGTATTATTTTGTACTTAACTGACATGTGTTAGGATTCCGGCGCATTCTCTTGGCGCCCGGAATATAACTCACTTTCGCGAAATCGCTCTAGCGTGTCACGCAGGCAAGCATGGTGATCAAATGCCTCATTGATATATAGGTACTCCATTTTAAATAAGATTAGACATTTGAACAAACCTTTGTTACCGTCCGTTCAACCGATTTTGACTTCTATACCGTAGGCATAAAGATGGCATTAAAAGCAAAAAAGTGGTTACAATACCAATTGCTTACTGCAGCTGCCATTTGTCATGCCACCAACGGTATATCGGTAAGATCTAGAATTTTCTAATAGGTACCTTTTATAAAGTTTCATATTGAGACACGAAGCAACAAAATACGATCTAGAGGAATATGGCCGCTTTTCTTTAGATCGAATGCGTAATGTAAATTATTTTGCATACTATTGTATAGAATTATTTTTTTCTAACTTGAACAGACAGCAGTGCTGCTGGGGAGTTTGTTGCGCCACTTCTTCTTCCCAGCGAAAGGCACTAGGAAGTGGTGAAGGGTGGGCGTTTTGGGGGACTGTCTTATGTAATTTTGACGTTCGAAAAGTGCTGATTCTCAGCCTAATTTGAATAAATGACTTTTGAATTTTGAATTTTGAATTTTGTTTGGAGGCTCAGGAGTGGCGCTAGTGGACCATTGGGCGCCCCCTTAAGGTGAAAGCTCACGGAATTCATTACAAACAAACTAACAGTCCAAAAATCTAATCTTTTGACGATTAGTTTAGACTAACTAATGCCGTGCGTTGCAATACTTTTTTTGTTAGAGTCCTTCTCCGGCACGCACACAACTACTTACCAAAATTTCATGACAATCGGTCGAGCCATTTTCGAGTTTTTGCGAGACTAACGGTAATAGATTATTATATAGATGAAGTCTTACATGTTTTTGACGGTCAGAAAATTTTGAATTTACTACCAGTACTCCGAGTGAAAAGACTTTTTCACGTCAAAAATTTTCTGGAACAGGAAAAAATTGACGTGACGTGATTTTTCTATGAAACAGCCGATTATTTTTATTGATAACCGACGAAAAATTTCAACGTAGGGGTGTTCAGAATCTAGTCTAGAATCATGTGCTGAATTCATGGTTACAGTTTACGCGTCGATATCGGACGATACGCTAGCGTTCTACATGAATACACTCTTATACCGAGTGGCAGCTCTGTATAGGAGTGTATTCATGTAGAACGCTGGTAACTGGCGCGATATGCTATGGTTTTTAACGCTGGTCGGCGCTGGCCGTGTTCATACTTTATGCCAAATCAGCGCAAACCGGCGCCGACGGACGGATAAGAACTTGTCGGCGTTTATCGGCACTAAACAATAGTTTGTACGCTACCTATTTTACTTTCTATTATGTTGCACCAGAGAGCTTAGTCAAATGGACATTTTACCAGCGGTAACGATGATGGATCAGTCAAAAATGTGTGGGACTGACATGAGCTACCGAAAAGCTTATATAATAATATATTAATATCTTTAAACGATCAATTCTTGTATACAACGTGTAACATTAAATGCGCAAAACCTGAAAATAGTTTGATCAGAATAACGAGCAGAATCAATTGAACCACTTTTTAATATAGGTCACATTTTTCAAAAAATCTTCATTAAAAACAAACGTTGCCGTGTCTATTTATTAATACCCGCCAAAATAGGTAAACAAACACAAATTGCATACGCGGGATAAAATTTAGCTTTTATTTCAATGCAAATAAGTACGAATCTTACGAACTAAAAAAGCACATAAAAACTTTTACAACTTTTTAAAAAAAAAAAAATTCTCTCTGAAATAGGTCAATTGAATTAAAAATCAGTTGGCCCGTCTGAGGTTTTGCGCGTTTAACGTTACATGTTGTATATGTATTTAAAAATAGAATCTGAATCTCGGAAACGGCTCCAACGATTTTAATTTTTAGTATGCACGGGTTTCAGGGGCAATAAATCGATCTAGCTAGGTTAAAAACTACCAAAAAAAAAACCGAGCAAAGCTCGGTCATCCAGATATTAATTATTATGTCTATAGATAGATGTATTATTTACAACTATACTCCATTTGAAATAAGATTAGACATTTAACTAAACCTTTTTTACAGTCCGTTCAACCGATTTTGAGTTCTATTGCGTAAGAGGTATGACAAATGACAGCTGCAGTAAACAGTTGGAATTGTAACCACTTTTTTGCTTTTAATGCCATCCTTATGCCTACGGTATAGAAGTCAGAATCGGTTGAACAGACTGTAAAAAAGGTTTGTTTTAATGTCTAATCTTATTTCAAATGGAGTATAGATATCTATGATTATGTCAATGATTTAGAAATTCGCTGATAATAACGACCAAAAACGTTGTCAACAATGGAAAAATAAAAGACGAATAAGTAGTGATTTCTTTTTCCCGTTTCCTAATATTGAGAGTGAGTTTCCGGACTGTTTCCAAGGGACACCAATTAATATGGGTTGTTGTCGTCCAGATTATCCTGATCAGACAAAGGATATATATTTTTACACTTAACGCTTATTTGAACTAATTGTATTGTCGTTTCCTGGGGAAATAGAGAAAGATTATTTTGTAAATCATAAATAAAAGGGACAGAAAAAACTTGTTAGTTGATCCGGTGTAGATATAGATAGTTGACCTCGGATTAAAGACAATGCGAGGGTAAAAAAAAAGTGGTGGCACTCCGGTAGTGCCGATAGAAGTGAAAACTTGAACAAAATCGCCTTGGTGGAAGAAAAATACTTGTATAGAACATTGGTCCGTAACCTTACTTAAATGAAGAGCATAATCGCGTTTACAAAAAGAATACTTCCAAAACCTTTAAAGTAAAAATACTTACATATAACTTTGATCCGTAACGTAATATAAATAAAGAGCACAATCGCGTTTACAAAAATGAGGTGTCGGTAACGGTGTCGCGAGTTCAATTGTTTTTTTCCATCTAAAAAATGCCCAACGCGACTAAAGAAGTTTTCACAAAAAAAAAAAAAAACTGCTTAGTCCGTTAGTCAGATAATATCATAGTAACAAAAAATTACTTAGATAACACGCATTAAAGTTGGAGTGGGGGTCGCTACGTCACAACGTCTTAGTTGTCAGGTTACTTTGGTCTGTGGGTAGAGGCAGCTGCGTCCGTCATATTCTCTATGGATTCAAATAAATGAAGATTTCATATCACATATTCTACCTTTTTTTGTTGGTCTGAGGTTCAAACGGGGGACAGCAGCACCAGCTGCAGGCGATATACATACCTGCGTGCAGTTGTACTGAATTTTGTGGGAATTTCTATCTTGATCTCGAATTACAAACACCCAATGGTTTCAGAAACTTTTATAGAGGATTCATATCATGGGTGTAGATAAAGTATTGTATGCAACTGTTATAATTAGGTATTAAAACACTCATGTGATACTATTATCCCACATTCATGTTTTAATACCCCTTACTATACAACAGTTGCATAAATAACTATTATCTACTCTCATAGCGTAATTTTCGAATAATAAACATCAAAACGAGTTTATATTGACATACTTTATAAACATAATACTTACCGAAATTTAAAAATAGAATCATAAAACACTTTTTCTCTAACAAAATAATGCTATAAAACAATTTTTTTCTACCTATTACGATACAGGGCTAATCCAAGAAGTTAATAAATATCACCAAAGAGTTTCCATCAACTTTTGCAATGGAACGTTTAAGCGGGGTACAGCAGCACCCGCTGTAGCGCATTGTGCGGTGATGTGCTGGTGCAGGCGACATTCATTATCTTTTGTAGTACTTACTGAATATCGTGGGATTTTTCAATTTATTCTTGATCTTTAATTTTGGTCTTTTAATTTTAGTGTTAGGTTCAATCCCAATGTATGAGAGTAGATAAAGTAGTGTATGAAACTGCACATAACTAGGTATTAAAACACTCGTATGATACTAAACACACACTCATGTTTTAATACCCCTAATTATGCAACAGTTTCATAAACTACTATTATTTTACCACTTTGTCGGTGTGATTAATTATGTACACCTATGCCAAATTACAGCTTTCTAGTACTTACTAAGATTCTCGGAGCTAGACCGCGAACAGACAGACTGTCATAGCGAAACTATAAGGGTTCGTTGTTTACTACGGATCCCTACTAAAAAACGAATCGGTTAATTCACTGACGACAATCTACTTAATTAATGATTCTCAGTTAACCTAATATTCAGGCTTGACCTGTGAACCATGAATCACAGATCCTTTTCATAGTGAATTTCCATATCGTTTTATTGCATAGAATAGTGAATGGAAGACATTGTGCTGTATGGTCCCCTGCAGAGAATACGACCTATGATAACGTCTCACAAATCAACAGTAGTAAGGTTAAGGCTGCCGGTCCACTGGAGCGGAGTGAGGCGGCGGAGCGGAGAAATGTGCCAATATTAACTAATACGAGTGGAGCTCTGAAGCGGAGTTTAGATTCTATTGGTTAAGACCAGGCACTCCAAAAACAATTTTCACGCAAACACCGTCCCCATACACCCCAGCACTCTACTATGTGCTAAACGCTGACACATCAGTAAAAAAGTAGAATATCGCGTGCACTCTTTGGTCGTGTTCGAGCACGGAACTAAATGTCGTAAGTCTCAATTCTTATTTCGTTTATAACTAAAGTAACAATTGATCTAAAGAAAAAAAAAACCTTATATCTGGATAATAAACTATATTTTCTTACTGTCAGTAGGTAATTATTTTACACATAAAAGCCGAGTAATCTTGTTTTTGTTTCACATAATCTTTAAAAAAAGACATCATTTTCGAATAAAAAATGAATCGAGCGAAAATGTTCAAATTACGTAACTGTCTTATATTTGGAAAGAAACAGATTCAATAAATCATATACCTACTAAAGTTCCATTTTGATTGTATGCGTGACTTTTTCAGAATATTAATTAACATACAATTTAGGGAGTCTCCTTTTAATATTCGCACATTTCCCCGTTCCGCTGACTCGCTCCGCTCCAGTGGACAGGCAGCCTAAGTGTGTCTGCTGTGGTTTATTGTCGTCATGGACGGGTGACCACTTTATGCCAAAATAGCTTTTGTTGGGTGCTTCGCCCGCATAGAGGTCGGAAATTATCCCTTGGTAATGTACTACCGGGATAAACCTGGTTACCGGGACTGCCAAGTCATAGGTCACGAGTTCGAACTCAAGGCACACACCTCTGATTTTTCAGATTCATGTGCGTATTGTATAATTATCACTGGCTTCAAAAACGGTGAAGGGTGGACGTGAGGAAACCGGCATGCCTTTTTTTTTTTTTTGGGTGGGAAATTATCAAATAACTTCTCCCGCTCTGGGTGGAGCGGGAGGGCGTGTCAGACTCTTACTGACTAAAACCCACCCGTGTTCCTTCGGTTGCCCTGTTGCCGGGGGCCACGATGTCCCCATCGGTTTTCTTCGAACCCCCGGCAGGCATTGGCCCTAACGGACCCCGTCAATTCTGCTGACATCTCTTTGAGGCGCGCGTGGAACACAACGCGCCGTCGACCCGGGCTTGGTCCTTATCGGACGGCGAGCTACCCATTGCTCACCGTCCGCAAGCCCGCGCCTACGGTGGCCGGAAATCGGCTCGCGATTCCCGCCCCGGGCGTCTCCTCCTGCGGCGGTTAGGGGCGTGAGGGCGCGAAATTTGCCTCTCCCTCACGCGTTCCGCCTCCTCCTTCGCGAGCATTACCGCTTCGCAGAAGGAGGTGACGGCCTGCCATTTCCTCTCGCTCCGTACCATGGCCTGAACCAGGGCCGGACGCGAGAGATCACCGCCGCCGATCGCCTCCACGAGGACACGGCGTTGCTCCGCCCAAGCCGGGCAGACCTCCACCGTATGCTCCACCGTGTCCTCAGGCCGATCCACACAATGGTGACACCCGGGTGTTTCCTCCCGCCTTATCCTGAACAGGTACCTCCCGAAGCACCCGTGTCCGGTGAGGACCTGCGTCAGGCGGAAGGTGAGGACGCCGTGACGCCTCTCAAGCCACTCCTCAAAGAGGGGTCTTATCGCCGCAATTGTGGCGTGCCCAGCGCGGGGTTGCGACAATCGCACCCTCCATGACGCCATGAGATCCCGCCGGAGCTCTGTCCGCTGTGCCGCGATTTCTTGCGGCATCGGAGTTAAGCCCCGGCGTTTCGCCTCCTCGCGCCACTCCCAGATGTGCGCGAGGACCTTTGCCTCCAGATCCCATGGCGGTAATCCGGCAAGGAGGCTCGCCGCCTCGCAGGAGACCGTGCGGTATCCTCGGGCCAGCCGGATGGCCATGACCCTCTGGGACGCGTTCAACCGGCGGGCTGGCCGCAGCCTCAATGAACGCGCCCACACCGGCGCCCCGTAAAGGGCCATGGACCGCACGATCCCCGCATAGAGCCTCCGGCAGGAGGCGTTTGGACCTCCCAGATTGGGCAGGAGCCGCTTCAAGGCAGCCCCGGCCCGGTCCAGTCTGGGAGCCAAACGTCGGAAGTGTTCGACGAAATTCCACCGGCTGTCGAGGACGAGTCCCAGATACTTCATCGTCGACTCGACACCGATGTGAACCCCTCCCGCCATTACCTGGGAACCCGACGGTGGCGCATTCCGAGGACCATGAAAACCCATGGCCTCGGACTTGTGCAGGGCCACCTCGAGTCCCAGCTGCCGGATCCTGTCAACGATTGTCGCAACCCCGCGTGTCGCTAAATCGGCCGCCGCCTGGTACGACCTCCCCTGCGCCAGGACTAGCGTGTCGTCAGCGTAACAAACGACGCTGACGCCGCTAGGGAGGTCGGCGCGCAGCACCCAGTCGTATCCGATGTCCCACAGATGCGGCCCCAGGACCGAACCCTGTGGGACACCGCACGACATCTCTTGCCGGTTCCACTCTCCTTGGTGACCGGGGTAGATGACGGCCCTGTCCGTCAGATAGGCCTCGACCACACGACAGAGGTAGGTCGGCATCCGGTGAAACCGGAGTGCCTCCCTGATGCAACTCCAGGGCAGGGTGATGAAGGCATTGGCGATGTCTAGAGACACCGCCAAGACGACCCCACCCCGGGCCACAGCATCCCCCGTCGTGAGGGCCCGCACGCGCATGATGGCGTCCACCGTAGAGCGCCCCCTGCGGAAGCCGAACTGGCTCTCCGCCAGATCCGGCCCCACTCGCACCAGCTGCCCGACAAGGCGGTCCGCAATGACTCTTTCAAAGAGCTTGCCCACCTCATCGAGCAGCACAATGGGCCGATAAGCGGACGGAGAGTCCGCTGGGCGCCCCGGCTTCTTGATGAGGACCAGTTTCCCCGTCTTCCAACGAAGTGGGAACTGGCCCCTCTCCATGCATGCGCTTAGGAGCCCCCTTAGTCGAGGCCCGAGAGCCCCCATGGCCAGGACCCAGGCTTTTCCAGGTATGCCGTCGGGTCCTGGGGCGGTATTCTTCGCACTCATTTTGCGTACCGCCACTCTCATTTCTACCTCAGTCACCTCTGGAGCATCGTCGTCGTCGGTGTGGTCCGCATCGGGCACCGCAGTAGGCGGAGCCATGGGCGGAGGGGTATGATCCCCTCTAGAAGGGAACAGAGCGCTCACCACGTCCCCCATAAGCTGGGGCCGGAGACTCTGCGTCAGCGGGGGAGCCCATGGGCGGAGTTTCTCCCGCACCATCTTGTATGGGCGCCCCCACGGGTCTCTGTTCAGAGTCTCCAGCATCTCCTCTCGGGCCAGTGCCCTGGCCTGCAGGATCTCCGCTTGGAGGGCGGTCTTCGCCGCTCTGTACCCCTCGTACAGCTCTGCCTGGATGGCTTCCGTATCCGAAGGGCGGATACGGAGCCTGCGGTGCCTGGCGTACCGGCGTCGCGCAGCTACGCACGCCCTGCGCAGAGCCTCCAGCTCTTGCGACCACCAGTACACCTGGCGCGAAGCACGTCTAGGATGGACCCGGGGCATTGCCATGTCACACACATTGGACATGGCCTCCCGGAACCACTCCGCCTCGTCATTGATGTCGGCAGGCCTGTCCGGTGATGACACCCAGGCCTGCACGATCGAGGCTTCCAGGAGAAGCTCCCGGTCCAGCTGCTTCAGCGCCCACCGCGGACCACTCGGGGCCTGTCGGACCGACGCGCTCGAGGTCTGGGCGGAGACGTCAAACCGGATGTACCGGTGATCGGAATAGGTCTCCACCCCCTCCATGACGCGCCAGTCAATAACACGAGGCGACAGAGCGGGGCTGGCGAACGAAATGTCCACCACCGATTCACCCCGCATCCGCACGCACGTGGGGACAGAACCCCGGTTTAGGACGACCAGGCCTGTCTCCAGGGCCCAGTCCTCCACCATCCTGCCCCGTGTGTCCGTATACCGGGAACCCCAAGCCAGATTCTTGGCATTGAAGTCCCCGAGCACGAGCACGGGGAGGGAACCAAACCCGACGACGACGACTCTTAACTCCGCAAGGGAGTTGTGGAACTCGGCAAGAGTTCGGTTCGGGGAGAAGTAAACACCCACCACGACAATCTCCCCGAACCGTGCTGCAACGCAACCCCGTCCTCTCTTGACCGACTCGAAGGACGGAGTACCGGCGGCGGCCGACGAAATGAGGGTCACTGAGCCGCTCAGGTCCTCCACCCAGTCATCCCTGGGCGGGACAAAGTACGGCTCAGCGACCACGGCGATGTTAATCGACCACTGCGCCATGCTCTGGAGCAATAGATCCTGAGCGGCGGTGCAGTGGTTGATGTTCGCCTGGAGGAGGCGTAATGGGGCCGTTACTGGCATTCCATGTCAGCCCCCTCCTCCCCCCGAGCCCCCTGCGAGGGCCCTGCTGCGGCGGCAACGGCGGCGGCAACGACGACGGTGGACACGGCAGCGACCCCGGTGGAAGTGGCGGCGGCTGCGGCGGTGACGGTGGTGGTGGCGGAGCGCTTGCCCCGGCCTCTGGCCTCGGCGGGTGGAGCGCAGGCCCTGCTCCCAGCCCGGTGATCGGCCGGCTTGCCAGCCGCCGCACATACGACACAGTGCGGCGTGGCGTCACACGAGCCGGCCTTGTGACCGGGCTGACCACAGCGAAAGCAGAGGTTGCTGCGGTCTACCTCCGAGGTGCACTTGACCCCCACGTGGTTGCCCACCTGGCAACGGAAGCACCTCAGAGGTCTGGGCTCCAGCAGTTTGACCTGCGCCGAAACCCAGCCCACCAAGAGCCTTTGGCCCTCCCCGGCTATCTTTTTGGCCGCCGTCACGGGGCAGCTCACCCTAATGGTTTGCATCCCCGTGTGATCAGCATGGATGGTGCCTGCCTTGATTTGCTCGACAGAGCACCCTCCAGCCTTAGCGACGGCGGCCACCACCTTTGCCTCCGTCACGGAGTCGTCCAGGCCCTGGATGCGCAAGTCAGCGCACTTGGTGGGCCTGGAGACTCGGGCCTCGTCCGCATTTAGGGCAGCCCGGAGCTTTTCGGCCAGAGCGTCAGCGGCCGGGCCACTGGCCGCACCAGGGACCTCCAGCATCCGGGCCCCGGTTACCGTGATTTTGACCTTTATGCTCTTTTTTGCACCGATCTCCTCTAGGTCCATCACCTCGTCCACCGTCGCGAACACGTGCTGGTAGGACACGCCCCTTTTCTCCGCTTCCGGCTGCAGTGTGACCACCACAGCTGCGGACTTCGGGGCGCGGAGCCTAGCTGCGACGCTTCTCTCCTTGCGCCGTTGCCGCCGCGCCTTCCTTTGCTTCGCCTTCCTCGCCGCCTTACCGGCCTTTTCCTTCTGGTCCCTCCAGAATGGTGTCCCTCCGTGGCGAGTCTCTCGGCTCGCTTGGCCATTTCAGCTGGGCTGGTCTGGCTCGACTTACCAACCTCCTTGGTGGTGAGTCCTCTACCCACACCTTTAATTTTTGCCCGGGCCTTGCCCCGCCGGCTGGTGTGGATCTTCCGCCTGTCGTCGGCGGAGGACCACTCACCATCTCCTGAATTGGGGCGCTTCCGGAATAATTTTCGGATTATTCCGTCAGCCCCCACCACTTCGCGCCCCGAGCTCTGGCTAGAGCCCTCCGCGCCAGATGCAGCGTCGGACTCCGACCCCACATCACTCTCCTCCTTTCTGTTTGTTTTGTTTTTGTTTTTATATTCCATATTTGTTCCCACGAGTTATTAACTTTATATTGTCTCAAAAAATAGTGGTTCGCACTAGTGACTAATTAAGCTACCCATTAGTCAAGCTAACAACCTCCCTCACGGTGCGCCGCCGCTTGGAGGTTTGGGGTGATTTTTTATAGAGGTTTTCTACCTCGCGGCCCGGGCGATTAAGCCAAGACCCTCGACCCCCGTCAAATGCCAGAGACATGACCTTGACACTCTTCGGGGCTACGAGACCAGCGGTGACAGGAGAAAAGACTTCCTCCTGCCCGCCCGACGGCAGGGTTAGTGCACGCCGAGCCCGCTCCTCCTCTAAACGCTGCTCAACGAGTGCTCCCTAGTGAGTACCCGTTAGAGCGTTCCACCGACAGGATATTGGCATACGGACAACGAGACCCCTAACTGGGGAGTCATTGTCCGTACCCCAGGGTGCACCGTCCCGGAGACTGGCCTTCCCCCCGGACGCATCCATAAGGGAACTCCAGCCCCCAGGCACACGGGGAGGTTTCCTGTCCAAGCACCCCAAACCGGCATGCCTGAGAGATATTTCTCGACGGCATGTGAAGTAAAGTCAGAGGCCCATGGGCGGCTTTAAAACTCTGACACCAGGTTAGTCACTAACCACACGAAAAAAAGAAGACCGGGATACAAAGTATCCTATTGCGTAACACACTTTAAATCAAAATCCGAGTGTTTTGAAGGAAGCTCCTAATCCATTGTTTCATAGGTTTTGAAAAATTCGTCTGCGTCTACGTAAATAGCGCAATGAATGTTAATGAACTGTCAAAATGAAAAGCATGGAGATCAATTGCCATTGTATATGTGCTCCGCAATTTTCCCATATTTTTAAGTAGGGCATCTCGTAGTTGACCTCTGAGATCATGACTACTTAACCGGGCTTTCCTGTGCACTGCGTCACCGCACTCAATTTAGGGGTCAATTGATAAGTGCAATGATTGCACGTTTACTTATGGGGGGTTTACACGGGTCAATTTTAGCTGTGCGGAAAATCACCACCAGTTGTATCGCTTGCAAAATTCGAATCGCCACCCTATTTAGGCCTTGGTCTCGAAGTCAGCGGGCAACGGGGCGGTGGCAGCGCGGCGGCGGCGGCGGCGCGCGGCTTTTTTTAACTGGGGCATCGCGCAGTTTTGACCACAAACGTCTTGGCTGCTTAACCGGACTTTCCTGTGGGTGCCTTAAGCTTTTACACTTAAAGCCTCCAGCCAAGGGGAGGCACGCGGCGCGGCAACGAATAGTTTTATATGGAATCGCTCGCTCCCCGCGCCGCTGCCTTCGAGGCCAGTTACATATGTTACATATAAATCTACGCATTTGAACGCGCCGCTGTACACCGGTCGACAAAAATCGCATGCGACTTGTACTTCCACTCCAAAAACGTATTATTTTTCTCCATGATTTTTGAACGATCTGTACCGACATCGTAGCGAAACAACACAGCGCAAAACACACCTCATGCTGCGAGCGATCGCCGGCAACTGACCATTTACACGGTCGATTCTAGCCGCATGCGGCTTGTCGCCGCACGGCAAAAGTCGAATGTCACCCAAATTTGAGAGTTTGCGATTTTAATCACTTGCGAATTGTCATTTAGACGATCGAATCGACTCGTGTAAACCCCCTATTAGCTATTTCTCGTGACTTTGTTTACATCGTCGTTGTCATTGGCCTAGTGGTCGCAAGCGCTACTTGCTTGAGGTCTTGGGTTCAATTCCCGGGTGAGGCAAAGTGTTATTGGGTTTTGCCATCTGGAATTTTTCAGTCACAGCCCGTAGTCTGGATTTGTGCCCGGTTGATGGCAATAGGCTCGCCCCCTATTACATGGGACTTAAACATAACTGGCGAAATGTGGGGGAACTATAGGTGCACTTCTGCCTAACCCTTCGGGGAATGCAGGCGTGATGGTATGTAGTGTTTGTTTGACATGAAATAGCAGTACCCTGTTTTAGCTGACGTTCGCACGGACGTAATAAAATCGTGGCGGGATTTTATGGCGTACTGGATTTTCAACGCTTTGCTTAGTAGGTACCGAGAGTTGAAAATCTAACAGTGTGTTTTTCCGAAACGCTGGGTTGCACTCTGTTGAATTCTCAACGCTCGGCATAACACCGAGAGTTGAAAATTCAGTGCGCGATAAAATCCCGCCGTGATTTTATTACGTGCTAAAGTCGGCTTATAGTTTGACCGAGACCGCGCCCTAGGCATGTGCGTGGTGAGACGGGGAGCAATGCAGGCCGCTTATTTGTCAACGCTCATGGGGTCTCAGTCAAACTATATCACCGGTTCTCACATGACGATCGAAGATGCTCCATCGTTTTATCAGCCATATAACATAGTTATGTAAACCCAGGCAAACGAAGTGTTCAATTTGACAAACAACTTAAATTGTCCATATTTTCAAAACACAACTGCAATTCTTTGGCAGTTGTGTGAAATAGCTATAACAAGGCAAATTGATGTGTCAATTTGATAATCAGCTAATTTCCTTGACGGTACCTATCGTCAGGAAAATCGGGATTTCGGGGCTTAGGCTCCAATCCCACCGTCGCCGCGCCGCGCCGGCGAGGAAGCGACTAGCTATCGACTCTTTCCTCGCTCAAGAAACGTAAAAAACATTGTAGGTCCCGTGTCAGTAAAAGACATACAGCCGGCGAAAACTTTGTCAAACAAACAACTCGTTTTCAGTTGCTAGCTCTACTAGCTTCTCGCTAATCGTCAGCGATGGGACTATGGTCTAAGGCCAGGTTCCCACTACGCCGGACCGGCAGATTTACCGGTATGGCAAAACCACCGGAAGAGCTGGTGGCTAAAGAATTTAAATGAAGCTGTTCACATTATGCCGGATCCGACAAAAACACCGAGCTCGGCTTTTTAACCGAGCGTTTTGTCACTGCGAAGCGCCGGTAGAACACCCGGACCGGATTAATATTTATTTATTTATTTACTTAATAAGGCACCAAGTCTCATCCCAATACACTAATCACAAATACATACAATTCATTAAAAATTCATTAGACCATTAAAATAATATATATACCTACACTAAAATTAAAATTAAAAATTCCATACAATCACAAAATAAATTACATTAAAACTGAGTAGTCATTAAAATAAAATTTCATTACATTATCACTATCAAAAGAAACAAACCAAAATAACACAATCTCTATCGTCTGTTGGCACCGGTATTTATGTCCCCCACTCGCCTCGCCCGTGCTTCCCTCGCGTCATTTTTCTTGTGGGATCCGGTGTAATGTGAACACTATTTCCGGCAAATCCGTCCGGCACAGTGGGAACAAGCCCTTAGGGTTGATTTCACTAATGAAACTGAATGCGATCAGCACATCTAAATTGCGTTCAAGAGCTGTCAGTGTCAATATTCCCCAATCATGACACTGACCTGTACCCTAATTGCGTAATACAACACAATCACAATCTGTTTCGATTTGAAACAGGTTGCTAATACATTGCTTCATAAGCTGGAAAAAAAATCTGATCAACAACTTAAATAATGCAATGAATGTTGTTGAACTGTCAAAATGAAACAAATTAGGCAAAATTGTTTACGAAAATAAGTTACGCAATTAGGGTACTGGTCTTGATCGCAGTTTAGATGTGTTGATCGCGTTCAGTTTCATCGATGAAATTCGCCCTTAGAGTGATAGGTAAGTTTGTTATACGAATAGAAAACCTGGAAGTGATAGTTTTGTCTCAAATTCTCGTGATCCAGATAGATTCTGGGTAGAAAAAAACTATATCAACTTGTACCAAACAAAACAACGCTGGGCGTCCTTTATAACAAAAAAAAGGTCTCGAAGATCTTCGTTGAAACATCCAAAGGAAACCCATGGGAGAAAAGCACTTTCTTTGAGGCTGATTTACATTACATTAGTAGGCAGTTGTCCCACCGTCGGCGAGGAAGCGACTAATTTATCGGCTATTTTCTCGCCCAAGAAACGTACAATAGATATACATTCCGTGTAAAAAACGAGTTGGATATATTAATAATTGATCGCTGACTGTTCACACCACCCCGGCGAGGACTCGCTCCACTAGTTTGTCGCTGAGCAACAAGAGCTTTCAAAGATAATACTCGCTCAGCGATACTTCCTCAGTGATGTTCGCTTGGCGGTCAGAACTCACGCCGAGAGACCAAACAGCGGTAATATCGCCCCGAACGAGTGGTGCGAGTAATCACCCGTCGCACTCAGACACTGATAGCCCAGCGACAAAACTATCGGAACTACACACTCGCTGCTCGCCAACTCGTTTTCAGTTGCTAGTTCTGCTCGCTACTCGTTAATCGCCAGCGGTGGGACAACTGCTTCAAGTAGCGGGTTGAAGTCTGTTGATGTCTTTAAGTGACACTTTACAATGAAAAACTACCACTTTTGGACTGACGCGACGTTTGGATACACTAAGTACTAACCTACTTAAACTAAACTTGGTACCTTAAGACGCAGATATATGCCAGTGACCTTGAGTGGTTAGCTTGCGTGTTCTGTACTGAGCTCACGCAACGCGTCGTACGTCCAGCCAGTAATAGGACTCGCCCATCAAGGAGCGCTGTCCCAAATTAGACGCATTATTAATTTATTAAACATAAAAAAATGGTGTTTTAATAAAACACGTAAACTAAAAGATCAATAGTTAAAATTATCTTTGAAATGGTGAAGGTTTCAGAAAAACACGCTTGATAGTATTTGCGTATTTTCAGTTTTTTAACCGCGTAAGACATCATTTTACAAATTAGTTTTACTGTGTAAATTACAACTTAGCTACAAATTAGAAGATTATATCCAAAATAAGAATGCTTGAAAGCATGCTGGTCTAGCTCCATAGGAAAATTTAGAGTCTAGACAAAATCAAACCGGTTGCTAATTTAATTGTATAATTACATAATGAATGTATACAAAATATTGTAAAACATTTTAAAAGAGTAACGGTGGAGTTTCTTGCCCATTCTTCTCCATACGAAAACTATCTTTTGGAAGGGGCGACTAAAATCAATTCTATTTTTTGTAAATTTTGATGTTCAAAAGTGCATTTTATGTGCCTAATTGAAATAAATTATTTGACTTTGACTTTGAAAAACGCCTGTAATTTCCGAAGGGTTAGGCAGAAGTGCACCTATAGTACACCCACATTTAGCCAGTTATATTTCAGTCTCATGTAACAAGGGGCGAGCCTATTACCATCAACCGGGCACAAATCCAGACTCCGGGCAACTACTGAGAATTTTCTGATGGAAAAACCCAATAACACTTTGCCCGACCCGGGAATGGAACCTTCGACCTCATGCTGAGCACTAGCGCTCGCGACCAGTAGATCGCGAGGCATTCATTCTTAATAATCAAATATCATCATCAGTTAGATAGGCAGTCGCTCCATACTGGTTTTGAAAGGTTTAGTAAAAATAACTACTTCTAAGCAAGCCAGTGGCCATCTGCGTAGCCTTTTCCCAACTATATTGGGGTTGGCTTCCAGTCTAACTGGATGCAGCTGAATACCAGTATTTCACATGGAACGACTGCCCATCTGACCTTCCACAATCCAGTAACTGGGTAACACGATACCTCTTGGTAAGACTGGTTGTCAGACTTTTGGGCTTCTGACGACCCGTAACGACTGTCAAAGATCCACGAATCGCAGCCGGGAACAACGGCTTTTCGTGCTTTCCGAGGCACGGAGGAGTCTCGGTATGTAAAGATGGTCATCCAACCACGGACGAACTCCGGCAAGCGTAGTTGAACCTGGTGGATCGACCCGTGCGGCTGTCATTACTTAGCCACGAGCTCCTTTGGTAGCTGACCGCAACATTGTTGGGAAATGGTTATAGTCCGTGCGCGATTGCTAGTCACCGCCTAGCCTGAGGTATGTGAGCGGTGAGACGGGGAAGGTAAACAAAGGCCAAGCTAACTCAGTCTGACAATTTCGTCAATGGAAAAAAAGAAAGAAATAAAATACATTTATTTAGCACAGATAAATGTGGCGCCCTCACAGATGTCTCACCACTCACATAAAGGTGGCGATTCGTGGATGGGATATATGGGCGAGAATTGTTTGTATTGCGAAATTTCTATCCACGTATCGCGAGGATGTGCGAGGCGAGAATTGAAATATTTGTTAGTACAATATTGAACTTTATTGCTGTATGAATAGAGTATTTATTTACTTTCTAAAACGAATATAAAAATCTCGCACCGGCCATCGAGGACCCGCACGGTCTCTCTCCGTCAAGCGCTGACTCGCGATGTCTCTCGATGTCTCGCGCTGGTACGCGCTGGCACGCGCCGGCTCACTCCGACCATCGCGAGATATCTCTGCATGCTTTATTCGCGGCTGGCCGGTGCACGATAGCGCGAGCCAGCGCGAGACATCGCGAGCCGGCGCGAGACATCGCGAGCTGGCGCGAGGCAGCGCTGGACATTTTTCGGTGTAAAAGGATAAGCGTGATTTAAATTCTCGCCCAGCCCATCCTCGCCGGTATAAAACCACCTTCACTCAGGCAGTGACTAGCAGTCGCGCGCGGACCATAGGCAGATTGATTGAATCACACCAAAATGAACCATACCTATTTCTGATAAGAGTAAGCATTATCTATGAAAAGGCAGGAAAAGCCCTTTCCTCTGAATGTTATTGTGATTGACAATAATGTGCTTATTGATGCAGAAGTGTTTTGCTGACATCTCTGCCGAGCCCGTAAAAGGTTTCTTTGTGTTTAAGATACGATTGTTAGTAAAAGGAACTCGTCATAGCAGAAAATATTGTTTTTGTCCTTTTCCTTCGATTGAATATGTACCTACCTACTACTTTTTTATGGCAATAGTGGTAAAAGGTAGTTATTATGGAAAAGTATGGCTGTACATATCCAAATGATTCTAGAAAAGGTGTTATAAATTGTTCAGTTTTAAGGTCTATCCTTAAAGTACGTCACACGAATTTCATGATTTTCGGAGTCCCGTCCTTGTCACAGGTGTTCTGTTTGTCTGTGTTGTCATATGACCGGACCCTAGTGTGACGTCACATATTTTGAATTTTTAAAATTAAGCCATTTATTATTATTATTATATTTGTAGAGATGGTAATATTTTGTAGTTTTACGTTAGTACACAATGTTGCCCATCGGCATGCCCACCCATATTATATATTCATGAAAAATTATCGAAAAATAACATTAAAAGGGGGGGTCGTCTATCTTGAATATTTTTCATGTTATTAATTTTGTATGTTTTGAGTAGCGTTTGCTAAATCTCCGATGTTATTGGCTCGATTTGGATTCTGTTTATTATTTCTAAAAGCTTACCTATGAGTTATTTTATCGGATTCAAACATTTTTATTAAAATTTGTCGATCAAGCAAAAAAAAAAACGGAGATGAAAACATTTTATTTTATAAAAAAAGAACAGTGTTTATTTAAAAAAACACAAGTGTAAAATCATAGGGGGATTCGGAAAAATATAGTCAAGATAGAACCCCCATTTAAAGTTATTTTTCGATAATTTTTCATGAATATTCAGAATAATGCGGGCGGGCACTTGCCGATGGGTGACATTGTATATAGCAGGGCTTCCCAAACTTATTTTTACTGTGACGTCCTTGTGAGTTTGCCTTTTTTTGCGCCTAGTAACAGGTTATCAGGAAAACTCCAAATAGCAATTATATTTTTTATTAGAAAATAAGAACAAAAACAAATCATAAGAATAAAAATTAAAAGAAGTATTTATTTTACTTTGTTGGCTGGTTACTAATGAGGATGTGCTTGCTTTTCTGAGCACAGCCTCTCAACGGGCTCAAGTTTATAAATCGCCACTCTCATCTCTTTCTCTACATTGAGAAACTGAGCTCCAAAATTCAAGCAGTTTGTCGTTGTCGTATTGCAGCTTAAGACTGGAGTCACAGGACAACATTCTATTATGTAATTGTTCTTCTTCCTCTGTCGAAAGTGTTGATAGTAGTAAGGTTGACTGGAAAGGGTTTCTAATCTATGTGGATTGCCTCACGACACCCCTGGGATAATACCGTGACGCCCCAGGGCGTCGCGACGCACAGTTTGGGAAATCCTGGTATATAATATAGTGAGTTAGGGTTGAGGTTTAAAGTTCACGTCGTTCGTCACGAAGTTTATAACTTCTAACCCCTTGTCACACGATGTAACACTTTGTTAACCACAACCATTAACGTAATCCTTGTGTGAAAGAGTTATGGCCGATTCCTATGATTTACGGACTGTAATTGGTTGAAATTAAGACTCTTGTATCTTTACCAAATCTTCACTCTTTTGTTTTTTGAATTAAGTGGCAGTGATAGCCTAGTGGTATGATCGTCAGACTGCCAAGTCATAGGTCTCGAGTTTGAACCGCACCGCGCACCTCTGCCTTTTCGGATTCATATGCGTATTGTATATTTATCACTTGCTTCAAAAATTGTGACGGAAAACATCGTGATGTCAAACCGGCATGCCAAAGAGATATTTCTCAACGGCATGTGAAGCCAAGTCAGAGGCCCATGGGCGGCTTTAAAACTCTGACACCAGGTTAGTCACTAACCACACGAAAAGAAGAAGTCCAATAATGAAGCAAAGATCTCATAGCTTTGCATAGTAGACTCTTCCATATGGAAGTAACTATCACAGGTAAAATTTGCTTACAAATGTATTTATATGCTCAGTTTGGCAATAAAATATGGTGCCATTGGTGAACAAAATGATTTCAGGAACCAAGCATTAGTTAGTGGTAAGTCAAGATGGAATGGATTGTGCCTCATCAGACTACAGCAATCCACTGCTGGACATCCTCTCCAATCGCACGCCATACATCTCGATTCTCAGGCTACGCTTATCGAATTAAAAAAATATTTATTTATACAAGGTCTTCATCATCATCTGGCTAGCATTTTCCCAACTATTATGGTGTCGGCTTCCAGTCTAACCGCATGTAGCTGAATACCAGTATTTTACATGGAGCGACTGCCTATCTGACCTCCACAACTCAATAACTAGGTAATACTATACCCCTTGGTAAGACTGGTTGTCAGACTTTCGGGCTTCTGACAACAACGGCTTAACGTGCTTTTCGAGGCACGGAGGAGTCTCGGTATCTAGAAATGGTCACCCGTCCAAGGACCAACCCCGGCAAGCGAACCCAGACAGCAGCTTTGCTTTGTGAAAACAAAAATCATCACCACTGCTCTCAAAACGGTGAAGGAAAACATTGTGAGGAAACCGGCATATCTTAGAACCAAAAATTCGAAGACATGTGACATCTAGCAACCTGCACTGGGCCCGCATGGTAGATTACGGCCCACTCCCTCTCACAGAGAGGAGGCCTGTGACCCAGCAGTGGGAACATTATACGCTGATTATGATTTATGCTAATTCGCTGTTTTTCAACCATTTTTAGGTACCTACCTGCTGTTACTGTTGGCCCTCGTACCTACTACGAGTGATTTTTTTTAATATGCACTGTGTTTTGTAAGAGCCTCACTGCTAACCAGATTTCGTGGGAACAGTAACAGCATCCTGAATGTAATAAGCAATAAGTTAGACAGCCCACTGGTGTGGAGCCTCACCCAGAGGACCAAGTCTCTCTTAGATATTAGGTAAGTACTAACATAGTTTTTAAGTTCATACTAACAGTGGTGCTGATTCCCTTGTTCACAAACTAAACTAAATTTAAGTTCAGTGCTTCTTTTTCTTTCTATTTCATTAAGAAAAGGACATAAGATAAATTTTAGTTTAGTCCTGTCAAATTAATCAGCGCCAGTCACTACTCCATACAAGTTTAGACGAGATTAAAAACTTGCCTACTAAAATTACGTCAATTTACGTCAAGCGCTGATTAATTTGACAGGACTAAACTAAAATTTATCTTCTGTCCTGAAATAGAAAGAAAAAGATGCACTGAACTTAAATTTAGTTTAGTTTGTGAACAAGAGAATCGGCACCAGTATAAATGTAATGGATCAATGTTGTCCGAATAAATATATTATATTATTTTTTACGTCTTTGACATTTCTCGGAACGGGGTCCCGGACTTTTGGAAGGCGTATGAGGGGCCAAAGCCAACTCGTAGAGGCTCCTTAGAAATTTTTAATGAAATGAGGTACCAACCGACGATTAGCCCTGTTCGTACTATGCAAGTGCAGCCAATTATATTATTATTATTATTTTCAATGCACTCCTTAGCGCCGAGAGTTAAAAATCCAACAGTGTGCCGTGACGCGCTGGGATGCACTCTGGTGGATTCTCAACGTTCGGCTCAATACCGAGAGTTGAAAATCTAGTGCGCGATAAAAATCGTCCATGCGAACGGGGGTTTACAGTGAGTATTATTAAATACTACTTCTTTCTTTGTGTGGTTAGTGACAAACCGTGTGTTTTATGCTCTGGGTTCAAACTTGAAACCTATGACTTGGTAGTCCGATGGTTACACCAGTGTAGGCCACAATTTATTTTTTTTTTTTTTTATTAGACCTGAAATAGTAAACATGTATCAGAATTTGTTTTAGCTTCTTAAAATTATTACGCTTAAAAGTAATTTAGTAACAATTGTGTCCAATTATTAACATCTGCTGCCGAAATAGGTCTATAGCCTTTCAGCATGTAGCGCCTCAAGCCCTTGGGGTGGGTATGCGAGTATGAGCTTACGAACAAAAGGAAACAGTTTATATTAAAACATGAACTTAATTTACTTCAAAAATAATGAAAGGGTTGCTGTCCTCTGGGTGTTTAAGGTGAAGAAGGTGAGTGTATGTGTGTGAGAGGGTGTGTAGAGAATTAAATAGATTTAGCATAGATTATATTATAATAGTCCTTAACATGGACAAGTGTTGTTGGAACGTCGTGTCGGGTGTGCGTCGATTTTTTTAAAATTATACAATAGTTTTGATTTTTTGTTTTTTTTAAATATTATTATTGTTATTATTTCATTTATTTTGTAATCCCCTAGTGGGATTTATATGTCCGTAGGTATGTCCGTGATATCACAGCGGGCCCTATCAGAATACCAGCGCTGCGGTATTTATTTATTTTTAAACATCGCAGCATCATGCTGAGATAGGAGCCTTTTTGGCCTCGCACAGGTCGTTATTAATTTTGTTTGTTAGTTTAAAATGCTCCTTTTTTTATATTTGTTAAGTTTTTTTATTATTTTTATTACTGTTTTATATTTCCTGTGCGTGTCCCAAATAAAATATTTTTCTTTCTTTCTAGCTAGTAGATTCTTTTATAGTGTCCATAGTATATGAGCCGACAATTAGTTGTATCACTACTTTAAGATGGTAAGTATATTTTCAGTTTGATCGTACTCTAACTTCCAAAAGTCAAAGTCAAAGTCAAAGTCAAATAATTTATTTCAATTAGGCACAAAAAGGCACTTTTGAACGTCAAAAACAAAAAATAGAATTGATTCTAGTCGCCCCTTCCAAAGGGTAGTTTTCGTATGGAGAAGAATGGGCAAGAAACTCCACCGTTACTCTTTTAAAATGTTTTACAATATTTTGTATACATTAATTATATAATTATATGTGAAAACGATGCACCTGGAATAAGATTTATATACCACAATAGGTAAAAATAAAAATGAAGCAATGATAGAAAAAATAATTATGTAATGGATACATGGTGTTCACATATTTACAAGCATTGTAAAACCTATACGATATTCCTAAAAAAATTACAAGTGATACTAATTCGTCAGTGTGTGAGTTCAAGTAATCACAGAATGTAAAAAAAAAATGTTGTAATATTTAATTACACAATTAAATTAGCAACCAGTTTGAAAGCCACAGAGATACCGATTTCTTCATCATTACTTTATTCATAGAGTACATTTCAAGAATTTTATTAATTTTATGGTATAAATAGGGGCCCAAAAAGGGGTAATATACAATTGCAGATTATTCAAAATTAAATTATTTAAATGACTGAATGAAAATTATTTCTATAATATTAAGGATTTTTTTGAACATAAACTATTCTGTTTGTAAATTCAAATTTGTTTATTCGTTGAAGTTTGCATGCTTTAATTTTTAAACAAAACATGTATGATCTCATATGCTTTAATAACAACTATATACGAGTACTTATACCATGTTTTACGCAAATAAATTATCTATCTTATCTTATCTTAAAATCTACGAATAAAAGTCGTTTTTAAGTGTGTTAATCTCTTGCATACAGGTAAACCCTTCCGCCTTATTAGGGTTGGATTGTACTCCAAGATAGTAGTATTCTGTTTTGAAACAATGCTTAATACAAACAGTTGTCGCACAGTCAGCACCTCACAGTATTCATAAAGAAGTGTGGTAGAGTATCGGAAAGGCTTAAAAGTACATAGTTTCAGTATCGTTCTCTGTGAAACCTCTAGTTGCTTTATTGTTGCTTCGGTGCACCGCCCCAAGACAGTATGCAATATGTAATTAGTGACTGACATAGCGCATAATAGATTTGTTTTAGGATTATAGCGGTGACCACATGTCTCAATTTAAAAAAAAATGTAGTTTTGATTACGAATCCTTTTACTCAGCAGTTGAATGTGTGTTTTGAAGCTAAAATTTTCATCAATTACGACGCCCAAATATTTAATTGTCTTTGTACGTTCCAAAGGATTGCATGAACATTTCGGATTATGTGCGATTAGATTTAGACTCGTTTGTGAAGAAGTACGGATCGAAAAGGTCAGGTACTGCTGTCACAGCTGCTCAAACTGCTGTTATATAAAAAAAATAGGTATTATAAATGTAAATGTTTGGGCGTTTGTGGGTTTAGATGATTTTTATTCAATCACGCTTAGCGGTTAACGGCTTTGAATATCATTTGGCATACAAACAGACTTTTATGGGGATCGCATAATATTCTTTATCCTAATATACTTTGGCATAACGATTTTGGTATAATTTGTTTTGCCATAATAATACTTAGCCACATTTTTTTTGGCATACAGTTTATTTTGGCATAATTATCTTGAAGGCTAATTTGTTTTGGCATAAATTTAATTCGCGTAACGTCACTAGGCCTAGCATAATAATATTTAGGCATAAAATTAATAGAAATAAGGGAAACAAATTTGAGTTATTTTTACGTAGGTATTTATTTTGGATGTTCATGCAAATGATTTATAAAATAAAAAAAATGAAGTATTGTCTTAAAAAATCATTATGTTGTGCTACAAAAGTTAGTGACAGAACCGAATCGCTGCAAAACCGAATCCACGAAGTCTTGTCTGCCCTACCCCTAGAGTGTAATTTAAAATCGCGTAGGCGCGGAGGGGTGAGGCGGCCCGCGGGCTGAGGAGCAGGCGGCTGGGAGTATGCCAAGTATGAAAGTTATGTCTTTAATTTTTTTTGCAAATGAATAGGGAACCACTTTTATGACCTGGATTAACATAATGTATTTATCCGAGTATTTGAAGTAGTGTCGGTAGAGATGTGAGTGAAACCGCGTGCAATAATTAATCAATCATATGTACGGTAACTACTTGTAAGCCTCTGAGCTCTTGGCTAAGTAATAACAGCCGCACGATTCGATCCATCAGGTTAAGCTACGCTTGCCGGGGTTGGTCTATGGATGGGTGACCATCTGAACATACCACTCCTCTGTGCCTCGGAAAGCACGGCTGTCATTCGTGGATTTATGACAGTCGTTACGGGTCGTCAGAAGCCCGAAAGTTTGACTACCATTCTTAGTACCCACTTACTGGGTTGTGGAGGTCAGATAGGCAGTCGCTCCATGTTAAATTGGTATTTAGCTGGATCCGGTTAGACTGTAAGCCAACTCTGACATAGTTGGGAAAAGGCTAGGGAGATGTACGGTACCTACTTGTAAGTTGTAACCTCACTACCTTCTCGAAGACAAATGCCTACGAAAATATTTATAGCAAGTAGCTGTTACGTCATTTTTTGCAATACTTATTTTTTCAGGCGTTCAGCTTGTCAAAGTTTCTTACTAAACTGTATTCTTTTTATTAGCAAAAGAATCCTTTTTTTTTTTTGGGTGGGAAATTATCAAATAACTGCCCGCTCTGGGTGGAGCGGGAGGGCGTGTCAGACTTTTACTAACTAAAACCCACCCGTGTTCCTTCGGTTCACCTGTTGCCGGGGGCCGCGATTTCCCTATCGGTTTTCTTCGAACCCCCGGCAGGCATTGGCCCTAGCGGACCCCGTCAATTCTGCTGACATCTCTTTGAGGCGCGCGTGGAACAAAACGTGCCGTCGACCCGGGCTTGGTCCTTATCGGACGGCGAGCTACCCATTGCTCACCGTCCGCAAGCCGCGCCTACGGTGGCCGGAAATCGGCTCGCGATTCCCGCCCCGGGCGTCTCCTCCTGCGGCGGCTAGGGTGAGGGCGAGAAATTTGCCTCTCCCTCACGCGTTCCGCCTCCTCCTTCGCGAGCATTACCGCTTCGCAGGAGGTGACAGCCTGCCATTTCCTCTCGCTCCGTACCATGGCCTGAACCAGGGCCGGATGCGATGCGAGAGATCACCGCTGCCGATCGCTTCTACGAGGACACGGCGTTGCTCCGCCCAAGCCGGGCAGACCTCCACCGTATTCTCCACTGTGTCCTCAGGCCGATCCACACAATGGTGACACCCGGGTGTTTCCTCCCGCCTTAAGTAAAAGTATCCTGTACCCTAATTGCGTAACTTATTTTTGTAAACAATTTTGCTTAATTTGTTTCGTTTTATCAGTTCAACAACATTCATTGCGTTATTTATGTTGTTGAGCAGATTTTGTTTTCCAACTTATGAAGCAATGGATTAGCAATCTGTTTCAAATCGAAACGTATTGTGATTGTGTTGTATTACGCAATTAGGGTACTGGTCTATAAATATAAATTGAATCGGGAGTAGGTTTTAGGAACTTTTCCAATACCTATTCCAATACCTATTGAGCATGATTCTTGTAAAAATAGTACTTTTTTTCACCACAACCGGTATGCTCTTGGCTTGCATCTCACCTGATGGTAAGTGATTATCAGGCCGAAGGTGAAAGCGAGCTTCACCTGGAATCTTCAACCACAGAGGAACTGGCTATCTTACCTCTAACTGACGAAACACAACAATGCTGTTAACATTTTTGCTATGGCCACAAACTTAGATAAGAAGGTGGTAACTAGCCAGGCGGACTTAGAACAAGCCCTACCACCAACCAAACCGAGCAGAAAATGTTGCCCTCACTGGGAATCGAACCCGGGACCGCTGGGTCTGAGACAGGTGGTCTAACCACTAGACCACAGAGGCGGTTTTAAACTCATTTACGCTGTCGAAAATTTCGCCCGACAAATGTCATATAATCATAATCATCATTTATTGCATTCATGTAGTTTACAAGTTGTTACAAGTTTTAATAGGTTTCATACATGAACCTGCTAGGGCACAGCAATATAAATAGTTTCACTCGAACGATAAATAGACTGCTAGCTGAACTAATAGAACGATATTTATACGTCCTACATAATTATCACTAGTGATCGCAATCTAGGTTCGATTCCTTTATTCCAACTACGAAACACTTCATTGTGCATCGTCAGACTCGCAGTTGGCCGGTTTTGAATAATGAACATCAATTTGGGAAAACATCGTGAGGGAACACCTTTTTTTTTCTTTTTTTTGTTTGGAAAATTATCAAATAACTTCCCCCGCTCTGGGCGGAGCGGGACGGCGCGGCGTGTCAGACTCTTAATGACTAAAACCCACCCGCGTTCCTTCGGTTGCCATGTTGCCGGGGGCCACGATCTTCCTTTCCGTTTTCTTCGCACCCCCGGCAGGCATCGGCCCTAGCGGACCTGGACTTATAAAATATTAAGGCGTAGATTATATACCAGTGACCTTGAGTGGTTAGCTTGCGTGTTTTGTACTGAGCTCACGCAACGCGTCATACGTCCAGCCAGTAATAGGACTCGTCCATCAAGGAACGCAGTCTCAAATAAGACGCATTATTAATTTATTATAGATAAAAAAAAGGTATTTTAATAAAACACGTAGGAATACTAAAAGATCAATAATTAAATTATCTTTAAAATGGTGAAAGTTTCAGAAAAATACGCTTGGTGATGGATTTTGCGTGATTCTCAGTTTTTTTCCGCGTTAGACATAACTTTACTAATTAATTTCACTATGTAATATAGACATAATCTTAAATATTTGTATACTAAGTTATTAAAAAAATGCTCTTATTTAACATATATTTTTTCCAAATCATTAACACTACTCGTTTGTACGTTATCTTCAGTAGAAAATCATTAATAGTCGGTTATCGTCGCCTTAATATAGGTACTACCCGTGCGCGATAAGTTGGGACCTGAGCGCGGTGACGTCGAATTCCAAGCAGGGGCAATTATTATTTTAATATTACTTCAGTGGGAGAAAGAGATGGAGCTATACGTCCTGTAGAGCTTCATCTCTTTCCCACACTGAAGTTATATTAAAATAATACTGCTTTATGAGCTTGTGGTAGGCCTCCAGGTCCCAACTTATCGCGCACGGGTAGTACGTCTGAAATGGCCAACCCGTCTTGAGGAAGCGTGATGATCAATACTCATGCCTTCTCTATATGAGAAGAGGCCTTTGTCCTGCAGTGGGACAATAATAAGCTGGTGTTATTAATTTTTTAATCGAAGATCAAACTAAATAATCTTGTTACATAAGCTTAAAATGGCACAATATGTAACAGTAGCGGATCCAGGGGCGGTTAAGGGGCTCAAGTCCCCCCCAAAAGCATCTGAGTTCTTACGTGACAAATCTTAAATTGAACTTGATATTATTCTAATTAAACTTTTTAACAAGCATTACTTTACCTAAGGTACGAATTGTCATCAATTATTTCTTTATGATGTTTTGTTTATGTGATGAATTTTGAATCCGCGCGTCTTTCATTCGACGCTGCCCGGTTTGGCCACCATGTACATTCATTCATCTCTAGTAATCTATAACCTAACGAAGTCATTGAGGAATTTGCGAAATCTAATCCGAATTGTTGTGTTAAGCAAATTAAAATATTGTGTGCTTTTTTTAGGGTTCCGTAGTCAACAAGGAACCCTTATAGTTTAACCATGTCTGTCTGTCTGTCTGTCCGCGGTCTAGCTCCGAGACTGTTAGTACTATAACGTTGTAATTTGGCATGGGTATACATATTAATCATGTCGACAAAGTGGTAAAATAAAATTATGACAAATATTTTTTTAGGGTAGGTACAGTGCCGACCAAAAGTCCATGAGCAATCTCACAAAGCAATAGACTGACGCTTCGGTTTGACTTACGACCTTCTTCTATAAGTTGTTACAATACTGTAGACACGCACATTACACACACACACTCACTTTGTCTGCAACCAATGACTAGTTCAATAATCATCATTCGTTTTTAGTTTCATTCGTCTTGTTCACATAAATATTAAAGTTTAGCAGGTAGACCACAAAAAACTAAGTAAATTATTTCGATTTCTGTGGGGTAGATGCAGTTTGTTACGAGTATTCAATTAATATAACTTTTTTGGTTCGTGGATAATATTGGTGACGAGTATTTAGCGCAGTGTTGTGGTTATTATTATCAAAAAGCAGGCATAAAATATATTGAAGAGATCAGATCAGATCAGAGAATATTATTGCGCTGCGTAAAAGTGAAGTGAATATCTAATGAAACCGGACTAAGTGTGAGTGTTATCATTAATATATTTCATATTTTACTAAACATAAATCTTAATCAAGGGTATTGTTGATAGAACAGAGGTATTGTTGAGACAGAAGATGCCTTTAAAGTTTTAAATTCATTGTGAGGTTTAATTCGATTAGTGAATAATAAATAATAAGGTATTATGTGTAATAAAAACAATGTTTTTCTTTGTTCTAGAGAAATACTGTGAGGGTTAAGAGATATGAGGAAGGGGCTTATTATCGAGTAGCAGCGACGTCAAATGGTGAATGAAACAAATGGTTTCATACCAACGAGACATTTTGCTGAATTATTAAAAACACGTCATTATGAACCGTTCGCCGTGCACTCTGAAGGCTTGCATCACTGAAGACCAGCTAGAAAACCGTTTTTGACCTTAAAATATTGACCGTACCAACTTAATAAACAACAGATTCGTTATTGCATGAATTTATGGTAACGAATTTTTTAAGCACGTTTCAATAGGGTGTTTGTCGTATTTCTTGCAGATATACCGAAATTGTTTAATATTATTTTAGTAATAGTATTATTTTAGGATAAAAATTTGAGGTTTAGTTTCAATCTTCTTTTCGTAAAGAAAATGAATACTTAAGCTTTAACCTCAATAACAACCAATATTTACTAAAGTCAAATAAAATGTAAAATAATTAATACAAATAAAATATAAACAAACTGCCCATATTTAACCTTAAAATTACCTATTCTGTAAGTAGTTTTTTACATTTTAAGTAGTCTAATATTCTTATTTATTACTTAATTACTTCGACCATGATCAAAGCTTAATATTTATGGTGAAAAAATCCATAAAAAATTTAAAATATTTCATAATTTAAATATGTCAAAATAATACAAACTGCTTCTAAGTTTCTTGACATCTATTTCACATCTTATTCAGCTGAAGTAATGATAAATAATTGTAGCAGTTTATTAACTTATGTAAAATAAATATAACGAATAAACATATATTTTTTAATTTATTCTAAAACCTTTATTGCAATAACAACATAAAAAAGCAGCAATATTTAAAAAATATTATTATCGAAAACAAAAATAATAATATTTGCAAAAAACCGCACTGTGTTTCACGAGATTAGAACCTGAGGCAGATTGAATTCCATACCAACGCTTAACGCTTTCTGCTATCTGCGCTTGTTAAGTAACTATCGAATTTTAGCAATGCCATTAACTGGTCAAGTTCACGCGCATAGTGCGTGTGTGCTAGCATGTTTAAAGCGACGGAAATATATTGTTGTTTCGTGTAACTGCGTTATCTGTGGTGTGTGTATCGTGTTGCTTACACATACAAATGTACGAGCTATACCGCGTGTTCACAGCAATACGACTCTTAGCGTGCTCATGCACTTTTGAGCGCTTACTGTACCTCCCCTACACGTAAAGTGGAGATGTTTTTTTTTTCCTTTCCCTTGGTGTGGGGGTATCGTTGAAAAGGTCTTTCTAAAACATTGAGTGTGTTCAAACCATTTTTGAATTCAGAGATCCGTTTGCGAAATATTAAACTCTAAAGTGCAAAAATTCACGGCAGTAGTTTATATAACGAATTTAAAAGGAAAACTATCACAGCTAAGTAGGCTTTACAAGTTAACGAGTAATAAGCGTTTAACTTAGATTTGTGGTTGTAAAAACATGTTCTCCCATACATTCCGTATGAAATAAAATGTTTTTCAACTACAAACTAGACGTGACGAGAGGGCTGGCCTATTCTTTGGTCAAAGAATCAGCATTGCCATACAACGTGGCAATGCTGCCAGCCTTTTGGGCACTTTTCCTATTGACAGCGATATGGACGAGTTTTTTGATGCCCTATGATCATTTCTCCGCCCTTTTTATATGCTTGTACATATTATTATTTTAAGTCTGATCATTATTAATTGTTAATTTAAATGAAAATTGTATCGTTATTTTTTACGACTGCATGATTTATTTGAAAATTGTATTTTTAGTTTTTACGACTTTGCATGCCGTAAGGTAGAGAATGTAGCGAAAAAACTTAGACCATCTTATACCTGTACCTACATTGTTGGCAAAATAAAACTGAATCTGAACTACAAACTTAAGTTTGTTCTTGGGATAAATTCATCCCAACTACGGAACATTGTGCGTGGTCCGACATGCACTTGGCCGGTTTTTTGTGTTTACTTTGCTAAAACTTATCCTCAGCGGGGTCAAGCCCCCCCAAACGACAATCCTGGATCCGCCATTAATATGTAAGTCTTTTAATAAGTCGCCGTGAGGCACATACTATTGTTGTTAAAACATTATTGTCACTTTTTGATGCGTAACATCTTTTTTCTCGCTTTCCTGCAATCTATGGGAGTGATTTCATAAAAAAGGACGGAAGTGAGTAACAGGAAGCCGGGGAAGAGCGCGCTATTTGATTTGACCAATGAGGGCGCGCGGCGCTAGAGTTGGCAGTCAGATGGTACCAACCCATTTTCCGAGAGGTTGGTACTGTCAGCCAAGATGTCAGATGTTACATATGAAGGCTTGCTCGTTTTTTTATTAGAGATGTTTCGCGTTCTGTTTCCAAATAAACGTCATTCTTTATTTTTCTTCATGTCAAATCAAAAGCCTTTTTTCGACAAAAACCTTTTTATTTCAACATTATACTATAAGACTAGTAGAATGAGATAAATTGCCTTAAAGTTATTTGATAGCAAAACAAGAGAATTTACTATTCATAGTACACACTATTTTAGCTTTTAGGCAATATTAGCTTTGAGCTATTTTGTGGGTGAAATGTTTGTATTGAAGGGACAGAGTATTTTATTCTCTAACTTTTATTTATTTACATGTCGTATTGGCATTTTTATTGGTAAATTCTCTGCTTCTAGACGTAGCAACTGTTAGCATTGACCACGGTTAACTTATCAGACATAAATATACGAAAAGTGACTTTGTTTTAAACTGGTGCCGATTTTCTTGTACACCGAACTAAACTAACTAAACTATTACTAAAATTCCTTACTTTTGGCTATGAGAATCTTATAGCTATTCTGCAAAATAATTTCTCTAAATTTAAAAATTATTATGACACAACTAAAATTGAATTTGACAATCGCGACTCCACGTGGTACCGTACCCCGTGATTTTTTTTTTAGAGTCGGCGCGGGCGGCGCGCCTTTTGGGAGCCTCGACGTGTTACACCGTGAAATTTGAATCACAGTTTTGCTAGAACAAACGTTATTCAGACCATGGTCTACTATAATTCTACAGCAGCCAATAAAAAAAAAAAAACATAATTGGTTTTTGAAAAAACACAAAAAGACAAAGTTTAAAATGTCAAGATTATCTACTGCTTACTAAATTACGTTTAAGGAGGTACATTTCCCTGTAAACAATGCTGTGTCCCATGCGTGGTGTCTGTGTTGTAGGGAGTAACGATAATCTTGACATTTTAAACTTTGTTTTTTTTGTGTTTTTTCAAAAATCAATTATGTTTTTTTTTTATTGGATGCTGTAGAATGGTAGTAGACCATTGTCTGAACAACGTTTGTTCTAGCAAAACTGTGATTAAAATTTCACGGTGTATACAACATGTAAAAAAAAAACTGTCCGATCCGTGAGGGTGTTGTTAGGTATCTTACTGAAAGTCTATTTAGTTCTAATCTAGTCTAGTTTAGAGGCATTTGTGACAAGAGAATCGGCACCACTGTCTAAATTAGTTAGGTTTAAGAAGAGTAAATCCTTCAGCCATTAGCAATCTAGCATAAAATGTATAAATACATTTATAACACAAAAAAAACCGTTCCATAGTACCTAACAAAGAGATACTTCGAATGCGATAAAATAGATTATCTATAAAGGGACTCTTAATTCAATTTTGAGCTATAAGTATCAGGACAAAATACAGTTATATACCTATATTGTCTCGAGTATAAGCATAATAATATTCCGTCAAACGGATGAAGGTCTATTAGATTTACAATGAACATCGTCATCAAATAGAAGCTTGTCTGATAAATAGATGAACAGATTATACAAAATGTCCTGGTATTAACGCACACCATCAAACGAATTAGAATATCTATCTATCCATCTTTTATAATTAAAAAGAAAAGTCCTGATTGACTACCAAAATCAAATATCCTTTCTTTGGTATTTTTCGTCGAGTTGAGCTCCACGATTACTGACAAATGCTTGCACTGACTAGACAGGTCCACTCTAATCTGTGTAGTTCTTTCCTGAAAAGACCATTTCAGACACTAATCTACATGGTCCTCATATGGCCTGACCAAGATTATGTCTGGACTTTAAAAGAGACTGTGACCTCTGAGTTTGTTTCGGCCTTTCTTCTCAGAGTAGTCAGTTATGAAACGCCGAACTCATCTAGCTTAATTTTTTTTTTTGCCAAAACCCTTGGACCTAGAAAGCTGAAATTTTGCAGAGAGATTTCCATTATTATGTAGATAAGAAACAAGGAAGGATTTTTCGAAATTCAACTTCTTAGAGAGTTAAATAGGAGATGAAAGTTTGTACGAAAAATATTATTCCTTGAATTAATAAACTTGAAATTGGCCACGAATACCTATCTAAATATATTATAAACTATCCTCTAAAGGGGGATTGCGGGGTGTCAAAGTTTGTATGGAAGAATTTTAACGCGCCGCGCTGTCCGACTCACTATTTAAACTCAAACCGAAAATAAAGAATAACGTGTATTATCAGGGTTTTTCGAAAATCTACCCCTAAACTCGAAAATTGGTATATCACCTATAAGTCGAATAATAAAGGAAAAGTAGTCACAAAAGACTTTTTCAAAAATTATCCTCTTTAGGGGTGAAAAGGGCGATACAGTTTATATGAAAAACCTTATTCCTTTAATCTAAAAATTTGAAAATTGGCCCGAATGCCTATCTAAATAATAATAAAGAACGTAATTATTAATTTTCGTAAACTACCCTTTACAGGAGTTAAAGTGATAGTAAATAATAAAGTTACTCGTTTTTTTAAACTAAACTAAACGCTCAAAAACGGTTTAGGGGTGTCAAAGTTTGTATGGAAATATTTTAACAAGCTGTCGAATTAACTTGGAACTCTGTAATAATACTTTAAACAAAACATTAAGAATTATGTGTTTCAGGGGAAAAAAATTAGGGAAAGAAAATACGAAAACCACGCGGACGAAGTCGCGGGCGAAGTGCTATGAGTAATAATAATCTGTATTTATTTATGTAACTATAGAGGCCATTGTATTTACTGACTGTGCTTGAGGTGAATCAGTGTTATACAACATGGAAAAAAACCCTGTTCGATCCGTGAGAGTGTTGTTACTGAGAGTCTATTTATGTGGTAATTCTCAGGAAAATCGAAAAAAAATCGTATATTTTTTTTTCATTGGAGTATTTTGTCGGATTATTACATGGGGCGCGGGCAGCCGTCGTTTAGCGGGTGCCTACAAATCATAACTTATGACCCCTGTTGAAAATTTGCTTTTGGTACAAAAATGTGATTTTTAAATAGCAATTAACTTTTTTATTTTACAAAAATAAGATTGTTTATTAAATTTAGGTAATGTTATCGTAGTACCTATGAGCCCCTTTCGGACCGGACAGGGTTTTTTTACATATTGTATACCGCGGATACCGCTTATACCGTCGGAGTACCCATTCGAGTGTAAAGGCAGCAGTTCCCCATTTTTTTTTTGGTTTGGGAATTATCAACTAACTTCTCCCCTGGTCCTTATCGGACGACGAGCTACCCATTGCTCACCGTCCGCAAGCTCGTGCCTACGGTGGCTGGGAATTGGCCTGCGGTTCCCTACAGCAGTTCCCCCTTAAGAACGCGGCGACGTATGAATTGTCCATACAAACGTAAAACCTAAATTATTTGAAATTTGGGCATACTTCCACCATATTATGTTGTTATTCGGATTTAGACAGTGTTTATATAGGCTCCTACATCTTTTTTTATCCAAAAAACTTTTCTAAAATGAAGTTTAAACGAAGTTAATTTCGCACCTTTTTACTGCGTAAATGATATGTCTTCATATTGTTTTTTCTGTATTATAAACAACAACATTTATAATATTATTTATGCAGAAATATAGCTTAAGTATTATATTATCAAGATACAAATTACCGAAAAAAAAAAACGGATAAATATTAAGTTTTCATTCATAATTTTTGGTATTACGGAACACATCCAAATTTATCATAAATTTTCGAAAGCTAGTAGTAGTGCTGTCGCGTCAAGCAATAATTGTCAATGTGTGCGTGGTAGTATTGCTCACTGTAGGTGTATATCGCCCCGACAGGCACTCACACTAGCGCAACATGCTTGGAATTTAATTTTGCAAACATCTCGATTTGTAGTTGCGAGCTGTGTTCGCAGGCCTCTTAAGGTATGTTTCGCAATGACGATTAATAAGTCTCAGAATCAGTCACTGAAAACAGCGGGAATTGATCTTAGAGGTGACTGCTTCTTGCACGACCAGTTTTACGTGGCCTGCTCAAAAGTGAGCTCATCTAGCAGCCTGGTTGTGTTTGCACCTGAGGGCAGAAACTCTAATGTTAAGTATAATCTAAAAAATAAATAGTCTAAACCGCCTGTGAAAAACAATGTACACTCGATCTATTTTCTTAACGTCCCTCGGGTATCATCGCATTTCCGAATACAAACGAATGCTAATTTCCATGTCCATCAATTATTAGATTTATCGTGTATAATAATTTGAATTCAAAACTAAGTACTTTATTGTTGTTTTGATTTCCGAGTGAACTATATAGAGCTGTAAAACTATTTTCCTATCTGTCGTGTCTGTGACTTAGCAGCTTTCCTCCCATTTGTTTAGTAAATTACATAAAGTTACAGCTTTCCTCCCATTTGTTTAGTAAATTACATAAAGTTAAAAGAGTGTTAACAACTCTATATTTCCAAGTCGATTGAGAGCGTCCGGTCTGCACCAAGTGCAAAGGGCAACTGATAGAAATCCGACAACTGACGAAACACGAAGTTTGCCGAGGAACATTAAGAAAATAGAAATACAGTAAGTAATTTTAGTTACCGGATTTTACAATAGGTGGCGTGCGAGTTATTTCATAAAAAGTGAAAATGTTATCGAAGTCTATAACCTGGATTTTAACACATATGACTTTAATTCCGGTAGTACGTTCCCGTGAGATATTTTCCGACGTATACGCGGGCGAAGCCGCGGGCAAAAGGTAGTGGAAAATAATAAAAAGACAGTAAGCTTCATTTTTGGTGGAACAGAAACTTGAATGCAAGATTCACAGAACGCATGACTTTACTGAGTAAAGTAAGCGCTCCATGCGAATATGAATCTAATTCTTGTGAAAGTAATGTTCATATTCGTCTATGAGAATGTGAGCAAGCGTTTCAATCGAACATGGACATAAATAAAATACTATACAAATAATGTTCACTTTCGTAAGCGACGCTTATTTAGCAAAGTCAAAGAGCGAGCAGTCAGACTCACTTGGCCGGTTATAATAAATAATAATGGGTCTTATTAATCTTCTTCTTCTCGTGTGGTTAGTGACTAACCTGGGCCTCAAGTCTGCTATTACAATAGTGTCAGAATGGTCTATCATTGATTTCTTAATTGTTGATTTTGACAAGTTTGGTAATCTACTAATATAATGGCGTCATTATGACTTTCCTATGGTCAGCCACTGACACTCCATTGAAAGAAATGGCACTTATTGGTAATCTCGTACTTAATGACAAATGAATGACTGACTTAGGCGGTATCATTGGTCGTATTGTACGACCAACACAATTCTATTACGAGACCATTGACCGACCAATGATCGACCATTATGAATTTAGCAGATTACGAACTTTTAGCAAAAAAAAAAAAAAAAATAGCAGACTTGGGCCCCTGCTGTCAGAGTTTTAAATCCGCCCATGGGCTTTTGACTTGACTTCACATGCCGTCGAGAAATATCTCTCAGTTTTATTAATAACGTTCCTACATAAATGTATAGTTACGTAAAAAGATAAAATCTTTCCCTCATTTCGGAAATAATGTACAACAATTTATAAATGTATTATTAGTTCATATATTCGCAATAATATCACAATGAAAAGCTCTTACTCGTGTCATTGATTATCCTATAAATAAATAGATATTTATAGGGTTCCGTAGCGCTAGTGGTGATGGGCAAGATAGATGGGAAAATACCTCGCGGCCGGTGGTCAGACCAAGTAACCGCCCTCACTGGACTCTCTGTTGCGACCGATCTGAGAGAAGCGGAGAAACGATCGAGGTGGAAAAACATCATACACAAAGCCACGAAGGCCTCAGGGACACGACCTTCAGTAATGAAGTACGCGACCAAGAAGAAGAGGGTTTTGTACTCAACAAGGAACCCTTATATCCCTTATCTGTCTGTCCGTTTGTCCGTGGCTTAGCTCAGAGACTCTTTGTACTAGAAAGCTATAATTTGGCATGGCTATACATATTAATCACGCCGACAAAGTGGTTAAATAAAATCATGTTTTTTTTTTATAGGTTATACGTAAAGTGGGGATGTTTTCTTTTTCTAGTCTATCCCTTGGTGTGGTCGTTGGAAAGGTCGTTCAAAAATATTGTAAGTGTGTGAAAGCCATTTTTGGATTCAAGGATCCGTTTGCAAAATATTAAGCTTTAAAGTGCTAATTTTTGTTAGAGTCAAGTGTCTCTCCCGCAAGCTAAATGGTTGGTTTTGGATATGTGAAAAAATTCAAGGCAGTAGTAGTATATATAACAAAATTAAGGACAAAAACATGTTCTCTCGTACATTCCGTATGGGAGAACATGTTTTTCAACTACAATGTTAAGTTTGTTATTAGGATAAATTCATCCTAACTACGGAACCCTTCATTGTGCGTGGTCCGACACGCACATGGCCAGTTTTTTTTAGGTTAGTAACTTATGTGGGCGATAATCCACCTGATACCTACCTCGCAAGTCTTTGGTTCTCTCTCTCTTTCTTAATCTATGGTCACTTACACCTAGTGGTAGGGTTGCCAACTTTTTGTACAAGAAATAAAGTATATTATGGTCAAAAAGTTAAATAAACAGAAAATTTAATATAAAGTAATTTATTCAAATTAGGCTGAGAATCAGCACTTTTTGAAATTCAAAATTACATAAGACAGTCTCAGACCAATGGTCTCAGAATACAGTCTTCCAAAACGCCCGCCCTTCACCACTTCCTAGTGCTTTAGCTGGGAAGAAGAAGTGGCGTAACAAACTCCCCAGCAGCACATCTGTCTGTTCAGTTAGGTGCCTTAAAGCCTGTGCACACTATGCGTTTCACCAGCGGCGCTGGCGGTGTCGCTGCGGCATCCTACATACAAATATACATGGTACAAACGATGCCTTCCGGCGTCGCACCGCAGCCCGCGAGACGAGGCGGGGAGGGGTGTACAGCGACACCGGAGCGGCACCGCTCAGTTGTTTGTGCGTTGTCAAAAACACAGATATTTGACAGATAACAAATTATGCGCTTTGCAGCGCGGCGCCACTGCGTCATAACAACGTTACGGCGCCTCAGCGCCCGTGTGACCGCCAATGCGGCGAAATCTTTGCAGTGCGGCGTCGCAACGCATCGTGTGTACAGAAATAAAGAAAATACGTTTATTTGCGGTAAACATGACGCAAAGAAAGAACAAAACACGAAAATAACAATTTGGGGGAAAATATGCGTCACATCTACATAAAACGGCCATTGCTCAGCATAATGCTGCGACCCCATGCGAGACAGAGCCCACCGCTGGTTTTAAGCGACACCTAGAACAGTCTCTCTCTCTCAGTCACAGGCTCTAAGGGATTTGGTTACGTTTGGCATTACTTAACCACACGTTGATTAACCTGACGTTAGTGAAAATGGGCATAAGTCTCATGCTGTGTGTATTGTAGCTACAGGAAGATGTACGTCGCGGCATGCCTAAGGATACCGCGGCATCGTTGTCGTCAGAATGCGCATGGATATAGTGCTGCCGAAGGATGCCGTGCCGTGCCGTCAGAGGGAGGCCCTTAGAAAACCTAATTACGTTAAGAATTCGAGGGTAAGTAATAAAGGCAAGTAAAAGACTCGATTTTAACAGCTGCTCTTATTTTAACCAAACATGATCCAACCTCATAATTTGAGCCTAAATCAATCAAATACTTATTTATTCACATAACCTTTAGATATCTGTATGACCACTCCGGAAAACAAAATAACAATATTATGCCACCCCAAAAATTTAAGTCCGGAATTAATAGGTACCTACCTAAACAAAAGTCAAGTAAACCATGAAACTCCCCGTCTATTACACACAGTGAGTTGAGATCAGGGTTGTTGAGTAGCTCCATAATCGTAACCGAAACAATAGGATATCCGAAATAAAAATCTATCCGTAACCGTAACCGAATCCGATATGCAATTTTCGGATAATATCGGATAGGGGCGGAGTCTATCTGGTAAATGAGACACGTTATGACAAGTTTTTCTACCCGGCCGAGCCGACAAATTAGCTGCGCGCGTCACTTGCATGTTTTTTTATTTGTTTTGTATTTGTGTTTTACTTTTACAATTTCTTAAAAATCCAATATCCGCAACTGAAAATATCAGAAACTAACGGGTAATCCAAGATAATTTTGTATCCGTAACAGTAATCGAAACCGGTTTATAATTATTTCTATATCCGTATCCGCATGCAGATCCGAAATTTCATATCCATAAATAACATCCCTAGTTGAGATGAACCCAAACACGTCATTGATGGACGCACAGTGTGTCAAATTATGATTGATTAGATCCGCTGAGTTCTGACATCATTTATCCTATGACCTTGAGGGTTAGTCATTAGTACATAATTGCATTTGGATCCTTTATTTCCTAACGACAAATTAATTCACAGTGTACGTAGAACATGTCAATTTTCGAAAACCGAATTCGAAAAAAAAACAGAAAGCTCAGATTGAATCGACTAATTCATAAACACAACGTTTGTCAATATTTGAAATTCGAATTCGAAAAAATAAAGAAACTTCTTTTTCTTAAAAAGCTTAAAAGCTTCGTGTTAACTGTAATTTAACTTGTGGTAAACTTATGCAATACTAAGCTTCCTCTACTAGAGTCTAGTGTGTATAAATCTCTCACTATTCAGGTGCTTCTTTGAGCATGACAAAAATAGCTTCTCCTTAGAATTTGTTTATTTTTTTGCCACCTCAAACCATGAGAAAATCCAATTTTTCCGAATAATCTGTGATAGTGACATTTTTTTTTAAATAAAAAATATTCCAATGCGTTCTCCAAAATCTTAGAACTTCTTTTCTTATTAATAACATTAATTTATTCCGTTCAAATAAAGTCTGTCTTTAATCTGAATAATCGAGGTAGTTCTCAAATAAAGTTTAAATCCGTCGAAACTTTGACACTCGTTAAATTGGCATAGCATCTGCCAACCAAAAAGTGTGATTGCAATAGCAAAACCTTTTTCTGTGAAATTAAAAAGAAATAGTGCTTAAGATTTTGATGTGAAGGCGATTTTAATTAAAGAACGATTATTTTAAAACCGCATGGACATTATTAGAATTGAAACATTTTTACCTTTTGTACTTTTTTTTATTTGGTGTTTTCAAACTAATTATTTATTACTTAACAAAGCTTTTAAAATACTAATGGTTTATTTTGTATCTTTAATTATATCTTTGTATGTTTTATTCTGAGTAACTTAGTAATTGAGTTTAGGTTAAAAATATGAATATTGTATTTTGTTCGAACAACCGTTTGAATCTTTATCTAACTCAATGAGTCCCTCAGACAGTCAAGGGGATAGTAAAATTATAATATCTTTATTTTGCATAAAATATGTTACTAAGGTCTTAAATATAAATAGTTACTTATAATTATTTTGCTAACTTATTTCAGATGCAAAAAATACCATGATGTTAAAAATTATTAAAAAAAAATATGTACAAAAACACTTCAATTATTAGATACTATTCAGATCATATAGTAATTATTTTTTTTACTTTTTATGAAATTAATTACATATAGTGAATTTGGGTTTTGCCTGAATTAAATGATTTTTTTATTTTATTTATAATATAATTAATTTATACTTAAGAGATCATTTTTGGAACTTTGCTTATACTTTCAAGAATTCACATTTTGTGTAGAACGCATTTTAATATAGAGCCATTTCATAATTTTTTTTTAAAGGAATTTTGTGGCTGCTCTCTGAAGTAGTGTCTGTAGTGTGTCTAGTCAGTCTGTGTGTAGTACTTGGTTATAGATTTTGACAGACTTATTAATTATTATAAAAATTGTTCTGAAATAGTGTGCATCTACATCTTGTGACAGCCAGTCGGGTCGGTTGAATCTCTTGAAAGAATTTTTTATTTTTAATGGCTTTAGTTTATAGCTCAGTGCTTTTTAACAAATAATCATATTTCTAATACGTATAGACTAGGTAGAGTTAGTAATCTCAATTTCTTAAATAAAAGTCTACAAGATTAAACGGTTCAACCCCAAATTAATTTTTTCCTTAGGCGTTTCTAAATGAGTCATTTTGTATTCCCGCCAGCTAAGAAAACAGAGATAAACAAAATAAAAATAACAAACAGATAATCTATTATTTATTTAATATAATCTCATCTAAAATTATGGTCATACTATTCATCCTCATCTATCAGGTAAAAGACGTCCACTGCTGGATGTAGGCCTAACCGAAAATTGCCAGTATTTTATTTAAATTAGCTAACAAAAACGTTAGTGCGCTGTCAAAGGACACCTGGAAAATGACGCTGTGAATTGGACAATGACGCTGCGAATGAAAACAAAGCTTATTTACTTGTTCTATCACGTGTTTATACGCTGAACTTGAACAAACAATACGTGCAAAATATGTAGGATTTTTATTTTCAAAAGACATCATAAACACAATCATTTATTGTTCAGACTATGTACCTATACCATAAACTTACACAGCGATCGACAACCCTCAAAACACCTTTTGGTCCCGTGTATTGAGTGCTTTATATCACACTCTCGGCAGTCCGCTATCGCTGGCTGAATGAAACGGTTGCCTGCGCGCGATAAAAAAAAACAATCGAGCGGGAAAATTCGAAAGCAGAATAAGCTGTTGATTTGAAAGTGACAATTTAAAAGTTAATTATTGATTGATTATTTTGTTTAGCAAATTAGTGAATTTATTCGTTGTGAAGTGATTTGTTCCTGAATTTTTAAGTTCGGTAAGTGTTATTTAGTACATGTTTTTACCTAACTTATTTATTTAAAAAAAATCTTTAAATTCCTGCACAAATGGCTGTTTACGTAAAACATTTAGTCTCCTAACTTTACCGAATAATTTATTCAGTTGAAAACTTTTCTGTGTATTTGTACCTTACTTTTTTATCACTTAAGTGATAGAAACACAAAGATTTATTTATTTATTAAAACTTTACGCACAAGTAAAAAAAAATACCTTTCAAAGGCGGACTTAATGCCTGAGGCATTTTCTACCAGTCAACTAGTCAGTTTTTGGGGTGATGCAGAGAGGAAAAATGGTAACAGTTACCTAGAAATTATTTCCATAAATATTTCTTCAGACTTTTCTCCTTTTGTTTTTTATTCTGTACAACGCGCGGTTGCATTAAAATCTTTTTTCTAAAAGAGTTGGCATGTCGACTGAAAACTTTTTCTTATACATGAATAAAATTAGCATTTTATTCCAAGTTTATGATTATTATCTGCTATTTTATGCTCAATCTGTCACTTTATTTGAATTTGTTTAAGAATTGGTTGGTTTAAACATTTTAGCATTAAAATATTGAGTGCATTTGTATGAGTTTTTAGTCACAGTGGTGTCTGATAGGTCCCAAGGACTAAAATTAATAAATGAATATTAGTTACGTGTCGATTTCCTGTGTATTTTACGTAAATAATAAAATAAATTTTCATATAAAAAAAATCTAAATAGAGAGCCCTGACCACCTGCCCACCGGCAGCTTGGACCCTGTTCCTAATGCCGATGGGTCACAATTTTTTTTTACTGTAAATATTTAATAATGTAAATAATAATTATGTATGTAAACGTAATGAAGAAAAAAATACCTACGAAATGTTTATTTTAGTTGTGTCCGGGACTATCATATTTTGTCTATTATAGGACTAGAAATAGGGACCAATTAGTTCAACCGGGTTTCAGACTGGCTAAAGTAGACTCATCCTTCATGGGGTACTGTTTAAAATGTTATAATAAAATACCTCCCCACATACTCCAACTGAACGAAACGAAATTTAAATCTTGTATAAAACGCACACTATGCTGCCAAGCATATTATAAGTTGGGGGATTACATCGCTGATAAAAATGCTTGGCTTAGCGCTGGTCCAGCTCCACAAGGGCACATAAATTAATTGATGAGCATTCGAAAGTGTTGTTGCGGCTGATGAAGATTGTAAAAACTATCTTTCTTTGTATAAATTCAATCTCTTTGTATTGTATAATTGCATATCACATGTGTGGGCATTGTGACCACGTTCATTCCATAAAGCTACCATTACCTGGGAACGTCTTTCATTGACTTGAATGTGCCCTGGCGGCTGAGAGTGTCATGCTCACTCAAATGTCTCGCTGATGGTGGCGTGTGTGTTGGATCATTAAGTTCCCTTCAAAATGGTTGAGCTAAATGGTGCTGATCCATGCGTCATGTTCGTGAACGGGCGCCGTCAGTAGGGACTGGTCATCTCTTAGCTGCCACGGTTTATTTTAATTTTTGAATTGTTTTTATTTTTGTTTTTTGTTACGGACGCTTTTAACGTGCACGTCTTTCTACATTGTTCTCACATGTATAATTTCAACATGAATAATGTAACCAATATTTTGTAACAATTTTTTTTATTTAAAAGAGTGTCCGTGGAGTTTCTTGCCCGTTCTTCTCCATAGGTACCTACTACGCTTTGGAATGGGCAACTAGCTTCATCTTTCTGACTGACCGACCCCTTGACAATTCAAAAGTACCTGTAATTGGTTTATTTGAAATAAATGCTTTGAGTTTGAGTTTGAGTTTGTCTTTTAAACTCCGTCTGAAAAAGATTGGAAAAGGCTGCCTTACCTCTATACTCCATTTGAAATAAGATTAGACATTTAACTAATTCTTTTTTACAGCCCGTTCAAACAATTTTGACTTCTATTGCTATGGCGGCATGACAAATGGCAGCTGCAGTAAACAGTTGGTATTGTAACCACTTTTTTACTTTTAATGCCATCCTTATGCGTACGGTATAGAAGTCAAAATCGGTTGAACGGACGGTAAAAAAGGTTTGTTTAAATGTCAAGTCTTATTTCAAATGGAGTATAGCTAATAAAAAATAAGTAGATACTTATTATTTGTCGGAGCAGTGGTGGCCCAGTAGTAACGGATGCGACTTACGAACCCAGACAGGCGCTTTACTTTGTGTAAATTATTTCATCACCACTGCTCTCAAAACGGTGAAGGAAAACATCGTGAGAAAACCGGCATGTCCTAGAACCAAAAATTTGAAAACATGTGACATCTACCAATCTGGGCCCGCGTGGTGGATTACGGCCCACTCCCTCTCACCGAGGACTGCTATTGTTCTAATTCTTGGAAAAAATATGTTATTGTTATTTTTGTTAAGGAAATTTTAAATAACAGAACAGAGTCTGAAGTTTTGCCCATTTGATTGCATAATAAAACCGGCCAAGTGCGTGTCAGACCACGCATAATGAAGGGTTCCGTAGTTGGGATGAATTTATCCCAAATACAAACTTAACGTTGTAGTTGAAAAACATGTTCTCCTATACATTCCATCTGTAAATGTAAGTTTGTACGCACAATATTGAGAGATTGACCATGTTTTAAGACCATAGTCTTCTTATAGGTTTTTGTGTAACTGTATTTTTTTCAAAATTTTTAGGCTCAGTAATTTCGGTGATTAAAAAAAGTGATAAAAATGTACCATTGCCCCCTTGTAAATGGTAAATTTTCATCTATTTTTATTAAATATTTTAAATTGTAAAATAAATATACCTATTTGAGATCCGCAACAAGCCCTTTCGTTTGATATGTCACACGACACAGTTTGCAAACCTTTTTTAACCGACTTCCAAAAAGGAGGAGGTTATATGTTCGTCGCGTATGTTTTTTTTTTTTATGTATGTCCACCGATTTCTCCGTCAATTGTGGACCGATTTTGAAAATTCTTTTTTTTGTTTGAAAGTGTATACTTTTGAGGTGGTCCCATATAAATTTTATTAACTTTGCTTTGATAGTTTTTGAGTTAGCTTCAATAATACGTACTTTTTCCCACTTAGTAGGTATGTGGATTATTATGATAAGTTCCTGTCACTGTTATTTACATAGCAGGTAGTGGTTTTCGAATTTGTGAGGTACCACAACCAAAAAGTAAAAACAAAAACTTTTTACAAAAATAAAAAACAACCGACTTCCAAAAAACAACACTACAAAGTGAAAAATAACTTTAATTTCGGAAGTCGGTGGCAAAAAACAAAAATACAAAACCAAGACACCGACTTCCGAAATAAAAGTTATTTTGTAGTGTTATTTTTTGGAAGTCCGTTGTTTTTGTTTGTAAAAATTTTTTTTAAATTTTTTGTTTGCCCCCCAAAAGTGACCCCCATATTCAAATTTTTTTTATTTACGTTACACGCCCGTGTTTGGGTTACAGAAATACATATGTGTACCACATTTCAACTTAATCGGTCCTTGGATTCGGAGAAAAATGGCTGTGACAGACGGACAGACAGACACGAGTGATCCTGTAAGTGTTCCGTTTTTACTTTTGAGGTACGAAACCCTATAAAATGGCGAAATGTATGTGCACTACACTACACCTATCCCTTCTGGCAATACGCACGGGCTTGTAATGCTAAAAACGATTTCATATCAATCAAATGTTTCTAGAGAAATGTAAATGCCAGTTTTATTGAAGTGAAAATTTCTTTAGGTGCGTTCGGTATTTTTGAGATGGGAAAAAACAATTGAACTCGCGACATCGTTACCAACGCCTCATTTTTTTGTGCTCTTTATTTATATGACGTTACGCAAGTATTTTTACTTTAAAGGTTTTGGAAGTTTTTTTTTTGTAAACGCGATTGAGCACTTTATTTAGATAAGGTTACGGATCAATGTTCTATACAAGTATTTTTCTTCCACCGAGGCGCTCTTGTTCAAGTTTTCACTTCTATCGGCACTCCCGGAGTGCCACAATTTTTTTTATAACTACCTTTTGCCCGAGGCTGCGCCCTCGTGGATCCGGAAAATATCCCACGGGAACGTAATACCTGGATTAAAAGTACCCTATGTGCTAATCCAGGTAAATAATTACGCGGCGCGTGACAGATAAGCTAAGTCGGCATGATTTTCTCCGACATCATCATATTTCAGCCAATTTACACAAAACCTTTGATGAATTATACACTTAAACCTTCCTTATAAATCACACCATCTATTGGTGAAAACCGAATAAATCCGTTCGGTAGTTTTTGAGTTAATCGCGTTCAGACAGACAGACGGGGATTTTGTTTTATATAATAAGTAGTGACTAGCTGAAAAGCTATTAATATCTGCTATGTAAACTTTAGTCTAGTGAAACGGAAATCACTTTCATCGCTTGGAAAAACATTTCAGTCAATCTTTCAATCAAAACCTCTTCATGAATGATTAAGTCTTCAAAAAAGAAAGAATTGAAGGTTGTTTGAAATGTTGGAACCTATTTCCGTTTATGAAATGAACTAATACATGAAAACATTAGGTGGTGTGTAGAAAAGCTCTTTGAGAACGGGCTCGCTCGGGAACTCAATGCAAACTTTCCACATAAATTCTTACATGGCAATCTAATTATGTTTACAACAACTTTAAACATGGCTACTAAATATTCACAATTTATATAAGGGGATCAAATGTAATCCGAGATACAAGTTTACCACCTAGTTCAGATGCAGATAGTCTTAAACTTTGTATTTTACAAACTTTAAGCCATTATTTACTGTATATTGTCAAATATTCAATTTTGTAATACGTGTTCTTATTTTGGTGAATAAATTATATTATATGTTAATCAATCAGTCTGCCTAGCTTTTTCCTATGTTGGGGTCGGTTTCCAGTCTAACCGGATGCATCTGAATATCAGTATTTTACATGGAGTGACTGCCTATCTGACCTCCACAACAACTGGGTAACACGATACCCCTTGGTAAGTCTGGTTGTCTTTTGGGCTTCTGACTACCCGTAACGACTGTCAAAGATCTACGAATGACAGCCGAGATCAACGGCTTAGCGTGCTTTCCTAGCCATGGTCTAAGATCTAGAGACGACTTCAGCCATCCGTTGAATGAATGAAAAGTATATATATTTTTTTAATATATCGCGAGTGGGAGCTAAATAATTCCAGGCCAGATTATGATTAATGAAAAATTTAAAAATGTTTTCGAAGTGAAAACTTTTTTAGGCGTGTTGGGCATTTTTGAGATGGGACTAAACCTTTGATTTCGCGACACTGTAACGGAATTTACCGACACCATGGAGTAAAAAACATCAACGCGTCAATTACCGTAGTGCCGATTTTTTTCAAGTTTTCACTTCTGTCGGCACTCCGGGAGTGCTCCTGTTTTTTCGAAAATTGCACCATTTCGTTTAACGATTAATTCGTTTTAGTAACAAATGTTTCTCTCAAAAAAACCGGCCAAGTGCGTGTCGGACTACGCACAATGAAGGGTTCCGTAGTTGAGATGAATTTATTTATCCCAAGAACAAACTTAACATTGTAGTTGAAACACATGTTCTCCCATACATTCCAACTGCAAATCGTCGCTCGGCATCCAATACCGCGAATGTGACATTAAAAAAAAAATATTAAATTGCAGTGTCACTTATTTGAACGTGTAGAATGACATAAAACAAAAATCAGATTTTCGTAAAAAAAATCACATTCGCGGTATTAATATAATAATAATACCTTTAAACCAGCAATTCTTGTAAATACCTATGTATATATAATCTGAATCTCGGAAACGGCTCCAAGAATTCTTATTAAATTTAGTATGCAGGGGGCTTTCAGGAGCGATAAATAATAATAATTTAATAATAATTTATTGAATCAAATAATAGTGTTAACATTAAATAGTATCATCTGTAGGTACACTTGACTTATGCTAGTTAACAAAACAGGTAGGTGTTGCAACCAGCGATAAATCGATCTAGCTAGGTGAGATCACGCTAAAATGTATATTTTTAAGACCTTTCTGTACCCCTATGTTCACAAATAAAGTTTGATTTGATTTGGTTTTTGTTTTTTTTTCATTTTTAGAAAACGTCGTTCAAAAAAAAAATATCATCCAGATATTTTTCTTTATTCAAGTAACAAGGACTCATTGTGTTAGTAAACTTATGAACTATGTTAACTTATTTTACGAGGTCACTTAGAAAGTTTTGTGACTAACAGTTTTTGTCTACTTGTAGAATATTGGCTGGTTTTGATGTCAATTAAAACGATGACTACTTATTACAAAAAAACATAACATTCCAAATTCGAAATTCCCTCCACATTTTTTTACGAGCAAAATCAAAATACTCTGTCTTACTGAAAACTGGATTTATAACGAGAACATTTTCGCGCAATGATTTTGTACGATTTCAAATGTCGACTAAAACCAGAAGAATCGTTTGAAAGACTTCGAATGGTGTTCATAGAAAAAAGCTCTTCTAAAGCGACTGTTTTTCGCTGGTTCAACGAATTTATGGGTGGTCTAGTAATTTTGGCGGACAAAGAAAGAAGTGGCCGCCCTATGACGGTTGTTACATAACAAAAAGTGCTGGCTGTGAAAAATTTAATTCAAGAGAATAGGCGAATTACATATGAAGAGGTTCAGCATACAACGTGAAATTTGAATCACAGTTTTGCTAGAACAAACGTTGTTCAGACCATGGTCTACTACCATTATACAGCATCCAATAAAAAAAAAACATAATTAGTTTTTGAAAAAACACAAAAAAAGCAAAGTTTAAAATGTCAAGATAAATAGATGTATACTGCCGATTGGATCGGGAAGTGTGCACACTGCATGAAATTCTACACAGGCATCTTCGGTTATGAAAGATAGTTTCACGCTGGTACCGTAAAATCTAACGCAGGGTCAGAAGGAGGTTCGGGTAGAATGGTGCCGAGACATGATAGCAAAATTGGTAGCAGGCTCGTCTCGGCGCGTTTAAGATATCATTACGGGTGATGAATCTTGGATTTTTCAATATGATCCAGAAATGAAGCGTCAGTCGACCGTGTGGCTGTTGAACCAAAATGAACCAACGCCTACCAAAGTGAAGTGAGCCAGAAGTGCAGGCAAAATGTTGACCGCAAGTTTTTTTTTTTTTTCTACCAGGTTATCTGGTGTCAGTACCCTGACGAGATCAAAGAAGCATCAATGCTGAATGGTATGTTACCAAATGTTTGCCAGAAGTTTTTACTACTGCAAGCAGCAAGCGACCGAGCACTGGCCTCCGTGGGCTACTGCTTCACCACGACAACGCGCTGGCTCACTCGGCGCTCAAAACAAGGGACTTTCTGGACAGCACACCGGTCAAATTTATAGGTCATCCTCCTTACCGTCCCGATTTGGCTCCGTGCGACTTTTTCTTGTTCCCCAAAATAAAAAATCAACTCAAAGGAAAACAGTTTTCATCACCTGAAGATGCACTGGGTGCATTTGACAAGGAGATTGGAGAGGTGTCTGATGCGGACTGGAAAATGTGTTATGAAAATTTGTTTAGACGTATAAAACTGTGTATAGACGCCAATGGAGAGTTCTTTCAAAAGATATAATAAAAAAAATTATAACCTGTAGTATATTTTTTTCTAGTATCACAAAACTTTCTGAGTGCCCCACGTAATCTAGTTTAAATTTATTTCACCCCATGGGAGATGGCACTGCAGTGATTGATGTACATGCAATCCAGACTGCTAGCGATATTGTTGGAACTGGCCCGTACTCTGCGTACCAGGGATGCACACCTCATTCGCATCGTTACGTAAAAGCAATTAATATGTGCGTCCGCGAATATTCCCGATGCGCTACAAAAACGGGGCAGCCCCACCAATACCCTGAAAGCGTTGTTGTATTGGACTCGAAGGGCGTTGCATGACCTTTGGGTATATCTAGCCCACAGGCTGCACGTGTAAAACGTTGTACAATAAGCTCGAAACAGAGTAATTTTGGCTTTTTAAGTGAGCAGCGTGCAAACCTGCGAGCCAGCATGTTTGCCCTTACCGACAACGCCCTTCGCTCCCGCTCAATATCGAGTCCGTCATTGAGGTCAGGGGTCAATATATGACCAAGATATTTAAACGTAAATACTCTTTGTAGTGGAGTCCCATTGAGTAATACAGGTGGTACATAACCCGGTCTGCCCCCAGCCTCAAAGACCATGATCTCCGACCTATTGGAGTTATACATCAAACCATGTGTTTTGGCATACTGCTCACATTTGGCGACCAATTACTTTCTGAGACCACAGATTGACGCGCTCAAAAGCACCATATCATCTGCATAGCTAATATTATTTACACAAATACCATCTATATAGCAACCCACTCTGGTGCTGCTGAGCTCGCCAATCCTGCCTCACCCCGCATTCCAACCTATTGATCTGGTTACCATACCACTATTTAAAGATGTTTGCTCCGTTGGCAACCTATCCTTCTCCATCTTTCTCCACAATACGTCATAAGCAACCAGATCAGAAACCTTGAATAAATCGATGAACCTAGCATAAATCGGCATCCCACACTGTGTATAGTAAGTATGTGATAGTATGCTTAAGGCACAACACTGCACTTTCTGTTGTCAAACCACGCCGAAACCTGAATTGGTTGTCATGAACATTTACAGTTTTATTTATTTGTGTATTAAGCAGACGGTCAAACACTTTTGATATTTTGATATTATAGTAGCTAGAGAGATGGGCCTTTTGGATGCCGAGCGACGAAATGTAAGTTTTTACGCACAATATTGAGAGATTTACCATGTTATTTTAAGACCATAGACTTCTTATAGGTTTTCCTGTAATCTATGAGTAAAGAACCATACTATGTATTTTTTTCAAAATTTTTGGTCCAGTAGTTTCGGAGATAAGGGGGGGGGAATGGTCAATTTTCATTGAATTTATTAAATATCTTTAAAAGTATTTATTTTAAAATTATATAAAAAATATATTTAAGATCCTCGCAACAAGCCTTTTCATTTGATATGTCACACGGTACTGTTAGCAAAACTTTTTTTTTTAATTTTCTTGTTTGCGCCCCAAAAGTGAACCCTATATTCAAAATTAAATTATTTACGTTACACATTCGTGTTTGGGTCACAGAAATACATATGTGTACCAAATTTCAACTTAATCGGTCCATTAGATTCGGAGTAAATTGGCTGTGACAGACGGACAGACAGACAGACAGACAGACAGACAGACAGACAGACAGACAGACACACGAGTGATCCTATAAGGGTTCCGTTTTTTCCTTTTGAGGTACGGAACCCTAAAAAAGCACTATCCATTGATAAATATCACTTATGGCTATTAAACTTAGGTGGCCAAGTAGTCACCTATTTAGGTTTTTGACTAACAATTGGCAAAAGTCGAAATATTACCAAATGTTCTCCTTGAAAAGCTCTTTCAATCTTGCAATGTTTAAAAAAAAATTGTTTTTTTTTTTACTTACATTCTGGCCAGGAAATATTTATCCAACCCAATCGCGAATATTTTTCTAACATACTAAAGATTTAAAATACTTTTCATCCATTATACAGATGGGTGAAGGTCGTTCAAAGGTCGGATCCTCTACTACCACGAAGGGGTATGTAATTGATAGTCCCTTCCATGAACCGACCGTGGCAAGCGTAGACCCGCAATTAGCCACGAGTAGGGTTACCATCCGTCCGGAATTGTCCGGCTTTTTGGCCCCCCGTCCGGACTATGTCCGGCCTTTCTTATTTGTCCGGACTTTTCGATTTAAGGGGCTTTTCTTTAAAAAAGATAAATGGTTACTGAAAAAATTAAGATTAAAAACAGTGGCACTCCGGGAGTGCCGACAGAAGAGAAAACTTAAAAAAAATCGGCATCGCGGTAATCAATGCGTTGATGTCTTTTACTCCACGGTGTCGGTAAATTGCGTTACAGTGTCGCGAAATCAATGGTTTAGTCCCATCTCAAAAATGCCCAACGCACCCAAAGAAGTTTTCACTTCAAAAGTTAAATATCCGGACTCTTTTGCAAATGTCAGGCTTTTTGTCAGAACTTTTCAAATTTCGCAATGGTAACCCTAGCCACGAGCCCTTCTTCGGGGAAGTCTCCCACGCAATCTTTCTGCCGCCGAACAGCGTTGCTGTGTTCCAGGTTGAAGGGTATGGGTGGGTTAAATTAATGGTTAAATACATGACACATGAATCATTTCAGCTTTGTCTTTAGAATGGCCATGCACCTGCGACGGCTCTGTAATTGCCATTAATCGGATTTTGGCGTACAATTACTCAATATATTTATTGCTTTACACAATGTGAACATATCGTCGCCCTCCCCGCTAACTGTCGTATCTCAATAAAAACTTTTTACAAAAAAAAACAACCGACTTCAAAAAAAAACACCACAAAGTGAAAAATAACTTTAATTTCGGGAGTCGGTGTCTTTGGTTTTGAATTTTCGTTCTTTGTCACCGACTTCCGAAATTAAAGTTATTTTTCACTTTGTGGTGTTTTTTTTTGAAGTCGGTTGTTTTTTTTTGTAAAAAGTTTTTATTTTTCATTTTTTAGTTGTGGTACCTACCCCACACAAATTCGAATACCACTACCTGCTATGTAAATAACAGTGACAGGAAGTTATCATATCATCTACATACTAAGTGGGAAAAAATACGTATAATTGAAGCCAACTCAAAAAGTACCCAAGCAAAGTTAATAAAATTTATATGGGACCACCTCTAAAGTATGATCTACCAAACAAAAACAAGAATCATCAAAATCTATTCATAATTGGCGGAGTAATCGCGTAACAAACATACAAAAAAAAAAAAAAACAACATACAGATGAATTGAGAACCTCCTCCTTTTGGAAGTCGGTTAAAAACTGACGTATCTGCACTGACATTATCTACGTGTTCAGAACTTTGTTTTGAAAAAGTTATCTCTAATCGTCGTGTCTGTGTCGTTTACCGTTTAGAAGATAATCACGTATTTTGTTTTGCGTGAGTTTTGTTTGAGGGAAAAAATATTCTCACCACCTGTCGTAAATGCACACATCTACAGTTAGTGAGTTAAAGATTAAGTCAAGAGCTATTTATAAAAAGTTATTAATTCATTAATAAAGCCACAGCTAACGCAACTATATTAACATGATTGTAGCGCCCGACCGAAAAACTGTTGCCCTGGAAAAATATCAAATGCTAGTTACGACAGTTAGCGGGGAGGGCGACGATATGTGACTCCGTGTCGGGAACCCTAGTGTGGGATACCCCCAAGCTAGATGGACCAACGACTTCATAAAGGTGGCTGGGACAGACTGGATCCAGAAGGCGGAGGACTGTGATAGGCAGTTGATTAACAGTGTGAACTTAGATGGTAGGTTTTACAAAGACATCATTGTGGACCCTGTCAGGCACAGCAGAGATCATATCAATCAATGTGACAAAATTTACCTAAGTATACCTACGTTGCTGCTCAAATAGGGGTGTACCTGGAAAGTTTTACAGGAGTTTTGAAAATTAGTGATTTTGTTTTCAACGTGCTCTTTTAGAATTTTCAGTTTGTCACCTTTGCCGCCCGCGCCGTCATGTCAAATGAATCTGAAAGTAGATATTGTCAAGATATTTTTCGTTTTAGGGCGCCATTTTTCCAACATGGCGGCGCGTATGGCAAAGTGAAAATAAAAATTTAAGTTATTAAAACAAAGCTCAACTACGATAAAAAGTCAACTAAAAAGGCATAAACAAGATATCACAGACAGACAAATTAAAAATCCGGAGTCACACGTGTTAGGGCATAAATCGAACAGATTATGTATAATGTGACGTCACATAGCCCCAGCGGACGATCAAGACGCTTCCAACGATACCTTGTTTATCAAATTATTATGAGTAGGTAGTTTAGAACATACATACATACCGGTCTAAATCATAAACCTCTTTTCTCCCGAAAAACTTCCCAGGTAACCCCCTGGCGAATGACGTGGAAGAATTTCTATCTGTGACATTTCGCTCGGTACTGGAGACGATGAACACGCAAAACCTGATCTATAAAAACACAAAAAAATACAAATATTAAATTACCTTATCTTATCTTAACAAGGATAGCAAAGAGAAGGAGAATGCGCTAATTGTTTTAATCAATAAAATCACCAATTTTCAAAACTCTCGGAAACCTTTAACCCTTAAACTATCAAATAACTGGACTACTACGTAATTCAAATTACAATTATTTAGTATAACATTTACCGACAAATTCACAATTTCTGGGACACCGGGATCATATGGCTTATCCTTATTCTGATTACGCCATTAAATCCCAGTAATTGCACGCCAGAATCCGACCACTGGTTATTTCAGATATTCAAAGGTTAATTGGTGACACTTAATACATATAAATTCGGTATTCTGTTCACGACACGTTGTGCACAATTTCTAAGAGTAACCTAACAAAAAGTACTAGGCTTGCATGAATTCACGTTTAGTTTATTTTGCGTACATGAAAAAAAAAAGGAGCTCGTGGCTAAGTACTAACAGCCGCTCGGGTCGATCTGTCAGGTTAAGCTACACTTGCCGGGGTTGGTCCGTGGACGGGTGACCATTTCTACATACCAAGACTCCTCCGTGCCTCGGAAAGCACGTTAAGCCGTTGGTCCCGGCTGTCATTCGTGGATCTTTGACAGTCGTTACGGGTCGTCAGAAGCCCGAAAGTCTGACAACCAGTCTTACCAAGGGGTATCGCATTACCCAGTTACTGGGTTGTGGAGGTCAGATAGGCAGTCGCATCATGTAAACTACTGGTATTCAGCTGCATCCGGTTAGACTGGAAGCCGACCCCAATATAGTTGGAAAAAAGCTAGGCAGAACATCTATAAATACAAAATGCACCCGGGTGACGCCATGAACAGCTAGTACTTAATAATTGACATCGCATTGCCTCCATATGCCATCCATAGCAGTAACGAAAAGTTTGAACAGAAGTAGGTAGCATTATTTATTTATAAAAAAGCTCAAGTAAAACAATACTGTACAAAAGCGAACTTCATGCCTGAGACCTTAACTCCCAGTCAACCTAAGGAAGATGCAGAGACAAAACATGGCAGGAACGACATAAAGGATACCTAATTATAAAATACAGGAATTAATACTAATGAACTTAAGAATAATTACGATCAGCTGAGAGAGAAAACGAATCCAGCAAATTCAGCCCTGGGATATTTTTGCTTTCGTTATGACTCGCCAGTGCGTAATCGTGGGGGTATTCATGCCGTGTTGCTTTGGTCACAACTCTGTACGCATTCATAATATCCTCCCTCACACATCACCCACATCATCATCGAGAAGAATAGAAACACAATGTTGAACCAATAGCACCATCGAACTGATTTAGGATAAACAAACTATCTTTAAATAAAAGGAGAAACTGACTGACTGACAGATCAATACAGAGCCGAATCTACTGGGACTAGAGCGTGAAATTTTGCACACAGCTTCCTTTTTATAATGTAGGGGAGAACTAAGAAGGGGTTTTTGAAAATTCCCCCTTTAAGGGGGCGAAAAGGGGGGATTTCGTTTCCATGAAAAATCTTATTCTTGGACAGTAATAAACTTGAAACATGGTACAAAACCGGCCAAGTGCGTGTCGGACTACGCACAATGAAGGGTTCCGTAGTTGAGATGAATTTATTTATCCCAAGAACAAACTTAACATTGTAGTTGAAACACATGTTCTCCCATACATTCCAACTGCAAATCGTCGCTCGGCATCCAATACCGCGAATGTGACATTAAAAAAAAAATATTAAATTGCAGTGTCACTTATTTGAACGTGTAGAATGACATAAAACAAAAATCAGATTTTCGTAAAAAAAATCACATTCGCGGTATTAATATAATAATAATACCTTTAAACCAGCAATTCTTGTAAATACCTATGTATATATAATCTGAATCTCGGAAACGGCTCCAAGAATTCTTATTAAATTTAGTATGCAGGGGGCTTTCAGGAGCGATAAATAATAATAATTTAATAATAATTTATTGAATCAAATAATAGTGTTAACATTAAATAGTATCATCTGTAGGTACACTTGACTTATGCTAGTTAACAAAACAGGTAGGTGTTGCAACCAGCGATAAATCGATCTAGCTAGGTGAGATCACGCTAAAATGTATATTTTTAAGACCTTTCTGTACCCCTATGTTCACAAATAAAGTTTGATTTGATTTGGTTTTTGTTTTTTTTTCATTTTTAGAAAACGTCGTTCAAAAAAAAAATATCATCCAGATATTTTTCTTTATTCAAGTAACAAGGACTCATTGTGTTAGTAAACTTATGAACTATGTTAACTTATTTTACGAGGTCACTTAGAAAGTTTTGTGACTAACAGTTTTTGTCTACTTGTAGAATATTGGCTGGTTTTGATGTCAATTAAAACGATGACTACTTATTACAAAAAAACATAACATTCCAAATTCGAAATTCCCTCCACATTTTTTTACGAGCAAAATCAAAATACTCTGTCTTACTGAAAACTGGATTTATAACGAGAACATTTTCGCGCAATGATTTTGTACGATTTCAAATGTCGACTAAAACCAGAAGAATCGTTTGAAAGACTTCGAATGGTGTTCATAGAAAAAAGCTCTTCTAAAGCGACTGTTTTTCGCTGGTTCAACGAATTTATGGGTGGTCTAGTAATTTTGGCGGACAAAGAAAGAAGTGGCCGCCCTATGACGGTTGTTACATAACAAAAAGTGCTGGCTGTGAAAAATTTAATTCAAGAGAATAGGCGAATTACATATGAAGAGGTTCAGCATACAACGTGAAATTTGAATCACAGTTTTGCTAGAACAAACGTTGTTCAGACCATGGTCTACTACCATTATACAGCATCCAATAAAAAAAAAACATAATTAGTTTTTGAAAAAACACAAAAAAAGCAAAGTTTAAAATGTCAAGATAAATAGATGTATACTGCCGATTGGATCGGGAAGTGTGCACACTGCATGAAATTCTACACAGGCATCTTCGGTTATGAAAGATAGTTTCACGCTGGTACCGTAAAATCTAACGCAGGGTCAGAAGGAGGTTCGGGTAGAATGGTGCCGAGACATGATAGCAAAATTGGTAGCAGGCTCGTCTCGGCGCGTTTAAGATATCATTACGGGTGATGAATCTTGGATTTTTCAATATGATCCAGAAATGAAGCGTCAGTCGACCGTGTGGCTGTTGAACCAAAATGAACCAACGCCTACCAAAGTGAAGTGAGCCAGAAGTGCAGGCAAAATGTTGACCGCAAGTTTTTTTTTTTTTTCTACCAGGTTATCTGGTGTCAGTACCCTGACGAGATCAAAGAAGCATCAATGCTGAATGGTATGTTACCAAATGTTTGCCAGAAGTTTTTACTACTGCAAGCAGCAAGCGACCGAGCACTGGCCTCCGTGGGCTACTGCTTCACCACGACAACGCGCTGGCTCACTCGGCGCTCAAAACAAGGGACTTTCTGGACAGCACACCGGTCAAATTTATAGGTCATCCTCCTTACCGTCCCGATTTGGCTCCGTGCGACTTTTTCTTGTTCCCCAAAATAAAAAATCAACTCAAAGGAAAACAGTTTTCATCACCTGAAGATGCACTGGGTGCATTTGACAAGGAGATTGGAGAGGTGTCTGATGCGGACTGGAAAATGTGTTATGAAAATTTGTTTAGACGTATAAAACTGTGTATAGACGCCAATGGAGAGTTCTTTCAAAAGATATAATAAAAAAAATTATAACCCGTAGTATATTTTTTTCTAGTATCACAAAACTTTCTGAGTGCCCCACGTAATCTAGTTTAAATTTATTTCACCCCATGGGAGATGGCACTGCAGTGATTGATGTACATGCAATCCAGACTGCTAGCGATATTGTTGGAACTGGCCCGTACTCTGCGTACCAGGGATGCACACCTCATTCGCATCGTTACGTAAAAGCAATTAATATGTGCGTCCGCGAATATTCCCGATGCGCTACAAAAACGGGGCAGCCCCACCAATACCCTGAAAGCGTTGTTGTATTGGACTCGAAGGGCGTTGCATGACCTTTGGGTATATCTAGCCCACAGGCTGCACGTGTAAAACGTTGTACAATAAGCTCGAAACAGAGTAATTTTGGCTTTTTAAGTGAGCAGCGTGCAAACCTGCGAGCCAGCATGTTTGCCCTTACCGACAACGCCCTTCGCTCCCGCTCAATATCGAGTCCGTCATTGAGGTCAGGGGTCAATATATGACCAAGATATTTAAACGTAAATACTCTTTGTAGTGGAGTCCCATTGAGTAATACAGGTGGTACATAACCCGGTCTGCCCCCAGCCTCAAAGACCATGATCTCCGACCTATTGGAGTTATACATCAAACCATGTGTTTTGGCATACTGCTCACATTTGGCGACCAATTACTTTCTGAGACCACAGATTGACGCGCTCAAAAGCACCATATCATCTGCATAGCTAATATTATTTACACAAATACCATCTATATAGCAACCCACTCTGGTGCTGCTGAGCTCGCCAATCCTGCCTCACCCCGCATTCCAACCTATTGATCTGGTTACCATACCACTATTTAAAGATGTTTGCTCCGTTGGCAACCTATCCTTCTCCATCTTTCTCCACAATACGTCATAAGCAACCAGATCAGAAACCTTGAATAAATCGATGAACCTAGCATAAATCGGCATCCCACACTGTGTATAGTAAGTATGTGATAGTATGCTTAAGGCACAACACTGCACTTTCTGTTGTCAAACCACGCCGAAACCTGAATTGGTTGTCATGAACATTTACAGTTTTATTTATTTGTGTATTAAGCAGACGGTCAAACACTTTTGATATTTTGATATTATAGTAGCTAGAGAGATGGGCCTTTTGGATGCCGAGCGACGAAATGTAAGTTTTTACGCACAATATTGAGAGATTTACCATGTTATTTTAAGACCATAGACTTCTTATAGGTTTTCCTGTAATCTATGAGTAAAGAACCATACTATGTATTTTTTTCAAAATTTTTGGTCCAGTAGTTTCGGAGATAAGGGGGGGGGAATGGTCAATTTTCATTGAATTTATTAAATATCTTTAAAAGTATTTATTTTAAAATTATATAAAAAATATATTTAAGATCCTCGCAACAAGCCTTTTCATTTGATATGTCACACGGTACTGTTAGCAAAACTTTTTTTTTTAATTTTCTTGTTTGCGCCCCAAAAGTGAACCCTATATTCAAAATTAAATTATTTACGTTACACATTCGTGTTTGGGTCACAGAAATACATATGTGTACCAAATTTCAACTTAATCGGTCCATTAGATTCGGAGTAAATTGGCTGTGACAGACGGACAGACAGACAGACAGACAGACAGACAGACAGACAGACAGACAGACACACGAGTGATCCTATAAGGGTTCCGTTTTTTCCTTTTGAGGTACGGAACCCTAAAAAGTACTAGGCTTGCATGAATTCAAGATAGTATTTCAATCATTAGACGTTGTGCACAATTTCTGAGCAGTAACCTAACAAAAAGTACTAGGCTTGCATGAATTCACGATAGATTCAATCATTATGTTATGCTACTAATAGGATTTAGATGAGACAGACAGATAGTTTATATATAACCTGGATTAATACATAGGATTCTTTTTATTCCGGTAGTAGTTTCCATGGAATAATTTTCGACTTCCACGCGAGCTAAGCCGAGGGAAAAAGCTAGTTTTCATAGAAAATAACTTAATTATAACATATACAACAACAAAATAACATCACGTCAGTATTCTCCCCAGTGTGCAGTGTTATTAAGTAGAGTTGTACCAAAAGTACACCTACAAAAACTAATCACACAGAAAATATACTTCGGTTGAAATATCTCAGAAACTGCGCATTTTCTTCGAAGGGCAAAATTCGTTTAATTCAGATTATTTTTGTCCAACTGCCTCTATGGTCTATTGGTTACAAGCACTTCTGAACACGAGGTCCCTGGTTCGATTCACTGGTCAAGTAAAGTGTCGTTGGGCTTTTTCCATCAGGAATTTCTCAGTAGTAGCCCGGAGTTTGGATTTGTGCCCGGTTGATGGCAATAGGCTCGCCCCTACATGAGACTTTAAACATACCTGGTGAAATGTGGTTGTACTAAGGTACACCTTTGCGTAATCCTTCGAGGATTACAAGCATGATAAACATAAAATAACTAACAAAATATGGAAAAAACAACATAACGCATAAAAAAAAAATCTTTGCTAATATTATAAAAAGGAAAGATTTGTATTTTTGTATGTAACGAATAAACTTAAAAACTACTGAACCGATTTGAAAAATTCTTTCAGCAATGGATAGCTACATTATCAGCAAGTAACATAGGCTATATTTTATTCCCGTACTCCCACGGGAACGGGAACTACGCGGGTGGAACCGCGTGACGACCGCTAGTATTACATTAAAAAAAAATGGACATGTTTTATATAAAGACAATTTAAATGAGCTTTGGTAGTAGCACAATGCAATACAAATCTAAGAACACATTTGTACACAATATGGAAAACCCTGCCTCTCAAACTAGGTAACCTGTATCTTGAAAGACAGTGATTCAGCTTAAAATGTGGTGCTTTATGTATAAAAGTAGACTGTCGATCTACCTGAGCGATTGAAGATAATAAAGATTATTTAAGTATATAAAGGCAATACGTCGTCTTTATCAGAAGAGGTCTTATTGTCTCCCATGCGTGGGTATGCGGGCGAGCAGATGTAATTAATTAAAACACAAATATATTCTAAATAATCACAAATCTCTGATCACATTAGGGAATTAATAATAACGTAAACGACGTTCCCCCCCAGTACGTGAGGCGCGAGCGCACATCAATCAACTCACTGCTCTGCAAGGGTAGTCACAATGATTACCCATATCTCAGTCGCCATTAATCAATGCCGGATTCGATCTATAATTCGCGATCTATCCTTTTGACATTCGGCCGCCTTTTTAGTACTCGGGCTTACGTCAAGTTGACAGCTGTCATAATCGTTCTAAAATCAACTCTTACGGAGTTACTTTTAGAACGATTTGCTTTTAGAACGAACGAATGCTCATTTAATAGTATGGGAAAGTACATACTAATTACATGCTGCCATTATAGTAGGTACTTTCTAATTCCATGCTGCCATGTCATTATTCTATATCATTAATCTTGTTCTAAACTTTGGGCGACCGAGCTCTGCTTGGGTGGAAATACGGAGAAAATGATTTCTCCCAGATGAGACTTAGCTAGATCGAATTTTCGCCCCCGTAGCTGTTTTCTAGAACGTGAATAATAATCTAAAATATGCACTATTTCTATTTTCAAAATGTCCCTCGGGAATCATCGCATTTCCGAATACAAACGAATGCAAATTTCCATGTCCATCAATTATTAGAATTATCTTGTATAATAATTTGAATTCAGAACGAATAAGTACTTTATTGTTGTTTTGTTTTGATTTTCGTGTGAACTATAGGATAAAATTTAAAGTTTGGGCACTGGATAAAAACTTACCCTGTATAGAGTTGTAAAGCTATTTTCCTATCTGTCGTGCCTGCGACTTTAGCAGCTTTCGTACCATTTTTTTTTTTGTAAATTACATTAATTAAAATAGTATTAACAACTGCTACAGGGACACCTCTGCCCAACCCTTTGGGGAAACAAGGCGTGATGTTATGATATGTATATTAAGTTAAAAGAGTATTAACAACTCTATATACTTCCAAGTCGATTGAGAGCGTCCGGTCTGCACTGATAGAAATCCGATGACTGACGAAATACGAGGTTTGCCGAGGGACATTAAGAACATATTTTTACTGTACAAATATTGCTCGTTTAATAGTATAGGATGTAGGTAAGTAATACGATATTACCGTTCCGAATGAACCGAACAACGGCAACGTCTTGTATTGTCTCCTTACTAGGGTTGGATATTTTATCAGAACCAAGGCCAGTGCAACTCCACCGAAATGTCGGAAATAACAAAGTCTTCGAACCTTTTGCATAATAGATTCGCGAAATACATTATATACTCAAGCTAAGTGTTACCATTCTCGAAGGTGTCTCGTCTCATTCTTTTCTCGACAGTAATTTGGTATTATTTTTACATTTGCTACTCGTTTTAGAACTAAGGAAATTTTTTTATTTGATCTCGGAGATAGGGGTAAAATAAATTAATAGGAAGTATAGTACTACATCGAGAGCAGTGGTGGCCCAGTGGTAACGGCCGCGATTTACGAGTTTGTACGTCGTAGGTTCGTACCCAGACAGGCGCTTTACTTTGTGTAAATTATTTCATCACCACTGCTCTCAAAACGGTGAAGGAAAACATCATGAGGAAACCGGCATGTCCTAGAACCGAAAATTCGAAGACATGTGACATCTACCAACACGCACTGGGCCCGCGTGGTGGATTACGGCCCACTCCCTCTCACAGAGAGGAGGCCTGTGTCTCAGCAGTGGGAACATTATAGGCTGATGATGATGATAATGATGATAGTACTACATCGTCTGCATAAAATGAAATGCTCTTCGTTGGTAAGTAAGACTTCACTTGAGAACGCGCAGCTGGACCGATTTAGTAAATTTTTGTTTTAAAATGTTCATAATAGTACGCATCAGGTTTTTAAGGAAAGAAAAATTTGAAAAGTTGCCGGGAAAAATGGAAAATTCGGGAAAACTGAAAGTGATTTTCTAGATGTGAATTTTGTATGAATGATTGAAATTTGAACAGGACAACGTCTGTCGGGACAGCTAGTTATCTAGTAAATGTCAAAAATATATTTATAGCCATTTTTATTAAGAAAGGGCAATTAGATTCAACGTTCCTTTTTCTTGTAAATTTTGATATTCAAATGGCAAATAACGAAAAGACAAAACCAAAGACAACGACTTCCGAAATTTAAGTTATTTTTCACTTTGTAGTGGTTTTTTGGAAGTCGGTTGTTTTTTTTGTAAAAATGTTTTTATTTCTCGCTTTTTAGTGGGTCAATTTATAATTTATCTAAGTTAAATTAGCCTAATGCCAACTGCTCATTACCTTTTACAAAATATTGCTTTTCCCGATGCAGGGACGTTCATTTTTGAGGAGTTCTCCTGGTACTTCTCCATCAACTCCACTTCTCCATATGCATTATGACGAGTATAAATTTAATTGCAACCATATTAAAGTAATCGAATCGCAACCCGTGAAATACTTATTATTGAGTAGTTCTGGTGGCTATTTGTGGTCTTCATCATCAGTTCCACTTAACCAAATGGTGCTTTCCAAGAGCAACTGCACGAGTTACTATAAAAAATACCCAATTCGCTATAGGTTTGTCTATAATATTTGAAGAGTTCCCTCGATTTCTCTGGGATGCCATCATCAGATCCTGGCTTCCTTATACAGTATGGAAACCACATATATGCAATAAATGAAACCACATACTTGTTATCGCCTTTTCTGACGATACACAAAAAATGGACGAAATCGGTCCAGTAATTAGGTAAAAAACTAGAGTTCTAATTTTGATCAAATTTGAACACTCTGTAGAATTGGATCACTAGGTCAATGATTCAATGAACTTGAATCCTTGAACATTGAAAAGCGACGTTGCCATGCAGTGCAAACTATCACGACGCTGTTACGTATTCTACTTACCTATTTGCCTAAAATGTAAAATCGGTACACCTTAACGACAAGCTGGAATTTAAAAAAAATATGTTTATTTCAATTACAAAAGAAAAAAAATGAAAATGTAATACATTTTATTTCAACGTTCGAGTGCGCAAACTAAGTAAGTGTGTATGGAGGCCGCGGACAGCATCGTCCGACTCCCCGCGTGATCTCCGCCGCCGCCGCCATTGCTCTACGCAAATACATTCGTTTCGCAAATGTATGGAATTTAATACTGTGACGGTACTGCCCACTCCCTCTTACAGACAGGAAACCTGTGCAGTCAATGTGTGCAGAGAACATTATAGGCTGATTATTAAATTTAATGTCTATGTTGTATTTTTTCGATGATTGAATACTTGAAATTACTGTTATAAAATACTGGCATTCAGCTGCATCCGGTCAGACTGGAAGCTGATTAGTACTTGGAAATTTGGAATTTCCTTTTGACCTGTCACGGCCGAAATTTTGTTTTGCAATTTACACAAAGATAAACTATTACTCGCACGCGCTAACATTTCCTGCGGGTGTACGTAGGCAGCGGTTTCTTTGGCGGTATCTTGTAACAGGCAGCTCGAGACATGCGGCGTTTTTCAAAGGCGGCGGTCATTGTGCACGAATTTTGCGGGCGGCAGGGAAGGAGGGGTGCGTGTAGGTAAGGACACCTGTTATTGACTATTAGGGAATAATGATTAATGATCGATAAACAAAAAAAACTGTTTAGCTTTAAATACTTAGGGCGCAGTGTTTTTATTAGAATTATCGTGCTCTTGTGATAATTCTAAATACACTATGCCCTAAGTATGTATAGCTAGCTGTACAGCTTCTTTGTTTAAGTGTGTCGTGTAAGTTCTTGTTAAATATTTAGAGATAAAATTAATGAAGTAGAAGTAAACAATAACAATTTTACAAGTTACGTAGAAGCAACCTATTAAAAAAATCGTACCTACTTACACGTTTGCTAGTCAGGAAGTCACTCACAAAACGGTAGTTTCGTAAGTCCAATCGTACAAAATTAGTAAAACTTTTTTAATGGTACTTAATCCAATCAATAATTTGTTAATCGTTAAAAATATTAAAACAATCGTATAACACAAAATGCTTGTATTTTAATGCCTTGTTTTGGTAGTAGGTAAGTAAGTGTAAAAAAAGTATCGATAAACGATAATTGCGCCGCTAACCCTAAATTATGACTTTTACCTATTATTTTCGCCATTTTTGAGAAGTCTCGCTTTGTCAGTTCACCGCTGTCTTCCGGGATAGTGTATCGTGAATCGCAGAGATTTCATAGCCACTTACGCGCATTGCTTCAAGTGATTTATGGCAAATTAAACTAATAAATAGGTACTTTTTAATGTGAAATTGACACTTATTTGCTACCTACTTGACTTTGTGTGTGTATAAATTGTGTTTTTAAGTTTATTTGTATTTATTTTTACGGTGAAATTGACACTACTTGACTTATAATATGTGTGTGTGTACGCGTGTGTTTTTTTAACAAAATGCCAAGACGACTGCATTTTTACAGTGCTGCAGAGTATACAGACATGGTTTTATGTATGGCGAATGCCGCCAAAATGCCGCCAATCAGCCTTAACTTTACGTACTTATCGTGAGAGATACGGCGCAACTCGTGTCTGCCCTACTAATGACCGGGCAGGCATTCACGGAGATCAAATAATCGGCCCTGTTTTTATCAACGGAAACCTGAATGCACAGAAGTTTCTAGATCTTCTTAACGGCCCGATAGCACGATATTTAGAAAGATTGCCTGCTGTAGCTTTCAGGCGGGTATGGTTCCAGTTAGACGGAGCTCCTCCACACTCCGTACTCGTCGCGAGAGAGCGGCTTAACACCATGTTCGACGAACAATGGATTGGGCGCTATGGCCCCCACAGGTGGCCAGCTCGGTCGCCCGACTTCACTCCTCTAGACTTCTTTTTATGGGGCTTTATTAAAAATGAAGTTTACTCGCGGGTCTCCGAAACCGAAGATGAACTGCGCAATCGTATTGTCGCCGCCTTTGACAAATTAAAAGCCATGGCTCTGGATCCTGAACGAAATTTGTTGAGCAGGCTTCAGGATAACATTGTGCGGCGATGTAACTTGTGCATTCAGAAACGTGGTGGACATTTTGAAAATTTAAGTTTTCTTTTTTTACTAATGTGCAATAGTTAATTTAGTTAGTTCAGTTCAGTTATCGCGAAATAAAAACGTGGCGGTAAAAATGAACTAAGTGAATTTTGATTTCAACGAACATTGACAAACGATCAAACGAAAGCGCCGACAAAAAAACCGCCATTGGATGTCACCCGTGTGCGAAGTTGCCGCTCTTCCTGGGATCAAGGTACGTTTTCTAAACAGAGTGTTTACTTTTATAGAATTTATTTTGATATTTATTTTGTTTGAAAATTTCACTTTTTTAATTTACGGTGTTTTATTTAATATTTAATTTTACTATACTTCTGTGGACTAGTATTACTTGTGGTTTCATTTATTGCATATATGTGGTTTCCATACTGTATGTGCCTTTAAATGTTCTAATTGAAATTAACGATTTGACCTTATTAAAAGTCAAATCGTTAATTCAGAAATAACAGTAGATCGGTTCAAAATACGTTGGTAGGCTAGGGACGTTTGTTAATGACATGGCTACCTCTCAATAAAAGACTTCCACCGTCTGCCTATATGCAGACAGTAGTCGGAACAGCGCAAACATTAACTTATATCTGACAAGGCTTTTCCCAACTATATTGGCGTCGACCTCCAGTCTAACCGGATGTAGCTGAATACCAGAATTTTACACGGAGCGACTGCCTATCTGACCTCCACCACCGTCACTGGGTAACACACTGGATACCCCTTGGTAAGACTTGCTGTCAGACTTTCGGACTATTACGACTGTCAAAGATCTTCGAATGGCACCGGGGACCAACGGGCACTTCGGGGTCTCGTTATGTAATGGATGATCTCTCATCCAAGAACCGGTCTCACTAAGGTAAGCAAGTAAGTGGGATTTCTGCTTGAATAAAGCACAAAAAAAAGCAGCGTCGACATAAATGACGTCACATCATGACCACGACAGCAGAAACGGACGTTTGTACTGTAGTAGAAAATTGTTGGAGTATCATAATTTTCTTGAGCAACAAGCAGTAGTTGAATTTAACTTTTAATTTTATTTTAACGAAATCATGAAAAAAAATATTACATTCTCTATTGTGCTGTTTTTTTTTTTGGGCAACTCGCAGTTTTGACCACTAAGGTCATGGCTGCTTAACCGGACTTTCCTGTGGGTGCCTTAAGCTGCTACTCTTAAAGCCTCTAGCCAGGGGGCTATTCTGGCCAGGTATATATATTATTATATTATCCCAGGCCCGGGTCGACGGTGCGTTGTGTTCCACGCGCGCCTCAAAGAGATGTCAGCAGAATTGACGGGGTCCGCTAGGGCCAATGCCTGCCGGGTTCGAAGAAAACCCATAGGGGGGAATCGTGGCCCCCGGCAACAGGGCAACCGAAGGAACACGGGTGGGTTTTAGTCAGTAAGAGTCTGACACGCCCTCCCGCTCCGCCCAGAGCGGGAGAAGTTATTTGATAATTTCATACCCAAAAAAAGGGGCTATTCTGCCGTTTCGTTTTTATCTTATAACAGTTTGATAATTATTTTCTTTTCTTCTGAATTCTTCGAAGTAAGCTGTAGGCAGATCTTAATTAATTTACGAAAACTTTTTATCAAGTTCTTTACAGGCAGAAAAAGTTTTATTGAAACCAACTGAATTAGGAGATAAACAAGTCCTCTGGTTTAAACCAGAAAACTTGTTTATCTATAAAAATAAAGACAAACATCTATTCTGTTGAGTACTTATCTCATAGTCATCATTTCAGCCGAAAGACGTCCACTGCTGGACATAGGCCTCCCCCAAGCACCGCCACTTCAACCGGTTCTGTGCTTCTCGCATCCAGTGGATTCCTGCGGCCTTCACCAGGTTATCGATCCACCTTGTGGGAAGCCTTCCAACGCTACGTCTTCCGGTACGCGGTCGCCACTCCAGAACCTTTCGGCCCCATCGGGCATCTGTTCTGAGAGCAATGACCCCTGCCTACTATCTCTTAAGTTTGGCAATTCTTGGGGATATGTCCGTTACCTTGGTTACCTTGGCTACTTACCTACGGAAATTTAATTTAAGCGATGGGAAAGATCTAAAGTGGAATTTCTTGCCCATTGTTTTCCATACGAAAACTACCTTTTGGAAGGGGCGACTAGAATCAATTTTTTTTTTTATAAATTTTTACTTTAAAAAAAATTCTTATAAGGGCCTATTTGAAATAAATGATTTGACTTTGACTTTATGCCTAAAGCCGTGTCCTAACCGAAAGCGATCGTCGCACGAATACGCGATTGCTGCACTCGTTTATGTCATGAATATGATGACGTACTCGCGCGATAAATCAGTCGCGGTCACGGGTAAGTGCCGCCTTGAATATTTTAAAACATAGTTTTAATTTGTTTTTACTAACAATACGTGTGGAGATGATGGAGATATTATGTACAAAAAACAGTGGCACTCCGGGAGTGCCGACAGAAGTGAAAACTTGAAAAAAAATCGGCACCGCGGAAATCAACGCGTTGATGTCTTTTTAATAGTCAAAAGCAAGTGTCGTAACAGTGTCGCGAAATCAATGGTTTAGTCTCATCTCAAAAATGCCCAACGCGCCAAAAGAAGTTTTTTTTTTAAATAACAGTACCTACATAAACAAATCAAAAAGAAATACAATAAAACCCTGAAAAATATTGTAAGAAACCAATTTACTAAATTTTTATACAACGCATGCAGTACCCAGAGTACAGTAGTGGCCTAGTGATTACAGCCGCGGCTTTAGCGGTATGAGGTCTTCGCCGAGGCGTTATCGGGGCGGCGCCGGCGGGAGATGCGGTCAATTCTCATCTTTCGTGGCGCGTATCGTACTTAGAATCGCGTTGGTAGCGAATACTATACATAATGGCCCATTTTGAAATAAATGATTTGACTTTGACTTAAATATGCCTAAAGCCGTGTTCTAACCGAAAGCGACCGTCGCGCGAATACGCGAGTGCTACTACGGTTGAAAATGGTCAAACTTTTAACGGAGTAAAAAACCAGCCAAGTGCGAGTTGGACTCGCGCACGAAGGGTTCCGTACCATTATCTATAAAAACGGCACAAAAATCATGTCTGTTGTAATGGTATTTTATTTTGTATTTTTTGTTATAGCGGCAACAGAATCTGTGTAAATTTCAACTGTCTATCACGGTTCATGAGATACAGCTTTATGTCAGACGGACATACAGACAGACGGACGGACAGCGGAGTCCTAGTAATAGGGTCCCAGGGTTTTACCCTTTGGGTACGGAACCCTAAAAATCAATCTGCCAAGCTTTTTCTCAACTATGTTGGGGTCGGCTTTCAGTCTAATAGGATGTAGCTGAATACCAGTATTTTACATGGAGCGACTGCCTATCTGACCTCCACAACCCAGTAACTGAAATGGGTAATAACTGGATACCCCTTGGTAAGACTGGTTAAAGATCCACGAATGACAGCCGAGACCAACGGTTTAACGTTCTTTCCGAGGCACGGAGGAGTCTCGGTATGTAAAGATGGTCACCCATCCACGGACCAACCCCGGCAAGCGTAGCTTAACCTAATGGATCGACCTGTGCGGCTGTTATTACTTAGCTACGAGCTCTTCGAGAACTTTTAACGAAGTAACTCGAAACTTAAACAGGTGACCAAAAAGAAAAACAGCTGTTCCCTACATTTATGTTCGCATAAATCGTCAAACTTAAAACTAAAGCCATGTCGAGCTGCTTAATACCGTGTCTCACTTACGCTTGCCAGACTTGGAAAACAGACAAAATAAAAATAAAAATTATCACTTGTCAGCGAGGCCTAGAACGAAGTATGCTCAAAATTAGGAAAATGCAAAAAATAAGACGTACAGAAATTAGAAGCATATCTAAAGCCACCGATACGCTAAACTTTGCTCAAAAACTAAAATGGAAATGGGCGAGACATGTGGCAAGACTGCCAGATGAGCGGTGGACCATAAGGGCAACACGGTGGAGAGGCCCAAGTGGGAAACGCCACAGAGGAAGACCGCTCACGAGATGGGTGGACGACATCCGTAAAACGGCTGGCCCAAACTGGATGCAGACAGCGCAAGACAGAGGAAATTGGATTTCTTTGGAGGAGGCCTTCACCTGCGGAGGGGTTCTTGCAAATTAAAAATATATATACACCGTGAAATTTGAATCACAGTTTTGCTAGAACAAACGTTATTCAGACCATGGTCTACTACCATTCTACAGCATCCAATAAAAAAAAACATAAATTGGTTTTTGAAAAAACACAAAAAGACAAAGTTTAAAATGACAAGATTATCTACTGCTTACAAAATTTCGTTTATGGAGGTACATTTCCCTGTAAACAATGCTGTGTCCCGTGCGTGGTGTCTGTGTTGTAGGGAGTAACGATAATCTTGACATTCTAAACTTTGTTTTTTTTGTGTTTTTTTCAAAAACCAATTACGTTTTTTTTTTAATTGGATGCTGTAGTATGGTAGTAGACCATGGTCTGAACAACGTTTGTTCTAGCAAAACTGTGATTCAAATTTCACGGTGTATATTAGGATAAGATAAATGTACTTACTTGTTATTGCATGAAATAAAAGGCTTTTTATTTTATTATTATAACTCGTCAAAATGTAGGAAATAGCTGTTTTTTTTTCGCGATTTCGGGTTTAGTCCTATAGTAAAAGTTGTTCATAATGATGAGTAAATTCACGTGCAATTTAAGTATCGGTCACTAATTACCAGTCACCCTGTATAGAAGGCCAATTACCACAATATTGACTCAATTAGTATAAAGACATTTAATTTAGTACATTTGTAGACATAAGTACTCGTACATAATGTCTCATAGCGTTGTTAATGGTCCAATTTATCAAATTGCTTTTTATATACAGTTAACAAAAGATGACAGTAACCAGGCGTCTGCGTTAGGTAATCTAACACGTGGTAGTCTAGACATCTCCGGGAAAAACACTTTTCTCCACAACTGTTTTGTTGTGCCATTCAAGTAGCATAGGACCGGTGCTTTTCAATAGATATCTCTTCACTGTGGAAGGCCAGCTAGGTTCATGGAACTCATGGCGTCATGGAGAGTGCGATTGTCGCAACCCAGCCATGGGCACGCCACAATTGCGGCGATAAGACCCCTCTTTGAGGAGTAGCTTGAGAGGCGCCACGGCGTCCTCACCTTCCGCCTGACGCAGGTCCTCACCGGACACGGCTGTTTCGGGAGGTTCCTGTTCAGGAAAAGGCGGGAGGAAACGCCCGGGTGTCACCATTGTGTGGATCGCCCGGAGGACACGGTGGAGCATACGGTAGAGGTCTGCCCGGCTTGGGCGGAGCATCGCCGTGTCCTCGTGGAGGCGATCGGCGGCGGTGATCTTTCGCGTCTGGCCCTGGTTCAGGCCATGGTACGGAGCGAGAGGAAATGGCAGGCCGTCACCTCCTTCTGCGAAGCGGTAATGCTCGCGAAGGAGGAGGTGGAACGCGTGAAGGAGAGGCAAATTTCGCGTCCTCACGCCCCTAACCGCCGCGGGAGGAGACACCCTATGAGGATAAGGACCAGGCCCGGGTCGACGGCGCGTTGTGTTCCATGCGCGCCTCAAAGAGATGTCAGCAGAATTGACGGGGTCCGCTAGGGCCAATGCCTGCCGGGGCTGCGAATAAGGGCTGAAAGGGACATCGTGGCCCCCGGCAACAGAGCAACCGAAGGAACACGGGTGGGTTTTAGTCAGTAGGAGTCTGACACGCCCTCCCGCTCCGCAGCGGGAGAAGTTATTTGATAATTTGCCACCCAAAAAAAAAAAGGTTCATGGAACTCCAATTTAACCCTAAGCCATTTTGGATTTTAAAAAAATCGGAGGACATACACAAAGTGGCATTCAATCAGCGATAACGTCGACGGAAAAGAAAAAAAAATATAACAGTGGCACTTCGGGATTGCCGACAGAAGTGAAAACTTGAAAAGAAAATCGGCACCGCGGTAATAAACGCGTTGAAGTCTTTTACTGCAGGGTGTCGGTAAATTGCGTTACAGTGTCGCGAAATCAATGGTTTGGTCCAAAATGCCCAACACGCCTAAAAAAGTTTTCACTAAAAAAATGCCATTAGGCACCTGACCCACCGCCAACTAGGAAGCGATTAGCTATCAACGATTTTCTTGCTCAAGAAACGTACAAAACATTACGTGTAAGTAAAAGAGATACATACATTTATAAATTGGTTGATCGCTGACTGTTGACACCACCCACCGGCAAGTACTCGTTTGTCGCAGTGACAAGAGCTATCAAAGAGAGTACTCGCTCAGCGATACTCGCTTGGCGGGCAGAACACGCACTGAGAGACTCACGCTTGGTACACACGGCTACACATCAAGCTATACATTTCCAGTAAAAGCTGACCTCGCATTGTACAGAAATCCTATACAATGCGAGATCAGCATAAACTGGAAATCTATAGCTTGATATGTAGCCGTGTGTACATACGCATACCAGCGAGTAATCTCGTTAGCTCTACTTGCTTCTCGTTAATCGTCGGCGGTGGGACAGGTACCTTAGCTAGGTACCGAAAAGCTAATGTCAATCCTTTTAAAAAAAGCTGTTCAAATACGAAACGCTTTGAAAGCGATTTTAATACTTGCGTAGATCCAAAAACCGCGTCCCTACTAGAGCCGCGAGGCTCCGTGAGGCCATGCTGCGTGGCCAAACCTTGTGAGTGTGTTCGGTGTGTACGTTTACAAACTCACGAGGCTCGGCCGCGCGGCTTAGCCTCACGGAGCCCTGCGACCCTAGTGGGGACGCGACTAAAGATGTCTACTATCAACCAGTAAGAAAACCAGAATTAACAAAATCTCTTTGGCGTGTAGTGAAATCTTTGAAATCTTTGACGTTTGTACGAGTGAGTCATAAGCACAGATATAGATAGACCTAGATAACGCAAGTATCGCGATCTGTATGAAAACCAAGCGTGACATTTTTTGACTACCTACTATGACGTCACAAGCACTAAGAAACATTTCTTTTATTTTTTCTCCTCGCATTTGCACAGTTTTTACAATTTATAACAGCGTAATTAACCATTTTCAATTTTTTTACTGACGTCCGACAAGCGTGGCACTGATGCAGACTGAGAGCGAAAGTGGCAGCTTACGATTATTGTACGTAAGCTGGACACGAAAATGGCACGCGAAGTAGTTGCTCTTGCGTTATCTAGGTATATCTATATCTGTGGTCATAAGTTTTAATAGTTAAAAACCGGCCAAGTGCGAGTCCGACTCACACACGAAAGTTTCCGTACGGTATTAAGATCGAGCAAAAAAAAAAGCCGAAAAAAACACGTTTCTTGTACACACGGCTACACATCAAGCTATAAATTCCAGTATAAGCTGACCTCGCATTGTACGGAAATCCCATACAATGCGAGATCTACATAAACTGGAAATTCTATAGCTCGATGTGTAGCCATGTGTATATATAGGGACTCCCCTATGAAGTATTAAATTGATCGATTTTTAATTATGTGTTTGTTACAGCGGCAATAGAAATAAATAATCTGTGAAAATTTCAACTGTCAACCTATTACGGTTCATGAGATACAGCCCGCTGACAGACAGACGGACGGACAACGGAGGCCTAGTAATAGGGTTCCGTTTGGCACCCTTCGGGTACGGAACCCAATGTATTAACTAACTGGCTAATATTAACTAACTGGTAACTTTTCTACTAAGCTAAAAGTAAAAAGAAGTCTTATTCTAAACTGGATCTCAATTTTAGCTAGGTACTTAAGTACTTGATTTTGAAACTTTTACTATTATTTCGAGCTCTGATTTCAAAGTTTTGTTTTACGAAGTGTACCTAAGTACAGATTAAAACATAATCTTTGTTTGGAAGCTCATTGCAAGTTACTGAGGTATTACTTTCCACCAATAAGCCTCAAAAACTTATTCGTTAATTCACATGAATTTACTCGCCCGAAACGGGTGAATCGACACTTTTTAACCGACTTCCAAAAAGGAGGAGGTTATACGTTCGTCACGTATGTTTTTTTTTTTTTTCTTTTTTATGTCTGTCCACCGATTTGTCCGTCAATTGTGGACCGATTTTGAAAATTCTTTTTTTGTTTGAATGGGTATGCTCTCGAGGTGGTCCCATATAAATTTTATCAACTTTGCTTTGATAGTTTTTGAGTTAGCTTTAATAATACGTACTTTTTCCCACTTCGTATGTGGATGATATGATAAATTCCTGACACTTATTTACATAGCAGGTAGTGGTTTTCGGATTTGTGTTGGGTAGGTATCACAACTGAAAAGTGAAAAATAAAAACTTTTTACAAAAAAAAACAACCGACTTCCAAAAAACACTACAAAGTGAAAAATAACTTTAATTTCGGAAGTCGGTGACAAAAAACGAAAATTCAAAACCGAAGACACCGACTTTCGAAATTAAAGTTATTTTTCACTTTGTAGTGTTTTTTGGAAGTCGGTTGTTTTTTTTTGTAAAAAGTTTTAAATAATATTTTTTTTTCTAAATATATAATAATATAACGTTTACGCAATTGGCACATTTGAATTTTATGCAGTAAAGTTAGTGGAGTTTTTTCTTAACCCTGGCAGATTTTATAGATGGCAACCCAAGCTCCAGGTCAGTGTTACAACCAACGTAAGGTCTATTGTACACACGGCTATATATCAAGCTATACATTTGCAGAATACGCTGACCTCTCATTGTACGGAAATCCTATACAATGCGAGATCAGCTTATACTGGAAATGTATAGCTTGATAATTCTGTACCTTCAGTGAAAAGTGACATATCTTGACCTATATCAGTTTTAAAATTCTTACACTATGTTTAACAGTAAAAAAATTAAATTTTTTGGTCTAATTGGTACCCCTCTAAGATTAAAATTGTGCAAGCTTATTTTGGTGTAAAGTGCTCTAACTAAGCATTTTTTACATTTATTAACGTGTTTCCAGCAAAATTGTACTTAAATCCAACCAGTTTTGATTTACAATTTTGAAAAAGAAATATTGAATGTAAAATGTATGCTTTCGGGCAGATGTTTCCATAGACATTTAAGTAGGTACTAATCTTTTATCCGAGGATATTTTTTTATTAACTCACATTAACTTCAATTTTAAATGTGGCCATAGACGACCGAGCTTGGGCATAAGCTACTCTTCCTATTCGTATGGGAGGCCTCGGCGTCCGCAAAATTTCGAGTATCAGTCTACCGGCTTTCATATCCTCGGTCCACGGCACTGAGAAATTAATCAGGAAAATTCTAGCGTCCACACTGATTAATTTTGATGTGCCGTGCTTTACCGAGGCTATGAACGCCTGGAGAACCGCTTGCCCGAACTCAGATCTACCCGATTATCCATCTTCTCAAAGACGGTGTCCTAGATAAGAATGCTTGGAAGCATGCTGGTCTAGCTCCATAGGACAATTTTGAGTCTAGACAAAATCAAACTGGTTGCTAATTTAACTGTGTAATTAAATATTACAACATTTTTTTTACATTCTGTGATTACTTGAACTCACACACTGACGAATTAGTATCACTTGTATTTTTTTTAGGAATATCGTATAGGTACCTACTTTTACAATGCTTGTAAATATGTGAACACCATGTATCCATTACATAATTATTTTTTCTATCATTGCTTCATTTTTATTTTTACCTATTGTGGTATAGTAATCTTATTCCAGGTGCATCGTTTTCACATATAATTATATAATTAACTAGCTGACCCGTGCCCACTTCGTTGGGCGGTAAACATTTTAACTTGTGATGAAATTATGAGTATGGTTCGGTTAGTACTGAGTGCTATGATTTATTTCCTGACTGCCAAAAGGAGGGTTTTGTTTTTATTGCATACTAGCTGACCCGTGCCCACTTCGTTGGGCGGTAAACATTTTAACTTGTGATGAAATTATGAGTATGGTTCGGTTAGTACTGAGTGCTATGATTTATTTCCTGACTGCCAAAAGGAGGGTTTTGTTTTTATTGCATATGTATGTATGTATGTATCTAGATTCCCGAGCACGGGCCTGCGATGTTCTCACTATTTGGTTAGCGAGCCGCTGCGAGCGCTCAGCGCTAGTCTCCCTATCCCTTGTTGCTGAGACATGCTGCCTTAAATCAGAAAGACGCTGCGCACGTTCAGCTCTAGATTCCCGAGCACGGTCCTGCGATATTCTCGCGCTTTGGCTAGCGAGCCTCTGCGAGCGCTCAGCGCTAGACTCCCTATCCCTTGTTGCAGAGACATGCTGCCTTAAATCACTGAGACGCTGCGCACGTTCAGCTCTAGATTCCCGAGCACGGGCCTGCGATGTTCTCACAGTTTGGCTAGCGAGCCACTGCGAGCGCTTAGCGCTAGACTCCCTATCCCTTGTTGCAGAGACATGCTGCCTTAAATCACTGAGACGCTGCGCACGTTCAGCGCTAGATTCCTGAGCACGGACCTGCGATGTTCTCCAGCTTTGGTTAGCAAGCCGCTGTGAACGCTCGGAGCTAGATTCCCCAGCGCGTGCTTGCGAAATATTTTCTCTATTCTAGAGGTGAAGCGTATAATACTAGAACAGGTCCCGGGATTAGGTATTTAATGAGACTAGGTTGCACCTATTCCAACTTTCAAAATACTCGATCCACCTAGTCCCTGGTCTCACTACACGTACGCGGCGCACGGCACCCGCGCGTCCCGGTCGAATCGAAGTACCGGCGGCGGCGTGGCGAAGCTAGATAGCAAGTCTGCTTTGCCGCTCACTCGTGTTTAACTAAATCATTCGTGTGCCAGTCATTTGAATTGGAACCATATTTCAATGGACATAAAAGTAACGCGATGCGCACTCGTGTTGTGCAAGCATATTCTATCCTTTTTTAACCACACTATTCCGCAGTCTTTCCAACTTTGTCTGTCAATACTGGACACTAGTCGGGACTTCAAGCAATTTACTAGGCAGATTTTATACTCGATGCGAATGAAGACTTTAGACTACATAGATGCAATGCAGTCGAATATCAAGTACGGACTCATGGAATGTGATCTCGGTGGACGCGGTCCTTATACGAAAAAATAAAATAAAAATCTGGCCAAATGCGTGTCGGACCACGCACAATGAAGGGTTCCGTTAGGATGAATTCATCCCAAAAACAAACTTAACTTTGTAGTTAAAAATACAAAGTTAAGTTGGTCGATTATTACTCGTTAACTTGTAGAGCCTACTTAGCTTTGATAGTTTTCCTTTTAATTTCGTTATATAAATTACTGCTGTGATTTTTTTCACACATCCAAAACTAACCATTTAGCTGGCAGGACACACTTGACTCTAACAAAAATTAGCACTTTAAAGCTTAATATTTCGCAAACGGATCCTTGAATCCAAAAATGGTTTTACAAACTCACAATGTTTTTAAAGGACCTTTCCAATGATACCCCAGAAAATGGGTTAAAAAAAAAAACATCCCCACTTTACGTGTAGGAGGTACCCTAAAAAAAATGTTTTTCATAATTTTGTTTTACCACTTTGTCGGCGTAATTAATATGTATACTTATGCCAAATTACAGCTTTCTAGTACTAAGGGTCTCGGAGCTAGACCGCGGACAGAAAGACAGACAGACGGACATGACGAAACTATAAGGGTTCCTTGATTACTACGGAACCCTAAAAAAGGTAAATATCTGATTACTCTGAAAAATTAATTGAAATCTTTTAAGTACGCCAACAATCTATAATGTAGATAAATCTTAACGTTGACAGTGCTAAGCCTGTGGAAAGTATGAAGGGAAGATTACAATTCATTACTGCGCACGTACGTACCAACACGTATCGGTGGTACGCAAAGACTATGCATACTTTAAAGTATGCGTACTTCGTGGACTATGTGGAACAGGTATTTGGATCGAGTATTTGTACGGACTTGGACTAGGTGGACCTAGTACAAAATTTACCTAGTACGACCCATCTCTACTCTATTCCTCGAGAGATGCTGATGATTTTCAAGAGCAGACTCATCCGTACGGCGTACTCGAGCTGCTCTTGTCTGGGATGTCTGACGGGAAAGTTGTGATTTCCTTTTAGGGTTAGGCATGATCATGAATCGCTGAAACTGTCCGATATCCCAAAAACAGAAATACCACAGCTTCGAATCCGTAAAATGAGAACGAAGTAGTATTTGTGATTTAAGAAACCGAGCAACCAAAAGTATTTTAAAGACCAACAACATCCAACTACCTGCGTACAACTCACTTACCAAACAACGAAAGTTATAAATAACTAGTAAATAATAACTGGAGAGGGTCATTAATCCGCGGAAAATCTTAACACCGCGATTCAGAAAAATGACGTAATTGCACAACGCCATCTATGGGTAAATGGATAAAACGTCCGTACAAAGCATGTTCTAATGCGGTTCGTGAATCGATGGCAGCATTTTGCGATTTAGTAATTTTATATTATCTTCGAAACTATTTAACCAATTGACATACTGTTTAGGGCAAATCATATCTCTATGATGTTCTTGTGATCATAATAATATTTTTTTCGATATGGTTTAATATTTTGTTGTTTAAAAAATCGTCTAAAGGTAAGTACGACGAAAAATACTTTTTTTAACACATAAAAGCTACTATATCTGCTAAAATATAAAAGATAGAAATATGGTGTTGCGGACTTTTTTGTAGAACTATTCAAAACGGACCAGTTTGCTATACATTGTTTTCAATTATATACAACTGTTAAGGCAGCGCATGCAAATAACTCTGCTGTAAGAGCTATTTTTTTCCGCCTGGCTAGACAAAAATTGAGATAGTTCGGCTAATATGCATGATATCTTTATAATTTGTAGCCTATAGCACTCACGAATAATGTAGCTTTCTACCAGTGAAACAATTTTTTTAATTGGTTCATTACTTCCGGAGATTACCCCCTACAAACAAACTTACAAACTTACAAACAAATGTTACCTCTTTATAATATTAGTATAGAACTATTCAAAACGGACCAGTTTGCTATACATTGTTTTCAATTATATACAACTGTTAAGGCAGCGCATGCAAATAACTCTGCTGTAAGAGCTATTTTTTTCCGCCTGGCTAGACAAAAATTGAGATAGTTCGGCTAATATGCATGATATCTTTATAATTTGTAGCCTATAGCACTCACGAATAATGTAGCTTTCTACCAGTGAAACAATTTTTTTAATTGGTTCATTACTTCCGGAGATTACCCCCTACAAACAAACTTACAAACTTACAAACAAATGTTACCTCTTTATAATATTAGTATAGATGTATACAAAATATTGTAAAACATTTTAAAAGAGTAACGGTGGAGTTTCTTGCCCATTCTTCTCCATACGAAAACTACCCTTTGGACTAGAATCAATTCTATTTTTTGTTTTTGACGTTCAAAAGTGCCTTTTTGTGCCTAATTGAAATAAATTATTTGACTTTGACTTTGGTGGGATGAGCCTCTCTGCAGAGCAGTACAGAACAATTTACTTAACACGTCTGCTACTAAGTACTGCGGAGCGTGCGCGCCTGCTGGCTGTGAGTAAGTAGGAATCGGGTCTGTTGCTTCATGCACTACCGTCGTCGAACATAGGCACTTTGCTCGACGACACCACTTTCCGCCTCGCTGCTTCCCTTCGACTCGGAGCTCCATGTTGTTCTCCTCATCGCTGTCACTGTGGCGAAGTTGTCAACAGTCTCGGCCATCACGGCCTGTCTTGCAGCCGAAGTGCGGGTCGCTTAGCGCGGCATGCGAACATCAACGACATCATCCGACGAGCTCTTGTCACTGCCGGCGTTCCAGCTGTATTGGAACCCAGTGGCTTGGCACGCGACGATGGCAAGAGACCGGACGGCATGTCTTTATTTCCATGGAAGGTGGGTAGGCCTTTAGTGTGGGACGCAACCTCTTGCGCCATCCCATCTTCCTGGCTCGGCGTGCTGTGCTGGTGCTGCTGCTGCGGTTGCAGAAAACCTCAAGCGGCGTAACTATAATAACCTCAATGGTAACTATATTTTCGAGCCGTTTGGGGTTGAAACCCTCGGGCCGTGGGATCCGACATCTCAAAACAGCTATTTGACACTGCCCGTGACCCAAGGGCTGGTTTTTACCTTGGTCAGAGGCTAAGCATTGCCATACAACGTGGCAATGCGGCCAGTCTCTTGGGTACATTACCAGTCGACAGCGATTCGGATGAATTTTTCGACGCTATATTTTAGTTTGTAAATAGTTTTAGTTAAGTTAGTATATAATTTTGTTATTTCTATCAAATTAGTTATAAGTTATTTACACACTTGTACATAATTTATATATAAAAAACCAATTAAAATTCAAAATTATCCGAGGGAAAACAATCGTTATAGATTTTGTTTAGAAAATCTTTCTAAATCCAAAAACAAAAATATCGAATAATAATAAAGAAAACAAAAATATCAGTCGTTCGTCAATTTGTTTCCATTCGTCAAAACATAAAACCTACATGGTAGTATTATCGAATTATCCATTGCCTGAAATAATTTTTCATCCTGTTGAGCAATGATAACAGGATACCAATATTTCTGTTTAATTGGATCGAGAATAGAAAATATACGTATTTTTGTGTAGCGAACTTCCTTTCTGCATCCGGCGACTAAAATATGTTCACAAACAATGGTTATTAAAAATAAATAACAAGTTAAATAAGATTATATTTATCAAGAATCTAGCTGTTTTTCTTTCAGTGTCCAGTGAGTGTAAATAATAATTTACCTTAGTTAACTATAAATAGTTATAACAAAGTCGCTTTTCTTGTCAATTTGTGTGACTGCTTAGTTCTTGTAAACTACATCATGGATTTTGATATTATGGTTTCTACCATCATTTAGAGAATTTATTCCGAAAGGTTTGTGTGGATTCAATATTATGTAACAAAGCTTGTCAACAGTAAAATTTATCCTTGTCCGCGTATATATCTTATTGCGGCTGACTGTACTCTTCGACGTTCCTGTCATCCAGACGCGTGCCCAGTAAACTGGCAGCATTGCCACGTTGAATAGCAGTGCCAATTCTTTGGTCTAAGAATGAGCTAGCACTCTAGCTACACAGTGTCCATCAGTCTAATACCTTTTTGGAACGAAGTTCGTTAAAACTGGTAAACAGGTAGAAATCGTTATGGTCCATGTGACTTTCTCCCTCTCTCTGTTCCTATTCTACTGTAATATATTATTAGGATGTACACAGACAGACAGAATGAGAGAAAGTGTGAATTTGGTCAAAATGAAAATCCATGATGGCGGCTGCGATTTTTTTTTTTTTTTGTTCAATTGTATCTATCGTTTTCATGGTTTTAAAAGGTGCTAAAGCCGATATTGGCGTTAAAATGTAAATCCGCGATGGCGGCTGCGATAATTTTAAAATTTTCATTTTGGGTTTCGTTTTCATGGTTTTCGAGGGTGCTAAAGCCGATAGTGAGGTCAAACTGTAAATCCAAGATGGTGACTGTGAAAATTATGTTTTTGTTTTTAATCATACATAAGAAGGAACTTTGTTTCTGAGGGGGGTTCCTCGACCGCACACATCATCTGCCTACCTTTTTCGGTTAGATTGGGTCGGCTTCCAATCTAACCGGATGCAGCTGAATACCAGTACTTTATATGGAGTGACTGCTTATCTGACCTGCACAACCCAATCAGGTACTGGGTATTACGATACCCCTTGGTAAGACTAGTTGTCAGACTTTCGGGCTTCTGACTACCCGTAACAACTGTCAAAGATCTACAAATGACAGCTGGGACCAACGGCTTAACGTGCTTTCCGAGGCACGGAGGAGTCTCGGTATGTAAAGATCACCCATCCATGGACCATGGAGCGTTGAATCGACCCGTGCGGCTGTTGGTACTTAGCCACAAGCTCCTAAATATACCATTACCAAAACATAGAAGTCGAGCTAAAGGGCTAAGAGCTTCGATCAACAATATCAACTAGATAACGGGTCACGTACAAAATCAAAGCTAAATACTGTCTTCGTGAATATATACTTATACATCTTCATTTGTGTACTAACGAACTGAGATAAAAGTTTTAAAACAGTTTTAAGTTCAACCTAATCACAACCATGGCACCTAGTAATAAAATCACAAATCATCAAAATATTATGTTATACTTACGATCACTCGTCACAAAAAACGAGCAAAGTAATATTATTACTCCTGTTACTTAAAATAACATTTAGTGTGAAATCAACCTTAAGCCGCAACAAATAAAGTACTTTTTCCAGTTATTGCCTTGCGAGTTACATCGTTTTCTCTTTGCTTCTTCCAATTTTACTACAGGAGGTACCATGGAGTCGCATTGAACACTAAACATATTGACATTGTTGAAAATTATATTCAAAATGACATGATTACTTTGTAAAGTATTATATTAATTTAACTATTGTGAATGTGAGGACTATGTGGATATTGTTTTTATTTCTCTGCTAGTTTTAGTGACGGTCTGGCAGTTTGAGTAGTTTATGCGGCCTACCCAAATGTCCTTTCTTTGGTATTGTTCGTCGAGTTGAGCTCCTTAAGTTCTGAGTTGAGCTCCACGATTACTGACAAATGCTTGCACTGACTGGACAGGTCCACTCAAATCTGTGTGGTTCTTTCCTCAAAAGACCTTTTCAGACACTTATCTACATGGTCCTCATATGGCCTGACCAAGATTGTGTCTGGACTTTAAAAGAGACTGCGACCTCTGAGTTTGTTTCGGCCTTTCTTCTCAGAGTAGTCAGATAGGAAACGCCGAACTCATCTAGCTTATTTTTAATATTTTTTTATATGACGTGTAAAAGTGATTTTGATATCCTATTTACAGAATAAACAATTTCATTTCATTTCATTTCAAAATAATTTATAAAAAAAAACTACCGACTTCCAAAAAAACACTACAAAGTGAAAAATAACTTTAATTTCGGAAGTCGGTGTCTTGGGTTTTGTGTTTTCGTTTTTTGCCGACTTCCGAAATTAAAGTAATTTTTCACTTTGTAGTGTTTTTTTGGAAGTCGGTAGTTTTTTTTTGTAAAAAGTTTTTATTTTTCACTTTTTAGTTGTGGTACCTACCCCAGACACATTCGAATACCACTACCTTACCATACCATCTACATACTAAGTGGGAAAAAAAATACGTATTTTGTAGCTAACTCAAAAACTACCCAAGCAAAGTTAATAAAATTTATATGGGACCAATTTGGGAGCATATCCTTTCAAACAAAAAAAGAATTTTCAAAATCGGTCCTCAAATGACGGAGAAATCGGTGGACATACATAAAAAAAAAAAAAAAAAACAAACATACGCGTCGAACATATAACGTCCTCCTTTTTGGAAGTCGGTTAAAAATGAACGTGAAAGTTTAGTTGGTTAGTTTTTTTTAATGTTTTGGGCATCTATGTTTGTTAGTATACATACTTATTACTTTATTAGCGTTATGTTGTTGTGTATAATATGTTTATTTACTTTAACAGTAATTGTTTTATGTATTGTACACAAAATGTAAGTATGCCTGTTGTTTTTAGGGTTCCGTACCTCAAAAGGAAAAATGGAACCCTTATAGGATCACTCGTGTGTCTGTCTGTCCGTCTGTCACAGCCAATTTGCTCCAAATCGAATGAACCGATTAAGTTGAAATTTGGTACACACATGTATTTCTGTGACGCAAACACGGACGTGTAACGTAAATAATAGAATTTTGAATATGGGGTCACTTTCGGGGCAAATAAGAAAAAAAAACTGTTTCGTGTGACATATCAAATGAAAGGACTTGTTGTGAGGATCTTAAAAATGTTTTTATTTAAATTGAAAATAAATACTTTTAAAGATATTTAAGTAATTCGATGAAAATTTACCCCCCCCCCTCATCTCCGAAACTACAGGACCTAAAATTAAAAAAAAATACATAGTATGGCTTTTTACTCTTAGATTACAAGAAAACCTATAAGAAGCCTATAGTCTTAAAACAATATGGTAAATCTCTCAATATTGTGCGTACAAACTTAAATTTGCAGTTGGAATGTATGGGAGAACATGTTTTTCAATTTACGTTGTTAAGTTGGTATTTGGGATAAATTCATCTCAACTACAGAACCCTTCATTGTGCGTGGTCCGACACGCACTTGGCCAGTTTTTCATAAATATGTAATGTCTGGCCAAGGTCGCTGGATGTCACAAATAAAAATATCACTAAATTCCACATTTTTATAATCATCTTTACAATCTTAATAATACAAGTACAGTTCAGTGCAATTAATAAATCAAATTGTTTAAAATGAAAGAAGTGAAAACGTGAACAATTTTATTGTGCAGGAAATACTTTTAATGAGGTGTCGGTAACGGTAACAGTGTCGCGAGTTCAATTGTTTTTCGCATCTCAAAAATGTCCAACGCGCCTAAAGATTTCACTTTAAAAAAATTACAATACAAATCTACTCCGTACATCTACTGTTCCGTTACACAAAAGTTTGCGTGTGTATTGGCCACCCTTGGCCAAACATTTGTAGCGGTGGTTTAAAATTGGTAATTTTGTTCAAAATTTAATATTATTCGTTAGTTAAAGCTTGAAATGTAACATAGAATAGATGTACTTACCGAAAGTAAGAAACTCCAGCCGTCAAATTGCTTTTTCGGGCATTATTTTTACAACTTTTGAACACACATTGTGGCTTGTGGTTATATTGGCTGTGTATCAAGCGAACTAAACATAAATAGGGGCTCAACTTTCAAGTGAGGTGTTATTTGCCGAGACGTTTTTTTCGCGCCGACCCGATATCTAGTTGGTATTGTTGATCGAAGGCTAAGAGCGCAGAATCCATTTCTGCCCTAATACCCCTTTAGCTCAGGTGTGAACTGAAATAAACCATAAAGTTAGACAATATCCAAACAAAGTTAAGTAACAAAGGCATTTTAATTAATTATTCCAGTTTCAGCAGCTTTGTTTGAGTCTAAGGTCAAAGCTTTACTAGAGACACTAGAACTTTACTAGAATTCCCTTTTAGTCGAGAAAATAGATCGGGTATTGAACACTCCTGTTCACTTGCGTTATTAGTAGACCTTGATTTCGGTAAGTTGGGAAAAATTTATAAGTAAAACTTAGTACTCTAATAGCGAAACAAACTTTCAATTACAATGCGAGAGTTTTGAAGGATATTTTTAATCCATTGTTTCATAGGTTTAATAATTTCGTCGGTTCAGCAATGTACGGCTTGGCCACGACTTTGCCGCTATCAGCGATAGCTTAGAGCGGAGCGGCGAGCGGTAAAAACAAATGTATGAAGTATGCCACGAGGCGCCGCTCGCAGCGGCAACGCGAGCGGTATTTTTTATTTCCGACACCGCGCCGCTTGCCGCGCCGCCAAAAATTGTGGCCAGCCTTTTCCCAACTATGTTGGGGTCAGCTTCCAGTCTAACCGGATGCAGCTGAATACCAGTATTTTACATGGAGCGACTGCCTATCTGACCTCCACAACCTAGTTACTAGGTAACACGATACGGTAGGTAAGACTGGTTGTCAGACTTTTGGGCTTCTAACCACCCGTAACGACTGTCAAAGATCTACAAATGACAGCCGGGACCAACGGCTTAACGTGCTTTCCGAGGCACGGAGGGGTCTTGGTATGTAAAGATGGTCACCCATCCACGGATCAACCGCGGCAAGTGTAGCTTAACCTGATCGATCGACCCGTGCGGCTGTTATTACTTAGCAACAAGCCCCTCATAAATAAATAAAAATAACAAAAAAAATAAAAATTACTTTTTATGTGTCAATTACCCCACTCTGGTTTACAAAAATTAAGTTTAAGAAAAACAACTGTTGCCAAATCGTTTCGTTCGTAGCTCTTGAGCCAGTTTCAGTAAGTAAGGAAAACATTTTATTCCCCCAACATTATTTCTTATGTCCCTGAGTTATTTAATGTTTACAAAAAATATAAAGAGGTAAAATCTTTGAGGGTGTATGTAGAGGCACAGTATAATAAAGTAGGAGTATTATGTCTCCACACAGACCTTGAAATAATTACCCACTGCCGCTCGGTAGATAAATCTTCCGCGTCCGTGCGTAACTTCCGCGCACTTCGAGACTGTTGCATCGTACACTGAGATTTCGAAGCCCGTCGTTTCGGCCGTTATCTATGAAGATACAATACTGTTACTTATTTAAACTGTGGTAGAGGGCCTTCGGAACTACTAATGCGATTCCGGGAATTCTTTCACTAATTGGAAGCTGCGGTATTGCCGAGTGTCTTAAGATATACTATATACATATATAAGCATAGGAATACTACGCGGAAGAATTCGCGGGCAGAAGCTGGTTGTGGAATTAAGAAAAACGAAGAAAAGTACATGAAGAAAGAATCTTCCGATGAAGAAAAGAAAATATATAAGAAAATATTAAGTTAAAGCGGAAATAATTCTACTCGAATTATTTTCGCTTTAACTTAATTTTTTCTGAATTATCATTATCATTATATTGAAAAACAAGGCGATTAAGTATCATATTTTTCCGTGAATGCTTGGCCCAATTTTGATAAATGATCCCAAATCGTTGAAATGAATATGTTTTTCTGTCAAGTACAATAATCAACAACAGGCTCAAGGGTTGGTTGGCTTCAATCAATCCACGTAATACCTACGTAATCATTTATTTTATTCACAAAGCTGTTTCTACAGTTCTGCCCACGGTTTTTGCGATTTAACGTAAAATCCAACTTTAAGGCCAATCGCACTTTAGATGCGTTTTCGTACGAATTTCAATTGTGCGTACACGTACGAATACGCACGAAAGATCCCGTCCGAAAACAATGCAAACTTGTAGGGATTTGTTCTATTTGACGGAGATAAAAGTACTTAATCCAGTATGCGCACTCAATTCGTACGACCATGGTCGTACGTGTACGCACGAGTGAAATTCGTACGAAAACGCATCCAAAGTGCGCATAGCCTAACTCTAGCAGACAATATGGCTCTAAAAAGGGGTTTTTTTAAAAATACGTCACTTTAACAGATGTGGTAGACTATGTGGGAGAGTCTGAGTCTACTTAGATAAAAAAAAACTATTGATTTTCATTCCTTCAATGACTTGGTGATATTCCGACGTCACTGAAAAATTATGTGAAAAGTTTTTACAAAAAAAAAAACTACCGACTTCCAAAAAAAACACTACAAAGTGAAAAATAACTTTAATTTCGGAAGTCGGTGTCTTGGGTTTTGTGTTTTCGTTTTTTGCCACCGACTTCCGAAATTAAAGTTATTTTTCACTTTGTAGTGTTTTTTTTGGAAGTCTGTAGTTTTTTTTTTGTAAAAACTTTTTATTTTTAACTTTTTAGTTGTGGTACCTACCCCACACACATTCGAATACCACTACCTACTACCAGTGTCAGGAACTTATCATATCATCTATACTATGTGGGAAAAAAAATACGTAATACGTATTTTGTAGCTAACTCAAAAACTACCCAAGCAAAGTTAATAAAATTTATATGAGACCAATTTGGGAGCATACCCTTTCAAACAAAAAAATAATTTTCAAAATCGGTCCACAAATGACGGAGAAATCGGTGGAAAATACGCGTCGAACAAATAACCTCCTCCTTTTTGGAAGTCGGTTAAAAATCCGTTGTCATGGTATGTGATACGGAGGAATGAGGAAAATGTCGTGTGAAAAGTTTAAACTAGTTTAGAGTATGGATGTGAAAGAGTAGGGGAAGATGGATGGACTCTCCCTCCAACTTTCCCATGGCCCTTCCAACGTACGTTATATGGGCCGAATCGTGGGGCGCAGTGTTGTTATCGTAAAAATCTGAGCTGCCGTAAGTCAGTGTGATTTGCCGTATTTTAAGGGAAAAATATAAAATTGCCGTATTTATTTAAAAAAATCTTTTTCTCATTTGTTTCTTCTCTATAACTGTTTCTTATACTTTCTATTTACTTTAGATTCATGTTTAACGAATGTGTACTTATCCTTGCTTCTCGTACACGTCGCGCGACGTCTAAACTTGGTACAGTATTCTTGATTTTCGCCTTGATTTTGAATCAGTTGTCATCATAGAAATATAAAAAACAGGAGAAGTGGCATGGGGGCGTGTCTGTGTCCGCGCGTAATGATCAAAGTGCTCATTGCATACGAAAATGGCCGTCTCCGCGAACTAGTGTGCTTTCGGCCGTGATCGGGACAATTTATAAGAATGCCGTGTTGTTCAGTGGTTTCTTGTAAAAACCGAAGTCAAAACAAAAACTTTGTGAATCATGGAATCACTTACCATATGTAAGTACAAGTATTTTACTATATTTGTCTTTAAAATAATGAAAAACAACAAATCGTAAAATATTTCTTCAAATTCAAATTCAAATTCAAATTACTACGCTGCGCTGCGCTTTTACTACGTTATTTTTGTTTCCAAATATCACAGCGACTGTACTATTTTTGCACTACATACATTGCTCGTTAACTACTACCTAAATATGTCGCTCAGTGACTCAACAAGCAATGTAAAAATCACAAAACGATACTGTGGACTGCGGATGCATCGCGCAGTACGGCCGCTGTGTCTGGCGACGAGCTAGTGATGTGGTTGTGTAGATCCGCTAACGTAGGCTATCGACAACAATGTCGTTTGGCGAATGAATTTATTACTATTATACTTTATTCTTCAATTTGTCAACTGTTTTACCCGGGTGGAAGATCGATGTGAAATAATGTGTTTTACTTATTTTGATTATTTTACAGCGTGGTAGAGAAATGCGTAACCAACGGTCGTAAAGTAAGTTAATAAAATTTTAGGTGGAGTGTTTTGGGTTTGAATTATAGCTGGTCTATTATGCCTTATACTCGTGCTATTTCCTTACTTTTTTATGGTTTTGGTATTATACTTCCGTTAAAGTCTTCAAAAGCTTCGAATGCGTTATAGTAATCGGCATGGTTCAGATAATTACAGTGACTTTTGCTTAAAATAAGTCAACATATTCATGCTATTTACACTATTTGACAAAAAATGCCACTCCAGTAATATCAAAGCGTCAAGTGCTGCACAAATACCTCCACTTTACAGGTCAGTGAGTAAACATCATAGCAGGGTTCAACAATATCTACTGTTTCAATAAACTATGACAGGTTAAACCAACATAACTGGATTTTTTAACTGTTTGAATTTTTTGCTTATTATTTATTTTTATTACCTATAATATTTTCTGGACTTATCGTTTTTATTTATTTTATTTTCAGGACACCAAATTTTTTAAAGTATAACGACGGTGAAGTATCAATATCTAATAAGTACAAAAACATGGTTTTACAGGAGGAGAAAAAAACGTTTAATTTCTATAGTTTTTGACCATTTGAAGTAAACATTAGTAAGTGAAAACCGCCAAAATGTTAGTAATTAGATATTGATACTTCACCGTCGATAATATTAAATGGAAGAATCGATACTTTTCCGATTTAGTCAATCACTAGCGTATATGTAAAATAAATTGTTTCTGTACAGCACAACGATAGAAATGATGTTTTCGTGTGAGTGAGTTGTACGGTGCATGGTAAATGCACGCTGTGTTTGATGGGATAAGGTTTATAATTGATTATGTAGTACGTTCTGATTTATGAATTGCAAGAGTGAGCGCAGCCTCGTATCTATTTGTTTTTCTGATCTGCATTTGTAGTTGTGGCGACTAGTGGCGAGGTAGTGGGGACAAAGTGGAGACATTGGGTTTCGATACATTTTCAACTACCGGGCATATCTCCTTCTTTCGTATATCTATGGTTGTCATCCATTTTTTTAAGGTAATTTTCAGTTTTGACAATTCGTGGTAGTTTCTGGGTTAGTGGCAACATTGATGAAAAAAATTCTGTAATGTTGTGGTGCACAGCCTCTTCAGGTGACAGATATTTGAGTTTCATTCATTACGCTAGTGAAAAAACGTTTCGTTTAACTTATAGTCAATTGCCGTATTTTGTGATACGGCAATGAGAGGCCTGCCATGTATATATATTATCCGAAAAAAAAAAACCGTGGAATGCCGTATAATACGGCAATTGTCGTATCAATAACAACGCTGGTGGGGCAGCTGCGGACATAACATTCTTGGCAATCTTAAGTGGTCCGCAGGCGCTTCTTGATCCCTTACCTACAAATTATGTGTCCGTAATGTAACTCTCCCCCTTGGGCATGCGATATACGCACGACGAAAAGACGCCATACGCCTGAAAGTAAATAATCGTTAGCTTTGTCATATTAGATCTTTTTGTTGAGTTAGAGTTTTTTCTTTTCGCCTTTTGAGTTTATCTTTACGCCTGCGTTTTTCTTTTCGTCTTATGATATATTTATGTATACAGGGTGGTCCAAATAGTGACGTCATAAAAAAAAAATCGATTCCTCATGCCCAGGGGTATCCAAAAATACCCCATGTACGTTCTGCGAGTCTTGATAGTTTTCGAGTTATAATGATTTACCGCTTTAAAAAATCTATCTTTATTTTTACACGGTTTTTTTCACATATTTTTTTGCAGTTTTCATTGTTATGGAATATTCTTTCAGAAATAAAATAATCATCTTCCTATCATTAATTCAAGATACAAAAATATTGATCCGAATCCAGGAAGAATTTACGTTCGAGTGACACAGAGTCGAAATTTCTACATCACTTTTGTTTTTAGGACCTGCCTAGTTCCTAAATCATTTAAAAAATCTAGGCGGTATGTAGGCTTGCACAATATCACATAAAAGTTAGTACTTAATCGCTAAAAATAATATTATTTAAGAAATTTAAAAAAAATAATTATAGCTCGAAAACTATCAAGAATCGCGGAACATACATGGGGTATTTTCAGATACCTCTAGTATGAGGAATCCAATTTTTTTTTTATTGACGACACTATTTAGACCGATCTGTTTAAGTTTTTTTTTGGTGGTCTTTGTGAAAGATAATATGCTAGAAAGGGGTGTAGGTAGACTACTGAGATGATTAATAAAGAAATGTGGAAGGAGAAGTCAATATGTTGCGCCAAACTCAAATAAATTGGGATACACGCAAGATAATGATGATGTCTAAGTACTCGAAATATTTTTCGACGAACATTGGCTCAGTGAATACTGTGGAGGATCCGTTCTGCACTTACGTGTTTCGAGAGCTATTCAATCACAATACAGGCAAAAATGTATAGAGTTATTGATATTATCCAAATAACTGCTCATTAGTGCTGATTATGTAATGTAATGCTTTGCCAATTATTTTTGTCGTTACAGAATTTTTGATTTATTTTTATTTATTTATTTAGGCAAACCAACTAAATACATACACAGACATTCAAAGTATATAACATTTACAAATACAATAGCATTGCATGCATCTAAATTAAAGGTAAGCACAACACATAAACATATAAAGATAACATTAAAATTACTTATCATAACATCACGCCTGTAATTCCCCGAAGGGTTAGGCAGAGGTGTGCCTATAGTTAGATCCACAAAAAAATAATGTTAAAATTATTAATAATATTCTATTTGTCAACTTGGAACTGCGAAAGGACATTTTGTTTTAAAAATAAAATTTCAGAGTTTAGCAGTGGCAGATCGATTAATAGCAGTTTTATGCGTGAAGGTATTTGTCATGCTGATCATGCCATAACAATTACGAAAGACAAACAAATCAAAGAACTTTTCCTTAGTGCACGAAGTTGAGGTAGGTCGACGTGTGGGATAATAGGGATGGTGACTATATGAAATCTTGTTATGAGTTCTGGATAAGTTCATATAGAAAACTTAAAGTAGTATAAAATTTAAGATAGATAACTTAATTTAACTGATTACCACAAAACACTTTTCATTATAATAAACACTGTACCATTGTAGCATTCACACAATTCACAAAGTACGTAGCTTAAACAGCCGTAATGTTATTGTATAAATTTTTGCCGGTGTCGGCGTCTGCGTCTCTTTACTTGTCTTAACGATGCCTAGACTACCACAGATACTGAAGGCATAGAAAATTAACTGTTGTTACGTCGAGTGCAGACACGCGGACTACTTATATTTTATTTTTAAAAGTATTTCACTTATCTATTTTTATTTTATTTTATTTAAAGTTTATTTCTGTATCTATCTATCCGTGACATCACTGTGGGCCCTATCAGAATACCAGCGCTACGACATTTATTTTTTAAATGTGCCTTTTGGCCTCGTACAGGACTTTCTGCTTTTGTTTTAATTTTACCTTGATTTTTTTTTGTTTTTTTTTTTTTTTTTTATTAATGTTTTAAGGTGAAGGTGTTTAGTTTAATTTTTGATTCCCTGTGCGAGTCTCAATAAATACTTTTTCTTTCTTTCTTTCTTTCTTTCTAATTATAAAGTGAAAAAGAAAAAAACTTATTTACAAAAAAAAAAAACGATTTACAAAAAAAAAAAACATTTTGGTAGGCGGCACCGACGCTGACTTCTGAAATCAAAGTTTTGTTTCACATTGTAGCGATTTTTATTTTATTAAAAATAAAATATGTATAACGAGACAATCTGGTGAATGTCACATTTTATTTTTAAGATTAACGATACCGCCGAAAGTTGCTCGTCCACCATTAAATAACAAGTCTGTTCCCACAATATTAATGTTTATCGCGATGTTTTCCACTCAGTAAGACAACCTGACGATGAAATAATTGATCGTTAAAAACTGATTTATCTGGAGTACAAAAAGATGGATAGGTAAAAGTTCTGAAATACACTTGTGTTCCAAAACTTATGCTTAAACTAAGTTTGTTCTGCAAACTTTATTATTTCAAAATACCGCACCGGGATTCGTAGAAAAATCACCGGTGTTGCGTTACTCTGAGTCATCTGACAGCCTAAACTGTTGACTCTAGAAACATGAAATTTTGTACAAGAATTTCATAAACAACGAAGGTGAGCACTAAGAAAATATTTTTCATCCTCTAAAAGGGGTTAAATAGAGAATGACAGTGTGTATGGAAGTTAACACTTTTGCTATGATTGTTTTGATGGGGAATCTCGTCAGGCACACGGATTTTCCATTTAATAAAAATCTTAAATTCACTGACAGGTAACGGGCAGCCCAAAATCGCTGAAACATGAAATTTTGCACAAGATTTCCTTAGACACGGTGATTTTTAATTCACTATTAACCTTTCAGGGCCTGAAAGTACACTTGATTATGAGCAACTTTCACTAAAAGCTCAACTCTGAAGTATAGAAAAAATATTAGCTGTTTCATACAATACCTTTAGCCAGTGAATTAAAATATAAAAATAAAAAATATTAAAATCACCGTGTATAATAAAGGTCTAAGAAACGATTTTTCACCCCCTAAAGGAGTTAAACAGTGGATGAAAGTTTGTATGGAATTTATATTTTTGCCGATGAGAAATCTCATTGGGTACGGCGTGTATATACGATTACATAGTTAAGAGCATTTTTCACGGCTCAGACGCAATTTTAGTTTTTTTTTCCTTATTAATAAGATTCCGCTGTCTGTTCGTCTGTCTATCACAGGGCTGTATCTTTTGAACCGTAATAGTAATAGGTTTACAATTGAAATGTTCACAGAGTGTACTACAATGGTCTCTATAACAACAAATAATAAAAATAGAATAATTGTACGGAGGGTTTATCTCCGATGCAAAATTAATATAATCAATTTGATTTTTCCGGTAATTTTACATTCTAAGTTATCCTGTTTCTTGCATATGTTGTCAGCTATAACCAACCCAATTTTCCGATCATTCTGCGAAAACTTATTAAAATGTTTGCATCTGATTTCTAAAAGTTGGAATAAATTTATGGCAAAAACGAACCATGTTATTTTACTGGCATAACAAATATGATGAGCAAACCATTTGTTTACTTACGTAAAAGATTGTTTTCAATTTTTATTTGTAGCACTGTTTATATTATGGAGTAATTATACAAGCATCGAAAGAAATCACTTAGGGTTCACGCTTTATCGCTACATTTACATAAGCTTGCACCAAGGATTGCCACAGACCTAGTGGTAGAAGACTGTGGGCACATTAGGGCCGATTGGGCCGAAAAGTTCTCGAGTGGTAATCACTAATCGTGTACCACAAGGCACAATGTACAGGCCGCACACAAAGTGAAACGATTACCTACTGAAGGTCAGCGTGGCTTTTTCAGGCTTCAAAGACATAGTAATAAAAGCAACCTATTATTGCCCCATTGTAGGGCAAATGCCTCTTCTCATACAAAGAAAGCACGAGCACTGATCTCCATGCTTTAAAAACTCTTTATTATACAGCCTGTTCAGGACCCTACTTTATTTAATCATTCAAACATTTTAATAATCCTACTTCCTACTAATATTAGTACACACGGCTACACATCAAGTTATACATTTCCAGTATAAGCTGAGTTCGCATGGTAAGGGAAATCTTATCCAATACGAGATCAGCATAAACTGGAAATGTATAACTTGATGTGTAGCCGTGTGTACCTGCGCGACCGAGCTCTGCTCTGGTGAAAATAGAGAATGCTCATTTAATAGTAAATGATAAATGATAAATGATTTTATTTCTGTAAGTAGGTTTGTACAAACACTTTTACACGTCAATCATATTTTAAAACTAGATGAGGTCGGCGTTTCCTATCTGACTACTCTGAGAAGAAAGGCCGAAACAAGCTCAGAGGTCTCAGTCTCTTTTAAAGTCCAGACATAATCTTGGTCAGATCATGTGAAGGCCATGTGGATTGGTGTCTGAAGTGGTATTTTGAGGAAAGCACCACACAGATTGAGAGGGCCTGTCCAGTCAGTGCACGCATTTGTCAGTTATCGTGCAGCTCAACTCAGAATTTAAGGAGCTCAACGATTCGACGAACAATACCAAAAAAAGGACATTTGGGTAGACCACTTAAATTACTCAAACTGTCAGACCATGATTAGAACTAACTGAGAAAAAATTAAAAACAAAACAAAAAGGAATGACCCACAGAGTCTTCACATTCACAATAATTAAAATAATAAAATACTTTAAAAGTAAATATTCATGTCATTGTTTATATAAAATTCATTAATGTCAATGTGTATATAAAAACCCGGAAATAATCTTGGTCAGAGCATTTCATTTGAGGACCATGTAGATTTGTGTCTGAAATGGTCTTCTGAGGAAAGAACCATACAGATTTGAGTGGACCTGTCCAGTCAGTGCACGCATTTGTCAGTAATAGTGTAGCTCAACTCAGAACATAAAAGGAGTAAGTATAATATGTTTATATAGTATTATATAGTACCTACTTATTCCATGCTATCATCATGTTGTTGTTGTTTCATGTTGTCATTATTCTCATGCCATTATTCATTATCTTGTTCTAAACTTTGAGCGACTGAGCTCTGCTCGAGTGAAAAAACGAATTTGCCCAGATATGAGACCTACATAGTTAGATTAATTTTTCTCCCCCATAAACGCCTATATTGCAACTTTCATCGAAATCGTTAGAGCCGTTTTCGAGAACGTGAGTACAAATATATATATATATATATCTACGAATAATATATACATAAATATATTTACAAATATTGCTCGTTTAATAGTATAATGACAACGTTTGTAACTCTTTCACGCAAAAACTACTACACGGATTTGGATGAAATTTGGCACGCAGATACTTTTTATCCCGATTTTCCCACGGGATTGAGACTTATGCGGGTGAAACCGCAGAACGCTATTAGTAGACAATATAATAATAATGTAATTAGTAATTTTAAATAGTTTATTATGTACTTTTTAATATTTTTTTATTTAAATGTCTTCATGTTGTGTTACTTTATAAATAATTACATTTCAATACAATGCAAAAATTGTTAATGAAATAAATAAATATACTAACCGAGATAATTTTCTAGACCGTGTCATAGAATATGGTTTCATTTAACAGCGATTCGTCAGCGTCACCTTGTATATAAATTATTAACAGAGTACATTCAAATTCAGACATGTGGCTTAATTAATATAATTCAATAAAGCCTGTCGGTAGTTCGTTACGTAGTTACGATATGACATGTGTTTATGACTGTTAATAAACGAAGGCACATTGCTGGCATAAATTGTAATACATATACAGAGTGTATATGTAGAATAGTTGTAGGGGGATTAGTCAGTCAGCCTCGCTAGACTATTTGAATGAAAATGAAATGAATATTTCATAACTTAGGGATTAATTATGGATATATTTAGTAACCTGTTCCACTTAGTTATTTCTAAAGAGCCATAAAAAAGTCCTGAAAGAAATCGACACGTGTTTCACCTCTCAACGGTGCATCCTTAGGATGACGATTGATTTGTCGCGAACCCGAACATGGCGTGTTGCCACACCGAGCGCATATTAGTATATATAATATATATTTTTTATTATTGTATTTTATTTTATGTCACACCTGAATCAATTGACTAGTATGAATGTATTAAGTTTTAAATTATTATTCAAATGATTTATGGAAATTAGTCTTTTTTCGAAATCTCCGCAATTAACAAGGCCAACTCGAAAAATCGTGGATGAAATTGAAACGTACGATTCTTTAGCGCAAAAAAAAAGATTTGAAATATTTGCTAAGGTGTGTCCTAACATTGAGCGGCAAGAGTTCGGTAGCAACACACGGCGTTTGCAGGACACATTTCTGCCGCGCTCTAGTTAGGATTAAACCGACGATTGTTTGCGCGGCAGTACTGCGCGGCACATCCGAGACACGCTGCGCACTTCAGTTGGCAATTTCAATCTGACTAGCTTTTAATATGTTCAGTCACAATTAGTAACGAATGTTTCTTAAAAAATGTATGTGCGTGGCAGGTAGATAGAAGCGTTCGCGCGCGGCAGTCGTCCAAACACAACGCGGCAGGCCGCGCGCGGCGGCCGCGCACGATTGCCGCTCAATGTTTGGACATACCTTTAGGTACGTACGTACAATAAATTGTCTTCACAGAAGTTATGTGATTTGTGCTATTCATAAATAATCTTACTTTTAGACTGTAGGGCAAATCTTAGTTTTCTTCTATCGAGTTCATGTCGATAATTTCCTGAATGATACGTGACCACCTGTAGAGCTGAGAGATCAACAAGTACGGACTTGTAGCTTCATACCTAAACTACGGAGTGTCGCATCTGTATTAATTTGTGACTCTGACTTTAAAAATGAACTATTGACTACTAACTGCGGTCGATGAGCCCACAAGTCATCAATTTTTGAAGTGAAAACTTCTTTAGGCGGGCATTTTTGAGATGGGAAAACAATTGAACTCGTGACACTGTTACCGACACCACATTTTTGTAAACGCGATTGTGCTCTTTATTTAGGTTACGGATCAATGTTCTATGCAAGTATTTTTACTTTAAAGGTTTTGTAAGTAGTTTTTTAAATTGATCAAGTTTTCACTTCTGTCAGTACCTACTCCCGGAGTGCCACTGTTTTTTTTTGTTTTATCATATTTAGAAATCGATATCCATCGCATCTGCGGAGTTTTGCTAGCTAATTTAACCCTGTGTTATAGATAGAAAATTATCTTCTGCGCGTCGCCGTTGATAGACAGTCTGACACGTTAAGTGACAATGCTAATTCTTTGCGAAAAGCAAAAGCCAACCTTAATTATAACGCTCAGCGTTTTTTTTTTGCCAAGTTGTTTTCAGTGAAAAAGCGGGATTCTTTCGTCGAAAGCGGGACATGGTAAAAAAGCGTAGGTAAATAAACAGAAGTTTTTAAATATTTATCTTTTTATTTAAGTTTTAAGTAACGTTTACGTGACAATAGATAGCAAAAATAGCCATATAAAATGTATTTTAATAAAATGAGATATTTTAAATCAGACCTAAGGATAGGTCCTTAGGTAGTTGAGTCTTCTGAATTAAAAAAAACAAAAAGCAAAAATCAAAGTAAAAAAAGTTTTATTCATAAGAAAAAAAAAACACATAAAATTTTAAACTTTTGTTTGCTTAATGTAATTAAACTAAATTACGCACGCAACGCAACTCACTAGGTACTTGCTCACTACTTTCCAAGCACTTAAACAAATGCAATAGGTATTCATTATTCCTTCGTACGTTTTCGCAAAATATAAATTTATAAACAAATGGGAATAAGAAAAGAGTGAAAGAGATCATGTCGCGGTCGCAAACACCGATTGCGTGACGCACCCCTCTCTCTCCCGCGCGCTTATCTTCATTACTACGCGCCGGGTGGCGGCCAGTCCACACCTTGTCTGTGCTACCCGGCCACGCTTCCTCAGGGCCAGGCCACACGGTGCGGCACCGCACCGCACCGCATTACTCCACACCGCACTGGCGGCCACACGAGCAGTGCGGCGTCGCAATGTTCTTACGGCGACGCTGCGGCACCGCAACAGGCTTGGCTTGGCTTGCCCAGCCATTTTTTTGTATGATATACACGTAATTATCATCAACGAGCGTACCGTATGGCATACCATACATTTTTATATGTAGGAAACCGTTGCGGCACCGCTCAGGCGCCGCGCCGGAGCCGCACCGCACCGTGTGGCCTGGCCCTCAGCATACTGCACACACGGTCGAGTTATTCTCGAAAAGCGGGACTGAGCCTGTCCCGCGCGGGAAATTTAAATTTGATTAAAAAATCGGGACGTCCCGCCAAAATCGGGACGTCTGGCAACGCTAACGCTACAAGAGGTTATTTGGCGCGTGGCAAAAATCAAAAAAATCAAACTAACGCCGCCATATGGTTTTGTCTATATAATTTCTGTAACAATTTGGCAAATGTTTATCAGTGGCGCCTGTCAATGTCATTCAGGTGCCAAAAGATCCTTGTAGTACCATCGGGCTAACGCTTAAGACGCAGATATAGGACAGTGACCTTGAATGGTTAGCTTGCGTGTTCTGTACTGAGCTCACGCAACGCGTCGTACGTCCAGCCAGTAATAGGACTCGCCCATCAAGGAGCGCTGTCCCAAATTAGACGCATTATTAATTTATTACACGTAAAACAAAAAGTATTTTAATAAAACACGTATACTAAAAGATCAATAATTTAATTATCTTTAAAATGGTGAAGTTTTCAAAAAAATATGCTTGATAGATTTTGCGTCATTCTTAGTTTTTTATTCGCGTTAGACATAACTTTACAAATTATTTTCACTATGTAATATAAACATAATCGAAAATATGTCTATATTAAAATATTAAGAAAATGCTTTTATTTAACATATATTTTTTCCAAATCACTAACACTACTCGTTTAGACGTCATCTTCAGTATAAAATCATTAAAAGTCGGTTATCGTCCCCTTAACTAGCAATTTGAAAACAAAATCCTGTGCACACGACCCTTTTTTTTCGTACGTAAACAATACTATAGCGGCCGAGCGCTGCAAGCAAGAATAGTCCTTACAGTGTACATATATGCGTTTCTTCGATAGTACATATTCTAGAGTGCGCGCCACGAAAGCAGGCCGTCGGATAATTGTGGAACATTTTTTTAAATGAAATAACATAGACGCCGCGTCAAATGGACTTCAGTGATGGCTCGGATTCTAGGTTGGGCCAAATGTCCACCTAACATTTTTATAAATTTTTAGGGTTCCGTACCTCAAAAGGCAAAAAATGGAACCCTTATAGGATCACTCGTGTGTCTGTCTGTCTGTCCGTCTGTCACAGCTAATTAACTCCGAATCTAATGGACAGATTAAGTTGAAATTTGGTACACGTATGTATTTCTGTGACCCAAACATGAACGTGTAACGTAAATATATGAATATTTAATGTGGGGGTCACTTTTAGGGCGCAAATAAGAAACAAAAAATGCAGTCCGTACCGTGTGACTTATCAAATGAAATGTCTTGTTGCGGACCTCAACAACTTTTTAATATTTTTTTTAACTTTTAAAGAAATTATTAGGAAAATATAGGTATGAAAATTGACCATTGACCCTTATCTCCGAAAAGATTGAGCCAAAAATTTTGAAAAAATACAGAGAATGGTTGTTTACTCATATATTACTGTAAGAATTCTATGGTCTTAATATAACGTGGTAAATCTCTCAATATAGTGCGACCGACACGCACTTGGCCGGTTTTATTTAGTACTTCTTCAAAACCTTTTAAATCAGGAGTACCTACCTAATTTGAAAGTTGAAAAAAAAAACTTTCAGACAAAGGAGGCAATTTAGCAAGTAGGTATATTTGCTCAATTACCTCCGATGTCTGAAAGTAAGCTAAGTTGCCTGTATTTGTTCTCAGTTTTCCAACTTGGGTTATTGACGTAATTTGGTCTAGTTTGGAAAAAAGGTCAGATGGTGGTACTGTTAAGTAGGTCCTAAGTATTTACTATTCATCTTCGACGGAATGCTTCAAACCTACTTTAATAAAAAAAAGTTTGGCTTTAATAATGAATGGCCAATTAGAAAACAATGAAAAAAAAAACGTTTATTTACGGTAAACATGACGCAAAAATTTAACACAAAAATGAGAAAAGGTTGGGGGAAGCATGCGTCACATCCATGCAAATCGGCTATCCGGCGCTGACGTAATGACGTCGACCGGTGCAACATACAAATATAAAGATGCTGTACCAGTACAACGTATTACCATCACCAATAATACCGTAATTATCATCTTTCAGCCACAAGGATTTCCCCAAGCATTAACACAAGAATCGGTTCTGTGCAGCCCACATCCAGTGAAATTAACTAATTTTATTACTAATTAACGTAATTTTTTTTTCTATTTGGCGTCTTATTTATAAATTTTACAATTATTGTAAAAAAAAATGAAAAAAATACAGATTTTTGCTCAAAAAACATGTTTATATTCAATTGACGGTAGTTTTTTTCTCAATTTTCATTTTATGTGTAGGACGGCTAATTATTTCCAATCATTATGGAGTTTGTTTCATCACGATAGATGATTTAGTTTAAAAGTTACACAGTTTTGTTACAATTTTTTTTTAATTCCATAAAAAGTATAAAAAACATATTTAGATTTATAAATATTTTTTCTGTCGTTAAAATTAAGCATAGATTCCCTCATTTCGATAATGTGCACATTATGAAGAATCACACTGTACGTTAAATTAGAGCATTTTCTTAATAGCTTAATCTGTGAATATTTTAGAAGTATGTATAATTACATAGTGTTATTAAGTTGTAAAGTTGTGTCTAGTGCGGATAAAAAACTAAGAATCGTATTTTTCTGAAACCTTCACCATTTTAAAGATAATTTAATTATTTATCTTTAAATATACATGTATTATTAAAATTCATTTCTACTATCTAATTTGGGACAGCGCTCCTTTATGGGCGAGTCCTATTACTGGCTGGACGTACGACGCATTGCGTGAGCTCAGCACAGAACACGCAAGCTAGCCACTCAAGGTAATTGCATTAAGTTGCGTCTTAAGTTGGTTTCTTGAATAACGGAACTATCCTGCGTTCGCAATTAATTTTCTAAATATGTAAACAAACACATGTTTTTTGGAGAAATAACAAGCCAAAGGAGCTGATGGCGTTCTGTAGTTTCTATCTACTCCCATGGAAAGGATGTTACCTACTTTGCTATCCACACAATTGACAAGAAAATGAAGTTGATATTGGTTGCAGAAATTACATCAATTTGGAAACAATAATTTGAATAGAGAATACATACCGAAGGAGTGCAACACATTTCTGAATTTCGTGTTCTTCTAAACTTTTAACGACCTTGATTGCCAATTGATTCACACTTATAAAAATAAATCCAATGGAACAAATTGTATAACATTTCTCTTTTCAACACTTCTTCTTGTTATCTGTTTATATTTTATAGAATACACATTGATTATCTACCCACTTCAGCTGTAAAATTCGAAAGAATATTATCTGAATCTAGTAAAGCTGTCACAATATTTTCATACAATATATTATTCCGATAAATCTGGTAAATTCACGTGCTGAATACACACGTGGCTTTTGATGCGTGGGCTTTTTAGAAAAATATTTTTGATTTTCAGTTTACTTATAGTTCAGAGATTTGAGTAGCGTCAGGGAAAATAATGTACTGTCACGAACCGTGACAGTACATTTCCCCTCGTAGAGTTCGTTTTCACTTTTATTTACATAGATTTCGCTCCGTGTCTCACGAAGCGAAAGCTGTGTAAATAAAACTAAAATGCTGTTCGTTGGAAAGCATATCATTTGAGAACGGCTGGACCGATTAGTCTATTTTTTGTTTTAATATATTCGTAATAGTTCGGATTAGGTTTTCAGTTAAATAAAAAATGGACAGATGAATGGAATTTTATGTATTTTACTTTCTCTTTACTTCTTACACACGGTGTCTACATCTCTTTTTATCCTCTGTCTTAACGCAGGTATGCTGGAAGAGATTTCATTAGAAATAAGCATCACCTTTGTACGTATTTTTCTGTTCCTTTTGTCTTGTCTGTGTATTATTTGTGTGTACATAAATGGTTAAATAAATAAACATTTTCCGAAAAAAAATCAAATTCGGAAAAAACGAAACGTTCTTTTTGTATGGAATTTTTGTATGATTTGTTAAAATTTTAAGATTCCAACATCTGTCGGGTCAGCTAGTCTAAACGAATGTTACCTAAACTAATATTTTTATAAATACAGAGTTTTTTTTTGATTTTTGTATGTTTGTTTGAAGTATTTAGCAAGTAACATAGGCTATATTTTATCGACTTCCACGTGAACGAAGTCGCTAGTAGAAGTTAGTTGATAATACATTTTCAACACTCCTTTCCCACATTTCGGGCGCATGTCACCTTTTAAAACTGTCAGTTTCATACAAAATGTTGGCAATAATATTAACTTGTCTGCAAAAAAAAACAGGGTGCAAGTAAAAATTAACCTTCAGGTGCTTAAAATTTTCATTCCTTGACTGTAACTTCGAGATCATGGCTAAGTAATAACAGCCGCATGGGTCGATCCAACAGGTTAAGCTACGCTTGCCGGGGTTTGTCCGTGGATGGGTGACCATTTTTACATATCGAGACTCCTCCGTGTCACGGAAAGCACGTTAAGCCGTTGGTCCCGGCTGTCATTCTTGGATCTTTGACAATCGTTACGGGTCGTCAGAAGCCCGAAAGTCTGACAGCCAGTCTTACCAAGGGGTATCGTGTTACCCATTACTGGGCTGTGGAGGTCAGACAGGCAGTCGCTCCATGTAAAATACTGGTATTCAGCTGCATCCGATTAGACTGGAAGCCGACCCCAACATTGTTGGGAAAAAGCTAGGCAGATTGATTTTTGGTGTTGTGCTCTGTAGCCACGCCACCGTATATTTTTTTATTTTGATATAACCCATTTTTATGTACGGCTGACGGTCATGACGTACATGCATTTTTTGTGAATGTACGACTTTTAATTTAAAAGAAAAAAGTAAATTAATGTGGCGTTGCTGCGGAAAATTCTCTGTAGCCACGCCACCTGTAATCAACATTTGTAGATACAATTTCAGCTATTTCTCTGAAGTTATATAATGTACGAACGCTGTGTATTATGTACACGTGATAAGTATGAAAAAATATGTTAATTCTAAAGTCTAATTCAAAACTCACAAATTGTCCCTTTTAGTGTAGGTATTAAACTAATATATTTTAGCGATTACTTTGGATTGACCAGGAAAATAAAAATAAACAGATTTCATAAATAGAAGTTATTTATTATAAACCCGTGTTATAACAATGGTTACAAAATATTTTACCTTTATAATAATTACCTGGAAAAGCCTGGATCCTGGTCTTGGGGGCTCTCCGGCCTCGACTAAGGGCTCCTAAGCGCATGTATGGAGAGGGGATAGTTCCTACTTCGTTGGAAGACGGGGAAACTGGTCCTCATCAGGAAGCCGGGACGCCCAGCGGACTCTTCGTCCGCCTATCGGCCCATTGTGCTGTTCGACGAGGTGGGCAAGCTCTTTGAAAAAGTCATTGCAGACCGCCTCGTCGGGCAGCTGGTGCGGGTGGGGCCGGATCTGGCGGAGAGCCAGTTCGGTTTCCGCAGGGGGCGCTCTACGGTGGATGCCATCACGCGCGTGCGGGCCCTCACGACGGGGGATGCTGTGGCCCGGGGTGGGGTCCTCTTGGTGGTGTCTCTAGACATCGCCAATGTCTTCAACACCCTGCCCTGGAGTTGCATCAGGGAGGCACTCCGGTATCACCGGATGCCGACCTACTTCTGTCGTGTGGTCGAGGCTTATCTGACGGACAGGGCCGTCATCTACTCCGGTCACCAGGGAGAGTGGAACCGGCAAGAGATGTCGTGCGGTGTCCCACAGTGATCGGTCCTGGAGCCGCATCTGTGGGACATCGGATACGACTGGGTGCTGCGCGCCGACCTCCCTAGCGGCGTCAGCGTCGTTTGTTACGCTTACGATACGTTGGTCCTGGCGCAGGGGAAGTCGTATCAGGCGGCGGCCGACTTAGCGACACGTGGGGTTGCGACAATCGTCAACAGGTTGAGACTCGAGGTGGCCCAGCACAAGTCTGAGGCCATGGGTTTTCATGATCCTTGGAATGCGCCATCGTCAGGTTCCCAGGTGATAGCGGGAGGGGTTCACATCGGTGTCGAGTCGATTATGAAGTTTCTGGGACTCGTCCTCGACAGCCGGTGGAATTTTGTCGAACATTTCCGACGTTTGGCTCCCAGACTGGAGCGGGCCGGGGCTGCCTTGAAGCGGCTCCTGCCCAATCTAGGGGATCCAAACGCCTCCTGCCGGAGGCTTTACGCGGGGGTCGTGCGGTCCATGGCCCTTTACGGTTCACCGGTGTGGGCGCATTCTTAGAGGCTGCGGCCAGCCCGCTGGTTGAACGCGTCCTAGAGGGTCATGGCCATCCGGGTAGCCCGAGGATACCGCACGGTTTCCTGGGAGGCGGCGAGCCTACTTGCCGGATTACCGCCATGGGATCTGGAGGCAAAGGTCCTCGCGCACATTTGATAGTGGCGCGAGGGGGCGAAACGCCGGGGCTTAACTCCGCTGCCGCGAGAAATCACGGCACAGCGGGCATAGCTCCGGCGGGATCTCATGGCGTCATGGAGAGTGCGATTGTTGCAACCCATCACTGGGCACGCCACAATTGCGGCGATAAGAGGAGTGGCTAGAGAGGCGCCATGGCGTCCTCACCTTCCGCCTGACGCAGGTCTTCACCGGACACGGCTGTTTCGGGAGGTTCCTGTTCAGGATAAGGTGGGAGGAAACGCCAGGGTGTCACCATTGTGTGGATCGCCCGGAGGACACGGTGGAGGTCTGCCCGGCTTGGGCGGAGCATCGCTGTGTCCTCGTGGAGGCGATCGACGGAGGGAGAGGCAATATTCGCGTCCTCACGCCCCTAACCGCCACAGAAGGAGACGCCCTGGGCTTCGGGAATCGCAGGCCGATTTCTGGTCACCGTAAGCGCGGGCTTGTGGACGGTGAGCAATGGGTAGCTCGCCGTCTGATAAGGACTAAGCCCGGGTCGACGGCGCGTTGTGTTCCACACGCGCCTCAAAGAGATGTCAGCAGAATTGACGGGGTCTATTTGATAATTACCCACCCAAAAAAAAAGGGCTTTTTATGGAAAAGTATGTACAAATTATATAATTTCGGACAATTTCGTATTTTTTTTAAATTGGATTTAAATATATCTCTATGGAAACCGAACTGGGTCTCCGCCAGATCCGACCCGGTCTGCAATGACTTTTTCAAAGAGCTTGCCCTCCTCGTCGAACAGCACAATGGGCCGATAGGCGGACGGAGAGTACGCTGGGCGTCCCGGCTTCCTGATGAGGACCAGTTTCCCCGTCGTCCAAAGAAGTGGGAACTAGCCCCTCTCCATACATGCGCTTAAGAACCCTTAGTCGAGGCCGGAGAGCCCCCAAGGCCAGGATCCAGGCTTTTCCAGGTAATTATTATAAAGGTAAATCTGTTTAGTTTTATTTTAATTTTCCTGTCAATCCGAAGTAATCGCTAAAATGTATTAGTTTAATACCTACACTAAAAGGGACAATTTGTGAGTTTTGAATTAAACTTTAGAATTAACATATTTTTTCATACTTATCACGTGTACATAATACACAGCGTTCGTACATTATATAACTTCAGAGAAATAGCTGAAATTGTATCTACAAATGTTGATTACAGGTGGCGTGGCTACAGAGAATTTTCCGCAGCAACGCCACATTAATTTACTTTTTTCTTTTAAATTAAAAGTCGTACATTCACAAAAAATGCATGTACGTCATGGCCGTCAGCCGTACATAAAAATGGGTTATATCAAAATAAAAAATATACGGTGGCGTGGCTACAGAGCACAACACGATTTTTGACTGTAACTCCAAAAAATATCACAGAGGAATGTTACGTTACGTCACATAAAATCCTGCATCGCGCAAACAGAATTTACCGCGCAATCAACATACATATAACTCCCGACGTCAATCGTCGGGCAGTTTCCTTCCCGACCCTTGCTCGAAAACGAGGTGCCAGCAGTTGTTGCAGCTTTAAATACCCCGCATAATAATCATGATGAAAATCTAAGTTTGATCCAGCCTGTCCCCTCTTGCTGTCCTCCCCTCAGCGATGCCCTAAGCCGAGGTTCGTACCCCACAGGGGGTGCCCTTAGCGAGCACTCGCTTGATTTTAATTTAGAATAGTTTAAAAGATCCTGGCTGGAGGCTCTAAGAGTAGAAGCTTAAGGCCACCACAGGAAAAGTCCGGTTAAGCAGCCAAGACCTTAGTGGTCAAAACAGCGGCAGGCCATAGTCAAAAAAAAAAAAACATTTGCCCACCAGACGCGACACCCGTCTGATCAGAGAATCCTCCCTTTTCTATAGAGGATGAGTGAACTTTACACCCTGTTCCTTATACTTCTGTAACGTGTTGTACTGCCGACCTTACGAAAAGTGCAATAACTAGGTTAAACCGGTACCCTAATTGCGTAATACAACACAATCACAATCTGTTCCGATTTGAAACAGATTGCTAATCCATTGCTTCATAAGATGAAAAAAAAATCTGCTCAGCAACGTTAGTAATGAATGTTGTTGAACTGTCAAAAAAAAACACTACAAAGTGAAAAATAACTTTAATTTTGGAAGTCGGTGTCTTGGGTTTTATATTTTCGTTTTTTGCAACCGACTTCCGAAATTAAAGTTATTTTTCAACTTGTAGTGTTTTTTTTTGGAAGTCGGTTGTTTTTTTTTGTAAAAAGTTTTTATTTTTCACTTTTTGTTGTGATACCTACCACACACACATTCGAATACCACTACCTGCTACCAGTGACAGGAACTTATCATATCATCTACATACTATTACTAAGTGGGAAAAAAATACGTATTTTGTAGCTAACTCAATAACTACCCAAGCAAAGTTAATAAAATTTATATGGGACCAATTTGAGAGCATACCCTTTAAAAAAAAAAAAGAATTTTCAAAATCGGTCCACAAATGACGAAGAAATCGGTGGACATAAACAATAAAAAAAAAAATAATAAACATACGCGACGAACATAACCTCCTCCTTTTTGGAAGTTGGTTAATGAAACAAATTTGTCATAATCGTTTACGAAAATAAGTTACGCAACTAGGGTAGTGCTTATTTTTAAATAATTCGCTTTTATTTTTCTATTTCGAAGCGACGCGAACGTTCACAAAAGCGTGCGATTTCTTGAGAATTTCATTCCCACGTCAGTTTTCGAAGGACCCACATAAGAGGAAGTTTCGGACGACTTTTATTACCATACAACAGATCAAGTTAAGTGGTAAATGATACCTGTATCTACATTGAATTGACTCTGTTGAGCGACTGGCTTTAAAAATGAATGGTATTAATATTTATTACTCTTTATGTGTTCAAAAGGGGCTAATGACTTTTTTATTTCGAATGTACGTATTTTATTATGAAGCCTTTTGCAAAAATTCTGATAAATAAACTTATTATATAGACGATTTTTCCAGAAATTTAATAATTATTCGATTTCTCAACAAATCGTCTGATTCGTTTTTTAAACGGCTTAAAAAGGTGAAAGTTCTCAATTAGTCTGTACTTACACAATATATATATATATATTTTTTTTAAAGTTTGGGCATAATTTCTTCGTTTGTGAACCGATTTTAATCATTTATTTCATTTGGTAGGGAGGGGAAACTTGCTCGGTGGTCGGATATAAATTTTATTAACTTTGCTTGGATAGTTTTTCAATCATATGAATTTAATCCATGTGTTCGTTGATGATGTTATAAAATCTTCTGCCACTGTTATTTACATAACAAGTACCTACTGGTATACGAATTGGTATGGGGTAGGTACACACGGCTACAAACAAGCTATACATTTCCAGTTTATGCTGATCTCGCATTGTATAGGATATCCGTACAATGCGAGGTCAGTTTATACTGTACCACAATTAAAAGGTGAAAAATAAAAATCTTTTTACCAAAAAAAAAAACACAATAACCTTAATTTTAGAATTCGGTGGCAAAAAACGAAAATAGTTCGATTTCCGAAATTAAAGTTCATCATCATCATTTCAACCGAAAGACGTCCACTGCTGGACATAGGCCTTCTCCAAGCATCGTTACTTCAACTGGTTATGTGCTTCCTGTAGCCAACGTATTCCTGCGACCTTCACAAAGTCATCGTTCCAGTGTTTTTTTTAAGTTTTTTTTTTATTATATGTATATTATAAGTATTGGTATGTTTGAACATATTTTTTTTATCACCGGTACTTTGGAACGCAGACGATTTTTGCTTACGGTTGAATGGCCCGCGGTCCATTCACTTTGGGCCGTTCGGACTAAATGGCCCAAATTTTACTTCTTTATAATAATAAGTATAGATCATTTGAACTGAATCCTTACAGAAATGATAGATTGCTCTCTAAAGTAAAGTTATAAATGATGCATTTTAATAATATCTACCCATACCCCACTGTGGGGCAAAGCCTTGTAATTTAATTTAAAGGTATTATTTGCATGCAAATAAGCAAAATAAAGTGGAACCACTTACGTTTAAGACTTTATGTACCATATTTTATTCAAAATAAAGATATTCATATTCATCAAAGTTCTTATTTGTGATTCTAGAGAAAAATATATAAGAAGGCTTATGTTATTATGATTGAGTTTTTTTCATTAGGTAGCACTTATTTTAACTTTGATGAGTTTGTGAAATTACTGAGCATAGAAAACGTGTGAAAACTGAGAATGAGTGTGTTGATCGACACGCAGTTTTTGACGTTGACTTAATGAGTCGTTTGGACCGTCAAGGGGATTAAGATTATTATTTTGATTTTACCTACAGGAAAAGTTTTTGAGATGGAACTTTCCTAGCTAGCGACGAAAAACGAGTTGGCGAGCAGCAAGCAGCGAGTATGTAGTTCTGATAGTTTTGTCGCTGGGCTATCAGTGAGTGCCCGAGTGCGACGCCGCGCCGATTACTCGCACCACTCGCTCGAGGCGAAATTACCGCTGTTTGGTCTCTTGACGTGAGTTCTGACCGCCAAGCGAGCATCGCTGAGTGAATATTATCTTTGATAGCTCTTGTCGCCCAGTGACAAACTAGTGGAGCGAGTCTTCGCCGGCGGTGTGAATAGTCAGCGATCAACTATTAATATATGCATTTCTTTTGTTTACACGGAATGTATATCTATTGTACGTTTCTTGAGCGAGAAACTAGCCGATAGTTAGTCGCTTCCTCGCCGGAGTACAGTGGGTAAAAATGGACAAAAATCTCGCACGGACACAAATTTAACTGTAACGCATTAATTTTTGTTTTGAACTATTCAGGATAACCTACTTCAACAATGGAACTGCGACCAGACTGTAAAATAAAAAAAAATGTTACTTGGCACAGCAACAAGTAAAGTAAGTATTTTCACCAAAAATTAATGGAACATCAAACATCAATCACCTTTTAAAGTTTTCCAAGGTTAACTTTTTAATTAGTAAAATGCCTTCACCATGTTATTATCAGCCGATATGATGATGAAGGCATCTTACTTCTTAGCAAATTAATTTTAGGAAGTGTGAAAGAGGATGGGAGTTTTAAGGATTTTAAGAGCGTTTATTCTGAAAGTGGGCAACGTCGCAAATAAATGTCAAATATTTCGCTGTTTTGATTAATTTGGCAATATTACTGTATGGAAATAAGAAATGTGGCTAACTAATTCCCTAGAATATTAATAATGAATTGCAATCATAACACTGAATTTGATACACCTAGCTTCTGATGTTTCATAAGTGCCCTTGTAGGTTTATGTGAAATAAAATATTATGAATTTGAATTTTATTTGATGTTGTAACAATTTTAGGTGTAAAAAAGGCATTTGGAAAGTTTCCAAATACTTTTTTTACATCTAAAACTAAATATTCGGTATTACGATATTAATTATTGCATTTCATTATTAATATTCTAGGGAACTAGTTAGCCACATTTCTTATTTCCATACAGTAATATTGCCAAATTAATCAAAACAGCGAAATATTTGACAGCTATTTACGACCGACGTTGCCAACTTTTAGGATAAACCCTCTTAAGAAACGTATTGAGACAGTTTGGACACACAGAATGGATTGTCTCTCATACGAAATCTTAGTCGTTATAGTATTGATATGTGGCTCTATTGACTAATGAGTTTACTGACCATTGGCCTAGAGTGCACCCGTATCAAACACATATCGTGATGCTCGGAGTTGCAAACCGTAAAAATACTTTAAGACGCAGATATATGCCAGTCCCCTTGAGTGGTTAGCTTGCGTGTTCTGTACCGAGCTCACGCAACGCACGTTCGTTGTACGTTCAGCCAGTAATAGGACTCGCCCATCAAGCACTGTCTTAATAAAACACGTATACTAAAATATTAATAGTTAAATTACCTTTAAAATGGTGAAGGTTTCAGAAAAATACGCTTGATAGATTTTGCGTGATTCTCAGTTTTTTATCCGCGTTTGACATAACTTTACAAATTAATTTCACTATGTAATATAAACATATTTCAAAATATGGCTATATTAAAATATTCAAAAAATGCTCTACCTAATTGAACATAAATTTTTTCCAAATCATTAACACTACTCGTTCAGACGTCGTCTTCAGTCTAAAATCATTAAAAGTCGGATATCGTCGCCTTAACAACTCAATTATACCTGCCTACAATCCCAACACCACCCGTAACTATGTACCTAGCTCAGAAGTTTGTTTACTGTACCCGTGACTCAGTGAAAACATAGTTGATACCCACGTCAATTGAAACGTAGCTTTTCTAAAGGAATTTAAAAACATTTATTTTGCTTTAAGAATTTATCACAACCTACGCGAATGAATATATTGTAATGTAAGCAATATCCGATGTATTTATGTTTTTCGCCATTTTGGATTCGATGTCAGGGTTGCTGGGTTAGTGTTGTGACCCGATTTGAGTTGTTAAGAATACATTGGTTTACCATTGTTGCGAAATAAGCATTATCGATGTTGATAAAGTGTGTTCTGATATTTTTGTTTAGATTGGCGTTGGTACGAGTATACATGTTGCAGTCAAAAGTACTTTTAACTAGTAAAATCAGTCAAAAGGAGTTTTGACTGAACTGGTTGGTTGAATTGAAAAGGGTATGCTGAGATGGTTTGGGCATGTTGAGAGGATGAATGAAAAGCGACTAACAAAAGGTATTTTCAAGGCTGATGTAAAGGGAAAGGCCGGGCGGGGACGCCCTAGGAAGACATATACTGACCTTATTGGTGACGTTTTTCAGAAAGGCCAGGTGCGTAGTACTCGCAACCGGCGTGCGTGTTTTACCAGATGTATGAACGTAAACGAGGCAAAAGGAGTATGTAAGGATCGTAGCAGGTGGCGTTCTGTAGTTTCTGCCTACCCCCATGGGAAGAAGGCGTGAGTTTATGTATGTATGTATGTGGTTGGTCAAAAGTTGAATGAAATAACAGTCAAAAGTAATGGCAAATATTTATACGTTTAATTCATTGTATCTATAAATTTGTTTATTTTACAATATTTAAACAATAATTGTATTTTCCATTTAACAAAACTAAAAATATAATATCCTAACTTAACTAAAACTATTAGTAAACTAAAATATCGAAACACTAGGGCCGTGGGGTCCGAAGTGCTCACGGTCTGTTCAATGAAATCTCCAAACGACTGGTTGACACTTCCCGTGACTCAAGGACTGGCTTTTACCTCGGCCAGAGGCTAAGCATTGCCATACAACGTGGTAATACCGCCAGTCTCTTGGGTACATTACCAGTCGACAGTGATGCGGAGGAATTTTTCGACGCGATATTTTAGTTTACCTACTAATAGTTTTAGTTAGGTTAAGATATTATATTTTTAGTTTTGTTAAATGAAAAAAACTTTTTATAGAAAAACACCACCGACTTCCAAAAAAAAACACTACAAAGTGAAAAATAACTTTAATTTCGGAAGTCGGTGTCTTGGGTTTTGTGTTTTCGTTTTTTGCCACCGACTTCCGAAATTAAAGTTATTTTTCACTTTGTAGTGTTTTTTTTGGAAGTCGGTTGTTTTTTTTTTCACTTTTTAGTTGTGGTACCTACCCCACACACATTCGAATACCACTACCTGCTACCAGTTAAAAAAATAATTTTAAAATTCGGTCCACAAATGACGGAGAAATCGGTGGACATAAATAAAAAAAAAAAAAAAAACAAACATACGCGACGAACATATAACCTCCTCCTTTTTGGAAGTCGGTTAAAAATAATTTTATTTAATGTTTTGTGTAGGATGTTACTTTGCATACTGTTGTATAGAATCAAATCTAACTGAACGGAGAGGAGGCGCAACAAACTTCCCAATAGCACAGCTGTGCTGCTGGGGAGTTTGCTGCGCCACGTCTTCTTCCCAGCTAAAGGCACTAGGAAGTGGTGAAAGGTGGGCGTTTTGAGGAACTGTCTTATGTTGTTTTGAAGTTCAAAAAGTACTGATTCTCAGCTTAGTTTGAATAAATGACTATTGATTTCATGTTTTGATCGTGGTTTTCGTGTTTATGAAGATTAAAAACTTTCATGGTTGTGATTAAGATATTAAGTGTTAATGTACGAGGCTTAGCATAATCAGCCCAATGCGTTTCCTGCTGGGACTTAGGTCACCTTTCTGTGAGAGGGAGTGGGCCATAATCCACCACGCGGGCCCAGTGCGGGTTGTTAGATGACACATGTCTTCGAATTTTTGGTTCTAGGACATGCCGGTTTCGTCACGATGTTTTCCTTCACCGATTTGAGAGCAGTGGTGTTGAAATAAATTATACAAAGTAAAACGTCTGCCTGGGTTCGAAACCATGGTCTACGACACGTATGTAAGTCGGGGCCGTTCTCACTGGGCTACCACTGCTCCACTTACGAGCGAGGCTTATTTGGTAATAATAATTATGGAGTACTGCGAATTTACTAACTGGATGCAGCTGAACATCGTATTTTGCATGGAGCGACTGCCTATCTGACATCTACAACCCAGTAACTGGGTAATACGATACCCCTTGGTAAGACTTTGTCAGACTTTCGGGCTTCTGACGACCCGTAACGACTGTCAAAGATCCACGAATGACAGCCGGGACCAGCGGCTTAACGTGCTTTCCGAGGCACGGAAGAGTTTCTGTATGTAAAGATGGTCACATATCAACAGACCGACCTGATGGATCGAACTGAGCGGCTGTTATTACTTAGCCACGAGCTGCGGAATTTGATTTTGAAAAATGAACAGGTACTTATTACAAGCAGTTTTTGATGTATTACTCACATAATTTATGATTTTTGCGCGATACTGGTGCCGATTCCTTTATTAACAAACTAAACTAAATTTAAGTTCAGTGCATCTTTTTCTTTCTACTTCATTAAGAAAAGGACAGAAGATAGACTTTAGTTTAGTCCTGTCAAATTAATCAGCGCTTGACGTAAATTGACGTAATTTTAGTAGGCAACGTAATTTTAGGAATCACGTCTAAACTTGTATGGAGTAGTGACAGGCGCTGATTAATTTGACAGGACTAAACTAAAATTTATCTTCTGTCCTTTTCTTAATGAAATAGAAAGAAAAATATGCACTGAACTTAAATTTAGTTTAGTTTGTGAACAAGGGAATCGGCACCTATGTGTTTGTTTACCAATAATGCAGTGATTTATTTAATTATACAGGATGCTACTCAGTTAATTCCTCTTGTAGCCTTGAATTTAGGATTCTGTCTGGTGATTGGTAATTAGCGTATCCCTCTTCCTATAAAAGTAACGTTGCCGGTGGAATGTGGGAGATCGTTTTCATTAACCCTTACCTTCGTCTACGTGAACAAAGGTGTGACTGGCAATATTGGGAGCCTAAAATCGGGCATGCACATCGCAGAAATGACTGGTTGTTAGGTTTCACAAGTGTAGGTGTTTCAATAAAACACGGTAGTTCCTATTATTGGTATTAATGTATACGGCAGGTGCTCGCTCGGCTCGCTGGCTCAGTGAGCCGAGCGAGCACGTTTGAGCGAGGCGGGTGTCATGCAGCCTGTATTGCTTAAATAGCTGTGCAATGGACCTACATCAAGCTGGTTAATCAATAGGGGACTTTTTGCGCAGTGAAATAAACAAAAAAGATTATTATTTTTTCAATAATTTGAATGAAAATTCCATTCAAAAAGGTGACAGATACGTTAAACACATTTGAAAAGTACAACAATTTTATTTGACTTTTAAATGTTTTATGTATTCTAAAACGTCACTCAGTCATCCTACTTTTTTGAAAGTAGATTTCCGTTGAGAATAGTTTGAAACCGCAGTTTTTATTCAAAATTCATGTCTAAGCATACATAGTTCTGGGAACAGGCTTTCGTACTAATGCAATTAAAGGAGGTACTACGTCACAACGCAATAACTTCAAGAATTTCCTCAAGAAGCCTAAGGCTGCGGACACGAAACCAGCGACAAAGACCGATGGCCGAGCGGGGCGGTGGCGATGGAACAATTTTGTACCGTCGCGTCGCCACCACCCCGCTCGGCTATTGCTCCTCGCCGCTGGTTTCGTGTTCGGGTTATCGTCGCCAATTTTTGCGATGCGACGTCGCAAAGCGTTTATAAGTGTGTTTATACCTTTAGATTTCACGATACTGAACTGCCTCGTTGGTCTAGTGGTCGCAAGCGCTACTGCTGAGCATGAAGTCCTGGGTTCGATTCCCGGGTCGGGCAAAGTGTTATTGGGTTTTTCTATCTGAAATTTCTCAATAGCAGCTTGGAGTCTGGATTTGTGCCCGGTTGATGGCAATAGGCTCGCCCCCTATTACATGGGACTTAAACATAACTGGCGAAATGTGGGTGTACCTGCTACAGGGACACCTCTGCCCAACCCTTCGGGGAAACAAGGCGTGATGTTATGTTATGTTATTTCACGATATAAAATCGCCAGCAAGTCCTATTTGAATACCGCATATACTTTCATTTGCGTTTAGTAAAAAGCTGTTATTTTGGCATTTCAAATTTCATTTTCAAATAGCCTTTATTAGCAATCTTAAAACTAGTTTTACAGTTTATATAAATTAAAGGGTTAGACATCCATCAGAATTCTCCAGACTGCTTTGCTCTTTAGCATAGGCCTCCCCCAGGCTTTTCGATATCTCACGATCGTGAGTTTTTCTCCTCCATGTCCCTCCCGCAGTAGTTCTTAAATCGTCTTCCCATCTTTGAAATGGTCTCCCTCTTTTCCTATTCCCTTCTCTGGGATACCATTCTGTTACTTCTCCGGCCCACCTTCCGTTTTTACCCCTGATGACGTGACCTGCCCATTTTAGTTTTTTATTGTGTAAGTCACGATTGCTACGTTTGTTTTTCTTCTCATAAGATTGAGATTTAATTTGCCTTTTTTCTTTATGTTTAGCATGTTCCTTTATAGTGTTGTGTTGATATGTTTCCAATCTATTTATGTTTTCTTTTGTAAGGGGCTACGTTTGTAAGGGGAACCGTAGGTCATACTAGGAAGAATGCATTCTTCCACAGACAATTAATTAGTGTGTATAGATTGAGGCTAACTGTTGTATATTAAATTAATGTAAAATTAAAAAAAAAAAACAAAATTCAAAATATTTTATTTCACATAAACCTACATGGGCACTTATGAAACGTCAGAAGCTAGGTGCACGGTTCCAATTGGTCGTTTCCTATGGAGAAGAGCCGGCAAGAAACTCCACGGTTACTCTTTTAAAAATAATTGGCTTTTACAATACTTTCAAATAACAGTATTACTAGGTATGGGAGGACAGTGTAGGTCTTTCAATAAGTACTAATTACTTAACAAAATAGAAAATAGTCTACAGGTCTACAATTCACTAAACCTACAGCGCTCTCACATTCACAAAACAGAAAAGAATCGATACAAAAAATAAATAAATTAATACAAGTAAAAACCCATTTTAATAAGACGCAATTATATGATTGCTATTATCAATCTGAATAATTATCATGTCCACAAAAGTCACAAACAAAGAGTTGAAATGAAATCGTAGGTATATAATGTCAAGTGTAAGAGGGAAGATACATATTTCGGCAATGGTTACCTAATTACATAGTCTGTTTGACATACTGGGTTAAATTACATTTTAGTCTTCAACAATATTACGTACCTATGATTAATTTAGGCAATTTCCAAATTAGTACGATTAGAAGTTTTAACATATTATGTAAAGCATGGACAAAACACTATGAAAAATGGTTGAGGAACATTAGGTTAGGTATAATATACCCACCTAATAAGTATAATCGACTTTGTAATTTCTTAATCACCCTAAAGTTGAATGTCTCTTGGACGTCATGAAACGACAAGATCCAACTATTATTATTCATGTTGAGTTGACTCGGGCCGAGCTGTCACTGACCATATTTTTCTATGTGACAGTTAAATAGTTTCAACCTTAGTTAAGATAGTTAATTGATTCAGGCGTGACCTTGCGGAAATCCATTATCAAATACAATAGACGTGGATATATTTAGTAACTTGTTCCGGTTAGCTATTTCTAAAGAGCCATAAAAAAAACTGAAAGAAATCGATACGTATTTCACCTCTCAACGAGGAATTCTCAGGATAACGATTGACTTGTCGCGAACCCAAACACGACGTGTTGCCACACCGAGCGCTGAACGCAGAGTGTTAGTGTGTGTGTGTGTGTTGTGTTGTGTGTACCTTAGTTAAGTACTAAAATAGTGGGAATTGTTGTTAATTAAAAGTGATAAAGCAAATGGAAGAATGCCAGCCCAGCGAGCAGTGATAGCACAGTAGCAAGTGCCGCGACTTACTATGTAGTTATAGATCGTAGGTTCGAACACAGACAGGCACTTGTGTAAATTATTTCATCACCACTGCTCTCAAAACGAAGAAGGAAAACATCGTGAGGAAACTGGCATGTCCTAGAACCAAAAATTTTAAGACGTTTGATATCTACTAACCCGCATTGGGCCTGGATTACAACCGCGGCCCACTCCCTCTCACAGAGAGGCCTGTGTCCCAGCAGTGGGAACGTTATAGGCTGATTTTGCTAAGCAATTGCGAGGTCGACTATATCTATATTGAATATATAAGTTGCCTAAAGTTGACTGGTAGAAAATACCTCGGGCATTAAGTCACCTTTGTACAGTATTTTGTTACTTGTGCATAAAGTTTAATCCAAAATCCTAACTACCCCACCGCCGTATCTCTACGTTGACGTCGTGGTGGGGCTTGCGCGCTCTGAACTCTGGGTCTGTGCCGGTAAAGTTTACTTTACTGAAACAGGTCTAGGGTGAAACAGGTCTTGGTCTGGACCAAGAGAGATACAAAAACCCGCAGGGTAGCATGTGGCGAGCTGTTAGGCAGTAGCAACCCCACGGACCCTATCTTCCGGGAGAAGTCTTGTTCCTCACCTCTGGCTTGCCTTTATTGGCCGGCTAGAGTGAACACTGACGAGAAACAGAGCTCCCACCTCATTCTTGCCTTTATTGGCTGGCTTGAGTGGAGATTCGCAAGAGCAAACATGCTCGGAGGAAGGAAGTATTCCAGTAAGGTGCTGGTAGGGATCTTGAACGTACTTCCGGGATTGTCCTGATAGCCGTGGAATACCTCTCCACTCCTCATAAGCACCTCAGGACATGTTGCCCCCTTGTCGCTTCGACACTTTGTGCTAGCGACCATTTTCGGGGGCCCATTATTGAGTGTGCAAGTCACCCCCTGCCATTTTATCCGCGTACATATAAACATTGATCAGGCAGGGGCCATAGTCCTTCCATAGTTCCAGGTAACCAGTCCACTTTAGCCACCCAAACCCATAGTCAAAATATCTTTTTTTCCATATTCTGCAATAGTCCTATGCCAACCGGGGGTTGTCCTTGGGCGCCCTTGCGTAGTGCGAATAGGGATAGTCGTCGGTTGGTGCCTCAATACTTAAAAATGTCTAAGGGGCCTCTGCGAGTTGACTTCGGCCCCTTGTACGCCGGTAAGGTCCGGGTAAAGGTCCGGGATCCCAGGGCCCCGAGATATGTAAAAAAATAATTAAATCCTAATTAATAATATTATAAATGTGAAAGTTTGTGTGTTTGGATGTTTGTTACTCAATCACGCAAAAACGGCTGAACGGATTTGAATGAAATTAGGCGCATGGGTAGACCATCGTGACCTGGGTTAGGATAGAATTACTTTTTATCAGGGTAGTACGTTTCCGTGGGATAATTTCCGACCTCCACGAAGCCGCGGGCAAAAGCTAGTAATAAATAAATTGTCTTAGTATGCTATCAGCAAAACCACAAAAATGATGTCCTTCACGGCTTTCAGCAAAAACACACAACACCATTTTTGGCAATACTAACCTTTTCAGCATCGTTTTGAGACGGTTTTCCCGGAAAAATTGTTCTGAGGTTTGAAAAGTAAAAAATATCCGTTTAAACTATGACCTAGGCTAGAACGCGGAAATTAACTTTACTCCGCTTATATTTTTTAGATTTTACTCCATAAACTTTTCACCCAAGATTATTGGAAAACTGAACATTCTAATTGGAGCTATATTTTGTAAGGACGTCTAACAACCTTATTAATATTATTATTATTCTGAAGTATTTCTTTGAAACATTTACCTGCTCTTATCAAGATACCCCTTTCGTTGCGAAATGTCAGCTTATAATGAGCTGGAAATGCAAATATAAATAAGACGTTCTTGTTATTAAATAAGTACCAACGTTCTTTGATATTTAATACAGATATTTTTTATTGGAACTCCGTTAATGTCTATCGAGATTTTTTTTTCAAAATTTGTTTTTGTAAAAACCAAGTTCTGAGAAATATGTTCAAGAATAACATAAAAACATATATTCCGCTGCTACAAACTATATAGATTTGTTTTTTTTTTTTAAGACAATCTCTTAGAACATTAAATATTTGAAGTGAAAACTTCTTTAGGTGCTCAAAACTCAAACTCAAAGCATTCATTTCAATTAAACCATTTACAGGCACTTTTGAATTGTCAAGGAATCGGTCAGTCAAAAAACTTTTTACAAAAAAAAAAACAACCGACTTCAGAAAAAAACACTACAAAGTGAAAAATAACTTTAATTTCGGAAGTCGGTGTCTTTGGTTATGAATTTTCGTTCTTTGTCACCGACTTCCGAAATTAAAGTTATTTTTCACTTTTTAGTTGTGGTACCTACCCCACACAAATTCGAATACCACTACCTGCTATGTAAATAACAGTGACAAGAAGTTATCATATCATCTACATACTAACTGGGAAAAAATACGTATAATTGAAGCTAACTCAAAAACTACCCAACCAAAATTAATAAAATTTATATGGGACCACCTCTGAAGTATGATCTACTAAACAAAAAAAGAATCATCAAAACCTATTCATAATTGGCGGAGTAATCGCGTAACAAACATACAAAAAAAAAAAAAAACATACAGACGAATTGAGAACCTCCTCCTTTTGGAAGTCAGTTAAAAATATGAAGCTAGTTGCCCATTCCAAAGCGTAGTAGGTACCTATGGAGAAGAACGGGCAAGAAACTCCACGGACTCTCTTTTAAATAAAAAATTGTTACAAAATATTGGTTACATCATTCATGTTGAAATTATACATGTGCGTTGGGCATTTTTGAGATGGGACTAAACCATTAATTTCGCGACACTGTAATGTAACGCAATTTACCGACACCGTGGTGTAAAAGACATCAACACGTTGCTTCCGATTTTTTTCAAGTTTTCACTTCTGTCGGCATTCCCGGAGTGCCACTGTTTTTTTATTTTTTTCAATCTTTATTTATCTAAGGTATTTTTACACAATGCGACGATGTCAATCCGATCGTGCTTTTACAAATAACGACTAACTGCTCAAATAAATTAACCAATCTTAGTCACACAAAACATAACTTAATCTAATTTTTTATCTAAACAAGTATAATATAATATTTTTGCTTTTTCAGACGTAGGCTTAGCTAAAATACCATAGAAAATTCCAACATCCATTACTTAGAACATTTGCCTATTGTCAGTGCCTTAAGGTTGAACGTCACTTGTACGTCATAAAACAATAAGGTCTATTTGTCTATGTGACAGTTTCAACCTCAGTGAAGTTTTAATTTACTGGAAATTATTGTCAAAACGTGGTAGGGTAATTACGAGGTCGACTATACACGAATACGCGATTGTCGCGTGCATTAGAAAGAAAGAAAAAAAGAAAGAAAAATAGGCTTATTTGTCACAGTAACACGTGCATACATAAAAGACAAGATTAATCAGAGAACAACACAAAGTACATAATAAATCTCGAGCATAAAACAGAAAGTAGTCGGTAGCTGGCATTACGGCACTTTATGTTCAGAAAACCAAAAAACGCCCTCTGTTGGCCTCGGCACAACCACGTGTTCAGGTGCTCCGAACAAAAAGTGAACATAATTATATGGACCGTATTCGTGCGACGATCTTCGCCCTAAGCCGAGGTTCGTACCCCACAGGGGGTGCCCTTAGCGAGCGTTCACCTAGTTTTAATTAGCATAGTTGAATAACCTCTGGCTGGAGGTTTTAAGTGTAGTAGCTTAAGGCACCCACAGGAAAGCCCGGTTAAATAGATCTCAGAGGTCAACTACGAGATGCCCTACCTAAAAAAAAAAAAAGAAAGTGCGGCGATCGCTGTTAGGACGCGGCCGGGAGAGTTTTCTATTATATTCTTGTATTATAATAAATTAGAATTAAGATTGAGGAGCTCATGGCTAAGTAATAGCAACAGGTTAAGCTACGCTTGCCGGGGCTCGTCCGTGGATTGGTGACCATCTTTACATACCGAGACTCCTCCGTGCCTTCGAAGCTGTTGGTCCCGGCTGTCATTCGTGGATCTTTGACAGTCGTTACGGGTAGTCATAAGCCCGAAAGTCTGACAATCAGTCTTACCAAGGGGTATCGTATTACCCAGTTACTAAGTTGTGGAAGTCAGATAGGCAGTCGATCGCAAACAGATCTCTGAATTCAAAAATGGTTTTAACACACTCACAATGTTTTTGAAAGACCTTTCCAACGATACCTCACACCAAGGGATAGAAAAAAAAAACATCCCCACTTTACGTGTAGGGGAGGTACCCTAAAAAAATATTTTTCATAATTTTGTTTTACCACTTTGTCGGAATGATTAATATGTATACCCAAGCCAAATTACTTACAACTTTGTAGTACAAACAGTCTTGGAGCTAGACCGCGGACAGATAGACAGACAGACGGACATGACGAAACTATAAGGGTTCCTTGTTTACTACGGAACCCTAAAAAAAATCTGCTGTTCTCTCTACATTTTGACGATCTAGAGTTATGCGAACATTAATGTAGGGAACAGCTGATTTTGTCATGACTTGATCAACAGGGTGGCATTAAAATATAGATCATGGTGTCACGTGTAAGCAGTCCAACCATTTAAAAACAGTAATACTTTTCTTATCAAAAGTTGTTGTTGTTTTTACCCAACTGCAGCGAAGCCAAAAAAGGAGGGTTATGTGTTTGACCTATATGTATGTAAATATGTATGTGTCCGTCTCTATGTACCCTCGTAACTAAAAAACGGCTTAACCGATTTCGATGAATGATATGTCATTAGATTTGTCTTGCGCGAGTGTCACAGGCTACATTAAAATGATAAAAAATCAAAACGACGGATTTTTGTCGCCAAAATTTATGTTTAAAAATATAAAAATCTTTCAGTCCTATCGAGTGGGGTATCAAAATAAAGGAGTTAAAAGGTGATTCCAAAAATATATAAAAGTTTTTTTTAAATGTAATTTGAAACTTTTGAAGTGAGTAAGAGGCCGCTTTTTTCTCTTTTCGTTTTTGCAGTCGGTTTTTTTAGTTTTTTAAATTTATATACTTGTTTCTTCTTGTTTATATAGCTTATTTCCAAGTGCCTTAAAGATTTTCCATCGTGTAGAGATGCATCACGACGAACCGAATGCTTCGCATGTGATTTGAGCTTCACATTCGATTTTCTTTTTTGTATCAACCTAAAAATTCTACAATCCCACCTCTGAAATACGGTATCAAATATTGGGAAAACTTCAAAAACATCGCGAGTAAACAATACCGGTCTATTTCTGGCCAGCCAGTGAGTCACCTCTTTAAATCATACGGAACCATTGTTCAAAAACCAATTGGGAATGAGACTGTTTGTAAAAGCATTATTTATCGGCACAGTTATTATTGTTACGCGTATTTACTGTCTCACTTCTACGTTTTATTGCATATTTCTCTTTTTTTGTTTACGCCACAGATATTAGTATTTTTGCTTATAGAACCGACGAAATGATACCGGGAATTTGTCGGTTTAGACAAAAGAATGAGCGTTGTATTTTGTTATTTTGACAGTTTGAAAATAAAATAACATAACATCCTGTATTTTCTCTCAGAACAGGTAGGTAGGTGTGTATGATTATATCCACATTTCACCAAAGTTTTAGTCTTATTTAAGAGCAGGCCTTCTGAATTGTATGTTAATTTGCATTAATATTTTGAAACAGTCACGCTTACAATCAAAACGGTTTTAGTATATGAAATTTTGGATCTTGCTCGCCCCCTATTACATGAGACTTAAACATAACTGGTTGTGGTACGCGTGAAGAAGCCCTTACGTAATTGTAACATTTTCGCTCGATTAATTGCCAAAGACATGGAAAGAGCTTCCGCTTTCATTATTTAAAATTACTCCGAAGCTTTTTAGTGGCGAAAGCATATTATAATATTATGGAGTTTCTAACTGAGAAATAATTTTTAAGCTAGTGTATGTATATTATTTTTTGTACTTAGTTCATTGTGTAATTTTAAAATTGTATTTAATTATTTAGTTATAAGTTGAATGTTTAAATCTTTTGCATGCCTGCATGGTAAAATATGGCTGAACTCTTATTTTTTTTTGTCATCATTTGCTGTTACCCATATTTGCAAAATAAAATTATCTTTATCTTTTAATTTTTTATTAGATAATCATCTTTTTTAAAGATTATTAAAAAAAAGATCAATATTGCTGGCTTTTATGTCTAAAACAAGTATTCACAGTAAGAAAATATAGTTTATTATTCAGCCACAAGATATTTTTCTTTCGATTCAATTATTACTTTGGTTATAAACGAAATAAGAATTGAGACGTACGTCATTTAGTTTCGTGCTAGAACCGATGAAAAAGCGCACCCGATATTCAACTTTATTACTGATGTGTTAGCGTTTAGAACGTATTAGAGTGGTGGGGTGCATGGGGGCGGAGCTTGCGTGGAAATTGTCTTTAGAGTGCCTGGTCTTAATAGGGTCAAGTTTATTGCTATTAACAAACACGGGCACAAATCCAGCCTCTGGGTTGTTAATTAACTGAGAAATTCCCAATTAAGTGTAAATTCGGCTGCTCCAGCTTATTAACAAGTAACTCGACAGAAAAGCGTATTGTTTGTTTTTATATCGATACTGGAAATTTCAATTGTCGTAAAGGACATTGTATTCCCTGTCCTTCACGACATTTAAAATTTCCAGTGTCGATATTATTTCCAGTTTTCTCTGAAACTATAGGTAATTATTTTATAAAATATAATGGTACAGTTTTCTCCTCTATATATGTATAATGGAAATAATAGGTTTCCGTACCTCAAAAGGAAAAAAACGAATATGTGCTAACATTTGGGGGGCAAATAAGAAAATGTAAAAAAAAATAGTTTCGCAAACTGTACCGTGTGAAATAAAAGAGCTTATTGTGGGGATCTCAAATATTTTTTTTTATAATTTTAAAGATATTTAAGAAAATCATCTATTTTCTAAAATTGACAATTCCCTGATCTCAGAAACTACTGAGCCAAATTTTTTTTAATACAGAGAATGGTTCTTTACTCATGGAAAACCTATAAGAAGTCTATGGTCTTAAAATAACATGGTAAATCTCTCAATATTGTGCGTACAAACTAATATTTGGAGTTGGAATGTATGTTTTTCAACTACAATGTTAAGTTTGTTTTTGGGATAAATTCATCCCAACCATGGAACCCTTCATTGTGCGTGGTCCGACACGCACTTGACTGGTTTTTTTTTTTCAAAAGACCTGAAACGGTTTTCACTGTGAATCTAATAAATGTTTTCTGTTTTTTTTTTTTAATTAACGTATCTTCTGTTTCGGTTGGTTGCGTATTCATCTTTACGTTTTTTCACAGGATACTTTTTAACTTTGTCGATAGCTCTGCTTTGTTTGTTTGTTTTTTTAGCTCTGTTAGTTTGTTGAACTTGAATTCGGCTGAGTTTTATCGTCGAAAACAGATGCTTGAAAAATGTTTTCATGAATAACTCTGTAACTATTCAGCGCAAAAATATACGTCAGTAACTAAGGAAGAGAACTCTACAAAAATAAAAATAAATGCGCGTGCAGTACCGTACACGTGATAGATGTGAAACTTCTTAAAAATATAGTTTATATAAATATAAAAAAACATAAAATAATGTATAGCATTAAAAAAAAATACAACGTGTTCCTTTTGATATCCCATGACCCTAAAGTAGGCATATAAGAGAGCATGTCAAGGAATCAACTGACTTAAGGCGCAACTAGCCGATACTTTTTCCATACAAATTTCGGGGGGGTTTTACTCCACTGTTACACATTATACATCCAAAATAAAACATGACATCGTTTTGTCTTATTGTTAATTTTGTCGGTACAGAAGCAGAATAGTAAAAAAAAAGCAATTAAAAAGTTATGAGCCAACAAAGATTCGTTTTTCCTGCTAAATTTAACGCAACTTTGGGAGTAAATAAGTAATCAAAGAAGTATAAAATCTCCAAAACAAAGCTCGTTCCGACAAAGCTCAATTGTCGAAAATTATAATAAACTTTATTTGTAATTGATTTATGCAGTAGTTGTTTCATAAAACTCCACATTCCAAAGGACTTTTTGTAATTTTTTACGCGCTCGTTTTACTAAAATCATGTTGAACGGTGTTTGTGTGCGTGCGAACTAGAGTTTGTGCATGTAGCCCAGCGTCTAACTGCTCATCACTGATATTATCTCTGTCGGACACGATGCCAGGTGGGATAGCGTGCTTTTTGACCAAGCCCACCAATGAGTTCGAGCCCGCGACTAGTTCAACCTTAAGAATTATTTTTCAATATTTTTGAAGTGAAAACTTCTTTAGGCGCGTTGGGCATTTTTGAGATGGAACTACACCATTGATTTCGCGACACCACGACGACACCTCATTTTTTTAAAACGCGATTGTGCTCTTTATTTATATTATATTACGGATCAATGTTCTATGCAAGTATTTTTATTTTAAAGGTTTTGTAAAGCGATTATGCTCTTTATTTATATTTCGTTACGGATCAATGTTCTATGCAAGTATTTTACTTTGAAGGTTTTGTAAACGCGATTATGCTCCTTATTTATATTACGTTTCGGATCAATGTTCTATGCAAGTATTTTTATTTTAAAGGTTTCGGAAGTATTATTTTTTGTAAAAGGTTACGGACCCGTGATATATACAAGTATTTTTTTTCCACCAAGGCGATTTTGTTCAAGTTTTCACTTCTGTCGGCACTTCTGGAGTGCCACCACTTTTTTTTCGTTTTCATTTTTCTTACAAAATAATTCGACAAAGTCACTTTTATAATCAATATTTTAAGTTCACTAATTAGCCATAATTATTTCATATTTCCACACAGTAATATTGCCAAATTTATCAAAACAGCGAAATATTTGACATCTATTTGCGACGTTGCTCTGATGAATCATTGGATTGATTTTTGTATCAAAACACTTGGGCAGTTCAGTCATTTCAATACTAACATTGGTTATCAAAACGGTTAATTAGCACCTAGTAAGTTTGCTTTGATCGTGTTTCAAAGGACTGCCCATTATAAACTCCGTTGTTTTGTTTATTTAGATTGTTTTTGTTATTTTTGGTTTCAATTACCAAATTCCCAAATTGATTCTATTTTAGATGCTGTTATATCAGCACTTTTAGGAGAAAAACAATCAGTCTGCCTAGCCTTTTCCTAACTATGTTAGGGTCGACTTTCAGTCTTACCGGATGCAGCTGAATACCAGTATTTTACATGGAGCGACTACCTATCTGACTGGTTGTTAGACTTTCGGGCTTCTGACGACCCGTAACGACTGTCAAAGATCCATTAATGACAGCCGGGACCGAAGGCTTAACGTGCTTTCCGAAGCACGGATGGGTCTTGGTATGTAAAGATGATCACTCATCCACGGACCAACCCTGGCAAGCGTAGCTTAACCTGATGCAGCTATTATTTAGGCAAGAGTAGGTAAAAAAGAAGTACTTAATAATACTAATGAAATACTATCTTGAGTTCATGCAAGCCTAGTACTTTTTGATAGGTTACTGCTTAGAGTTCGTGCATAACGTGTCGTGAAAAAGGCCATAGAAAATAAAAATAAATCCTTTCAGATCCAACCCGACTGGCTGTTATGTCAAAAGATGTAGAAGCACACTATTTCAGAAAAATTCTGTACATTCAGTGAAAAGTGATATATCTTGACTTATATCAGTTTTAATATTCTTACACTAAGTTTAACAGAAAAATGCAATTTTTTCGTTTAATTGGTACCCCTCTAAGATTAAAATTGAGCAAGCTTATTTTGGTGTAAAGTGCTCTAACTAGGCATTTTTTACATTTATGAATGTGTAATAAAATACATTTTAAATAATATCAATGTGAACTGCACAAATATTTCAAGTACCTTAGTGTATATTAATACAAATGTATGTGACTCTTATTACACGATCTATGTGAATTGGTACAAACTGATATATTTACACATAATCATCTAACACCAACCAATAAATAAATAATGTGTAAAATGTTTCAAGTCATTTTAAATTAATTTACACATAAAACGACTTTTGTTGTGTTACGTGATACAAGTGGATTTCTTTTTAAATTATAAAAAAAATATACAAATTAATGTGTTTCTTCTTACACTAAATCATGCTCTAAGATATTATTGTTTACCAATGTCAGTAATCAGTACTCATTTTAGTGAAGTAGACAAAGAGTCAGATTTTTTTTAAATGTATCACTTTTCACTGAAGGTACAGAATTGTGACAATATGTCTGTCAAAATCTATAACCAAATTACCCAAACAGATCAGAGAGCTGCCACTACTTTAAAAAGAAACTTAAGAAATGGCTCTATAATAATATGTTCTATGCAATAAGTGAGTTCTTAAATTATAAGCAAAGTTCGAAATATGATCTCACTAGTAATATAATTAAATAACGTAATTTTAAGGATTTTTATTTTTACCTCATGAAATATTACAATTGAAGTATTTTTGTTTATAGTTTTATTGCAATATATTTTTTGCATGCTGAAATATGTAAGTAAGAAAAAATGTGGAACTTCTTATATTTAAGACCTTTTATGTACAGTGGGCTGCATCAATTGGGTACCTTAGTTGTATAAGAAATTTAATACAACTGGGGTACCCAATTGATGAAGCCGACCGTACATAATTTTGTGCAAAATTAAGAAATGATAATTCTATGAACGCCTGTATGTGAAAGCCTTTAACCTAAAGGAAAACATAGGGTCGTGAAACTAGGCCAGACGCGAGATGTGCCCATCATCATCATCACCAGCCTAAAATGTTCCCACTGCTGGGACACAGGCCTCCTCTCAGTGAGAGGGAGTGGGCCGTAATCCACCACGCGGGCCCAGTGCGGGTTGGTAGATGTCACATGTCTTCGAATTTTTGGTTCTAGGACATGCCGGTTTCCTCACGATGTTTTCCTTCACCGTTTTGAAAGCAGTGGTGATGAAATAATTTACACAAAGTAAAGCGCCTGTCTGGGTTCGAACCTACTTACTACCTACAACAAGATGTGCCCAATTACTATTAATTAGATGAAAATTTTGAGAAATAACTATTATCAAGGTAGCGTGAAATTATAATTAATTGGCTAGTAAACTAATAGGTAGATTACTCGAGCGGAATAATTGTACGCGTTAGCGGGTATTATCGATCACACAGACCACAAACCCTAACTAACTTCAGTTAAAACCGCAGATTACCCGGAACCCGGATGTATTAACAGAAATTAACAGAGTATTTTGGGGTATTCAGTGTATTTCAGGGCATTTGATCATATTTATGTATACTAAACAATGTCGCTCTTTGGCATGTGACCGCCCGTATTTTTCTGTTCATGATTTTTTTCGAAAATTAACTTTAAAAGGGCGGAACCATCTTTAATAATTTTCATGTTATTCAACTTTCTTTTTTGAGTAGTGTTTGCCGTTTTCTCCGATGTTATTGGTTCGATTTGGATTCTGTTTATTATTTCTAAAAGAAAACATCGTGAGGAAACCGGCATGCCTGAGAGATATTTCTCGACGGTAAAAAACGGCTTTAAAACTCTGACACCTGGTTAGTCACTAACCACACGAAAATAAGAATGCAAAGATCTTCCCTATAAGTCTGGTCAGTCTGTAGGCTATAAATTATCACGCCATTTGCTATGGGGGATGAGCAATATTGCATTATGTTCGTATTCTTCTATAGTTTACAGCCAATTATAAAAATACAAGCTAAAAGGCTGGAATATTGCAGATAGCTACAGATTTAAGTTACTAGTAAGACAGTTATGAACCCCTTTAGGATTTAACAATTTTACTGCGACACATACATAATAATATTCAAACATAGATAAAGTATTTCTATTTTCTTAAGGTCCCTCGGGAATCATCGCATTTCCGAATACAAACAAATGCTAATTTCTATGTCCATCAATTACTACATTTATCTTAAATAATAATTTGAATTCAGAACTAAGTACTTTATTGTTGTTATGTTTTGATTTTCGTGTGAACTATATAGAACTGTAAAACTATTTTCCTATCTGTCGTGCCTCCGACTTTAGCAGCTTTCCTGCCATTTTTAACCGACTTCCAAAAAGGAGGAGGTTATATGTTCGACGCGTATGTTTGTTTTTTTTTTTTATGTATGTCCACCGATTTCTCCGTCATTTGTGGACCGATTTTTCGTATGTAATAAAGATTATTATTATTATTAAACTAAAAAGTGAAAAATAAAAACTTTTTACAAAAAAAAACAACAGACTTCCTAAAAAAACACTACAAAGTGAAAAATAACTTTAATTTCGGAAGTCGGTGGCAAAAAACGAAAACACAAAACCCAAGACACCGACTTCCGAAATTAAAGTTATTTTTCACTTTGTAGTGTTTTTTTTGGAAGTCGGTTGTTTTTTTTTGTAAAAAGTTTTTTTTTAATAAATTACATGAAGTTAAAAGAGTATTAATAACTCTATATACTTCCCAGTCGATAGAGAGCGTCCAGTCTGCATCAAGTGCAAAGGGCAACTAATAGAAATCCGACGAGTGACGAAACACGAGGTTTGCCGAGGGACATTAAGAACATATTTATATATGTCACCGTAAGATTGTGAGAACCGTTAGTTAATAATCTGTCGGAAAATTGTGAACTGGGTGAAATGGGTTAGGTTAGGTTAGACTGTGACCAGCAGCGCGCGAGTCGAGCGAGCGAAGCGAGCGGTGCCGCAGCAGCTTCCAAGTTGCTCGCAGCCAGGCAGGCTATTTAATATTAGCGCAAGGTGTGTTACGTCGCAAGCAAGTTTGATACCAGTTCACAATTTGTCGGTTTCCCATGGAAATATTATAAACTAGCGAAAAATAATGCGTTAAATTGTAAATGGTTCGTTGCAGTTTACAATTTTTCGACAGTTTATAATTTAACGGAAATAATACCGATAGATTATAAACTAACGAAGTTCATAATTATACGGTGACATATACATAGCCTGTTAAAACCATAACCCTCCTTTGGCTTTGCCTCCTTTGTAATAACCTCAAACTGCCAACCAAAACGAGGGGTTCCATCAAAGAGAGTGGAAGTGGTTGGAAATTAATGGGCTGGGTTAATATGGGCCAGGCTGAAAGGGATTCTTCAACCTTACGAACAACATTTCTGGTAAAAGAACTTTTTAACAATAGGGGCACACATAATACGGAATCTTTAAGAGTTAAGTTTTATTTTTAGACCCATTATTGTGTTTTCTTGGCGATTTGTTCGAGTTTGCATAGCCGGGTGGTAAAAACGAATAAAGTAAATTATATGTATGTCGGAGACGCGAATGTGACTCTCGTTATTATCAGCGATATTTTAACTACTGTGGGCGTAGTGTGGGTAGTGTTGGTTAAATGCGCAATAGAAAAACAGTTTGCAGTTCAGATCACATTATAATTTACTATCAAATGAATCACACTAGCTAAATTATACACACACTAGGTGCGACGGCGTTTATTAAAATCACCAATTAACAATATGATCACAAATTACAACTAACACAATAACTGAGCACCACGAATCGAGAACAGTTCCGTGACGTCTTCTCTCTAATGCGACCAAAGGCTGAATGCCCTCCTCGCCGTGGCCTTAAAACATCACGACTCTCTAGAAGCGCGCCTTTTTTGGAGTAGGTAGATCACTCTTGATGTCGCCAGTGGCGCGCTTGCGATTCGTTTCGTGTCCGTACTAATGACCGGATCCGACATGTATGTTCGGGAAAAGGTCACTCGACTCGAGACGGGCGGTGAAAATAGAAAAACCGGCCAAGTATGAGTCGGACTCGCTCACGGAGGGATCCGTACCAACGTGCAATATTTAGCAAATAAATGAAAATACTAAACGAAGAATCATCTCAAATTGTTTTTTTTTTCGTCTCATATGTTTTAATCTTAAATTTTAAAAATCACAAAGATATTATGAATTACAAAGTTATTTTTTTCAGTTGCAGAAAATCACCCTTATTAAAATTAAAATACAAATACCTCAATAAAAATACCTTATGAATCGGCGTTTTTAGTATTTGTTGATTATATAATGGTACATGATATACACAATTCCTAACTTGTTTAGTTGTTGAGATATATCCTCCTAAAATGGTCTAAAACTGACAACTTTTACAGTCTCCTATTACTTAAGGGGACGATAACCGACTTTTAATGATTTTATACTGAAGATGACGTCTAAACGAATAGTGTTAGTGATTTGGAAAAAATATATGTTAAATAAAAGCATTTTCTTAATATTTTAATATAGGCATATTTTCGATTATGTTTATATTACTTATTAAAATTAATTTGTAAAGTTATGTCTAACGCGGATAAAAAACTGAGAATGACGCAAAATCTATCAAGCGTATTTTTTTGAAAACTTCACCATTTTAAAGATAATTAAATTATTGATGTTTTAGTATACGTGTTTTATTAAAATACCTTTGTTTTACGTGTAATAAATTAATAATGCGTCTAATTTGGGACAGCGCTCCTTGATGGGCGAGTCCTATTACTGGCTGGACGTACGACGCGTTGCGTGAGCTCAGTACAGAACACGAAAGCTAACCATTCAAGGTCACTGTCATATATCTGCGTCTTAATTTTTGAAGATAAAAAGATATAATTATATTTGTTCTCTACTCGATGAGCTCTAGAGACAATGACACCCCACATGCAAGGGTCAGTTTTTTTTTCAAAACAATATTTTATTGTATAGAGACCCTTTAATTTTTAAATTTATTTAATTTTTATTATTTGTTGTCATAGCGGCAATAGAAATACATAATCTGTAAAATTTTCAACACATAACATAACATCACGCCCTGTTTCCCCGAAGGGTTGGGCAGAGGTGTCCCTGTAGCAGGTACACCCACATTTCGCCAGTTATGTTTTAAGTCCCATGTAATAGGGGGCGAGCCTATTGCCATCAACCGGGCACAAATCAAGACTCCGAGCTGCTACTGAGAAATTTCAGATAGAAAAACCCAATAACACTTTGCCCGACCCGGGAATAGAACCCAGGACCTCATGCTCAGCAGTAGTGCTTGCTACCACTAGACCAACGAGGCAGAAAATTTCAACTGTCTATCTATTATGGTTCATGAGATACAGTTCGCTGACAGACAGATAGACGAACAGCAGAAGCTTAATAATAGGGTTCCGTTTGCCACCCTTCGGGTACGGAACCCTAAAAAAAGTCAAACTAGGTTGAGAATCAGCACTATTTGAACGTCAAAAATTACATAAGACAGTCCCCCAAAACGCCCACCCTTTACCACTTTCTAGTGCTTTAGCTGGGAAGAAGAAGTGGCGCAACAAACTCCCCAACAGCACAGCAGTCTGAGTTAGAAAATCAACTGCGACATGCCAATTTCATCATCATCATCAGCCTATAATGTTCCCACTGCTGGGAGACACAGGCCTCCTCTCTGTGAGAGGGAGTGGGCCGTAATCAACCACGCGGGCCCAGTGCGGGTTGGTAGATGTCACATGTCTTCGAATTTTCGGTTCTAGGACATGCCGGTTTCCTCACGATGTTTTCCTTCACCGTTTTGAGAGCAGTGGTGATGAAACAATTTACACAAAGTAAAGCGCCTGTCTGAGTTCGAACCTACGACCTACGCGGCCGTTACCACTGGGCCACCACTGCTCTTTTATTCTCATGCCTATTTAGCGAAGGTAAATGCCGGAAGGAATTTGCCGATAGGGACGAGCCTAACGAAATCAAAATATAAATTATGTAGTAATTAAGTCTTTGTTGTTTAACAAATACTGCCGAATCGAATGTGCCGCCGACCCGAACAAAAGTTTTTAGAACGCCTAATCCTGCATTACTTTTAATACACAGTAGGATACTTTATTGTATTAATAAACTTACCTATACCCCCACCCACAATCTATTATCTAAGACATAGCAACATTTTGAATAGCTTTTCATCCTACAATGATGCCGATCTCTTTTCACAAATGCCTCTAAACTAGACTAAAAATCACCAAAATTTAGTTTATTCCTGTCAAACGACGATTTCCCATTCTAAAATAGACTAAAGTTCCACAACTTAACTATATTTTAGTTTGACAGCACTAAAATGGCACTGAGTTATTAATTTATTGAAAATGGCAATTTTGCTATTCTGAATTTGACGTTTTTCACCTAAAATTTTGATTGTCTAACTAAATCTGAGTATTAATGAACGCGATTAAAAAGGTATGGAATAAAATTTGTTGTCAAGAACTAAAATTCACACCAATAACACCTCGACTTCAGGTGCAAAAACAGTACTGCATCTTTTTTTTTCTTTTCTTTTGCTTATATCTCGAAAAGATTTTTTTGCTTAAGTATTTAAGCAAAAAAATCATGAAAATTTCGACCCCTTTATGAATCTTATAAACCTCTAAAACTCAACATGTAGGTAATATTTTTTCATATTTTCCATATACCTAAAAAGTGAAAAATTCCATATAAAACACGCTGAGGTCGAACACGTTTAAATAAGTTAAAATTTTTTAGAAAGAAGAAAATATTTCTTTTTTATTTGAGACACGCACAGGAAATACAACATTAAAACTAAGAAAATTATTAAAACAATAACAATTTCGGAAAAACGTACTAAAATAAAAATAAAAATGTATGATGAAAAAAGAAGACCTGTGCGAGGCCAAAAAGGCTCCTATCTCAGCATAATGCTACGATATTTGAAAAAACAAATACCGCAGCGCTGCGCTGGTATTCTGATAGGGCCCGCTGTGATACCACGGACACACCTACGGACACAAGATAAAATCCCGATAGAGGAGTAAAAAAATAAAATATAATAATACATACAAAAGTCAGTGAAAACCGTATTTATTACGATGTTTTCCATGTTCCAACATCGTTTGTCCATGCTAGTACTACATAATCTGTGTCCATGATACAAACTATTGTCTACGACAAACGAAGGAAAGCAGACGCGAGCGCTGGCGATGTAATGTTACAACTTTTTTTTTTTTAATGTTTCAGTATTTTAAGTACTTTCAGTAATACATCGTTTGATACCATTTTCATTTCTCTATCTTAACGATTGAGGAAGGTAGCCCCCGGTCGCACTTTTCTTGAAAACGGGTACTAAAGCAATCAAAAAAGCATTTTTCATTTCTCATACTCGGAAAGTAGTGTTTGTTTGATCTGAGTAGCGGGTGGAAGACGCTGATCCCCATCCTTGGGTGGGAAAGACTCATAGTAATTGCTTCCCTCTCTAGGGCGGGAATGAATTTTAAAAATAGAACTAAATTTGGTTAGGTAGTCGGCTACGAAAAATTTTACTAAGGGGGTATTACACTATCATCTATGATCAAAGATATAATAAAATTGTAAAATATACATTTATTATGGGTATATCCCCCTTACGGGGATATTACACTATCATATTATATCTTATACCTATCTACGAAGCTCACAAATTACCCATAATGTCTATTTTACAATTTTATTCTAAATTTTTTTCAATTTAATTTTTTAACCGACTTCCAAAAAGGAGGAGGTTATATGTTCGTCGCGTATGATTGTTTTTTTTTTTTTATTTTTTTTTTTTTTTTTTATGTATGTCCACCGTTTTCTCCGTCATTTGTGGACCGATTTTGAATATTCTTTTTTTTTTTGTAAGGGTATGCTCCCAAATTGGTCCCATATAAATTTTATTAACTTTGCTTGGGTAGTTTTTGAGTTAGCTACAAAATACGTATTTTTTTCCCACTTAGTATGTAGATGATATGATAAGTTCCTGTCACTGGTAGCAGGTAGTGGTATTCGAATGTGTGTGGGGTAGGTACCACAACTAAAAAGTGAAAAATAAAAACTTTTTACAAAAAAAAAAACAACCGACTTCAAAAAAAAAACACTACAAAGTGAAAAATAACTTTAATTTCGGAAGTCGGTGGTAAAAAACGAAAACACAAAACCCAAGACACCGACTTCCAAAATTAAAGTTATTTTTCACTTTGTAGTGTTTTTTTTTTGAAATCGGTTGTTTTTTTTTTTGTATGATAGTGTAATACCCCCTTTGTAGAAAAATACCGATAAAAAAAATGATACGGTCTTGTCAGTGCATAAACAGCCAGTGTGAATTAAAAAAAATACCTATAAGCGGGACGACCCGCAGCGGTGACGCAGTGTGTTTAAAAAAAAAAAATATACGGTCGAATTGAGTAAACTCCTTTTTTTGAAGTCGGTTAAAAAGTACTAGAATACTCATGTTATTATTATCAATCAATATTTTAGAAAAACTAAAAATATTTACTTTCGTTAAATTTGAAATGAAAAGTAGAGTGTTTTAACACGGGTGAAAGTCATCAATTCCTACTCGGACTATGGCCGCCCTCGCTGCGCTTGGGCGTCTAAATACCTCGTATGGGAATTGATTCCTTTCGATCCTTGTCATCTAATATTTAATGCTAAAAATCAATCTAGATTTCTAATTCTCATTCCGCCATATTTCTTTACCAAATAAGACAAGCAAAAAAAAATACACTATCTATTATATGAAATGACACGATACAAAAAAAAAATCTACGACCCACCTTTAACATTGGTCTTAATTGCTCGTAAAACTAGGTAATAAACCAACAAGATTAATACTTGACCTTTCCAATTTTACCAAAATGGCTTCCGTGAGCCTACAACTATACTAATGACCATAGACTAATATGATGGGATGTGACGTCACGTGTGTCGGTTGTGTAAACATTAATTTGGACATTTCAGTGTTTTCGCACGTTGCCCTCAAGGGTTTGGTTAGTGGCTCATAATGAGGCAATTTTTAGATTTGTAGAACTTCTCTTAACAATATTATTAGGTTAAAATAAAACCATAATTATAACTACATTTTAACCAACTTCAAAAAAGGATAAGGTTATAAGTTCTTCTGTACGTATTTTTTAAATTTAAATTTATTTTAAATCTCAACAAGGAGCTTACGTGCCTTTTTATGCCAATGTTTTGTGAGTAGGTTTAGAAACTCTGTAAAAAAATTACATTATTCATCAATTTGTTTATTTTTGTCATCAAATTAACATTGAAGTATTCATAAATGTATTCGGTTTTTACAGTCAAATTATAAATTAAAGTCGCATTTCGTGTCTGTCTGTGTGACCGCGTTGTTCTTTTAAACTGCGCAACGGATTTTGATGTGGTTTCCACCATCATATAAAGAACGTATACCGGAAGGTTTGTATACATTAATATTAAACTTCTACAACATATCCCGGAATTAACGCACACCACCAAACACCCAAATTAGAATATTATTCTAAATTTAGGCAATTGCTCTGTTTGCCTTTTATTTGAGCCTGCATCGACGAAAATGAAACTCGCACATGTAGGAGGTTCCAAATGGAATCAAACAATTCAAAGCTTCTGTAGATATTCTGTTTCTAGGTACCCATAATGACAGACTTAAATTTCAAGATAGTTAGAAACAGCAATTACAATTTCAAGGTAGGGGGTCCTGAAATATTTTTCTATATTAAGGGGGCCGCGCCATAAAAAATATTGAAAAACACTGGTTTAGATTATAGGTTACAATAGACGAGAATATATATAGTAACATGTTCTGCTTAGCTATTCCTCAAGAACCATAAAAAACCCTGATAGAAATCGACACGTGTTTCACCTCTCAATGAGGCATTCTCAAGTTGACGATTGACTTGTCGCAAACCCGAACACGATCACGTCCACGTCTATTGTATTTTATAATGGATTTCCGCAAGGTTACGCCTGAATCAATTAACTAGATTGTAGGTATTTAAGTTTATTCTGCCCATTACAATTACCTACTATAATACCTCGTATGTTAGGCCAACAATAGCAGTGCCCTAGGCGTCATCGCATTGCGCCAATCTTAGAAGACAGCGATAAAAAAATCTCATCGTTTCTGCCAATACCCTTACAAGCTAAGCACACAATATAGCCGCACAATTGCTAAATTGTACCACAGTACATTAGAAGTTGCGTCGGGCCCGCAACGCAATAACTGTGTCAGTCCGCCCTTGACGTTCGTGGGTTCGAATCCTAACTGGCGCTTTATTTTGTGTAAATTATTTCATCACCACTGCTCTCGAAACAGTGAAGGAAAACATCGTGGGGAAACCGGCATGTCTTAGAACCAAAAATTCGAAGACCTGTGATATCTACTAACTCGCACTTGGCACGCGTGATGGATTACGGCCCACTCTCTCTCACAGAGAGTAGGCCTGTGTCCCAGCAGTGGGAACATTATAAGCTGATATGTTATGACATCGAGTGTATCCAGTCCTGTCCAATGGGTAGCCACTGGACAATGATTCAGCAATGGCTGTCAAATGCCTATATCAGCATATGCTTACGCACATTTGGGTGGGCCGCACCGCATTAGCAGATTTATTAAGAGAAAAAGTAAAAATTAGTAAAGGATCACTTAAGACAAAATTAAAGAACATTATACAGGATAGCAGATAAAATTAAAAACATTGTTAATTTATGAGTAGTAGGTTTGTGCGTAAGGTGGTGCATTGTTATGTAAAAGAGCGCCTCTCGCCATCAAACGTAAAAGTTTGGCGAGTTTAGAATTAAGTAACACCTCTGTATTATAATATGATTATATAAAAAAAAAAATTACATTGCATTGCAAAAATTCTCTAGATCAGTTTCGTACATTTTGTATGAACTAAGTAGGTATCACACGCTGGAGGTGCCGCATCGCAACACATAACAGCGGACTGAAAAATACGCCTGACAAGGGATTCGCCAATACGTTGTGCTGGGGCCGGTGTGGCCCACCTGTAGTTTGTGACGGTTTATACAAAATGTACGAAACTGATGAAGGGGATTGCAATGCGATGCGGTGCGGCTCGTCCCAATCTACACTAGCCTTTATACCAAACAACATTGCCTAATTGTGTTGACAGGCAAAAAGTGTAAACAATAGCTGTGAAATCTGGGTTACCAGCCAGAAATAAACTACAAAGACTAGTGCTCTGTTTAGTTGAAATATCAGGAGAATCTCTGTCATATCGTGTTTATTTAGTAAGAAAATGTTATCATACAATAATTTTGTATGCCGAATGCATAAATATTTTGCAAGTGAAACCAGGATCTGCTGGAGAGATTAAATACGTTCCTCATGGAATGTAGATTATCTTAAAAGGAATAAATTATTCAATGTCTTTATTTAGTTTAATACCCACTGGTTATTTTGCCAAATTCGCAACCCCAAAAAAAAAACATCAAAAGCATATTTTTTTCGTTTCATCAAAATAAAATCGGATACCGATGACGTCTGCGGTGATTCGCTAGCTAATTTATTTGACCCTGTATAGCAAAAAGGGGATTAGCCGGAAATCGGAGAAGATAGATAACTGCCCCAGGCCATCATTGCTCGATTTGAAATAGTTTATAACGATGTTGTTATTTTCATTAATAATATTATGTTATGTAATTCGGTCTACTGCCGGAAGCCATTATCCTATACTAAACGAGAAATATTTGTATTATATTCTATATTTGTAATCACGTTCTCGATAACAGCTCTAATGATTTCGATGAAAGTTGCAATATATGCTAAACATCAATATCACAGCCTCGGGAATGTGATACAACGTTGGTATACCTGGACGATATGTTTATCTATTTTCACCCGAGCGGAGCTCGGTCGACCGGGTACTGGAATATTATTACTTCATCTACATAGTAATTTATTCTTATAATGGGGCTCATTCAAACAGCCTTACACAAAAGAAGAAAAATGTATAATATGAGTAAATAATTTAGGTACGTCTTTTATGATTTTGACGGAATTTGTAATTGCTCTCAGTCTGTAGGTAACTTTCTTATAAAAGGCAAATATACGTATGTCAGAAATACGTTGCTGAGTTGACAATTCGGGACGCCAGCGCCGCGTAGCGGCATTCGACACAGTCTAAAACATAACGCTCGGACCGGCCGGACCGGAGCTGAGGAGAGTTCAACGGTGGTCAAGCAGTGAAGACGTTTAGAAACTGTCGCGTATTTGTATAGTCGTGTAGCGGTTACACTGCCACATACGAACTACGCATCATAGATATGACGTCACACAAATCCTGCATCGCGCAGTTAGAGTTTACCGAGCGATCGACATACATCAAAGATTTCAACTTCCAACCGATGGGCAGTTGCCCGCCAGACACAACACCCGTCTGGTCGGAGGATCCTCCCTTTTCTATGGTGGATGAGTGAACTTTACACCTTGTTCCTCATACCACTAAAGTCGTGTCGTGTACCTACAGTGTGTGTATTGCTAGTGTGATTCATTTGATAGTAAATTATAATGTGATCTAAACTGCAAACGGTTTTTCTATTGAGCATTAACCAACACTACCCACTGTATGCTCACAGTAGTTAAAATATGACTGATAATGACGAAAGAGACACATACCCTCCTCCATCATGTAAATGTCCATAATTTGTTTGACAATTTGGTTAACTTCGATCTCAATGGGGAGTCAACTCGGATGATAGAGTTAACATAGATATTAAGTCAGTAACTCGCATTGGTAAAACTTATTGCAGATCTTGTGAAAATCAAAGATTTAAATCGGCCGTTTGTATAAGACGGTGCAGTGGACAAACAGCCTTAGTCTCGCCCGATCGCGTCAAAAAATGGTTACGCTTCTGTTTCGTTGACAATGACGTTTGAATAGTATCATCTTGCTCACTCATACTGTAAATCAAATCGTGTCTATCGTTCCATGTGGAATCTGTGAGCTCGCTCTTCTTAGTATGGATACTATTTCGCGTGACCTAAGTACCTACCTACGGTGAGGGAAAATCTAACGATTTAAATCTTTGGTGAAATTGGTTTCAAAACAGTGCTTATTACAAAACTATAATTATCATTACCAGATTCAACACCATTACAGTTACTTTAAGTATTCAACTCAGGGCTGATTCTTCCCTCGCCAGGAATCTTTAACCGTGGAATAATTTTGAATTTCTGACCGTTCTTCTGACAAAAACTGTCAGTGATGTCAATTTTATTCCACGGATAAAAGTTATCTGTTTTAGAAACAATCGGCCCCAACAGCTAAGGGCTGATTTTTCAATAGTCAGACAACTTTTTTATCTCTACTATCTGACCCGAAAGACGTTGCGTTGTCCTGTCCAAATTTTGATAATTCATACAAAATTCCCATAGAAAATGCACTTTCAGTTCGAGTTTTCCGTCACTTTTAAAATTTTTCTTTCCACAAGAACTTGAATATTAGTCCGAATTAGATTTTTATGGATTGAAAATTTGGAAAAGTTTCCCGTAAAATTTTCTAATTCGGGAAAAACTGAACGTTCTTTTTTCTATGGAATTTTTGGATGAATTATTATTGTCAACAGGACAACGTCTGTTGAAAGTAAAATTAATCTGATGGAAATGAAATGCTGTTCGTTGCTATGCGCATCACTTATATGGCATTTTTTGTTTTAAAATGTTCGATTTAGGTTTTTAGAAAAATAAAATGGAAAATTTTCAAATTCAGTAATCCTGAATTTGAAAATTTTCCATTGAACCAATTTTTTTCTATAGGGTTTGAACAGGACAACGTCTGTTGGGTCAGCTGTAAGGAATAAATATGACAGTTTGACACATAATGCTATACAAAAGCTGTCAGACTGCAATATTTATTAATGAGTTAAAACTTAACTGACGATTGAAAAATCAGCTCGAACAGTACCAAATCATATTATTCTAAAGTTATGCAATTCATGCTCAATTCTTTTTCACTTCCATAATAAACACTAAAATAGGAAGCTTTTAACAGCCCTTCTCGCTAAAGGCTATAAATCACTTCGCAACAAAAGGGCTTCAAAATAAAATTAACATGCCAGCTTTGTTTAATAAGTTATTTATCCTAAAACTCCATCTGTCTATTTACAAAGTAATCGTTCACGATTCTGACAGGGCCTTTTAGGCTATTTTAAGTCTAAGAGCCAAGCAAAGTATTTTTGGTGAAGTAAGCTTTGTTCGTTACAACATGATGAATGATTGAACATATCTTTATGGAAATACTAAGATTTTATCATGAAGTTTTGATAAAACCAAGAAGTTCTCCTTTTTGAAGGCGAAAACTTATATTAATATTATTCTAAGTGCGAACGTGACTCTGTATGTTTGTTACTTTCTCACGCCTAAACCACTAAACAGATCGTTATAAAATTTGTCAATTTGCCAAAGAAGAGGATATAGGCTATTTTTCATTCTGAATATTTGTATTTAACTACTTGTCAAATCAAAGGAGACTGAAAGATTTTGTACGGGAAGGGTTATAAATACCAATAGCGATATTTAAGTAGGAATACTTCATCTATACCCGTGTGCAAAGGGCCATCAAAATTTGACTGTGACAAATTTGTAAATTCTAAAATGCTTAATATTTATCTTAAAAATTCCGTGTCCAATTTTGATGCCACTTTGCACAGATGCCAATTTTTAAAATAACCATTACGTAAAAAATTAAGTTAGATTAAAATTGCTTATTAGTCTTATAGGCTAGATTGCAATTAATTATTAAGAACCAGGTTCTTTATAATAAAGGAAAAAAAAAAAAAAAAAACTTTGCACAGGGGTAAAGATAAAGGGTATCCTTACACAAATATCACAACCATATTACTATTGATCCGTAGACCACTTTCGCTCAGTCTGAAAATGGTCCAGTGGATGCGGACAACACATCATTATGTAGCATGACCACTTTTACCTCAACTTCTAAACTAATAATGTCCTAACTATTAATATTACAAATGCGAAAGTGAGTTTGTTTAATTGTTTGTTTGTTACGCTGTCACGCTCAAACTCAAACCATTTATTTCGATTAAACCATTTACGGGCACTTTTGAATTGTCAAGGGGTCGGTCAGTCAGAAAGATGAAGCTAGTTGCCCATTCCAAAGCGTAGTAGGTAGGTTCCTATGGAGAAGAACGGGCTAGAAACTCCACGGACACTTTTTTAAATCATAATACATACATACATAAACTCACGCCTTCTTCCCATGGGAAAGATCTACAAATGACAGCCGGGACCAACGGCTTAACGTGCTTTCCAAGGCACGGAGGGGTCTTGGTATGTAAAGATGGTCACCCATCCACAGACCAACCATAGCAAGCGTAGCTTTACCTAATCGATCGACCCGTGCAGCTGTTGTTATTTAGCCACAAGCCCCTCAAGAACATCATCATTTAATCATAATAACACATAACATAACATCACGCCTTGTTTCCCCGAAGGGTTGGGTTGGGTTGGGTAATCATAATATTGTTAAAAAACATTGGTTACCTACATCATTCTTGTTGAAATTATACATGTGAGAACATTGTAGAAAGACGTGCTCGTTAAAAGCGTCCATAATGAAAAGATAAAAAACAATTCAAAAATTAAAATAAGCCGTGGCAGCTAAGAGATGGCCAGTCCCTACTGACGGCGCCCGTTCACGAACATGACGCAAGGATCAGCTAAAACTGCTTAACGGATTTGAATGAAATTTTACACATTGGTAGACTATGACCTGGGTTAGGACATAGGATACTTTTTATCTCGATATTCCCACGGGATCGAGTTTTATGTGAATGAAACCGCAGGGAGCAGCTAGTCTACTCTACACCGTGAAATTTGAATCACAGTTTTGCTAGAACAAACGTTATTCAGACCATGGTCTACTACCTACCATTCTACAGCATCCAATAAAAAAAAAACATAATTGGTTTTTGATAAAACACAAAAAAGACAAAGTTGAAAATGTCAAGATTATATTATCTACTGCTTTCAAAATTTCGTTTATGGAGGTACATTTCCGTTTAGACAATGCTGTGACCCGTGCGTGGTGTCTGTGTTGTAGGGAGTAACGATAATCTTGACATTTTAAACTTTGTCTTTTTGTGTTTTTTCAAAAACCAATTACGTTTTTTTTTTATTGGATGCTGTAGAATGGTAGTAGACCATGGTCTGAAACGTTTGTTCTAGCAAAACTGTGATTCAAATTTCACGGTGTGTAAAAGACAAAGTGCCATTTCATTTCTTCATTTTTGACATCGTATCGTAGACATATTTGTACAATCTCTCATTTTGTCTGTCATTTCTACGGTGGTGAAAGCAGTGATAATCTAGTGGTGTGACCGTCAGAATGCCATTTCATAGGTCTAGAGTTCGAACCCAATGCACACACCTCTGACTTTTCGGATAAAAGTGCGTAGGTATTGTATTATTATCACTTGCTTCAAAAACGGTGAAGGAAAACATCGTGAGGAAACCGGCGCATGCCTGAGAGATATTTCTCGACGGTATGTGAAGCTAAGTCAGAGGCCCATGGGCTTTAAAACTCTGACACCTGGTTAGTCACTAACCACACGGAAAGAAAAAGACGGTGGTCATACTTGCGTGTAGGGGCGATCGTTGTGGAAATTCTTGGGAGACGCCTGTGGCCAGCATTGGACGTCCTTCGTTTAAAATTATGCTGATATCTGTCATGGGCCCTTGTGTTTGTGTCAAAAAAAAAACCAGTGGCATTCCGGGAGTGCCGACAGAAGTGAAAACTAAACAATTTTACCGTGCAGAAAATACTTTTAATGAGGTGTCGGTAACGGTGTCGCGAGTTCAATTGTTTTTTCCCATCTCAAAAATGCCCAACGCGCCTAAAGAAGTATTCACTTCAAAAAAACAGTGGCACTCCGGGAGTGCCGACAGAAGTGAAAACTTGAACAATTTTACTGTGCAGAAAATACTTTTAATGAGGTGTCGGTAACGGTGTCGCGAGTTCAATTGTTTTTCCCATCTCAAAAATGCCCAACGCGCATAAAAAAGTTTTCACTTAAAAAATTCGACCAAAATTCTTTTGATTGTCTACAATTTCTGTTCTATAAAGGCTAACGCAGATTGGGGTGGCCTCGCCGCAACGCAACTCATTGCAAAAACTCTCTTTCATCACTTATTTACATTTTCTATGAATCAACGCACACTGCAGCCGGTTTGCGACGCATGTTTTCCGTGTGAAAATACGTTGCGGCGTTGCGGCTGTAATGAGCGCTGGGCTTCATTCTCAGACCAAATAAAAACCCAGGTCATAGCGCTGTCAACAGTGACGTGAGGCGGGTTTCGTAAACTTGTGGGCACTTACTGAGGTGCAGTTTGATTGTAAAATTTTGTAAATGTGTGTGTGTGAGCGTGTATACACAGAGCGGAGGTGTAGTTTTGGCATGCTTCACTGTATTGTTCGCAGCGCTATGTCTTGGTTTTTTATTTGGTCTGAGGCTTTATTAAGCTTTATCAATGTTACTACAGTTATGTACCAATGTGTAATATATTTTGTGGATACACATCGATACGATATCTTGGAACAAATATTGTAGATGATAAAATGAAATGAATTCTTGTCGAAGGTACTTAAACTTCGACAAGAATTAATTACATTTTCTAGGCTTACTGTTCCTAAGTACGACACTTGAGACTTCTCAAGTTTGCCTCTACTTTACAATTAAGGTCAGCCTGATATCTTTACATCAGTTCAAATCTATACTAATTATAATAAAGCTGAAGAGTTTGTTTGTTTGAACGCGGTAATTTAGAACTATTAGTCGAATTTGAATTTATTTTTTTGCATTCTTCTTCTACTTTTCGTGTGGTTAGTGACTATCCTAGTGTCAGAGTTTTAAAGCCGCCCATGGGCCTCTAACTTGGCTTCACATGCCATCTAGAAATATCTCTCAAGCATGCCCGTTTCCTCACGATGTTTTCCTTTACCGTTTTTGAAGCAAATGATAATTATACAATACACACATGAATCCGAAAAATCAGGGGTGCGTGCCTTGGGTTCGAACTCGAGACTTATGACTTGGAAGTCTGACGGTCACACCACTAGGCTATCACATCTTTTTGCATTTGATAGCCCAATTCTTGAGGAAGATTATAGGCTATTTAACATCACGCTACGTCACTTAGGAGCCGAGCAAAAAAGAAATAACGCTAAGTGAAAACGAAGTAACAACGAAGGCGGGAGATACGATGTGGCACGGGGGTCGGGGAAACAAGAAATTTCACGAGGACGAAGTTGTAGGCAGAAGCTTGTCAAACAGTGGAGGTCTACCCGGCTTGGGCGGAGCATCGCCGTGTCCTCGTGGAGGCGATCGGCGGCGGTGATCTCTCGCGTCCGGCCCTGGTTCTGGCCATGGTACGGAGCGAGAGGAAATGGGAGGCAGTCATGCTCACGAAGGAGGAGGTGGTACGCGTGTGGGAGAGGCTAATTTCGCGCCCTCGCGCCCCTAACCGCCACAGGAGACGCCCTGGGCGTCGGGAATCGCGGGCCGATTTCCAGCCACCGACGGCGCGGGCTTGCGGATGGTGAACAATGGGTAGCTCACCGTCCGATAGGGACCAGGCCCGGGTCGACGGCGCGTTGTGTTTCACGCGCGCCTCAAAGAGATGTCAGCAGAACTGACGGGGTCCGCTAGGACCGGTGCCTGCCGGGGTTGCGAAGAAGTCCGAAAGGATGATCGTGGCCCCCGGGAACATGGCAATTGAAGTGTTCCTTCAATTGCCATGGTGGGTTTTAATCAGTAAGAGTCTGAGTTCTGACACGCCCTCCTGCTCCACCCAGTGCGGGAGAAGTTATTTGATAATTTCCCACCCAAAAAAAAGGCAGAAGCTTGTGGCCTATTAGTTGAAGCAATATTCGGACGGTACGGGGGGTTCAGTATCACTTCAAGACCCAGATTACCACTCGCTATCTGGTTGCCTCTCCGATTAAATTTTACGTGCCATTGCCTTGAACATATATTTCTTAACGAAAAGGTCACAAAGTAACAGTAGTTAACGACAAATAAACAAAAGTACATAGTCTTGTCTGAAACCCGTACGTTTTTACTACCGGCTTTATTAAAATCCTCTTTTGGGTTCGCTTTAGTACTCACTTACACGCATATGTACACACGACGACATGATCAAGCTATACCTACATTTCCAGTATAAGCAGACCTCTCATTCGTCGGAAAGCACACAAAATAAATCCTGTCCGATCTGTGAGGGTGTTGTTAGGTATCGTGCTTTCAGTTTATTTATGTAGTAACTATCTGGAAAAAAAAAATCGTCTCATTTCTTTTTCAATGGAGAATTTTACCAGGTTATTTCATGGGGCGCGGGGGGCCGTCGTTTACCGGGTCAAGTACAAGTCATTACTTATGACTCCTGTTGAAAATTTGCTAATTTTTTATGAATTTGGGGTAATTTTGGTACTAAAAATGTGATTTTTACATAGCAATAACTTTTTTATTTTCAATGATGATAAGATTTTTTATTACTTTTAGGTAATGTTATTGCAGTACCTATGTGCCCCTTCCGGGGCGGACTGGGTTTTTTTTGCATATTGTGTAAAATGCGAAGCCATCTTATACTGGACATGCCTTCATGTGCGTACCTTAGGGCATTAAGAGATGATCCGAAATCCATTATAGTTACAATAAAACGCACTGAACCTACGTAATACCTGGTTTTATTGACTGAAATAAACAGCGGCTTTTGTAGTAGTGATTTATCTTTTATTTTCGGGACTTGATCAAATAAAGGCAATTTATTATACACCGTAACATTTTTATAGTGTCAGGCCATTTGTCCAGCGCCATGTCAACGGGACGTCAACTTCAACATTACACAATGAAGTGAGATTCAAACTAGACAGTTTGGTGTGGTACCTAAATACATTTTACATACTTTAGGATATCTACCTTAAATTATTAAAAGGGAACGCTGTTGTTAGACGATAAAAACAACACTATTTTACGGATTTGTTGCGCATTTGCTTCATAAGGTTTCGCCCCACGAGATAATTATTCCTTGTTCGCCCCTCATTTTTTTGCTTTTTGCCTTCCTTATTTATTATTTTAGTTCTATTTCGCCCCACTTTTGGTCCTTATTCGTCCCGTTTTTTGTATGAACTTTATTATGAGTACATGCAATTAAAACAATTTCTGTATAATAATAGTTATGGGCAAATTTTTGTTAAAACTCTCACAAAAATTAAGCTGACATAACTTAGTTATTAATGTTTTGTTATAGTGGGATTTTATTTTACCTAGGTATTTGTAGCGACTAATATTGTAAATTGGTTTCGCGAATTTCTCTGGTATATCATCATAACTATATTGCTTTTGTTTCAATATGATTTCTTGGTATTATGCTTTTCTGTGTGAAATGAAATGAAATTGTTTATTCTGTAAATAGGATATCGAAATCACTTTTACACGTCATATAAAAAAAATATCAAAAATAAGCTAGATGAGTTCGGCGTTTCCTATCTGACTACTCTGAGAAGAAAGGCCGAAACAAACTCAGAGTTCGCAGTCTCTTTTAAAGTTCAGACATAATCTTGGTCAGGCCATATGAGAACCATGTAGATAAGTGTCTGAAAAGGTCTTTTGAGGAAAGAACCACACAGATTTGACTGGAACTGTCCAGTCAGTGCAAGCATTTGTCAGTAATCGTGGAGCTCAACTCAGAACGTAAGGAGCTCAACTCGACGAACAATACCAAAGAAAGGACATTTGGGTAGGCCGCATAAACTAATCAAACCATCACTAAAACTAGCAGAGAAATAAAAACAATATCCACATAGTCCTCACATTCACAATAGTTAAAATAATATAATACTTTACAAAGTAATCATGTCATTTTGAATATAATTTTCAACAATGTCAATGTCTTTATAAAACTGGTATATGTTGATTTTACATAATAATTAAATGTCTAGTTTTATGGTTTTATCACAAGGCTTAGCAGAGCGAGCAGTTCAATCCCAAGCTTTTTTATCTTCAAAATAATCTGAAATTGTATAGTACCCTTTTTTACAAAGTTTGGTTTTAATACAGATTTTAAATCGTTTAATGGGTAAGTTTCGAATGGGTGTGCCTAAAACAAACTAATCCATACTTACCTACTGATTCTATGTTGTGAAATAATATTGTGGTTTTAATCAAAGGCTGTCAAATATAGGTTGACGTGGTTAATTAAGGAAAATTCAGTATACCAACTAATAATTAATTATATTATGTTTATCTACGCTTTAATAACTGTTATCTTCAACTATTTTATTGTTTCATATCAATGATATTGACTGAAATGAAATGAAATGAAATTGAAATGAAATGAAATTGTTTATTCTGTAAATAGGATATCGAAATCACTTTTACACGTCATAAAAAAATATTAAAAATAAGCTAGATGAGTTCGGCGTTTCCTATCTGACTACTCTGAGAAGAAAGGCCGAAACAAACTCAGAGGTCGCAGTCTCTTTTAAAGTCCAGACATAATCTTGGTCAGGCCATATGAGGACCATGTAGATAAGTGTCTGAAAAGGTCTTTTGAGGAAAGAACCACACAGATTTGAGTGGACCTGTCCAGTCAGTGCAAGCATTTGTCAGTAATCGTGGAGCTCAACTCAGAACTTAAGGAGCTCAACTCGACGAACAATACCAAAGAAAGGACATTTGGGTAGGCCGCATAAACTACTCAAACTGCCAGACCATCACTAAAACTAGCAGAGAAATAAAAACAATATCCACATAGTCCTCACATTCACAATAGTTAAAATAATATAATACTTTACAAAGTAATCATGTCATTTTGAATATAATTTTCAACAATGTCAATGTGTTTATAAAACTGGTATATGTTGATTTTACATAATTAAAATGTCTAGTTTTATGATTTTTTCACAAGGCTTAGCAGAGCGAGCAGTTCAATCCCAAGCTTTTTTATCTTCTAAATAATCTGAAATTGTATAGTACCCTTTTTTACAAAGTTTGGTTTTAATACAGATTTTAAATCGTTTAATGGGTAAGTTTCGAATGTCAATGGGGAGTTTGTTGTAAAAACGTATACATTGACCCATGAATGAGTTGCCTACTTTGTGGAGACGTGTGCAATGTACAGCAAGGTTGTGTTTATTCCTGGTATTTAAACTATGAATATCGGACATTTTCTTAAAATTTGATATATTTTTGTGCACATACAATAGGTTTTCAAAAATATATTGTGAGGCTACAGTCAGAATATTTATTTCTTTGAATTTTTCTCTAAGGGAATCTCTTGGACCTAGATTGTAAATGGCTCGAACAGCCCTTTTCTGTAGAACAAAGATAGTAACTAAACTACTCTATCTATCTATTACTATTCTATCTATTACATTTTTTTAATGAATTATCGAACCCTTTACCCAAACTCTCATGAATCACTTCGTCCATTGGTGAAAACCGAATGAAAATCCGTTCAGTAGTTATTGAGTATATCGCGTTCAGACAGACAGACGCGGGCGCGGCAGAGGGAGTTTTTTTTAAATATTATGTAGTGACTATTCTCAGTAGCAACCTGTATTATGCATTAAGGCTTAGTAAAGGCCTTCCATGAGCTTAAAAATAACTGAGGAAATGTGGGGGTACCTACCCACGTCCACGACTACACGCCTGCCTACCACTGCAGGCAATATCAGCGTGATGTTACTCTGTAAACCCTTGACCTCTTAACCCTTCTCTTAACCTTTTGCATCATGAAAACGTTTAACTATTTAAATTACTTGAATGCTAATTTTGATGGCGTTGATGAGGCTGAGATGTTGAATACAAATTACCTACCTATTTTGGTAAACGCAGAAGGTTTACCGTACTTAAAAAAAGTGTTTTTTATCATCGATAACGATGCTGGAAAAGTCTTATTTTTTTGGAACAAAGTTCTTTAATTCGGCTTGCGGTAGGAGTAAACTGGAGTAAACTGGTAAAAGGAAATCGTCACGCGAAAAAGCGTTTATACTAAACTTGCAACTGTCTTCTTCTGATTCGATAGTGAGACTGAGAAAGAAAATGTGAATTTGGTCTAAATGAAAATCCAAAATGGCGGTTGCGAAAATTTTCACTTTTTCGTCATGGTTGTCGTTTTGATAGTTTTCAAAGGTGCTAAAGCCGATCGTGAGGTCAAAATGTAAATCCAAGATGGCGGCTGCGAGAATTTCGTTTTTGTTTCAAATCATACGTGAGAAAGAACTTTGTTCCGGACGGGCCCGAACGCACACTTTTTTTTTTTGGATTGACCTTAGTTACCGAAAAGCATATTTAAGTGTCATTGTTGAAATATGAATTGCTTTGAAAGCGATTGTCACTTATCTAGACCCTAAGGTGGCCCACCTAACCGCTGCCTATAGATATGCAATGCTAGAGGTACCGGTGCGTTGCCAGTGTTGCCACCAGAGAAAAAACAAAAGTTACTGTTTCATGCGCCTGTAATTAACCTTTCAATCTTGAACACACTAACGCTGCTTGGCGAAAGAAATAGGTATGGTTTTAGTACTTCCGTGTCAAAATCAAATAAAGTCAAATAATTTATTTCAATTAGGCACAAAAAGGCACTTATGAACGTCAAAATTTACAAAAAATTGAATTGATTCTAGTTGCCCCTTCTAATAGGTAGTTTTCGTATGAAGAAGAATGGGCAAGAAACTCCACCGTTACTATTTTAAAATGTTTTACAATATTTTGTATACATTAATTATATAAATATATGTGAAGACGATGCACCTGGAATAAGATTACTATACCACAATCGGTAAAAATAATTTAAAATGAAGCAATGACAGAAAAAATAATTATGTAATGGATACATGGTGTTCACATATACAAGCATTGTAAAAGTAGGTACCTATACGATATTCCTAACATGTCCGTGTACGAGCGCCTTCGCCTTAGGGACTATTTCCTTTCTATAGTTGTATTCAATTTCCTTGACAATATCACAGTTTTCAATAAAGCTAGTAAATGTCATTAATCATGCTGTCGTTAAGTTTGTTTCCAAAGATCGTGGTCAGTTCAATACAGGCTTTGAATTTGTCAATAAAGCGTCAAGACAAGACGGTGTAAACAGCCGCTGTACGGAATGATAAGCATTGTGGCGAAAATATTCTTATAGAGACTAAAAAAATCTCGGCCCGAGTCCATGACTTTACCTTTGTTGTACAGCGAGTGCCTTATCGTTGAAGGAATATTCTTCTAAACTAATTAGAGTTCGACCGAAAATGGTTCTTTTTTCGGTCGAACACGAAAATTGCTGAAAATGAATACAGTGTGATTCTTCATAATGTGCACATATCGAAATGAGGGAATTTTGGGGCTTAATTTTATCGACGGAAAAACATTTAAAAAAAAATGTTTTTTTTTGTATAAAAATAGTTTTTATTTTTTTTTCATTTTGGCATCTTATTTATAAACTTTACAATTATTGTAAAAATTGATGAAAAAAATACCACTTTTGCTAAAAAAACATGTTTATTTTCAATAGAGGGTAGTTTTTTTCTCAATTTTCATTTTATGTGGATGCCTAATTACTTCAGAGCATTATGGAATTTGTTTCATTGCAATAGATGATTTAGTTTAAAAGTAACACAGTTTTGTAACAATTTTTTTTTATTCCATGGAAAGTATTTGTTGAGAATTGCTGATGGCAGCAGGTTGTTAAAGAAACACGATCACCAATCACAAACTATTTAATTATACTTGTTGGTAGACACTTCACAATGGGTTCGGCTTATTATTTCTAAAGTAATTAATTAAATTAAACAGAGCGCGTGTATGGCGAATCACTGTACCAGAGAGAGAGCGAGAGAGCGAGAATGTGTGAAAGGGATGGATAGAAGTGAATATTTAAATAAATTAGTATGGTAATACTAAACATTCTCACGCCTTCTTTTAACAAACTGCACTACTGGTAGATATAACAATGCTAGTTGGTTTATAGTATAGTGTTAGTAGTTAGTGAGTATTACAATGTAAGGTAAGTTATTAATATTAAGTTAGTTATAATTACGTTAATAATTATTTAAGTTTAAACATACAAATCTTAATGTAGGTAGTAAATATTCTTAAACTAGTTATTATTATTACATTGTTGTAACAAAATCAATTTATGTATGGGCCTAGTATAATCACCCTTGGATGTATGAATGGTTACAGATCTTATTAAGTTGTCATTTTTGTTTACATTAGTAGATATAACTTTACCTAAAGGCCACAATGTGGGAGGTGTACATTCATCTTTGATTATTACAATGTCTCCTATTTTTAAGTTTTTCTTAATGTCTAACCACTTATTTCTACTTTGTAATTCAGAAATATAGGTAAAATAAAATTGTTTCCAAAATCTTTGTTTTATTTGCATAATTTTTTGGTACACACTTAATCTAGATTCATTCAAATCTAACACACTAGGTTCTGGTATGTCTGTTAAAGAAGTTCCTATGATAAAATGGGCTGGAGTTAAACAGATAACATCATTTGGAACATCAGCAATTGTACATAATGGTCTTGAATTTAATATGCCCTCTATTTGGACTAAAGTAGTATATAACAATTCGTAAGTTAGTTTAGTAGAAAATAAATGTCTTTTAAGCAATGACTTGACTGATTTTATACCAGCTTCATAAATACCACCCATATGACTGGCAAGAGGTATTGTAAATTTATAATTAATATAATTAGTAGTGCAAAAATCCAGTATGTGGCTGTAAGACTTATCTGACTTGAACATTTTATAAAGCTCATGTAGTTCAGTCTTAGAACCTTTAAAATTAGTAGCATTATCAGTATACAAACATATTGGAGTACCTCTTCGAGATACAAACCTTTTCAAAGCACAAATAAATGCCTGAGAACTCAAATCAGTTACGAGCTCTAGGTGTATAGCTCTAGTTGCTAGACATACAAATAGACATATGTATCCCTTTGTGTACTTACAGTTTCGAGTCATTGAACTCCTGATAGCTATAGCACCACTGAAATCAATGCCTACATGAAGGAATGCTCTTGTTAGGGTTACTCGAGGTGAAGGAAGACTAGCCATTTGCTGACTACAGGTTTGTGCTCTAAATCTGATGCATTTCACACAAGAATGAACTATCTTTTTTACTTCATTCCTACCATGTATGATCCAGTATTTTAATCTTATATTATATAAAGTGTTTTGTATTCCAGAGTGTAACAACCTTTGGTGATAATATTGAACAACTAATGATGTTATGTGATCTTTAGCAGGTAGTATAATAGGATGAGCTTGACTATAGGATATGTCTGAATGCTGAATACGACCTCCAACTCTAATGAGCTGGTCTTGGTCTAGGAAAGGATTTAGTTTCCTTATGGGACTGGATTGGAATGTATATCGCTTTCGTTTAGGTAAGTCTGTAATATCTAATTGACTTAGTGATGATAATTCTAAATATTCTCTTGTGAAAGACTTACGTTGTGCGATTTGAACTATGAAATTAGTAGCTCTGTTGAGTTCCTGTACAGCTATGTAAGGAGAATTGCTTTGAACCTTATTTTTTAGATTATTTAAAAATCTAAACATGAATGCAATGACTCTTGTTAACTTTGTGAAGTTAGATATTCTAAGAAACAAGTCATAAAAATATTCATAATTAATAGGAATTTTTTTAGAAGTATGTGTGGGTGTATGACATAGTTGTGTACATGTATTGTGGACAGGAGTAATTACTTGAGAAGTAACTTCTTGGGGCACCGATATAGGCCATGTAGATTTATCCTGTTTAATCCAGGTGGGGCCTTGCCACCATAAATCACAAGTAGGCAATTGTTTGGGCATCACCCCTCTAGTTATTAAATCTGCTGGATTTTGTTTGGTGTTTATATAATACCAATCATCCGTGGCAGTTAATTCAATAACCTGCATTAAACGATGAGATACATATGTGTCTCGCTTGTGTTTGTAAGGGGATTTGATCCAGCTTAGGACTATGGATGAGTCTGTAAATAAAAATGTATGATCAATTTCTATGTTATTTTTTGTAGTGTTAATAAATTTATCATAAATATTTGATAATAATAGTGTTCCACATAACTCAAGTCTGGGAATTGACTGTTGTCTTTTAATAGGTGCTACTCTCGACTTAGCCATGATCAAAATGCAAGTCGATTTTTTGTTAGGATAATTTGCTTTAAAATATAAGCAAGCACCATAGGCTTTATTAGATGCGTCACAAAACCCAATTAGGCATACATTAATAGGTATATCAGTAAAGTACCATCTAGGGATCTTAATAGACTTTAAGTAATTTAATTGATCAATAAAATTTTGCCAATAATCTTGTAAATTGTTAGGTATGGGACTATCCCAGTCAATGTTTTCTTTCCAGATGTCCTGCATTAGGATTTTAGGAATAATTACTGTAGGTGCTAGAATACCTATTGGATCAAACATCTGTGCTATCTGTGATAATATAGATCTTTTAGTGTGAGAAATGTTTGTAATTTCAGGTATGTGAGTATGGAGTATGTCCTGTGTAGGTAGCCACATTAAACCTAAAGTCCTAACAGAGTCTGGCTTGTTAAAATTGTATGAATTGTTTTGACAACCAGAGTTATTCTGTGAAATATGTTCACTAGACGCGTCCATAGTAGGACTTGCAATCTGTTTTAAAATATAGGGGTTGTTTGACGTCCATTTGTGTAACTTGAACCCAGCTTTATTAAGCAAATCTATTAATTGTAAACAGAGTTGAGTGCACTGTTCAAGGGTCTGTTGACCGGATAAATAGTCATCCATATAACTGCAAGTTTCTATGCATTCTGCAGCTAAACTATGAGTCTCTTTATTTTTGTAAGCTATATCTAACATAGTACGACATGCAAGATAAGGTGCGCACTTAGTGCCATATGTAACTGTTGCTAATTCTATGCATTTGAGTGGATCAGATTTAGATTCCCTCCATAAAATCCTCTGATATGATCTTTGTTCTGGATTCACTAATATACCTCTGAACATTTTAACTATATCACAAGAAAAGGCATACTTGAATAGTCTGAATTTCAAAATTATATCAAGTAAATTATTGTAAATGTTAGGACCTTCATGTAGAATATCATTCAAGGATGTGCCTGTTGATGTTTTGGAACTAGCATTAAAAACAACTCTTAACTTTGTTGATCTACTTTCAGATTTTATGACAGGTAAGTGAGGTAAGTAATATGTATTGTTTTGTGTAGGGGAGAATTCCTTTACATAATATGCATGACCCAATGCAATATATTCATCGATAAATTCTTTATATTGAGTGAATAATGAAGGATCTTTTTGAAATCTAGACTCTAACTGTAATAGGCATCGGTAGGCAGTATTAAAGGAGTTACCTAAATCTTGTAGTTTGTCTGCCTGTAGGGGTAGATTAACTGTGTATTTACCCGTTTGATCTTGTATAGTGGTAGACTCATATAATGTTTCACAATATTTTTCTTGTGGAGATATTAGCTTTTGAGGTGTGATTTCCTCTTGTTCCCAGAAGCGTTGTAGTAGCTGATCTGTTGATAATAAAGATACATACATGCTAATGTGAGGATTAGGACCAAATGCATGTAAAGGCTTGTCACTTGTGAGTGTGCCTGATACAATCCAACCGAATACTGTATCAATCATGACAGGTAGGTTGTGACCTAACTTTATGCGGTCTGTTAGTAAGAGAGAATAGAAAAGCTCGGCCCCTATGAGTATGTCTATAGTGCTAGGTATAAAGAATGTGGGGTCAGCTAGTTTGCATGTAAGCGTGGAAGGTATGTTCCAGTTGCGTGTAGGAATGTAATTATGCGGTAATGGCACTGTAATGTTGTTCATTACTATTAACGTTAGATTAGAATTATAATCATTATATCGAGAAGAAATATTAGCATTTAAGCTTAATTGTGCAAGGCTGTCTTTGTTGCCCACACCTTTAATTGTGCATGAATGGTAACTATATGGAAGCTTTAGCACAGCTGCAAGCCTGTGTGTTATTACACTGATTTCACTTCCAGAGTCTAATAAAGCTCGTGCATTTACCCAGTTTCCCATAGCATCTTGTATTCTTATGATAGCTGTTGATAGCAAGGTAATATGATTATTAGTGTTCGAGACAAGTACTGTTGAAGGGTTAGAGTGTGAGTTTGTTTCACATTGGGCATTTGGATGTGCTATATTGTGCTGTGGCACGCAAGAGTTCAGTGAAGCAATAGTACCAGGTAGCTTACAATCTGCTGTGGCAGGACTTACTTGTTTAGAATGATCCATATGTATACTTGTATGATGTTTGCGATGGCATGACAAACACTTCAATTTTGAACACTTATGTTTTGCATGGTAAGGCTGTAAACAGTTAAAACACAATGATTTAGATTTTATATAGTTAATGCGATTAGGTACACTCATTTCTATATAATTAGGACACTTGTGCAAGTCGTGCTTTTGTTGACATAATGAACAATTTATTTGAGGCCTAGAGGTAGTGGACAAATGTGTAGATTTAACAGTAGACCTATCACAAGGCTTGTCATTGAGTACTTCAAATGCTGATCGCCTTTGGTTTAAGAAATCCAGTAACTCAGACAATGTAGCAAGAACACTTTCTTTTTTGTTTATTTCCCACGCTGCTCTCTCAAAATATTGTGAAACATTATATGAGTCTACCACTATACAAGATCACACGGGTAAATACACAGTTAATCTACCCCTACAGGCAGACAAACTACAAGATTTAGGTAACTCCTTTAATACTGCCTACCGATGCCTATTACAGTTAGAGTCTAGATTTCAAAAAGATCCTTCATTATTCACTCAATATAAAGAATTTATCGATGAATATATTGCATTGGGTCATGCATATTATGTAAAGGAATTCTCCCCTACACAAAACAATACATATTACTTACCTCACTTACCTGTCATAAAATCTGAAAGTAGATCAACAAAGTTAAGAGTTGTTTTTAATGCTAGTTCCAAAACATCAACAGGCACATCCTTGAATGATATTCTACATGAAGGTCCTAACATTTCAAAATTATATCAAGTAAATTATTGTAAATGTTAGGACCTTCATGTAGAATATCATTCAAGGATGTTGAAAATTGATTTTGTTACAACAATGTAATAATAATAACTAGTTTAAACATACAAATCTTAATGTAGTAAATATTCTTAAACTAGTTATTATTATTACATTGTTGTAACAAAATCAATTTATGTATGGGCCTAGTATAATCACCCTTGGATGTATGAATGGTTACAGATCTTATTAAGTTGTCATTTTTGTTTACATTAGTAGATATAACTTTACCTAAAGGCCACAATGTAGGAGGTGTACATTCATCTTTGATTATTACAATGTCTCCTATTTTTAAGTTTTTCTTAATGTCTAACCACTTATTTCTACTTTGTAATTCAGAAATATAGGTAAAATAAAATTGTTTCCAAAATCTTTGTTTTATTTGCATAATTTTTTGGTACACACTTAATCTAGATTCATTCAAATCTAACACACTAGGTTCTGGTATGTCTGTTAAAGAAGTTCCTATGATAAAATGGGCTGGAGTTAAACAGATAACATCATTTGGAACATCAGCAATTGTACATAATGGTCTTGAATTTAATATGCCCTCTATTTGGACTAAAGTAGTATATAACAATTCGTAAGTTAGTTTAGTAGAAAATAAATGTCTTTTAAGCAATGACTTGACTGATTTTATACCAGCTTCATAAATACCACCCATATGACTGGCAAGAGGTATTGTAAATTTATAATTAATATAATTAGTAGTGCAAAAATCCAGTATGTGGCTGTAAGACTTATCTGACTTGAACATTTTATAAAGCTCATGTAGTTCAGTCTTAGAACTTTTAAAATTAGTAGCATTATCAGTATACAAACATATTGGAGTACCTCTTCGAGATACAAACCTTTTCAAAGCACAAATAAATGCCTGAGAACTCAAATCAGTTACGAGCTCTAGGTGTATAGCTCTAGTTGCTAGACATACAAATAGACATATGTATCCCTTTGTGTACTTACAGTTTCGAGTCATTGAACTCCTGATAGCTATAGCACCACTGAAATCAATGCCTACATGAAGGAATGCTCTTGTTAGGGTTACTCGAGGTGAAGGAAGACTAGCCATTTGCTGACTACAGGTTTGTGCTCTAAATCTGATGCATTTCACACAAGAATGAACTATCTTTTTTACTTCATTCCTACCATGTATGATCCAGTATTTTAATCTTATATTATATAAAGTGTTTTGTATTCCAGAGTGTAACAACCTTTGGTGATAATATTGAACAACTAATGATGTTATGTGATCTTTAGCAGGTAGTATAATAGGATGAGCTTGACTATAGGATATGTCTGAATGCTGAATACGACCTCCAACTCTAATGAGCTGGTCTTGGTCTAGGAAAGGATTTAGTTTCCTTATGGGACTGGATTGGAATGTATATAGCTTTCGTTTAGGTAAGTCTGTAATATCTGATTGACTGAGTGATGATAATTCTAAATATTCTCTTGTGAAAGACTTACGTTGTGCGATTTGAACTATGAAATTAGTAGCTCTGTTGAGTTCCTGTACAGCTATGTAAGGAGAATTGCTTTGAACCTTATTTTTTAGATTATTTAAAAATCTAAACATGAATGCAATGACTCTTGTTAACTTTGTGAAGTTAGATATTCTAAGAAACAAGTCATAAAAATATTCATAATTAATAGGATTTTTTTTAGAAGTATGTGTGGGTGTATGACATAGTTGTGTACATGTATTGTGGACAGGAGTAATTACTTGAGAAGTAACTTCTTGGGGCACCGATATAGGCCATGTAGATTTATCCTGTTTAATCCAGGTGGGGCCTTGCCACCATAAATCACAAGTAGGCAATTGTTTGGGCATCACCCCTCTAGTTATTAAATCTGCTGGATTTTGTTTGGTGTTTATATAATACCAATCATCCGTGGCAGTTAATTCAATAACCTGCATTAAACTGCGAGTCCAACATTTCGATATTAGTTTGGATTTCATCATATCGATCCATTAGTTTTGTCAATTCTTCTGATCTGACCTGTAGGTCGTGTTTGTTACACTTTGCAGGATCGTAGTTTTGCACATAGTTTGCTAGTCTTGTAATTTTACCTTTGATGGCGGCACGGGTCGTGCGCAAATTATCAATTTCTTCCATCTTGTTTGATGGAATCCGTGGAATATTTTAGAAGGTTGCTTGTGAGCTTTATAGAAAAATGCTTGTGAGCTGAAACGATATAAATATTTCACTGATATTGCACTTTTTCTGTAGAACGACTATCAAAAGTCTCTGCCCAAAATCGCGACCGAGAAGCCAGCGTCGTGACGTCGTCGGTCGGTCCCAAAAAATATATTATTTTTCCGGAAATGAAAGTGAAACTCTCAATTGATTAGTAAAGCAGTGGGATTGGTTGAATCTGCCTTATGTCATCTGCTTTACCGACAACTTAGTATATCGATTGCCGATTGAATGCTTCTCTCCGGTCTTGTCGGTAAAACAGCACTTGTGTCTTCGTAGGTGGCGCTGGTGATGTATGCCGAAGAGGCCCGAGGTGGCACGACGCGACCCGAAGTAAGCCGACTTTCGTCGACCTTGTCGATGACTTCCTGCCGGCTTGGCGCAAGCCACGCCTAACCACCAAAAAATGGCGTTCGGAGAAACTCGAAGGACCAAATTTATGTTGAGAATTGCTGATGGCAGCAGGTTGTTAAAGAAACACGATCACCAATCACAAACTATTTAATTATACTTGTTGGTAGACACTTCACAATGGGTTCGGCTTATTATTTCTAAAGTAATTAATTAAATTAAACAGAGCGCGTGTATGGCGAATCACTGTACCAGAGAGAGAGCGAGAGAGCGAGAATGTGTGAAAGGGATGGATAGAAGTGAATATTTAAATAAATTAGTATGGTAATACTAAACAGTATTAAAAAATATTTCGATTTTTTTTTTCTGCCGCCAAAATTAAGCATAGATATGTGCACATTATGAAGAATCACATTGTATTTCAACCGCCGAAAACGAAATTCGGCCGGACTCTAAAAGAATATACACAGAAAGACAGACTTTACGTTTTATAACATGCAAAGATTTTGATGTGATGGGCAAGTTCTCGTTGTCGACATTGAGTGAACTTTCTGTCTCCATTGTTTACATTAAATGCTATTTTACGAGCACGAGATGCCTCTAAAAGTTGCTGAATTTGCTGTTATCACTTTAAACCGCTCTGTTAAACTTTATGCCTCAATCTCAGCGTTTATGAGTATTGTCATGTTGGTTTAACGGACTGTAAAGTAACGTGCTTTCAGTTTCCTCCGTAATGGGTTATTTTGATGTATTTTCCACAATGTGGGAATGTGTAATATATGATATACAATGTGGAGACAACAATACGACAATTAATGAGAACACTGGCAATAATAATGCATAAGAGTATTTTGGAACCATATATTATTAAATCCTAGCATCGAAATTAAAAAAGTATATTTTTCAAACAAACTAAATAGTAGTGATGTGCCGACTATGGGTATTGCTAATCTTGGCGCGTTGTGTTCCTCGCGCGGCTCAAAGAGATGTCAGCAGAAGTGACGGGGTTCGCTAGGGCCAATGCCTGCCGGGGCTGCGAATATGGGCCGAAAGGGACATCGTGGTCCCCGGCAACAGGGCAACCGAAGGAACACGGGTGGGTTTTAGTCAGTAAGAGTCTGACACGCCCTCCCGCTCCACCTAGAGCGGGAGGAGTTATTTGAAATGCGGACTAAGAACGTCATTAGATATACGTAGATTAATTTATAGTCATAATGTCGTCTCCGACTTAAATAATCTCACGCCTTCTTCCCAAGTCGGTAGGTAAAAACTACAGAACACCACCTGCTACGATGTTGCATAATTTCATTAAATACGATAGACGTTGATATATTTAGTAACTATTCCTAAAGAGTCTTAATAAACCCTGTAAAAAATCGACACGTGTTTCACTTCTCAACGAGGCACCCTCAGGATGACGATTGACTTGTCGCGAATCCGAACACGTCGTGTTTCCACGCCGAGCGGTGGTCGCAGAGAAAACTTCTAGAGGGATCTTAAATTTTCATAATTTCGTGATAAAAAATTCAAAAGCAATGAAAGAAAGAAGAAAAATATTTTATTTGGGACACGCACAGGAAATACAACATTAAAACTAAGAAAATCATGAACACACTTTTTTCACACTTAACAATTTCAGAAAAGAACATTAAAATAAAATAAATTAGTGAAAACAAAAATGAAGACCTGTGCGAGGCTAAAAAGGCTCCTATCTCAGCATGATGTTAAGATATTTTAAAAAAATAAACAAATATCACAGCGCTGGTATTCTGATAGGAGAGTCCGCTGTGATGTCACGGACACACCTAAAAATCTGCCTAACCTTTTCCCAACTATGTTGGGGTCGGCTTCCACTCTAACCGGATGAATATCAGTATTTTACAAGGAGCGACTGCCTATCTGACCACCACAACCCAGTAACTAGGTAATACGATACCACGGACACACCTACGGACATAAAAGAAATCCCACTAGAGTAAAAAAATAAAATAAACAGTAAAATAATTTCAATAAAATCATTGTTAATTTGTAGTAACATGAACAAACAAAACAGCGCCAGCTGACGATTCCCCCGCCCTTGTATACATTTCGATACAACTCACGTAGTCCCGGAAAAAAACATGTGCACAATATCTACGTATATGCATTAGGCACGCGTATTAAGGGTCCAAGAGCGTCCTTGAACAGGAACGTTCTGTCCAATAATCGGATTGAGAACCGTCCTCAATTTCAGACGTCCGTTAAAAGCATAAATATCGACACTCCTTGTTAAACGTCATGTCATTTTCGCCCCCGTAATGGCACTTCCTAATAAAATAATTGAATCGTAAAATCCTCGTAAAATCTAGTCGTAAAAAGTCTACAGGTATTGCTGTTATTGTAATTAAGTGAATACTGTTGTGCCCATAGTTGTGCTATTAAGATCATAATATTGAAAATGCTTTTTCGATCGCTTCAGTAGGGTACCCGTTTTCAAGAAAAGTGTGACCCCGCTAGCGTTCTCAATTATTATTTAGAGAAATGAAAATGGTATCAAAAGATGCGTTACTAAAAGGCATTTTTTATGTTAATTTTTTTTTCACGCCAGTTTTTTAACGCGCTTGAAAAAAAAAAATTACTTCTCTAAAACGAAAAAAGACATCGGAAAAATATATCCTGGAGAATTTAAAGCGCTTCATAATGATACCATTCTGGTTTTGATAGGATTATAATTAAGGGTAGATGTTCACCCTCAAATGACTTCCCTTACCCATAAGGGATTGTTATAAGATCGTATTATTCGCAGATGACACTTCCCTCATTTTTTAAATCAAACGTCAGTTAGTCAATTTTGAACAAGTTAACGATGCACTCTCTAAAGTTGTGCATTGGTTTATTGGTTTAACGTAAATGATCTTCTCCTGAACGAAAAAAAGACTAAACTCATTAAATTTTCAATGCCAAATGTCAGGCAGCTATCTACCAATGTTCAAGTTAATGGAATAGAGTTTGACCCTGTTGAGCCGACAGTTTTTCTTGGAATCACTATTGACGGTAAATTACAATGGGGCTCACACATAGAAAAATTGTCAGGAGGGCTAAGTTCGGCCGCCTATGCTCTTAAAAATATTAGACAGATAAATGACGTAGATACAGCCAGAATTATTTATTTTAGTTAGTCTTATGTCATATGGGATTCTGCTCTGGGGAACCTGTGCGGACATTAATACAATTATTGTTCTACAGAAAAGGGCTGTTCGAGTCCTTTACAACCTAGGTCTAAGGTCCCTTAGAGAAAAATTCAAAGTCATCAATATTCTGACTGCAGCCTCACAATATATTTTTGAAAACCTATTTATTGTATGTACACAAAAATATATCTATCCGAAATTCATATTAAAAAAAAAAACCAGGAATAAACACAACCTTGCTCTAGGTACATCGCATACGTCTCCACAGAGTAGGCAACTCGTTCATGGGTCAATGTATACGCTTTTACAACAAACTTCCCATTGAAATTCGAAACTTACCCATTAAACGATAAAAAAGCTGTATTAAAACCAAACTTTGTAAAAAAGAGTACTATAAAATTTCAGATTATTTAGATGATGATAGAAAAGCTTGGGATTGAGCTGCTTGCTTCTAATTATTGTGATAAAACCATAAAACTTGACATTTGAATTATTATATAAAATCATCAAAATATACCAGTTTTTTAAACCTACACATTGACATTGTTGAAAATTATATTCAAAATGACATAATTACTTTGTAACGTATTATATTATTTTAATTATTGTGAATGTGAGGACTATGTGGATATTATTTTATTTTAATTTCTCAGCTAGTTTTAATGATGGTCTGGCAGTTTGAGTAGTTTATGCAGCCTACCCAAATGTTCTTTTTTTGGTATTGTTCGTCGAGTTGAGCTCCACGATTACTGACAAATGCTTGCACTGACTGGACAGGTCCACTTAAATCTGTGTGGTTCTTTCCTCAAAAGACCATTTACATGGTCCTCATATGGCCTGACCAAGATTATGTCTGAACTTTAAAAGAGACTGCGACCTTTGAGTTTGTTTCGACCTTTCTTCTCAGAGTAGTCAGATAGGAAACGCCGAACTCATCTAGCTTATTTTTATTTTTTTAATTGGACGTGTAAAAGTGATTCCGATATCCTATTTATAGAATAAACATTTTCATTTAATTTCCCTTTTTGGAAACACTACTAGTACTAGCTTCTGCCCACGACTTCGCTCCCGTGCAAAACGCATTTATTATGCTAAGCTATGGCCGCCTATTTCGTCGCCCTCCCCGCTAACTGTCGTATCTCACAAACTGACGTATCTACACTGACATTACCTACGTGTTCAGAACTTTGTTTCGAAAAAGTTCTCTCTAATCGTCGTGTCTGTGTCGTTTACCGTTTAGAAGATAATCACGTATTTTGTTTTGCGTGAATTTTGTTTGAGGGAAAATATATTCTCACCACCTGTCGTATATGCACACATCTACAGTTAGTGAGTTAAAGATTAAGTCAAGAGCTATTTATAAAAAGTTATTAATTCATTAATAAAGCCACAGCTAACGCAACTATATTAACATGATTGTAGCGCCCGACCGAAAAACTGTTGCCATGGAAAAATATCAATTGCTAGTTACAACAGTTAGCAGGGAGGGCGACGATTTTACCCCAACTAGTTCTTTTCGTGTTTGTGTTTTTTCTTTGCGTCATTACCGCAAATTAACGTATTTATTTTTATTTTCACTCGCCAATATCTTCTATCAGTGAAAATATTTTTTGTAATCGCATCAGTACTTTCAGAGATTACGTCTTACGAACAAACAAACATTATTACACAAACATACATAAACTCACGCCTTCTTTCCACGGGGGTAGGCAGAAACTACAGAACGCTTTTACTAATTTACTCCTTTTGCCTCGTTTACGTTCATACATGTGGTCATACACTCACGCCGGTTGCGTAGTACTACGCAACTGGCCTTTCTGAAGAAAATCACCAATAAGGTCACTATATGTCCTCCTAGGGCGTCCCCTCCCGGCGTTTTCACTCACAACTGCCTTGTAAATTACCTTTTGTTAGTCGCCTTTCATTCGTCCTCTCAACATGACCACACCATCTAAGCAAAGCAACAATATTACCTCTTTAAAATACAGCGTGGCAGGCACATCGACGCGAAAATTGTTACCATGGATTCAGTACATGATTCTGAAACCCCCTGCGTTGAAATTTTTCGTCGGTTATTTTGTAAAAAAATCAGTTGTTCCATACATTTTGACCGCGTAGGTATTGCACTTTTCTATGAAACACCAATTTTTTTTTAAATTACTGACCAAAAATTTCGAAGCTGCAGGTTTCAGAATCATGTACTGAATCCATGGTAACAGTTTTCGCGTCGATGCCTTCCACCCTGTTTATGATTCAATGAAAAAAAAATAACTAATGTTTTCAGCATGGCGTGATAAATCCCAGCTTTCAGAGATTATTTGCGGGTTACCCTTATTTAACTGAGTCCAGCCTTTCATAATTTGTAATCCTCTAATCGCCTTTCGACACCCGTTGAGTGCAAACCATTGTTAATTATCTCGTTTTTTAAACCACTTGGTAAATTCTCACATATTTATTTATATTTCACTTGGAATCCGATATTTCGTCGAGACGATGTGCTATCCTTTAACCTCTCGAATGCCGTAATTACAGAAACAATTAAAAAACCATTGTGTCTCGCGTGGATCTACATACCAAGGTTTAAGCCTTTTATGGAAGAAAGCGGTTTATAGGTGATGATACTAAGATTACTAAGTCTATTTTCACTATATACAGGCACTTATAATGTGATATTGTGTAAATTATAGTAAAGTATGTGTGTGTTTATATTATCATATTAGATTAGGGCTAGAAGTGCTATCTCTGAGGTTTTTCAGTCAGGAAGATCATGCCCGAATTGGTTTTCAACTCTGATCAGGTGATTTCTATCGTACACCGTTGTTCTTTAACAAAAACCGAACTTAAAGTCAACAAAGACAAAAATCCTACAAAAACGTTCATAATTTATTGACTTTTCTACTAAAGCTGCTTTTTTACCAGTGGGTCTACCACTGGTAAAAAAGGCTTCCTATGTCCTTAGGATGTTTTTTAATAGTGCTACATTCAAAGTCTCATACATATTTATCTAGTTTTCGTATAATTTGTGATCGACACAAAAGTAAACATAAACACAACAATGGCGGTTTAAAGACACAATCTCTATTGTTAGAAAGAAAATCCGACTTACAAAGAGACCCCTAAAATACTGCAAGTAATTTTCCAACCTTAGAGACAAAGCTTAAGCCCACGTTTGCACGGACGTAATAAAATCGCGGCGTTTTTTTTTTGGTGCACTTGATTTTCAATGCTCTGCTTAACGCCGAGAGTTGAAAATCCAACAGTGTGTTTTTTCAACGCGCTGGGACAACAGTGCGTCCCAGCGCGTTAGATTCTCAACACTCGGCTTAACTCAACTCTCGGTGAGTTGAAAATCCAGTGCGCGATAAAATCCCGCCGCGATTTTATTATGTCCGTGCGACTTCGACTAACTGCTTCACGTGCCTTCAATTTAGAAAACTGATTGGGTTGCCATGGCGTTGCAGTGCGTCAGGGATGTTTGCGGCGGCGCTTGTAGATTATTTTATATAATAATGCGCAAGCGCGCTGCATCAACGGTGGCACGAGTCATGTCCAGCCCCAACAGGGTTCGGAAAATGATAGCTGACAGAGTAGACTGTCCTAAATAATTCACTGCTGTCAGTTACAAGTATCACCGTATTGTGTTGTTTACTAACACGTAGTTTTAAGGACATTGTTACTAACCCTCTATGAGTCTTGGCTCGAAATAAAGTTTTTAATTTAATTTAATTAAACTGGAACAAATCAAAACTACTTGACGGCAGAAACTACCCACTCTCAACGTGAGAAAACTATTTCATACGCAACAAAACTTTTACCTAACACTAAAACCCCCACTACACTACTCGCGAAGTTGCTTCGACGAAGTACTCGTCGAAGTTGATCGAAATCCGAAGTACGTGACAGGACAGGACGCTTCGAGTCCTTTGACTCGGGCGCAAAAACCAACAACGATTGGAAGTCGCCCGAGGCGAACGGAGGTTGTACGAAGCGAACCGAAGTGTGTACTCTCAACTTCGCGATTAGTGTAGTGCAGGATTTAGGCCACATATTGTGTGAGGGTAACTGTGCCCTTGTGATTCACACTACATTGGCTTCTTCCACAACTACATTTGAAACAGTTTCGAGTAAACAGACGAAGTGTGACGTTTTACTAATGGGTTTTAAACTGTGTTTCCAACACTTTTGACCATGAACGCAAAAAGGTTTGCACACAAGTCAAAAAGGCGGTCAAAACAAAATATGTAACATCATAACATCACGCCTATATTGCCCAAAGGGTTTGGCAGAGGTGTATATTTATAATAATACACGTTATTTTTTTTAATGCACTTGTATTAGAGCGCCCAATTGCCGTTTACAAATCCAAATTCTGGACCCAAAATCTGTTGTCTTAAAAATAACTGTGCGGAATGTGGCTATACATAAATAAACAAAATAAAATTCATTTATTTCAGGTCTTGTCCCATAATACAAAAATAATACACAAATTTTAAAATTTTATAGATGTCAATTAAATAAGTGATAAATAGTTTAGCGATTAATAAATAAATAAAGTTTATTAAATGACGTAAAAATATGAGTAACAGATCAAATCAATAAATGTCAAAAGCACAGCAAAATAAAAATTAATTAAATAGGGTAAACTATAGAGTTAGGTACACCTCTGCCTAAACTCTCTTCGTAGATTACAAGCATGAGGTTATGTTTAACATAACCTCATGCTTGTAATCAGTGGATAAAATTTAAATAAAACGCAGTTTGAGTCATATAGTCTAGTCAAGTGTACTCTTTACCTTGTTTTACTCTTTGACTTAAACCTAAATAGCGAAGTGTGTAAAGTTTCAACGGCAATCTTACCGGCCTTTTGGGCACTTTTCCTGTTGACAGCGATGCAGATGAATTTTTTTATGCCCAATTAGCTCTTTACCTTATTTTTTATAAAACTTGTACCTATTACTATTATTCTATGATTTTTTTGTAAATATAAATTATTTATATTACTATAATATTATCAGGGATGGGCCGAAATTCGGTTCATATTCGGTTCAACCGAATTTCGGCAGCTTGAAATTCGGTTCAGATACCAAACATTCGGCACAAGAAAAATAATACCTACTTGCAATATTTTGACTGAAAGGAGATGGAAAATATTGGGCTCAAGTGTAATAAGTTGAGATATGATCAAAAAATTAGTCATATTTTTTTATCCTTGAATGTCAAAAATCAGCTCAATTCTTTGTCTTTTTTTTTTTTGGGTCAAATTATCAAATAACTTCTCCCGCTCTGGGTGGAGCGGGAGGGCGTGTCAGACTTTTACTGACTAAAACCCACCCGTGTTGCTTCGGTTGCCCTGTTGCCGGGGGCCACGATTTCCCTATCGGTTTTCTTCGAAATTCTTTGTCTGGAAGCGGAGAAATATGATAAAGATAGTTTTCGTGAGATCATCGATTAAAGTAATCGATTACACAACTACAAAAAGAAAACCTACCCAATAGGTAGCACTAGGTAATATTTAACTCAAAGTAATTAAATGCACTATATATACTTTTATACAATATAGTGCATTTAATTTATTTACTGAAAAACCAAAATTATGATTATCAATTTCATATCGATTAAAATCAGTTTTATTTTTTTGTCTATGTCACTGGCAGACTGACATTGACAATTTGACACATTAGTGTTAGTCATTCTCGAATTTTTGGCGACCGAAACCGTTTTCCCGAAGACGAAAACGGTTGCAGAAAACGATTAAAGGACGAAACTTATCCAACATGGAATATAATTGCCTTTTCGTTGAGCGCAGTTTCTTCAAAACTATCAACGATTTGAAATGTATGAAATGATTTTTTCGCATCACGAACGACAGCATTGACAACTAGTAGGTAATACATTACTGACTGTATTTAATTTCAAAGAGTTCACTTTTTATTGGAAGGACTGTTTTACGAGTATGATAGATAATTGAATCATTGTACCCGACTGTATTTTCTTAGATGTAAAAATCGCACCAAGTAATTCGAAGACTGGTTTGTGCAATGAAGACTGTTTGAAGTTGAACTCAGGACATAAAACGGTTTCATCATCACAAAACGGTCTTTGTAAACAGTTCGTTGTCGCAACGCCCATCCCTACTAGAACTAGACAGCTGTCACTTATTTCGTGTTTTCCGATGTATTATGAGTGCTTTCCCAATAATTTTTCATTTTCAACGATCACTGCTTTGATTTTTATGGATTATGACCCTGCCTACCTTGTACGACCCTTGCTTTCACACTGGACACCGAAGATCGCTCACACGATTGACTTGGAATAAAATTGATATAATGGATTTTACCGCCGCTTTGTGGACTGGATATTGTTGAAACTATGGATCGCTATATGAATTGTGTGATAGCAACTGGTCACTGCAATACACTAATGTATGTATGAATCTATAAATTCACACCATTTACATCTCGTTACTATTCACAAGAGTGTATGTAATCGTTTCAGTCTCCTTTAATAGAATTAGAATAAGCATTACTGTAAAATAAAATTATGTCTTTTACTCACTCATAGTCATTTATTTTAGTTAGAAACATTGTAAATTCAGTTCAATTCAGTTCTTCTGGCCACGTGGTGGAAGCGTGGTGTGCGGGCGGGGTACATCTAGCAATAATTGAAGTAAATGCGTAAACAAGTCACGACGTCTCGCTCTCGAGAAAGCGCGTGAAATTGAACTTCGGCCGAACTTTTCATTTTAACCGAATGTTCGGCCGAAGTTCGGATTCGGTTCAAACCAAATTCGGCCCATCTCTAAATATTATATTTATGTTTTGTTCCAACAATGGATGATGAAAAACATTTTTTCGGGTTACTATTAAATTACATTACCTATGTCAGTATTTGTGAAGGAAGGTTTGCTTTATCATACGATATGATTGATAAACACGATCTATTTTTAGGCAAAATAAATCCGTATGTCCATATAAACAGGAAATGTAAAGACCCGGAACCAATAATATTATTCAGATTACGGCAAAAAGGAAGGGTCATAGGTGTATGCCCGGCCGTCGCGCGTCGCCGAGAGAATCCATTCTTGACACCTGTCAGTTTTATTCTAACGAATAATGCGTTTTGCGAATTTGATCCATATAACTACTTGAAATTGTCCAACTGACAGGTGCCAGGAACGCATTCTCTCGACAGCTGGACTGTACCCACTTCTGATAGTATGATGATGAGGAGGTACACACGGCTACACATCAAGCGACACATTTCCAGTATAAGCTGACCTCGCTTTGTACGGAAATCCTATACAATGCGAGATCAGCATAAAATGGAAATATATAGCGTGATGTGTAGCCGTGTGTAACTGACCCCGATATCAATAAGAGATGTTGAAAAACAATTGACGGGTGCCAGTTGTTTCTTTTTTATCGTTATAAGCTGCACATGCTACTACTTATTTTACCGCTCGCCAAGGCTCTTTTCATGTCAGTTATCATGGCTGATTAACCGAATTAAAAAAAGGAGGAGGTTAATTACCATATGTATAAAAAAAACCCTTTTATTATATGTATTTGTATGCCCCTACTGCCCCGTCTCAAAAATCCATCCTGTATAGTGAATTCCATTTTTATTTCTTTTTACAACTTTTTAACTAAGTAGGAAACATTAATCTACTTAATGTTTTAAAAAATAGGACCGAAATAAGCCCATTAGAAGCTCGCGTTAAAATAATATTTACAACTGAACATTTCTGGTGAAAACGAGGTAGATTTATGAACCATCATCTATGATGTGTTTATTTATAAATGGAACGTAAAAACCGCCATGTTTATTTTATTGAACGCGCTAATAGGTGACGGACAAGGTGTTGCCAAGTATAAATAAATTGTGGCGTTGATTTATTAATTAATTCATTTAGGATGATTTAAACTGATTAAAGCGGAAGTTGCTTTTTGTAATTTATACTGATTTTGATGGTAAATAAAACTTTTTGATTCTGATGCTGAATAATGTATCTATGTTCTATTTCAACAATGAAATTGAACGCGATCAGCACATCTGAACCATATTCAACAGCAGTCAGTGTAATCATTTTGTGGAATATTAACACTGACAGCTTTTGAACGCTGTTAAGTTGTGCTCATTGCGTTCAGTTTGAAACTGAACGCAATGAGCACAACTTAACAGCGTGCAGCGTGGTGAAATTCACCCAAAGTCCGCTACATTTAATATTATAATAAAACACTGAACAAAATATTTTTACTTGACACATTTATTTAATGCTTGTTTAATTTGAACAATGGACACAACCGATAAATAAGTGATTATTCTGTAACAACAAACGAGAAGGCATTTTTGAATTACTAACTTTTTGAAGCCAAAAGTAATTTTGATAATTATCGTCATCACCTTTTTATGAGAATGCTGGATAACTTATAATAGGCTAGTTGACAGCTTTTAAGAAACCAATTAGTACCTTGTAGTTTGTTTTCCTCAAAATATTAATATTTCAGCAAAATATTAACATTAACAAAACGAAAATTATTACGTTCTAGTGTGCGTTCAGCTTTGGTTTAACGAATCGGTGAACGGTCACACAATGACGGCTGTCTAAATGCAGAGCATTTTTTACACCTTAATGTCAAATACTGGTGAAAATGACAGATATTAATGACGGCCATTTTAATATGACGGAACCGATCTTCTAGTAAACCAAATGCTTTAGTGTGTCGTTTTAGAAAATCGAATCCTGCGTAGGTAACCTATCTTCGTATCGCTTTTTACTTACAATATCATTGGGTTACCGCATTCAATATTATTCTTTGAAACATTTTACAAACATAGAAGTAATAAATACATTAACATGTTGAAGGAAAACAGTGAAAAAACTGTTTTGTAATAAATCTTATAATGGAGATGGAGAGGAATTCCACCTGTCGTGTGTGTGGGATACATTAAGGCAATAAATAGCACGCTCAAGGAAACTACAAAGCAGAGTGAGTACATTTCAGCGGAAGAGATACGTCCAAAGTTTAATTAACACGTATGAGCATATCTCCGTTGAGGGGTGGCGGTCTCGTGCAGTGCTGTACAAATTTCGTCAATGAAATTGAACGAAATCAGCACATCCAAACCACGTTCAAGAGCTGTCTGTGTCAATATTCCACATGAAATTATGACAACGACAGCGCTTAAACGTAGTTTATGTGCTGCTTGCGTTCAGTTTGTTGGTGAAATTCGCCCAGTGTGCGTTCACGCGTGTGCGCACGCTTGTTTGCGCTGGGGCCCTGTCTCTCTCTTGGGGTCGCAGCATTATGCTGAGCGATAGCCGTTTTGCGTGGATGTAACGCATATTTTCCCCCAACTTGTTCTTTTTTGTTTTGTATTCTATTTTTGTGTAATGTTTACTGCAAATAAACGTATTTTCTTTATTTTTTCACCATAAAGTTGCAAAGTCAAAGTCAAAGTCAAATAATTTATTTCAATTAGGCACAAAAAGGCACTTTTGAACGTCAAAAACAAAAAATAGAATTGATTCTAGTCGCCCCTTCCAAAGGGTAGTTTTCGTATGGAGAAGAATGGGCAAGAAACTCCACCGTTACTCTTTTAAAATGTTTTACAATATTTTGTATACATTAATTATATAATTATATGTGAAAACGATGCACCTGGAATAAGATTACTATACCACAATAGGTAAAAATAAAAATGAAGCAATGATAGAAAAAATAATTATGTAATGGATACATGGTGTTCACATATTTACAAGCATTGTAAAACCTATACGATATTCCCAAAAAAATTACAAGTGATACTAATTCGTCAGTATGTGAGTTCAAGTAATCACAGAATGTAAAAAAAATGTTGTAATATTTAATTACACAATTAAATTAGCAACCAGTTTGATTTTGTCTAGACTCAAAATTGTCCTATGGAGCTAGACCAGCATGCTTCCAAGCATTCTTATCTGCATTAACACTACCATAGTGTCGCACCAGAAGCATGTACATTATCTATTTGTATCCAGCTTATCCGGTTATCTGGCAGCCGTAGCATTTAAAAAGGGAATTCAACCAAAAGAGATATTTAAGGACCAACATCTATGAATTCTCGATACTTACTCTGCTTTGAATGGTACACTCTACAAGAACATTTTGGCGCTCGAATGACGTTAACAGGTGGGCGCTGTTATTTGTGTAGTACAAAGACAGAGTTCAATGACCCAAATCAAATGTCAATATACCTCAACGGCCAGTATCATAAAACAAACAAAACAAAAATGGAACAATCAACATAATCTCCATACACATTAAAGTATTAACACAGATTATTACAGATGGTTTACTCCGCAAAATCATTTAAACAAAAGCGTCTCTTGCTCTGACACTATAAAGTACAATTCAGGTCGCACAGCGCTAATTACCTACAATTATATTCGCCTAGAAGTTGTCTCTCTTTCTATCGCGTAACTCTTATATCTTCTGACTACGTTACGCTCACTGAAGTGGCCCGACAAGACGAGCCCGCCGCGTACTTGTAGCTTCATACTTAAAATACGGAGTGCGCCTTCTGTACTATTTGTGTGGTATTAATAACTAGCAACCCACCCCTGCTTCGCACGGATTTTACGACCTGATAAAACATCGAGTTTTTTTATTATGTTTAAGTTTAATATGAATGTCATCATCATCTGCTTAGCTTTTTCCCAAATATGTTGGGATTGGCTTCCAGTCTAACCGGATGCAGCTGAATACCAGTATTTTACAAGGAGCGACTGCTTACGATACCTTGGTGAGAACCGTTGTCAGATTTTCGGGTTTCTGATGACCCGTGACGACTGTCAAAGATCTAACAACAGCCGGGACCAACGTCTTAATAATGCTTTCCGAGGCACGGAGGGGTCTTGGTATGTAAAAATGGTCAGCCATCCACGGTCCAACCGCGGCAAGTGTCTTAACCTGATTGATCGACCCGTGCGGCTGTTATTATGTACTTTAGCCCCAAGCCCTCTAGTTAGTTAGTTTAATATGAATGTATTATACATGTTTAAAAATTGTCCGTATAATAAATTCTCTAAATAAAATGTAGTCACACAGCCAGACACAAAATGTGACTTTGTAAAATAATTCCTAGATAAAAGGCCCCCCCGCACGATTCCATATTTTTTATCAGCGATTTTATTTTATCGCGAGGATCAATTCTGCCGAAAAAAACCCCATTTAATTAGGTTGCCTTATCTGTCAGATAAACTGAAGTATGAGCTTTTAATTGTAATTGGCTTATGGGTTTATCTTCATGTGTTTTATGACTGTAATGTGAGAATCGATAAAATATGCTATTTTTTTAAGGTGATTTTGGGATTGGCGGATTATTTTTGATCTGCCTTTGTTTGTTTCCGTAAATGATAATTATTTTAATAGGATAGGAAGCATAGGACTGCCTCGTTGATCTTGTGGACGCAAGCTCTACTGCTGAGCATGAGGACTTTTTTTTTGGGTTGGAAATTATCAAATAACTTTTCCCGCTCTGGGCGGAGCGGGAGGGCGTGTCAGACTCTTTCTGACTAAAACCCACCCGTGTTCCTTCAGTTGCCTGTATGTTGCCAGGGGCAACGGTATCCCTTTTGAACTTTTCCGCGACCCCAGCAGGCATCGGCCCCAGCGGACCCCGTCAGTTCTACTGACATCTCTTAGAGGAGCGCGTGGAACACAATGCGCCGTTGACCTGGGCCTGGTCCTTATCGGACGGCGAGCTACCCATTGCTCACCGTCCAGAAGCCCGCGCCTACGTAGGGTGGCCGGGAATCGGCCTGCGACTCCCGACGTCCAGGGCATCTCCTGCGGCGGTTAGGGTGAAGGTGGAGCATGAGGTCCTGGGATCGATTCCCAGGTCAAGCAAACTGCTCTTGGGTTTTTGCATCGGGAATTTCTCAGTAGCAGATCGGAGTCTGGAATTTGTGCCCGGTGGTGGCAGTAGGCTCGCCCCCTATTACATGGGACTTAAATATAACTGACGGGGTGTAGGTACTATGGGTACACGTGTGCTTCGGGGAAACAAAGCGTGATGTTATGTTAGGAAGGATTCTCTTGAATGTTATTATTAAATGCTGGGATTATTTTCATACGTCTACGTAATTACACAACGTAGGTACGTCAAAAAATTAACGCAGAATCCTAACACACAATAAAACTCGTAATAAAACATAGACGTGATGTTGGAAGAACACTTTCCATTAACTTTCATAGAAATTGTTCTACTAGTGTCGCGTCTGTTTTTTTTTAATGTATGTTTAAAAACATCGTTTTTGGTTTTAAAGGGTATACTTTTAAATTGGTCCCATTGTCATTTGGTTACGATCTGATGATGGAATCTTAGAGAAATCGAGGGAACTCTTCAAATATTTTAGGCATATCTAGCGATAGTGATTTAGGTATTTTTCATGAGCAGTTGACAATAAGCTATTGTAACTTAGATAAATTACAAACCAACTCACAAAAAAGAGATTTTTTTTTTTACAATAAACACAACCGACTTCCCTACTACAAAGTGAAAAATAACTTTCATTTCGGAAGTCGGTGTCAAAAAACTAAAATACTGATCCAAAGACACCGACTTCCGAAATTAAAGTAATTTTTCACTTTGTAGTTGGGAAGTCGGTTGTGTTTTTTGTAAAAAAGTTTTTTTACAGAATAGATCGACTTTTATTAGAATATATTTTTCGTGTTTGTATTCACGTGCTCACCAAACTTCGTTTCGCAAGTGAATGTTCATTCCGTAACAAAAGCTCGTGTAATTAATGTTCGCAAAATAAATTCATAAACCGAATGGTTGCGGTGAGTAGGTAATGTCCATAAGGCAAATTTTTAGATTTCCGTTTGAGCGATGGAGCGTAGCGTATTGGGTATCAAACTCAGCGATCGAATACGTATATCACGATACACTCCAAAACGGGAATCGCCGATGCAGGTTCTGCTAAACTGAAGTCGGATTACTGGGCTATGCATACAGGATGCAACAAGACAGGTGAGCCAGAGTCGTTATTCAGTGGGTGCCAGAAGATGGGCGTCGTCGCCGAGGGGGGCCTAGAAAACGCTGGCGTGACGACCTAGACGCGGTGTAGGAACGGCAGGTGAAACCGCGGTGATAGTATAATATAAGCCTAAATAATAACATACATCACGCCTTGTTACCCCGAAGGGTTGGGCAGAGGTGTGCCTGTAGCAGGTACACCCACATTTCGCTAGTTATGCTTAAGTCCCATGTAATAGGGGGCGAGCCTATTGCCATCAACCGGGCACAAATCCAGACTCCAAGCTGCTACTGAGAAATTTCAGATAAAAAACCCAATAAAGCCTAAATAATATTTATCTAAAAACCATAATTATTACAAACCGTAGAACTTTATTGAAAAGTAAACATAAAGTTAATGCAATTATTCGAGTACCGAGTAAAATAATATTTACGCAGTATTTATAAGCAAACAGTCTTAAAATAATTATACAATGTTGTTAGTAAGTTACTCCGCGTTTACCGAGGTAATATCTGTACACTGTAAGGACTATTCTTGCTTGCAGCGCTCGGCCGCTATAGTATCGCTTACCTACGAAAAAAAAGGGTCGTGTGCACGGGATTTTGTTTATACCTAAAGCGCAGTCCACACCGAGAACGCAGCGAAACGAAGCTATAACGCTTGCAGCAATTAAAACAGTCGGATCTACATTTAGGCGATTTTTAAATTTATTGCATAAAATAAATTATTAAATGTTCCCGCAAAGATTTGAAGCAATAAAAAAAAATCGCAAAAATGTAGATCGCTACGGTCGATAAGTTCGTTTAGCTTCGCTCATGCAGCTATACTCGATTTGAAATAAGATTAGACATCTAAACAAACCTTTTTTACAGTCCGTTCAACCGATTTGTTGGTGGCATGACAAATGGCAGGTGCAGTAAACAGTTGGTATTGTAACCACTTTTTGCCTTTAATGCCATCCTTATGCCTACGTTATAGAAGTCAAAATCGGTTGATCGGACTGTAAAAAAGATCTATTTCAAATGGAGTATACATTGTTTGCAGTGTGAATCGAAGATTTTCGTTAACGTTTCGCTTCGTTTTTATTTATTTATTATCTCTTTAAACGCCTTCGCGCGTATTTTTTTTTTGTTTTTATTCAAATTAATGGTTTTAAGTTGACAACAAAATTTGTACGCCATTAATGGCAAAACATGTAGATCCTGTTCCCGAATGTTATTTTAAGACCATGCAAATCTATTGTATGTCATGTTTTAGAAAAAATAAACGTCTTATCTTATCTTATACCTTATCTTCTCAGTGTGGCCTGCGCTTAAAACATGTAGTCTACATGTTGTGTCTAGTGTTTTAGTTTATCATTTATTTATGCTTTTATGTTTTGTTATTTCTTTTGTTTGAATCAAACGAGGTTTTTATCTACATATCTATCTATCTACACCTAAAACAAGTTGTTAAGACTAGTTGTATACAAAACTTGTCAAAAAAATATTAAAACCAACCGTATTTTCAGATGAGAATATGCTACGATAGTGTACTTATACATAATGTCGTGGTCAGATCTTAGAGTTGACCATTTCATGAAATAGCCAGCTAAAATTTACCATATCGTTTAAACGTCAACGTTTAATGATTATGTCAGTCGACTTTTGGCCATATCATATTATACATGATAAAAGGTGTAGTAAAAATTGCCTAGTAATTACGACCAACTTGAAAGTAGCGGTCGCTGGCAGCTGCCGCGGCACCGCTCGCTTCGCTCGCTCGGCTCGCACTCGGTTGGTCACAATTCTAACCTAACTTAACCCTTTTGGTCGGGGGCGAAAATTTTAATTTTTTATAACTAATTTTAAGTGCTATGTTGCATTTCACGCCGCGGCAACGGCATGCGAGCGCTACCTCCAAGTCGATCGTTTGGAAACCCAATAAAAGTCCATCGACTTTTTTGTGTGGTCACCCTACATTGGTTCATTTTTTGTATGCCGCCGCCTCTACTGGTGGAGGATAATCGGACCGGATAATCTAACTGTTTTACGACATGATCACTAATGTTTGGCCACATCATGAAGTAGTCGTCGGTTTAACAGTTCATATCGTCAAACGTTGGGTATTAAATAATCTGGCCAGACGATTTCATGATGTGACCAGCGGTCGATGTTCACTTCATGAAATGATCAATTTTAAAATCTGGCCACCACACATAATTATATCAATCAAACTAATATTTCCTTTTTCCTTGTTCCAGATCCGGACTCATTGAAAACTCAGCAACAAAGAAAACAAAAACAAAATGTATATTACCAACCAAATTACAATTCTAATTATAAGCATAATTCTTATGGCAAGCATTGCAATAATCGATGCAGATAAATATGACGAAGAAGGTAACATAGACACACGACGGCTCTTAATCCACTCAAGCTTAATCAATTCGAGGCAAAAGAGAACAGCTGGAAACTACACAGGCGAAAATGTAACAGATGCTGAAGAAATTGCAAAAGACAATATGACAGAAGAGTGTATAGGACAGAAAGAATTCTGTAACTTATCTCGAGAGGATTACGTCTCAATGTTGAACGACTACATCTATCCGCATACGTATGAATGGATTTTGATTGGCACACACACATTAGTATTCATCACTGGTTTGGTTGGAAATGCATTAGTGTGTGTGGCAGTATATAGAAATCATTCAATGAGAACGGTGACGAACTATTTTATAGTAAACTTGGCTGCAGCGGACTTTATGGTGATCTTGTTTTGCTTGCCTGCAACAGTGCTGTGGGATGTCACTGAGACATGGTTCTTAGGAGATGTGCTGTGTAAGATGCTACTTTACTTTCAGGTAAGATAATTTAACTATTTTTACATTTATTATAAATTCAGTCTGACCGTGACCACTGAAAATCAGCGCTGTGCTGTGGGTCTCCATAGCACGGCATCATGCTGAGTGGAAGCCTTCTTGTCACAGTCATGACGTGCCAGCAGCTGCCGCATATTTCTGTTTTATGCTCATGATTATATTTAAATCTATTGTTTTATTTTATTGTTCTCTTCTTTTATGCACATGTTTTTGTAACAAGTAAACTTATTTTTTTCTTTCTTTTTTATTTCTTCTAAACTGCACAATGGATTTGACACCATCATTCAGAGCATTTATTCTTACATTATTATCTTAAGGTGGATCCGCAGAGGTAGCCCGCGAAATTAAAATTTTCTTACGTTTTTTGAAATTTGCAGGTCAGTCACAGGTCGTATCTTGATCAAAATATGATGCGCGACTATAACAGATATGTATTTACAGAATTATAATTATGAGAATCATGTATACATCTCTGTAAGTTAGATTTGTTCCGTTTGAACTTTCCGTAAGAGATTTGTTCTTATGGAACAAATCCAACTTAGCAAATTGCAAAAATCGTAAGAAAATTAAAATGTCGCGGACTACATCTGCGCTCCATGAAAAAAGTTGTGCGGTTAGGTCATACTCACAAATATTATTTATACTGTCATCTCGACACCTCTGATTCCAACGATTCCGAGCTTTGTGGTCTTGACCTAAAAAAGGCACTGATTGGATTTTGTTTGTATATAAATCTGATTTATATGTTTCATAGAGATTGAGTTCCAATTTCAGTGACCTCTTTTTTACGGTTCCTACGTAAACTTCATAAGGAACGTCACAAGACCAGAGACAATTTCCGTAATAAGAACGTTTGCGTTCTTATCTCAGTCTTAATCTGTCAAAAATACTTCGGATTTTTGACAAGTTTTTGACATTAATTGTCGCTGATATGAAATTGGGACGTTTTTAACTACGGGCGTTGGCTTTCTGAGGGGTAATTCCCGGAATTAGAAAGTTTGCATTCTAATCTCAATCAGTCCAAAATGCCTCTTTTTAACCAACTTCCAAAAAGGAGAAGGTTTTATGTTCGTAGCATATGTTTTTTTTAAATGTATTTTTTATTAATATCTGTCCACCAATTTCTCCGTCAATTGAGGATCGATTTTGAAAATTCTTTTTTGTTTGAAAGGGTATGCTCTTGAGGTGGTCCCATATAAATTATATTAACTTTGCCTGGATAGTTTTTGAATTAGCTTCAATAATACGTATTTTTTCCCACTTTGTATGTGGATGATATGATAAGTTCCAGTCACTGTTATTTATATAGCAGGTAGTGGTATTCAAATTTGTGTGAGGTTGGTACCACAAACTAAAAAGTGAAAACGATAAACTTTTTACAAAAAAAAAAAAAAAAACATTCGTCTTCCAAAAAGTTTTTCTTTTTTTTTTCTTGTTTCATAAATTTTTGACAAGTTTTTGACGTTGATTGTCGCGGAGATGAAAGAAAGAAAGAAAGAAGAAAGAAGATATTTTTATTTAGGACACGCACAGGAAATACAACATTAAAACTAAGAAAATTATAAAAACAATAGCAATTTCTCTGTATCTATCTATCCGTCCGACATCACTGTGGGCCCTATCAGAATACCAGCGCTGCGACATTTATTTTTTAAATGTCGCAGCATTATGCTGAGTTAATTTTAACTTGTTTTTTTTATTTTTTATTAATGTTTTAAGGTGAAGGTGTTTAGTTTAATTTTTGATTCCCTGTGCGAGTCTCAATAAATACTTTTTCTTTCATTCTTTCAATTTCAGAAAAACATATTATTATTAATTAAAAAAAAAATTGTGTAAACAAAAAGAAGACCCGTGCGAGGCCAAAGAGCAGATTAAGACGAGATTTTAAACGGTTTTATTTACGGGAATTGACCTTCTGTTAAGTATAGAAAATGGTTTGTTCAAAAAGTGCTTTAGAAAGCTTATATTTGTTTCAATCACTTTTATTTCAATTTAAGCGTTACTGCTACCAAAATGTTTGCAGAAACTTTTTCTGCTCACAAATTGTTACCAAAAATTTTGCTTGTATCTAAAGCACCAAGTAAATAACTGTAAGTAAAACTTTGTTTTACATAACACAGCTAGCTACGTAAAGACAATCTGCGTAATTTGTTTTGCTCATATTAATATTGTTAGGTTTCAATTTATTAATACATAATTGTTGGTTATTAAACTGGCAACACCGAAAGATTCGATGTGTTAAAAGTAGCGCGGGAATAGTCTTCTGGGTTGGGCGTACGTGACAGTAAGGCCCGGCGCCCATTATCGGCATCGGCAAGGAAAAGGATCCTTCGGCATCCTACATGCAAGCGCACACTATCGGCAATTATGCTTTGGCATGCTGCAACGTTCTTAGGGATGACGAAGCGTCCTTAAGGATGCCGCACCGTCCTCAAGCTTGCCGAAGCGTCTCAATATTTCTCTTCAAAACAGTCTCAGAGTTGTTACAAACTAGTCGCGGCGGGCGATCGACGGCGTACCGAAGGATCCCCAAGTATCCCGAAGCAGCCTCAAAGCTGCCGATGCAGTAGCCTCAAGCATACCGAAGCGGTATTTTTTTACTACGATCATATATCATGGAAATTTCTACTTTATTGCCATGAAATTAATGTATAATGCTTTTTATCACCTAAAATCCTCAGCGGTGCCGATGCCGATAGTGGGCGCCGGGCCTAAGACGTGCTTAGTGGCTGTGTCGGTAAAAAGATAGATTGGCATATTTTTGGTTGGAGATCTACTGTAAATTAAGGTAACCTATTAGTTTTATGGTCAAATATTAGAATACTGACAGAATTGTGATATTATGTGATGGTATGGTGTAGAATATTGAATTTGATGTTGGCAAAAAAATATAAATGACTGACAAAATATCTTGGTGTTTCATATTATTTTCCTTATCCCTGAAATATTGTAAAAATGTAGTTTTACTAAACAGTTTCAGATTATGATATTGGGGTAACGACTTTAAGATTCATTTGGATATTAGTATCTATTTTGAGGGTAAATAATTATATTCGGAATTTAATTAATTATTTTAGAGTCAGGATGGTTCTCATTATATAATATACACTTTTTCAACGACAATAATTTCTATGTGAGAGCCAAAAATATTAAAAAATCAACTCAATCTATTGCAGTCTACTACTGGACCTATGCCTATATATGGGTGTCGTGGCGCAGCTTGGCGGAGGTCTATGCCTCTCCCAGGTTGCGCCACAACATCATGTCTTCCGTCTTGTCCACTCCAGGACTCGTCTGCTCCACCGGTCATCGTTCCTTCGATAAACATGGCCAGCCCACCGCCACATCAACTTACTTACTCTGCAAGCTAAATCGGTAACTCCAGGTTTTAGGGTTCCGTAACTCAAAAGAAAAAAACGAAACCCTTATAGGATCACTTCGTTGTCCGTCCGTCAGTCTGTCAAGCCCATTTTTCTCCGGAACGCGTGGAGGTATCAAGTTGAAATTAATATCAAATACGTAGGTCTATAATTTCTTAGAGCAATTAAAAAATCAAGCTTCTAAGTCAACGCAATAAAAAAATACCGCTATTTATGCGACATATTTTGATACTTGCAAATAAATCAAAACCTTCAGGGTATTTCTCGTTGACCTAGAAGGAAGGTCTCACAGCACATGTCAAGAAAAAAGACCGAAGTTATCATAAAAAATAAAAATAAATTGCGATTTCAATTTTACGTTTACAGTTGGAGATATATGTCGATGTAAGGGAGAACAAGTTTTTCAACTACAATGTTAAGTTTGTTTTTCGGTTAAATTCATCTCAACTACGGAACCCTTCACTGTGAGTGGTCTGACATGCACTTGGCCGGTTTTTGCTGGATAACTAAGCCAAAAATATGAATTCGGTAAAATGTTTCAATATTCGTAAAACAACGCTCAAAATGGATATTCTATTTAGTCTTATCCCTAGAGACTGATTATTCTAGGGATTATTTTAGAATCCTATATGTAAATCTAGTTCCAAACCACGGAGCCTGTTGTAGTTTGTTGAAATCATGAATAATTCAAGCTATTGTAGGCAGTAGTCAATCAACCTACTATAAAGATCCGTTCGCGTGGACTAATTTATTCTGAGACCTGACAAAAGAAGATATTCATCGTGAAAAAAATAAAATATCGTTACTAAAATAAATGGTTTTTAGGGTTCTGTACATCCGAATGAAAAAACGGAACCCTTACATCACTCGTCTAGATACATGAATCTATCTATCTATCCGTCTGTCATAGCCAATTTGCTCCAAATCAAATGGAGTGATTATGTTGAAATTTGGTACACATACGAATTTCTGTGACCCAAACATACGTAACGTAAATAAATGAATTTTGGTCACTTTTGGGAGGTAGTTATAAAAAATAAATAAAAGTTTTGCAAACTGTACCGTGTGACATATCAAATGAAAGGGTTACTGTGAGGGACTCAATCATATTTTTTTAGAATTAAAATAAAAAAAAGTATGATTGAGTCCCTCACAGCATTTATCTTAAAAGATAAATAGTTTTAAAGTTATTTGAGAAAATAGACGAAAATTTACTATTTTTTTTTCTCCGAAAATACTGAAAATAGTCATATACTTACAGATTACAAGAAAACCTATAAGAAATCTATGGTTTTAAAATAACATGATAAATCTGTCAATATTGTGCGTACAAACTTTCATTAAATTTGCAGTTGGAATGTACCGGATAACATGTTTTTAACTATTATATTTTTGGGATAAATTCATCCCAACTACGGGACCTTTTATTGTGCGTGGTCCAACACTCACTTGGCTGGTTTTTTTAATGGTCATTATACTGTCTAGTATTCATTATCATCTGCCAAATCTTAAACCAATTATGTTGGGGTCGGCTTCCATCTTACCGGATACAGCTGAATACCAGTATCTGACATGGCGCAACTGCATTATGTGACCTCCAGTTACTGACTTGTCAAATATTAATTGCAATCGACTCCACAGATACGAACAATTAGAACAGATGAGACAATGTTTTTGGATGAGATGGCAGCATGATTACGTCACTGAGCTCCAGCATCGTACTATCGTACTATCGGCTATCGCTGAAAACCAGCGCTGGGGCTCTGTCTCGCATGGGGTCGCAGCTTTATGCTGAGCGATGGCCGTTTTGCGAGGATGTGACGCATATTTTCCCCCAATTTGTTATTTACGTGTTCGTTTTAAATCTTTCTTTGCGTCATGTTTACCGCAAATAAACGAATTTTCTTTCTTTCTTTACCAAATGGCGTAAAGCGGATATAAAATTACAAATTGGAGATATGGTCATTATCAAGGATAACAACTTGCCTCCCTTAAAATGGAAAGTTGGACGAACACAGGCCTTGCACTTGGGCAATGATGAAGTGGCCAGAGTAGCAGACGTGAGGACGGCGAATGGTATCGTTCGTCGCGTCGTGCAGTAAATCGCTTGTGCTCTTTGTTCGCCACAGGTATATGTTTGAAGGAGCAACCTTCAAGGGGGCAGGATGTTGACGCCTAGCCCTGCGATGCGCGAGGGTCGGCTAAGCCCCATTCCGCGACGCCGAGCCTATATACGAGTGCACCGGATCATTTAGCACATTTTACTATTATAATTTGACAAATGACTGATATTTTTATTCTTAATTTAATGTACGTTTCAATTGTATTAGCTTCTAATTTTATTTATGTAATTTTGCATGCTAGTTTTAGCGAATTGTTTTAGAACTTGTTAAAAACCCGACCAACTGTAATGTACTACAATTCTTGCAAATAAAATTTCATTTCATTTCATTTCATTTCATTTCATTTCAATTTCATTTCATTTCATTTCAAACCCTAGTTTTGTATTAATTCTGCATAATAAGAACAAAGCAATACTGTAAAACTTAAAAGTAATAAACCAGTAGTATTTTGGCATCCAGAGTTTATTTTCAGCTCCGCACACTTACCTGACACACCAAACATAAAGTCTAGCCCTAGGCATTACCAGTTACTGTGTAACAGAATACTCATGCTTAGACTGATTCAGTAGACATAGCAGTATTTCAACTAAGAACATAATCATAGTATAAAGAGAGGTAGTTAGGTAAGGGAGAGGTAAGAGGTAAGAGGAGAGGTAAGCCGACAAAATCTCGGCTGGTTTCTCACGTACTACCTCTTACCTCTCTAAGTGTGCGTGCGGCGACGCATAGATACTATGGCCCCACACATACAAGCCGCGCGCGGTGCGTTTCTATGAAGATTCTTGGACACAAGCCTATTGAGGTATGAGTTAGCCGGGTTATCGCTCAGAGACAAGTGGTTACGTTTTATATGGGTTTATGTGTGTAGTTCATTTGTGAGGAGCTCGTGGCTAAGTAATAACAGCCGCACGGGTCGATTCATCCGGTTAAGCTACGCTTGCCGGGGTTGGTCTATGGATGGGTGACCATCTTTACATACCGAGACTCCTCCGTGCCTCGGAAAGCACGTTAAGCCGTTGGTCCCAGCTATCATTCGTGGATCTTTGGCAGTCGTTACAGGTCGACAGAAGCCCGAAAGTCTGGCAACCAGTCTTACCGAGAGGTATCGTATTACCCAGTTACTGGGTTGTGAAGGCCAGATAGGCAGTCGCTCCATATAAAATACTGGTATTCAGCTGCATCCGGTTAGACTGGAAACGTAACCCTTATGGGTTCCGTTTTTCATAATTAGAAGCTCTAAAAGTTTTAAAAGGGCGGTAAGATTTCAAAGGACTATTATTATTCATTTAATAAATGTATTATTATCCTAACTATATAATGTCGAAAGTGAGTTTGTTTGTTTGTTACGCTTTCACGCAAAAACGGCTGAACGGATTTGAATGAAATTTGGCACATGAGCAGACCATGATCTGGTTTAAGATATAGGATTCTTTTTATCCCGATATTGCTACGGAGACGAGACTTATGCAGGTGAAACCGCGGGATGCAGTTAGTATTTTATATTTTAGAAGAAATATTTCCCTATTTAAAGGCAGCGAGTTGATTAAAATGCGTAAATTCCGGCTAAGCTGGGTCTTTACTTGAGATGAAATGAAGGCAAAAGGTCCCTAATGATCATTAAATATTTGCATTCCCAAAATAATATGATCTGTGAAATGTGATTAATTTATTTGGATTATTATTAGAGGAATTTACTGAATGCTACAGCTGGTTGTCTAATTAGAACGAACTTCTGTAACGCAGCTTGCGATACTCCTATCACAAGCTGCGTTACGTAAACTGGGAAAAATCGTCACGTCCCGAAAAAGTCAGACTCTGGAGCGGAGTTCAGATTCTATTGGTTAATATATTGGTACATGTCATCTCCTCTCCTCTCTTCTCATTTCCAGTGTACAGGCAGCCTAAAAGGTGCACAATTTACTAAACCTACAGCAATATAAAAAATATAATACAAATAAAAAGTGTAAAGTGCGATGCAAGAAATTTGCAGGAGAGTGCCTTAATACCTCACGGCTGCGTCAAAAAAGCCCAGTTTAGCAAAAATGACAACTAGTCCCTGACGCTGGTTTTCAACTGGATCTGAAGTGTGAGATTTTTTTTTAACTAGGGCATCTCGCAGTTGACCTATGAGGTCATGGCTGCTTAACCGGGCTTTCCTGTGGCTGCCTTAAGCTTCTACACTCAAAGCCTCCAGCCGGGGTCAAAAACTATTCTAAATTAAAACGGCGAGCAAACGCTAAGGGGGCACGCCCTGTGAGGTACGAACCTCAGTTTAGGGCGTCGCTGGGGGGAGGACAGGCTGAATCAATCTTAGATTTTCATCTTGATTATTATACGGGGTATTTAAAGCTACGTGCTCAGCTGTAAAAACTGCTGGCACCTCGTTTTCGAGCAAGGGTCGGGGGTGTATCATTTACTCAGGGACGCGGTCGCGATCGCGAAGTGCCTCGGCGGCGAGGTCGGAATGACGGGTGTCGTCTGTGTTTGTGTACTGGTGGCCCTATTCTTCTCCTGGAGGAGTGTAATGGGGTCATCTGGATCGGAGAGTAGTGTGAGGTGACGGATGTACCTGTTTTATACTGCAATGTGTGTATGCATACCTTCCTACATAAATAATAATAATAAGTATCAGAAATAGTAAATTACTGTCGTGGCCTGCAACTGGGGCATCGATGGACGATCGTGAAAATGTGTGCCTCGGCTTCGCCTAAACACGGCGGATATGAATTTTCATACAAACATTGCCGGCCGGGAGCTTGCGTGTATTCGACCAGTACCGTAATTTCGATTTAACTCGAAGAAGGTTGTCAAAATAATGTTCGAATTCCCAAGCACGTCTGAGAAAAAAAAAAAAGAATAGGTATGTACACTTAACAAATTGTGTGATTTTGAATAAAATTGCAAAACAAAACAAAAAAGACTGATTGAAAATGAGACGGACGCATGATAGACTTTTGTTAATATGTAAATAAAGAAATCCTTCGAAACGAGTCAGAACAAAAAAGATTATAATAAATAAATACATACTTATCATCACTCCTGTTTTCCCCGAAGGGTATAAAGGCACAGGTGTACATAATATTATTACATTACACCCACATTCCGTCAGTTATATTTAAGTCCCACGTAATAAGCGTATTGCCATCAACCGGGCACAAATCCAGACTCCGGGCTGCTACTGAGAAATTCCTGATGGAAAAACCCAACAACACTTCGCCTCACATACATAATATATTATTTATTTATTAAACATTTAAGAGATGTTTTCGTTTGATCATTCTGCCATTAAGAAAAAAAACACGATATGAAAGCATTAATATTATTCAGAATAGGTAACATAATATTGTTAGTTAATTATAAAAAATACTTTATCAATATTGTTTTAGTCTTTTTGTGTATCTGAGGAGAACGTTCTTGGTTGCATATTTGTATAATAATAATATAATGGCTCGGCTATCATTGTGCCGATTGTCGTAACGGCTAATGGCCTGAAGGCCGAAAGCCTCGACGAACATCTCTCTAGGCTCTCGCTAGGCGGTTGGATCAAGCGCCTGATTCAGAAGGCAATACTCCTCGACACGGCTCGCATTGTGAGGAGGTTCCTGTCTCTGCAGCCCTAACCACCGGTAGCTTGGACCTTGCTCCCGACACCGGCAGACTTCAATTTTTTTATATTTTTAAACGTTTTTTTATATCTTTTTAGAGAATGAGAGGATGTGCGATATATGGAAGAAAATAAATAAACGAAATAAATAATTATTTATTCAGACAACCATTGGTCCATTACATTTACATGTCGGAGACGGGTATGTGACTTTCGTTATTATCAGCAATATTTTAACTACTATGGGCGTAGTGTGGGTAGTGTTGGTTAGTGTGCAATAGAAAAATAGTTTGCAGTTCAGATCACATTATAATTTACTATCAAAGCTAAATTATACACACACACGAATCGAGAACAGTTCCGCGACGTCTTAACTCCGATGCGACCAGAGGCTGAATACCCTCCTCGCCGTGGCCTTAAAACATCACGACTCTGTAGAAGCGCGCCTTTTTTGGTGTAGGTAGATCACTCTTGATGTCGCCAGTGGCGCGTTTGCGATTCGTTTCGTGTCCGTACTAATGACCGGATCCGACATACATTTATATTGTTAGTATGAACTTAAAAACTATGTTAGTACCTAATAACTAAGGGAGACTTGGTATAACTCGTAGTTCTAATTATTTGTAATCAGCAGGAGCCCGCGACTTTGTTTGCGATCCAGGATGAAAACCCATGTGCCAAATTTCATCCAAATCTGTTCAGCCGATTTAGCGTGAAAGCGAAACAAACAAACTCACTTTCGTATTTATAATATTAGCTAAGATTAGGATATTTAAGGTGTAAATGTTTGTTTTTCAGAATAAATAAAATAAAAAATAAAATACTTCCAGAATTCTGTCGAAATTCGTTTTTTTTTTACCCAAAACACGTATTTAAAAGGGTACTTACCTATTTATAAATAAATTATAAAAAAGGTTGATCATTACAAATTTTTAGCGGTCTAACCATTTTATAGAATGCGGAAGTTGTAATAGGAAAAGCTGACAACAATTTAAAAAAATCAAGACGGTACTTAAATCTGGATCCATTATGTCAATCAAAAAAGGTTCGAAGCATCAACATAAAATATTTTGTTATGAACATTTTCCTGAAAATTGTTAAGAAAATAATCCTTAATTTGACGTTTGTTACAATCTTCCAAATTCCTTTAATGATATCAAAGGAATTTTCAGATCCCTTTATAGAACAGATTGAGGAAAACAAATAGATAAAAATATTTGTTAATTACAAAATCACAAATGTTTCCTTATTTGTGTATTTTTTATTTCGTATCTTCGGAACTACTGATCAGTACCCTAATTGCGTAACATAAATTCGTAAATATTTATGCCTAATTTATTTCATTTTGACAGTTCAACAACATTCATTGGGTTATTTACGTTGTTGAGCAGATTTTTTTCCAACTTATGAAGCAATGGATTAGCAATCTGTTTCAAATCGAATCAGATTGTGCTTGATCGTGGTTTACGCAATTAAAATACAGATTCCGAAGATTCTTTCCCTGTAGAGTTGTCATCCGTCCGGATAAAGCCGGACAGTGTTAGGCTTTTTGACCTCTTGTCCGGGCCAATTTGACTGCGCCTGTCCGGCCTGTCCGGCCAATCTTTTTTTTCTTACTTCTATCGTTCTTTCTTTTGACGCAAGCCGCACACACTCCACTCTACCCAGGTTCGCCCGTTCAGACGAGTCGAGCAAAATGTTTTATGATAAAATTATTAAGGAGGTTGAGCTTCTGAAACAGATTTCTACCAATGAAAAATATGAAAATGAAAATACCGATTAAAACTTTCTTATAAAAAATATGTTTTATATGAACTTTTACACAAAAATCCTTTTTTGTGTGGCGGCCGTCCGGCCGTGGGACACAAAAGTCCGGCTTATTAGCGGGTAAGTCCGGTTTTCTGATTTTTAGAGATGGCAACGCTATTTTCCTGTATAGTGGAATACATTATTGCCGGGATATTACCTACGTAATTAAGATTGTCAGTATACCACCTACCTGGGTAGCAAACATCATAACATGACAATTATTACATATGATTGGCAATCACACTAATTACATTTTACGTGGAAATATAGCGTGTTTCCGATATTGGTTAGTTTGGTTATACAGTGTGGCAGAGACATCGACGCGAAAACTGTTACCATGGATTCAGTACATGATTCTGAACCCCCTCCCTGCGTTGAAATTATTCGTAAGTCATTAAAAAAAAAACTGCTGTTTCTTAGAAAAGTGCAATACCTACGCGGTCAAATGTAACAGTAGATTTTTTTTATAATAACCGACGAAACATTTCAACGCAGGAGGGTTCAGAACAGAATCATGTCCTGAATCCATGGTAACAGTTTTCGCGTCGATGTTCCTGTCACCTTGTATAGTAATGGTAAATTTATTTAATTGAACCTGTAATAGTTCCCATTTTGCACTCCTAAAAATATTATTGAATAAGTACTCTTAATACACCGTGATATTTTAGTCATCTTACAAAAGCAGCCCCCTTCATGTATTCAAGGACTAATAAACATTCATTAAAAAAAAAATTGGTATGGGAACAATTTTTTCATTGCTCCTAGAGGTATTTTATGTCGGGTACATTAAGTGACCCTTTGTAAGATGACTAAAATGTCACGGTGTATATAATTTTTTATAAATGAATGTACACCAGCCACCCTTTACACCACACCCGTAGCTCGTATCAATAAGCTAGGCCGTGACACTTGGCGTCAGCGTCGTTTGTTACGCTGACGACATATTGGTCCTGGTGCAAGGGAGGTCGTACCAGGCGGCGGCCGACTTAGCGACACGCGAGGTTGCGACAATCGTCTACAGGATCCGGCAGTTGGGCATCGAGGTGGCTCTGCATAAGTCCAAGGCCACGTGTTTTCATGGTCCTCGGAATACACCACCGTCGGGTTCCCAGGTGATGGCGGGAGGGGTTCACATTGGCGTCGAGTCGACGATTAAGTATCTGGGACTCGTCCTCGACAGCCGGTGGAACTTCGTGGAGCATTTCCGTCGTTTGGCTTCCAGACTGGAGCGGGCAGGGGCTGCCTTGAAGCGGCTCCTGCCCAATCTAGGGGATCCAAACGCCTCTTGCCGGAGGCTCTACGCGGGGATCGTGCAGTCCATGGTCCTCTACGGGGCGCCGGTGTGGGCGCGTTCATTGAGGCTGCGGCCAGCCCGCCGGTTGAACGCGTCCCAGAGAGTCATGGCCATCCGGCTGGCCTGAGAATACCGCACGGTCTCCTGCGAGGCGGCGGATTACCACCATGGGATCTGGAGGCAAAGGTCCTCGCGCACATCTGGGAGTGGCACAAGGAGGCGAAACACCGGGGCTTAACTCCGATGCCGTAAGAAATCGCGGCACAGCGGACAGAGCTCCGGCGGGATCTCATGGCGTCATGAAGAGTGCGATTGTTGCAACCCAGCGCTGGGCACGCCACAATTGCGGCGATAAGACCCCTCTTTGAGGAGTGGCTTGAGAGGCGCCACGGCAGCCTCACCTTCTGCTTGACACAGGTCCTCACCGGACACGGCGGGAGGAAACGCCCGGGTGTCACCATTGTGTGGATCCCCCAGAGGACACGGCAGACCTCCACCGTATGCTCTATACGGTGGAGGTCTGCCCAGCTTGGGCGGAGCATTGCCGTGTCCTCGTGGAGGCGATCGGCGGCGGTGATCTCTCGCGTCCGGCCCTGGTTCAGGTCATGGTACGGAGCGAGAGAAAATGGCAGGCCGTCACCTCCTTCTGTGAAGCGGTAATGCTCGCGAAGGAGGAGGCAGAACGCGTGAGGGAGAGGCAAACTTCGCGCCCTCACGCCCCCAACCGCCGCAGGAGGAGACGCCCTGGGCGTCGGGAATCGCGAGCCGATTTACGGCCACCGTAGGCGTGGGCTTGCGGATGGTGAGCAATGGGTGGCTCGCCGTCCGATAAGGACCAGGCCCGGGTCGACGGCGCGTTGTGTTCCACGCGCGCCTCAAAGAGATGTCAGCAGAATTGACGGGGTCCGCTAGGGCCGATGCCTAAGTCCGAAAGGGAGATCGTGGCCCCCGGCAACATGGCTTCTGAATAAACACGGGTGGGTTTTAGTCAGTAAGAGTCTGACACGCCCTCTCGCTCCACCCAGAGTGGGAGAAGTTATTTGAAAATAACCCACCCAAAAAAAAAAGGCCGTCACACTTATACGTATTAGTCCATAGCTTGAAAACTGCTGAACCGATTTTTATGAAACTTGCGCTGTTGCTTAAATTGAAGTAAATGTAAGCTATAAAAAGAAATGGTCACGATCTGATTAATAATTTCAGAGAAATGCGTGGACAAACATGCATACTTACATACAAATATAAATACCAAATTTTGTACATTTGTTTGGAAGCCCTCATAGATTTATCATACGTGAATATATTGCAGTTTGAATAATATTACATACATACGTGTCGAATTGAAACCCTCCTTTTTAAATCGGTTAAAATACCACGTTGATCCTTTGCTACGTGGTAAAATGACAAACCAACAAACACGCCGCGCAAGCGTAATTATTGTGTATAGAATTTCTGTTACACTTTGTAATTACAGACTAATGATGTAATAACAACTGAATTACCTGAAACCTGAGAATGGGTACTTTTATTCATTACTAGCTTTTGCCCGCGGCTTCGCCCGCGTAGATGTCGGAAAATATCCCACATACACACATGACTACACATCAAGCTAAATAATTCCAGTATAAGCTGACCTCACATTGTACTGAAGTCCCAAGCGACACGCGACGCGACACAAAGGCACCGCTCGTCGCTCGACGAGCGGTGCCTTTGTGTCGCGTCGCGTGTTGCGCTGGTCTGCACGAGCCTTAAACTGGAAATGTGTAGCTTGATGTGTAGCCGTGTGTACTACCGATATTTCATACCTAATAACAGAGGAAAACGTCATTGACTCCTACCGCTGCGCCCGCGTTGCTCCGCGTAATTTTGAAACTGTGATATCTTTTAAACTATTAATTTAAATTATATGATTCAAAGGCATATTTTTTTAAATGAACTAAATTACCTTTTTGCATGGAACATCATTCCATTCTGTAGCTGTAGAAGGGCGTTGTTAGCTGCGCTATAGTTTATACTTTTGCAGCTATCATCGTTTTACTTGTACTTAGTCTTGTGTTAACTTCTTTTTAACCGACTTCCAAAAGGAGGAGGTTCTCAATTCGTCTGTATGTTTTTTTTTTTTATAAGTTTGTTACGCGATTACTCCGCTACTTATGAATAGATTTTGATGATTCTTTTTTTGTTTGGTAGATCATACTTTAGAGGTGGTCCCATATAAATTTTATTAACTTTGCTTCGGTAGTTTTTGAGTTAGCTTAAATTATGCGTATTTTTTCCCACTTAGTATGTAGATGATATGATAACTTCTTGTCACTGTTATTTACATAGCAGGTAGTGGTATTCGAATTTGTGTGAGGTAGGTACCACAACTAAAAAGTGAAAAATAAAAGCTTTTTACAAAAAAAAAACAACCGACTTAAAAAAAAAAACACTACAAAGTGAAAAATAACTTTAATTTCGGAAGTCGGTGACAAAGAATGAAAATTCAAAACCAAAGACACCGACTTCCGAAATTAAAGTTATTTTTCACTTAGTAGTGTTTTTTTTTTGAAGTCGGTTGTTTTTTTTTTTGTAAAAAGTTTTTTTTAATAAAACTTTGTACAATGTTAGTAAGATTTTATTATAATTAAATTTATTTCTCTCTCTTGTTTCAGTCAGTGTCAGTAACGGTGTCAGTGCTGACGCTGACATTCATCTCGGTGGATCGCTGGTACGCCATTTGCTTCCCGCTCAAGTTCAAGTCGACAACGGGGCGCGCCAAGACCGCTATATTTATTATATGGTCGTTGGCACTTATTTTCAGTAAGTATTTTGACTAATATGTTTTGTATGCAAGTACTCAAGCTTCCTTTTGTCAACCTCAAAAGTAGACATAACGGGTATCGACGAGGAGAAATTTTCATGGTACAGACGTCAGCACATCAAGCTACCCGAAACTGTAAAATTTTCCCAATCAATTTTGAACCTTTAAAAGTTTATTAATTACACACACGTATTTACATTATTTAAAAACGATCAGACTTAAAATAATAATATGTACAAGTATATAAAAAAGGAGGGGGCAGGGAATTGATCATAGGGCATCAAAAAATTCGTCCGTATCGCTGTCAATAGGAAAAGTGCCCAAAAGGCTGGCAGCATTGCCACGTTGTATGGCAATGCTGATTCTTTGACCAAAAAATAGGCCAGCCCTCTGGTCACGTGAAGAGTCGACCAGCCGCTTGGCGATGTCTTGAAAAACAAGGTGGGCACTCGGACCCCATGGCCCTAGTGTTTCAACCCCAAACGGCTCAAACATTTAAGTCCCAATAAGATTGGAGTATAACGTTTGAGGTTTTCCGCACCAGCAGCAGCAGCCCCAGCACAGCCCGCCGTGCTAGGAAGATGGGATGACGCAAAGGTGTCGACACACGTTGCATCCCACACCAAAGGCCTACCTAGGTAGGTAGGCCTTTGGTGTGGGATGCAACGACCATAATACCTTGGAAGGTTCCAAGGCATTATGGTCATTTTTAAACTTATATTTCAGCGATGAAGTTGAAAATCTATTAAATAAATTTGACAGATTGTAGTAGCCTGATGTGCTGGCGTCTGTACCATTTGGTGGAAATATGTATATTCCGTATTTTAACTCCTGACCTAAGCCTGAATAGTGGTGGCCCAGTGGTAACGACCACGACTTACGAGTTAGTAGATCGTGGGTTCGAACCTTAACAGGCGCTTTACTTTGTGTAAATTATTACATCACCACTGCTCTCAAAACGGTGAAAGAAAACATCGTGAGAAAATCGACAAGTCTTAGAACCAAAGATTCAAAGACATGTAACATCTACCAATCCGCACTGGGCCCGCGTGGTGTATTACAGCCCACTCCTTTTCACAGAGAGGACGCCTGTGTCCCAGCAGTGGGAATATTATAGGCTGATTATGCTAGCCTAGTATTTAAAGTTACTAGCAGGGTAACTACGTAACATAAAGCTTTTCATTTTGACAATTCAATAACATTCAATGTAAAATACAATAGACGTGGATATATTTAGTAACTTGTTCCGCTTAGCTATTTCTCAAGACCCATAAAAACTCATGAAAGAAATCGATACGTGTTTCACCTCTCAACGAGGCATCCTCAGGATGACGATGGACTTGTTGTGAACTCGAACACGGCGTGTTGCCACACCGAGTACTGAGTACAGACTGAATATTATTTTGGACAATTTCTAAACTCTCTAGGAAATATTACACTGTTGAACGAATTAAATACGAGTATGCCAAGGTCACCTTTGCTGCGATTGTTCGCCCCTTATCGCACTGATAACGGCGACACTATATAAGTGAGTTTCACGGGCGATAAGGCTCAGTCTGCACTCAGCGCTCGGTGTGGCAACACGCCGTGTTCGAGTTCGCAACAAGTCCATCGTCATCCTGAGGATGCCTCGTTGAAAGGTGAAACACGTGTCGATTTCTTTCAGGAGTTTTTTATGGCTCTTGAGAAATAGCTAAGCGGAACAAGTTACTAAATATATCCACGTCTATTGTATTTTATAATGGATTTCCGCAAGGTCACGCCTGAATCAAATAATTATATTAACATTCAATATGTTATTTATGATATCGAGCAGACAAATTTTTCAAATAAATGAAGCAATTAATTCGGAATTTCCTTCAAAATCCTTCGAATTATGATTGAAAGTGTGTTAACCAATTGGGGTGCAGGCCTTTGGATTGTCCAATCTGTATGGTTTTGCGACAATCATGTTTTTCATTCTTCTTCTTTTCGTGTGGTTGGTGATTAACCTGTACCCTAATTGCGTAATACAATACAATCACAATCTGTTTCGATTTGAAACAGATTGCTAATCCATTGCTTCATAAGTTGGAAAAAAATCTGCTCAACAACGTAAATAACGCAATGAATGTTGTTGAACTGTCAAAATGAAACAATTAGGCAAAATTGTTTACGAGAATAAGTTACGCAAATAGGCTACAAGTGTCAGAATTAAGCCGCGCATGGCGCACTTGGCTTCACATGCCGTCGAGATATATCTCTCAGACATGTTGGTTTCCTCACGATGTATTCCTTCACCGTTTTGGTAGCAAGTGATAATTATACTCGTACAATACGCACGTGAATCCGCAAAGTCAGAGGTGCGTGCCTTGGGTTCGAACTCGAGACCTATGACTAGGCAGTCTGACGGTTACACCACTAGGCTATTAGGTACTGCTCTTTTGTTTTTCATTATTAATGCTTTTCATTTCGTTTTCCTGGATTCGGATTTTAGTGTTTTAACTTTTATTTAAGCCTATGACGGCATACACAAAACAGATGTTATCACATATATAATAACCGTACTTATCTATAGCCTATAGGGCAACGAGAAATTAATAGTACATATCTACCGCTTGCGTAGGTTCTTGAGTTCTTTTGTGATGTAATATATAATTTTGTAACCTATTCGGTGCGTGGGTTGAATACAAACAAAAGGTTTGTCCAACACTTTAAGGTCACAGTACGTTTACGGTGATGTTCATTCAAATGTTCATTCGTCGTTTTCATCTTATCATTTATTCCTCAAAGGGTGCCTACAGTCCTGTTCCAAAGTATTTGATGAAAATGTAAACAAACCCTGTTCGGGTTGATTTCTTACGTAATCAGTAATCACACTAAGCTGTTACCTAATAATCTCACTACTTTTCCAAAAATATTTGCTTGAATAACATTATTAAAATTGTAATTGAAAAATCATCCACATAACCTCAATTTGTCAAATGCAAAAACATACATAGTTAAGGTAATTTATAATTAGAATTTCGGGTTTAAGTATTTTTTTATGTGTAACATCTTCCTCTCGGTTTCCAGCAATCAAAAACTAAATTAATCAAAATAATCAAATCTTTATTAGTGATTTCGTGAAGAGCGACGGAAGTGTGTAACAGGAAACGGGTAACCGCGCGCTATTTGATTTGACCAATGAGCGCGCGCGGTTCTAGAGTTCGCCGTCAGAAACGACCTTGATGAGGCCTCGCCCCTTAATGTTGCTGGTAACACGTCAGATGTTACACATCCTATACGACTGCTGTAAGGCTCGCTCGTTTTTTTTTTGTTTACTCTTTAAGTGGGTAACAAATTATTTCCGAGCCATTTGTTTACATTTTAATTAGATAATTTTGGTACAGATTATACTTTAAAACTCGCTGGGCTGTACATAAGTTGCTGAATTAAATCCACTTGAATGTTAAATGAATGAGCGTGAAAGATACAAGTACCGCTTTCAGGGCTTCTGATATTGTCGCAAATTAAAAGGATGCTTATCTCTGAATGAGTGATGACGCAAACAGTTTTTTAAGTATTCTAGTGTGTAAAATTGATAAGTACTACACAGTTTTTACATTACCAAGTAAAAATACATTTGCATACTGATAAAGTTATTATCTACATAAACGTGCCTACTGACCCAGTCGCCAAAGCTTATCTGATCTTTTCCGATGTATATGTGACGGCTAAAACCCGAAGTGCGGCTACACCTTGTTTTAGCTGCACATGTAGTATGACGCTTTCTATCTCTACGAAGAATAGACACAGCTCTTTCTATACAAAGTGACATTTCGTTTCTCTATTTTTGACATCGCACCGTAGAAATCATCAGTCATTTTGTGTTTCGTTTCTAACGATCTTTGTCTAGGTCCTTTTACATGTAGACTATTTCAGAAGAATTTTTCTATCCCAAACTGTCACAATCACTAAGGTAGTGAAGACAATTTGATTTTGTTATCGCCATGCTAAAGATTGTAGAAAACTTTTTACTCGACGGCCACAAAGTATATAATATGGTTATCTACAAAATCATGATTTTACAGGAGAGCGTTTTAATAATCTTGATTGTCTAACTAAATCTGACTATTTCTAATCGCGATTAAAAGGTGTGGAATAAAATATGAACTAAAATTCACACCAACATCAACATCTCGAATTCAGGTGCAAAAACAGTACTGTATATATTTTTTTTTTGCTTATATCTCTAAAATGGCGTGTCCAATCGCAAAAATAATGAAAATTTCGACCCCCTTTATAAAACCTTTAAACCCCTAAGACCCAACACGTAGGGAATACATTTTCTTATTTTCCATACAAAAAGTGAAAAATTCCATATAAATAAAATACGCCTCTGGCTCTAAAAAAAAAATTACCAAGAACCAAGGAAATGGTTAAATCTAATATTACTGTAATTTTTTATCTTCTAAAATACGATATTTCGACACGTTGAGATTTTTTTTGTAGGTAGTTGACGACTTAATATCAATAAAAGTTGAGAATAAATTTTAAAAAAATCCTATGACAAAACAAAGAATTCTGAGTCGAATTATGAAAAGAGTGAATTTCGTAAAAAGTGCAGTTGAGTCTTTCTACTTTCCTGCCGTCCTGTCTACACGGAACGTCATTTTTGTCTATTCTTCCGTCGACAAAACTCGTTTCTACGGTGGTCATGCTACGCGTGAGTTAAGTGTGGTAACCCTACTACAATTAGCTTTGTCAGCAGTACAGCTTCTTCCAAATCTAGTGAGTAAGTAATTATAATGTAGGCCATTGTCGTCACGCAACAATTGTCGTCTTAGCATAATTTAGCTATAAGTACCTTGTATCTTTAGGATTAGATTATTATTATCTTCACTGTCACTCTGTCAGTTAAATAAAGTTATTTTTATAAACTCTCCGACTGTCGTTTACTTAATTCGTGCTGGCTACGACTAGGTGCGGCCGCCGGTAGCAGTTGGTTAAACTTGCCTAAATGGACCTTGGCACTCGCCGGCCGCTGCCGCGGCACCACCCGCTTCGCTGGCTCGGCTCGTGCGGTGTGTTATGTGGTCACAGTTCTAATCTAACCTAACCTACCTTTCAGCTATTTTCATTTGCTTCAGCTTCATTTCCTTAAGCTTAAGCCGCACTTCGGGTTTTAGCCGAGACATATACAAAAAACGCTTTTTTATGACAACCGTACGGTTCGATCGACATCGCGGTGGTTGATCTATGGATGGGTAACTACGAGGTGCATTCAATAAGTACCTAGCCTCATCGCCAGAGGGCGCTGTAGTTTCAAAAGAGTTTTACCACAGTGTAGCACATTCTTTTTTAATTCTTTTTTCAAATTTTCATTCCAATCCCTTCATTTGTTTTAATTTGACAACTTATGGAAGCGAACGTGTCGATCGGTTTTACAAAAATGGAAAAAGAGCAATATCGTTCGGTGATTCGATTCCTATTTTTGGAAGGGAAAACGCGCATCGAAATCAAAGAGCGCTTGGATGTTGTGTACGGTGACTCTTCTCCATCGATGGCCACCGTCAAGAATTGGTTCAACGAGTTTGCACGTGGCCGTACGTCGGTTTTTGATGAACCACGTCCAGGTGCACCGAAAACAGCTGCTACGGAGGAAAACATAAAAAAAATCCATGATCTCGTATTGGCAGATCGCCGATTGAAGGTTCGGGAGCTAGCTGAGACTGTAGGCATTTCAGAAGGAACAGTGCATCATATTCTTCACGAGGAACTCGGCATGAGAAAGCTGTCGGCGCGATGGGTGCCGCGTTTACTCACACCAGAAAACAAGCGCAACCGTGAGACCACATCGGAGACGTGTTTGGCGCTGTTTAAGCGGAATCCAGCGGAGTTTTTGCGTCGTTCTGTGACCGTCGATGAAACCTGGATCCATTGGTACACACCAGAGACCAAGGAGCAATCAAAACAATGGATCCAGACTGGGGAACGTGCTCCAAAGAAGGCGAAAACTGTAAAATCGGCCGGAAAAGTTATGGCCACCGTTTTCTGGGATTCACAAGGTGTGATCTACATCGATTACTTCGAGAAGGGTAAAACAATTACAGGGCTTTACTATGCCGATTTATTGGGCCGATTCGACGCCGAATTAAAGAAAAAACGACCCCATCTGGCGAAGAAAAAAGTGCTGTTTCACCACGACAACGCACCGGTTCACACGTCTGCCGTTGCCATGGCCAAATTGGTCGAATTACGCTACGAATTGCTGCCCCATCCACCGTATTCTCCAGATTTGGCCCCTTGTGACTTCTTTCTGTTTCCTAATCTGAAAAAATCACTCGCCGGGAATAGATATGGATCGAATGAGGAGGTAATCGCCGCCACGGAGGCCTATGTTGCAGAGTTTGACAAAAACTATTTTTCGGACGGGTTAAAAAAGTTGGAGCATTGCTGGGCTAAGTGTATCGAACTAAAAGGAGACTATGTTGAAAAATAAATTGCCACTTTTCCAAAATTTTCGTTTACTTTTTGTAGGCTAAGTATTTATTGAATGACCCTCGTATCTTTACATACCAAGAAAGCCGTAGCTCCGTGCCTCAGAAAGCACGTAAAGCCGTTGGTCCCGGCTGTCATTTATAGATCATTGACAGTTGTTAAGGGTTTTCAGAAGTCCGAAAGTCTGACAATCAGTCTTACCAAGGGGTATCGTGTTATCCAGTAATTGGGTTGTGGAGGTCAGATAGGCAATCGCTCCATGTAAAATACTGGTATTCAGCTGGATCAGTACCCTAATTGCGTAACATATTTTCGAAAACAATTTTACCTAATTTGTTTCATTTTGACAGTTCAACAACATTCATTGCGTTATTTACGTTGTCAAGCTAATTTTTTTTCCAACTTATGAAGCGATGGATTAGCAATCTGTTTCGAATCGAAACGGATTGTGATTGATCGTGTATTACGCAATTAGGGTACTGGTTAGACTGGAAGCCGACCTCAACATAGTTGGGAAAAGGCTAGGCAGCTGATGATGAAACGAGTAGATTGGGATCGCTCATAGGTTTCACAGAAACATTGTGATGACGTGAGGGCTTACACAAAGTGATTTATTATCAGCGATGATGAAGATGAGAAAATTGAAAATGTGTGAGACTGACATTACAGGTACTATTCCGTACCCGATCGCAGGAGGTAAATCCAGACGACGTGTCACCGCGACACGACTGGTTTCTATGAAATACCTTCTGTAGCTAGCAACATATCGTTGGCAGCTACGGGCGAGTGACAGGCGACACGTGCAGCCCGATCGCCAACGCTCGATCGATAGTCATATTTTTCTATCTTCTATCTATCGACTGGAATACGGGCAGTTGCCGCCTGCGGTCGGGTTCGGAATCAGCGTACAGCGACATGACGTCGTGACGTGTTGCCGCGACATGACGCCGCGACACGTCGCCTGCAGTTGCCTCCTGCGGTCGGGTACGGAATGGTACCTTAAGCAACTAAAAAACTTATGTCAATCCGGTTGAAAGTCATTGTAGAAATAGAAAGAAAATAAAGAAAATTAGATTTGTTTGTCACAGAAACACGTAAGAATAATCAGAAAAAGATAAGAATAATCACAAAATTAAACAAACTACATCTACATGTAAATGTAATCACAAGCATAAAACAGAATTAGTCGGCAGCTGCACGTCACGACTGCCACAAGAAGGCTTCCACTCAGCATGATGCTGTCTTATAGCAAAGCAGGGGACCCATAGCAAAGCGCTGATTTTCAGTGGTCTCCCGAAAAAGACGTACGGAGACCAAGTCAAGTTCAGTGATACGAAACGCTTTGAAAAAACTTGCCACTTGACTAAGCCCTCTGGATAAGGTTTTCAATGATGGCGGACAAGATCTTTGTGGGACCTATGTCCAGCATTAGACGGCATTACAACTGGTGTAATAAAGATGATGCTACTGAGTAGTATTATAATGGAGAAATATTGTTTGGCCCTTAACTTTTTGCTGATATTTTGGGCTAATGAACAGTGGTGGTCTCGTGGAAACTGCCGCGACTTACGTGTTGTAGGCCGTAAGTTCAAACCAATACAGATACTTCTCTATGTGTACATTATTTCATCAACACTGCTCTCAAACCGGTAAAGGAAAATATCGTGAGAAAACCGGCATTTCCTACACCAAAAATTCGAAGACATGTGATATCCACCAATCTACACTGGGCCGCGGCGTGGTGAATTATTTACGGCCCACTTCCTCTCACGAGGAGGCCCGTACCCCAGCAGTGGGAATATTAAAAGCAGATTATAATCTTTTATTTCATTTAAATACTTAGATATAAATTATATTTTTAAATATTAGAATAAAGAAAATATAAAAACATTTAAAAATATAAAAAATAGTAGCCCACCGGTATCGGGAACAGGGTCCAAGCTACCGGCGGTCAGGACTCCAGAGAGAGGAACCTCCTAACAATGCGAGCCGTGTCCAGGAGTACCGCTTTCTGAATCAAGCCCTTGATCCAGCTGCCCAACGCGAGCCTCCTTAGTTGGTCAAGGCTCTTGGCAATTAAGCCATTGGCTGATACGACTATCGGCACAATGATCGCTGAGTCCGCATCCCACATGTCGACAATCTCGCGAGCCAAGTCAAGATACTTGATTTGTTTGTCTTTCTCGGCTTTCACGAGGTTCCCGTCATGCGGGACTGTTATGTCAATAATCATTGTGCGCCGCTCAACTCTACAAGCAGATTATTATTAAGCTAATAATAATTAATCATTTTAATAGCTCTGGTAATCCTCAATAACTAAAACTTTTAATACTCATGTAGATCAGGATCCAAGTTTTTGATAGCAATAGAAACTTTCCCGAATTGCCTCAACTTGGTAGGTACATGTTAAATTGTTTTCGGGAATTTCCTTGAACGGCTTACGAAAATGCCAATTAACTTTGATTTGTTTCAATTTGATTTGACAGAATGTTTTAGGGTAATTAATTAGGAAGGAGCTTAGTTCAATCTCAGAAATTTATTTGAGTTTATTTCTCGGCGTGTTTTCAAAAATATATAGGTATAGGTACTATGCTGAACTTTATTTGTTGTTTGTGAACAAAGTGGCGAATTATGGTGAAAACAGAACTTTCTCCGTCTCATTACAAAATGAGCTCCAACTTTGATCCAAGCTTAAATTTATTATTTTATTATTATTATTTCATCTATATACATATTATATTATTTCATCTATATACATTTACATTTTTAAATAATTGTATCTAAAAAAAAAAAAATTGTAGCCCACTGGTATCGGGAACAGGGACCAAGCTACCGGTGGTCTGGCTCCTAATAGAGGACAATAACAATTATTATTATTATTAAAGCATTAAGTCTGTTTTTGAATTTTGAACCTTATTAAAATTGAGACAACAATATAACATTTTAAAATACCTTAAGCCATGTAATCACGAGGACAAAGTCGCGGAGCGTCGCGGTACTTCTCGAACTTAACCTCAAAATATTACGTAGGTAAATGACAAATATTTCCGACTTTTCATAAGTGCCCTTAAATATTTTGTTTTTTTTTTTATTTTAGAAAAAAAAACTCGGGAATAAAATTTATTCGCAATTTAGGAAGAGCATTGAATTATCTTCCAAATGCATTATTTATTTAGTTAATAAGGCACCAAGTCCCAAAATACTTACTAATCATAAATACATACAATTAATTAAATTCAGTACATCAATAAAACAAAATAAGTACATTACAATTCATTCGATCATTATAATATGTGTACATTAAAATTAAAATTCAAAATTCCATACAATCATAAAATAAATTACATTAAAACTGAGTAGTCATTAAAATAAAATTTCATTACATTACAGTATCACTATGTAACAAAAACAAACCAAAATATCACAATCTTTATCGTCTGTTGGCACTCCGATGGACTTCGAGCCAATACCTGTGGATCGGACTGCTCCAATCCTCACTTACGACCCTCAACAGCTGATTAGTATCAGGTTTGGTTGTGACAGCGGACTTTTTTTTTGATACAGGTTATTCTTTGTTGGACGGTATTTTCCTTTGGCATACGGGTGCATAACATAAGTTGGGTTATCGAGGTAGTACATAGTAGCTACACGGGCGAAGCCGCGGGCAAAAGCTAGCTAATTATAAGTACAGGTTTCTTCACAATGTTTTTTGGTGTGTCTCTTAGAGATTAATCATTATTTTGTTGCCAACAGATGCCCCAGAGCTGATCGTGCTGACAACTGAAAAGTCGGTGCCCCTTCGCTTCGATTTGGAGTACCTGGTTCAATGCATTGCGACCTGGTCTTCAAATAGCGACCTTGTGTGGCACATTATTAAAGTCATTTTCATTTACACGTAAGTAGAATTGTTTTTTTCGTAAAATATTGCAGCATATACTTCCGCATCTTCCCGATGAGAGAGACGGGCTAAAACCCAACTACGACAAAAAACTATTTTTATTTTTTTATTCTTTATTAATAACAGGGGGTTTTTGTCCATACGGATATGCCAACCCCATCGTACCACATCAACTATTTAACATTAATTAAAATATAACACAACAACTATAAACTGTAACAGAATAATGATTCAATGACTAGGCACTATTTTCACCAGACCACATAACCTCTTTGCAATCGCTGATCTAGGTTTTGCTAAAATGTTTTGAATTAGCCCCACGTCCAAAATGTTCAATTTAAACTCTTTGATCAACGATTCCCTTAAATTTTTGCTCTTGACACACTCCATGAACAAATGTTGCACATCTTCAATTTTGTTGCATATTTCACAATTAGGTGATGCGACCTTTCGACCTTTCGCATTAGGAAAGCAAATTTTGCCGATGGATAGTGCCCAGAACGCAGCCTTAGTGCTAATTTAATATAACTTCTGCTTAAACTTGTATCCTCAAACCAGGGCACGCGAGAAGGCCCGTTCTGAATTACTTTGCACCAAATTCCTTTCAGTTGAGACTTTTCATCGAAGTAATTCCTCCATTGGTCAAAACACGACAGCTTAAACTTGGCGCAATATTCCCAGTAATCTGGAATGAAAACCAATTTAAAAAGGAATGAACAAGACATCTCAGATAGACAAATAATAAAAAAATCCGGAGTCACACGTAAATTACGAAGGTGACAGCCGGAGGACTTTAAAGAAAACCGAAATAATTTTAAATAAGGTTATAATTATGTAAAAATTACAATATAAACTTATGCTAATTCCTAGGTCTAGATTCGGACGATGCTAGTACCGAAGTGCCGAAAATTAATTATGTCTAATCTTACAATTATAGCGATTCTAAGCGTGGATACAGTATCAGCAGATCTGAAAGTAGGTGAGCGTTCGACGACACGAGGCGTCGATTCGTTGGTTCAGCAAAATGATGTATTACGATTTTGTGAAACATCCGATTGATGTAATTAGGTGATTTGGTGTAGGCAGGGCACGTAACACGTATTTTGTTCGATTTATAACACGATGTGTTGATGGAAATCGGCAAGGGATTTAAAAACATAACTAGTACACCTCTGCCCAACCCTTCGGGGAATACCTAAACGTGATGTTGTGCTAAAGCTTTAAACTGAAAATTTTCTTTTTTCTAATGAAGGGATTAAATAAAGTTAGCCTGACTTTTGTTCCAGGGATCTAAACTATTTTTTAACTCAAACCAACAACAACAACAACAATTTCTCAGGGAACTATTTCTCGGATAAAATACCGAGAAATATTGACAGCTATGTCGGGAATACCGAGTATCACAGATCATCGACCCACACCTCGTTCGGGTTAAGAAACGAAGGTCGGTTTTCACTGTACTGTCAGTCTGTCAGACTGCCAGTCACGAAATGTTTCACAATATGCATGAAATAGAAATCATTTATTTACCAATAATGTAGGTAATACATATATGATGGTTATTGTGATGAGAGTTCCGATACATTTTGCCTTACGGTATGCAAAATTATTAAATATAGTACCTTATTTTACTAGACAAAAAAAACATCAACAAACATAAAAGAAAAAAAAATACAAAGAAAACAAAAAGCATTCCGTTCACTAAGCAACATTATTATTATTGTTAAAAATACTTATATTATTCAAAAAAACATTCGGAATGTCAACAAATTAAACTAAAAAAATACAGAAAATTCGATTACAAATGTCAACAAATTAAATTTAAAATGGCAAAAAAATAAGTTACATAAATTTTGTATTGCAATAAAGCTAAAGATAGAAATGTCAGTAAATTAAATCACAAAAAAGACATCAACACCACTAACAGAAAGTTTTGTCATTAACAATATCTTTAATTGCGTATAACACTTATCCAGCAGTTTTGTAAACCTTTTTTAAAACTTTGGTGGGTAATTCTTTTGAATGTATCGGCAGTTTATTGTATATTAGAGGGTACATGGTTATTTTTTTTTTTTAAGTAAAGCCTTTTGTTAACCACCTGTGTAAAGTTGATTTTTATATTGTGACCTTATTGATCCTGAACTTTGTCTTTTATCCACTGCTGACGAAAGCAGGTGCTTGTTCGTTCTATGTAGTTACATATTAATTGGTTTCAGCGTGAATTCCGGATTAAGGTCATAGCACACACATCAACTCGGGAAGGGATTGTAATGTCTATAAAAATTTATAATTAGTTGCCCGAAATAATAAAGAATTTAAATAAATATAACATCTTTATCAATAAATTGAAGCTATTCCTCGTTAACAAATCCTACTATAGTATAAGTGAATACTTAAATGATAAGTTTTAGGTAACTTAATACTATCCATTTTTATCTACAAATACTCAGTATTAAAGATACGCCTTACCCTACTTTTACTACGAAAAATATAAAATATAAACAATAAATGGATATGAAGCATTCAATAAATAACTTACCTTAGAGATAATAAATATTAATTACGTAATAAACAATAATAAGTAAATAAAACAATAATGAATAATTTAAAAAATAAATGGCTATTATAATGTTACTAATAAATAAACGTATAAAATTTATAAAACATTAATTTTGTATAATTCATAAATTGAATTCTGTATTCATAAATAAATAAACGTATATAATTTATAAAATAGTAATATTAATTCGTAAATTGAATTCTGTATTAATAAATAAACGTATATTATTTATAAAATAATAATATGAATTCGTAAATTGAATTCTGTATTAATAAATATATAACTTACTAACTACTTAACTAATAAATAATTTGTCACATTAAACGACCAGTGCTCTTCCTCCTCTCTCCTACTTGATCAATGCTGTGCCCGACAGGGTCCATAATTGTGACTAGTATAATTATTTCCCTACCAACTATATACATTATGGTATGCATTAAAGAATTTGAGATTTGAGATTTGGGATCGTCACCGTATCAACTCGAGCCATTCAGTATTCTTTGTATGAAACTCCCTACTGCCACGTATACTAATCGGAATCGTAACGTAATCGCCTCGCCTCGGGACAAGCTCACGAACCCCGGTGCGGTGCCGGTCAACTTGCAATTTCCGCGCTTACGGCTCGTCGTCCCCGCTCTTACGTCTCTCTGTACCCGAGCTTACGTCTCTTCGTCCACCCTTACCCCTCTCACCCCTCCCGCGGCCTTGCCTACAGCACACTACTGCCACGCGTGCTTACGGCGAGCCGTAAGCGCGGCGTCGCCGAGCCGTAGCCGAGTCGATTTATTGGAGCTGCTGATCCGCTTTAAGCTACGTAGGTACGTTTTTTTTTTTTTGCTTACATTTGTTTGACACCTGTTTGATGGCGAGGCGAAAGGCGATACAATACAGTGACGATCCCTTTCAGAGTTGATATGTATGCTTATGACCTTTAAACAATTTTTTTTGGATTTTTCGTAAAAATAATTTATTTTGAGGTTCGTTACCCTTTGTCTAATTTGCCTCATACTCGTAATTACGTGGCCTCAGTTTCATCATTTAATTTTTGAGTTTAACAGTTCACTAGTTTTGAAAAAAAAAATCACTTCTTAGTTCTGATGCGAATTGAGTTTATAACTTTTGGATTCAAAACTGATCACGAATATATGGCAGCTGTACTAGTAGTAAATGTTTGGTATAATTTACAATCACATACTTTTGAATCACTTCGACGCCACACAGTTCTGACGCGGACTCCGTTCATTAGTATTGAATTTCTGATTTTGATCATCTACTTCTGCTGTTGACTGTACACATATGTACACACGGCTAAACATCAAGCTATAGATTTCCAGTTTAAGCTGACCTTGCATTGTACGGAAATCCTATACAATGCGAGATCAGCATAAACTGGAAATTGTATAGCTTGATGTGTAGCCGTGTGTACCAGTCGACTCAAGCGGATTTCAACTCTTTTGTGCTCTAAAATTAAGGGCTAATATGGTCAGTGGGCTATTTTACTCTATGGCGTGACGGATATTCTCGTCAATTAGAACAAAATTATTCAAAACACAGATGACACCGATTATTTTTTTTAATGTGGAAAGTTACGTGGAGCGCGCGTCAATGTCAAACCGCGGGATTTGACAGTTACCTACGTTACAATACATCACGCGGGGCCTCTATCGGTTAATATGTATATCCATGCCAAATTACAGCTTTCTAGCCCGTTAGTCTCTAAGCTAAGCCGCGGACAGACAGACAGACGGACATGGCGAAACTATAAGGGTTCCTTGTTTACTGCCTAACAAATTACAAAATACACATTAAAAAATTAGCCAAATGCCTCGTATTCGTTATTCAAAACTAATAAAAGTGTATCAAATTGTGTCTATTGCTTGATGTCAAGGCTCAGAATTACTCTGAGTAACCAAAGAAAATCTAAAGCTTGTGTGTTGCGACAATACCAAATGAAAACAATCAAAACATAAACAAAATGACGATTGCTAAGTGGAATAAAAAAAAATTGTAATAAGCAAACAACAATAACAAGAACAAATGCATTTAACCATTTTTATTTAATAATCCCGTACTTTTCGTAACCTTGGGGTATTCAATGAGTAAATACCAGAACACTCAAAGATTTAAGAGTTTCACAGAATAAAGCCTCGTGCAGACTGACGTGACGCGACGGTTGCAAAATTACGTAATAAATACGAGTATTTTACGGTCATTTATATAAATTACGGTAAAATTACCGGCGACTTATGAAGTTATAAATTTTAATTTGTCCTGTCCGCTCTGCCTCTGCACATAGATGATATTATTATCATATATAAATAGGGACCTATTAGTTCAACCAGGTTTCAGACTGGCTAAAGTAGATTCATCTTTTATGGGATACTGTTTAAAATGTTACAATAAAATTCCTCCCCACATACTTCAACTGAATGAGACGAAATTCAAATCTTGTATAAAACGCACACTATGCAGGCAGGCATATTATACGTTGGGGGATTACATCGCTGATAAAAATGCTTGGCTCAATGCTGGTCCTGCTCCACAACTAATTGATTAACATTTGCAAATACTGTTGGAGCTGCTGAAGATTGTAAGACTATCTTTGCATTGTATAAACTCAATCTCCATTGTATTATATAATTGCATAGCACAGGTGTGAGTACTATGTACTAAACAGTTACCATTTACCGGGTAATATGTCTTGCATTGACTTGAATCTGCCCTGGCGGCTGTGAGTATGTCATGCTCACTCAAATGTTTCGCTGATGGTGGCGCGTGTGTTGGATCATTTAGCTCCCTTCAAAATGGTTGAGCTGAATGGTGCTAATCCATGCGTCATGTTCGTGAACGGGCGCCGTCAGTTGGGACTGGTCATCTCTTAGCTGCCAGGGCTTATTTTCATTTTTATTTTTTGAATTGTTCTTTGTTTTATCTTTTTATTACGGACGCTTCTAACGTGCACGTCTTTCTACATTGTTCTCACATGTATAATTTCAACATAAATGATGTAACCAATATTTTGTAACAATTTTTTATTTAAAAGAGTGTCCGTGGAGTTTCTTGCCCGTTCTTCTCCATAGGTACCTACTACGCTTTGGAATGGGCAACTAGCTTCATACCTATTTCTGACTGACCGATTCCTTGACAATTCAAAAGTGCCTGTAAATGGTTTAATTGAAATAAATGCTTTGAGTTTGAGTTTGATAATCCATGACATGGTGTGATTCATATCTTGAATTCTTGACTTGAGAATTAAGTTCTAGGGATTTTTAGTACGCATGAGTCGCACGAGTAAGTTCCAATACTGCTTATATCTCTGGCAAATTTCATTCAAATCCATTTATCCGTTAATAGTGAAATAGTGACATTGTAGTGTTTTAGTGGGTATGATTAGATGAGTACGATTAATACATTTTTACCGAAAAATTACCATATTTTACCGTAAATTATGTAAAATAACATTGTTTACCGTATTGTACCAGGGTAATTTTACCGTTTTACAACCTTAGATGCGACAACGTAACACGACTCTAACAAAACAATTTCTAAGAAAACTTCACGGTAGAACAATTGTGTGTGTGCCCAGTGTCGCGTCGCGCTAGTCTGTACGAGGCTTAATTCGTATTTTTTATTGGTAGTGTAGAAAACGTGGAAATTCTTATGGTATTGACAGATTAATTAATTTCAATACTGTTTACGGAGAAGGCTGTTAAATCTTAATTGGTAAATAAAAAATTAAAGCTTGATTGGCTTAGTAGGGTATTATATTTTACTAGCTTTTGCCCGCGGCTTCGCCTGTGTGGATGTCGGAAAATATCCCACGATTAAGAGTATCCTATATCCTAACCCAGGTCATGGCCTATCCAATATGCCTTTCATCTAAATCCGTTCAGCCGTTACGGCATGAAAAGGTAACAGGCAGATAATAAATCTGTTTTACCTAGAGTTCCGTACCTCAAAATGAAACATTGAAACCCTTAAAGAACGACTTCGTGGTCTATCAAGACCTTTTCTCAGGAACGCGTGGAGGCATCAAGTTTAAATAGATATCAAAAACTTAGATCTACGGTCTCTTGGAGCTGTAACGAAAATCAAACTTCCAAGTCAACGCAATAAAAAGTATGGCCATTTATGCCACATATTTTAACACGCGCAAATAAACCAGTCTACTTGGTACTTCCCGTTGGCCCAGCAGCATGAAGTTTGGCGAGAAGTAAGGTCAAAAAAAGAGGAAAATTCGAAAATTGCAAATTTATAGTTATACTAGCTTTTGCCCGCAGCTTCGCCTGCGTGGATGTCGGAAAATACCCCACGGGAACGTACTACCGAGATTTTATACCTAATAATAATAACAGAGGAAAACGTCATTGACTCCTACCGCTGCGCCCGCGTTGCTCCGCGTAATTTTGAAACTGTGATATATTTTAAACTATTCATTTAAATTATATGATTCAAAGGCATATTTCAATTTAAATTAAATGCCCAATTTAAATACTTAACACATTTTTTTGGATAAGGATACCGGTCAAAAAAGCTTCGGAAATAACAATTAAATTTTTATCAAATTCTGAAGGATAAAATTTTTTATTGTTGGTCATCCTTAGAAGATAGACATATGCCATCGCGGACATTTTTGTTGAACTTTTTAAGATAAACAATACCATAGAACATAAATTTGATTTATCTTTTTCGGTTTAGGCAGCGCACGCCACTAAAGTTCCCAGTCGGCATGATTTTTTCCGACTTCTTCAACAATAATCGTCAAATTTCAGCCAATTTACACAAAACCTTAATGAATTATACACTAAAACCTTCCGCATGAATCACTCCGTCCATTGGTGGAAATTGTTTGAAAATCCGTTCCGTAGTTTTTGAGTTTATCGCGTTCAGACAGACAGACAGACAGACGCGGCAGGGGACTTTGTTTTATAATATGTAAGGATTTAAAGAAAAATTCTGGCATGGTTTTATTTTATTTTTATTTTGCTAGACGATCTCTGGCATTCGTTTTATTTTATTTGGAGACCTTTTGGGATTGACGAGGGACTGAAAACAATTTGTATAGTGGACCTCGCAAATGCTCTAAAGCCTGCACTACACTACTCGCGAAGTTGATCGAAGTTAGGCGAATACGAGAGTGTAGAAGGGCACTTCGGTTCGCTTCGTGCAACCTCCACTCGCCTCGGGCGACTTCCAATCGTTGTAGGATTCAAAGCGTCCTGTAGTCGCACGAGTGTGTAGTCCCATACTTCGAACTTCGGTCAACTTCGACAAGTACTTCGAGGAAGCAACTTCGCGAGTAGTCTAGTCGGGGTTTTATTATACTTTTGACAATAATTTCCAGTAACACATTTCCACAACATATTTGAAGTGCGATATGATTGCATCTCATTACAGATATAGCTGCGTTGCAACTTAAGCGATTGCTACACGGTCGCCAACCGCGTCCCGACAGCGGTGAACTTGGTGGCTTACAACCGTGTAGATGGTGGTTTACGACTAAATTTCAAACAGCTCTAGCGGTCGAAAACCAGGGTACCTCTGTCGGGGACGCAGTTGGCAATCATGTAGCATGTACTTTATTATAAAAATGGGCTCTGACTTCCAATAATCTACGAAGGTGAAATGAAAAAGCAATGTTCATCTAGTAACCAGGATATTATGTTTGCAATGTGGTGCAGACAATTTTTTTGCAAAATATGAATCAATTATCTATTTACATAAAATTTATTGGTTGGACAAAAAATTAAAACACTAGAACGTTAATATGTTGCTTGTAGAATAATCTGACAAAAAATCAGAACGATTTCATGTATATATTCAGAAGAGGAAAGATTTTTTTGTGTGAAAGAAAGAAAAAGTATTTATCGAGACTCGCACAGGAAATCACAAATTAAACTAAAATACACTCATTAAAACATTAATGAAAATAAAAACATTAAAAATAACCTGATAGGCTCCGAAACTACGGGATCGATTTTTATAATTTTTTCACCAATAGAAAGCTAAATTCAATAAATTAGATCCTTCAGAAAATTGCAATAATATAGTCATATACTAATAAAAATAAAAATTATAGAGATATCTTCGTGTTTTTTTTCTATCGTATCAAACTAGTTGCATTATGTTTTCAACAAACTCTATCTAGCATATGTCCTAAAGAATATATAATATATTTTTCTGATTTCGTTTACTGCAGTGGATCATATAAAAAATAAAAAAAATCCCTCATATACTATACCTATATACACAAACCTAATAATATACAATATATACATAATTATACACCCAATTAAACATATCTAATAATTTATAATAATATTGAATTGCTACTTAGCCCTCTTCCTCTCTCCTAATTTTGCTGTGCCCGACAGGGTCCATATTGATCTTTTACTTTGTTATACCATCTATGTAATACATATGGAATTCAATATAGAATTGAGTATTGAGTATATACTTTTAGGTAAACATGAAAAAGAAAATGTTACGTAAAGGCAAAATAATAATGAAAGAGCAAGTAATAATCATAACAATACTGAAATAATACTTCCTGTTATTCTCATGATTTATTTATAAAATAAGAAATCAAAACGCCTTATTTTCCGTTACAATAATTATACTGCTTAAATTTATTTGTAGACATCGAGTAGGTATCATCCTTGACTACGCGTGTTTCAATGTCACCCTGTATAACGGATACAGGATGTCTTGATACTGAGATTATATTTAAAGAGAAAAGGAAAACCCAGGTTATGGGAAATTGGTTGTCAATAGCAACGGTTTTCTTCCTTCAGCTTTTATAATTAATTATTGACTTTACTTGAGCAGTGATGGCCCAGTGGTAACGGCCCCGACTTACGAGTTGTAGGTCGTGGGTTCGAACCTAGGCAGGCGCTTTATTTTATGTCAATAATTTTCTCAAAACGGTGACAACATCGTGAGGAAACCGGCATGTCCTAGAACCATAAATTCGAAGACATGCGACATCTACCAACCCGCACTGGGCCCGCGTGGTGGATTACAGCCCACTCCCTCTCGAAGAGAGGCCTGTATCCCAGCAGTGGGAACATTATGTTTACTTTATGACATGTTTATTTAGTTACAATTCCCAGGACGGGTAAAGTGTTATCGTGTTTTGCTATCGTAAATTTCTAAGTGACAGTCCGGAGTCTCACATTGTCTCCGGTTGATAGTAATATGCTCGCTCCCTATTACATGGGACTTAAACATAACTGGTGAAATGTGGGGGAACTATAAGTACACCTCTGCTTAACCCTTCGGGGACTACTAGCATGATGTTATGTACAATATTTATATTTTCTTAATGTCCCTCGGGAATCATCGCGTTGCCGAATACAAAAGAATGCTAATTTCCATGTCCATCAATTATTAGATTTATCTTGTATAATAATTTGAATTCAGAACTTATTGCTGTTTTGTTTTGATTTTCGTGTAAACTATATAGTGCTGTTAAACTGTTTTCCTATGTGTCGTGCCTACGACTTTAGCAGCTTTCCTAACAATTTTTAAAATAAATTACATTAAGCTAAAAGAGTATTAACAACTCTATATACTTCCAAGTCGATTGAGAGCGTCCAGTCTGCATCAAGTGCAAAGAAAGGGCAACTTATAGAAATCCGACGACTGACGAAACACGAGGTTTGCCGAGGGACATTAAGAATATGGTTGTACTATAATCTACGATATAATTTAACTACCACAACAATATTCATTGTTTCATAGTTTATTGAGTAAAACTATCTCTAAAGTTTCTTCAAGTAACACTGAGTTAGTCACTTTAATAATTAATTGTGGTATAACACTGGAGTATTAGCACCAGTAAGTTTTAAGAGGTCTTAGAATTATCCATGTTGAAACTCTGAACTGTTTCGTGAATATAACATATTGCCTGTCATCTCCGTGCGTGCGTGTTCATAGTTCTTAAACTTTGAATATGTTATTAGGTTGTTTATACCTACATACTGTAGAAGGTCAGATAATTTGTATCGTTTTAAAATTACTACATATTTTAAAACACGAGCCTTATTAGAAGGCTAAAGTAACCCAAAGGGTAACAGAGAGGGCTTCATATTATAGGTAACTTCATAACTATCCATTTGTCCACTCAATATTAAAGATACGCCTACCTACTCATAATACGAAAAACATATGTATTTTTTTTTTAATAAATATGAATCATTCAATAAATAACTTACCTTAGAGATAATAAATATTAATTAAGTAATAAATAAAATAATTAGTAAATCAAATAATAATTAATAATTTACAAATAAATGGTTATTATAATGTTACTAAATAAATAGACGTATGTAATTTATAAAACAACAACTTATGATTTTTTAAATTTATACTTTACTAATAATACAATTTGTCACATTAAACACCCAGTGCTCTTCCTTCTCTCTCCTACTTGATCTATGCTGGGTTCATAATTGTGACTAATATTATTTCCCTACCAACTATATACATTATGGTACGCAATAAATAATTTGAGAATTTATATATGCTTGGAGTTTCCCTACGTGATCGAATCAGAAATGAAGGAGAACCAAGATAATCAACACAGCCCGAAGAATTGCCAAATATAATAATAATGAACTTGATGTCTTGACTTAGCACACGAGGTTGTCGACATGTGGGACGTGGACTCTGCAATCATTGTACCGATAATCGTTACGGTTTATAGCTTAATAGCAGAGAGCTTCGACCAACACCTCAGGAGGCTCTCATTGCGCGGCTGGTTCAAGGGCTTGATTCAGAAAGCAGTACTCCTAGACACGGCACGCATAGTGAGGAGGTTCCTCTCTCTAGAGCCCTGACCACTGGCAGCTTGGACTGTGTTCCTGATGCTGATGAGCCACAAATGTATTTGATATGTAAAAAAAAGTAAATTAACAATGAACTTGATAAACGATAAAGGTATGAGGGCCCCATAACCCACACTTTGTTCCAAGAAGGTCAGCTTTACTTGACAGATTTTAAAACTAGATGCGGTTGAATAATTTAAGGCTGGCTACGGTAAGGCCTCGATGTCAAAGTATGGTCACCCACTCACGGACTGACCGACAACCACTGGAACCCTCGCAGATAGGCCGCTTGTATACGTCCGTTTGTTTCACCAGACAACGGACCGTTTTTTTCGCCGGACTTTCGATGGTATATGGAAGTGTGTGACGTGATGTACATGCAACGTACGCCGGACCGATGTCCAACTCATACAAATATGAAAAATACGGTCCGTGATCCGATGGAAACAACGTGCGTCTACAAGCGGCCATAGGGTTACCATCCATCCGGCTTTTTGGCTGCCCGTCCGGTTTTTCTCCGGACTTTTCGACTAAAGGGGATTTTTTTAGAAAATAGGGTGAAGTGATTTCTGAAAAAAGTATTGTGTCCTGAATTTTTTGTAATGTCCGGCTCAAAACTCACTTTTTCAATATATAGGTACTTTTGAATTGACAAGCGTAGTAAGTTCCTATCGAGAAGAATGGGCAAGAAACTCCACGGGCACTCTTTTAAATCTTTAGAAGGTACTTGTAGATACTCAGAATCGAGCCGTACAGTAACAAGACTAATCTACTTTTATAAAACCGAACGTTCTCAGAATACAGACCGACAGACATTCTTAATATTCTGGTACCGGTAAAGGACCGTTGTTGCCAATTGGCAACAAGTGACACACGCGGCTTACATCTCTATTTGTACTTGCTGTAATGGCTATTATCGTCTGTGAATTTTTCTGTCTATGGTCGGATAAATATTCTTGTCAAATAAATCGACTAAAAGCAAAAATTTGAATAGGCAACATTTTAAAAAAATGTTGAAAATGACATTCCCGCGCGGTAAAATGTCAGTCAAACGTCACTCCCAGGACGCGCGCGTTCGCTGTAATAATTCGTTTTTTAATGGTTTTTGTGTGTAAATCGTCGGAAAGTGGTGATATTTTCATTTTGAAGTAAATATTACATCGTTTTAGATAATATTCGCACTAAATAACATCATATTATACCTATTTTGACCCAACCAAAAAAGTGTAAACAAACAGATAAGAGAAAGTTCCCGTCAAAGTGAAAGTTGTGATATTTTGTGGTTTTTCTGTATGGATCTGATCCGTAAGTGTTTTATTTCTTTTCTATATTACATGTATTATCGTATTAGACAACATTTAGAACAAAATAATACAAAAAAATATTTTTTTGGGACGGAGAAAGTTACGTAAGCATTAGAAATTCTAGATCATCTAAAATCTAGATTTTTTGAATTTTTTGTTTTGAATGTTTGTCTCTAAAAACGCTTTTGTTAGATAACTTATCTATCCATAATGTACCCTGCAAAATTTCGTGTGAATTGGTACGGTAGTTTTATCAGAAATCGTTATCACAAAGAACAAAAGAAATAATAACAAAAGCGGGTAATAAAGATAAGTAAACGTTGTTTACAAAGACTGCAACCATTTGAAACGTATTCCTAATCTATTCGAGTAGCAAAAAACATTAACAATACTACTTGAGACATTGTAAAGAAATCCGAGTGTTTGTTTATTTAAGTGCGGTCGTAAAACTGTCACGGCGCGGACCACCCACGGCGCCTTACCGGTTAAATAAACTCGGAATATAAAATTGGTTTTCATTTCAGCAAAGATTTCTTGAAATTGAAAAATACACCAAACGTCGCCGTCGGCGCGCAGCAATAATTAATGCTGAGCCAAAGTACTTGTTTATTTACATCTGTTTGTAAGCGAATTTGCTAAAAAGGAAAACTAAAATTAATGTGATTCCATTCCAGACCCTAAAATTACAAATACTGGTATACTTAAAAGCTTGCTTCCATTTTTAAAAGTAGCAAATTGGTATATTATAAATGACAAAAACCACTTTTTAACCGACTTCAAAAAGGAGGAGGTTCTCGTGGCGTGTTTTTATTTTTTATGTATGTCCACCGATTTCTCGATTTTGAAAATTCTTTTTTGTTTGAAAGGGTTATACTCTCGAGGTGGTCCTCTATATATTTTATTAAACTTTGCTTGAATAGTTTTTAAGTTAGCATCAATAATACATATTTTTTCTCACTTAGTATGTGGATGATATGAAAGTTCCTGTCCTGTTATATACATAGCAGGTAGTGGTATTCGAATTTGTGTGCAGATGGAGGCAAAAAACTAAAATTCAAAACCAAAGACACCGACTTCCGAAACTAAACTACTAATTGTAAACCTTTGCATGCCCACGTGACGGTAAAATATGGAGAACTTTATTATAAAAACACCTATGTACTATACCCATGTTTGCAAAGAAATAAATGATTTGATTTGATTTTTTTTTGATTTAAAGTTATTTTTGTAGTGTTTTTTTTGGAAGTCGGTAGTTTTTTTTTTAGAAAAGTTTTTTTCCGACACATTTTGATCACAGCCCAAATGTTGTTACGTAAAATGGACTGTGTCATGCACATGCACATTTCGGCTATGTCCACATTTAGTTTAAAATGTCCAGTTTTTCATTGAGACGGCAGTTCCAATTGCCTATGAAGGTATGATTATAAACAACGCTGTATGCGGCATGCTGCCACAGCAGTGCTGCCGCATCACTACACTGGTGTCCATACATTTTCCATGGGTTTATATCAGATTACATTCCGAGTACAGCAGCAATGCTGCGCAACACATTTAATGTCTTTCATTGACTTGAATGTATGGCGGCTGTGAGTATGTCATGTTCACTCAGATGTCTCGCTGATGGTGGCGCGTGTGTTGGATCATTTAGCTTCCTTCAAATGGTTGAGCTGAATGGTGTTAATCCATGCGTCATGTTCGTGAACGGGCGCCGTCAGTTGGGACTGGTCATCTCTTAGCTGCCACGGCTTATTTTAATTTTTGAATTGTTTATTACGGACGCTTCTAACGTGTACATCTTTCTACACTGTTCTCACATGTATAATTTCAGCATGAATGATGTAACCAATATTTTGTATCAATTTTATTTTATTTACAAGTCTCCGTGGAGTTTCTTGCCCGTTCTTCTCCATAGGTACCTACTACGCTTTGGAATGGGCAACTAGCTTCATATTTCTGACTGACCGATACCTTGACAATTGTGATTGACAAAAGTGCTCGTAAATAAATGCTTTGAGTTTGAAATTGCTGCAACGGCACTGTAGCGTGGCAGTGTCGCCCTACCGCCACGGTAGACCAGTATTGCGGCGTTCATCACAGCGATAGCACGTGTATGTTGACAACAGTTGAGAACTAATGCTAGTAGCACATCTCCGCCGCGAAACCATAGCAGCGAAGCCGCAGTAGTTCAATTCAACTGGTTTGCGTTATGTTCCACTACTCGAAACAAGAGCATTAGGAACATTTAGGGGCATGAGGAACAGGGTGTAAAGTTCACTCATCCACCATAGAAAAGGGAGGATCCTCCGACTAGACGGCGGTTATGTATGGCGGGCAACTTCCCATCGGTTTGAAGTTGAAATCTTGTATGTATGTCGATCGCTTGGTAAACTCTAACTGCGCGATGCAGGATTTGTGTCACGTCATGTCTATGATGCGTAGTTCGTATGTGGCGGTGTAGCCGCTACATCACTCCCCTCCGGAGACCGGAGGTCGATAGTGGGCTGAATCTTGCGTTGATTCCCCAGTGAGTCGGGGTGATGAGGCTGAGGGTGATGAAGCTGAGGGTGATGACCAGGAATGCGCGTTCGCTGCATGCACGTGGTCAGGATACCCGTTGAAGCCGTGGGTGCTGGCTGGCTGTGTGACTCGCCTCACGAAAGCTCTCGACTGCTCCTTGAATTTCAAGTAGCGGAACATGACGCGAGCCAGTTGAATTGAACTACTGCGGTTTCGCTGCAATGCTTTCGCGGCGGAGGTGTGCTACCGGCGTGAACCACGAACGGCAGTGCCACGCAGCGGTGCTCGGAATCATACCTTAAATGGGTCGGTCATTTATTGTATAGGCAATTGGAACTTACATCCCAGGTTAGGCAACGGGATTTTCCGTCAGAAATTTCTCAGTAGCAACCTAGAGTCCAGACTCTAGGTTGGTACTGAGAAATTTCTTTTTTCTGAGAAATTAATTTGGGTCCGGTTGATGGCAATAGGTTCGCTCCCTATTTTTTGGGAATGGCGAAATATAGCTTTACGTTCTATGCCCCAAAAAACAGGCATGATTTTAAATGAATGTTATTGTTTCAGACTACCACTTCTGCTGATGACCGTGGCTTATTACCAGATAGTGAAGGTGTTGTGGCGCTCCGAGAAGATACCAGGACATGCTGAAACCGTCAAGCTGGCACCTGCTGAACAGAGTAAGTGGACCCTTACAATATTTGTAATTCTTGGGAAAATCAATCAGATCCTTGTACTAGCCGAATTATAGTTCGAATTTTTGTACTTTGTATTTTTCTCTGTAAACAACATGTAAAAAAAGTGAAAACATGAAAAAAAAAAATACTTTCAAAACCTGTAAAGTAAAAATACTGGCATAGAACCATTACTTTAAAGGTTTTGGAAGTATTTTTTTTCGATTGTGCTCTTTATTTATATTACGTTACGGATCAATATTCGTAACATAATTTAAATAAAGAGCACAATCGCGTTTACAAAAATGAGGTGTTGGTAACGGTGTCGCGAGTTCAATTGTTTTTTCCCATCTCAAAAATGCCCAACGCGCCTAAAGAAATTATGGCGCACTTCAAAAACCCTGTCCGATTCGTGAGCGTATTGCTAGGTATTGTACTAAGAGTCTATATAATGTGGTAAATTTCACGAAAAAAGGAAAAAAAAAACATATTTTTTTCAATGAAGAATTTTACTGGGTGACTACATGGGGCGCGGGCGGCCGTGGTTTAGCAGGTGTTTACAAATCATAACTATGGCACATAGGTACTGCAATAACATTACCAAAAAGTAATAAAAAAAAACTTATTATTATAAAAAATAGGTACTCACTGCAATCAAATTCCCAAAAAGTAATAAAAAAAACTTATTATTATAGAAAATAGGTACTGCAATAACATTACCAGAAAGTAATAAAAAAAACTCATTATTATAGAAAATAGGTACTGCAATGACATTACCAAAAAACAATACAAAACCAAACTACAAAATCAAAAACACTACTAAGTGAGTGGTTTTAAATTTTAATTTTTTGCCACCGACTTCCGAAATTAAATTTATTTTTCACTTTGTAGTGTTTTTTTGGAAGTCGGTTGTTTTTTTTTGTAAAAGGTTTTTATTTTTAATTTTTTTGTTGTGGTACCTACCGCAAACAAATTCAAATACCACTACCTGCTATGTAAATAACAGGGACAGGAAGTTATTATAACATCAACATACCTAGGTACACTTTAAAATATTAATTTATTTTAGCTAACTCAAAAACCACTCATGAGAACTTGAACAAATTTTTATGGGACCTCAGGAGTATATCCTTTCAAAATCGAAAATGATTCAAATCGGTTCAAAACTGGCTTGAAAGTGTAGAAAGAGCGTTAAAATATTTTTGCATCGTCTATCGAGATACACGCAACGACATCTATTGTCCCAAAATAGTACATAATAGGAACATCAACCAATTATTCGCAACCTTATGTCGTAACTTAATGAAAAAAAAAGGTAATGCATATGACTTAAATACGTATTCCATTACACCTATCGGCACCGAAGAGCCCATGCAAGAGGTTACTTCTCAAACATCATTACACGAAAAACCCGAATTATTATACGAGAGACCTGCTATAGTTCAACGCACAATAGACACTCAAGATTCAATTGTTTACACATGTTCCCGTCGTTTTGCTTATGTATCTTCATCATCATCCAATGATACAAATTCTAGAACGGATAGCCAGATTATTCCCCAATACGCCGATACTTCTCAAGTACTTGTGTCACCTCTCTATCCTATTCGCAGTATGTCGCCTAATTCTGCAACTCCGATACTCCCTCTAGGATCAAGTGCTAATAATTTAGAAATACGTGTTATTTTTTCTACAAGTTTACTGCATTCAATTGATGAAGATATACCAAATGTAGATGCCATTATTAGCGCTAATAATGGAAATGGGTTAGAAGATCGAGTCAGAGTAGTTGACGTTCAAAGAAAAACCGCACCACCGTTGAACATTGAGCGGGAAAAAAGGATGGAGGAACTGTGCTGGTACTTTCTTTTTCCTGATGTGAGAAACGGTTTTGGCGAAGATAGAACTATTTCTATAACTCCTCTTGATTATTTCCAAGCACGAATTATGGGCAATGATAATTGATTTCAAAGAAACGATTATTTATTTTTTGCATTATCGGTCGTGGAATATTTTAAAGCAAAAGCAAGTGTTTCCGTCTCGTGTCGAATGAAGCAAGGTGAACATACACCTCAAGGTCTCGTCGATAATTTGCATTTAACGATGAGAAACATAAGAGGATCGGCTGCTTACTGGAAAAAATGTTGCGCTGAGTCGATTGCTATAGTTCGGAGTCTTGGTCCTCCAACTTGGTTTGTTACATTTTCATGTAACGATCTAAACTGGACAGACATGATCAAAGCATTGCTCATAAAACGTGGATGCCCTGATGCAATGCCTGATACAGTTGAAGATTTGCCATTCGATGAACGACTTGAATTAGTACAAAAATACCCAGTAGTTGTGGCTAGACAGTTCACACTTAGGGTAAATGCTTTGATGAGATTTTTAAAAATGAATCCCGAATGCTTGGGAGGAGCTCTTTCAGATTTTTGGTACAGAATAGAATTCCAAAATAGAGGAAGCCCCCATTTACATATGCTTTTGTGGTGCAACTCTGTTCCAAATTTCGATAGTCCTGATGGGCTTAGAGTAATCGACCAAGTTGTGTCATGCAAACTTAACGGTGATAATGCTGAGCAGGTTAAAAGGTTACAAATTCACAAGCATTCCACAACGTGCTATAAAGATAGAAATACTGGTTCCTGTCGTTTTGGATTTCCAAGGCCAATAATCAACACAACGAACTGCTTAGAACCTGATGACGCCCTCCGTAATAATGGACGCTTTTGTGTACTTCAAAGAAACACAGAAGAAGTTATGGTCAACAACTATAACTCAGTTCTTCTCAAAATTTGGGGAGCCAACATGGATATAGCCTTGTGGAAATGTAACAGCAGTTGCTTATTATATTGCTAAGTATGCAAGCAAATGTGAACCCAATGATTGTGGCGATGTTGTGAGGCAAGCGGTTCAAAAAGCAAAACGTCAAAGTAATGATGTGTGGAAGCAGCTGTTTTCTGTTTCAATGGCGATCCTCGGACAACGATTAGTTAGTGCACCAGAAGCGGCCTATCGTCTCTGCCACTTACCTTTAAACATGTGTACTAGAAAAACTGTTTTCGTAAATAGTTGTCGTCCGGAACAACGCTACAGAATTTTACGATTTTGTGAAGATGAAACATCGGTTTTCAACAATATATTCGATCGCTACCTACAAAGACCAAATGACCTAGAAGAGATAAGCTTGGCTGAGTTTGCAGTTCGTTACGAAACCGTTTCAGGTGCATTTTGGACTGATGATGACGGAGACATTGAGTTAAGAGATCAGGAAAACGAGAGTTCTAGATACATTAAAATACGTGATAATATAAGAATGCAAATCAGAAATCAGGCAGCAGTTTTACGCACACGCTACTTTACTTTAAACAGCGACCGAGAAGGTTTTTTTTACAGTCTGATTGTTTGTCACATTCCTTTTCGCAATGAAAGTGAACTTGTTCAAGAGGGCGAAACAGCTGAAGCTTGTTTTTTACGCCGTCAGTCACAATTAAGACCTCTCCTACATAATTTATCCGTAGAGCAATTCGCCCATGCCGAACAAATTATACAACAAGCTCTGGTTCAAGCTGTAGCACTCAACACTGTGAACGAAGATAGAGGCATCGACAACCCTAGAGAACATAATATGAATATATACGCCGAGGACCAAATCAATATATACAATAATGATGACGATTTTATCGAAAATAATGATCCCATTGCTATGCCCGATGAAGTTTTTATACGTGGAATCAGAAGCCTCAATGTTCAACAGAAAGATTTACTTCAACAAGTGTCGGATTCCATAGATAAAGACATCAGGTTAGATGATAATCTACAACCTTTGCTATTATTTATCACGGGTGGAGCTGGTAGCGGAAAATCCTTTCTATTAAAATTAATTGTTGAGCATATTAGACGTTGCTATGCTCCAACGGTGGATACTTTGTTGAAACCAACTTTTGTAGAAGTGGCGTCTTTGGCGGGTGTTGCGGCACGGCAAATTTCCGGTAGAACCCTACACTCAGTTTTTTCTCTTCCTATAGAAAAGGCACTACCATGACTTATCGCAAAATGAGTGGACAGCATTTGGAACGGGAAAGACATAAGTGGCGTTATATTAAATGGTTAGTAGTGGATGAAATATCTATGGTATCCTACGAAAATTTGCGAATAATTCATTTACGTCTGCAGGAGTTCAAAAACAATTATTTATTGTTTGGAGGGGTCCATATATTGTTATTTGGCGATATTATGCAGTTACCACCAGTTAAAGGACATTGGTGCTTCGAACAACCTTCGTGGCTAAATGCAGAAATTCATTTATGGCAACAGTTCTCCTTCTGCGAGCTCACCATTAATATGCGTCAAAGTAGCGATGTGGAATTTGTAAATTTATTAAATAATTTGCGGTTTGGAGAGCTTACAATCTCACAATTACAACTTTTGTGTGAAAGACGGCGAGTTGAACAGGCTGGTGATTTCGCAGATGGCGCTGCAGTTAGAATATTTCCAACGATCAAATTGGTGGATGACTATAACTCCAAAATGACCGATCAACTACATCAGTCAAGTCACGTTTATACTTTGCACGCTATCGATGAGTCGAGAGAGGCCGCAACCTACGGAAAACGACCACCTTCTAATGTGATTCCTGCTGATATAAATAACTGTGGTGGTTTGTTGCACGTAATAAAAGTGGGCATAGGTTCGAGAGTAATGTTAAGGCGTAACATATCAGTTATTGAAGGTCTCGTCAACGGTGCTATGGGTGTCATACGCAAATTTAGGTGGCCTGCTCTTCGTCGTGATCAATTAGAAGCAGGTGAACTGCCTGATGCAGTTTGTATCAAATTTGATGATGAGACTATAGGCACTAAAGTGAAAGACAGTGACGGCTTAGTTGCAATAGCACCTGTCTCAGCAACATTTCAAGCAACAAAAGGCTATGGGGATGTCGAAAGAAGAATGATGCCATTAATCCTGAGTTGGGCTGTAACAGTGCATAAGCTTCAGGGTACCATTTTGAATAAAGCCGTAATTGACTTAGGAAAGAAAAACTTTGCCAAAGGTCAAGTGTATGTTGCGCTGAGTCGAGTGAAAACATTAGACGGTATTGCACTTTGTGATTTAGAACCAAATAAATTACTTAGCCGGCCACATGATGAAAGGGCATTACGAGAAATGGAAAGATTAAGACGATTGTCTTTATCTTTAAATTCAGTTTTTTTGGAAGTCGGTTGTTTTGTTTTTATTTAAAAAAGATAAATTAAAAAAAAAGTTTTATGTAAAAAGTTTTTATTATTCAGTTTTTGAAGTGAAAACTTCTTTAGGCGCGTTGGGCATTTATAAGATTGAAAGAGGTTGAAAGATTTCACCTCTGTCGGGACTCCCGGAGTTCCACAATTTTTTTTTTATTTAGTTTTGTTATCTACCCACACAAATTCGAATACCACTACCTGCTTGCTATGTATGTAAATAACAGTGACAGGAACTTATCATTATTATTAATTCACATACTAAGTGGGAAAAAATACGTGTTATTGAAGCTAACTCAGAAACTATCGAAGCAAAGTTAATAAAATTTATATGAGACCACCTCGAGAGCACACCATTTCACACAAAAAAAAAATTTTGAAAATCGCTCCACAATTGACCGAGAAATCGATGGAAACACATAAAAAAAAAAAAACAAACAAACATACGCGACGAACATATAACCTCCTCCTTTTTGGAAGTCGGTTAAAAAGTAATAAAAAAAAACTTATAGAAAATAGGTACTCACTACAATAACATTACCAAAAAGTAATAAAAAAAACTTATTATTATAGAAAATAAAAAGTTATTGCTATTTAAAATTCACATTTTTAGTACCAATGTTAACAAACATCCATTAAAAATTAGCAAATTTTCAACCGGAGTTAAGACTTGTAGACACCCGCTAAACCACGGCCGCTCGTGCCCCTTGTAATAACCCGGTAAAATTCCTCATTGAAAAAATGTGGCGAATGTTTTTGTTTTCTTTTTTCCTGAAAATTTCCACATAAATAGACTATCAGTACGATATTAACAACACTCACGGATCGGACAGGGTTTTTTATACATGTTTTATGTATGTATTCGGCTGAATAAAACTCAATCATTCAATACTCGTACAAACGCAATTTATCAAAGTTTGTTTGATAGTAGTTAGGTCACGTTCACACCAAAAGGTTAACTGTTCACGTCTGTAATTACGAATACCGATACTTTGACACGTTTCAAATATTTAGAGTCCAACTTAATACCTACCTTTTTTTTTTTTTTTTTGGGTGGGAAATTATCAAATAACTTCTCCCGCTCTGGGTGGAGCGGGAGGGCGTGTCAGACTCTTACTGACTAAAACCCACCCGTGTTCCTTCGGTTGCCCTGAGTAGTATATAATTGGGGCATCTGGATCAAAGGAGATCCAGATACCCCAATTTTCACTATTCAAATAGATAAAAAATATCTATTCAAATAGAAGAAATCTTGTTTGTTGAATTGATGGTCTATTAGAATATACTGTTTAATTCATTGGAACATATCTATTAACATAGATGAAATTTTATTTACTGAATAGATTGTCTAATCAAATAGATTATTGAAATGACATTAACATTTCTATTCAAATAGGTTAATCTTTATTTATTGTATAGTTCAACTAGACGAAATCATGTTTGTTGAATTGATGGTCTATTAGAATTGAGAATACCTATACTGTTTAATTCATTGGAACATATCTATTCAAATAGATTTTGAACTATGTTACTTTATGTATGGATCCATGATACAACGATTCATGGTACAACACTTGTTGATTAGTCTTAGAGGTGTCACAACTCTTTTAATAAATAAAACTAAAATAATGTTAATTTAACATATTTATCTGTATTCAGAAACAATTAATGGAATAAAAAACGAATAAGATAAAAGCATTTTTTCATCTTCAGCCAAAATCTAGTAGCTTAAATACTACTTTGGAACCATTTTACACTTTTGTTTCTTTAATAAATTGATATTTGAGTTTATCAACATAATCTGTTCCTTTTACAGCATTTAAATAAAAGCAACCAGGGAAAAGTATAGCATGCTGCATCCAAGGATCATCGTAATACTCCCAATCTTTGATATCACCTCCACACGAAAAACACATAACTTTATCGTTTAAACCACTTCCACAGTAAAAAAAACCTGCATCAGCCATTTTCATTACCAATCTTCGTTTTGAATCTACTGTAGCCCAATAATGTCTGAATGAACATAATCGAATTTGATATTCATTATATGTTTCATATCGTGGACTAAAATAATTTTGAATCATTTTTAGAAGGTCTTGACACGGGTATGTGCATAGACATAATGAGGTCTTTTAACTGGCGTTGTTAATTTATAACGATGTGGTACTTGGAGTCATATGGACAGGACTAACGTCATTTTTTTTTTTTGGTATCTTTAAAATTATAGCATGGTTCGTTGTGGTTCTATGTATTTTTATTTTGTAATAAAATAAAACAAGAAATAATCAATCAAAAAAAAAATTTATTTTCATCTGTACACCATTTTCTCAAACACATTACAGTTTTTAAAGCACAGACATTCGAATGATACACACAACTAAATATATTACTAGACATTCTGTAATCGTCAAATAATTTTTGTAAACGAGGACAGTTCTTATCTTCTAAATTATATATTTTATCATGTTTTACAATGTTTTTTAACCACGAAATTTTTTCGCATCCTTTAACATAAATGTTCTTATCTTCCAGATAAGGTACAATATATCGATGAAAGTTTAAGTATGGTATAAAACCCTCTTTCCAGAAAATTTTTCTGTTTCTCTCTATCCAACTTACTTGCAATCTTTCTTTGTTTGTAAGATTGTTAAATGGGAATGGTGGTTTGATTAATAATACCATAATTTGATTTCCACATGCTATTGCTATTTCTTTCACGATGAACTCGTTACTTTCCGTCTTAAACCCTTGCACATCGACTATAGCGTTCATAATAATTTCTTTACAATACCACTTAAGGGTTTATATTCAAATAGACGATCGTTGATGATTAGACAATAGGCAGATGTATTTTCTGGTATATCTTCAGAACTTTCTATTTCTAGTCTCACATCTACAGCCCCGGTTTTCAAGGCTTCGTTCTGTCTTGAGCAATCAATTACAAATAAAGGAGCCTTTTCTTTAAATTCGTCCAAACCAAGCATTGGTTCAGACCGGGTGTTATAGTAAGACTGACGAAATTTGGTGAACATTTCATATAATATATAATACTTATCTTCAGAAAATTTCGCATTCACGGATTCGTATGGATAATATTGAGAATTTAAAAAAAGAGTAACATTAGTCAATTTACAATGGTCAAATATTGAGCAGTCTTTACTTTTCATATTTTTTCTATTTGTCTGCAATCCAAAGATCACATACCTTGGTTTTTCGAGTTGTGAAGCAGTTTTAACAACCCAAGAATGTTTTGTAGTTTTAGGTAATAAAGGGTATTCGTACAAGTCCCAATTTCTGAAAGCTATTTGAATACGACGATCCTTTTCTAAATGTTTAAGTAAAGTTAATCTTTCCCGATCCGAAACTTTTATATGAGGCATACGCCATTGCAGTCTCTCTATACTTACTTCAATGGAGTCATTATTATCAAGTAAAACACTATTAAGATTCGAACCGCTTCTTTTAAGTATAAGTTCATGTTTACAGTTAATGATAATTTTATTATAATCTTCCGCAAATCCTAAAACTTTATTCAAAGGTATAAGAGCACTAAAAATACCATCATTATCTTTCATCCCATTCAAATTCCAACCCCAAATAGCAGCAGCCTTACTTTCCCCCTGGCTCATTGACACATATGATTTTAGAGTTGTAGAAATACCTGCATTTTTTATTCGGTCTATCTCTACACCGTTAATTTCATATCGAATGTCTTGGAATAGAAATGATATATGATTGTTGGTAAAATTAACAACCTTTCGTGTTAGTTTTCCTGCTCCATCTTTCGAAACCGTGGTGGCTCGGCCTTCTACGTAAATGTAGCTAGCTGAAGGTAATACGTACAAATCTTGCTGATTTATGGGTATACGTATTTCATCATTTTCATTAAAATTGTTGCTATATGGATTATATGTATGAATTTCATAATTCACTACAGAGTTGTCGAATTGTGGTAAATCATTCACTTGAAGAATACTCATAATTTAAATCCTAAAGCTCGAAGAAATTGTTTATTATCTTTAGTTATTTTTTTTAGAGTTCGTACAATATGTCTTCGTCTTTTGAAGGTACGAGAACGAGTAAAACTATTATCTTTGGCAGTTGATTTTATATTGTAAACTATCATTTTTTTATTTTCTTTATTCTAATTGACATTCACCTCTTGTGACAGATAAAGTCAAAGTGTTGTCTTATGTAGACGACTCATAACATTTAAACCTTTTTAAGTGATGATTTGATAAAACCTTCCTTTTTCCAAAACTCTTTAAGAAATTTAATGCATAAATGTCCGCAATTGAATAAATTATTATTTTGCAAATTATTGTAATTATAATTAATATTGTTAGAACCCACATAGTGAATAAATTCTATTGGGGGTTTCAAGTTGCCGTAGCTGTCAAAGTACTCAACATATTCATTTAAAATTACATAGGCTACCCAATGTGTACCAGAATTTTTAGAATTATCTAAATTTATGATTCCGCACTCTTTAGAAAACGGAGACTTCGGTAAGTTATCTCTCATAAACACTCCACGAAAATATGGAACGGTTTTGGTAAAATGTATGATATCTATATTAGTAAGAGCGCGATTAGGTAGCCTATGATTTAGTTTTTTTTCTTTAAATTTGTATATATTCCAAGCCCGTCCTTGTAACGGTTTAGCCGCAGTCCGTTTCCAATACATACACCTTCCACATTGTTACTATGTCTTTTCATTTCTTCTAAACGCTTTTTTGCAACTCTATATTCATTTATGGTTTTGACGATTCCAGCAATTCCGCTTGCAATACTGCCAGCAGCAGACAAACCAGCAAATATTGGTATTAAAGGTAGAACCCCTCCAGACTTAGGAATTGGTATTATACGTGGAATCCTGGCAGATAAATCATGATTTAATTCTCTAGCAGCAGCGTAGGCCAATTCTATTAGTTTTTTCCTACACTTCGGTTTAACTTTTTTAATGCATTTTTTCGTATTGGTTACTAAATTTTTAAAGTTTTTTTTGAACCCAGCTCCAGTATTTACTTTTGTTAACATTATATTATTAACTAAATTGGCAGCAAGTTTTTCTCCGGTGCTTGCATCAGAAGACAAAGCACGCTTTTTTGCCATTTTTAATAAAATTATATCTGCTTTGTGGCGATCTTTCAAAGTTTTTGAATTGTTATATGCAATATCGTGATGTTTACAATATTCATCTAATTTGTTTACACCTTTATCACCTCGAGCTAATCTTTCACGTAATTTAGTTCCTGGGCCACAATAATTATATCCTGGCAAATGGAGCTCAAACGGTAAATTATTAATTAAATTATTTATAAGTCCTTCCCCTTTCATGTATACAAACAGAATGAGATCACTATCATAGACCGTGATGTTATATTGATAAACCGCTCATGAAACATTGCTATCGTCAATCCAACTATTTTCGCAGGATGATAACCCCAACCATTTCACGAAAACTTTTCTACCTTTTCGTTTTAAAACTTTTTCAACAAGGTAAATATCAGGATGTTTGGTTTTTTGTAATTCTTGATCGTAAAAGGCTCCTAAAATAGGTTGTTGTTTAACATCTTGTAATAAATATGTAACAGGATTCGTGTTTTGAACGTTACTGATCTTGAATATCTCTGTTGACCAATTAGGAGTGTAACCTTTTTCAAAACAGCCTTTATGTTTACTTATTCGAACAAAATCGCCTGTCTTAAACTTAGCACATTTTGTTTTCGTTCGATTTTGATTGAAATATCTCTGTAGTACTTTAGTTTTATTGCTATGATTAACTTGAGCTGGTGGTAAACCAATTGTTCTATGTATTGTATTATTATATCTAGTAATGGTTTTTGCAAGTGTCCCGTCAGTCCATTTATAATTCCCTTTGAAACTAAATTCCTTGAAAAGCTTACTCTTTATCGTCCTTATTAATCGTTCTACAATTGAAGCCTTTTTGGTTGAATAAGTGCAGTAGTGGTTGATAGAATGGTTTATTAATATTTTTTGAAAACTTTTATTGTAAAATTCTTTTCCAAGATCTGTTTGCAAGTTTCTAGGGATGCGTTTTTCTGTACTCAATAACGTAATAAAAGCTTTAGATACAGCTTCTTTGGTTTTTTGTTTAAGTGGAATAGCCCAAGCGTACTTAGAGAATCCATCAATGATAACTAAAATATATTTGTTGTTGTTGTTGAATTTGGAGAAACTTTGCATATCCATTAAATCAGCTTGCCAGAGATCATCGATATCTTTTAATATTACATGCCTTCGAGGAAAATTTTTTCTTGCACTTCTATGAATTTCATTTATAATGTCTCTTTTCACTTTGCTCATTCTTTCAACTGTCACTTCTGAATTACAAAATTATACTGATATTCAGTTTAAACGCTGAGTCTTTTTATTCTTTTATAACACCCGCTTCTTTTAACTCTTCAATAATTGATAAGATTTCATTGTCAAGATTAGTATTACCTGCAGTTTTAGATGCGATCAAAAGTTTAAGCCTGTCCACTAATTCATTAGGATCATCCCAATAAACAAGCTCGGTATTTTTTTTATATTTTTTAAGATACGGTAGACCAGCACCTCGTTTTTGTTTAGATTTAACTTCTGTAGGTTCTTGTAAGCGTTTACTAGACTCGGGAAATAACGGTTTGACCACTTGAGAATATTTTAGACCCTTATCACCTTTAACTTGACCTGCAGGGTCAAAGTCTCTTTTATGAGCATTAGTTGTTATGAGTATTTCTTTGTAAACTAATTTATCTTTTAAATTGACCAAACTTAAATCAGGCTTCTTGCGAAGCAATAATTCTTTAAGACCAGGTGTTATTTTATACTGTTTATTAGCTACGCGAATTAAATACACTTTATCAGAGTTCTCGCGAGTGGTAGAGAAATTAACTATTGTATTTCCAATCATATGCTTATCGTTCTCACTACGTACGCCAAATGGTATGTTCATATCATCGTATATTTCAAAGATATCTTCTTTTTTCAGCGACACATTAACGTTTTCTGATTCAGATGTGTTATCTTCTTCGTCTTCTGAATAAAACTTTTCTGATTCTGGTGATACATGTTTGTACATATCATGTGATTTGTTACGCAAAAACATTTTTGAACCTAAGATATCAGTGTTTTTAGGTTGGTCGTCATAAGTATCTTCATTTTTTATTATTGAAATTTGCTTGTTAGCTGCTATTGCATTAAGAGGGTCAGCAAGAGGTTTAAAAAAATACTTCAGATGAGTGTCGGTACTAAATTCATAATCTTTCATTTGTTTCACCTTTTTCCTAATAGCATCCGCAGAGTTTATTAATTGATTTGTTATGTTATTGTCCATTATACGACTTGTACGCAGAAGTATTAATGTTCAAATGATTTTTTTTGTTTTTCATTTCATGTTATATAACCATTAATCAAAATAAATAAAGTTGTCAAATGACTGTCTATATCTACCGTTATTTAATTCACAATCCTTATTTATTGTTAAAAAATCATAAGGATGGATCCAGATTTTAGAACACATATCTTTGAACTTAGGCCAGTCAATATCAGAATTAACATGTTCATCGTATATATGTTTCATGTTAACTTCATCTTGCTTGAAAATGATCAAAAAGTTAACATTATCACGTAATAACTGCTTTGGTATTTTAGAATACGTTTGAGATAAATAAAAGCAGTCTATACCTCTATGTCTACCCAGTGTAAAATAATTTCTTATGTTTATTTGTTTTTCACAAACTACATCATCGAATATTATAACAGAGTTCAACAATGCGTCGTTAGGATGAATAACATCATCATCAAAATTAAAAACAAAAAGTTTTACGTCTGGAACTCTTTGCAAAACTTGTTTCAGAAAGCTGTATTTTGGCTGAAAGCTGGTCTTAGAATACAGATAAACATTGTTAAACTTTAATCCGTTTTCATGAATTAGTAAACTAATCATGACATTCGTTTTACCACAATTTGAGGGACCACATATTATGCATCGAATATTATTTGGGAGAAGTACGCTGTGTTTCACGCGTAGCGAATTTTCCTTTACATCTATATTTTTAACATGCAATGATACTTGTTGCTTGACCCACTTCATGTCTGTATCTGTTATGAAAACTATTCAGGCTCTAGTATTTATAATTCTTATCATAGTTATTGATCGAACTATTGAGTGACTTGAAGATTACTTAGACAATTTTTTTATACTTTAACTAAATGCGTAGTTAGCATATGGGTAAATCAAATAAACAAAACAAAAATGTGTTTAACTAGTTTATTAAATAAAATTATATCTATTCATACACATTTATTAATAGACAGATAGACACAATTTCAATGTAATCATACATTTACTTTTAAGAATAGGTAATATAAACAGGAAGAATACACAGCTATAATATTAAACACCTATATACATTATAACTAAATAACACATTTTAAGAAATTGTATCACAATGACCCCATGGTAAGGTTTCGATTTGATTTGAAAGTATTTGTCTTTTATCGTCACTTCTATTTAATGCAATTTTATTCACTTGTTGTGAATAGAGAACGTGTTTAATCGATTTAATTACATTCATTTTACGTTTGATAATTTTGTTATTGTGTAGAGCAGCATTATAATCAGAAAGCTTTAATTGATTTGTTACAGGTTTCGTTATACCTTTTGCCTTCTTTAATGTTGTCTTTACACTTTTCAAACAGTAAAGTTTAGCCCTTAAGCCAATGAATTCATAAATTACCGAGCCTCCGAGTTCATCTTTAAACAAACCCGGAACTTTTTCATTAATTTTAGGTATTCCATATGGATTATCCTCAGCAAAATTACTAGTGTCAAATACCGATATATTATCAATCATATCCTTGTAAAAATTATCCGTTTCTACTAAGTAAAGTAGACTATCCGTGTCAGTGTAACATAGTTTAGCTTTCGAGCCATATTTGTTTTTGATAAAATCGTAGTGGAATTGATATAAGTGTTGTTTGGCATACTCCAATACAGTAAAACCAATGTAAATCGGTCTATCCAATATTAATTTTTCAGGGCTTAACTGAACAGCCACAAAATTTTCTGAAAAGATTGATATACTTTTCAGGTTGGGTTGTAAAATAAGTTTTTCAGCACCAATATATTTATTTGTTTTATTATCAGAATCTTCCCACTTTGTTACTAACTTTACATTTACTTGCTTGCGTTTATTTTCTATTGTTTTTCCAAACACAGCATTATTCAAAAGTTTGAAAAAATCTTTTTCGAAGGCTGATGTAGAAGCTTGACGCAGACGAGTATTTAAATCTATGTACTTTTGCAAAAAATGGTCTTGTCTAAATCTGAGAATGCGATGTATTCGGCTTAAAATCAACCCATTTTTCAAGCATTGTTTTAAATGTATGTAGTGAATGATGTAATTATATTTGTCATATAAATTCGCAATTAATTTCGTAGTTTTCCCACCAGGAGGTACAAAACTCTCTGGTGCGAATGGTAAGTCACTATGCGAATTATGCAATATTTCTGGATAAGTTAGATCGACCTCCAGAATATATCCATATTCAGAATCATCAGAAATATTCAAAACATCAAAGTTAGCACTTTCATTTTCTGATAAAAATTGAAATTCCGATACAGGCATTTTTTTTCTCATAGCATGTCCGTAAAGATTGTTACAATCAAGATATATTAAAAAAGATGAAGGCTTAGTATCATTGAAATAGGGTAGAAATTTATTATTCGCTTTTGCATGTCGTAGGGAACACTGTGCTAATCCACCACGTATTCCCTTTTCAAGTAGATTATACATTTCCAAGTCATGCATCAGCTCCAATTTAACACCAGTACACAAAAGCATTGCGTCCCAGCTTAAACTTGGTGCGGACACATAGTATGCTGGATCGAGATTGTAATATTCTAAACTTGTGTTTCTAAAATGTTCAAATATGTCACATAGTAATAATACATCATTTTTTAAATAAAGATCAGTATATTCACCAACAGAATTGATACTAAAAGAATACCAAACTTTTTGTGCATGTGTATATTCATCTTCAGAAATATGTTCCAGCTTCATTGTGTTATAAAAACACTCTCTAGGGGGCAAACATTTTTCATCATACTTAGACCATGCATCAATATATTCGTATGGATAAATACCCTTTTGTCTCAATAAGCATAAATCGGCTTTATGGCCAAATTCTCTTGAAAGATTTATGAAATGTTCTACATGTAAATTCTTAGATAGTTCATCTAAACTCGAACTTAAAAATTGATAAGAATCTATAAACTTTATTTGAACAGAACTAGACTTGTTCTTAGAAGCGAGGCTTTTCATAATACAGATGTATTTTTCTTTTGATTTAGGAATTATTTTAATAGGACCATCGTACTTAACCAGTTCTTTAATAAATAAATGAGAATCATATCCCGATAAATTATGGAAAACAACAGGTATAAACGAACATATTTTAAACGTTAAATTGCAACGAGAATGTGCTGGTCCTCTGTATTCAGATGTAACATGATTGTGATCTCGAACTTTGTCGCCCAATAACAAATGTTTACAAATATGACATCGAGTTGCCTCTTTGTACTCTATTTGTTGTTTGACAGACAAAGCTTTCATGGGTCTATTTTTAGACAGTATGGAATTTATGTAACTGACATCTTCAATTAAACGTTTTATAAACACTTCTACACAATCTAAACCTCTATATGTAACATATTTATTCAAATCTGGATCGTGTGAACAACATACGTAATATGCGAAACAGGATGGTTCATGCACCTTTAAGTTCTGAGTATTTTTAGATCTATTTTCAGGACAGTTTAGTAATATACTTTCAAAATCAGCATAAATTATAAAAGGTATTCTTTGTTGTCTGTCATAATTTTTAAATTGTATAATACTATTTTTTTCCGGTAATATGGTTAAGACTTTAGAACAATCGTGTGAGCTATATTTTGAATCACTAGAAAAAAATTGCAAACAAGCATCACAAAGTAAAAAATTACCTTTGTGATGAGTAACTTGACGACGGATAAGTTTCCCTAGGTCTTTAATTAAACAGTAATGTCCGGAACCATTCCGCTCAAAGTACAACAAATTTACATGTTTGTTTTTCTTTGAGCTTGTCATGTATAGGGGTCCAGTCACACGACACTTCTTATCTAAACCATATATATTAACACTGATATTAGGATTATTTTTATCAAACAATTTTATATCAATCAAGGTTGGTGGAAATGCCATTCCTTCAATATTTAAAACATCTGTAAAGTTAGGATATGATTTTGTTCTACAAACATTATCCTTTGATGGGAATAGAGAAGCAATAATACTCCATAAAAAACAATGGTTGTCATTGTTCTGTATGTTTAAACAACTTTTCGTATTCCTTATAGCCGGAGGAAGCTCGATAAACGTGCCTCCTCTCATTGGACAATATTTATTTATATTAATTTCTAAGTGACTTATAGAGATAAATGACCAACCAGAATCACGTTGGTTAAATTCAGACATTTTTCTCTGAAAAGTCTCTTTAGCATTCATGTATAATTCATTTAAATCAGTATTTAGGTAAACATTAGCATACTTTGTATTAAAAGATTTTAGCTGCTGCTCACCTGTTTTTGGTAATAAGAAGTAAGCAAACAGTTCGAAATTAGCTTTAATACAATTATGTTTCATTAAAAATATTTTAATTAATTTCAGAATATCGCTTTGATTCCCAATCAGAAAAGCCTCTGGAGTTATATACTCGGCATCTGGTGCTGGATTTAAGCGATACGTGTTTATTCTGTTTCGAAAAGCAGTTGCAATTATTTCAACGTTATTCAATTCAGTTTTAAGTAAACAGTTTGATTTATGCATATTAGTTCTAGCATGATATTTATATTTCTGTTTTGGTAATTCGATTTTACATTTATCACATTCTATTAAAATATCTTTTTGAATTGTGTTGGTAGTTGGTGCAACTGGAAAGAAAACAAAATTGATTATATAAGTAAAATTATTCTTTAATAATGTGTAATAATATAACTAACTTGATTACATGATTAGCTTAACTAATATCTACTAGGATTATAAATGTAGATAGACTAGGTACTACATGCGACACATCGTGAGCTATATGATAGTGTGTCTAAATATTTATGAGTTCTTTGATTCTATAGCTAAAAATAAGAACTCATAAAGGTCTGAGGGCTAGATTTAAATTCTTTGCGCGTTGCGCATATAAATTTAGTCAGATGACCCCAAGCCTCGGTCCCCTCATCCGTCCGGTTTTTGACAGCTACAACGGCCTGACGCCATCGGTTCATCGGCGCGACGTTTTCAATTTCATCGCACCGATAAACCTTCAGTTCGATGTAATGTGTACCCGTTTTGGTGGGCAAGGTTTGGCGAGCGTGACCCGTTGCCAGCCTTCGAGTTATCGATGAATGAAGAACAGTACTGAGTTTTTTACCGGTGGTTGCCTGCGTGTCCCCGTCTTCGTCATCGCTGTCGGTGCCGAATAAATCTGTTGCAGTGAGATGAGGCTTGCTGACCGGATTAATTTTCATCTTCTTTGAAGATGAAGATGACGACGTAGGCGGAGTGGTTTTCGGTGGTTGATGTTGTGATCTCGAATCCGAGCTCGACGGCTTCGACCGTTTTTTCTTTTTTTCGCTAATCGCCACATCTTGCACGGAGCTCTTATCGTCATCCGACAGAAAGAGGTCGTCAGCAAATCTGGACCTGGAATAATATAAATAACTGTGATTAAGAACTATTTGTGAGCAAATACATATCAGAGACCTGTCCAATTTATTTATATACACCAAATATCTAATAGACATTAAGTAGTATGATAAAAACTGTTGACTGACCTAGGGAATCGAACCCAGGTCTAACACTAAGTAGTTGCACTTGCTAAGTAATTATTTTATTCATAGCATATTTAATTTTCATTCTATTCATAATAACTGTGATAAGAAACTATCTGCGAGTAAATACATATCAGGGAACTACCCAATTTCTATCCTTATAAAAATAGACACCAAATATCTAATAGACATTAATTAAATAGACATTATTGAATAGAACATAACATCACGCCTTATTTCCCCAAAGGATTTGGCAGAATTAAGTCCCATGTAATAGGGGGCGAGCCTATTGCCATCAACCGGGCACAAATCCAGACTCTGGGCTGCTACGGAGAAATTTCAGATAGAAAAACCCAATAACACTTTGCCTGTCCCGGGAATCGAACCCAGGACCTCATGCTCAGCAGTAGCGCTTGCGACCACTAGACCAACGAGGTAGACTTATTGAATAGATAATACTTAATTAGGTACTTACATTATAAATCGTTGAAATTTCACTTTTCACTTTAGATATGGTAGATACTAATTAGAAGATGTGAGGTCACCACCTTCAGGAGAGCTAATGTTGATCCAGCTTCCAGCCCAACGACTTAAATACTTTTAATTATAATACGTCACAATCCCAAATATGGAGAGAGCACACGATTTTAAAACTGTTTATTCAGCTAAACTTCCTAACAACAGATGCAATTGCACATACTATGGAAATATCGTGGGTTTGCTTGTTAAATTTAATTATTTAATAACAAAGAAACAGACTTCATACTTTAAGTATTTATTTAAATTTGAATAAAAAAAATCAATGAACAAACAGACATTGTTGTTTATTAAAAGTATATACAGTATCTATTTACGTTAGATGTAAACTGTTCAGGGATGGTGAACCTTTTCATATCTGCTGCTGTTAGGAGTTAACGTTAAAATTTTAGGTGGTACGATGTAATTCGTCCTTCTTGGATCATCATTCCGTTTGCGTAAAGATGTGTCCAAACAATGAGCAACATTAGTGCGCGGCTGCCGCGCTATGGTTTGGATAATTGCCACGTAAACATTTGTTGATTTATTCCTAACTAGAGCGCGGTAGAAATGCGTCCTGCAAACGCCGCGTGTTGCTGCCGATGCCGCACTCTTGCCGCTCAATGTTTGGACACACCTTTAGGCAAACGGAATGATGACGTGCTTAAAATGTTAGCTTTGAGCCAACGGTTCGACATCCCTGCTCTAGTTTGATGCTTGGTTTTGAATTTCATCTTACCTTTTATGTCGAGGAATGTCTACATCAATAAAATCCTTTATTTTGAACTCTATTAACCAAAAAGAAATATTATTTCTTCAATATAAATAGCTGAAAATATCACTGAAATTCATTTCAATTTTGAAGGCTGAACGGGGAACGCTTAGCGAGATTGTTCCAGTATGTCGGTAAGTACTCACAATATGTATTTAAATTATTTTATATGGGTATGTAGTTATGTCGTTATAATCTTGAAGTAAATTCTTAAGCAATTATATTCGTTATTGTAGTAGGTTATGACTCATGACGAGAACCTATTTAAAGTTTTGTTTTCTCTTTTCAGGATACGGAAGAACTATTCAATTTTGTGCCAATGGAGCAGCCGGCCACTATTCTAAAACCAGGACAAAAATCCCTGGGTCTTGTTCCACCTTTCCGAAAGAGAGCAAGACCAGAACCAACAATATATTCATACATAAAGAAACCTGTGACACGGGGTACAAAAATAATTAAAATTGAAATCTACGACGCTGACAATATGCCCAAATCCGAAAATTCTATCTGTAATTGTGAAGCTGAGGTGTGCGCTCAACATGTGGTTAAAACTGTGTTATTTGATGACATATACAGCAGTGCTAAAGAAATTATTAGTAAAATTCAGGATGAAATAGAAAATAAATCATAGAAATCTGTATAGTGTTTATCCTACTTACTACCTATATACTTAAATTGTTACTATTTATTTACGTAACAAATAAAATATGTTTTAATAAAGTACTTTTATAATGTAGTTAACTGTGAATACGATAATAATCAATATAACTTGTTTGTCAAATTAGATATAACACCTATGTTATAATAAAAAAAAATATGAAATAATAATTTGTTTTATTTTTAATGTCCTGGTATATTTTGCCTTTAATTCAAAGGAAAAATAACTCATTTTGTTAATAATCGTATAAATAACTTCGTCTGACCGGGATAGAATCGAACCCAGAACCTCATATTTGGCATTTTCATTTGTGAGTTTGTGTCAGTTTCATCAAATAGTTAAACAGATAAAATAATAACTATAGTAAACAATGCATGCCTGACGTCATGTAGTCGCAGGCGTCAGGTAGCTTGACAAATATGGTAATGAACGAAATAGTTTGCTTAGCCGATGAAGGTACTAAGTCAAGTCATTTTGTTTCTGAATACAGATAAATATGTTAAATTAACATTATTTTAGTTTTATTTATTAAAAGACTTGTGATACCTCTAAGACTAATCATTAAGTTCGGTACCATGGATCACTATCCATATAGAAAGTAATATAGTTCAAAATCTATTTGAATAGATATGTTCCAATGAATTAAACAGTATAGGTATTCTCAATTCTAATAGACCATCAATTCAACAAACATGATTTCGTCTAGTTGAACTATACAATAAATAAAGATTAACCTATTTGAATAGAAATGTTAATGTCATTTCAATAATCTATTTGATTAGACAATCTATTCAGTAAATAAAATTTCATCTATGTTAATAGATATGTTCCAATGAATTAAACAGTATATTCTAATAGACCATCAATTCAACAAACAAGATTTCTTCTATTTGAATAGATATTTTTTATCTATTTGAATAGTGAAAATTGGGGTATCTGGATCTCCTTTGATCCAGATGCCCCAATTATATACTACTGCCCTGTTGCCGGGGGCCACGATTTCCCTATCGGTTTTCTTCGAACCCCCGGCAGGCATTGGCCCTAACGGACCCCGTCAATTCTGCTGACATCTCTTTGAGGCGCGCGTGGAACACAACGCGCCGTCGACCCGGGCTTGGTCCTTATCGGACGGCGAGCTACCCATTGCTCACCGTCCGCAAGCCCGCGCCTACGGTGCAGTTCCAATTCATGCTTTATCTCGCTCGCACACTACTGCTCGTGGAGTGAGTGAGAGAAAGACGGAGCGGCGGCGGCGGGGAGAAGGCTCCATGACGCCGATAGTTAAGTTAATTTCTTTTTACGGTGAAAATAACGGAAATTAAAAAAAAAAACATAGTATCTGCTTTATATTTAGTTCAGTTATTATGCAAAGCTTCATAATATACTTAATTTGAAGTATTTGATCGGTTTGGAGGTAGCTTTGTATTTTTTTTCTACGGAGAAAATTTTATTGTATCCTGTTTTAACATTAATCCTTAACAACATAATATTTATTTCAAAATTAATGCTGCAGTTTTTCAAAATAACGGAGGATCATGCTAAGCAATTTGAGGTATTATAGACACTTAAGGCTCCCGCAGACAAGCGCGACGCGGCGATTCTGATAGGGCTTGTCCTTGAACTTGAAACATGTAGAGTTTCACGGTAACGACGTCGTGACGTAGTGATGTCGACAAGCTCATAAAACAATTTCCATGAAGTTTTCATAGAAATGTTCTACTAGAATCAAAATATTTTATTTCACATAAACTTTTATGGGCACTTATGAAACGTCAGAAGCTAGGTGCATGATTCTAATTGATCGTTTCTTAAGGAGAAACTCCACGGTTAGTTACTCTTTTAAAAATAATTGTCTTTTACAGTGTTTTCAAATTACAATGTTAATAGATATGGGTGGACAGTATAGGCCTGTAAACAAGTACCAGGTACTTAACAAAACAGAAAATGGTCAAAAAATCGACAGTCTACAAGGCCTATACATTACGTTGCGTCTGTCTACGGGAGCCTTTTGTTTTCGTACTGAACATAAATATACTTATATTAAATGTCTATTTTGCCGTCATCGCAACTCTCTCTAAGAATTTCCTCTTCAATATCAGCTGAAAATATTTCAAAGAATTTTTTAATAAAATAAAAACTAAAATATATTTATAAAAATAAATTTCCAAAAATTCAAATACCCACATTTCTTAAATATTAATCAAGGTCAAATTTTATCGTCAATTTGTTTTAAAATACGACGCGTATCCAAACACAGTTTTTTCGCGCGTAATAACAAACAAAATTCACATACATTATCCTACTTTTTTGCATGAAATACCGACATGGCAGATATGTTGCAGCATATAATAATTGCAATAAATTATGATGAAAAGGTTTACGTGGCAGTGTGCGAGCTATGCATTCTTTTGAACCAATATTTATACTGTTTATAACAACCACTATAGTAGACGTTCACGGGTTATGAAAAAAGTTGTTTGAAAGAAAATGTGGCATATCCGAAGATTTGAAGAAAAATTGTTTAAGTAGACAAAAGAAAAATATATTTATTTGTATGTGAAATACTGTTTGTAAGTACGTTGTTTCGAGAATAATTTAAACTAATATCATAAAGAGAAAATATTTGTATTTTTTTTTTTTTGTTTATAATGAATAAACTCCGACCGATTTTAAAAATTCTTTCTTTAGTGGAATACTATATTATCACTGAGTAACACAGGCTATAATTTATAAAGATATCACGCGGGCAAAGCCACTGACGGAAGCTAGTTTTATGATACCAGCGCTGGGGCTCTGTCTTGCATAGGGTCGCAGCATAATACTGAGTGATAGCCGATTTGCGTAGATGTGACGCATGTTTCCCCCAACCTTTTCTAATTTTTGTGTTTTAAGTTCTTTTTTGCGTCATTGTCACCGCAAATAAACGTTTTTTCTTTCTTTCTTTCATAAACAAAGCGTTTTACAAGAATTGAAGACGGAAATAATAGTTGTCATGACTAGAAATAACATTGCAGGTAATGTGCTTGAATCGTTAACACAGTTAAGTCTATTCAATTGCTATTTCATTGCCTATGGCATACCAAGTCGAAGCAACAATAAAAGTAACGCAAGTCATTTGTTGCTTAAATTTTATTGTCTAACACAGGCTTAGACCAAATAAAAAACCAAGACAGAGCGCTGCGAACAATACAGTGAAGCACACCAAAACTACGCTCTGTGCATACACGCTCACACGCACATATGTACAACCATTTACAATGACACTACAATCAAACTACACATCACTAAGTGCACACATGTTTACGAAACCGGCTTTACGTCACGTCGCTGTTGACAGCGCTGTGTCTTGGTTTTTTATTTGGTCTCAGACCACAGGCAAGAAACTTGCATTATGTAAATTGGACATTAGTATCTACATATTCTACATAATCGTGGTACTTCTCTCAGAAGGAACAATTATCCTGTTTGAGGGCAATATTTAATTATAACGGGTGACAAAAAAAAAAGAAAAAGAAGAAATAAAGAAAATAGGTACGTTTATTTGCTGTAAACATGACGCAAAGAAAGAACACAAATACAAGAAAGAACAAGTTAGGGGAAAATATGCGTCACATCCACGCAAAACGGCCATCGCTCAGCATAATGCTAGCTCTACATAATGCTAGCTCGACTCTATGCGAGACAGAGCCACGGCGCTGGTTTTCAGCGACAGCCGGCGTTGACGTGATGACGTCAACCGGTGCAGCATACAATAAGATATAAATAAGAAATAGAAAATTAAATAAATAAACAATACTTAATACTTACATAGGTGGATAGAAAGTGCAGTAAATGTATTTTTTTTATTATTATGGCACTTCAATGACTTATTCACGAACAAAATTCACATACAGTTTTAGGAATTGTGAATTTGTCATTTACAGAAGTGCACAGCACTAGCAAAGAAATCAATAGTAAAATAGTAAAAATTGCCTAACGGATTTTCAAACGGTTTTCACCAATGGACGGAGTGATTCATGCGGAAGGTTTTAGTTTATAATTCATTAGGGTTTTGTGTAAATTGGCTGAAATTTGACGATTATTGTTGAAGAAGTCGGAAAAAATCATGCTGACTGGGAGCTTTACTGGCGTGCGCTGCATAAACCGAAAAAGATACATCAAATTTATGTTCTAAGGTATTGTTCATCTTAAAAAGTTCAACAAAAAAGTCCGTGATGGCATATGTCTATCTTCTAAGGATGACTCACAATAACCATTTTTATCTTTCAGAATTTGATAAAAATTTAATTGTTGTTTCCGAAACTTTTTTGACCGGTATAGTATCTAATAAAATATGTTATTTAAATTGGACATTTAACTTAGATTAAAATATGCCTTATATCATATCATTTAAATGAATAGTTTAAAAGATATCACAGTTTCAAAATTACGCATAGCAACGCGGGCGCAGCGGTAGGAGTCAATGACCGTTTCGTCGGTTATTAGTTATGGAATCTCGGTAGTACGTTCCCGTGGGATATTTTCCGACATCCACGCGGGCGAAGCCGCGGGCAAAAGCTAGTCAGTTATAAAATAAAGAAGAATAAAAAATGAGCTATACTCACAAATGTGATCGGAAATACAATAATGTTAAATTATTATTACAAGAACTCAACAGGTTTACAGCTAACAAAATTTGGTTTATTACATAATTCACGTAATTTGGGAAATTCCATTAAAGTAAATTTGTTGTTCGAAAAGCAAAACAATTTTGTTCTCTTTTCGATATTTTAACGACAATCTCCTAAAGCGAGTATCGAATTTAATTAATCCAACAAAACTTTGATTAATGTAAACACGTGACTTGAAAAACACGTGAAATCATGACCAAAATACGTTGAAAAAATATTCAAAAGTAAGGTAACTGAATATTTTTTTCAACAAGGCAAGAAGTCGTTTTTGGTTACACGTTGTGGTTCATGCACGGAACAGCTCAGCTGCAGTTGCTCTGAAGTTCAAGTTTCGAACCGCATGCGGTTGTCACCGGTTTTTAGGGTTCCGTACCTCAAAAGGAAAAAAACGGAACCCTTACCCAACTAGCAAAATACCCTAACAAACAAAAGCTTGTAAGAGCTATGGTTTCATACAAGGTATATTCGTGTTCTGATTAAGCCGGAAACCCTTAAAATACCCTTACACACAAAAGCTTGTAAGAGCTATGGTTTCATATAAGGTTTATATGTGTTCTAATTAAGCCAGAAACTCTGATAGTGTTATTTTATAAGTCTATTTAAGTTTTAAGAGCATTCATACTTGTAATATTATTCTTATAGACGTATAAAATATAAGAAAACGTTATTTAATATTAATAAGAGCAGTGGCATTAAAAGCGCCTTTTACAAGTCTAATTGCCTTTGATTCTTAGTTAAAACTTATAAATACGTTTTATAAGTACATTCAATCTTAGAAGTGACTTATACTAAGTGTTTTATTAGACTTCTGTAAAACAAGTGTTTTAAAAGTGTGATTTATGTAACCTAAGACATATTAAAGAGTAGTAGCACTTTAAAAGTCCTACTAGTGTCTTAAACAATTCCATAGTTATTTATTTTCCTTGTTGTGTCTGACACGAGAAATTGTTATAAAATCAGGTAATAGACCATTTTAATATTTAGTACGTTGTGGATTAACTATTTACTTGTAGGTACCTATAATGACTTCGTTGTTTAGATTGCTTTTACTTATTAAGGATCCCTAAAATTAGGGGAAGTAAGTCCAAAATGACATACGGTTTTGTTTTTTAATCATATATTTTTATTTAACATAATTACAATCAGTGTTTAGTTTGAATAATCATCTTTGGTTCATTAGTTGTTACCTACATAAACTTGTAATTGAATAGGAACCATGTAAAAAATACAATTTAAATTAATCAAAACCATTCATTTTGTCCATATAGTACGAATAAAATGACATACATATTAAATACGAAAAATTGTGAAATACATATTAAACAGACGAAGTTTTGGTCTTCTCAAACTCAAACTCAAAGCATTTATTTCAATTAAACCATTTACAGGCACTTTTGAATTGTCAAAGAATCGGTCAGTCAGAAATAGGTATGAAGCTAGTTGCCCATTCCAAAGCGTAGTAGGTACCTATGGAGAAGAACGGGCAAGAAACTCCACGGACACTCTTTTAAATAAAAAATTGTTACTAAATATTGGTTACATCATTCATGTTGAAATTATACATGTGAGTACAATGTAGAAAGACGTGCACGTTAGAAGTGAAAAATAAGCCCTGGCAGCTAAGAGATGACCAGTCCCAACTGATGGCGCCCGTTCACGAACATGACGCATGGATTAGCACCATTCAGCTCAACCATTTTGAAGGGACCTAAATGATCCAACACACGCGCCACCATCAGCGAAACATTTGAGTGAGCATGACATACTCACAGCCGCCAGGGCACATTCAAGTCAATGCAAGAAATATTACCCGGTAAATGGTAACTCTTTAGTACATAGTGCTCACACCTGTGCTATGCAATTATATAATACAATGGAGATTGAGTTTATACAATGAAAAGATCTTCTTGGGTACATCCAGCACATGATGTCTGAGCCCAAAGAGAACCAGCGTGCACCATGGCCAGCTTGGAAAAAAGGTTGTTACAGTAAATTCATGTGTGGTCATCGCCGACACCGTTTGACGCAGCTGAAAAATCTTCTACATCTGAGTCCTCATCGTAATGAGTCTTCTGTACCTGTCTTCTTCATTTTTCTGTCTGTTTTTTGGGATTATTATCGTAGTCTGAGCTATCAGCATATGTCGTTTTACCACGAATGTATGCATGTCATTTTGCCCCACAGGTTATCAAAACAATGAGGACACGGTGGAGCATACGGTGGAGGTCTGCCCGGCTTGGGCGGAGCAACGCCGTGTCCTCGTAGAGGCGATCGGCGGCGGTGATCTCTCGCGTCCGGCCCTGGTTCAGGCCATGGTACGGAGCGAGAGGAAATGCGAGGCCGTCACCTCCTTCTGCGAAGCGGTAATGCTCGCGAAGGAGGAGGCGGAACGTGTGAGGGAGAGGCAAATTTCGCGCCCTCACGCCCCTAACCGCCGCAGGAGGAGACGCCCGGGGCGGGAATCGCGAGCCGATTTCCGGCCACCGTAGGCGCGGGCTTGCGGACGGTGAGCAATGGGTAGCTCGCTGTCCGGTAAGGACCAAGCCCGGGTCGACGGCGCGTTGTGTTCCACGCGCGCCTCAAAGAGATGTCAGCAGAATTGACGGGGTCCGCTAGGGCCAATACCTGCCGGGGGTTTGAAGAAAACCGATAGGGGACATCGCGGCCCCCGGCAACAGGGCAACCGAAGGAACACGGGTGGGTTTTAGTCAGTAAGAGTCTGACACGCCCTCCCGCTCCACCCAGAGCGGGAAAAGTTATTTGATAATTTCCCACCCAAAAAAAAAAAAAAATAACAAAAAAAAAGGTTATCAAAACAATAAATAGATCATAATTTTTAAACACGAGATTTATATTTTAATATAAATAAAGCAGTATAATGCTGCACTACTTCAATTTACATTAAAATATGTAATAAAAACTACGTAAAAGTCATCAAAAATAGAACGAAATTCATCAAAACAAAAAACTTCGTCGCGCACAAAACACGTTCGTACCAGATACACCAGCATGACTGAGCCAATGGCGCTAAAAACTTGACAGGTATGCCAACATGGGCGACATCACATGATGATATGATAACTTCAGTATTGTAGCCAGCCAATTTCGAAAAAAGGCCGGTGTGTAATTTTGTCCGTATATGTCATTTTGGACGTACATACGGCTACACATCAAGCTATACATTTCCATTTTATGCTGATCTCGCGTTGTATAGGATTTTCGTACAAGGCGAGGTCAGCTTGTACTGGAAATGTATAGCTTGATTTGTAGCAGTGTGTATTTCCCCTATGAGCAGTATGGCCGTGTAGACAATGGTTTTAGGTTTTATTTGACTTTAACGAGTGCGATATAAACCTTACACAAGAATACTGGACTTACATTATTCTGATAAAGCACTTATGAGTCGTGGTTGGTTGTAATGGCGACACTTTGATATTATTTCACAAATAATTAAAATAATACATAATAAAATTCACATTTTTTAAAAGGCCCGTGATTATATTGTTATTCAAATTTCAAAATAATCGAGAAAAACTACTTCGCAACCTAATAATCGCATAAAGTGCGTGACAAACTAGCTTACACACTAGCGTTTTGTAGGAAAATTAAATAAAATATAATACTTTCGTTTTTACGCGACTTTTTATTGTGTTCGCAAAGTTTCTCTTTAGCTCACGGCGCCGGCGCGGGCGGTTTGTGATTACACTCTTATTAGGAGATCACAAAGGGGACTACTAGCGATATTACGCTTAAAATAGCATTATTAGTAAGAGGACTTTAAGGTTATTTGCCCTTAAAGCATGCCCTTGTAAGTTACTTGTAAGTTTATATTTTGCATTACAAAAGTATCAGCAAGAGTTTTGTAAGTGTGAAAATACACTTCGCGAGACCATTACAAGGCAATTGTAAGGGGAATATACTTATAAAGTGCGCCCAAATCCACACTTAAATGTGTCTATAAGTGTGATATAAGACTAAAAAAAATATGGTCTTGGGATATTTGTAAGATTATTTTTTGATAGTTGGGTATAGGATCACTTCGTTGTCTATCTGTCCATCTGTCTGACCCTCTGTCTGTCAGTCTGTCGAGACCCTTGTTCTCAGGAACGGGTGGAGGTATCAATTTGAAATTTATATTAAATACGTGGGTCTACAGTCCCTTGGAGCTCTAAAAAAAATTAAGCGTCTAAGTCAACTCAATAACAATAAAAAATACGGCAATTTTTGCGAAATATTTTGGAACTCGCAAATAAATCAAAACCTGGGTACTTCCTGTTGACCTAGAATCATGAAATTTGGCAAGAGGCAAGGTCTCACAGCAATAGTAAAGGAAAAAGTCCGAAAATTGTTAATTCGTAGTTTTATCACATAAAAAATAAAAAAAGCGATTACAAATTTACATTTGCATTTGGAGAATTGACTGTGAGGTATATCGATGTACCGGAGAACATGTTTTTTAACTACAATGTTAAGTTTGTTTTTAGGATAAATTACGGAACCCTTAATTGTGCTTGGTTCGACACGCACGGCTGGTTTTTTAAGCAGTAGATGCTTATTGTGAGAAGGCATTTAGCTCAAGGTGGATCCCTAAAGGTAGTTCGCGAAATTATAACTATATATTCTCTATTTATTCCCTTGAATTTTTTCAGGATGTCATATAAAGTTCTACTGGTTTTCCTGACGGTTTTAGAAGAATGTATGAAAGAAAAAAAATACAATGTTGAAATAATTCAGCTTTTATAGCCATTAACTTCGAATTGATCAAAAACAAAATGGCGCACAGTTATAATATATTTTGATACATGATTGGCATTAGCCAAAATTTCATGCCCTGTAAAAAAAATGAAGCTCGACAAGACCAGACACTTAAACAAAAACACTGTTTTAGCAAGTTATTCACAATTGTTAACAAAAAGTTATTACACAATTGACGACTTCCTTATTGATGAATCACTGACTGATTGACATGCTAATAATCCTTTTAACATATTTTATTTTTGATTATTGCTACCTTGTTGACATTTGACATTTTTGTATTAATTTGACATTTACTGTAATTCAAACGATTTGACATTTATTTTTATTATATATTGTTATAATTTCCTAATTGTTATTTCTAATTATAATGTCTTTAAATTTGTGTACATTAATATGATTTGCATGCCCATATGACGGTAGAACATGGAGGATTTTTTTATAATAAAACATCAATGTAAAAATTACCCATGTTTGCAAAGTAATAAATGATTTGATTTGAACAAAATTAAAAGTAAAAATAAATACTTACCCAAATATGACACATTAAACATAGTTCGTATACTTATAAACTTATAATACAAACAGAAAACAATAAAATGGCATTTTATAATACGGTAAGAACCTTCCACTTCCAATATTCCATATTCAATCAATCTTTTTTAAAAAATCAATCACACGAAAACACAATAGCGAAAGAACTAAATACCACAAACAAAAGCATCGCGAACAGGAAGAACAAAATATTGGCTACATCATTCATGTTGAAATAATACATGTGAGAACAATGTAGAAATACGTGACCTTTTACTCTTTGACCGTCGTTTTAGTGTAGCGCGCCACCGCGCGCGTTTTACGTATTCCGGGGGTAGGGGTTTAGCTCCGCCCACATGCGCAAGGTCAGTGAGCCTACTAATCACCTTAAAAGCGTCCGTAATAAAAATATAAAAACAATTAAAATAAGCCCAGCTAAGAGATGACCAGTCCCAACTGATGGCGCCCCTTCACGAACATGACGCATGGATCAGCACCATTCAGCTCAACCATTTTCAAGGGAGCTAAATGATCCAACACACGCGCCACCATCAGCGAGACATCCGATATAATCATAAGTATGGATGTTGATGTAATACCACTGATTGACAGATGTCTTGGGTCCCAGAGAATGACAAAGGCTTCTTTCATCCTGGATATATTTTGTATTAAAACAATGAAATACAAAATCCACGCAGACGAAGTCGCTTGCGACAGCTAGTCTATCTTTTGTTTTTTTTTTGGGTCGGAAATTATCAAATAACTTCTCCCGCTCTGGGCGGAGCGGGAGGGCGTGTCAGACTCTTACTGACTAAAACCCTCACCATTGCTCACCGTCCGCAAGCTCGCGCCTACGGTGGCCGGAAATCGGCTCGCGATTCCCGACGCTGCGGCGGTTAGGGGCGTGAGGGCGCGAAGTTTGCCTCTCCTTCACGCGTTCCGCCTCCTCCTTCGCGAGCATTACCGCTTCGCAGAAGGGGGGTGACGGCCTCCCATTTCCTCTCGCTCTGTACCATGGCCTGAACTAGGGCCGGACGCGAGAGATCACCGCCACCGATCGACTCCACGAGGACACGGCGATGCTGCGCCCAAGCCGGGTAGACCTCCACCGTGTCCTCCAGGTGATCCACACAATGTTGACACCCGGGCGTTTCCTCCCGCCTTATCCTGAACAGGAACCTCCCGAGTCAGCCGTGTCCGGTGAGGACCTGCATCAGGTGGAAGGTGAGGACGCCGTGGCGCCTCTCAAGCCACTCCTCAAAGAGGGGTCTAATCGCCGCAATTGTGGCGTGCCCATTGGTGCCGATTCTCTTGTCACTAATGCCTCTACACTAAACAAAAAATTACAAAAATTTAGTTTATTCCTGTCAAACGACGATTTCCCATTCTGAAATAGACTAAAGTGACACAACTTAACTGTATTTTAGTTTGATAGCACTAAGATAGCACTGAAATATTAATTTAGTGTAAATGGCAATTTTACTATTCTGACTTTGACGTTCTTCATCTAAAATTTTGATTGTCTAACTAAATTCTAATTCTGTCTAATTAATTTCTAATCGCGATTAAAAAGGTGTGGAATAAAATTGGTTGTCATGAACTTTAAATTCACACCAACACCTCGACTTTAGGTGCAAAAACAGTAGTGTATCTTTTTTTTCTTTTGCTTATATCTCGAAAATGGTGAGTCCTATCGCTAAAATAATGAAAATGTCGACCCCCTTAATGAAGCACATAAACCCGTAAAACTCAATAAAACTCAATATTTAGGTTATAATTTTTCTTATTTTCCATACAAAAAGTGAAAAAAATCCATAAAAAACACGTCGAGGCTGCCCCCAATAGGCGCTTCCGGCTCTAAAAAAATTCACGGGTAGGGCAAAAAAGTACCACGTGTGGAGTCGCGATTGTCAATTAAATTTAGATAATTTATTTTGCAGAATAGCTTTGAGATTCTCATAGTTAGTTAAGTTCGGTGTACAAGAGATTCTGCACCATTATCAGCGAGTAACAGGTAATATTTTATAAAGATATCACGTGGGTGATACCGCGGGCTTAAGCTTGTAGGTAATATTAAAAACGGCAACCACTGGGTGACATATCCAGAAGTAGGTACAAAGGTTTCAGGTGGCCGACAAAAAGTAGGTACCTATAGTGCTGGCCTTTGACATTAAACCCACCCACTTATATATTTTATTAAATAGCCCAAGCGAGAGACATATCATTTTTAAATTAAGTGATCTTACCACGTACCTATCGCTTCGAAATACGAAACGCTTTGAAATCGTTTGCCACTTGGCTCCCTCTAATCAACGATAGATAGGTAGATATATGGCCGATTCCTACAATATACGGACCATTATAGGTTATAATTGAGATACTCGTAAGTCAATAATTTAATTCATAACAAAATACATTGTGCTGAAAATATTACAGTGATGATAATAAAGTAATTAAAATTAAAAAGAACACTAGCATGTACACACGGCTACACATCAAGCTATACATTTCCAGTACAAGCTGACCTCGCATTGTACGGAAATCCTATACAATGCGAGATCAGCATAAACTGGAAATGTATAGCTTGATGTGGCCGTGTGTACTAATGTTCTTTTGAATGATGATTAAATAATAATATGAATGTTCATATTATTATTTACGCATTTAAAATGTATCAATATTATTAATAATTGAGTAACAATAAATTAAATAAACGGCTGGACACAGCTCGCATTATTAGGAGATTCCTCTCTCTGGAGCCCTGACCCGTTGCTTGGACCCTGTTTCCAATACTGGTGGCCCACAATTTTTTATATTTTTAAATTATTTTGTTATAATTTTTATAAAAAAATATTTTATAATATAGAAAATAAATGATCACCAATATTGCATTTAAAAAAATCACAAATCGTTTAGAAGTGGCTGTCGTTTTTCTATGTATCTTTACCAATAATGAAGCAAATACCTCATAGCTTTGCATAGTAGACCCTCCCATATGGAAATACCTATCATAGGAAATTTGCTTACGAATCTATTTATACTAGTGGTCGCCCAGTGGTCGAAATTCGATTATACTTCATTAAAATTTTAAGTTTGATAAGATAGTTTAGGATAGTTCATACTAATTCCATACTGACATGACATTATTCTAAGGTATAGATCACGGTACGTCATTTGTACTATGACCTTGAATGCGTAGAAACACATTTCTGGGTCTCAATCGAAGTAAAATCAAAATTGTACCAGCGCGGACGACCGCCATTTTGGTTCAACTTACATGCCGCGATATGTAGCCATCTTTAACCATAAACAAAAAAGTGTGTGCGTGTCAAACGCATGGTAGTGTGTGTATTGTTTTTTTTATTCAAATTATTTATTTCTAATGCATATTTTATAAAAATATTAGTTTTCTGCACTCCTTCTCCACTGTGCCAAATTTAATATTCCTCCGCCGCGTAACTTTCGTAAAAAGGGGTACAAAGTTTTTGCTTCACGTATTAATATGCTGTAGATACCCAGTTTGGCAATAAAAATGCTTCCATTTGGTAAGAAGAACGATTCGTTTTGTTTATAAGAACCGAGCAATAGTGATACTGTGGTATATAATACAATAGACGTGGATATATTTAGTAACATAAAAACTCCTGAAAGAAATCGACATGTGTTTCATCTCTCAACGAGGCATCCTCAGGATGATGATTGACTGGTCACGAACCTGAACAAAATAGCTAAACGGAACAGGTTACTAAATATATCCACGTCTATTGTATTTTATAATGGATTTCCGCAAGGTCACACCTGAATCTATTAACTATCTGTGGTATATATTAAAGAACTTCTCCAGGCAAGCTACTTTATATTAAGCTTATCTTATATCTACTAAAATTAATCATTGCCTTTGAAAAATATATCGTACTTCTGTGCCGTGTCCAAATGATGTAATATTTCATTCGTTAATATAACATTATAAATGCGACAGTGAGTTTGTTTTATTAATTTGTTTATTTGTTATGCTTTCACGCTAAAACAGCTGAACGGATTTGGATGTAATTTGGCACATGGGTAGACCTGGGTTATCCTGGCTCGCAAACGAAATCACGGGCAACAGCTAGTTCAATATACAGGGTGGCAGGGACATCGACGTGAAAACTGTTACCATGGATTCAGTACATGATTCTGAATAACCTTACGTAAAAAATTTACGTCGGTTATTTAAAAAATACTGCTTTTCCATATACATTTTGACCGCGTAGGTTAATACCTACACGGTCAAAATGTAAGGAAGAGCAGTTTTTTTGTAAAGTAAGTTTTTTTTAAATAAACGACGAAAATTTCCAGCTCGGAGGGTTCAGAATCATGTACTGAATTCATTGTAACAGTTTTCGCGTCCTGTAATTTACGCCCAATGTTCAGAAAATTGCGTCGCTCTTTTCCTTGATTACCAGTATTGTGAGTCGACAAAATATTAATTACGATAATCAATCACGCGTCTGAATAAACCTTTCATGAGAATGACATTAATTTGAATAAATAAATAAAATCGAGGGCAGTGGTGGGCCAGTATTACCAGCCCTGACTTACGAGTTGTAGGTCAAGGGCTCAAACCCTGACAGGTGCTTTACTTTGTGTAAATCATTTAATCATCACTGCTCTCAATACGGTTAACGAAAACATCGTGAGGTAACCGGCATCTCCTAGAACCAAAAACTCGAAGACGTGTGCTATCTACTAACCCGCACTGGGCCCGAGTGGTAGATTACTGCCCACTCCCTCTCCAAGAGAGGCCTGTGTCCCAGCAGTGGGAACATTGTAGGCTGGTAATGCTAAATAAAATTGGCCAAGTACGTGTCAGACTACGCACAATGAAAGGTTCCGCATTTAGATGAATTTATTCCTAGAATAAACTTAACATTGTTGTTGAAAAACATGTTCTGTGAGTTGCTCGACTATAACTCATTAATTGTAAAGCCTACTTAGCTGTGATAGTTTTCTTTGTTATTTGTTGATTTATAGTTTTCTTTGTTTGCTAAAATTTTATTTTTTTTGTTATTATACATTTAGTAAAACCTATTATTTACACATTACAAACAGACCCTTCAATTTTATTTTTAAGATTATCAGAAAAATGTGTATATTTAGGAATATACGTCAAATGTCGTTAATAATGAATAATATGAGGTTTTCAAATCCTAATATTAATGTTCTAAATTCAAATAAAATTTTCATAGGTTTCGTATTTTGTTTAACAAGTCATTTTTACCCTGTATGGAGTAGGTATGAAGGAAATTGATAAAACAACACACGTAAATGAAAAACAAGCTAAGAAACGTTTATTTAATAACTTGTATTCCCTCTACGAGCTCTTATTACTGCTTCCATGCGGTTCTTCATCGATCGGATGAGAGTCACGATCAAATGTTGTGGCATTCCATTCCATTCCTCTTGGACTGCATTTTGCAGCTGGCTAAGTGTTTCTGGAACAGGATCTCTTACACGAATTTGTCTCTTTAATTCATCTCATAGATGTTCAATCGGATTCATGTCCGGACTTCTTGCTGGCCATTCCATAATTGAGATACCGACTTCGGTAACATAATCTCGTACGACGCTCGCGGTGTGAGCCCTAGCATTGTCGTGCATGAATATGAAACCGTTGCCAATAAAATGTGCATAGGGCATGACGTGAGGCTCAAGACACTGTTCGATGTACCGATGACTGTTTAGTGCAGGCAGACGTGGCCCAGACACAAAGACAAGCTCTGTGTTACCGTTGTCGCTGATTCCTCCCCAAACCGTCCACGAACCGCCACCATAGCTGACCTTTTCTTCAATGCAGCATTGTGCAAAGCGTTCTCCATCTCTTCTGTAGACCTTGTTCCTTCCGTCGTTACCATACAGCATAATTTTACACTCATCAGAAATGAGGACTTTGTTTTACTGTAGGTATGACCAATTTAGGTGCTCACGTGCAAAGTTAAGGCGCGGTCTTCGATGGTCTGCAGTTAATTTCAGCCTATTTGCTTGGCTTGTGCGGTACCAGTCCACGTTCCTTCAACCTTCTTCTAATTGTAAAGTCACTTACAGCCACCCTACGTACAACATGAAGCTGCTGCTGCAGTTGAAAAGCATTAAGGCGTCATATTTCGTGAAGAAGTTGTTGCAATAAATCGATCATCTCGCTCAGAAGTGACCCGGTTCCTGCCAGATCCTGAACGGCGCGTGAACAAACCAGTCTCCTGATAGCGTTTGTAGACTTTATGAACAGACGACAGGCTTAGATGCAATCTTTCAGCCACAACACGCTAACTAAGTCCAGAATCCAGCAATGCCACCACTTGGGCGGCTTCTGCGGGCGAAGTATCCATATGTTTTATAAAAAAAACTTTCAGACGTCCCAAAGTCACAGTAGGTACATACACAGTATACAGAACAAAAAGTTTTAAGATAAGCGTTATTTTTTAGTTTTCAAATGTGAAATGTACTCCAACTCTAAACACACATTTGTCTCAAAACAGAATCATTTCATTTATAGGATAGAAATTCTAATTTTGAATTTTGAGTTTTCGCTTATCACTGTAATAGCCAAACTGCCAGCTATACAATCATGACGCGATTTTTTCATGGAATGAAAACTCTTTTGTGTTAAATTAGGACAGAAACCATAAAAACGGAAGTGTTTCGATTTTTCTGATGAGAAATGTATTATTATTTAAATGGAATTGAGATGTGAAGCTTATAATATCTTATTTATCAGATACAAGAGATCGAATTCTATTTTCGATCACAGAAACAGTCGATACAGATAATAAAAATATTTCAGCAATAATAAATGGATTGAAAACATCAGTCCGCACTCACTCCTACTATTTTATGACGATTCCATATCTACTATATCGAGAATTATAATTTATTGGCAATATTTTATAATCTTTATCTGTCTGCACGTAGTGAGCATAGCTCGGTAGCCACCATGATACATCTAAACTAATAATAAATATTAACATAATCCTAACTATCTTACTGTATACAGGGTGTTTGGCAGAACGTTGAACATACGAAAATGGTGGATAGGTGGGGTCATCTGCTACTTACTCAGTCCTAATTTATTTGGCCCTGGCCACCTGGATATTAAAAAAATATTTTTTTTTGCTTTCTTCTAGTTTCACTTAACTTTAAAGTGCTATTTTTATTAAAAATGGGTAAAACAGGCAAATTCTTATAATATTATTGCTTTATTCAGATGTTAGCTAGAAAAAAAGTTATGAGTCTTCAAACTTGCAGAAAGATGTAAAAAATACTTAAATCTTAATTTCAATTTGCATTAAAAAAATAAAAAAACCAGGGGCCAAATAAATTAGGGCTAAGTAAGTAGCAGATGACCCCACCTATCCACCATTTTCGTATATTCAACGTTCTGTCAAACACCGTGTATATACGTATATTATCCTACTTATCTTGAGGAGCTCGTGGCTAAGTAATAACAGCCACACGGGTCGATCCATCAGGTTAAGCTATGCTTGCCGAGGTTTGTCCGTGGATGGGTGACCATCTTTACATACCGAGACTCCTCCGTGCCTCGGAAAGCACGCTAAGCCGTTGGTCCCGGCTGTCATTCATGGATCTTTGATAGTCGTTACGGGTCGTCAGAAGCCCGAAAGTCTGACAACCAGTCTTACCAAGGAGTATCGTATTACCCAGTTGCTGGATTGTGGAGGACAGATATTCAGTCGCTCCATATAAAATACTGGTATTCAGCTGCGGTTCGACTGGAAGCCGACCCCAACAGAGTTGGGAAAAGGCTAGGCAGATTGATATTCTACTTATCATACTAATAATCTTATCTTCTTCTTCTTAATATATATAAATTACGTGTCACGTTGTTTTTCCGCGATGGACCCTAAACTACTTAACCGATTTTAATCAAAGCACACCGCGTGCAGTTTGATCCAACTTGAAAGATACACCTAGAGAACCGTGCACCTAGCTTCTGACGTTTCATAAGTGTCCGTGTAGGTTTATGTGAAATATTATTTTAACTTTGACTTTGAATACTAGCTGCATCCCGCAGTTTCACTCGTATTGGGATTCCCACGATAGCCGTGCATATTTCTGGCATAAAAGTACCTATCGTATGTCACACGAGAATAACTGGTTCTATATTTCATGAAAGAATTTTTGTAATCGGACCAGAGGGCCTAAAACGGCCGCTTTGGCAGAATAATACTTTTTTTTTTTGGGTGATAAATTATCAAATAACTTCTCCCGCCTGGGCGGAGCGGGAGGGCCTGTCAGACTCTTACTGACTAAAACCCACCCATGTTCCTTCGGTTGCTTTGTTGCCGGGGGCCACGATTTCCCCATCGGCCCAAGCGGACCCCGTCAATTCTTCTGACATCTCTTTGAGGCGCGCGTGGGAACACAACGCGCCGTCAACCCGGGCTTGGTCCTTATCGGACGGCGAGCTACCCATTGCTCACCATCCGCAAGCCCTCGCCTACGGTGGCCGGAAATCGGCCCGCGATTCCCGACGCCCAGGGCGTCTCCTCCTGCGGCGGTTACGGGCGTGAGGGCGCGAAGTTTGCCTCTCCTTCACGCGTTCCGCCTCCTCCTTCACAAGCATTACCACTTCGCAGAAGGAGGTGATGGCCTGCCATTTCCTCTCGCTCCGTACCATGGCCTGAACCAGGGCCGGATGCGAGAGATCATCGCTACCGATCGCCTCCACGAGGACACGGCGATGCTCTGCCCAAGCCGGACAGACCTCCACGGTATGATCCACCGTGTCCTCCGAGCGATCCACACAATGGTGACACCCAGGCGTTTCCTCCCACCTTATCCTGAACAGGAACCTCCCGAAGCAACCGTGTCCAGTGAGGACCTGCGTCAGGCGGAAGGAGAGGACGCCGCGGCGCCTCTCAAGCCACTCCTCAAAGAGGGGAATATGATATTATTATTAGCGCCGTGTGTTACACTTTACTTTTCACTATGATTGCGAGAAAATAAAATAATCCAATGCAATAATTTTATTTAAAAATATACAATTTGTTCAATCTGAATTTTTAAGGAAACTTTCATCCCGGTATGCGGTAGTAAAAAGCTAGTTTTACATAAGAATAAAGACTTTTTCGTTTTTGTAGGCTCGTTGGTTGCAGAAAAAAATTACTTTTTCCCCTAGAGCAAGATATGCAATTTTTTCCCGCTCTGGTACGCTACAAAGACGGACTTTTTCAGCAAGAGGAGTGAATAAGTGTTTTTTGAACCAATTTACAGAAATTTCTCATTTATCCCGCCCGTGTAACAAACTATCTTGTCGACTGTATTTTACAAACTTTATATTATGTTCGGGCTCAGACATTTTGTTTCGCCAATTAGTTTTGTTTTGATAGGTTATTGTTTGGGATACAGCAGTGGGTTGATTTTATTTAGAAAGTTTAAAATACCCCGTTTGAAAATACCATGTTTGCGTTGCTATATAAAACAAAACGTACCTTTTAAAAAAAATTCGCTTGACAAGTTTTGTTTTAAATATTTAAATTCTACCTGTTTTTTTAAAATTAAAAATGATTTATGAAATATAATAGAACGTCTTTTTTATTTTACGAACTCAAAATGAAATCTTTTTAATAGGAATTAACAGCAAAAAATATATTAAACTTAGGTGTTCATAAAATTTAATTGTTGATAAAATTTAATGATTAGGTATAATAAAAAAATATCTTTGATATAAATTTCTACTTGAAATAATTGCCTTCAGTTTGCATACAGTATTTCAAAGACAATTTTATTCATAAAAATCCTTTGAGGTGCTGCGAGGAGAAATAAGGACTCAATTTAGAATGTAAAAAATCTAATACCTATTTACATTAGATTTTATACATTCTAAATTGAGTCTTTATTATATGCGGTTCAGTTAACACGCAAAAAGATTATATCAAAATGGAGATGAAAAAAGTAATTGCTTTTTGGCGAAGATTTAAATCGTTAGACTGCCTCAAAAGATGGTTACGATTCTGATTCTTTGACAGTGACATTTGAATAGTATTCGCTAGTCTCGCTTACTTAGGCTCTTTGTACACGGCACGGATTCTTTCCGGTACGGCGTATAAACCACGCCGTAGAAAAAACGTGTCTGTCTACAAGCTTCCATAGTGATCCATACAACACTGAGGACCGTGCCTACACACGGCGAATACACCGCGCCATAGAAAAATAAGGTACAGACGCCAGCACTTCAAGCTACTACAATCTGTCAAATTTATTTAATAGATTTTCAACTTTATCGCTGAAGCATAAGGTTCAAAGTTGATTGGGAAAATTTGTCTGTTTCGGGTAGCTTGATGTGCTGGCGTCTGTACGTCAACAAAAAAAAAAACAGTAGACCAACTAATTATTTTATTATACTTACTATTACTTATTCTTAAAAAGTTCAGCCTTACGGCCCCTTACGGCCTTGCGGATTATACAGGACCTGTTATCAATCAATCCATGCGGCGTATTAAATAAATATATAATTAATTAAATTTCACACAATTGGTAATTCGCATTGACGGACTGCCTGACCCGCGCCGTCGTTGTCGTTTTTGTACTTTTTAGGTTATTATTACAAACTACCTTACAATGTTATATAGACTATGTTTTAACCTTAAATATCGTTAGTATTAAGGTTGCTTAAAAGTGTGTAAACAGAAACATCACAAAAACCTCAATAGGTTTCTATTGAGGTTTTTGTGATGTTTCTGTTTATATTTTGTTTTGTTTCTTAAATAAACAATTTAAAAAACAATAACAGTCTTGTAGCGGTTACACCGCCACATACGAACTACGCATCAAAGACATGACGTCACACAAATCCTGCATCGCGCAGTTAGAGTTTACCGAGCGATCGACATATGTAGATACAAGATTTCAACTTCAAAACCGATGGACAGTTGCCCGCCAGACACAACACCCGTCTGGTCGGAGGATCCTCCCTTTTCTATGGTGGATGACTGAACTTTACACCCTGTTCCTCATACCCCTAAAGTCTAATTGATATGTCCGTAAATTGTTAGTTACAGAGGTCTTAAAACTATGTTAGTCATCCAAAATACATAAAATTCAAAATATAAATAATCAAATCATTCATGTAAAAAATCATAGTGTCATCACGTCACGTGAAGCTGGATGAATCTACCCAGCACTGCAGACTCTGGCTTCTCAGAGATCATCGTCATTAAGACCAGGCACTCCAAAGACAATTACCATGCAAACTCCGCCCCAATGCACCTCACCACTCCACTATGTGCTAAACGCTAACACATCAGTAATAAAGTTGAATATAGATAGATAGATAAATCGTTTATTTAGTGCGCACAAACGACAGCACAACATACAATAACACGATTCAATAATAACTCGCGTGCGCTCTTTGGTCGTGTTCAAGCACGGACCTAAATGTCGTAAGTCTCAATTCTTATTTCGTTTATAACTAAAGTAATAATTGATCTAGAGAAAAAATATCTTATATTTGGATAATAAACTATATTTCCTTACTATAAATAATTATAAGCCGAGTAATTTTGTTTTTGTTTCAAATAATCTTTTAAAAAGACATGATTTTCGAATAAAAAATGTATCGAGCGAAAATGTTCCAATTACGTAACTGTCTTATATTTGGAAAGAAAAAGATCCAATATATCATAATACCCAAGTTCCATTTTGATTGTATGCGTGACTTTTTCAGAATATTAATACAAATATTAACACACAATTTAGGGAGCCTCCGCTTAAGCCAACGGCAAAATTTTACAAGTGTGTAATATTGTTAATCCTGTTTTGGGACAACCTCGTTGCCCTCATTAGTAGTCAGTTAATTCTAACTACATGTTTATTTGTGAAAGTTTCTAAGTCTCTCTGTAGCTAAAGGTATCAAGTTCACAAATAGATGTTGGATTAAAGGTTATAAGGGATAGGGTTAGGACAGACACTCTCTTTAATGAGTTTCAGGTCAAACTCAGTACCCGACTTTACCCGGATTAAGGCGTTATTTCCTTGTAAAGTCAGAAAAACTTTGCTACCAACTCGCAAACGTGCCTCGCACACAAAATAAATAAATAAATTCATTTATTTTACGTAATTATCACCCAGAGCCAAACATAAATCATATCAAATTAAATGAAATCAAATTAAATGAAAACAAAATTAATCCAATTAAATGAAATCAAAATTAATGTAATTAAATGAAAATAAATCAAATTAAATGGAAATCAAAATAATCTGATTAAATGAAATCAAAATTAATCTAATTAAATTAAATCAAAATAAATCGATTAAATTAAACAAGCCGTAAGCTGTAATTGGTCCCGGCTGTCATTCTTGGATCTTTGACAGTCGTTACGGGTCGTCTGAAGCCCGAAAGTCTGACAACCAGTATTACCAAGGGGTATGGTGTTACCCAGTAACTGGGTTGTGGAGGTCAGATAGGCAGTCGCTCCGTGTAAAATACTGGTATTCAGCTGCATTCGGTTAGACTGAAAGCCGACCCCATTCGCCACCCAACATTTTCCCATACTTGGGAAAAGGCTAGGCAGATTGATTGACTAGGTACCAACTTAAACTTTCCGTATTTTCAAATCACAACTGCTATTCTTTGACATTTGTATGAAACGCCTATAACACGGCAAATTGACGGCAGGGTGTCAATTTGCTTTACAATTTATATCCCTGACTTTACATCAATGAGTGTACCTTTTAACTACAGCATACATGGTGCGAGCGAGTAAGGACTTCAATATTCCTTGTAAAGAGTTCTCATTTGACCCATTTACCACCAAAACCTATTCTGCACGCGCTCGGCTGAACGCTGACTTTTTTAAAAGTGCATAGTGCTTATTGTACCTTATATATAATAGTATGTATACTTAATCTTTTTTATCGTGCTTGTTAGTGATCCTAAGATTTCTACTACTTTTTGTGTTTTTACCTGTGAGAACCTGTAATTGGCTCTATGTTTCTTAAACAACTGTTATCCATTTGTTATAGCTGTTGGTTCTCCTACAAATAAATAAAATTATTCCTATTCTGAAGCTGAAGTGGCAAATAGCCCGGTCCTTGTTAGTTGACGTGGTTTTGAGTGGACGAGAGTTTCACATGTGTAAAATAACATTTATTATTTTATAACCTCGCTGTTGCCCGCGGCTTCGCCCACTTGGAAGTCTAAAATAAACCCACAGAAAATTACCACCGTGCTTACCAAGTGAAAATTTGAACAAGATCGTCATGGTGGAAGAAAAATACTTACATGGAACATTGGTCCGTAACCTTATTTAAATAAAGAGCACAATCGCGTTTACAAAAATGAGGTATTGTACAAAAATACCCAACGCGCCTAAAGAAGTTTTCACTTCAAAAAAAAAAAATCCATATCTCCTTCCACACAGTCCATCCATCGCTTCTTTGGTTTTCCTCTACTCTTATAGTCATCCACATTTATACTCAAAACTTTCCTCGCGAGATTATCCTCATTCTTCCGCATCACAAGCCCATACCATAACAACCAATTTCCACCGAATCAAACATTGTAACAATAACATCTTCCATTAATTATTTATCAAGCTGGAATGCTTCTTTTGAGTTTAACTTTCCATATTCCTTTCACACGGTGCTAAAATCCATTATATCTCGGTTTCTTTTTACTCCCTCGCTGAGCGATAATTTAAAGCGATTATTCCCGATGTCCACCACTTTTTTGGCCACCACTGGGGGACAGCAAAACAACTTTTAGAAATTATTCTCGCTGTCCACCACTGGGGGACAGCGAAACAACTTTTAGAAGTTATCCTGTTGTTCACCACTGGGGGACCGCGAAACAACTTTTAGAAATAATCCTGTTGTCCACCACTGAGGGACAGCGTCACAACTTTCTAAATTATTTCCAGTCACCACTACTGCACACTAGTGGATAGCGACAGGGATTTTTAAACATTCCTTATGGTCACCGCTGGGCGACAATGGCCCAACTTTTGTTCCAATTCCCACTGGCCATCAATTTAAATGATTATATCTAGACACCAGTAAAGGATAGCTTAATATACCTACTTACGGATTTGGTTTTTTGCAGATAATGCTAAAGGTGAGACTAATATTTTGACTTCTAAACCGTAGGCATAAGGATGACGCGATTTCTTGCGGCATCGGAGTTCCTGTTTAGGATAAGGCGGGAGGAAACACCCGGGTGTCACCATTGTGTGGATCGGCCTGAGGACACGGTGGAGCATACGGTGGAGGTCTGCCCGGCTTGGGCGGAGCAACGCCGTGTCCTCGTAGAGGCGATCGGCGGCGGTGATCTCTCGCGTCCGGCCCTGGTTCAGGCCATGGTACGGAGCGAGAGGAAATGGCAGGCCGTCACCTCCTTCTGCGAAGCGGTAATGCTCGCGAAGGAGGAGGCGGAACGCGTGAGGGAAAGGCAAATTTCGCGCCCTCACGCCCCTAACCGCCGCAGGAGGAGACGCCCGGGGCGGGAATCGCGAGCCGATTTCTGGCCACCGTAGGCGCGGGCTTGCGGACGGTGAGCAATGGGTAGCTCGCCGTCCGATAAGGACCAAGCCCGGGTCGACGGCGCGTTGTGTTCCACGCGCGCCTCAAAGAGATGTCAGCAGAATTGACGGGGTCCGTTAGGGCTAATGCCTGCCGGGGGTTCGAAGAAAACCGATGGGGACATCGTGGCCCCCGGCAACAGGGCAACCGAAGGAACACGGGTGGGTTTTAGTCAGTAAGAGTCTGACACGCCCTCCCGCTCCACCCAGAGCGGGAGAAGTTATTTGATAATTTCCCACCCAAAAAAAAAAAAAAAAAAAAAAGGCATAAGGATGACATTAAAAGCAAAAAAGTGGTTACAATACCAACTGTTTACTGCAGCTGCCATTTGTCATGCCACCAACGCAATAGAAGTCAAAATCGGTTGAACGGACTGTAAAAAAAGGTTTATTTAAATGTCTAATCTTATTCCAAATGGAGTACTTATAGTCGATTTAAAAAATTGTAACTAATTATAACAGGCTGTGAAAATATTGTCGGTTAATTACCAACTTCAATAAAAAATTATCAATCAAAGCTTTAATAAGTCGGAGGGTGATTTTTTAATATTTTTGTGAAACATTTAATAAAAGTTGAGTAAGTTTATATGTATGACTTTATTAATTACCTACCATATGATTAAGGAATATTTATATTAGTCTCACCCTTAGCATTATCTGCTAAAAAACCAAATCCGTAAGTATATTAAGCTATCCTTTACTGATCTCTACATCCCCCCCCGACCCTTGCTCGAAAACGAGGTGCACGCAGTTGTTGCAGCTGAGCACGTAGCTTTAAATACCCCGCATAATAATCATGATGAAAATATAAATTTGATCCAGCTTGTCCCTTCTTGCTGTCCTCCCATCAGCGATGCCCTAAGCTGTGGTTCGTACCCCACAGGGGGTGCCCTTAGCGAGCATTCGCTTAATTTTAATTTAGAATAAGTTCAAAAAGCTCCTGGCTGGAGGCTCTAAGTGTAGAAGCTTATGGCACCCACAGGAAAATCCGGTTAAGCAGCCAAGACCTTAGTGGTCAGTACTGCGAGATGCCATTTAAAAAAAAAGGTCTCTACATATAATCATTTAAATTTATGGCCAGTGGGAATTCAAACAAAAGTTGTGCCATTGTCGCCCAACGGGCCACCGTTGGGCGACAATGGCACAACTTTTGTAGGAAATGTCTTTTGTTGTTAGGGAATGTTTAAAAATCCATGTCGCTATCCACCAGTGCGCAGTGATGGTGAATGGAAATAATTTAGAAAGTTGTGACGCTGTCCCCCAGTGGTGGACAACGAGAATAATTTTTAAAATTTGTTTCGCTGTCCCCCAGTGGTGGACAACAGGATAATTTCTAAAAGTTGTTTCGCTGTCCCCCAGTGGTGGACAGCGAGAATAATTTCTAAAAGTGTTTTCGCTGTCCCCCAGTGGTGGCCAAACAAGTGGTGGACATCGGGAATAATCGCGATAAAGTGGGTTATTTTAACCCCTCGTATAACAATCTACTATTAGTTAAGCGGAATAGGTTACTAAAAATATCTACGTCTTTTGTATTTTATAAACTATATATTCAAAGTACTCCGAATCCGGGAACAAAGTAATTTAATTTACTTAATTACATCTACCACAAAGGAATGTTTTGTTATAGTCAGGTTTAATTTAAATACAGAGCTCTTATAATTGACCGACTCGACTCGCGGATTCACCCTCGTTTTTAGTTATAATTTGGTTTTTAAACAAAGCATGCAGTGTTTTGTGGAAAAGGCTAGGCAAATTAATTGAGTTGTCCGCGACTTCATCTGCGTGTATTTGGTAGGTATTTCATCAATTTCAATATAAACATCTTGGATGAAAAGTAGATGACTCTGGTTGGTGTGTGTGTGTGTGGGGTAGTGACTTGTTCTTTTTTGTTTTGTGTTCTTTCTTTCCATCATGTTTATCGCAAATAAACGTATTTTCTTCTTTTCTTTATATTATTTCCTTCTCCAGGTCCCGAGGCTCATTGTCATATAGATCGGTTCAATGGTTTAGGCATGAAAAGTTAAAAGAGAGACAGAAAGAGTTTACATTTATAATATTAGTATAGATTAGAATGTGGTTGCGGTACAAGTTTCAAATTGCATGTAATTGAGGCCACTACAAAAATTCACACCTTTTTCCCGTAGGAGAAAGCAGAAATTCCAGAACGTCACCTGCTACGATCCTTATATACTCCTTTTACCTCGTTTACGTTCATACATCCGGTCATATACGCACGCCGGTTGCGAGTAATACGCACCTGACCTTTCTGAAGAACATCATCAATAAAGTCCTTATTTATGTCCTCCTAGGGTGACGCCTTCGGGCGTTTCCACTCACATCTTCCTTGTAAATACCACAACGAAATAATACATCTTTAACTACATATCTTCTACATCTATGTCTGTCTATGTGACCACTTATATCTTCTAAAGTATGCAAAGGATTTTGACGCGGGTTTCACTATAATGTAGAGAATTTATTCGAGAAGGTTTTTGTGTATAAAACATTAATATTTAATTTAGATATAGCACAGAAATCTCGATGTTTTGACATGTCGCCATCTTAACCGTGCGAAGCAGGGGTGGAACGCTAGTACTATAATAACACTGTGTAATCATAACTATTTATAATTAATCTATACTAATACTCGTATTATAAAGAGGTATTTTTTTTTGTTTGTTTGTAGAAAAGAAAAGAAAGAAAAACATTTATTTGGACACAGTTCCTGAAACATAAAATACAAATAACAAAATGAAAAAGTGAAAAAAAAAAAACGTGTGGCACTCGGGGACTGCCGCAGTAAAGCTATTGCATAGCATTTGTAACCTCCATACTTCCTATTTGTCAACGCTACACTTGGGATGATGACGGATGATGACATTTATTTATTTATTTATTTATTTTATTTGGTTCACCAACAATTGTATACACTAGTACAAGCAAATGAAATAGAAGCAACAAAACAGAATAAAGTGTAACAATCACTTATAGGTAAACTCTGCATGCACACAAAATGTTGTAACTTACAAAAAAAAAAAAAATAGAATACTATAATACTATAGAGTTGCACTAAATAGAACTTAATAAAAAAGTTAATTAAACAAAATTAAAATAGATTAATTAAAACAAAACAAAAACAAACCAAAAAGGTTAGGTTAGAACCGTGACCCCTACGAACAAAAACGACTAGAATATGTAGAAAAGAAAATACTTTAGTTACGGTTAGTTACTTGGAGTTCTGAATACTGGAAGGGATTCCTTATACGCCGCGCCACCGGCGTCCAGTATGGGAGCCAGCGGTGCCGCAGAGTATGTAAGGTGCCGCCGGCAGCTGATGTTTATAATCTCGGGTAATGTCATGCCGGTTCCCAATGGCGTTATTTTTGCCGGCACCGGCAGCGGAGGCACTCTCAATATAATGTTATAAATGCGATGGGAATGCGCGGATTTGAATGCAATTTGGCACATGGGTAGCCCATGACCTGGGTTAGGACAAAATATACTTTTTAACCCGATATTCCCACAGGGGATTGAGACTCATGTGGGTGTAACCGCGGGGCGCAGCTTGTTAGGTAATATTGTTAACTAAAGTTCTCGAGTAAGGTCGTAAATTACTATTCAAAAGCCCTTAAATTTGGTCTATACTTACTGCAATGTCAGTTTAGTCCCTCTCAACGTATTTACAATTAACTTCAACTCTGATTAATATATATCTACTAAATTATAAATGGCTTTCCACTGGAAGGCTTTTCTTGAATGTAGGTACTTACTGCGGAGATTTTGATATGACAATGTCTAAAATATTGCGAACGTTAATAATAATTTCATGGAGCAGATTTTCAGTTATTTTAATAACAGTTTGTAGAGAATAATATTTACAAAGTGTTATTAACTAAAATGTTATTAAGGGAATCGTTCGTCTACTCATTAACATAACATAACATGAGGTATGTTATGTTATGTGAATTAGTAGACAAGTTTTGTATAACAAGTACATAAAATTTTCACTGTTGGGCACCCCAACAGCTAATATGCATGTTATTTAGTTTATATATTTAGTTTTTATATATATAATAAGTAATTAGTGAAATAGACGATCATAAATAACGAAACAAAAAAAAAAATTGCCATTTTCATACTCCGAGAGTTATTTATTCACGCCTAAAGATGCGTTAAAATTAGTGTTGAAATATGGACGTTTCAACGCTCATAAATTTCAAAAAATATATATTATTTTGTTTCCGTACAGATAATGACGAGACAAGTAGCTATAATTTAAATTAATTAATGTACCTACACTGTCAAACAGTGGAGTAAACTCCATACGACGTCAGTATGGAAGAATGACTAACCAGGGTACCCTTAAGAGCGGCCAACCCGTCATACTTTTCATACAAACGCTCGTACGTGATTATGGCGTTGTAACACATCTTTCTTTAATTCTTTTAAACTAATGGGTATTTTGTGCACTATATCTAGGTTTCTATGAAATCAAAAAATAAAAATTTGGCGAAACAAATTCAATATAAACTTCCAAAAATCTGCTTTTTTGCACAAATTTTACCTCAACTTTGACCGGTCATAAAGTACTTATAAATTGTAAAAGTAAAGAAAACATCGTTATAGAAACCTTGCACATGTAATGGAGATTCTAAATGATAAAAAAAAAATTACAAACTTGTAAGGCGTATTCAAAAACACGTATTTCCTGAAACCAGTTATTTTTCGTACAATGTTATCGCGTTCTCACTTGCTTGTTAGCAGTTCTCACTTGCGCTGGATGAAACAACAAGCTTTTCGACCATGCTCGCGTTGACGATAGACGGATCGGTAAGGGCCCTCTTAAAGGGGCATTGTATTCATCTTTATGAATACAGATAGTGCCATCCACGAAGACGCGTCCCAATTCGCGATTACTGTACTGTAAGCTGTACTCTAATACGGAGCGGAGCGGAGTCGGGCGCGTCTTCGTGGATGGCACTATCTATAACTTTTACTATAGGAACAACAACGAAATCTCGATTTTTTTTTGTTGTTTACTGCAATTCGCAATAGAAATGTTCATTAACTAACTAACTTTGTCGTCTTCTATATGAGTTCGAAATGAATAGAGCTGTGTGACGTCACATTTTGCTACTTGGATTTCGCATGTTCGAATTTTGATTATACCTAATCGAACATGTCATGTTACAATTTCACGTAGCGTTAGGCCGCGTCCTTTTTAAATGCGATCGTCGCGCTTCCCAAAGTCACTTTTTGTTCGGTGAACTTGAACGCGTTTTCGCGCCGCCAGATGGAGCTTTCTGGTTATCCGAACAAAAAGTGACATATGGACGCGAAGATCGCGAATTAGCGCGACTGTCGCTTTTAAATAGGATGCGGGGGGTTATGCGATCATAAATGAATAAAGCAGATTTTTCGCGACATCTTAGGCGATTAACATACGGCACCGCGCACCGCCGCGGAAGTGAGAGGTGAGAGCACCCTCGACCGCGCGGTCGGGCGGTGTACGTGTGTTAGGCATCAACGGATTTATTAGAGCTCAATGCGACATGAGATCCGCTTCACCGCCTACCGCGGCGGTACGCGGTGCCGTGTGTTAATCGCCTTAGCTCTTTAAATTGAAAAGTTTGTTCTATTTTTTTAATGTTTTTTGTTTTAATTTCCAGCTCAGCTGCGTTCCAGGCGGAAAGCAGCCAAGATGTTAGTGGCAGTGGTCATCATGTTCGCAGTATGCTACTTCCCGGTCCACCTTCTTTCAGTACTCAGGTAAGAAACAAAGAAAGAATTATTTAATAGGAGGTAAGTACAGTAAATCGCACGTCTGTAGAACTACGAAAACCGCCCTTCCACTGCACAGAGCACGGAAACGCCTCTGGGGCCATCCGTCCTGATTTGTCCAGACATGTCCGGACTTCTAGACTTTTGTCTGGACTTTGTCCGGATTTTATGGCTCACATGGAATACGAGTAACAAAACTTATTTAGATAATACCAAATAAGTCTTCAGTTTATGTTTTCCTAAAGGCTCGTGCAGACCTGCGCGACCCGTGTGGCGCCCGCGATATCGCGATGGTCTGTACGAGCCTTGAATCGTCCGTTGGTCCCGACTTTCAATCGTGGATCTTTTACAGTCGTTACGAGTCATCAGAAGCCTGAAAGTCTGACAGCCAGTCTTACCAAGATAAATATAAAAATCATTTATTTGTCCAAAACATGAGTATACACACACATGGCATGCAAGATGTTACAATTAAATTATATCACAGTCATATTTTGCCTTAGCGGCGTACAAATATAAGTAGGTAGGTTATTACATTTAATCAATTAATTATAAACTTATCCATTTTTATTAACAGTCCAAATTAGAATTTAAAAATTAAAATGTACTACAAAATAATGTCAACAACTCTTAATTTTATAATAAAATTGGTAAATTTAATGTCAAAGTAATTAGAAATAACACAATTACAAGAATTAGATTTATTTATCGTTCAGAAATTCGTCAGTGCTGTAATAGGTTTTCTCTAACAGAAGGCTTTTCAACCTACTTCTTAATTTTTCCGTTGGATATTCCCTCCAAGATTATGGCAACGTATTATAAAGGATTGGTTGGACCCAGTATTGATTGTGGAGGTCAGATAGGCAGTCGCTCCATGTAAAATACGGTACCTATTCAGCTGCATCTGGTTAGACTGGAAGCCAACCCCAGCATAGTTGGGAAAAGGTTAGGCAGACTGACCAAATAAGTCTTTAATATTTATTAACTTCTCATTTATCTAAAAACAAAATTAATCTTCTTTAACAATCAACTTAACGAGATCAAAAAATAATTGGATTTTGTCACAAAAATGTCCCGACTTTTATTAAAATGTCAGATTTTTTGTCAGGCCTTTTCAAATTTCTAAATGGTAAAACATAGCTTCAACCTCTCTTAATGGTAAACATGCCTCGTAAGCTGCTCTCTCATCCAAGTTTGATGACATCTTTTGTACACCCGATACAAAATATAGATGGTCCCAAGAAACAATATCGTGCATACGTCAGCGCCAGCGCTTGACGTAAATTGATGTAATTTTAGTTGGCAAGTTTTTAATCACGTCTAAACTTGTATGGAGTAGTGACAGGCGCTGATTAATTTGACAGGACTAAACTAAAATTTATCTTCTGTCCTTTTCTTAATGAAATAGAAAGAAAAAGATGCACTGAACTTAAATTTAGTTTAGTTTGTGAACAAGGGAATCGGCACCAATGAAACATCTCGAATGCTGGTTAGATACTGCGTATATTTGGTCCATTCAATGACAATATAAACACACACATACTTACTGTAACATGCTTACATACTACACCACAACTTCACTAGGTAGATAATAGGTAATACGAGCTGGTATCCGTTCCACGTCAATTCGCGTATTTTGCGTACGGTTGGGAAAATCGGTTATTCGATTCATCCTATCTCCTCAAGGAACGCCAGCAACGCCTTGGTGTCACTGACAACCTCACTAAGGGTACTTGGGTAACCGAAGTACTTTGCCCTGTATGTGGCGACCACCGGGCAGTTTAGAAGCACATAAGCTGCTGTCTCGTCGATTTCCATGCAGGCCCTGCACAGCAGACTGTCTGTGACTCCCATGACAAAGAGGTGTTTATTAAATGACCCGTGGCCAGTTATAGCTGCTGTAATTGTAAGCAGCTGCTGTTTAGTTACGTGTTAGTTTAGTTAGTGCACGTCACATTAGTATCAACATGTGTTTATTAAATCTTATTTTAGTTTAATGCACGTCACTATTTACTAAAAAGAAAGCATATTATAAAAAAAAAAATACCGACTTCCAAAAAAACACTACAAAGTGAAAAATAACTTTAATTTCGGAAGTCGGTGTTTTGGGTTTTGTGTTTTCGTTTTTTGCCACCGACTTCCGAAATTAAAGTTATTTTTCACTTTGTAGTGTTTTTTTTGGAAGTCGGTAGTTTTTTTTTTTGTAAAAAGTTTTTATTTTTCACTTTTTAGTTGTGGTACCTACCCCACACTCATTCGAATACCACTATCTACTACCAGTGTCAGGAACTTATCATATCATCTACATAGTGGGAAAAAAATACGTATTTTGTAGTGGGAGCATACCCTTTCAAACAAAAAAAGAATTTTCAAAATCGGTCCACAAATGACGGAGAAATCGGTGGACATACATAAAAAAAAAAAAAAAAAACATACGCGTCGAACATATAACCTCCTCCTTTTTGGAAGTCTGTTAAAAATTAAAGACAACGTTGAAGACAAGGAAGTTTGGCAATAGTTCCTTCTGCACATGTGGCTTCCCTGGTACCTCATTAACGGCATAAATAAGTAAGAGTCTATTAACTGCTCCCAAATTACCATGTTTATTTTAATCTTTAATTTTTATTTTTAACATTCGTGCTTGACATATTTATTCTATTATTTGACATTATATACCTACGATTTAATTTCAACTCTTTATTAGTGACTTTTGTGGACATGATAATTATTCAGATTGATTATAGTTGTAATAGCAATCATATAATTGCGTTTTATTAAAATAGGTTTTTAGTTTTATTAATTTATTTATCTTTTGTATAGATTCTTTTCTATTTTGTGAATGTGAGAACGCTGTAGGATTAAGGCTCATTCAAACAGGCGCGAAAAGCGACGCGACACAAAGACACCGCTCGTCGCGCGACGAGCGGTGTCTTTGTGTCGCGTCGCGTGTCGCGCTGGTCTGCACGAGCCTTTAGTGGATTGTAGACCTGTAGACCATTTTCTATTTTGTTAAGTACTTAGTACTTATTGAAAGACCTACACTGTAACGTACTTATTGAACACTGTTTTCTATTTTGTTAAGTACTTAGTACTTATTGAAAGACCTACACCTAGTAACACTGTTATTTGAAAGTATTGTTAAAGCCAATTATTTTTAAAAGAGTAACCGTGGAGTTTCTTGCCAGTTCTTCTCCATAGGAAACGACCAATTGGAACCGTGCACCTAGCTTCTGACGTTTCATAAGTGCCCATGTAGGTTTATGTGAAATAAAATATTTTGAATTTACTAATAGAAACTGACAGCCCGTGACAATTCTAACAATACCCTGTGACAGCTAGCTACAGCTTTGGTATCCTAGAAAAGCGGTTCTGTCTTATTACAACAGCCGTCGTGAAAATCTTTAATTTTCACTATATTTGACATTATAGTGTTAAGAAAATACTCTTTTCTTGCTAATACTTTTAATCCACACCACTGTACTATTTCACAATCATACGACGACTCACTATGCATTCCATTTTACCATTTAAAATGACTTTTGCTCCACCCAGAAATAACGATAATATCATAACCGTCATTTCTAAGTGTTGCCAAAGTAAAACAATACATTCAGTTGCCATAATGAAAATACAATTAAGAAAATAGAAGTTTCTTATAATATTAATAATTTGTACTTTGACAGTGTTGCCACAGTAGATATTATAAATCGATATTAAAGTAATACATTCTTTAAATTATCAAATAAATCACGACAATAGTAAGTCAAAAACCGCTCTGCATTTGAACATTCATTATTGTGTGACCGTTCACTGCTCATTTAGAGTCTACAATACCTCAAATTACTTGGCATGATCCTGCGTTATATCAAAAAAGCTGCCGCATTAATTTTTAAATAAACATAATACGGTCAAGTTGAGGATTAATGTTTTAAGTAAGTACTTTGTTTGACGAAAAAACACGATTCCATTAAATTTTCTCGACAGCAATAAATTACAAAGTTTCCTCCAAACCGAACAATAAACCGCCAGTATTGAAAAAAAAGCTTCAAAGTAGATCATGAAACTTTGCATAGTAACTGAACTAAATATAAAGCAGACGTTATGTTTTTTTTATATTTTTTATTAGGTACTATTATTTTCACCGTAAAATCAGTCTCGCTCTAAGTCAGTTCGCGAGCAAGATGATACGATAGTGCGCGAGCGAGATAAAAAGTGAATTTGAAATGGGGCATTATGGACTCTTAAGAGCTTTTATTCTGAAAGTGGGCAACGTCGCAAATAAATGTCACATATTTCGCTGTTTTAATCAATTTGGCAATAGTACTGTATGGAAATAAGAAACTTGGCTAACTAGCGAACTAGAATATTGATTATGAAATTCGATAAATAATATCGTATCGTCGTTGTGTCGTGTTTCGTATCGTAAAAATTAAAATTTCAATGTTATAATTGCAATTCATTATTAATGTTTTAGTTAGCTAGTTAGCCATATTTCTTATTGCCATAGAGTAATATTGCCAAATTAATCAAAACAGGTAAATTTTTGACAGCTATTTGCGACGTTGCCAACTTTTATGGTTAATGGTCTTTTAACGCTCAGCAGCGTAAAATGCGGATACGAACATTATTCGTAAAGGCGTCTCTAGTCACTGCTTGCGCGGTGATTTGGTGCTAAGTATTCCACTGCTACAAAACCAAAGCGTTGTCAATTTCAATTTTTTTTTTTATGGCACCGCGCTTTTCAACCTAGGAGCTTGTCGGCTACTTAACCGAACTTTCCTGTGGCTGCTTCAATAAATTAAGGCCTCCGGCCAGGGCATAAAGCTTAAAAACTAAGGAACTAAACGCTAAGGGCACCCCCTGTGGGGCACGGACCTCGGCTTAGGGCGTCGCTGGGGGAGGACAGCAAGGGACTGGCTGGATCGGATTAATGTCAATTTCACATTGTTACCAGTGACCTTTCCTTTTTTCCTTTAATTTTTTTTTTTCATTTTCATCTTATTTCCAACAATTTGAATATAGAATGACATCTCGAAAAGATGACAAGCGCCAGCTTTGTGAGAAGGGAATGTCTCTAAAACCACTTGATCTTTTTGTTCCGCGGCCATAAGCTCACGATTTCTTAGGCTGCGTTCACAGATTCGATTCGATTCGAATTTAATAGTTAGTCCCTCGTCTTAACGTAATTATTTATCGATGTAAAGTACACGTGCATGCTCAGTGCCCGAATAGCTATTGCGTAGTACACGCGTCGCAATCGCACAGCGCCTGCGCCGCTTCCACCCTCCCGGGACTTCGAAAAATACAATTTGAGATCTATTAATGTGTCATAAGACTTAAATTATGTACCTACAACATATTTCAAAGCGAGTTAGACGCGCGTGGCGTGCGCGTGTCGTCTGAACAGGTCCTCAAGGATGTGGGTAGAAAGTAAGGAACATCACATGTTATAATCCTTACATACTCTTTTTGCTTCTAAATATTCATAAATTATAAGAAACTAGCGACCCACCACTGCTTTGCAAGGTTTTTATCATCGTGATTTCTTTAAGATTTCTTCCTCGTTTGTCTAGTGGTCGCAATCGCTACTGCTGAGCATGAGGTCCTGGGTTCGATTCCCAGGTCGGGTAAAGTGTCATTGGGCTTTTCCATGTGAAATTTCTAAGTAGCAACCCGGAGTTTGTGCCCGATGGTAGCAATAGACTCGCCCCCTATTACATGGGACTTAAACATAACTGGCAAAATGTGGGTGTACAAAGGTACACCTTTACCTAATCCTTCGAGGAAACAAGGCGTAATGTTATGTGAAAGATAGGTAATTGATTCAGGCGTGACCTTGCGGAAATCCATTATAAAATACAATAGACGTAGATATATTTAGTAACCAGTTCCGCTTAACTATTCCTTAAGAGTCATAAATGACCCCGTAAGAAATCGACACGCGTTTCACCTCACAACGAGGCATCCTCAGGATGACGATTGACTTGTCGCGAACCCGAACACGACGTGTTGCCACGCCGAGCGCCGGACGCAGACTCTCTGCGTCCTATGACTCTTGAGGAATAGTTAAGCGGAATAGGTTACTAAAATATGTCTACGTTTATTTTATTTTATGTTATGTTAAATAAATAGAATGTATAAAAAATACATATTATGAAAAATTGCTTACGTCAACCCTCGTAATGTTTGTCCCTCAACTGGGATCCTACTTTAATATAAAAAAATTGGTGCAGATATTTTCAGAACCGTCCGTGCCCTCAGTGTTTGGGGTTCGCCATTAATCTGGTTGAAGAGGTCAGACGTGAACGTGAACTAATGACATGCGACTGCTTTTGGTTATACTAAAAGCGGCTGGCTTTTACTGTAACCTAACCTAGATTTGAAAAGGCTTGACAAACGAGTGGGTAGTGCTTACGATATTTCAATCAAATAGATAAATGTATTTTCTTTTGTTTTCTTACAAACTGGGGCAAAGTCTGCTATGTTTTTTTCAAATATGGAGAAGAGCCGGCAAGAAACTCCACGGTTACTCGTTTATCATCACTATTCTCATGCTCTTATCCCAAATTATCTGTCGTCGGCGCAACATGTTTTTTTCTCACATACTTCTCTATTAGTTGTCATCTTGGAGATCATGGTCTAGCCTTATCATCTCACACCTACACATCACACGCGTACACACTAACACACCTACACACCATACGCGCACACATTAACACACCTGCACACCACACGCGCACACACTACTAACACACCCATTACATACCTCATCTTTGATTGTTTAACTTTTTATTTTTGATTGTTATTATTTTTTATTGTGGCTTAGTTTAACTCTGGTCGCCAAGATACAGGCGGCGCCTAGTTTGGAGACCGCTGTAAAGATCAAATGAATATTGCTAACAATTACAGACCGACATTAAGGTAATAACTGTAACGGTTAAGCTACGCTTGCTGGGATTGGTGACCCTTTTTACATACCGAGACTCCTCCGTGCCTCGGAAAGCACGTTAAGCCGTTGGTCCTGTTGGTTCTTGGATCTTTGACAGTAGTTACGGGTTGGCAGAAGTCCGAAAGTCTGACAACCAGTCTTATCAAGGGGTATCTATTACCCAGTTGTAGAGGTCAGATAGGCAGTCGCTCCATGTAAAATACTGCTATTCAGCTGCATCTGGAAGCCGACCCCAACATAGTTGGGAAAAGGCTAGGCAGATTGATTGAACTGTAACATTGGTTCAATAAAAAAATATTTATTAATGTTTCTTTGGTCTTCCACATTGATTCTCAAAACTTCACTACATTTTCCTCTTTTTTGAAGACCAGTATAAATAAATTGGCCTAGGGATCACCCACTACGCTTCGGAGAAATACCACACAATATTCTGTCATCTTAGTAAACAAGGATACAAGATACAAGAGATTTTGTATGAGAATAAATTATCTGTCGACCATGTTTGTTTTATATGACTACTAGCTTCTGCCCGCGACTTCGTCAACGTGGAATAGTTATTTTGGGCGTATTTATTTGGATAAGGATTAATATCATGTTTATAAAAACACCTTCGCAAATAATGCATTATTTTAAAACAAATTTGGTTGGCATAAAAAAGTTTATAGTGAGCCAAGCTTAAAAGATAGACGTATGCTGTCACGGACTTTTTTTTAGAACTTTTAAGGGAAACAATTCTGTCAAACATGATTTTTGCGAAACTTTAACCGTTTACGCAGCGCACGCAGCGGAAGCTAAAGGAAAAAAAAAACCCCGATTTTAATACATTCTTCGTCGGTGCTCCGCTCCTATTGGTTTTAACGTGATGATATAAATAGCCTATAGCCTTTCTCAATAAATGGGCTATCTAAAACTGAAATTATTTTTCATTTCGGACCAGTAGTTCCTGAGATTAGCGCGTTCAAGCAAACAAACAAACAAACTCTTCAGCCTTATATATTAGTACCTATAGATATGTTTACTGTGAGATTACATTTTTCGCGTCTACGGTTTTGTCAATATTATGTAACTTGTAGTTTGGTGTCAAACAATTTTGTCATCTTGGATTGATTATTTCTATTAGTAATATTGTTCGTGACGTCCGGTTACTAATATGTTACGGTCATCAAATCTATAAACAGCTTTTTGTATGTCTTTGTGACCACTTCGTCATCATTATAATCAGCCTATAATGTTCCCACTGCTGGGACACAAGCCTCCTCTCTGCGAGACGGAGCGGGCCGTAATCCACCACGCGGGCCCAGTGCGGGTTGGTAGATGTCATGTCATGACCGCTTAGTTCCTTTAAACTTCACAATAGATTTTAATGGTTTTCACCATCATTTAGAGAATTTATTTCAAAAGGTTTATACATATAAGACATTTTAAAATTTTACTAAGATATAGCACAGAAATCTTCGATGTTTTGACATTGAGAAGTTCCCTCCATTGTCTTTCGGCTCCATCATTAGATCGACTCCATCCCTTCATTTAATATTAGTGCTTTGAAATACTTAATGAAAAAATTTACAAACGCACTAGTCGCCACTACGATTTTCGAAGGTTCCCCTCGATTTATCTGGGATAAAAAAGTCGGTTAAAAATACAAAAAAACTATACACATAAATGCGAAATGCAATCCCGTCCAAAACTAAATTGGAAATAACTTTAAAAAATTTAACGACTGGTGATTTGTTTTAATGACTTTAGATACACACACATCGTTTAGTTAGATTGTTTACAGACTCTGGCATGCCTGTAGCTGTCGCGTGCGTTCACACGTGCCGGTTCTGCAGCCCCCGCGTCCGGTCCCTCATACGAGGGTGACACTGAAAGTTCTTAGAAAATAAAAAACTGAACAAACTAGCAAGTTATTAGTTTTATTATATCTTTTCAAAATAGTGTCCTTTTACATCAATACATCGCTGCATCCGATGGAACCACTGAGAAAAGCACTTTACCCACTCGTCCTTAGGGGTCTCTTCGACGGCATTTTGAAACGCAGCCACTGCTTCCTCGGCGTCCATAAAACGATTTCCTCGATTTTTTTTTTATTTTCGGATATAAATAAAAATCGCAAGGTGCGAGGTCGGGGCTATAGGGCGGGTGACCCAGTTATTCCACGTCTGACGTCACCAAGTAATCGATTGTTTGCTTGGCGGTGTGCAACGAGGCGTTGTCCTGGTGAAGAAGGATCCTACTGCGAGGTCGTTTCTCCCGAACTTTTTCCAAGACAAGTGGCAAACAGTTGTTATTGTACCACTCTGCAGTAACTGTTTTTCGATCCTCTAAAACAATTGTTGCGTCATGACCTGTCCTTCCGAAGAACGAGGCCACCATCTTTTTTCCTACGCTTCGACCTCTCTTCACTTTAGTTGGCAACTCCTCGGAAGGAAACACCCAGACAGCAGTCTGTCTCTTAGTTTCAGGATCATAACAATAAATACAGCTTTCGTCACTAGTAAATATGTCGAACACAGCATTTGAGTCACCTCCGTTAAATCTTTCACGACACCAATCAACATGACGGAGTTTTTGGGCCTCTGTCAAATCATGAGGTATCCACCGGGCACAAAGCTTCCTGACCGCTAAATGTTCATGGAGGATTTTGTGCACTTGACTCATACCAATACCTAAGATTGTCCGAATCTGCTGATAAGTCACTCTTTTGTCAGTCTCTATGATACGCCGCGCAACACTGATGTTATTTTCAGTCGTTGTCGTAGAAAGCCATCCCTCATGCAGATCATCGGTGAGATTAGTGCGACCACGTTTAAACTCATTAAACTAGTTGTAAACAGTGGCACGAGACGGGGCTTATCGTTAAAGGCCAATCGAAGTCTATCATAACTTTTTTGTTGACTTAAATGACATCGAAAGTTATAAAAAATCATTGTACGAAAATTTTCTCGCGTTAAATTCATGCTGACGTGACACAGACAATTTTCAATTTGCCGCCAAATCGTAAATAAAATGACAAATGAATAAAAAACATATTGGCAAAGAGTTCCATTTTCAAAATTTTTCCTTTTTTTTTTTATTAAGTATATCGTGTACAAGTGGCCAGTTCTTAAAACGTTCAGTGTCGCCCTCGTATTGCATGCCAGTAAATCAAATGTTCTGCAATCTACTTGCTTGTCAGGAACAGGCAAGCCAGTTAACGTATACACATGAAATTACCTGGCATGTGCAAGGAACTGGTATGCAAGTATGCCAGCTACAGGCACAATGTGTATTTTCGCCTCAAGGCTGCCTGAGTGGAGCGGAGCTGTGCAAATTTTTGCACAGCTCCGCTCCACTCAGGCAGTCAAACCAACGGAATTGCATAAAATCTCCGCTCCGCTTCAGTGGATAGGGATTTGCGAACTAGTTTAAAAATTCATACAAAACCGGGAAGCGTAGTGGAGAAGCGGAGCGGAGAAGCGGAGCGGGAAAGCGGAGAGGGGATGCGGAAAATTACTCAAATTACTCGTTGCGTGAACTCGGCCTAGCTCCGCACAGTCCGCAATTCCGCTCTGCTGCCTCGCTACGCACAGTCCGTAACTCCGCTCCGCTGCCTCGCTCCGCAGCGATGGACAGATACTATCCGCAACTCCGCTCCGCTCCACTGCCTTGCTCCGCTTCAATGGACAGACTTCTTAAGGGGACGATAACCGACTTTTAATGATTTTATACTGAAGATGACGTCTAAACGAGTAGTGTTAGTGATTTGGAAAAAATATAATTATGTTAAATTAGAGCATTTTTTTAATATTTTAATATAGGCATATTTTGATTATATTTATATTACATAGAGAAATTAATTTGTAAAGTTATGTCTAACGCAGATAAAAAACTGAGAATGACCCAAAATCTATCAAGCGTATTTTTCTGAAAACTTCACCATTTTAAAGATAATTCAATTATTGATCTTTTAGTATACGTGTTATATTAAAATACTTTTTTTTACGTGTAATAAATTAATAATGCGTCTAATTTGGGACAGCGCTCCTTGATGGGCGAGTCCTATTACTGGCTGGACGTACGACGCGCTGCGTGAGGCTAACCATTCAAGGTCACTGTCATATATCTGCGTCTTAATAATTATATAATAATAATAAATAAATTCATTTATTTCAGGTAAAAATAACACCCATAGACACACACAAATTAATAAATAAGATCAATAACATAAAATAAAATAAAATCCAAGATCAAATTAAAACAAAATAAAATAAAATGACAATAAATTATGTTAAATCGAAAATAATTTAAAATAAACAATGAAAACAAAATAAATCAAATTAAATTAAATCAAATAGTATCAGAAATAAATACATATTACATACATAACAAGCACAGACAAAAACGAACACTCACACAGTAACAATATGTCTGCTGCAGCATTGCCGGATGTAAGGGCAATCCAGTCTGTTGGTATAAAAAAGTAAAATTTGAGTTTGTATGTTGCGGGTGATTTCAAAACGACTGATCCGTTTTCCTTTTTTTTTTTTCACCGAGTCATAGTTATTATTTTATGTTAAAACAAGAAATTTCAAGCAGACGAAGTTGCGGGTAGAAGCTAGTTATTTATAAATGGGTATAAAATATCAAAGTGGTTTTTGTTCTTCTACAAGGCCTTTACGCTATTTTATTAGATATTAGATCCCAAGTAGGATCGGCTGCTAAAGTAACCAGATGCGACTGATGGATCGACTGTCATGTGGCACATAAGACCCAACTACCCAATTACTGGGAAAATCCTGAGTTTAGGTCAATCGAATTTCACTCAGACATCCCCCTCTCTGATTGCCTCGTTGATATTATACAATGAAACTAAACGAAATGAAATTGTTTATGACTAAGTATTGTATTTATTTTATTTTTGATTTGTTATTTTACTATATTATGCTGCACCGGTTGACGTCATCACGTCAGCGCCGGCTGTCGCTGAAAACCAGCGCTGGGGCTCTGTCTCGCATGGGGTCGCAGCATTATGCTGAGCGATGGCCGTTTTGCGTGGATGTGACGCATATTTTCCCCCAATTTGTTTTTTACGTGTTTTTTTTAATCTCTTTGCGTCATGTTTACCGCAAATAAACGAATTTTTCTTTCTTTCCATTCTGTAAATAGGGTATTGGAATCACTTTTACACATCATATTAAAAAATATTAAAAATAAGCTAGATGAGGTCGGCGTTTCCTGTTTGACTACTCTGAGAAGAAAGGCCGAAACAAACTCAGAGGTCGCAGTCTCTTTTGAAGTCCAGACATAATCTTGGTCAGGCCATATGAGGACCATGTAGATTAGTGGTCTTTTGAGGAAAGAATCACACAGATTTGAGTTGACTTTTCCAATCAGTGCAAGCATTTGTCAGTAATCGTGGAGCTGAACTCAGATTATAGCGTAAAGTCCTGAGTTCCACCCCCAAAACTGTTACTAGCAGTGATGTAACCGTTTGACTGCCCAGTCATAGGTCTCGAGTTCGAACCCAAGGCACGCACCTCTGATTTTTCGGATTCATATGTGTATTGTATAATTATCACTTGCTTCAAAAACGGTGAAGGAAAACATCGTGAGGAAACCGGCATACCTGAGAGATATTTCTCTACGGCATGTGAAGCCAAGTTAGAGGCTTATGGACGGCTTTATAACTCTGACACCAGGTTAGTCACTAACTACACGAAAAGAAGAACTATAATTTGGTTTTTCCGTTGGGGATTTCCCAGTAGCAGCCCGGAGTCTAAATTTGTGCCCGGTGGATGGCAATAGGCTTGTCCCCTATTACATGGGACTTAAACATAACTGGTGAAATGTGGGTGTACTATAGGTACACCTCTGCCTAACTCTTAGGAGAATACTGGCTTGATGTTATGTAATATTAATGTTATATTTTACTAGCTACGCCCCGCGGTTTTTCCCTAATAACCCGTATAAGTCTCGTTCCCATGGGATTATAAGGATAATAAGTATTCTAAAACCTAACCCAAGTAATGGTCTACCTATCCACATTTTATCCAAATCTAAATCTAAATTTTGTTACAAAAACTGCAAAGTCAAGTACACGTTGGGCGAGCGGCAAATACAGGCAAATCAAACGGCAAATATACGCAAAAAAGCCTAGTATACGTCGCTAGGCCAACGTAAAATATCCGCAAATCAAACGGCAAATCACGCCAAAAGGCCCAGTATACGTTGGCCGAGCGACGGGCTCGCCAAACGTGTACTGGGGTCTTTAAAATTTGGGGCGCGCTTTGTGTTTTTAATTGAATGAATGAACCTTAATAAAAGTATAGAATAATCTTTATTCAAGTATCGTATGACTTACAAATGATTAATAAAAACACTTGCAAATATATTACAAAAAACTGACACAAATAGTAGTGGATCACCACTGTGACAACCCATGTGAGATGGCACAACAGCAACCCACAAAAATACAGTCTAGGCGACTTGAAAACCTCTTTATTCCTTAATTAAAAAGTAAATAAAGTATAACAAAAAAAAGGAAATAATAAATTAATTATGGACCCCTCTTTGGGTAGGTAAAGGTCACCTTCCTTTAAAAAGAGTGTCCTGTGATACTGTGTGTGTGTCTTGCCAGAAAGGAAGGTGAAAAGAGTGGCAATTATTTTCTGTCCTGTGCTACTGCGGGCCAATTCTAACCCGCTACTTTTAATGAACCTTTCTGTCATAAAAAATCATAAAGAAAAAAAAAACTTTCGGTTTGGATGGAATAGTTAATTAATACAAAAGAGGTCGAAGATTCTTTTGTTTGAGCAACTAGAAGCTTGTTTTACGTAGAGCGAGACTGGCATTGTTGCTGCTTTCGTAAATAATTATATTTGTTACTGTTCAGTTTCTAGTACAATGAAGAAATAATTATAGAAGGCATTGTTTTGTTAACGTTTTTTTAAGTGAAAACTTCTTTAGGCGCGTTGGGCATTTTTGAGATGTAAAAAAACAATTGAAGTCGCGACACCGTTACCGACACCTCATTTTTGTAAACTTGATTGTGCTCTTTATTGTGACATTGATCCGTGACGTAATTAATATATAATTACGTCACGGATCAATGTTCTATGCAATTATTTTTACTTTAAAGATTTTGGAAGATTTTTTTTGTACTTAAACGCGATTGTGCTCTTTATTTATATTACGTTACGGAGCAATGTTCTATACAAGTATTTTTCTTCCACCAAGGCGATCTTGTTCAAGTTTTCACTTCGGTCGGCACCCCCGGAGTGCCACTTTTCGGAGGTACATTGCAAAATAAAATAAAAAAGTTTTGGAAACTGTAGGTACCGTGTAACATATCAAATGAAAGGGCTTGTTGGGAGGACCTCATTTTTTTATAACTTTGAAATAAATACTTTTAAAAATATTTAAGAAAATAGATGAAAATTGACCATTGACCAAATACAAAAATGTTGAAAAAAATACAGAAAATAGTTCTATACTTACAGAAGAACCTTTATGAAGTCCAAACCTTATTAAAAAAAACCTTATTTCAAATAACATGATAAATCTCAATATTATGCGTACAAACTTACATTTGCAGTTGGAATGTATGGGAGAACAAGTTTTTCAACAACAATGTTAAGTTTGTCCTTGGGATAAATCATAGATATAAGCTGTTTTTTATATTTCTATGGGATAAATTCATCCCAACTGCGGAACTCTTTTTTTGTTCGTGGTCCGATACGCTCATGGCCGGTATTTTTAACCGACTTCCAAAAAGGAGGAGGTTATATGTTCGACGCGTATGTTTGTTTTTTTTTTTTTTTTTTTTTTTTTTTTATGTATGTCCACCGATTTCTCCGTCATTTGTTGACCGATTTTGAAAATTCTTTTTTTGTTTGAAAGGGTATGCTCCCGAATTGGTCCCATATAAATTTTATTAACTTTGCTTGGGTGGTTTTTGAGTTAGCTACAAAATACGTATTTTTTTCCCACTTAGTACGTAGATGATATGATAAGTTCCTGTCACTGGTAGCAGGTAGTGGTATTCGAATGTGTGTGGGGTAGGTGCCACAACTAAAAAGTGAAAAATAAAAACTTTTTACAAAAAAAAACAACCGACTTCCAAAAAAAAAAACACTACAAAGTGAAAAATAACTTTAATTTCGGAAGTCGGTGGCAAAAAACGAAAACACAAAACCCAAGACACCGACTTCCGAAATTAAAGTTATTTTTCACTTTGTAGTGTTTTTTTTTTTGGAAGTCGGTTGTTTTTTTTTGTAAAAAGTTTTTATTTACTACAAAGTCATTGCTCGTTGGTTAATTTTTCGCAAAATCCCTTACCTAAAGTATTTTATATTGTTCCCTTATTTTGGAAAGTCTTTTTTCCGTCTCATAAGATTGTTCAGATATTTGCACTTTCCTTTACTGACAAAGGTAACGTAAAATTCACTGGCATTCAAAGTTATGTAAACTTGTTTTTAGAATTCTTTGAAGTAAGTCAGTAATCCGATGACAATACAAACAAGACTTTTAAAACTTTTAACGATGTCGGCAGAGCTTGTGTGGTAGAGTTGACCGAAAACTGTTTTCTTTTCGACCGAAAACAAAAACGGAATTCGGCCTGGTTTGCATGTTTGGTCGAAAATAGGAAACGAAAATATACTTTTTGTGTATCGATGGGTTTTTGTTTGGTTTGGTAAAAGACACACTTTTAATCTTTTAAACTTTAATGACACGATTTACTTTATACTTTGCACAAAGATCAGAAATCAGATTCGATAAAGCGATTTTTCTGCGTTTTCTCAGTTAATGAGCTTTTGTTATAACTAGATTTTCTGTGAATAAATAAATTGTTAGTATTGATTTGCCAGAACAAATTCTTAATAATATATTTTTCGCCCGAAAACGAAACTGATCTTGCCAAAGAGAATACACAATTTGCCAAAGTACGTACATAACACGTGCAATGTGGTGCTAAGTAACGTTTATCAATCGACCTAAAGACAGAAAAGCTTGTAAGAGAATTAGAGAAGTACCTACGAAATCCGATCTATCTGTCCGAGTGTAGCTATTTATGCCCAAACTTGTGACAAATCCGTGTTCGTTAAACTTAAGAGGGCGCCCAATGGTCCACAAGTGCCACTCCAAAAATATTATCTCGTAACTGAGAAGAAATTATGAATAACGGCTAGTAAGGACCCTCGATTAGTGTGTCTAGAATTTTCTAATACCTTTTATATAGTTTCATATTGAGACACGACGCAACAATTCGATCTAAAGAAAAGCGGCCACATTCCTCTAGACCGTATTTTGTTGCTTCGTGTCTCAATATGAAACTTTATAAAAGGTATTAGAAAATTCTAGACACACTAACCGAGGAGACACACTAAACACACTTACCGAGGGTCCTTTTTAGCCGTTATTCATAATTCCTTCTCAGTGACGAGATAATATTTTTTTAAAGGAGTGGCGCTAGTGGACCATTTTTTTTTTCTTTTTTTTAAAAAAAAAAGACGTTGCCCCACACTAGGAATTTCTCCTGTATTGTGGGTGCGTTTACAAACATTAGGCGCCCCCTTAAGTCAACGGGCTAATGGCAAGCCTGTGTTGACGATTTCTATGCCATAATGAGAAAGCGGCCGGCGTTAATAAGGGGTAGGTTGTGCGGAAGCTCCAACCAACCCGTCCCATCTTTTGATGTCCTCCCTCCGGATAACGCCCTAAGCCGAGGCTCGAACCCCGCAGGGGGTGCCCTTAGCGCGCGTTCATCCTAAGCTTTTTAGCTTAGTTTTATATATGTGCTCTGGCTGGAGGTTTTGAGTGTAGTAGCTTGAGGCAGCCACAGGATTGACCGGTTAAACAGCGAAGGTTTCTCAAAACCAGCTGTGAGATGCCATTCCGAAAAAAAAAAAAAAAAAGGAAGCTCCAACAGTATCCAAAAATTGGTCGACAAGGTGGACAACCCCTTAGGCACTGGGCACAGGCACGTGCCAACATGTGTTGAGCCACGCAACTGTTAGTTGTAAGGTTAATTTGTAAGTTTTACTAACATAGTTTTTTAAATAAAATAGATGAAGATAAAATAAATAAATCATGTTTTATTTCAGGCAAAATACCCATATACGATTACAAACATTTAATAAATAGTATAAACATTAACAACATGGCGATATGTATAGGTACCCTTAGTATTTAAAAACATAAGATATTCTTTCGTATTTTTTTATTTTTGGTTAGGTGAATAGACATCTTGTGCACAAATATGGGACTTGCTAGGTTGCACGAGACAACCCTCAAAATGCTGAGGAAGTCTTGGTGTAAAGTTACTATTTCTATATGGATTGTGTGTACCTACTTTATGTGTGATCCGCAATAAACGAAATATATAAATAAGGTTAATGAAATGAGCTAATTTTAATAATGCTAGTGGAATTCGAAAATAAATAAACATAACAGACTACCACAAAACGCCTGTCACTATTATTCACTATTACTTCGTATTAAATTGAAAAAAATCATAGAAGTTCACTATTCATAGCAGTTTGAATGTTGGCTATCACAATTATGTTTTAAATGTTCACCAAACCGCCATTGAGCTTGCGTTTACATATTTACACATTTAATCAAAGATATAAATACATCTAGGTAGACAGTCAAAGCTGTGAACGCATCAAAAAAAAATTGCGTCCAACTGTTGGCCGCTAAATGCAAGCACACTATACTCCATAGTTTTACTGTTTAACTACTTATTTATTCTTTTTGTATATAGGTATTTTGCCTGAATTAAAACACCATTTATTTTATTTTATTTTATTTTTAGGTAGTTACGTAAAGGTAAACAAAAAAACCACGTGACGAAATGCTGTCAAGTAGCCGACTAAACGTAATACCTGTCACTTCAGTTATCATGCTACGTCACAGTTGTATTCTTTAATTTAGCAACGTTATAATTCGTTGACGTTTAGAGTTTGAGCTCTTTAGAGTAGACAGATTACAAAATATTATATTATTATTATAAAACTAACAAAAAAAAATTGTGCTCAAGCAGTTACATCTACAAAGAAAATTTTATGAATAAATGATATAGTTTAACATATATTAATAAATGAGGAAACTATTGTAAAAATCTAAAATAAATTTAGTTTGGTACTATCATATTTTTATACAAGAAAGTGTCATCTACAAAAACCCTTTTTACGATTTGTTTTAAAAGGAAGTTGGCCTGTTTGTTTTAGTTCTTTTGTAGCGCGACACTCTATTTAGAAAATCTCTCTATTTACCAACAATATTCTATATTTTTTAACTGACTTCCAAAATGGGAGGAGGTTATTACAATATGTTAGTAGCGTATGTTTTTTTTCTAATGTAGGTCCGATTTCTCTGTCAGGAGAGTAGCTTCAATAATTTGTATTTTTTCCCACTTAGTATGTGGATGATAAGATAAGTTCCTGTCACTGGTAGCAGGCTGGATTTGAATTTGTGTGGGGTGGGTACCATAACTAAAAAGTGAAAAATAATTTTTTTTTACAAAAAGAAAAAAAAACATCCGATTTCCAAAAAAAAAAACACTTCAATGTGAAAAATAACTTTAATTTCGGAAGTCGGTGTTTTTGGTTTTGAGCTTTCGTTTTTTGACACCGACTTCCGAAATTCCGAAAAGTTTTCTAAGTTGCATATTTTGTTGTTTCATCTAAAACTCTATCAGAGTCTTCTACACTTTCTGATTACATTTAACTATAGCCGTCTCTTTCCTTCTTACAGATATACGCTGGATATGGAACAGAACGATGTGATCACCTGCCTTGCTCTGATCTCTCATGTCATGTGCTACGCCAACTCTGCGATCAACCCTCTTATCTATAACTTTATGAGTGGTAAGTACTTCTCTCATATTTCGCGCTTAGTAAAAAATAAAACTATTTGATTATATTTTTTAGGGTTCCGTACCTCAAAAGGAAAAAAAACGGAACCTTTATAGGATGTGAGCGGATCACTTCGTTGTTCGTCTGTCTGTCTGTCTTTCAGTCTATCAAGACTCGTTTTCTCAGGAACGCGTGGAGGTATCAAGTTGAAATTAATTTCAAATACGTAGGTCTATGTTCCTTTGGAGCTCAAAATCAAACTTCTAAGTCAACGCAATAAAAAATAGGGCCATTTATGCGACATATTTTGATACTCGCATATAAATTAAAGAGCAGTGGTGGCCCAGTGGTAACGGCCGCGACTTACGAGTTGTACGTCGTAGGTTCGTACCCCGACAGGCGCTTTACTTTGTGTAAATTATTTCATCACCACTGCTCTCAAAACGGTGAAGGAAAACATCGTGAGGAAACCGGCATGTCCTAGAACCAAAAATTCGAAGACATGTGCCATCTACCAACCCGCACTGGGCTCGCGTGGTGGATTACGGCCCACTCCCTCTCACAGAGAGGAGGCCTGTGTCCCAGCAGTGGGAACATTTATAGGCTGATGATGATGATGATATAAATTAAAACCTACGGGGTATTTCCCGCTGATCAGAATCATAACATTTACAGTCAGCAGGAAGCAAGGTCTCACAGCACATGTAAAGGAAAAAGCAGTAGCAGTAAGAAAATTATCAGCTGTCCAATACATTTAGGACGAGGAGGTATTGAAGTTTTGTGTGGGACAGTTGATTATTTTTTCAGCCTCAGAAAGCACGTAAAGTCGTTGGTCCTGTGCCTGATCTCTCCCCGGTCGTGTCAAATTGTTGTCCCATCGGACTAGGGTTGCCAACCCTATTATGTAATAATATTTAGTAAGAAAAATTATTAAAAAAATACAGTATTTAGAATACTTATACTATATTTCTAATGAAAGAAAAAATATAGTGGCAAAACTTCTATATTTTTATTTCAATACAAAATAGTGAGATGATCGCGATAGGGCCAGTATATTAATATCATAAAAGCTGAATCAATAGTATTTTTAACCGACTTCCAAAAAGGAGGAGGTTATATGTTTAACGCGTACGTTTGTTTTTTTTTTTATGTCCTCCGATTTCTCCGTCAATTGTGGACCGATTTTGAAAATTCTTTTTTGTTTGAAAGGGTATGCTCTCGAGGTGGTCCCATATAAATTTTATTAACTTTGCTTTGATAGTTTTTGAGTTAACTTCAATAATACGTACTTTTTCCCACTTAGTATGTGGATGATATGATAAGTTCCTGTCACTGTTAGTTACATAGCAGGTAGTGGTTTTCGAATTTGTGTGGGGTACCACAACTAAAAAGTGAAAAACAAAAACTTTTTACAAAATAAAAACAATCGACTTCCAAAAAACACTACAAAGTGAAACTTTAATTTCGAAAGTCGATGACAAAAAACGAAAATTCAAAACCAAAGACACCGACTTCCGAAATTAAAGTTATTTTTCACTTTGTAGTGTTTTTTGGAAGTCGGTTGTTTTTTTTTTGTAACCATATAAAAACCTGTTAATAATAAAAAATAGCATAGTAGCAAATAAATATGCATTTCGAAGAATCAAAATGTTTTTTAAACATAGATACCTACTATATTTTTTCGCCATCTACTATATTTTTAAAGGCAATGGCTTCGAAAAGACTATATTTCATTTAAAAAAGTTGGCAACCCTACATCGGACTATGACAGTGAGTCTGTCTTGTGCACTATAATTACTCCTGCGTCCTTGGGTAGTCTCTGTTGAGACCGGCCGCCATGATCGAAATTCGGTTGGGAGGATATTATTAACTGACCGTACACTGATGAGCACAAATACCTTACAATGAGGCGTGATTCAAAAGCGATTTTCTCAAGTACCTAATGATAGAGTTTTTATTGTGTTATGAACATAGTAAAAAGGGTATGCTGAGATGGTTTGGGCATGTTGAGAGGATGAATGAAAGGCGACTAACAAAATGTATTTACAAGGCTGATGTCAAGGGAAAGGCCGGGCGGGGACGCCCTAGGAGGACATAGACTTACCTTATTGGTGATGTTCTTCAGAAAGGCCAGGTGCGTAGTACTCGCAACTGGCGTGCGTGTATGACCAGATGTATGAACGTAAACGAGGCAAAAGGAGTATGTAAGGATCGTAGCAGGTGGCGTTCTGTAGTTTCTGCCTACCCCCATGGGAAGAAGGCGTGAGTTTATGTATGTATGTATGTATGAACATAATATTCACGAAACCATACTATTGTGAAATAAGTCTTTTCTCAAAGTTTCAATCGTAACGTCACGAGAAAAACGGTTTTTAGAAAATTTTGCGGAAGTATTAGGTATTTATGCTCGTGACTATGAATTGCCCATATTCAACCGTTTTTACTAAAAACAAATTTTATATCTTCCCTTCGCGTCTGTCTGTCTGTCTGAAAGCGATAAACTCAAAAACTACCGAACGGATTTTCATACGGTTTTCACCAATGGACGGAATGATTCATGAGGAGGTGTAGGTGAATTCATTAAGAGTATAATAATACCTCACATTGCTTTAATATGATTCTACGTTATATCGAAAATACTGCAGCATTAATTTTGAAATAAATATATGGTAAAGTTGAGGATTAATGTTCAATTTTCTCTAGGTATAGAAAAAAAAAAACAAAGTTACCCCCAAAACAGAACTATAATATGCTGGTTTTAAAAAAATACATCAAATTAGATCATGAAACTTTGCATAATAACTGAAGTAACTGTAAAGCAGATCGATACTTTGTTTTTTTATTACAATTATTTTTGCCGTAAAAAGAAATTACTTACCTGAACTATTGGCGCCTTGGAGCCTTCTCCCTACCGCTCAGTCTCGCTCTCATTCAGTCCGACTCAAAACTTCTTACCTCGCTTGCGCTTGGCAAGCGAGGTAAGAAGTTTTGAGTTGAAGTTTTATTTGTAAATTGGCTGAAATATTAAAATTTAAAATACTTCAAGTAGAATGAACATCAGTTACATTTTAATCTAGCCCACATGCTTGATGTAACAGGTCGATTCGAAACAAAGACAGAAAAAAAAATGGTCATGTTATGCTCTGCTACCCGTGCGAAGCCGGGGCGGGTTGCTGATAATAGTAAGGCGTGTACGCACGAATAAAGAAGAACGAACATCAAACACTATGTTCGTCAAAAATGTTCGTGGCGATCCAATTTCGAATCTATGGCTACTAAGAGAGCGGAGCGGTTCGAAAATTGAACATTTTGTTCGCATGTGCGTACCACTAACGAACATCAAACACTGTGTTCGTCAAAAATGTTCTTGGCGATCCAATTTTGAATTCAGAGAGCGGAGCGGTTTCTTGAGCGTAAACACAAATCGCACTGTGTTCGTTTGGCATTCGTTTTTGCTTTGCTAATTAACGTCCACGTTCACGTGCGAACGAAAGGATTCGTGTTCGATGTTCGTGTTCACCGTATTTTGTTTGCTCGTGTGTATACGCCTTTATACATGAAACATGTATCAGATTTACCTTACCACGTTCTAAAGTACTTACATAAGTTTCGGGATTGCTCTAATAGTTTCGCAACTTCAGCGAGGTTGTTGCTTTAATACTTGTGAATAAAGCTTGTTCGGTTTTGAAGTAAGTTTGGCAGTCCTGAAACACACGTGAGTTAAATCTTTAAGTTTTAAGGAACTGTGCGAAACACGGAATTCTCTTTGAGCTTTATACATGAGTACGTTGAAGACAAGGAAGTTTGGCAATAATTCTTTTTGCACATGTGGCTTCCCTGATACCTACCTTTGGTATTGTTTGTCGAATCGTTGAGCTCCTTAAATTCTGAGTTGAGCTGCACGACAACTGACAAATATGTGCACTGACTGGACACGTCCACTCTATCTTTGTGGTTCTTTCCTCAAAAGACCATTTCAGACACCAATCTACATGGTCTTCTCATGATCTGACCAAGAATATGTCTAGACTTTAAAAGAGACTGTGACCTCTGAGTTTGTTTCGGCCTTCCTTCTCAGAGTAATCAGATAGGAAACGCCGATACAATACGTCCTTGACATAATCTTTTCATTACTTGATAATCTTAATATATATAAATCTCGTGTCACAATGTTTGTCCTCAATGGACTCTTAAACCATTTAACCGATTATAATAAAATTTGCACACCATGTGCAGTTCGATCCAACTTGAGAGATAGGATAGGTAGGGTAGGTAGGGTAGGTAGGGTAGGTAGGGTAGGTAGGGTAGGTAGGGTAGGTAGTTAAGAAAAGTACTAAGTGCTACCCGTGTGAAACCGGGGCGGGCAGCTAGTTATTATATATTATTGTACCTAAAATTATAATTTCAACTATTTATTAATGACTTTTGTGGACAGGATAAGTTATAGTGGCAACCATGTTGTTTGGCTTTAATACGTTTTTATTTTTATTATTTTATTTATCCTGTAAATAGATTCTTGTATATTTTGTGAATATGAGAACGTTGTAGGCTTACAGACTGTCGATTTGTAGCCCATTTTCTTTTTTGTTAAGTACCTGGTACTTGTTGACAGGCTTATACTGTTCTCTCATACCTATTAACACTAATTTGAAAACATTGTAAAAGCCATTTATTTTAAAAGAGTAACCGTGGAGTTGTTGCCGGCTCTTCTCCATAGGAAACGATCAATTGGAACTGTGCACCTAGTTTTTAACATTTCATAGGTGCTCATATAATTTATGTGAAATAAAATATTTTGATTTGATTTAATTTGATTCAAAGTAAACTTACTAGTTTTAACCACTTACGTGTCTACGTCTGCTATGCTACAAATCATCATTACCATAATTCTCTAACCTTATCTCTAATTTGGGGTCACGTCATTTCTTCTTTTTTTTTTAAGTGAAAACTTCTTTAGGCGCGTTGGGCATTTTTGAGATGGGACTAAACCATTGATTTCGCGACACCATGACGACACCTAATTTTTGTAAACGCGATTGTGCTCTTTAATTTATATCATACTAGCTTTTGCCCGCGGCTTCGCCCGCGTGGATGTCGGAAAATATCCCACTGGAACGTGCTACCGGGATTCAGAGTATCCTATGTCCTAACCCAGGTCATGGCCTATCCTATGCCTTTCATCTAGAAATCCGTTCAGTCGTTACGTCGTGAAAAGGTAACAGGCTGATATTAAATCTGTTTTAGGTTCCGTACCTAAAAATTTAAACATTAAAACCCTTAAAGGATGACTTCATTGTCTGTCAAGACCCTTTTCTCAGGAACGCGTGGAGGCATCAATTTATATCAATAGATATTAAAAACTTAGATCTACGGTCTCTTGGAAGTGTAACGAAAATCAAACTTCCAAGTCAACGCAATAATGGGCACGCCACAACTGTGGCGATAAGTTCCCTCATTAAGGAGTGGTAGAGAGGCGCCACGGCGTCCTCACCTTCCACCTGACGCAGGTTCTCACCGGACACGGTTGTTTCGGGTTCCTGTTCAGGATAAGGCGGGAGAAAACAATGGTGACACCCGGGCGCAGCATACGGTTTAGGTCTGCCCGGCTTGGGCAGAGCAGCCGTGTCCTCGTGGAGGCGATCGGCGGTGGTGATCTCTCGCGTCCGGCCCTGGTCCAGACTATGGTAGAGAGCGAGACGGCATGGGAGGCCATCACCTCCTTCTGCGAAGCAGTAATGCTCACGAAAGAGGAGGCATCATAATAGCATAGTACCAGAAGGAGACACCCTGGGCATCGGGAATCGTAGGCCGATTCCCGGCCACCGTAGGCGCGGGCTTGCGGACGGTGAGCAATGGGTAGCTCACCGTCCGATAAGGACCAGGCCCGGGTCGACGGCGGGTTGTGTTCCACGCGCGCCTCAAAGAGATGTCAGCGGAACTGACGGGGTCCGATAGGGCCGATGCCTGCCGGTTGCGGGTTGCGGTTATTGTCCGAAAGGGTTACCGTGGCCCCAGGCAATATAGGCAACTGAAAGAACACGGGTGGGTTTTAGTCAGTAAGAGTCTGACACGCCTTCCCGCTCCACCCAGAGCGGGAGAAGTTATTTGATAATTTCCCAACCAAAAAAAAAGTTAACGAAATAAAAAATACGGCCATTGGAGCCGCATATTTTGACACTCGCAAATAAACCAGTCTATTTGGTACTTCCCGTTGGTCCAGCAGCATGAAGTTTGTCGAGAAGTAAGGTCAAGTAAAGAGGAAAATCCGAAAATTGGTAATTTATAGTTCTATAATGAACGGCAAAGTTAAGTTTTTTCTGCAATCTGGGGTTAAAAACTCATAGGCCGTGTCTTGGAGTAACAAACCTCAGTTGGCACAATATAGTTTTTTGGTTCTAGTAATAAATAAGAAATAGGATAGACCGGCATCAAAAAAGATTTGTGAAAATTGGCCATTTTCTTGCTGACTGTACAATTTTTATCAAAATCTGTGAATGCAGATCAAAATGTTTCAAAAAGTTAAGGACAGTCTCCTAAGACTGTTTTCTTGTAGCGACAACGGTTAAGGTACTCAAAATCCACCCTGTATATGCTATGATTGACTGCTTAGTTCCATAAAGGTATAGCGTGATGATAATTTTTTAAAAGGTTAAATCCGTAACTATCTGCAATATTCTAACCTTTTGGCTAGCCTTTTTACAATTTGCGGTAAACTCTAAAAGAATACAAACATAATGCTATATTGCTCATCCCCCATAGCAAATAGCGTGATAATAGTTTTTGAAAAATCTATTGTGAAGTTACGATTATTTGACTTATAGATTATATATTTATACCAATTTTCAAGTTAATTAAGCCACACAGTAAAATCCTCCACTGTAAAAATTAATACCCCGTTTTACCCCGTTAGGGGTAGATTTTCAAAAAACCCTGATATACGTTTTTATTTATTTTCAGTTTCAATTATAAATACTGAGTTTCGAGTTAATCAGACCGCTCGTTAAAATTCTTCCATACAAACTTTGACACCCCCCAATCCTCCTTTAGGGGGTATTTTAGAAAAACTAAAAATGGCAAACTTTATAATTTACATATAAGTATTCGTGCCAAGTTTCAAGTTTATTAACTCAAGGAATAAGATTTTTCATACAAACAATATCCCCCCTTTTCACCCTCTTATAGGTCGAATTTCCAAAAATCCGTTCTTAGCGGACGTCTACTAACTATAAACTACCAAGTTTCATCTTCATACATCAAGCGGTTTTCGAGATTTCGTGATGAATGAGTGAGTGAGTGACCTTTCGCTTTTATATATTTAGATTTAGATTACGGATCAATGTTCTATGCAAGTATTTTTACTTTAAAGGTTTTGTAAACGCGATTGTGCACTTTATTTATATTACATTACGGATCAATGTTCTATGCAAGTATTTTTACTTTTAAATGTTTTGGAAGTTTTTTTTTTTTTGTAAACGCGATTGTGCTCTTTATTTAGATAAGGTTACAGACCAATGTTCTATACAAGTATTTTTCTTCCACTAAGGCGATCTTGATCAAGTTTTCACTTATGTCAGCACTTCCGGAGTGCCACTATTTTTCTGACCTAGGGCATCTTGCAGTTTTGACCACTAAGGTCTTAGCTGCTTAACCGGGCTTTCCTGTGGCTGCCTTAAACTTCTTCACTAAAGCCTCCAGTCAGGAGCAAAAACTATTCTAAATTAAAACTAGGCGAGCGCTCGCTAAGGGCATCCCCTGTAGAGTACGAACCTTGGCTTAGGGCACCGCTGAGGGGAGGACAGCAAGAAGAGACAGACTAGATCGAATCCATACTTCTCTATTAGGCGTCATCTAAGTAGTCACTCTCTTTCAGATCAACGACCTAAACCAAAAAAACCGACCAAGTGCGTGTCGGACTACGCACAATGAAGGATGGATCCGTATTTGGGATGAAGTTATCCCAAAAACAAACTTAACTTTGTAGTTGAAAAACATGTTCTCCCCCCATCCAATCGATATACGTCACGGTCAATACTCCAACTGCAAATGTAAGTTTGTAATCGCATTTTTTTTAATGTGATAAATCTAAAATTTTACGTATTTCGGACTTTTCCTCTACTTGACCTAACTTCGTGTCAAATTTCATGATTCTTGATCAACGGGAGGTACTCTGTAGGTTTTGATTTATTTGCGAGTAGTTTGCGAGTATCAAAATATGTCGCTTAAATTGCCGTATTTTTTATTGCGTTGACTTAGAAGCTTGATTTTTTAGAGTTCTGAACTTCTGAGGGACCACAGACCAAACGTATTTGTTATTAATTTTAACTTAATACCTCCACAAGTTCCTGAGAAATAGGGTCTTGACAGACTGACGGACGGACAACAAAGTTATCCTATAAGGATTCCGTTTTTTCCTTTTAAGGTACGGAGCCTTAAAAATAGAAGATCATTCAGGGCATTTTCAGGCTATCAAAGTCACCAAAATTATCTAGTTCTAATGTTCTTAAAATTTTCAGGAAAATTCCGCCGTGAATTTCGCCGAGCGTTCTGCTGTTCAACAGCTTCAGACTTAGAAAACTTCACCACCTTAAGCCGTATCACCACATCGAAGAAGCGACCCTGTGACCTCATGACCTTCGAAACTAAGGCCCAAGGTCGAAACGTATGCAGTACAACTTTTGTACACAATAGCTATAAAGATAGGTACATTCGAACATAAGATGGAACTGAAGGTGAAAATTCGGGAATATTTAATTGCATATCAAAAAACTAAACGAGCACTTAATCGTATTTATTGTTCAAATTAATTTCAAATCTAATTGTATTATGAACAGAGTTGGAAATACAATGTCAATTGCTTACATAATGTTAGAAAACAAAAAAAAATTTTTTTGTTGAAAAATGGTAAGCAACTTAATTGCGTGGCTTTGTTCAATCAAGCTACTATAATATGCACAACGGTAAATTAATAACGAGTGCATATGAAAGTACAAAAGAATTTTGACCAATCACGAATTCTATTACAATATACATGGTGTTATAATTTTTTGGACCCGAAAAACGTGTATAATTCGAATTTAGAATACAATTTAGGATAACAATTTTCAGTTTTTTGTGGCAGTAAAATTATAATATATAAAAAAAAAAAACATAAAAAATATGCTTCGCGATAAATTAGTATAAATATTAATAATAAGAAGCATGAAGTTAAACGTTTTAAATTAGATCCTCATTCATTATTTTATTATGACAAAATAGCATTTGTAGTACACACGGCTACACATCAAGCTATATATTTCCAGTTTATGATGGTCTCGCATTGTGTAAGATTTCCGTGCAATGCGAGGTCGGCGTATACTGGAAATGTATAAGCTTGATGTGTAGCCGTGTGTACAAAACCAAGGATTTGATGTGCAATTAAATATCTACTCGTTTAAAATCGGTGATAATTTAGTATTGGAGGTAGGAATGGTATGTAGGTTTGTAGGAGAGTTGGTAACTATTTAAATTTTTATAAATTTAAATTTATAATAAATATCTTGGTCACAATGACGAATTTTTTTATGATAAGTTTTCTAAATGTAGCATTGGATTTAGCGTTGGTATGAGTCAGTTGTAGAATTTAAGACGTCATAATTTGCCCCAAAAACAAATTCTAAGCATCTATCTTGTTTTTGAAAAATTTACGTAGAAAAATAAGAAACGTTCTTTTAAATATTTTTGATCAAATTATTTTTTTTTAATGTCTCGTTAAGCTAAAGAATTGTAAGAAGCTATTCAGCCTATTTCAGCCCCCGGATTGACAGTATCTACTAGATAAGTAAAAAAAAAAAAACGAATGTGTATGAAAATTATGTGAAAGTTAAGAAATTTATTTGGAGATCGTGAGGCTCTTTAAATAATATTTTCTCGAATATCAAAAGAATTAAGAAATTAAACAATTTATCATTGGATGTATTTCTTTGTAGCCATGTTAGATTTGTTGTGAGTCGTATTCGAATAATTTAATCTAATTTAAGCTTTAAACGACAAAAAATATATTGTGAACTTAGTAATAAAATGAAATTATGGAAAAGTGCAGTAAGTTTTAAAAGTAAATACTTGATGAAGGCGTTTATACAGGGTGGTGATTTAGTCTCTTCTACCCGTCATATTAAACAACTTTCGCTGTGAAATTCATATCCGACTCGAGGAAAAAAAAACAAATTCTTATACCACAGTAGACAGACTATTTCGCTGCAGGTAAGATTTTTTTTTACGAAGCCGATTTTATGAGTTTCATAGCGAAAGTTGTTCTTCATCATAAATTAAATTGATTATAGAACACGTTAATATTCTACTTATTATTGTCGTATTATTAAAGACTTGAGCCTTCCCCCCCCCAAAAAAAAGCGACGTGAAATAAAATTATTTATTGGGCCATTTTTTGTATTGTATTTTTATATTTTCGGTCTCCAACAAATAAATAATTATATTTATGGAATATTGGTGATTTTTTTGTATAGTATTTTATTTATAAAATAGTATTAAGTCACTAGTCATATAAATATTAGTCAAAATCCTCTAGTTTTGTACAATACGAAAATAATTTAAATTGTACATATTATGTGTATTATAAATGTTATTGCCTTTGTGAATTACTATTATTGTACTGCAATTTTATTTATGTAATAAATATTGCATTTTAATAATATTTCCAGTATTTTATTTTCCTTGCTTAGTTAACAATGCCGTATTTTCATCAAGCAATGTCCAGTCTGTCCCTCGGGAATCATCGCATTTCCGAATACAAACGAGTGCTAATTTCCATGTCCATCAATTATTAGATTTATCGTGTATAATAATTTGAATTCAGAACTAAGTACTTTATTGTTGTTTTGTTTTGATTTCCGTGTGAACTATATAGAGCTGTGAAACTATTTTCGTACCTGCGACTTTAGCAGCTTTCCTCCCACTTTTTAAATAAATTACATTAAGTTAAAAGAGTATTAACTACTCTATATACTTTCAAGTCAATTGAGAGCGTCCGGTTTGCACCAAGTGCAAAGGGCAACTGATAGAAATCCAACAACTGACGAAACACGAGGTTTGCCGAGGGACATTAAGAAAATTAAAATACAGTACCTACTTTAGAACGGAGCGGAACGGAGTGGGGCGCGTCTTCGTAGATGGCACTATCTATAGCCCAGTGGTAACGGCCCCAACTTACAAGTTGTAGGTCGTGGGTTCGAACTCGAGTAAGCGCTTTACATTGTGTAAATAATTTCATCAGCACTGCTCTCAAAAGGATGAAGGAAAACATCGTGTGGAAACCGGTATGTCCTATACTCCATAGGTTTAGGTAGTTAAAAAAAGGTAAACAAATCGTAAAAAGGGTTTTTAAAGATGACACTTTCTTGTTAAAAAACAATAAAACCAAATTAAATTTATTTTAGTGTTTTACCATAGTTTCCTTTTTCATTAATATATGTTAAACTTTATCGTTTATTCTTCAACTACTTTTCGTAAATGTAACTACTTGAGCACATTTTTTTTGTCTGGTTTATAAGATTTTGTAATCTGTCTATTGTAAAGAACCCAATTTCTAAACGTCAACGAAGTATAACGTTGCTAAATTGAAGAGTTCAACTGTGACGTAGCATAACAACTGAAGTGACAGGTATTACGTTTAGTCGGTTACTTGACAGCTGTCGCGTCACGTGGTTTTTTTGTTTACCTTTATTTAACTACCTAAACCTATGGAGTATAGAACCAAAAATTCTAAGACATGTAACATCTATCAACCCGAACTGGGCCCGAGTGGTGGATTACCTACAGCCCAAACCCTATTGAAGATAGGAGGTCTGTGTCCCAGCAGTGGGAACATTATAGGCAAATAATTATGCTAATGTACAAAACTAGGTGCGAGTACAGTCACGAGAAATACCTTACAGTAACGCAAAATTCAAAAGCGCATTTTTCTCGAGAAATAACAATTGTGACGTTGAGAAAATACGAGTACCTTTGTCACAATATGTCTATGTCATTACTATGTCAAAGAATGGTTTCGAAAATGTCCGTAATGCCAGTATTAGGCTACATTGTCGCGGTATAGCGAACTTAACTTCGGGCGCTCTCTGTTGCTCAGCGAGACGTCGAGCGGTGTGCGAGAGAGAGCACGCGAAGATTAGTTCGCAATAACATGACAATGTAGCCCCAGCATAACACCATAAAATATCTATCAATACTGTAGCAGAAAATCGCTTTTAAATCTTATGTAAGTGTAAGATATTTATGCTCGTGATAAAAAGGAAAGGCTCGTGAAAAGGAGCCAAGGTACACACCTAAGGCTGGTTTTCCTGTCACGCTGACCGAACGTTGACGGTCGGCGCTGATGTCAATATGTATGTAGTTAAAGCGCTGAGCGGTCAGCGCGACTAAAAAATGCTACCTATAACTACATACATATTGACCCATCAGCGCCGACCTTCAGAGTGCGGTCAGCGTGATAGAAAAACCAGCCTTAGCTCCTTTTACACGAGCACTCCATTTCCGTCACTCCGCGTGGCGTGGATTGCGGCCGAACGGAGCTCAAAAATCAAACAACCACACGATCACTCCACTCCAAATGTACGCGCCACTGCACTCTATTTCTCGGTCACCTACTCCGATGGCTGCGTATTGCCAACTGAGCGCAAAATGGATTATTGTCCACAGACGAGCGCGCGCGACGTGGAGGTGGCGCACTCCGCGTACAATACGGTCGATATAACTTGGTGGAGCAGTGGTGGCCCAGTGGTAATGGCCGCGACTTACGAGTTGTAAGTCGTAGGTTCGAACCCAGACAGGCGCTTTACTTTGTGTAAATTATTCCATCACCACTGCTCTCTAAACGGTGAAGGAAAACATCGTGAGGAAACCGGCATGTCCTAGAACCGAAAATTCGAAGACATGTGACATCTACCAACCCGCATTGGGCCCGCGTGGTGGATTACGGCCCACTCCCTCTCACAGAGAGGAGGCCTGTGTCCCAGCAGTGGGAACATTTATAGGCTGATTATGATGATGATGAACTTGGTGGTTCTGAACACAGGCACTACAAACGTTCGCGCATGTTCTCTCACTCACACTCGCCTCGTGTCCCTATTTGGTTCCTAAAAAATGTTATTGCGCAGCCTTCTCGCGAAGTTCGGAACTGCCAAGTTATATCCACCGTATTGTACGCATCTCGCACACACGATTTGTTGGATTGTGGAGTGTGGAACATCGGATTTAGGAATGCTTGGAAATCCATTTTTTTTCCCAATCCTCGTGAGATTTTGCACACATGGAAGGTTTTTATAGGTATTTGAAGTATTGCCGTGAAATGTTATGGAGTTCAGTGCCCGTGAATGGCCAGCTTAAGGGAACCTCTGAGTGACAATATTTTTCCAACTCCAGATATGTTTATTCTTTATAATATAATTAAAAATTCTTATACATAATCTATAGTAAACATATCTGACGTTGGAAAATCATTCCTGAATCTATTAGGCCATTTGTACACACACGTTTTTCTTGTCACGAAAAACTACGGTATATACGCCGTGTGCAAGCATGGTCGTAAGGATCACTATAGAAGCGTTTATACGCCGTACCGTAAACAAACCGTGCCGTGTACAAAGGGCTTTAGATATCGTTTAAAATTGACACTTAATGAAAAAATAAAAAAAACCCAACTGCAAAAACATTTAACTGAATAGAGAAAAATAAGCATTATAATCAATACTCGTAGAATTTTGGTATCGCAGGCGAACCAATTAACCAGAAATACCAGGTCACTTAGAAAGTTTTGCGACTAACAGTTTTTGTCTATGGGACACTGGCTGGTTTTGATGTCAATTAAAACTATGACTATTTAATTTTATTACAAAAAAACACAAAATTCCAAATTCGAAATTCCCTCCACATTTTTTTATGACCAAAATCAAAGTACACCAAAGTACACAGAGTACTTTGATTTTGCTCGTAAAAAAATGTCTCACTGAAAAATGGATTTACAACGAGAACATTTTCGCGCGGTGATTTTGTACGATTGCAAAATGTCGACTAAAACCAGAAGAATCGTTTGAAAGACTTCGAATGGCGTTCATAGACAAAAGCAAGGGCTTTAGAAGGCTAAAGCGACTGTTTTTCACTGGTTCAACAAATTTAAGCGTGCTCGAGTAACTTTGGCGGATGAAAAAAGAAGTGGCCTCCCTATGACGGCTGTTACAGATGAAAACATGCTGGCTGTGAAAAAATTACTTCAAGAAAATAGACGAATTATATATGAAGAGATTCAGCATATTATATACCTACTGCAGATTAGATCGGGAAGTGTGCATGGAATTCTATACGGGCATCTTCGGGTAAGGAAGATAGTTTCGGTAATAGGAACTTTCTGGACAGCACATCGGTCAAATTTGTAGGTCATCCTCCTTACAGTCCCGATTTGGCTCCGTGAGACTTTTTCTTGTTCCCCAAAATAAAAAATCAACTCAAAGTAAAACAGTTTTCATCACCAGAAAATGCACTGGCTGCATTTGAGCAGAAGATTGAAGAGGTGTCTGATGCGGACTGGAAAATGTGTTATGAAGATTGGTTTAGACGTATGAAACTGTGTGTAATTCTTTGAAAAGATATAATAAAAAAAAATAACCTGTAGTATTATTTTTTCTAGTTAGTATCGCAAAACTTTCTGAGTGCCCCATGTATATGTAGTGTAACTTTTGTTTGTCCCTCCGCCTGCGATACCACAATACTGATTGTAATGCTTGTTTCTCTTTTCAGTTAAGTAGGTATGTGTTTTTGAAGTCAGGTTTTTTGAAGTGAAAACTTCTTTAGGCGCGTTGGGCATTTTTGAGATGGGACTAAACCATTGATTTCGCGACACTGTGATGACACCAGCTGTTGACCATTAAAAAGACATCAACGCATTGATTACCACGGTGGTGGAGTAAAAGACATCAACGCATTGATCCAACCCGCCCGGTGGTGGATTACGGCCCACTTCCACTCAGAAAAATTTAGTGTCGCAGTCCCAACAGTGTGATCATTTCAGGCTGATTATACAGTATAGTTATTAGCTTCATAGTGAACAATTCTTTGAAATAATTAGGATGAACAAACTCACTCTCATCCTGTCTAATATTAGTATTAAAAAATACTAAGATAACCTGCATGTTAGGTTAGGTTAGGTTAGATTAACCGCAGTGCCGATTTTTTTTCAAGCTTTTATTTTCAGCTTATTTTCATCATTTCTCATTCGAAATTACATAATAACCATATAATTTGTATATATTTTTGTAATCACTTTTTAAAACCCTTCATCAAACCCCACTCGATAGGTTTGGAAGTTTCTTTTTAATATGCATTTTGGCGCCAAAAATCTGCCATTACATTTTTTTTTATAACGTAGTGAAATTCGCCCAATTAAGACAAATCTAACGACACATCATTTATTAAAATCGGTTCAGCCGAGCCGTTTAGTAGTTATGACGTAACATAGAGACGGACATACACACATATGCATACATACAGGTCTAACACATAACCCTACTTTTTTGGCTTCGCTGCAGTGGGGTAAAAATTTAATCCAACTCAGTGCTCCAAGCAAGCTAAAACAGGCATGGGCGTAAACGCCTGTATTAAATTCATATTAATGACATCATCCCTCGGGCTCTTGTCACCGTCGAGTGCCAGCTGTTTTAGAACCCAATGGCTTGGCACGCGACGGTGGGAAGAGGCCAGACAGAATTACCATAATGCCTTGGAAGTTGGGTAGACCTTTGGTGTGGGACGCAACCTGTGTCGACACCCTCCCGCAATCCCATCTTCCTAGCACGGCGGTTTTTGAGCCGTTTGGGGTTGAAACACTAGGGCCGTGAGTTCCGAGCGCTCATCGAGTATTTCGGGACATCTCCAATCGGTTAGTCGACTCTTCACGTGACCAGTGGGTTAGCCAATTTTTAGATCAAAGAATCAGCATTTCTATACAACGGCAACGTGGCAATGATGCTAGCCTTTTGGGCACTTTTCCCACTGACAGTGATGCGGATGATTTTTTTTATGCCCAATGAGCTGTTCCTTTATTTTTTTTCCGCTGTATGCGGGTCAAATTAAATTAACTCCAAATTAAATTAGATAGTAAAACTCCGCAAACGAGGTGGGTATCGAGTAGATACATGCTAAAGCAAAAAATAAATTAATTTGATGATTTTTTTTCTGTGGTATCAAACGCAGAGTTCTTTAAATATCAGTTTTTTGTATAAGTTCACAGACGTGTACGATAAAATAGAAAAAAATTTGAGAATTGATAATTTTTACATACTTCTCATACTTCAAGTAACAACACTACAAGGGGTCATTTGACCACAAAAAAATAATCAATTCTTTTTATTTTTTACTAGCTTCTCCCCGCGACTTCGTTCGTCGGCTTTCAGTCTAACCGAATGCAGCTGAATACCAGTGCTTTACATGCAGCGACTGCCTATCTGACCTCTACAGCCCAGTTACTTGGTAACATGATACTTAACTTTAAGCAACGTTTATAAATTAGGGCGTAAGTCTCTATGGCATTACTTATTATAGAGCGCCATCTATGCAGTAGTTTTCGTACCAATATGGCTACTTTCCGCAAAATCTCGGAGCCAGTCATTTATTACTGAAAGGTAGTGTGTCTACCAGGGAAATTTATAAGTAGTTCATGAAAATTTTAACAGATGGCGCTGTGTTCAATTACCCTTAGCAACTTACGATTTTCTTTGTTTTGTGATTTTTCTGGATATTTCCCCACACGTCTTCTAATTTTCTACGATAGGTACAATCTATGTACAGTTAAGGAAATTGACATCCTACGTCAATTTTCCGTATTAAAACCATTTCAATGACAGCTGTGATTTAAATATACAGTCAACGCATTATTTTTAACAGATTCTTCACTCCTGAAAATTCTCCTCCAATTTTACAATGTATATTACGTTAATCCAAGTTTGATCGAGATAATTATAAAACTTCTGACTGCAATAAGAGGCAACCATTAAAGTTGATTTGATTGCTAGGATTTCGGATTTGCGTGCTTGCAAAAGCGCAGTTTATTACTCGACTACGAAGCAAAAAAGAGGGTAATGATTTTTTACTGTTGAAATTTATCCGATTCTAACCTTATTACTCAGAGTCGTTACTTTACATAATAGACAAGTATATTTTGGTTCGTGTTCGCAATCGCAAGCACGGCTGCTGAGCGTGTGGGGTCGGTGTTATTGGGTTTTTCCCGTGCCTCGGAAAGCACGTTAACCCGTTGGTCCTTCGCAAGATCTCTCTCCGGTCGCGTCAGATTACTGTCCCATCGGACTATGAGAGTGAGGGAGAGAGAGTGCACCTGTGTCTGCGCACACACTTGTGCACTGTAATATCTCCTGCGCCGAAGGCTAGTCTCAGCTGAGATTAGCCGCCATGGCCGAAATTTGGTCTGGACGATTAATTATTATAGGATTTGTTTTTTGGAACGCTGTCATTCAAAAATAGGAATGATTGAAAACATTTCAATTTTGTTAACAAGTGCTAAGTTGGAATATACAATGTCGCCCATCAACACGTGACCGCCCGAATTTTTCTGAATATTCATGAAAAATGATCGAAAAATAACTTTCAAAGGGGGGTCTAATATTTTTCTTGTTGTACAATTTTTTATGCTTTGATTAGCGTTTGCCATATCTCCGATGTTATTGGCTCGATTTGGATTCTGTTTATTATTTCTAAAAGCTTATGGGTTATTTTATCGGATTAACTAACATTTTTATTAAAATTTAAAACTATGCAAAAAAAAAAACGGACGTGATAACATTATTTTCTAAAAAAAAAAAAAAATTGCGCAAGTTCATAAAAACATAGGGGGGATTTAGAAAAAAAAGTCAAGATAGCCCTTTTAAAGTAATTTTCGATAATTTTTCATGAACATTCAGAAAAATGCGGGCGGTCACATGCCGATGGGCGACATTGTATAGAGATGAGTGTGAAAAAGAGTGAGGGAAGCCTTTGCCCAGTAGTGGAATATTACGGGCTAGATATGTATAGAAATAGGTGCTTGCAGAGTAAGCAAGCTGAAATGGCAGTGGCTGGCCATGTTTGTCGAAGGACCGATGGCCGGTGGAGCAGACGAGTCCTGGAGTGGAGACCGAGTATTGGCAAGCGTAGTGTGGGATGCCCCCCAGCTAGATGAACCGATGACCTCAAAAAGGTGACCTTAAAAGACTGGGTGCGGAAGGCGGAGGACAGGGTGTTGTGGCGCAGCCTGGGAGACGCCTATGTCCAGCAGTGGACCGCGATAGGTTAATTGATTGAGGTGCTAAGTTATTTATGCTAGTCTGATTATTAAGAGCTCGTGGCTCGTGGCTCGTGGCAGCCGCACGAATCGATCCATCAAGTTAAGCTACGTTTGCCGGGGTTGGTCCGTGGATAGGTGACCATCTTTACATACCGAGACTCCTCCGTGCCTCGGAAAGCACGTTAAGCCGTTGGTCTCATCTGTCATTCGTGGATCTTTGACAGTCGTTTCGGGTCGTCTGAAGCCTGAAAGTCTGACAACCAGTCTTAACAAGGGGTATCGTATTACCCAGTTACTGGGTTGTAGAGGTCAGGTAGGCAGTTGCTCCATGTAAAATACTGGTATTCAGCTGTATCCGGTTAGACTGGAAGCCAATCCCAACATAGTTGGGAAAAGGCTAGGTTGTTGTTTTTCTCATTATTTTTAAGTGACGTCTTTGAATGCGGCAGTTTCAAGCAAAACCTTTGTTATAACGAAATGTCGGGATTTTGATGCACGGTACCAATTTTACCTTTTAAAGCTTATTCTATTCAAATTTTACCGTTCCCTGAAAACGATTGTAAGTTGGAGTCAGCAACATTTTTACCTAAGAATGCACTACAGTTTGCACGACATATTATTTTGGAGCTAAACCCGTAAAAGCACGTTGTATTTTATGTTTATGGAGTCTTTTACCTTCTCGTTGTGGTCTGCTGGTATTTGATTAGAATTGTTGAGTTTTTTTGCAATATAAAGATGGAAACGTTGATTAAAGTTTACACTAATGTTATTCGTAACATCTCGCCAGTGTTCCTCAAAGGATTAGGCAGAGGTGCACATAATAGGTGCACCCACATTTCGCCAGTAATGTTTAAGTCCAGATTCGAAGTCGGAGTCTGGATATATCCCCGGTTGACGGCAATAGGCTTGCCTTCTATTATATGGGACTTAAAAATAACTCTGGCGAAATGTGGGTGTACTATAGGTACACCTTTGCCTAACCCTTCGGGGATTACAGGCGTGATGATAAATTATGTTTAAGTCTCTGTAACAGGGGGCGAGCTTTTTGCCAACAACCGGGGACAAATCCAGACTTTGAGCTGCTACTGAGAAACTCTAGCGACCTGAGCGAGCGAAGCGAGCTGTGCCGCGGCAGCGCCGGCGACCACTATATTCAAGTTGATCGCAGTTACTTGGCTATGTAGTAGTTTTACACATATAACATGTGTTATTAATTTAACATGCCCGATAACATGTCTTCGATAAGAACATCAGTATCCATATTCCTCGTATATTCCTGGTTCTTACTGTCAGCTGTGAAGCTACCTTACATAAAATAAATAAATCATCATCGTCATCATTTCAGCCGAAAGACGTCCACTGCTGGACATATGCCTCCCCTAGCACCCCCACTTCGACCGGTTCTGTGCTTCCCGCATCCAGTGGATTCCTGCGGCCTTCACAAGGTCATCGGTCCATCTTGTGGGAGGCCTTCCAACACTGTCGCCACTCCAGTACATTTCGGCCCCATCGTCCATCTGTTCTGCAAACAATGTGCCCTGCCTATTGCCACTTAAGTTTGCCAATTCTTCGGGCTATGTCAGTTACCTTGGTTCTCCTGCGGATCTCTTCAATAAATAAAATACTTGTACCTAACATTTGTACTTGGTGCGTGTATGACCAGATGTATGAACGTAGACGAAACAAAAGGATTAGTAGCAATTCGCTGTTTTGTAGTTTCTGCCTACCCCCATCAGAAGAAGGCGTGAATATGTGTAAAATACTTTGTAAACAAAATACAATACGATTTTTCTCAGCAAACTTTCGCAGGGTATATTTAGTATCAGTAGGCATCTCCCTTTACATGCATTAAGTTAAAAAGTTGTTCAGTCGATCGGAACGCCAGGTATTTTGCTGAGCAAATATAAATACTGTCCGTCTAGACTCGGCTTATGGGATCGTAATGGCGTTAGTAGCTACCAATCCGTGAAAATGAACCTTAAATGAACTTTCAACTTGAGTTATTTTATGGAAACATGATAATTTTCTATATTTTTTTTAAATCAAATTAGATTTGTTACAACTGTAGTGGCAATCATGTCATCTGGTTTAAATAGGTCCTTATTTTTATTATTTTGTTTATCTTTTAAATAGATTCTTTGGTGAGCACGTTGTAGGCTGAAGATTTGGACCATTTTCTATTTTACTAAGTACCTGGTACTTGTTGATAGGCCTACACTGTCCTCTCATACCACTGTAATTTAAAAATATTGTAGAAACCGTTTATTTTTAAAAGAGTAACCGTGGAGTTTCTTGCCGGTTCTTCTCCAAAGGACCAATTGGAACCGTGCACCTAGCTTCTGACGTTTCATAAGTGCCCTTGTGGGTTTAAGTGAAATACAATATTTCGAATTTTGAATTCCTGTTTTATGATATCACGAAATGCTGCATTTAGGTAGGTACCGCTGCTAGGTAAATTAATTGTTGTCAAAGAATCGCGGTTGTGATTTGAATATATGGACAACTAACAGCGGCCCGCAGTTTAAATTCAAATTCAAAAGTCATTTATTCAAACTAGGCTGAGAATCAGTACTTTTCGAACGTCAAAATTACATAAGACAGTCCCCCAAAAACGCCCACCCTTCACCACTTCCTAGTGCCTTTAGCTGGGAAGAAGAAGTGGCGCAACAAACTCCCCAGCAGCACAGCTGTCTGTTCAAGTTAGAGAATGATTCTATACAATAGTATACAAAAAACTTACATTATGCAACACAAAACATAATTCAAATGATATTATAGGCCATATTTCAGCTAGCACACGCCAATATACCGACCAAAAACATCGAAGACTATACTCAAGCATTATTTAAAAAATAAAAATAAAATAAAACTAAACGTAAACAGAACTAAATATCTAAATAAAAGCCTCCAGACATAAAGGGCGTGCCCGCTTACATAAAGCTGTAATTGGCAGTTATAAATGATAAACTAGGACCATCGAGATAAAATAAATAAACAGTTAATTACTAGTAACAATAACAAAACCATGATCAGCAAGACGACCAGTCACCACAAGCAGCACCCGTTCACGAGCATAACGCAAAGATCAGCCATTACCCCCCTCGCCATATTTGAGGGAAGGAGGCAACTTAATCCGCATAAGTCTCGATTTCGTGGGAATATCGGGATATAAAGTATCCTATGTGTTAATCCAGATTATAAACTATCTGTGTGGCAGATTTCATCCAAATCCGTTCAGAAGTTTTTGAGTGAAAGAGTGACAAATATATACCCATCCATCCTCACAATCTTTCGCGTTTATAATATTAGTAGGATTTAAATTGCTATAGTTATTGCTTTTTAGCGTGGCAATAACGGTTATTGCCCTTTAGTACAGCATCATGCTGAGTGAAAGCCTTTTTGTTACAGTCATGACGTGCCAACAGCAGCCGCATATTTCTGTTTTGTGCTCGTGATTATATTTTTATTTCTATTGTTTTATTTTATTTTATTATTCTTTTCTTTTATGCACGTGTTTCTGTGACAATTAAACTTATTTTTCTTTCTTTTCTTTCTTTCTTTCTTTCCTTAATATCTCTCCATACGAACCGAAACAATAAACTATGTATGGTTTTTCGTTATTGAAACATGTTGAAGATCACGATAGATATTTACATATTATACTCCTCCTTATCGATTCTGATAATGGTGTACCTGAGAAATCAATTCCTTGCGTGTGCCCTTAGATGGGTCTTTAATCAACATATCGCAACGGATCGCGTGGCAGTCAACATCTCCGTTATGAGGATGTCCTCAAGAGAGGCTCGCTTTAATAATAATAATAAATTCATTTATTTCAGGTAAAAAATAACACCCATAGACAAACACAAATTAATAAATAAGATCAATAACATAAAATACAATAAAATCCAAGATCAATTAAAATAAAATGACAGTAAATTATGTTGAATCGAAATCAATTAAAGAAATGAAAACAAAATAAATCAAATTAAATTAAATCAAATAATATCAAAAATAAATACATATTACATACATAACAAGCACAGACATAAACGAACACTCAGACAGTAACAATATGTCTGCTGCAGCATTGCCGGATGTAAGGGCAATCCAGCCTGTTGGCAATCATCGCCAGGACGGTGTTGGGGCTGCCCCGCACTCTACGCACCAGAGACGCGAACCGCTTGCGCATCGTCACGTGAAAGCAGTCGCTTTACCAAGCCGTTTTAGCGCTTTACCAAGCCGTTTTAGCGCTCTGCTATTCACAAAAATATCAAATCTTTTGTAGAAAAGCGACAAGCTATTATCGAGCTGCCAATTACGCAGAGAGATTTATATCTAATCTAGTATCAAAACAAATAATTTGGTGATTTCACTTGAATGAATTCCCTTTCTACATCGCGTATTTCTAAGAACACTCTATAAGTAATGATACTGAACTGTCACAAATCAAATTATTTCAGAAATACGATCTGAAATAACATTTTTTGATTGGATTTTTTTGATTAATTGGTTTCCGTCGGAAACTTTTTTGTATTTTATTGCCTGGTCAGGGAATACAGAATGGGCTTTATTTTCGTTGGTTTTGTTGTTTTTTTAAATTAAAATTTCTTCATTTTGCATAAAATATTGTACCTACATTAATGGTCTTAAATATAAGAAGTTCCACATATTTTGCTTACTTACATATTTCAGCATCCAAAAAATATCTTATAATAAAATTATATACAAAACACTTAAATTGTTATGTGGTAAAAAATAAAAATCCATTAAATTATTTTTTCCATTTTTGAATTTTTTGTTTTGAATGTTTGTCTCTAAAAACGCTTTTGTTAGATAACTTATCTATCCATAATGTACCCTGCAAAATTTCGTGTGAATTGGTTCGGTAGTTTTATCAGAAATCGTTATCACAAAGAACAAAAGAAATAATAACAAAAGCGGGTAATAAAGATAAGTGAACGTTGTTTACAAAGACTGCAACCATTTGAAACGTATTCCTAATCTATTCGAGTAGCAAAAAACATTAACAATACTACTTGAGACGTTGTAAAGAAATCCGAGTGTTTGTTTATTTAAGTGCGGTCGTAAAACTGTCACCGCGCGGACCACCCACGGCGCCTGACCGGTTAATTATATTACTACATACACATACATACTAAACTCACACCTTCTTCCCATGGGGGTAGGCAGAAACTACAGAACGCCACCTGCTACGATCCTTACATACTTCTTTTGCTTCGTTTACGTTCATACATCTGGTCATACACGCACGCCGGTTGCGAGTACTACGCACCTGGCCTTTCTGAAGAACATCACCAATAAGGTCAGTGTATGTCCTCCTAGGGCGTCCCCGCCCGGCCTTTCCCTTCACATTAGCCTCGTAAATACATTTTGTTAGTCGCCTTTCATTCATCCTCTCAACATGCCCAAACCATCTCAGCATACCCTTTTCAATTTTTGTCACTACATCTTCTTTTAAATCACACCGCTGTCTTATCACATCATCATATTTCGAACTTTGCTTATAATTTAAGAACTCATTTATTATATAGAACGTATTATTATAGAGCCATTTCTTAAGTTTCTTTTCAAAGTAGTTTAGTGGCAGTTCTCTGATCTGTTTGGGTATTTGTTTATGGATGTTGTGCCGGTTCATTTAATTGAAATGATCCAGTATCGATTCTGTTATTGAAGTTGTGGCTAAATAATAACAGCCGCTCTGGACGATCTTCAAGGTTAAGCAACGCTTGTCGAGGTCGGTCCGTGGATGGGTGACCATCCATTACATTCCAAGACCCCTCCGCCTCCGTGCCTTGGATAGCACATTACGCTGATGGTCTCGGCTGTCATTTGTAGATCTTTGACAGTCGTCACGGGTAGTCAGAAGCCCGAAAGTCTGACAACCAGTCTTGCCAAGATCTTGTTACCCAGTCACTGGGTTGTGGATGTCAGATAAGCAGTCACTTTATGTAAAGTATTGGTATTCAGCTTCATTTGGTTAAACTGGAAGGAAGCCGAACCCATTAATAGTTTGGAAGTGGCTAGGTAGATGAGTACTGTAGACATTTTGTTTATCCACGAGTACCGGGACGAATAAAACACTTTATCTACTCTCATAGCGTAATATTCGAATTATAAAATTCAAAACGAGTTTATATTGACATACTTTATGAACACAATACCGAAATTTAAAAATAGAATCATATTATAACATTTTTTCGCTAACAAAATAATGCTATAAAACAATTTTTTTTCTGTTCCGATAAAGGGCAATTCCAAGAAGTTAATATCACCAAGGAGTTTCCATCAACTTTTGCATTGGAACGTTTAAACGGGGGTCAGCAGCACCCGCTGTAGCGCATTTGTGCGGTGATGTGCTGCTGCAGACGACATTCATTTGTTTTGAATTTGTACTGAATTTCGTGGGATTTTCCAAATTTATTCTTGAGCTTTAACTTTGATCTTTTATTTAGTATTAGGTTCAATCCCAATGTATAAGTGTAGATAAAGTAGTGTATGAAACTGCACATAAAAATTAGGTATTAAAACATTCGCGTGATACACACTCATGTTTTAATACCCCTCATTATGCAACAGTTTCATAAACTACTGTTATAGATCAAGCATATGATACTGTACCTTCAGTGAAAAGTGATGTAACTGGAAAATCATGATTTTGAGAAAATTAATATAAAAGTTTTTAAAAAATCTGACTCTTTGTCTACTTCACTAAAATGAGTACTGATTACTGACATTGGTAAACAATAATATCTTAGAGCACGATTTAGTGTAAGAAGAAACAGATTAATTTGTATAGTTTTTTATAATCTAAAAATAAATCCAGTTATATCACCTAACACAACATATATTGAAGTCGTTTTATGTGTAAATTAATTTAAAATGATCTGAACCATTTTTCACATTAATTATTGGTTGGTGTTGGATGATTATGTGTAGGTAAATATATCAGTTTGTACTAATTCACATAGATCGCGTAATAAGAGTCACATACATTTTTATTAATAAACACTATGGTACTTGAAATATTTGTTCAGTTCACATTGATATTATTTAAAATGTATTTTATTACACATTATAAAAAATGTAAAAAATGCTTAGTTACAGCACTTTACACCAAAATAAGCTTGCTCAATTTTAATCGTAGAGGGGTACCAATTAGACCAAAAAATTGCATTTTTTACTGTTAAACTTAGTGTAAGAATATTAAAACTGATATAGGTCAAGATATATCACTTTTCACTGAAGGTACAGAATTATTCCTAGAAAACTGAGCTTATAAAATCGTCGGCTTGATTGCCGGGACTCTCTCACTTTTTTTTCAAACGAAAACATATTCCAATCCTGTTTTAAATATATTCTGTCAGATTGTTCGGATGTAGTGCTGCTTTCTCACCAGCCTGCACATCATGAGGTTGCTTTTTGCATAAAACCTCACTGTACCTACTAGTAAGTCTCATAGGCCTCTTTCCAAACGAAAACATAAATTCACTCAACTGAAGAATCATACACAAATGAAGAATCATGTCGCAAACCATCCGACGAAAAGTCTGAAATAAAATAAATCGTACGCTGTCCTGACGTCATATCAAATAGGAATTAAACAAGTCTGAACATGTAGAACTCATTACACACTCTGCCTGTTTCGATTTTATGTATGATCTTACATGTGATTAGGATTACAGATAAATGGAACTTTCTGGAATTATGAATTTGGGAATATAATGTATTATAATTTGGGACTATAATACATTATTTGGGAATATAATAAATGTCTAAAAAGGTTCGACTGGCTGTTCACAATGGTGTGCTGGTGCCCACGCTTATGTATGGAAGTGAATGTTGGGTGTGGCAAAAACAACATGAAAGTAGAATAAATGCTGTGGAAATGCGTTCCTTGCAAAGCACGTGTGGTCTAACTATGAATTATAGGCTGAGGAATGATGTGATAAGACAGCGGTGTGATTTTAAAGAAGATGTAGTGACAATAATTGAAAAGGGTATGCTGAGATGGTTTGGGCATGTTGAGAGGATGAATGAAAGGCGACTAACAAAATGTATTTACAAGGCTGATGTTAAGGGAAAGGCCGGGCGGGGACGCCCTAGGAGGACATATACTGACCTTATTGGTGACGTTCTTCAGAAAGGCCAGGTGTGTATTACTCGCAACCGGCGTGCGTGTATGACCAGATGTATGAACGTAAACGAGGCAAAAGGAGTATGTAAGGATCGTAGCAGGTGACGTTCTGTAATTTCTGCCTACCCCCATGGGAAGAAGGCGTGAGTTTATGTATGTATGTATGTATAATAAATATTCATAAATATGAAATACCAACAACAGTAGGTAGTCGAGCCTAAACAGCGAAAGTTATGTAAGATATGAAATGTTAACAAAGATAAATGATTTGTGAAGATTAGTAAAATTTTACTTTTTTTTTAGTTTGGCACTGATTAAAATTAGTACAAGGGTCTGTCCACACCACTTTGAGCAACCAAATGTGAGCTGAAGCTACGAAGTTTCCAGATTTTTCATACATTTTTAATTTCAACTTACATTCCTCCTACTTACAATTTACCTTTAGTGGTATAATCGCCTTAGGTCCGGGTCCCAATAGGCCTACCTATTGGGACCCGGACCTAAGGCGATTATCACATTGTACCGCGCTCCGTCGCGTAGCGCGGGGCGTCGCGGGGCGGCGCGGCCCGGTGTGGTGTTTTCTATACAATTACAAACTAATGCTAAATCTGCCACCCCGCGCTACGCGACGGAGCGCGGTGCAGTGTGATTGATAGTAAGCTGAACCGTCTTTTATAAAGAAAATTGTTCATATTATCGTCTATTACTAGGGACTATACTTACCAACCACTGAAAAGCAAAAGCATGTTCTTGGAGAAGAAATCCTTTATTGGCACGCTTGCTTATTGGCAATTAATAAAATTAAGTCCGGAACACTCACGATGTTTTCGTTTAGATTGCTAACAAGCCAAACAAGAATTAAAAAACAAAAAGGCAAAAATTAAGAAAATAAATATTAAGAGTATAAATCTAAATAAGGTAAGTAGGTATTACTTTTACGAGCTACTAACCTTTAAACGTTATATATTGCTTTCATTTCTTAACCAAAACAAACAGGTAAGATCACAATATTTCGTATTCCTAAAATAAGTTAGGGGCACTAAAATATATACGGTACAAAGTAGCTCGAAAAATTCATTTTTTTTTTCGTTTTTTTCAATTTGTAGGTCAATGTCAGGTTGTACGTTGGTTAAAATATGATTCGTAACAAATATAGCTTTACAAAATTATAATCATTAGAATCAGCAATATAACTCCATAAGTTAGCATAATCATCAAATGTCATGATTTCATGAAATAGTCATTCTATAGGATTTAAGTACATGAACTTAGAAGTCAAAGTCAAAGTCAAATAATTTATTTCAATTAGGCACAAAAAGGCACTTTTGAACGTCAAAAACAAAAAATTGAATTGATTCTAGTCGCCCCTTCCAAAAGGTAGTTTTCGTATGGAGAAGAATGGGCAAGAAACTCCACCATTACTCTTTTAAAATGTTTTACAATATTTTGTATACATTAATTTATGTGAAGACGATGCACCTGGAATAAGATTACTATACCACAATAGGTAAAAATTATTAAATATGAAGCAATGACAGAAAAAATAATTATGTAATGGATACATGGTGTTCACATATTTACAAGCATTGTAAAAGTAGGTACCTATACGATATTCCTAAAAAAATTACAAGTGATACTAATTAGTCAGTGTGTGAGTTCAAGTAATAAAAAAATTTTACACAATTAAATTAGCAACCAGTTTGATTTTGTCTAGACTCTAAATAGAGAGTTGTATTGATGATTCTTATGAATATAATTCCATAATTAAACATTAGGTACAGCCGCGAATCATATATAGATCAACATGCAACCTAATACTGACCTGCAAATTGCAAAAAAAGTAAGAAAATTTGAATTTCGCGGGCTACGTCGACGCTTTCGCCTAAAGTTCACCGCTGTGAAAATAAACTCTAATTTTAATGTTTTCGCCAAAACTTCGGTGTTGTCGTTTATCGCAGTCTTTATAGGTTGGTGAAGGGTCTTCATTACTTTCTTAGTTTATGTGTAAAAATTTAAGGGTAAGTTGCTCGACTACTATATCTTCCCGATAATAGCTTGCTTGTTTGTTTAGGTATGTCGAAATATAGTTCAACTAGTTTCAATGTTTGGTAAAATTGCCCTCGGAGACAGGAAAAACGAATTCGTTGTTTTTTTCTTTTGTAATTTTTTTATAAAACGTTTTGCCTTTTGGCCAAATATATCTATACTATCTATACTAATATTATAAAGAGGTAACATTTGTTTGTAAGTTTGTAGGTTTGTAAGTTTGTATGTAGGGGGTAATCTCCGGAAGCAATGAACCAATTTAAAAAATTGTTTCACTGGTAGAAAGCTACATTATTCGTGAGTGCTATAGGCTATAAATTATAAAGATATCATGCATATTAGCCGAACTATCTCAATTTTTGTCTAGCCAGGCGGAAAAAAATAGCTCTTACAACAGAGTTATTTGCATGCACTGCCTTAAAAGTTGTATATAATTGAAAACAATGTATTGCAACCTGGTCCGCTTTGAATAGTTCTACAAAAAAGTCCACGACACCATATTTGTATCTTTTATATTTTAGCAGATATAGTAGCTTTTATGTGTTAAAAAAAGTATTTTTCGACGTACTTACCTTTGGACGATTTTTTAAACAACAAAATATTAAACCTTATCGAAAAAAATATTATTATGATCACAAGAACATCATAGAGATACGATTTGCCCGAAACAGTATGTCAATTGGTTAAATAGTTTCGAAGATAATATAAAATTACTAAATTGCAAAATGCCGCCGTCCATTCACGACCCGCACTAGAACATGCTTTGTACGGACGTTTTGTCCATTTTTCGGAATCGCGGTGTTAAGATTTTCCGCGGATTAATGACTGTCTCCAGTTATTATTTAAAACTTTCGTCGTTAGGAAGGTGAGTTGTACGCAGTAGGATGGATGTTGTTGGTCTTTAAAATTGTTTTGGTTGCTCGGTTTCTTAAAACACAAATACTACTTCGTTCTCATTCTTCGAGTTCGAAGCTGTGGTATTTCTGTTTTTGGGATATCGGACATAGTTTCAGCGATTGTTTATCATGCCTAAAAGGAAATCACAACTTTCCCGTTAGACATCCCAGACAAAAGCAGCTCGAGTACGCCGTACGGAAGAGTCTGCTCTTGAAAATCATCAGCGCCTCTCGAGGAATAGAGAAAATATTTCGCAAGCACGCGCTGGGGAATCTAGCTCCGAGCGTTCACAGCGGCTTACTAACCAAAGCTGGAGAACATCGCAGGTCCGTGCTCGGGAATCTAGCGCTGAACGTACGCAGCGTCTCAGTGATTTAAGGCAGCATGTCTCTGCAACAAGGGATAGGGAGTCTAGCGCTGAGCGCTCGCAGCGGCTCGCTAGCCAAACTGTGAGAACATCGCAGGCCCGTGCTTGGGAATCTAGCGCTGAACGTGTATGCAATAAAAACAAAACCCTCCTTTTGGCAGTCAGGAAATAAATCATAACACTCAGTAGGTACTAACCAAACCACACTCATAATTTCATCACAAGTTAAAATGTTTACCGCCCAAGGAAGTGGGCACGGGTCAGCTAGTACAAAATAACTCGCTGTCTGAAACGTCAATCTTCAAAACAAATGTACTGTAGAGACTATAGCATGCATGGCAAGAGTAGTGATAGCCCAGTGGTGTGACCGTCGGAATGCCAAGTCCTAGGTCTCGAGTTCAAACTCAAGGCACGCACCTCTAAATTTTCGGGTTCATGTGCGTATTGTATAATTATCACTTGCTTCAAAAACGGTGAAGGAAAACATCTTGAGGAAACTGGCATGCCTGAGAGATATTTCTCGACGGCATGTGAAGCCAAGTCAGAGGCCCATGGGCGGCTTTAATGATAGATCGCCCAATGACTTGTCCTGCTGGAAGCTTTTCCGGAAGGACGGGTTTGTGTCCTGCCGGAAGACTTCAGTGAGTCCTGGTAGCAGTACGCGATTTGTATGAAAATTTGTCTGGTCCCTCCAGCAGTACGGTGACCTCGATTTTGAACTTGCGCTCGTCAGAAGTTTTAATCATTTTGCCAGTGCGTATTAAAATAAAACTCATATGTTTAAGTACTTTCATAGTTTTGGTTATAATAATTAAATATGTATTCGTAGTTGATAAATTACCAAGAGCGCATTTTTCTGATATTATTCATAGGAAAGAACCTATTTAAGGAACTATAAATCTGCCACTTTGATTTTTTAAGCACTTAAAAATTGTGCCTGTATAGTTCATTATCAGCCTATAATGTTCCCACTGCTGGGACACAGGCCTCCTCTCTGAGAGAGGGAGTGGGCCGTAATCCACCACGTGGGCCCAGTGCGGGTTGGTAGATGTCACATGTCTTTGAATTTTTGGTTCTAGGACATGCCGGTTTCCTCACGATGTTTTCCTTCACCGTTTTGAGAGCAGTGGTGTATAGCTAATAATTAATAAAAAGGAGCTCACAAAAAAATTAAAATCAGAAAAGTAAAATAAAAATTGTCTACGCTGGAATACTGAAATGTGCCAAAAACGGATGTAGTCCTCATCCATGCGTTTTCGGTACCGGGGCGTCGAAAGAAGTCGCGCGAGCGCGCTACCCTCATGCGCCATCGCGTGCTGATGGAAGGTCAGTTGTGTTTAGGAACCGTTTCTTATACAGTGTGAAAGAGACAAAAGTAGTATATATTTACCTACGTGCAAGTGCTGTATATCATTACGGTACTATGACTGAAAAAAGTTGTGTCCTTCCGGAAGTACTTAAAGTCCTGCTGGCAGGACTCCGGGAGATTTATCATTAAAACTCTGACACCAGGTTGGTCACTAACCACACGAAAAGAAGAAGATGGCATTTCAGGGGAGGGAGTGGGCCGTAATCCACCACGCTGGCCTAGTGCGGGTTGGTGTACGTCACATGTCTTCGAATTTTTAGTTTCACCTTTGCCGGTGTCCTCGGCTCTTCATGTAAAATATTAAAATAGATGAGTTCTAGAAATAATTACGAGATTCTAAATAAGTCTTGTATTTTTTATTCGACCCGGAATTAAAAATAAACCTCTTTGCAGAGGTTTATTTTTAATTCAACACAACTCGATCAAAAATAAACTCATGTCTCGTAAATAAATTGTCGAAACTTATTCCTTTGCGAACGATGTAGCGCTCAAGTCCTGTTCAAATAGTCTTTTATAAAGAACGTAATTGTGTCAACATACCTTTAGAATCAATTTTATTGTTTCATGTTTACTGAAGCGAAACGTTTGGGAAATGACATCTGTTGACGAACAGAATATAAACGATTTTGGACTTTATGAAGGTAAACTGGATAAATACGAGTATTTACTTTTTGTAATGTACCTAGAGAGGTAGAGTGAGCGCAAGATACTTTAGTCTGCGTGCAACTGGTGGCGTGCTTAATTGTAATATTTATAATATGGTATTAAATCTGTATAATAATAATAATACCATTTATTTCAGGCGTCACAGGCCCATAGAAAAATAAATAGTTAATAAATAGCTTAAAACTATGTTAGTAGCACTTCACTAGCTTGTCCTTGTGCTGTCCTGTGGTACTTGTCCGCGGAAGCGACGGAACACCACGTCCTGCGGCCAAAAGTCTTCCTCCATGACAACGGACAGAAAACAATTCGGTACTCGCACCACAAACGCCTTGAAGTTGACGTTGCGTTGCGACTCCAGTAACTGCACCCTCGGCGTGTACCTCGTCTTTTGGCGCACGTACTCCACGATGTCCTTCGCCTTAGTGGTGTAGTGTAGGCGGGAAATGTATACCAATGTATTCGGCTTTGGTAATATAATCGTGTCAGCCAATGGCTTAATAGCCAAGAGCCTCGACCAACACCTGAGGGAATGTCGTTGGGCAGCTAGTTTAAGGGCTTGATTCAGAAAGCGGTACTTCTGGACACGGCTTGCATTGTCAGGAGGTTCCTCTCTCTGGAGCCCTGACCACCGGTAGCTTGGACCCTGTTCCCGATACCGGTGGGCTGCTATTTATTTTAATTTTAAATGTTTTTGTTATTTTTTTAAATAAAAACATTTAAAAATATAATTTATAACTTTTTCATTAAATAAAAGATATAACATTTTAAACGTCTTTGACATTTCTCGGGACCAAGGGGTCCCGGACCTTGGAAGACGTACGAGGGGCCGAAGCCAACTTGCAGAGGCCCCTTAGACATTTTTAATGAAATGAGGTACCAACCGACGATTATCCCTGTTCGCACTATGCAAGTGCAGCCAAGGACAACCCCCGGTTGGTGTAGGACTATTGTAAGATATGGAAACAAAGATATCGGACTATGGGTTTGGGTTGCTAAAGTGGACTGGTCACCTGGAACTATGGAAGGACTATGGCCCCTGCCTAATCAATGTTTTAAATGGACACGGATAAAATGGCAGGGGGTGACTTGCACACTCAATAATGGGCCCCCGAAAACGGTCGCTAGCACAAAGTGTCGTAGCAACAAGGGGGCAACATGTCCTGAGGGGCTTATGAGTTGTGGAGAGGTATTCCACGGCTATCAGGACAATCCAGGAAGTACGGTCAAGATCCCTACCAGCATCTTACTGGAATACTTCCTTCCTCCGAACACGTTTGCTCTTGTGAATCTCCACTCAAGCCGGCCAATTAAGGCAAGAATGAGGTGGGAGCTCTGTTCCTCGTCAGTGTTCACTCCAGCCGGCCAATAAAGGCAAGCCAGAGGTGAGGAACAAGACTTCTCCCGGGAGATAGGGTCCGTGGAGTTGCTACTGCCCAATAGCTCGTCACATGCTGCACTGCGGGTTTTTGTATCTCTTTTGGTCTGGCTCCTCATCCCAGACCTGTTCCGGCAAAGTAAACTCTACCGGCACATACCTAGAGCTTGGAGCGAGCAAGCCCCACCACGACGTCAACGTAGAGATACGGCGGTGGGAAAAAGATATTAATTATGTTATATTAATATTATTTAGTTATATAATTATATCGGTACTTAATTTGACCTTAATTAAACGACAAAACGGTGACTTACATACTTAGTTCCGATTTCAACCGCGCGCAGATTTATCTTGTGAGCACTTTAACTTTGTTCTGTCGCCTTCTGTGGATTCTGAATAAATAAACGTACGTAAATCGCAAACAAATGGGTAGCAGTGTCATTTCTGCTATAGAAGACACATGTAAATAATTCCTATCTTCCTACAAGTGGTTACTGGCCCAGAGGTCACCTACGAAAAGTCACTTGTCTCCTTGTAGACAAGTGACTTTTCGTAGTTCGTAAACGGCCTAAATCTGTGCGGCCCAGTTGTAAAATATGACCAGCCTCAGAAGATTTTTCTAAAATCTAACAGATGGTATTTATTTTATTTTATTCTATTCGGGAAACTTACAGCTGACTTATACAGTTGTCTTAAACTATATACAATTGAAGGCCATTTACAAGTTTCCGCTAATATAAAAAAAAAACAGTGACACTCGAGTGCCGCCAGAAGTGAAAAATAGAACAATTTAAAAAAATACGTCCAAAACCTTTAAAGTAAAAATACTTGCATAGAACATTGACCAATAACGTAATATAAATAAAGAGCACAATCGCGTTTACAAAAATGAAGTGTTGGTAACGTTGTCACGAGTTCAATTGTTTTTCCCATCTCAAAAATGAAAATCGAAAAAATTATGAACGAAAAAAAAATAAAAACCGCTTCTATTAAATATAAATTAGGAAATAAATAGTACACGATAACTAATACAAACTAAAAACCATTTGCTAACACTACTTTTCCGTAAAGAAGCTTTTCACCAACAAATGCTTAAGCCGAGAAACACTGGGATTATTGTAGGATTTTTGTCTGCATCAACCAAGTGAAATCCTAACATCAGGAGTCCACAGCTCCTCAAAATAATTAGGTCGAGGGTAACGATAAAGAAAGGGTAAACTCCTTAGCTCATAGCTACCATCTAGCACCCAATAATACACTTTCGTACAGTACGCGGCCGCTGGGCTGACTTTCCATCAGGAATGTACTAAGCTACGTAGTGTAGTACTACGGATGTATTCGACAAAAACTTGTCCGATCCGTGACGGTGTTTTTTTAACCGACTTCAAAAAAAAGGAGGAGGTTCTCAATTTGTCGGTATATTTTTTTTTTTTTAAGTATCGTGCTGAGAGACTATTTATGTGGAAATTTTCAGAAAAACAGAAAAATTGGGCACTTTTTTTTTTCAATGGGAAATTTTACCGGGTTATTACACGGGACGAGTGCGGCCGTCATTTAGCGGGTGTCTCCTGTTGAAAATTTGCTAAATTTTTTTGGATTTTATAATGTGAATTTTAACAATAACAAAGACGTTTTATGTTGAATAATATTTTTTTTTAACTTTTTGATCATGTTATTGCAATACCTACCTATGTGCTCCTTTTGGATTGGACAGGGATTTTTTTACATTTTGCATAACAACCAATACGATTGTTTGATTTTCCTAGCTTAGCCTAGCTCTGGTGGAAAAGGGTTCATCGAAAACAGGTCGTAGGTTCGAACCTAGACAGGCGTTTTAATTTATGTAATTTATTTCATCACCACTGCTCTCAAAACGGTGAAGGAAAACATCGTGAGGAAACCGGCATGTCCTAAAACCTGCACTGGGCCCGCGTGGTGGATTACGGCCCACTCCCTCTTACCGAGAGGAGGCCTGGCCTGAGTCTTAGCAGAGGTAACATTAAAGGCTAAATGCTATTTCTAGAAGTTAAAAAGTTTGGTATTGTGAACCGTCGTCTCCCTCCAAACCTCTATGTGTTAATGCCCGGGCACTGTACGCATGTAGGTCTAAATAAAAACTTTTTACAAAAAAAAAAAACACTACAAAGTGAAAAATAACTTTAATTTCGGAAGTTGGTGTCTTTGGTTTTGAATTTTCGTTCTTTGTCACCGACTTCCGAAATTAATGTTATTTTTCACTTTGTAGTGTTTTTTTTTTGAAGTCGGTTGTTTTTTTTTGTAAAAAGTTTTTATTTTTCACTTTTTAGTTGTGGTACCTACCCCACACAAATTCGAATACCACTACCTGCTATGTAAATAACAGTGACAAGAAGTTATCATATCATCTACATACTAAGAGGGAAAAAATACGTATAATTGAAGCTAACTCAAAAACTACCCAAGCAAAGTTAATAAAATTTATATGGGACTACCTCTGAAGTATGATCTACGATCAACCAAACAAAAAAAAAAAACGGACGAATTGAGAACCTCCTCCTTTTGGAAGTCGGTTAAAAATTAAGGTAAATTCAGAATAACAAGATTGTAATTTTCACTAAATTAATATCTCATTGCCATCAAACTAAAATATAGTTAAGTAGTGTCACTTTAGTCTATTTCAGAATGGAAAATCGTCGTTTGACAGGAATAAACAAAATTTTGGTGATTTTTAGGGTTCCGTACCTCAAAAGGAAAAAACGGAACCCTTATAGGATCACTCGTGTGTCTGTCTGTCTGTCTGTCTGTCTGTCTGTCTGTCCGTCTGTCACAGCCAATTTACTCCGAATCTAATGGACCGATTAAGTTGAAATTTGGTACACATATGTATTTCTGTGACCCAAACACGAATGTGTAACGTAAATAATTTAATTTTGAATATAGGTGTCACTTTTGGGGCGCAAACAAGAAAATTAACAAAAAAAGTTTTGCTAACAGTACCGTGTGACATATCAAATGAAAGGGCTTGTTGCGAGGATTTTAAATATATTTTTTATATAATTTTAAAATAAATACTTTTAAAGATATTTAATAAATTCAATGAAAATTGACCATTCCCCCCCCCTTATCTCCGAAACTACTGGACCAAAAATTTTGAAAAAAATACATAGTATGGTTCTTTACTCATAGATTACAGGAAAACCTATAAGAAGTCTATGGTCTTAAAATAACATGGTAAATCTCTCAATATTGTGCGTAAAAACTTACATTTCGTCACTCGGCATCCAAAAGGCCCATCTCTCTAGCTACTATAATATCAAAATATCAAAAGTGTTTGACCGTCTGCTTAATACACAAATAAATAAAACTGTAAATGTTCATGACAACCAATTCAGGTTTCGGCGTGGTTTGACAACAGAAAGTGCAGTGTTGTGCCTTAAGCATACTATCACATACTTACTATACACAGCGTGGGATGCCGATTTATGCTAGGTTCATCGATTTATTCAAGGTTTCTGATCTGGTTGCTTATGACGTATTGTGGAGAAAGATGGAGCAGGATAGGTTGCCAACGGAGCAAACATCTTTAAATAGTGGTATGGTAACCAGATCAATAGGTTGGAATGCGGCGTGAGGCAGGATTGGCGAGCTCAGCAGCACCAGAGTGGGTTGCTATATAGATGGTATTTGTGTAAATAATATTAGCTATGCAGATGATATGGTGCTTCTGAGTGCGTCAATCTGTGGTCTCAGAAAGTAATTGGTCGCCAAATGTGAGCAGTATGCCAAAACACATGGTTTGATGTATAACTCCAATAGGTCGGAGATCATGGTCTTTGAGGCTGGGGGCAGACCGGGTTATGTACCACCTGTATTACTCAATGGGACTCCACTACAAAGAGTATTTACGTTTAAATATCTTGGTCATATATTGACCCCTGACCTCAATGACGGACTCGATATTGAGCGGGAGCGAAGGGCGTTGTCGGTAAGGGCAAACATGCTGGCTCGCAGATTTGCACGCTGCTCACTTAAAAAGCCAAAATTACTCTGTTTCGAGCTTATTGTACAACGTTTTACACGTGCAGCCTGTGGGCTAGATATACCCAAAGGTCATGCAACGCCCTTCGAGTCCAATATAACAACGCTTTCAGGGTATTGGTGGGGCTGCCCCGTTTTTGTAGCGCATCGGGAATATTCGCGGACGCACATATTAATTGCTTTTACGTAACGATGCGAATGAGGTGTGCATCCCTGGTACGCAGAGTACGGGCCAGTTCCAACAATATCGCTAGCAGTCTGGATTGCATGTACATCAATCACTGCAGTGCCATCTCCCATGGGGTGAAATAAATTTAAACTAGATTACGTGGGGCACTCAGAAAGTTTTGTGATACTAGAAAAAATTATACTACAGGTTATAATTTTTTTTATTATATCTTTTGAAAGAACTCTCCATTGGCGTCTATACACAGTTTTATACGTCTAAACAAATTTTCATAACACATTTTCCAGTCCGCATCAGACACCTCTCCAATCTCCTTGTCAAATGCACCCAATGCAAGGTGCATGCTTCAGGTGATGAAAACTGTTTTCCTTTGAGTTGATTTTTTATTTTGGGGAACAAGAAAAAGTCGCACGGAGCCAAATCGGGACGGTAAGGAGGATGACCTATAAATTTGACCGGTGTGCTGTCCAGAAAGTCCCTTGTTTTGAGCGCCGAGTGAGCCAGCGCGTTGTCGTGGTGAAGCAGTAGCCCACGGAGGCCAGTGTTCGGTCGCTTGCTGCTTGCAGTAGTAAAAACTTCTGGCAAACATTTGGTAACATACCATTCAGCATTGATGCTCCTTTGATCTCGTCAGGGTACTGACACCAGATAACCGGGTAGAAAAAAAAAAAAAACTTGCGGTCAACATTTTGCCTGCACTTCTGGCTCACTTCACTTTGGTAGGCGTTGGTTCATTTTGGTTCAACAGCCACACGGTCGACTGACGCTTCATTTCTGGATCATATTGAAAAATCCAAGATTCATCACCCGTAATGATATCTTAAACGCGCCGAGACGAGCCTGCTACCAATTTTGCTATCATGTCTCGGCACCATTCTACCCGAACCTCCTTCTGACCCTGCGTTAGATTTTACGGTACCAGCGTGAAACTATCTTTCATAACCGAAGATGCCTGTGTAGAATTTCATGCAGTGTGCACACTTCCCGATCCAATCGGCAGTATACATCTATTTATCTTGACATTTTAAACTTTGCTTTTTTTGTGTTTTTTCAAAAACTAATTATGTTTTTTTTTTATTGGATGCTGTATAATGGTAGTAGACCATGGTCTGAACAACGTTTGTTCTAGCAAAACTGTGATTCAAATTTCACGGTGTATGCTGAACCTCTTCATATGTAATTCGCCTATTCTCTTGAATTACATTTTTCACAGCCAGCACTTTTTGTTATGTAACAACCGTCATAGGGCGGCCACTTCTTTCTTTGTCCGCCAAAATTACTAGACCACCCATAAATTCGTTGAACCAGCGAAAAACAGTCGCTTTAGAAGGGCTTTTTTCTATGAACACCATTCGAAGTCTTTCAAACGATTCTTCTGGTTTTAGTCGATATTTGAAATCGTACAAAATCATCGCGCGAAAATGTTCTCGTTATAAATCCAGTTTTCAGTAAGACAGAGTATTTTGATTTTGCTCGTAAAAAAATGTGGAGGGAATTTCGAATTTGGAATGTTATGTTTTTTTGTAATAAGTAGTCATCGTTTTAATTGACATCAAAACCAGCCAATATTCTACAAGTAGACAAAAACTGTTAGTCACAAAACTTTCTAAGTGACCTCGTAAAATAAGTTAACATAGTTCATAAGTTTACTAACACAATGAGTCCTTGTTACTTGAATAAAGAAAAATATCTTGATGATATTTTTTTTTTGAACGACGTTTTCTAAAAATGAAAAAAAAAACAAAAACCAAATCAAATCAAACTTTATTTGTGAACATAGGGGTACAGAAAGGTCTTAAAAATATACATTTTAGCGTGATCTCACCTAGCTAGATCGATTTATTGCTCCTGAAAGCCCCCTGCATACTAAATTTAATAAGAATTCTTAGAGCCGTTTCCGAGATTCAGATTATATAAACATAGGTATATACAAGAATTGCTGGTTTAAAGGTATTATTATTATATTAATACCGCGAATGTGATTTTTTTTACGAAAATCTGATTTTTGTTTTATGTCATTCTACACGTTCAAATAAGTGACACTGCAATTTAATAATTTTTTTTTAATGTCACATTCGCGGTATTGGATGCCGAGCGACGATTTGCAGTTGGAATGTATGGGAGAACATGTGTTTCAACTACAATGTTAAGTTTGTTCTTGGGATAAATAAATTCATCTCAACTACGGAACCCTTCATTGTGCGTAGTCCGACACGCACTTGGCCGGTTTTTTTTTTAGTTTAGAGGCATTTGTGACAAGCGAATCGGCACCATTGTATGGAAAAAAAGAGATTCCAACATGTTTTGTTGTGAATGTTTCACCTGTGTAAACGCACAGGAAGGAATGAATTCAAAGATTCAAGTAAAAAGTATGATTCAGTTTTTCAAAAACATCGTTTGTCACATTCCTATTACGAACAATAATGTGTATTGAGTAACCTTATGTTTATAACTGTACTATTACAGTTTCTTTGTGAACAATACCTTTGCTTTCATAATGCCTTATCGAATGTTTTCTTTATAAAGTCTTGTTCACACTAGTGTAAGTCTATTTTTTTTCCTTCTTCAGTTCGGAATTTGAGCTTATTACAAAAAAAAAAAAAAATATTACGTAATTTTTTCAAATTACTTTTATTTGGTTTTATTGTGTCTATGCAAGGTAAGGCTGACCTTCTTTTTCATTATTTTGAGCTCCTTTCATTATTTTTTATTTTATTTTATCGTCTATTGAATATATAGCAATTTTTTTATAACAGAGAAATTTCTCGTATTTGTCGATTTACTGTCTAAATTTTGAATTACAATTCATTATTTTTGTGAAATATCTGAAAATTATCCCGTGAACCGCGTTCTAGTCAATCTCTTTACTGATCCAAATACCAATATAACTTTTGCATTCTTTTACAAATTCTTAATGAATTGTTTTTTTTTCTTCACCTCGCTGTGATTGCGCCTTACAGTTTCATTTCAACAAAGCTACAATCAGTTGATTAGTCCTTTACACAGTACCTAACCAATTAGTCAGTCAAGTTAATTGTATCACCCTCGAGCCGTTACTGATAATAGTTTCCCTTTCAACATTGACATGTAATATTGTATAAATTAATAAAGTTTTGAAGGTCATCATTTGCCAAAGGCTGGTGTAGATTTAATTGAAGAAATTTCATGTGTGTATGGAAGATCTAATGAGTCTCATTGAAGTTGTTTTTTTCAAGTAAAACGCTGTTGAAATTGCTTCAAGCTTACACAAAATTCAAACCTGTTTGGAATATCATTAATATGCGACTAAAAGTATTAATCCTTGTGATTGTGTATGAAGGCTTTATAAAACAAATTGAGGCGATGGCAACAATAAATATGTTGTCCAAAGAGATTAAATACAATGAGTTGGATGAACATGCTTTAGTTACTGAAAGCGATGTGTTTCCTTTTGTGGTCGCAATTTTGATCCAGTCCAAGTTTATAAGTGCTGGAGCTTTAATTGATAACAGTTGGGTCTTGACTGCAGCTGACTCTTTTTTTCTGTAAGTTGTTGCATATTACTTATCGCTTTTTTAACCGAATTCAAAAAAAGGAGGAGGTTTCTCAATTCGATCGTTTTTATGTGTGTTCGCGGATAACTTCGTCGTTTATGAACCGATTTTGATGATTATTTTTTGTTGGAAAGAAGATATTCCAAGGGTAGTACCGTGATAAAGAAACCAGGATTTAATGATGGCACCCTAAATAAATCGAGGGGAACCTTTGAAAGTCGTAGTGGCGACTAGTGCGTTTGTTATTTTTTCATTAAATATTTTAAATCTATATATTTAATGAAGGTCTGGAATCGATCTGATGATGGAGCCGAAAGACAGTCGAGGGAACTCCTCAATGATTTACAGCAATTACCTGGTGTTTGGGCTTGATTAATTTGTATTGATGAGAACTTTACACCTAGATAGGTTGTAACTGTCATTAGGGGTCTGATAATCAAGACGAAGGACAGTCAAAGGAACTCCTCAACGTTTTACAGTAGATACCTTGTTTATAGTAACTCGTGCAGTTGCTCTCGGAAAGCACCATTTGGTGGTAGTGGAACTGATAATGAAGACCACAAATGGCCACTGGAACTACTTAATAATTAGTATTTTACCAATTGCGATTCGATTACCTAATATGGTTGCCAAGAAATGTATGCTCGTCACAATGCATATGGAGAAATAGAGCTGATGGTGAAGTACCAGGAGAACTCCTCAACGATTAAAGTCCCTGCATCGGGATAGTCAATATTTTGTAAAAGGTGATGAGCAGTTGACATTAAGCTGATTAACTGAGATAAATTACAAATCAACCCACTAAACAGCGAGAAATAAAAACTTTTTTACAAAAAAAAAAAAACACTTTTTAGAAGTCAGTAGTTTTTTTTTTTTGTAAAAAAGTTTTTAAATTATTGAGTGGAAAAAAGGCGGGCATCCCACTTTATGTGAAGTGGTTAACCTATGGACATTTGCAATCACAAATGCGTTTCCATTACAGCGACAAAGCCGAAATGTATCGTGGACATGTTATTTTTTTTTACCACAACTAAGAAGCACTTGGCCTACATCCCACCTGATGGAAACTAATGATCAGGCTGAAGGTGGAAGCGAGCTCCACCCGGAATCCTCAATCACAAAGGAACTGGCTATATTTTATCTCTAACTGCCGAAACACAACAATGCTGTTAGCATTGTTGTGATGACGACAGACTTAGGTAAGATGGTAGTAGCTAACCAGACGGCACCCATCATCCTACATAATATTACAAATGCGAAAGTGAGTTTTGTTACGCTTTTACGCTGAAACTGCTAAACGGATTTGCATGAAATTTGACACATGGATAGACTATGACTTAAGTTAGGACATAGAATACTTTATATCCCAATATTCCTACGAGATCGAGACTAAGCCGACGTTTGCACGGAATGTAATAAAATCGCGGCGATTTTTTTTCGTGCACTTGATTTACAACGCTCTGCTTAGCGCCGAGAGTTGAAAATGCAACAGTGTGTTTTCTCAACGCACTGGGACGAGGGTGCGTCCCAGCGTGCTGGATTCTCAACGATTGGCTTAACACCGAGAGTTCAAAGTCCAGTAAGTACGCGATAAAATCCCGCCGCGATTTTATTGCGTCCGTGTGGACGTCGGCTTATGTGGATGAAACCGCGGGGCCCTATAAACCAAAACACAGCGTTGCTGTGTTCAAAATCAATCAAATCAAAATATTTTATTTCACATAAACCTACAAGGGCACTTATGAAACGTCAGAAGCTAGGTGCACGGTTCCAATTGGTCGCTTCCTATGGAGAAGAGCCGGCAAGAAACTACACGGTTACTCTTTTCAAAATAAATTGTTACAATGTTTTCAAATTACATTGTTAATAGGTATGGGAGGACAGTATACCTACAACAAGTACCGGGTACTTAGTAATATAAAAAATGGTACACAAGTTTACAGCCTACAAAGTTTTCACATTCACAAAATCTAAAAGAAAAGAATCTATATAAAAGATAAACAAAATAATAAAAATAAGAACCTATTTAAACCAAATGACGTGATTGCCACTACAGCTGTAACAAATCTAATTTGATTTTAAAAAAAATAGAAAATTGTAGGTAAAAGGTATGATTCTCCAGAAGAGTATCAATCTGCCTAGCCTTTTCCCAATTATATTGGAGTCGGCTTCTAGTCTAACCAGATGCAGCTGAATGCCAGTATAACCACCAAACGGCCGCCATGGCCCACGCACAATGGTCCACCCTACGGACTAAGTGCGGAAACCAAACCCTATAACATAGAACATAGAACATGCCAGTATTTTACATGGTGCGACTGCCTATCTGACATCCACAACGGAAGAGTATAACGATCGAAAATGAAGTGAAAAGAAAAATACCAACTAGCTCTCATATGCACTAGCGGTTAACCGCGAGGGCGGCTAACCGCGCGGCTAGCTGCTTATTTTTTTTTTATATGCAGCCGCCGCCATTAAATGCGGCAGTTGAATGCCCCGGTCAACCACTAGTGCGTAAGGCCTCTTACGTTGCCAGATCACAATAGCGATTGGTGGCATCGACTTAACAACGCCATCATCTTTTTCGATCACTCACTAGGAAAAAAAAAGTACCCAAAAAAGTCACCTAATAGGCAATGGAGAGTATTATGCTTGGAGTTCCCCTACGTATTCGATTTAGAAATCAAGAAAATAAAAAAGTTATTGCTATTTAGAAATCACATTTAAATTACACCAAATCCATTAAAAATTAGCAAATATTCAACAGGGGTCATGAGTTATGACTTGTAAACACCCACTAAACGACAGCCGCCAGCGCCCCAAGTAATCAACCGGTAAAATTCCCTATTGAAAAAAAATGTGACGATTTTTTTTTCTTTTTTCCTAAAATATACCCCGAAAAATTGTCAAATTTAAGTGGCAATGGGCTGGTCACATTGCTTGCAGAACAGATGGCCGATGGAGCCGAAAGGTTCTGGAGTAGCGACCGCGTACAGGAAGACGTAGCGTTGGAAGGCCCCCCACAAGGTGGACCGATGACTTTGTGAAGGCTGCAGGAATCCGCTGGATGCGGGAAGCACAGAACTGGTCGAAGTGGCGGTGCTTGGGGAGGCCTATGTCCAGCAGTGGTCAACTTTCGGCTAAAATGATGATGATGAGGAATTAAAACTGCTTTCGCTTATTTCAGATTACGAGAAGCATCACGAACAGTCCGGGTTAGACTTGGCAGCATTAACTACAGAAAAGGAGGGATACTACTTCCAATCAAATACATTGTAATGCATCCGAATTTTGATGACATAACACCAAGTTATGACCTGGCTATGATCAGGTTGCCTGAGCCCGTCAGGTATACTCCTAGCATTAAAGCTATAAGACTACTGAAAACCTTGAAAGAGGTTGATGCTACCCATTTTATTGTGCCATCATGGCCTAACGCAATGGTGAGTAAATCATTATACTTATTTCATGCATTCATACCCTTCAAACTGGAATGCAGGAACTTGGCGCTAGAAGTAGATATGTTACCCCATATGTATGTCACCGTAAGATTGTGAGAACCTTAAGTTTATAATCTATCGGTATTATTTCCGTTAGATTATAAACTGTTGAAAAATTGTGAACTGGGTGAAATGGGTTAGGTTAGAACTGTGACCAACCGCGCGCGACCCGAGCAAGCGAATCGAGCTGTGCCGCGGCAGCGGGCGGCGAGCGCTACTTCCAAGTTGATCGCAGCCACGCAGGCTATTTAATATTAGCGCAAGGTGCATTACGTCGCAAACAAGTTGGTTACCAGTTCACAATTTGTCAGTTTTTCATGGATACATTATAAACTATCGAAAAATGATGCGTTAAATTGTAAATGGTTTGTTGCAGTTCACAATTTTTCGACAGTTTATAATCTAACGGAAATTATACCGATAGATTATAAACTAATAAAGTTCATAATTATACGGTGACATATATAACAAAGAAGGAGATAGTTGAAAATGTATCGAAACCCAATGTCTCCAATTTGTCCCCACTACGTCGCCACAACTACAAATGCAGATCAGTAAACCCAATAGATACGAAGTCGCGCTCACACTTGCAATACATAAATCAGAACGTAATACACAATCAACTATATACCTTATTCCATCAAACACAGCGTGCATTTATCATGCACCGTGCAACTTACTCACACGAAATCATTTATCCCTGTAGTTGTATTGTGCAAAAGCCATTTTGCAACAGCAGATTTTTAATAAAATAACCGACGAAAAATTTTCAACGCAGCGGTTTCAGAACCATGTACTGAATCCATGTTTTCAGTTTTCGCGTCGATGTCCCTGCCACCCTGTATAGATTATAGTTTGCCTTCGATTTTTATAAGAAACCACTGATCAACACGGTATTCTTAAATGTTATCACGATTGCGGTCGAAAGCGCACTAGTTCGCAGAGACGGCCATTTGCCTGTACATGAGCATCTTGATCATGACGCGCGGATACAGACAAGCCCCTTATGCCACTTATCCTGTTTTTTTAAATTTAATTTCTGTGTGTTACCCCTATATAAAAACTCTGTCTAATTAAGCAAGAAAAAAAAAAAAAAAAGATCCAGCCCGTCCCATCTTTTGATGTCCTCCCTCCGGATAACGCTCTAAGCCGAAGCTCGAACCCCGCAGGGGGTGCCCTTAGCGAGCGTTCATCCTAAGCTTTTTAGCTTAGTTTATGTGTGCCCTGGCTGGAGGCTTTGAGGGTAGTAGCTTAAGGCAACCACAGGATTGACCGGTTAAATAGCCACGGTTTCAGGAACCAGCTATGAGATGCCATTCAGAAAAAAAAAAAATCAAGCAAGAAACAGCATTAGGCCAATCTTCATACCGCCATTGCCACGTAGGATGTGCACGGAGAGGTTTGCCTCGTTAGCTGTGCGGTTCATTTATTAGGGTTCCGTACCTCAGAAAACACGGTACCCTTAAAGGATCACTTTATTGTCCGTCTGTCTGTCAGTCTGACAAGACCCTTTTTATCAGGAACGTGTGGAGGTATCAATTTATGTCAAATACGTAAGAACACATTTATGCGATATATTTTGATACTCACAAATAAATCTAAAGCTACAGGGTAATTCCCGTTGACCTAAAATCATGAAATTTAGCAATAAGCAAGGTCTCATAGCACAAATAATGGAAAAAGTCCGAAAATCCATAATTTGTGGTTTTATCACATAAAAAAAATTATGTTTGCGATGACAAACTTACATTTGCAGTTGGAGAATTGACCGTGGCGTATATCGATGAATGGGAGAACACGTTTTTCAACTACAATGTTAAAAGTTTGTTTTAGGATAAATTCATCCCAAATACGGAACCCTTCATTGTGCGTGGTCTGACATGCAAATGGCCGGTTTTTTTAATTTAAAATTATTATCCAGCCATACGTGCGTAGTATGGCCGCCCGGCCGTGGGTGGCAGAGGACGATCTCACTTATATTTGCATACAAAACAAAGCTAAGTACTCGTGCGCAACTTAACTGTAAGCTGCTACTGTTGTGAAGTGGTGTCTTTAATGGTTGTGTGTCATAAATCACAGATGTTTTCGGATGAATCGGAGCAGCTGAAGTCAACGGAGTTAGTAAAAAGGCGGCGTGTTTTATCAGTGACACATCTTCACCCCACGGATGACGAGGACTGCGATGAAGATCTATTGGCGATTGGAGTAAATGACACTGAGAACTTTATGTGTCTGGATACTGCAGTTATGATTGACCCTTGCTCGGTAAGGAGAACATACTATGACTTATTTGTGGCTCGGGGCTGAGTATTTTTTTACAAAAAAAAAACAATCAACTTCCAAAAAAAGTCGGAAGTCGGTGTCTTTGTTATGTATTTTAGTTTTTTGCTACCGACTTTTTTTGTGGAAGTCCGTTTTTTTTTTGGAAAAAATCTTTTTATTTTTCACTGTTTAGTTATGGTACCTACCCCACACCAATTGCACCAATTGCACTTGCTATGTCAATAACAGTGACAGGAAGTTTTATATCATCATCAAGATGGTATTATCGAAGCTAACTCAAAAACTGCCTCACCAAAGTTGTAAAAATTAAACGAGTCTATTGCGTAAGCTTCCTCTACTAAATTAATTTATGTTTATTAAAATGTAATGAATTGTTAAATTAGAATCAATGTTATGTTATGTAACCATTTGATATGTAAACATTTGAAGTGCCCTTACAGGGTGCATGTCTTAATACTGTGTCATGAAATTTTAATGCATGCCCACTAACCAGAGTTTTACATGTTAGCATATAAATAAATGAAAAAAGAATTTTCAAAATCGGTCTACAATAAAATTGACGAAAATGTCAAAGAAAAAAACAAAAGAAAAATACTTTCGAGCATAACCTCCTCCTTTTTAAAAGTCGGTTAATAACGCAAACGAATTACACGTCTTAAACAACGACGTCAACGTCAGTTGAAACTGGTCATCTCTTATTTGCCAGGGTTTATTTTTAATTGCTTTGATGATTTTTTGTACATTGTTCTCACATATAGAAGCAACAAGAATAATGTACCCAGGATTTTGTAATATCTATATTTAAAAAAGTGTCCTTGGAGTTTCTTGCCCGTTCTTCTCCATAGAGATCTACGTTTTGGAATGGGCAACTAGCTTCCACTTTCTGACTAACTGACCGATTCTTTGACAATTCAAAAGTGCCTGTAAATGGTTTAATTGAAATAAATGCTTTGAGTTTGAGTTCAACTATTACTAAGGTGGTCCTTTACTTACCCTTAGTACCTCGAAATCGCGAAAAAAATTGCTGCTCAATACATTTACTGCAGATTATTTTTTTAAACATTGCAAATAATAAATAGGATATTCCATTGAATTATTTTATACCACATCCTTTCTCTTCACCACTCTTGGTAGTACTAGTCAGTGGTAGAAAATGCCTAAGGCATTAAGTCCGCCTTTGTACCTTATTGTGTGCGAGAAGTTTAAAATATTTTTTTTAAATCAGTCTTTATATTTTCAGAGAGATGTCGGATCGCCAGTAGTATTAAACGGTTTACTATGGGGCATCGTATCTTCATGGAGACCAAATAATTGCGACAGTAATTCGGCTAGTTCTACCTTCGTGATTTTGGTATCGGCTCCTAATATCAGCACTTGGATACACGCCACACAGCATGGCCACAAATGGGAGACTTCCATTGAAAAATAAAGATTCTGGAGCAAGACGTGGAATTATATAAAAGACGAAGAATTTGTAGTGTTAACTCCAGCCCGTCCCATCTTTGATGTCCTCCCTCCGGTAAACGCCCTAAGCCGAGGTTCGTAGTTCGAGCGTTCACCTAGTTTAGTTTGTACACCCCTGGCTGGAGGCTTTGAGTTTAGCAGCTTAAGACACCCACAGGATTGACCGGTTAAATAGTCATGACCTCAGAGGTCAGCTCCCAAGTAACACCAAAGCGCTGTATATCAGCTGAATTACTGTCTACCATAGAATCTTAAGCTGTACAAGCCTGCTGAATAAGAGCGTTAGCAGCGCTATTTCAGCTGATATAACTCTGATTTGGGCACAAATTAAACAAAATATAAGTAGTATAAAGAGAAAAAAAAATAATTGAAAACTTTGGTATTGTATTGAAACTTATTTCTTGTTAAGGCGGAAGCGTCAGGGTAGCCCGCGAAATTAAAAAACTCTAAATTTTTTTGCAATTTGCAGGTCATTGTCAAGTTGTGCTAAAATATCATTCGCGACCATATCACCTGTTTATTACAAAATTATAATCATTGAAATCATCAACACAACTCTCTAAGTCAGTGTTTAGTATTGCCATACTAATTTATATTCACTTCTATTTCATCTCTTTCACACAATCTCGCTCTCCCTCTCTCTCTCTGATATAGCCATTCGCCATACACGCGCTCTGTTCACTTAAATTATTAACTGTGGAAACAATAAACCGATTTTATTGTGAAGTGTCTAATTAAGTAATTTTATTTCACTTATATTTCTGAATTACAAAGTAGAAATAAGTGGTTAGACATTAAGAAAAACTTAAAATAGGAGACATTGTAATAATCAAAGATGAATGTAAACCTCCTAAATTGTGGCCTTTAGGTAAAGTTATATCTACTAATGTAAACAAAAATAACAACTTAATAAGATCTGTAACCATTCATACATCCAAGGGTGATTATACTGAGCCCATACATAAATGAATTTTGTTACAACAATGTAATAATATTATCTAGTTTAAGAATATTTACTACATTGAGATTTGTATGTTTAAACTTAAATAATTATTAACGTAATTGTAATAAACTTTATATTAATAACTAACATTGTAATACTCACTAACTACTAAAACTATAATATATAACAACTAGCATCAATTTTTATATGTATTTCATAAATATGTAGATATCAATATTATCATTTACACATACGTATTTACATTATTTAAAAACTATCAAACTTAAAATAATAATATGTACAAGTATATAAAAAGGGGGGAAATAATCATAGGGCTGCAAAAAATTCAATCAATAGGAAAAGTGCCCAAAGGCTGGCAGCATTGCCACGTTGTATGGCAATGCTGATTCTTTGACCAAAGAAAAGACCAGCCCTCTGGTCACGTGAAGACTCGACACGCCGCTTGGCGATGTCTTGAAAAACAAGGTGGGCACTCGAACCCCGTGGCCCTAGTGTTTCAATCCCAAACGGCTCGAACATATAAGTGCCAATAAGATTGGAGTATTTGCGCCGTTTGAGGTTTTCCGCACCTGCAGCAGCAGCCCCAGCACAGCCCGCCGTGATAAGAAGATGAGATGGCGCAAGGGTGTCTACAGACTAGCATTGTTATACTTACAAGTAGGTAGTACAGTTTGTTAAAAGAAGGCGTGAGAATGTTTAGTATTGCCATACTAATTTATATTCACTTCTATCCATCCCTTTCACACAAACTCGCTCTCTCTCTCTCTCTAGTACAGCCATTCGCCATACACGCGCTCTGTTCAACTAAATTAATAACTGTGGAAATAATAAAGCAATTTTATTGTGAAGTGTCTAAAATATCAAGAATAATAAATAGTTTGTGATTGGTGCATGTGTTTCTCTCAAGCAACCTGCTGACACCAGCAATTCTCAACAGTCGGAATTGGCCTTAAATGTAATTTAAACTTAGAGAGGTTGTTGCGTCAGTATTATGTCGACTTTAATCATTTTGACAACAATTCTCAGTAAATTGAAACTCCACGGCCGAACCCAAACCTATTTTTAGTAATAGACAGATAGCTATTATTATTATATCATTTATTTCAGGCTACGCCCATAGTGTTAGTAACAACGGTCTTATAAACTAGTGTTAGTAGACACAAGTTCTAATTAGTGTGGAGTTTCATCCAGTGTCGCAGCATTGGACACTCCCATCTATCTGCGAATAAACTCAAGATAGTGTTGGTGCCGCCACGAAGACGAGCAAGCAGAGAAGCGCTTTTTTTACGTATGATGGCCGCAAAACCACCTATATGCCTTTCCGCAAACATCTTTGACGCGCTGTATCGCCATGGCAGCCCCAACAGTATACTGAGTGCGTTATTATACTGGACATGTAGATCGCTATATGCACGCAAACTATAACTAGTCCACAGGCTGCACGTGTAAAATGACGAGCAAAAAGATTTAAACAGAGTAATCTTGACCGGCTCTGCACATCGCACAAACCTGCGAGCCAGCATGTTGCAGCGTTCCGACAGCGATCTAAGTTCCCTGTCAATGTCCATGTTATCTTTCAAATCGTTGGTAACCCAATGACCCAAGTACTTAAAACTGGTCACCCTATTTAACGGTGCTCCGCAGAGCGATATGTCTGGTATAGTTGGGTAACCTGCACCTGCTTTAAAAACCATAATTTCGCTCTTTTTGGTGTTATACTTGAGTCCTTGCTATTGATGGTTGATCATATAATTCTATCTGTCATTGTGGCACGCCAGCCACAATTCCGTAAGGTCCTTATTCTTTGACAGATTATTGGGACAATACATTAGTTTTATTACAAATTCCAGGATCGGCACAACAAAATCGGCAAATTTACTACTAAATGTTAGTAGTACCCGCGGAGTCATATGAGACGGCTCCTCAATCCATACGGACACCACTTTTATTATGCAAAAGATTAAATAAATACAAATAATGAAACCCATAGTGCATCACCTCAACTCGGTCATGTACGAGTATTTCAATACATTTCAAAGAATTGTCACTATGAAATGGTATAATGGAATTTTGAATGGTGGTTTGATAGAACTTTCCTACAAACGTAGATTGGATTCCATGATTGAAAACCGACAGTGAACGAATGAAAGGGATCGGTGAACGAGCGGTGGAACGAATGAAAAACAACAAAGAATGAATGACATGACCACTGATCGGTGCATACTGGGGTGCGGATTAATACAATAAACGGCATTTTAGACGCAGCCCTGGATCTAGATTTTCGTCCCGCCAATCTTTTATCGGGATGCGCAAAGTTAGCCCCCGTGAAATTAAAATTTTGGCAGCAACATATGAATCAAATTATATCGATCGATAATGCGTCAATTGAACAGGGGCGCCAAAACTATTGTAAAAAGAAAAAAAATATAAAGATTATAAATGTGCTGCGCGTCTCATTTATTGCAAAGTTGCTGTGTGCTGGGTGGTGCACTTGTCTGCTACGCTTGAATTTGTCGCCCCCTGAAGTTGGCGCCCGGGGCACGGGCCCCAACTTGCCCCCACCTAGATCCGGGGCTGTTTAGACGAGGTTTAGAATTTAAGGTTTTGGATAATTCACAACAGCGACCAATATCTTCGGATATTTTTCTTCTCAAGCCGTAGGACGTGTGGCTAAATAAAAACTGCCGCATGTATCTATCGAAGATTAAGCTACACTTGCTGCGGTCGGTTCGTGGATGGGTGAAAATCCATTACACATCGGGACCCCTTCGTGTCTCAAAAAGCACGTTTAAAGCCGTTGGTTTCGACTAATTCGTAGATCTTTGACAGTCGTTACGGGTAGTCAGAAGCCCAAAAGTCTGACAATAAGTCTTACCAAGGATTATAGTGTTACCTAGGAAGTGGGTTGTGGAGGTCAGATGGGCAATCGCTCCATGTAAAATACTGGTATTCAGCTGCATTCGGTTAGAACTCTCAAGGAAGCTCTTCAAAGTATGTCCTATGAAGACACAGATAAATTATTAGTTGTACTTAAATAAATAAAAAATTGTACTAATTAAGTTTAGCTAAGTAATGATAGTTAGCTAAGTAAAGATTTTAGCAAGTAGGATTTATTGTACTATTTACACCTTTTTACATACCTATTAATGTCTAGATTTTTTTAAATTTAATGTGATTATTTAGAAATAGTATTATACCTTGCCTCGCCTGAAACACAGGATGACCTAGTTCAGGCACATAACATATCGAATTTTTCGTAGATTTAAGCATATTTGTATTTAGTGTTTTTACCTTTTTATATGAATAAAGTTTTATTATTATTATTAGTCTGGAAGCCGACCTGTACCCTAATTGTGTAACTTATTTTCGTAAACAATTATGCCTAATTTGTTTCATTTTGACAGTTCGACAACATTCATTGAGTTATTTACGTTGTTGAGCAATTTTTTTTTCCAACTTATGAAGCAATGGATTAGCAAATCTGTTCCAAATCGAAACAAATTGTGATTGTGTGTTGTATCACGCAATTTGGGTACAGGAGTTCGAAAGAGGCTGCGCAAATCGATTGGTTTATTGCTACTAAGGTAAGGACTTCATTTTGAATCATTTTGTTTGTTTCAGTAGCGTAAGTCTAAGCAGGCACTGGCGATTTATAATTGGCGCTCGGTGCAATGCTGGTGCACTAAATACAGGTTTTTTTATTTACGAGTGCGCAAACTTAAACACTTGACTTTACTCATCATTATGAACAAGTTTTACTATAGGACCAAACCTGAAATCGTGAAAAAAAAATCTGCTGTTCCCTACATTTTGACGAGTTTTGCGAACATAGATGTAGGGAACAGCAGATTTTTTTTCGCGATTTCAGATTTGGTCCCATAGTAAATGTTGTTCATAATTACGAGTAATCATAATTATGAGTTATCACGTGTTGAGGTTTGCGCACTGGTTAAAAACTTACCCTGTATAAAACCGCACGAATAAAAATCGCGCGAATAAATTTCACAGCGCGGGTCTAACGCATCTGCAACATTAACGCAAAAAAAATCGCCACAAAAGTAAACACCGAATATAATTAAAATACAATAGACGTTGATATATTTAGTAACCTGTTCCGCTTAACTATTCTTAAAGAGCCATAAAAAATCCTGTAAGAAATCGTCACGTGTTTCACATCTCAACAAGGCATCCTCAGGATGACGATTGACTCGTCGCGAACCCGAACACGGCATGTTGCCACACCGAGCGCTGTACGCAGAGACTCTGGGACTCTGTGTCGAGCTTTTTAATGGCTCTTTAGGAATAGTTAAGCGGAACAGGTTACTAAATATATCCATGTCTATTGTATTTTATAATGGATTTCCGCAAGGTCACGCCTGAATCAATTAAGTATTATAATGATTAAATACATTAAAAAACAGTATTGATCACCCAATGATTGATTGCGTAAACATTTAAAACGATATCGAAATATTGACTCAATGTGATTTCAATACAGCTGATTGAATCCAATATTTACCTTATGAATACCTGTTATCAGTACAAATATTACCCTTTTTTGACCTTTCAAATATCTCACCACTATCACTACATTATTAAAAAACAAAGTCCCCCCGCCACGTCTGTCCCTCTGAACGCAATAAATAAAAAAAACCGGCCAAATGCGAGTCAAACTCGCGCACGAAGGGTTCCGTACCATTATCTATAAAAACGACAAAAAAATCATGTCTGTTGTATGGGAGCCCTCTTAAAAATTTATTTTATTCTATTTTTTAGTATTTGTTGTTATAGCGGCAACAGAAATATATCAACTGTCTAACTATCACGGTTCATGAGATACAGCCTAGTGACAGACGGACAGACAGACAGACGGACAGACAGTGGAGTCTTAGTAGTACTTAGGGTCCCGTTTTACCCTTTGGGTACGGCATCTTAAAAACTATAAAAAAATTGAGCGTGCCAAAGAAATATACACTCGAAAAACATTACCCTCCTGGGGCAATCGTGTAATGAACGCCAATAAAATTTAAAGTAAAAGGTAATAAAAACAAATGGGCCTGAAATAACTTGGAAATTGGGCTGTTAGAGGAACAACTAACGATTTTGAAAAGATTTGCCGTTCTTTTATTTGGTATTTTAGTGGCATGAGAAACAGGGTATAAAGTCTCATCCACCATAGAAAAGGGAGGATCCTCCGACCAGACGGGTGTTGTGTCTGGCGGTCAACTGCCCATCGGTTTGAAGTTAATAATAATAATAATAAATATTTATTTACTCAAAAACAAAGCATTGTAGTACACGTTATAAAAAATAAAAAAACAGTTTTACAAAATAAGTACTATATCTACAACCTTAAATTGTAGATATAGTACCTACAACGTTGAAATCTTATATGTATGTTGATCGCTCGGTAAACTCTAACTGCGCGATGCAGGATTTGTGTGACGTCATGTCTATGATGCGTAGTTCGTATGTGGCGGTGTAACCGCTACAGTATCTTCTCTAGATACCAAATAAAAGAAGAAAGTAGCAAAGGCTACTTATTATTATCATATGTGGCCTAATTTCTGTTACCCTATCATCCTTTTCTAAGTTGTGATCTGAAAACAATAGATTTACAAGCACTTTTTATTGAAGTGAAAACTTCTTTAGGCGCGTTGAGCATTTTTGAGATGGGAAAAACACAATTGAACTCGCAACACCTCATTTTTGTAAACGCGATTGTGCTCTTTATTTATATTACGTTACGGATTACGAACTTTAAAGGTTTTAGGAGTGTTTTTTTTTAATTTGTCAAGTTTTCACTCCCGGAGTGCCGCTGTTTTTTTTTTTTGTCAGTGATGTACCATCGCGGTAACGCATATTATCTAACCACTTTGAAAACAAAATCCCCTGCACATGACCCTTTTTTTTCGTAGGTAAGCGTTACTATAGCGACCGAGCGCTGCAAGCAAGAATAGTCCTTAGAGTGTACAGATATGCGTGTCTACGATAGTAAAATTAAAAAGGTATTTGATACCCCTTTTGTAAAAACTAATTTAGGTTTGCAGTTTCCAGTTATACGAATTAGCAACGAATACAGTAATGCTATATTAAACACGCCTGATTTAGGTATATTCAGCGACAAGCTACAGGGATTCAGAAAGAAAATCACGCTATCCTTGCCAAGTATTTCTTAATTTTAAATTTTTAAATTTCCTAATTTCTTAACTTTATTGTTATTATTTACTTTAGTCTATTTTAGTTTGTTTTAGTTTAGTTTAATTTATTCAATTGCAAGGCAGAGAGCAGTGGTGGCCTAGTGGTAACGGCCGCGACTTACGAGTTGTAGGTCGTAGGTTCGAACCCAGACAGGCGCTTTACTTTTTATAAATTATTTCATCACGACTGTTCTCAAAACGGTGAAGAAAAACATCGTGAGGAAACCGGCATGTCCTAGAACCGAAAATTTGAAGACATGTGACATCTACTAACCCGCACTGAGCCCGCGTGGTGGATTACGGCCCACTCCCTCTCACAGAGAGGAGGCCTGTGTCCCTGCAGTGGGAACATTTATAGGCTGATGATGATGATGATGATGAATTGCAAGGCAACAAGATATTTGACGGGGCCCGCTAGGGCCAATGCCTCCCGGGGGTTCGAAGAAAACCGATAGGGACATCGCGGCCCCCGGCAACAGGGCAACTGAAGGAACACGGGTGGGTTTTAGTCAGCAAGAGTCTGACACGCCCTCCCGCTCCACCCAGAGCGGGAGAAGTTATTTGATAATTTCCCACACAAAAAAAAAAAAAAAAAAGACAACAAGATATTGTTATTAATGCTAAGTAAGCCGTAATTGTCATGTACATTAGTCCTTTAGTTATAAGATTATTTCTTGCATACATTTAATGTATGTGATGTGGCTATGTTTTTTAAAATAAATAAATAAGTCCCTAAAGAACTTAATTTCTTTCAAGAGTGTGGGGTTTAGTAGTAATTTGGTGCTCAAAAAGAGGGTTACCTGGAAAGTTTTCCGGCAGTTTAGAAAAATTGGTGATTTTATTGATTTCGACGTGTTCTCTTTGAATGTCAAATGAGTTTGAAAAGAAATTTGTCAAAAACTTTTCGTTCTTGGCCGCCATTTTTCCAATATGGTGGCGTGAGTGGCAAAAAAACGAGGTGGCAAAGTTAAAATTCGAAAAGACTTCGTCGAAATCAATGAAATCACTAATTTTCAAAATTCCCGGAAAACTTTCCAGGTCCTTTCTTTATTTTTCGTGTGGTTAGTGACTAACCTGGTATCAGAGTTTTAAAGCCACCCATAGGCCTCTGACTCGGCTTCACATGCCGTCAAGAAATATTTCCCAGGCATGCCGGTTACCACACGATGTTTTCCTTATAAGTTCAAGTTATTTATTTCATAACAAAAATACATTTTTGTCGAAATATCTGCACAGTAAGTACACAAACGAAACAACATAAACAATTATAATACAAGCAACCTCGTCCCTCACCCATCATCGAAGTTAGAACGTCTATCGAATTATTAACATTAACATCATCGCATGCATGTATAACAAAGTCAAAAAGCAATGGTACACATATTAATTTTAGTTTAATTTAATACTAGTTTTAAGATAAAAGCAGCGATAATGCGCACATGAATCCGAAAAGTCAAAGGTGCGTGCCTTGGGTTCGAACTCGAGACCTATGACTTGGCAGTCCGATGGTCACACCACTAGGCTAGCACTGCTAATTCATGTCACTTTCCAGGTAAAACTACCAAATTACTGGACTAGTCCCACTCTTTCAGATCAAGGCAAAAAATTTGATGACGATAAAACAAGAAAAAATATTTTCTGAACTCATATAATTTCAAGTAACTCTACAGCTTCCTTGTGACCTCGTATTCAGTTTTATTTACATAAAATCATGAGTTTAGAAGGCCCAATTGTTATATTAGTGTTTTCAATAATATTTTTAGAAGTGCAAAATATAAATTATTAGAGGTTCGATTATATAACATGTAAAAAAACCCTGTCTGAAAACAGGAAGGATGGGTGGTTAGAAATGTAGTGGGATGATATAAACCATTACAAGTTTAAAAATCACCCATTATTTTAATATTCCAATAATTTGCCAATTCTACCTTGGCCAGCATTCTCGACTCGCAACTATTTCATGGATACCTCTAAATAATTATGTTTTGAAGTGAAAACTTTTTTTGGAGCGTTGAGCGATTTTTAGTAGGGGAAAATCTGATTGGTTCAAGTCACCGACATACTATAATAGAAGTATAATTGTAGATATAAGGGTGACGTATTGTGCCACATTAGTGCTGGGTATATCTACAACATGTAAAAAAACCCCTGTCCGATCCGTGAGGGTATTGTTAGGTATCGTACTGAGAGTCTATTTATGTGGTAATTTTCATGAAACAACAAAAAAATCGCCTTTTTTTTTCAATGGGGAATTTTACCGGGTTATCATGGGGCGTGGGCGGCGGTCGTTTAGCGAGTGTCTACAAGCCAAAACTGTTGAAAGATTCCCTGTCAGACACCCCTGTTGAAAAATTTCAAATTTTTTATGGATTTGGGGTAATTTTAGTACTAAAAACTTTTTTTTTCAATAATAACAGCCGCACTGGTCGATCCATCAGGTTAAGCTACGCTTGCCGGGGTTGGTCAGTGGATGGGTGACCATCTTTACATACCAAGACTCCTCTGTGCCTCGCAAAGCACGTTAAGCCGTTGGTCCCGGCTGTCATTCGTGGATCTTTGACAGTCGTTACGGGTCGTCAGAAGCTTGAAAGTCTGATAACCAGTCTTACCAAGGGGTATCGTATTACCCAGTTACTGGGTTGTGGAGGTCAGATAGGCAGTCGCTCCATGTTAAATACTGGTATTCAGCTGCATCCTGTTAGACTGGAAGCCGACCCCAACATAGTTGGGAAAAGGCTGGGCAGATGATGAATAATAAAATAAAATAAACTTTTTAGTAGGTACCTACTTAATGTTATTGCAGTATCTATGTGCAGGGTATTTTTTACACATTGTATACAATGCTATTTAATAATCTTGACTTTTAATCTTTTACAGAGAAAACTTTCAAGCTATGCTTGAAAAAAACATAAGTACCTAAGTATATGAATTTCACACAAGCCGTATTTGTAAACATTCCGTTTGTTTTGTGGTTCAGGTAAAAAACAAATTAGTTCAAATCTTCATTTTGTTCTGTTTCGAAAGAATATTGTTGTAGACAAAAATAGTTGAATCTGATTGTTTTTTTTCCAAATCTGATGAAGAGGATCAAGTTACTCTTTCAATTGTTTGATTTCGATTATATTAATTCTTTTGTTTTTATTTTGAATTAGGTATAAATCACAGAGCACGGAGACGTTGCGGCCGCTGCTAGAGGCGGTATTGTCAACAGTTTCCTTAGAGCATTATCACACTGTTGATTTGCCAGCGTGTTTCGGGTTGAATGAACGGGTTCTCCGCGGGTGCGAATCGAGCTAGCCGCGACTATGCGATGCGTTGTTTATGTTTTCACAATATTGTACACTCGCTTCTTACGCTCTCTCTTGTACACTCACCTCAATTGCTCTCGTTAACGCAAACGCGGCGAACACGCTACGCACACGTCGCATGCTCGCTAAGCATACGCAGCGAGCGCGTTGATCAATCACCTCGCTGATAACTCGCTCGCACATCGCCAGTATGATAAGGCCCATATAACCAAGCGTATCACCCTTTATTCGCTTTACGACACTTATGACGTATAGAAACTAAATGCTTTTAAGGTGGTCCGTGACAGAAGTCGGGCGATTAACGCACTTTCGGTGCCATCAATTTTATTAGTACTGCCGTATCTAAACGCTGCGATTCCTGCTATGTGAGATACACCTGTAACATAATCAAACACAGACTTAAGCCTCTGTGAGAGGGAGTGGGCCGTAATCCACCACGTGGGCCCAGTGCGGGTTGGTAGATGTCACATGTCTTTGAATTTTTGGTTCTAGGATATTGCACCCTTAGTAATTTATGGGTACAACTCGAAATATTGAGGTTTTGAGTTTTTGTGTTAGATGGGCTCAATATAAACAGTTCTACCACGGAGAGGGTGGTGTGAAAGAGACACAATTACAGTATTCGCTTTAATATTGTCTTTTTTCTCTTTCTGTGAAAGCCAAGAACGGTAGAACAGTTGATATTGACCCCATCTAACACAAAAACTCAATATTTCGAGTTGTGCCCTTATATTATTAAGGGTGCGATATGTCGGTTTCCTCACGATGTTTTCCTTCACCGTTTTAAGAACAATGGTGATGAAATAATTTACACAAAGTAAACCACCACTCCTCTTCACACACCCATTTTTCGCTAGAAAGATAAAAGTTTTTTGTAATGAGTTCTTGACGGCCACCTAACCAGTCTAACCACCGTTAGCTTTAATTATATTTTGTGTATTTAGTTTTTTAACAAAGATGGAGTGGCTTCAACACAACAAAGAAATAAAGATGTTTTCTTTTGTGTTTATTTCAGAATTCAACGTTAGGTTCCAAATGAATAGTCGTAAGTGTGAAATGCGTGCAGCGTCCTCGCTCCTACGCTCCTGCGTAGGATAAGTGATAGTGCGCGCTGGACAACGTGTAATTGCAGCTGTGGTCCATGCCATAGGCTCTCTACCTAATGCCTGGACTTAGTGACTCGGAATTCCGGACCCAGGCCACTGCCGGATCCGAAATTTCGAGTCACTTACCACTTGCACTTGCGGAGGTGCCTGGATTACTGACTTTCTGCCGATCACCACCAGTGACCAGTGGGTTCATGTAGATACTTTATAAGATGCCTGACTTACTGCCCTACCTGTCTATTTTCGGGCAAAGTAGCTTCCTCAAGCTACTGAGCTTAAAAATAGACAGGTAGATGAGTCAACTCGACTAACTTGAGGGCGCGAAGTCAGCACTGGACTGGGTTGAAACTAGTGTCTACACGAGCCCTAAGACTGAAGTCGTTAAAAAAGTAGATATTAAAACGCTTCACTTTTTGATCATTTTTGTCTTCATTCAGAAGCTTTTTTTTTTTGGGTGGGAAATAATCAAATAACTTCTCCCGCTCTGCGCGGAGCGGAAGAGCGTGTCAGACTCTTACTGACTAAAACCCACCCGTGTTCCTTCAGTTGCCATGTTGCCGGGGGCCACGATTTCCCTTTCGGTTTTATTCGCAACCCCGGCAGGCATCGGCCCTAGCGGACCCCGTCAATTCTGCTAACATCTCTTTGAGGCGCGCGTGGACGCGCCGTCGACCCGGGCCTGGTCCTTATCGGGCGACGAGCTACCCATTGCTCACCGTCCACAAGCCCGCGGCCTACGGTGGCCGGAAATCGGCTCGCGATTCCCGACCAGGGCGTCTCCTCCTGTTCATTTGGCATCTTGCATTCAAAGTAAAACGTGTCAACACAAAATTATTCAAAAGTGAAAAAATGAATTCATTAGTACCTAAACCGAACCAACGATGTTGGATTTCGGCACTCGGAATCTTTCAGTCATCAACGAATGATCGAAAAAATTAAAATTATAAATGAGCAGATGGACATTCATTCCTTTATAATTTTGAACGTGGAATGAAACAGAAATGAATATTCACTCGAGTGAAACGTCTGCAGCTTCAGCACTTCGGCTCAGCATTATTCCTGTCACTGTCGCACAACTGTCAAACTACAAGTGCAAAATAGAGATGGGAGCATATCTAATTCAAAGTAGGTGCTATAATGATTATAAATCTCCATCTCAGTCTTACACGAATTGAACCTAATAAAAAGACAGTTTCGATAATCAAAAGATAATCATTATAAATGCTGAAAATGGTACTATATAAACATGAATTTGGTAAAGATAAACCGCTAGAAGCGAACACTAGTTAAAGTCATGACCGCTCTAGGCACTTAGGCAGATATCTATAAACGTTGCTTAGCCACGATAGCGCCGGCAACATGGTCTAAGCCCTCTTGTAGTTTGACAGTTGTGTGACACTAAGAGTACTAAGGCTTAGCTAAAGTACGTATTATAAAAAGTTTAATAGATCTCGGCCTAAGTACAGTCTGATGTAGATAGATGATAACCGTTTGTCAATTTGCTCCCAACCATGGGGACATGGGACTTGGCAGATTTTTTCACTTCAATAGGTCACCTTCTACCTCTTGCTGACATGGGAATAGTTGAGTTTGCACATACTTTGTGGAAATTTCTCGTTAAAAATTCGTCGCAATTTCGATTAATCAGTACAAGATCGACATAGAGGCATCAGTCTGAGGGAAAACAAAGAAAACTAACGATGAAAATGCTTCCCTAACAGCTTATTGCTCCTGACTTGCACCACAAACGCAACTAAGAAATAATAGCAGTTGTTACTTCTCTGCGCTCAAGCACGTTAATAAGATATTATCACACAGCTATGTTCCTGTGTAATTGCTTATCTGATGCTGCTTCTTTTGTTCCCAAGCAATATATTGCCCAGACTTTTCTAGACAAGAACAAGTTGTTGGAAGAAAAACAAAAGAAATCTGGGTCTAAATAGATGTTATCACGGGTTTCTGTTGACCACTCTCTTGAAAAAATATCTCACTATTTTATAATAAACTATTCAAGATATCCAATTAAAATTAGCCACTTCTCAGAGTATCGATGGCAAAAAGATAAGTGTCGTGAAAATTCAAATACATCAATCACGTCAATTTCAGGGACCTGTGTGAACGGATAGTCAGTCAGTCAGTCATTGCAACGCTATATTTTTAGCTATATGTTTCGTTCGTAGAAATACAAGTTTTAACTTGCCAGTGACGCGATGTCGTCCGAGACGCACCGGTAGTGAAGTGACTCATGTGAGTAGACAACGTTAACGTAACTGTATTTTTTGACGTGACTGATCGGCGACTTGATGTTGACGTGACTACGTGTGTGCATGAACCTTTTCTACCACAAGCCGCGTTAAAGAACTTCGTTGCAATAACTTAGTGGGTAAATTACAGTTTACAGTGCTATCCGTGAGTCTGGATTTGTTCCCGAGTCTGGATTTGTTCCGATTGGCACCAAATTCTCCCGCTAGAACATGAGACTATTTTCATAATTACTTTGTCGTACGTAGTCTGTTTGAACCCAGGCAGACACTTTAATTAGTGTAATTTATTTCATCCCCGCTGCTCTGAAAACGAAACATCATCAAGAAACTGGCATGTCCTAGAACCAAAAAATACAAAGGTATGTGCCATTCACCAAACCGCACTGGGCCCGTGTGGTGGATTATGGCCCAGTCCCGGCTCTCCCAGATTGAAGTCCTGTTTCCTAGCAGTGGAAACGTTGTAGTCTTTGGTGTAGGCTGGTTATATCTCCCTACGGGTGTACCTACTAAATAATTCTTACACTTTCGGAGTTAAATACCTCCGCTAAATATTTTCCTCAGGTAACCGCAAAAAGACATTGCTCCCACTTCACGATTGGCAACCATACAGTATCTTTTCAAACTAACATTATGTTACGCTCAACCAATACACTAGAAACTTTTCCATTGCAATCTTTCAGCGGAACATTTTATAGCTTCGATGTTACTACGGGTTACAGGCGACCAATATACTTTTATTGGAATTGCTATGGCTACCCACACAAACGGAAACTAGTCGCCACTTCCAAACATGCACTTTGTTGCCAATTTTATGAGGTTTTGACCGAAAGAGTCTTATTCTTGCCGTGTCGATGGCAATTTAAATAGACTTGGCCTAGAATTCGGCTACGTGTTTGACGCCATCAATTCCTGTAACGTGCAGCTGACAGGACAAGCAGGACATAATATTAAGTGTCCCATCGTTTGTGGAACAGCCCCACATTTACACTTCAAGTCGAAGTCGTCTATGAATCTACACCTGAACAGGTTTTCCTTGCTTCGGGCAACCTGGGCCCGGAGTCTGTTTAGAGACTTCCAGGTTACCCAAGGCAACTCATGTCCAGGTGGGAGATCTTCAGCAGGTGGACCGAATGGTTTGAATAAGGAAACACGGTCTCGCCAGCTTCAGTCTTTTCTTTATCGTTCGCCAGTGAGTGGGATACGACACACTTTAAAACACGTGTTTTTTATTTTATGTGGAACAACAAACAATCAAAACAAATAACAAAATTGAACATTAAAAATCATGTAATCAATAGCGTTGTTCACAGCATACAAGCAGAATATTAATAACGCGCTTCAAAGAGAACTTAAAATTCAAATTCAAATCATTTAATTCGAGTAACATAGACTCATATTTGAATAGCATAATTATTACACATTTACAAATAAATTAAGATTAAATTACAAACAAAATTCAAATCACAATTAAAACTCAAATTAAATTAAATTTAAATTCACATATAAAATTAGATTAAATAATTGTTCGTCAAAGAAAGCGACACGTAACTCGCTTGGAAATATAAATATTATGCTCCCAAGCGCGTCATGTGCTGCTCACAACAATGAGTCATAATGGCACAGTCAAGCCATCCCGCGAGCGCGGCCAGCATGCAGTTGGCGCTCCCCTGCACTCGCCTCACCAGCAAAGTGCTTCGCTTGCGCATTGTTGCGTAGAAACAAACAACGCGGGCTTCTGCAAACATTTTCGATGCGCTGCGATAGCGGGGGAGCCCCAACATCATCCTGCACGCTTTGTTAAACTGGACACGAAGGGCACTGTACGATTTTTTCGTGTCAGTACACATACTGCATGTGTACATTGTGGTGCAAAATGCTCTAAAAATAATTATTTTAATTTCATTTGAACACCTATGGATTACTATGTTCGCTATGACCGACAGCGCCCTCCGTTCCCGTTCAATGTCTGCATCATATTTCAAGGTAGATGTCACTAGGTGGCCTAAGTATTTAAACTCGACTACCCTTTCTAAAGTCGAGCCATTTAGTTTAATTGGTAACGTTTCTGTTACTTTTACTAAAAAACCAAAAACGTTTTAAAAGAAACGAAGGAAATAAATTAAAACTTAAGAGTTATTTTGCTCTTATTTCATTTTATTTCAAATGGAGTATAGTTACTATACTCCATTTGAAATAAGATAAGACATATAAATAAACCTATTTTACAGTCCGTTCATCCCATTTGGATGGCAGCTGCAGTAAACAATTGGTATTGTAACCACTTTTTTGCTTTTAATGCCATCCTTATGCTTACGGTATAGAAGTCAAAATCGGTTAAACGGACTGTCAAAAAGGTTTGTTTAAATTTCTAATCTTATTTCAAATGGAGTATAAGTGGACTACTTATTATATTAGAGGCGTCCCACAAGGTGGACCGATGACCTTGTGAAGACCGCAGGAATCCGCTGGATGCGAGAAACACAGAACCGGTCGATGTGGCCGTGCTTGGTTGGGAGGCCTATGTCTAGCAGTGGACGTTTTTCGGCTGACATGACGAATTACTTATTATATTCTTAGAAGGATAAGATGTTTTATTCCTTGAGCAGAATTTGGAAATCTTCCGGGGGCTGCACAGAATAAATTAATATCGAGAAAATACTTATTATAATTTGTCCGCTAGACGTCGCGATGATGCTCATACACCAGCATGATGGGTAAGATATTCTAGATTCCTCAGAACTATTAATGCTATATGACGAGTCACTTATAAAATAAAAATGAGTGTGTTAAGCGCAACCAAGTATAACAAAAAAAAAAAAAGAACATCGTAGGTAAGTAAAAATGCTCAGCAAATGGTATATACGACTACAACCCAACATTCAAACATATTGGAACGTCCATTGAAATGAACATGAATGATGAGTTTCCATATTTGATTTTACAAGCCGCTGTGCTGTGAAAAAAGTGACGCGGGAGTCGATCGGGTGTTATAAGCCGTGATTGTATCTGCAGTGATACTTTATCATTGTCAAATGGTTTTATTTTATGGTGTAAGCCATAGGCTTATACAACGTGTAACATATAAACGTAAGACTACATACAACTAGAAAATATTCTAATTGGTGTGTTGAATTGAATAAATTATAAGACTAAAATAACATATTTAATAATATGCAGGAAATTTTTCAGCGGTTATTTTTTTAAAAAATCTGCTTTTCCATACATTTTGGCCGCGTAAGTATTGCACTTTTCTATGAAACAGCAGATTTTTTTAAAATAACTGACTAAAAATTTCGGGGGTTCGGAATCATGTACTGAATCCATGGTAACAGTTTTCGCGTCGATGTCCCTGACACCCTGTATAATTAGCTTAAAATGTTCCCACTGCTGGAGTACAGGCCTCCTCTCGGTGAGAGGGGGGCCGTAAAAAATTGAAGACATGTGATATCTACCAACCAGCACTGGGCCCACGTGGTAGATTACGGCTCACTCTCTCTCACAGAGAGGAGGCCTGTGTCCCAGCAGTGGGAACATATTTCTTTCTTTTTCTTGTGGTTAGTGACTAACCTGGTGTCATAGTTTGTATGCTGCCCATGGGCCTCTGACTTGTGGGAGTGAAAACATTATTGGCTCATTATGCAGCTTATCTAATAATAATCTACGCCCCCAATACAATATGTAAAAAAAAAACAGTGACACTCCGGGAGTGCCGACAGAACTGAAAACTTGAACAATTTTATTGTTCAGGAAATTTTGTATGGAACATTGGTCTGTATCTTTAAATAAAGAGCACAATCGCGTTCACAAAAAAAAAATACTTCCAAAGCTTTTAAAGTAAAAATACTTGCATAGAACATTGATCCGTAACATAATATAAATGAAGAGCACAATCGCGTTAAATGAGGTGTCGGTAACGGAGTTGCGAGTTCATTTGTTACACCCTACAGAAGTTTTCGCTTTACAAACCTGTCCAATCCGAAAAGAGCACATAGGTAATAAAAAATAACAAAAAGTAATAAAAAATCTTATTATTTCTGAAACTAAAAAGTTATTGCTATTAACATTTTTTGTTGTGTTCCGCCCATAAGTCTCAATGGCGTAGGACTGAAAATTGTTGACAGTTTTAGGTACCTTGGCCACATTGTCACGAGCGACCTAAGAGATGACGTAGATATAGAGAGGGAGCGCAGGGCGTTGTCTGTGAGGAGCAATATGCTTGCCCGCAGGTTCGCTCGTTGAACTACAGACGTCAAAGTAACCCTTTTTAAGGCGTTCTGTCAATCCTTTTACACGAGTGGCCTGTGGATGACACACGCGCTGAACTTACAACGTCCTGCGTGTTCAATTTGATAATGCTTTTAGGATGCTGTTGGGGCTACCATGGCGTTATAGCGCTTCAGGAATGTTCGCGGAGGCTCGCACAGATGGTTTCCATGCCATCATGCGAAAGAAAGCGGCCTCCTTACTACAACGCCTGTATGGTAGTGACAACAGCATTCTAAAAATGATCGCTGCCAGACCGGACTGTCCCTCTCAGGGAAACTGGGTGGGAACAGTCATAGGTCTGCATAAATAAATAATATTGAAAAAAAAAATAACAATACTAACCTATTTATTTAAGGACCATTGTGCACTAACACCAATATACTAACAAAATTATGGACCTTAGTCTGAAATAAAGTATTATTTAATTTAATTTGTACCAAATTATCCCAAATGCATTTGTAGCAAATTTTCAACAGGGGTCAAAAGTTATGATTTGTAGACACCCGCTAAACGACGGCCGCCTGTTTTCCATGTAACAAACCGGTAAAATTTCCTCATTAAAAAATGTGCTGAATTCGTAATTTTCTTGAAAATTACCACATAAATAGACTCAGTACGATACTTAACAACACCCTTACGGGTCGGACAGGTTTTTTTTACATATTGCATATTGCTCTACAGTTATCGCTCTTCTAGCGCTACATTACTTACGTCTCAGGTTGCTATTTGCTGTAACTGAAAGCGAACCAACCCATTGAACCCGATGAACTATTATTTTTAAAAGAGTAACCGTGGAGTTTCTTGCCGGCTCTTCTCCATAGGAAACGACCAATTGGAACCGTGCACCTAGCTTCTGACGTTTCATAAGTGCCCATGTAGGTTTATGTGAAATAAAATATTTTGAATTTGAATTTGAACCGATAAACCATTTAATTTTGCTACTTTACGAAGCGTGAATAATCTAACTTTTCACAAATAACTCCTTATTTTGCCAACTTCACAAAATTACAATACTAATTGAAAACATTGTATTCATTATTTAGTTAATTATTGAAACAAAAGAACCATACTAAAAACCATCAAGAGAGAATCGTCTCAGTTTGAACTTTTAATTATAAACACTGAGTGCCTAATTTAAATTACGTCTTTGAAAATGACGTTTCCATTTAACATAGAAACACTTTCAACGATTATTTTCTAAATAAAATAGCACCATATTTTTACATCAGATTTAAAATAATTTCTCACTATAGTTCTGAAAACTTATAAAGTGGTTACTACACAATAATTCCCTTTTAAATTAAATTAATTAAATTAAATTAATTAAATTAAATTAATTAAATTAAAAAGTTTATTTCGAGCCAAGACTCATAGAGGGTTAGTAACAATATCCTTAGAACTACGTGTTAGTAAACAACACAATACGGTGACACATGTAACTGACAACAGTGAATTATATATGGACAGTCCACTTTGTCAGCTATCATTTTCAGAACCCTGTTGGGGCTGGCCATGACTCGTGCCACCATTGATGCAGCGCGCTTGCGCATTATAGTATAAAAACAATCTACACGCGCCGCCGCAAACATCCCTGACGCACTGCAACGCCACGGCGCGGCAGCCCCATCAGTTTTCTGAACGCATTATTAAATTGGACACGAAGGGATACGATGCTCGCGAATACTTCTCCCACAAGCTGCATGTGTAGAAGGTGGTACAGAATGCTCTAATACAGAATGTTTTAATAAGGGTCGAACAAACGACAGTGATTTTAAAAATATCCATGAGAATGGCATTTTTGAATGCAAGGACACGATCAGACGCCCACGATTTTATAATATCTTCAAGGGTTTAAGGGGGATACGCTAAGTTAGCCCGCGAAATTCAATGTATTTTTACGTGTTTTTGCAATTTGCAAGTCAATGTCTGGTTTTATGTTGATTAAAGTATGGGTAGTAATAAAAGCTCCGCAAAAAAAAAAATATGACCATACTCAAAATATGAAATTTACTGCTATAAATACAAAATTTCCGACAACTTATGTGCGAATACAAATAAAGAAACGACCGAATGAAATACTGAAAATTCCGAAAAATCAATACAGCATTTGCTGACGTAATATTTTTCAAACATGCAAAGAAGCATACACCATGCATGCAGCTGGTCCGGCGGTCCCACGCCAGCTTATCATCGCAGATGGTTTTAACGCTAAAACACGCATAAAGCCACCTGCTCCTCAGCTCGCGGACCACCTCGCCCCTCCGCGCCCACGCGGGCGTAAATTACACTCTAGAGGAAGGGCAGACAAAACTACGTTGAGTCGGTTTTGCGGCGATTCGTTTCTGTCACTAACTTTTGTAGCACTACATAATAATATGACTTTTCGGAAACTTTGTATTTTTTTATCGGAAGTTTAGTAATTTTTTTGGAGTATTACAGACAACCACAGATTTTCGGAAGAAATATGGTTCGCAACCGTAACAAACATGTCTTTACAGAATTATAATCATTACAATTAGCAATACAATAGCTGTGTTAAAAAGTGTAAAATAAAAAATAATAATAGTAAAAAAAAAAAAAAAAATTGCAATACAACTCCTAAAGTTAGAATTTGCCTGAGATGTTATGATTTCATATTAGTCATTCAATTAACATCGTTTGAGAGTAACTAAATAAATTGAGATAGCTTTATAGATTTTTAAATGATTATAATTTAGTAATAATTTCATTATAATTGCCGCGAATTGAATGATAATCAACATACAACGAAACAGCGCTGCAATTTTCAAAAAAACGTAAGAAATTTTGATTTTATTGACGGATCCCTTAAAAAAAAATTTGATCCGTATCTTAAAAAATCTGCATCCACAACATCTGGCGCAGAGTTTAACGCACGATACGGAAATTTTTCCCGAAAAAGAATACAGTTTTTTGACGACCGAATAACGGTTCTGAAAACCTTTTTACGAATCAATGGGGAACCTCTCAAATGACATGAAAAATATCAATAACTAGTGATGTTCCTTCGCATTACGTAAACGATAAAGGCATTAGAGTTGGGGTGGCAATTTACAGCATAGTAACTATACATATAAGGCATGATGACGTGATTTTGGTGTAGGTAGTAGATGTGGGTCAAGGTTTTTGAAATAAAATACATTGAAGCATGTAGTGGATATAGGTCTGGTAGATTTTGTGCGATGGTATGTACTTAAGCGAGAAATGTTTAAAGGGATTATTCATTATAATGATAATCATTTAGCATAATATGAGGATATTGTTGGGGCTGCCTCGGCTTTGCAGTCCATCGAGCATGTTTGCGGAAGCGCGAATAGATGACTTTCCTGCCATCATGCGCAAGCGGTGTACATCGATGTTGCGGTGATTCAGGGGTAGCCCTAACAGTATTTTAGCTACACTGGCGGACAAGGTTGATGGACCATTTATCAGGCTCTGCTAGCAGACATGTGCGTGCACTTGTCCATGTAGCCAATTAATAATGATTGTATTTTTAAGTTATTGAGTTTACTAACATAGGCTAAGTTTTAACTAACACTATATGGATCCCTTGGTCTGAAATAAAATGATTGAATTTGATTGATAATCAGCCTATAATGTTCCCACTGCTGGGAAACAGGCCTCTGAAACTCTCAAACCATATGACAACTTAGCAGCCAGATTCTTTAACACAACCGCCATTTTCAGGTGTATTTTTGCGCCATACATAATCAGCCCATAATGTTCCCACTGCTGGGACACAGACCTCCTCTCAGTGAGAAGGAGTGGGCCGTAATCGGTGGATTACGGCTTATTGGTAGATGTCACATGTTTTCGAATTTATGGTTCTAGGACATGCCGGTTTCCTCACGATGTTTTCCTTCACCGTTTTGAGAGCAGTGGTGATGAAATTATTTACACAAACACACACTAACATTTACATCTGCCTTGTTTTTAACCGACTTCCAAAAAGGAGGAGGTTTGTCGCGTATATTACCGATTTCTCGGTCAATTGTGGACCGATTTTGATTTTTTTTTTGTTTGAAAGGGTATGCTCTTGAGATGGTCCCATATCAATTTTATTAACTTTGTGTTAGCTTCAATAATACGTAATTTTTCCCAATGAGTATGATAATTTCCTGTCACTGCTATTCTGCCGCGCTAGCGATAAGTGCAGTAAGTACGTTTTGCATAGTTTCGAGTAATTGGCGCCCAAAGTTTTTCGACACATTTTTACCTTTCCTGACTTGTTTTATATTAACTTTTGATTGATTTGTTTGATTTTTGATATGTGTAGCCTAAGTAAAGTACCTATTATTTTATTGTGTAATCATTAAATATGTATTTCTATTAGAATACTTTTAAATGACAAAAAGTTTAATAACTTCAGCATCAATTGCTTAATATAACCGCAGTAAATATGAAGTTACTGCATTTATCGTAAGCAATTCATATAAATTTAAGGTTGAACTTGGGAATTAAAATAAATAAGCTAAATTGTAATAATTAACTGTTTGTTAATATTTATTTGCTTGTAAGCAGTTCACAATCTCTTACACTAAATGGTTAGATTTATAATAATGGCAATCACAGTTCGAGATCAAATCTAAGTGACTTTAAACTATTTTTTGCGATCACTTTTTTGGAGACTACTCTCATTCAGGTGCTACCAGATATCCTGCGCTCTGCATCCTATTCTTTTTTGTGTTTGTGTTCTTTCTTTGCGTCATGTTTACCGCAAATAAAGAATCATTCCACTTTGTCAATCAGTGATTAACAACCCGATTCCTTCCAGAAACAAATGGTAAATAAAAATTATTAAACAATTATTTTTGTACTTTTATTTAAAAACACTACCTAGGTACCTATGTATTATGTCTAACATTACCAGTCCTTATTACATTTTACTTAGATATACATGCCTTTTTTTTCCAAACAAATATAAAATCTCTGTCCCCGGCAAATAAAATGGTAATAAATTTTACAGGAAAAATTTGTATTTTAAAAACAGTTTTTTGTGAAATCTTATTATCATCGGAATTGTTCAAATATCAAAAGAAAAGTATTTTTTTACATTAATTACAATACATCTTAAAATCTCGTAACTTCTGAAATAACCGTAGGAAGCGAATGAAAAAAATTGACAGAGTGTAATCGGACCTCTAAATATCGAATATGCAATAACCTTAAAATTATCGAAGAAGTACATTACCATTTTATTCGCCAGGGACAGCGAAACACGAGCATACTTACCTTCACAAATTCTAAGGTGCAACCCTAGTGGGGTAGAATCCATCGAAATTTTAGACTAGTGGAATCTGCCCCAATAAATAAAACTAGTGGGGCAGATTCCACTGAAAAGTTTTAGGCATTCCACTTTGTCCCTTCAGTGGGGCGGCTTGGTGGGCCAAAGTGGAATGATTCCAAATTATACGTATTTTATTTCTGCTAATACCGCCGTGCTGTCAAACTGTCATAATGTTGCCAACATAAAAAAATAACAACATGAAAAAGAACATGAAAATCACTGTGAATGATGTTGCTAACAGTATAAATAAATAATGTTAGGGATTTTTTTACTAACGCCGGATATACCGAGGAATAAATTTTGTATTTTTACTGTATTTTCGTACAGAACTGTCAGACGTCAATTTCATCCCTCAGATAAAAGGTATAATATGATTTTGATAAAACCCCTAGTGTAATTTTTTGTTTACATAATTTAGATACCGTAAAGGAAATTAAATTCCCCTTATTTAAAGGCTAAACTCCGAATACTCTTGAGAAATGGCGGCGTAATTAAATAATAAGGAGCGGTCAGCGGCGTGCAATACCTCCGGCCATGTTTATAATGCCGCACATACCGTTGAGGTGCTGACGACGTGGAGTGTGACTGAATAGAGGAAGTATTTTGAATTTACAAATAAAACAGTGTGGCCGTTACCACAAAAATAATAAGCAGTTTTAATGCTTTTATCATTTCTTTAAGGCCCTCTTCTACATCAAATCACTCAATGCATTCAGCGTTAGTAATAGTTTATGGAACTGTTGCATAATGAAGGGCATTAAAACACGAGTGCGTGTTTAAATCTCGAGCCGTAGGCGAGGTTTAGTATCACACGAGTAAACTATTAACATAATACAATGTCGCCAATGGGCCCGCATTTTTCTGAATATTTATGAAAAATTATCGAAAAATAACTTAAAAGGGGGTCTATCTTGACTTTTTTTTCTAGTGGATATATTTTTTTTTTCGAAATGCTTGTATGATTTTATAAACTTACACTTGTGTTTTTTAGAAAAAAATGTTTTCACCTCCGTTTTTTGCATAGTTGACCAATTCTAATAAAAATTATAGTTAATCCGATAATTAATAACTCATAAGCTTTTAGAAATAATAAGCAGAATCCAAATCGAGGAATAACATCGGAGATATGGCAAACGCTACTCAAAACATTTAAAAAAGTTGAATATCATGGAAAATATTAAAGATAGACCCCCCTTTTAAAGTTATTTTTCGAAAAAAAAATCATGAATACTCAGAAAAATACGGTATTGTGCATATTTTGTCTACGGAAATAAAGTAAAAATTAAACTTCCTCTATCCATCTTCTTTCCATCTGTCCATTTCATTTCCTCGGTCCATTTACAACGATCTACGTGCGGACGTAAAGTGCACGTATATCTTGTAGCTGGGTATAGCTAACACCTGCTGGATCAACCGGTCGCAGAGGATCAACGATATGTGTGACAGTAACTTTTCCTTGCGGAAACCGGGTAGAATATACTGCAGCGTTTTCTAAAAGATTAGGTTTTATGAAAACAACCAGTTAGAAAGAAGTTCAGAATGTTTATTCTAAAAGTTGACAGTATCGCAAATAGCTGTCAAATATTTACCTGTTTTGATTAGTATGGACATATGAAATATCACAAACTATTAATAATGAATTGCAATTATAACACTGAATTGGATGTTTTAACTGTTTTAGGTTTAAAAAGTCATTTACTTTTTTACATTTAAAACTTTTCATAGGTGTAAAAAAGGCATTTGGAAAGTTACCAAATACTTTTTTTAAATTTGAAACTAAATATTTGATGTTACGTTTATTGCATTTCATAATCAATATTTTAGTTCACTAATTAGCCATATTTCTTATTTCCATTGCCAAATTAATCAAAACAGCGAAATATTTGACAGCTTTTTGCGACGTTGCCCAGTTTCAGAATAAATGCTTTTAACTCTGGACTTTTTATTGGCTGTCTGATGCAATAATGACGTTTAAAAAGAGCTCATCCTCAGTTATTAGTTTTCTAAACAGATTGCATTTGAATTCAAGAAAATTACTTAGGTCGAGTATCTAAAATATGTAAAAAAAAACCCTGTCCAATCCAAAAGGGGCGCATAGGTATTGCGATAACATTACCTAAAAGTAATAAAAAATCTAATTACAATTGAAAAAAAAAATGCCATTTAAAAATCTAATTTTTAGTAGGTATCAAAATTACCCCAAATTCATTAAATATTAGCAAATTTTTAAGTTATGACTTGTGACTCACTAAACGACGTAATAACCCGGTAAAATTCCCCATTGAACAAAAAAATACACGATATTTTTTTTTCGATTTTCCTGAAAATTACCACATAACTTGACTCTCAGTATGATACCTAACAACACCCTCACGGATTGGATAGGGTTTTTTTTTCATTTTGTATACAGTGTGTTCATTATAACTTGACGAATGACTCGATAGGTAGCATTGAATTTTGCAGTCAAGTGATTGGTGGTACTGTTCTGTCAGTCGCCATTTTAAAATCTACTAATATTGAAACGCTCGTTAGTTCATAAGAAGCTGGTGTTCCTAAAATGACGCACATAATTGACGAATATATCAAATAAGGGGAACATTCAATCCTTATTTCATCAGGGTTTTCAATATTTTAATGCTAAATCAAACTTTTTATTAATAATCTTCTTTTACTAAGAAACGTTTTTCATACAAGTTTACGTATCTCCGCAACTTTAAGTCAAGCTGTTGCACCAACTTAGCCCATTTCGCATTAAAGTCGTTAAGATAACGAAGTAAGAAATGTATGAAACTGGGATTTAGTAGAATTATCTTTATGGCTTTCCGAGTCGGACCATGGCAAAAATCGGGAGGAAAATCGCCAGAGAGCAAAAAATCTTTAACTTCCTGGAGTGGGCCGAACAGTAGGCATAGTAGGTAAATTAATTGTTATTAATATATATCGTTGGCGTAAGTGGAGAACTAAATAACAAAAAAAATCTTGTTTGGAGAAAATTGCGATTTATTTATGCGGCATGATTTGGGTGTTACGAAAATGGTGAAAATTCAATTTGACCAAAATTGCAGTTATTTAGTTCTCCACCTACGCCAACGATATATAAAATGAATACCTACCAAGTATATTGAGGACCTCGTGGCTAAGTACTAACAGCCGCACACCTTGCGATCAGCATTTACATAAATATAACTAATGTAATATAATTCTTTGTAATTCTGCTTACAGGGTATTCATTTTTTTTTTTGGAAATTTGTGTATATTTTGTGACTTATAATATCGCCTTGGATGAGTCTGTAAAGGTGTTATAATTGTGATTTAAAAAAACAAATAATAAATAACTCCTCAACATAAATCGGCAATTGCCCACCAGATACAACACCCGTCTGGTCGGAGGATCCTCCCTTTTCTATAGAGGATGAGTAAATTTTATACCCTGTACTCTGTGCTTGGTTTGCGTGAATCATCCAAAAAAATGTTTTATTTTCTTTATATTTTGCTTACACTATTAAATAAATATCTTCAAATATTCACCTTTTGTTTCATCATACCAAAGCTCTGAACTGTCTAAAATAAGCATAATAACAAGAATTAGGAATTGCTAAACTTAAGTGGCAGGGAGCAGAGCACATTATTTTCAGAGGTTCTGGAGTGAAGACATAGGCCTCGGGAACAATATAGACCGATGACCTTGTGAACGCCCAGGAATCCCCAGGATACGAAAAGTATAGAACCGGTTGAAGTGGCGGTGCTTGGTGGAGCCCTATGTCCAACAGTAGACGTCATTCGGCTGTAATGATGACAATGAAGCATAAGGTGCGTGTTATGCAACCAATTTTATCCGACTACAGCATAACAAAAACAGTGAAAACCATTTCTTTTATCAGGTGCAACTTTATATAATATAAACTAAACTTTAAATGCAAGCACCGAAGGAAAATCTATCAAGCTGCAATACACCCCACGTTTGCAGAGAATGTTACAACTTGGATAAATACCTACATCAAGTAAATGCCAAGCATTTATCAAGTTGACGGACACTCGATTAAAGATGTCTGTAAGAGAGTAATTGAAAGTAGGACGGTAAAGGAGTGGGTTCCTATATTGTACCAATTATTAATCGTTTAATTTACCCGTGGTAGGTTATATTTTCAACGAAGTTAGTTGAGTGTAACTAAGTTTGTACTTTAAAGGTATGAGGAACAGGGTGTAAAGTTCATTCATCCTCTATAGAAAAAGGAGGATCCTCCGACCAGACGGGTGTCGTGTCTGGCAACTGGCCAACGATTGATGTCGGATAGTCATAATTATATAAATGTACGTTGGCGCGGTAAACTCTAATTGCGCGATGCAGGATTTGTGTGACGTCAGGATTTTGTGTGACGTCTGGTCTTTGATGTGCAGATGTAGATGCCGCGAGAGTCCTAACAAGGTTGTGGGTCCAAATCCGGGCAAGTACCAATGTAACTTTTTCAATTCATATATACTTTCCGAGTTTATCTAAGTGCTCATATATACACAAGCGGCACAAGCACTACTACTGAGCATGAGGTTTTGAATTCCCAGGTCAGGCAAAGTGTTATCGGGTTTTTCCATCAGGAGTTTCTCAGTAGCAGCCCGGAATCTGGACTTGTGCCCGGTTGATGGCAATAGGCTCGCCCCCTCTTACATGAGACTTAAACATAACTGGCGAAATATGGGTGTACTATAGGTACACTTCCGACTAACCCTTAGGGGAACAGACGTGATGTTATGTTATATTATGTGACATGAGTTTCATTACAACTGTAATAAATTTTAATGGATAAAATGTCCACAAAAACTATTAATGAAGAATTGTAGTTAGAATTGTATAATTAATTATACATAATGTCAAATCATGCGAAGCATGCGTGGTGTGACCATGAATGATAGGCTGAGGAATGATAAGACAAGATAAAAGAAGATGTAGTGACAAAAATTGAAATGGGTATGCTTAGATAGTTTGGTCATGTTGAGAGGATGAATGAAAGGCGACTAACAAAATGTATTTACAAGCCAGATGTGACTGGAAACGCTGGGAAGGAATTCCCTAGTACATATACTGACCTTATTAGTGATGTTCTTCAGAAAGGCCAGGTGCGTAGTACTCGCAACCGGCGTGCGTGTATGACCAGATGTATAAACGTAAACAAGGCAAAAGGAGTATGTTAGGATCGTAGCAGGTCGCGTTCTGTAGTTTTTGCTTACCCCCATGGGAAGTTTATATATCATTGTATCTAAGATTATGCCATAAAATAATGTAAAAATAAACATCGTAATTTGGGAGCAGTTAATAGACATTTATGATTCCATTAATGAGGTACCGGGGAAGCCACATGTGAAGAAGGAATTATTGCCAAACATCCTTGTCTTCAACGTAGTTCTTAATTTTGTTTTGAACTCAGCCGAACAAGTTCACAAGCCTTAAAAGCAGTGTTTCGATCATTTCAACATCGTAGAGCACCTCATCGAATATTTTAATTTTCTTCTCCGCTCCTTAAAACGTTTAGCTAAAATTGAATCAGAATAAACCAGCCAGATTGTGAAGTCGGTATTACGAGGCGGGCAGCGGGTCGTAACTAGATTTTGAACGTAACAGCATTACCGTGGCATTGGATAACTAACCCGGTTTGCTGCAGAGCTAAACATCAGGTTGGAGGTTTGCTGTAGGTATTTGGGCTTGAAACGTGGTATTTTATAGATATTATTGACTTCCAGTTAAATAAGCAACCAATAGGAACTACGTGTATTTGCGGTAAACATGATGCAAAGAAAGATTAAAACACGAAAATAAAAATGTAGAGGAAAATATGCGGTCACACACACATGTTCGGATCGGTTGGATTCGATACAACCGGGCGGCTGATACATATTATGTAGATGTCACAGAAGGACTGTCGAATTCGCTGTTTTACAAAACCGCTAGTTGTTTTACAAAATAGCTCCGTTATGTAAAATAGCTGAACGACGTTTACAGGTTTTTCATAATTACTGAACTTTAACACGCAGAATTGCATAAACGTTTTGCATTTATCAATGCAGCGTGTCAACGATTAGAGGTTATGTAAAACAGCGTAAAATTAAACGTCAGATCGTAGATTTAAATTAAAAAATTTGTCGCTCGTAGCTTTGTGTGTCATAACACCGTTAGGTGTCCGAAACATAAATAAATAAAACGGCCGATTCGACAATCCATCCTCGACATACATAGAAATATAAATTATGTTCGGGAAAAGCCGCTCGGCTTATCTCGAGCAGTGCTGAGCCAACCCAAACCTGATTAGACGAAGGTAGATCCCGAACAAAGTTTGCCAATCGGCACAAACCTAAAACAAAATGAAAACCATATAATTATGTATAATAATTGTTTCGGATCGGCATTGTTGTTTAAGAAATATTTGAGTTGAGTGGAGTTTGTTGCGCCACTTTTTCTTCCCAGCTAAATCATTAGGAAGTTGTGAAGGGTGGGCGTTTTGGGAGACTGTCTTATGTAATTTTGACGTTCGAGTGCTGATTCTCAGCCTAGTTTGAATAAATGATTTTTGAATTTTGAATTGACGAATCGACGCCGACCTGAACATGCAAGTAACAACCTTATGTCGTAGTGCATACTACTGAAAATTCTATCACATTAGCCATAATTATACGAGGCGAATTTTTTCTGTAATCAAACATTATTTAAGAGTCAGAACAAAACCCAAAAGTAATACCTAATTATAAGAACATTACCTTGAGTTTTTTTCGGCGGAACGTCAGACCTTTTTTTTTTTTTTTTTTTTTGGGTGGGAAATTATCAAATAACTTCTCCCGCTCTGGGTGGAGCGGGAGGGCGTGTCAGACTCTTACTGACTAAAACCCACCCGTGTTCCTTCCTATGCCATGTTGCCGGGGGCCACGATTTCCCTATCGGTTTTCTTCGAACCCCCGGCATTGGCATTGGCCCTAGCGGACCCCGTCAATTCTGCTGACATCTCTTTGAGGCGCGCGTGGAACACAACGCGCCGTCGACCCGGGCTTGGTCCTTATCGGACGGCGAGCTACCCATTGCTCACCGTCCGCAAGCCCGCGCCTACGGTGGCCGGAAATCTTCCTGCGATTCCCGACGCCCAGGGCGTCTCCTGCTGCGGCGGTTAGGGGCGCGAGGGCGCGAAATTTGCCTTTCCCTCACGCGCTCCGTCTCCTCCTTCGCGAGCATTACTGCTTCGCAGAAAGAGGTGACGGCCTCCCATTTCCTCTCGCTCCGTAGCATGGCCCGAATCAGGGCCGGACGCGAGAGATCACCGCCGCCGATCGCATCCACGAGGACACGGCGATGCCCTGCCCAAGCCGGGCAGACCTCCACCGTATGCTCCACCGTGTCCTCCGGGCGATCCACACAGTGACGACACCCGGGCGTTTCCTCCCGCTTTATCCTGAACAGGTACCTCCCGAAACAGCCGTGTCCGGTGAGTACCTGCGTCAGGCGGAAGGTGAGGACGCCGTGGCGCCTCTCTAGCCACTCCTCAAAGAGGGGTCTTATCGCCTCAATTGTGGCGTGCCCAGCGCTGGGTTGCGACAATCGCAGTCTCCATTCCGCCATGAGATCCCGCCGGAGCTCTGTCCGCTGTGCCGCGACTTCTTGCGGCATCGGAGTTAAGCCCCGGCGCTTCGCCTCCTCGCGCCACTCCCAAATGTGCGCGAGGACCTTTGCCTCCAGATCCCATGGCGGTACTCCGGCAAGGAGGCTCGCCGCCTCGCAGGAGACCGTGCGGTATCCTCGGGCCAGCCGGATGGCCATGACCCTTTGGGACGCGTTCAGCCGGCGGCCTGGCTGCCGCCTCAATGAAGGCGCCCACACCGGCGCCCCGTAAAGGGCCATGGACCGCACGATCCCCGCGTAGAGCCTCCGGCAGGAGGCGTTTGGACCTCCCAGATTGGGCAGGAGCCGCTTCAAGGCAGCCCCGGCCCGGTCCAGTCTGGGAGCCAAACGTCGGAAATGCTCCACGAAGTTCCACCGGCTATCGAGGACGAGTCCCAGATATTTCATCGTCGACTCGACGCCGATGTGAACCCCTCCCGCCAATACCTGGGAACCCGACGGTGGCGCACTACGAGGACCATAGAAACCCATGGCCTCGGACTTGTGCAGGGCCACCTCGAGTCCCAGCTGCCGGATTCTGTCGACGATTGTCGCAACCCCGCGTGTCGCTAAGTCGGCCGCCGCCTGGTACGACCTCCCCTGCGCCAGGACCAGCGTGTCGTCAGCGTAACAAACGACGCTGACGCCAGTAGGGAGGTCGGCGCGCAGCACCCAGTCGTATCCGATGTCCCACAGATGCGGCCCCAGGACCGATCCCTGTGGGACACCGCACGACATCTCTCGCCGGTTCCACTCTCCTTGGTGACCGGGGTAGATGACAGCCCTGTCTGTCAAATAGGCCTCGACCACACGACAGAGGTAGGTCGGCATCCGGTGATACCGAAGTGCCTCCCTGATGCAACTCCAGGGCAGGGTGTTAAAGGCATTGGCGATGTCTAGAGACACCGCCAAGACGACCCCACCCCGGGCCACAGCATCCCCTGTCGTGAGGGCCCGCACGCGCATGATGGCGTCCACCGTAGAGCGCCCCCTGCGGAAACCGAACTGGCCGTCCGCCAGATCCGGCCCCACTCGCACCAGCTGCCCAACGAGGCGGTCTGCAATGACTCTTTCAAAGAGCTTGCCCACCTCGTCGAGCAGCACAATGGGCCGATATGCGGACGGAGAGTCCGCTGGGCGCCCCGGCTTCCTGATGAGGACCAGTTTCCCAGTCTTCCAGCAAAGTGGGAACTGGCCCCTCTCCATACATGCGCTTAGGAGCCCTCTCAGTCGAGGCCCGAGAGTCCCCATGGCCAGGACCCAGGCCCTTCCGGGTATGCCATCGGGTCCTGGGGCGGTATTCCTCGCACTCATCCTGCGTACCGCCACTCTCATCTCTACCTCGGTCACCTCCGGAGCATCGTCGTCGTCGTCGGCGGTGTGGTCCGCATCGGGCACCGCAATGGGCGGAGCCATGGGCGGGGGCGTATGTTCCCCTCTTGAAGGGAACAGAGCGCTCACCACGTCCTCCACAAGCTGGGGCCGGAGACTCTGCGTCAGCGGGGGAGCCCATGGGCGGAGTTTCTCCCGCACCATCTTATATGGGCGTCCCCACGGGTCTCTGTTCAGAGTCTCCAGCAACTCCTCGCGGGCCAGTGCCCTGGCCCGCAGGATCTCCGCTTGGAGGGCGGTCTTCGCCGCTCTGTACCCCTCGTACAGCTCCGCCTGAATGGCTTCCGTATCCGGAGGACGGATACGGAGCCTGCGGTGCCTGGCGTACCGGCGTCGCGCAGCAACGCACGCCCTGCGTAGAGCTTCCAGCTCTTGCGACCACCAGTACACCTGGCGCGAAGCGCGTCCAGGGTGGACTCGGGGCATTGCCACGTCACATATATTGGACATGGCCTCCCGGAACCACTCCGCCTCGTCGTTAATGTCGGCAGGCCTGTCCGGTGATGACACCCAGGCCTGCACGATCGAGGCTTCCAGGAGGAGCTCCCGGTCCAGCCGCTTCAGCGCCCACCGCGGACCACTCGGGGCCTGTCGGACCAGCGCGCTCGAGGTCTGGGTGGAGACGTCAAACCGGATGTACCGGTGGTCGGAATAGGTCTCCACCTCCTCTATGACGCGCCAGTCGATTACACGCGGCGACAGAGCGGGGCTGGCGAACGAGATGTCCACCACTGATTCACCCCGCATCCGCACACACGTGGGGACAGAACCCCGGTTTAGGACGACCAGGCCTGTCTCCAGAGCCCAGTCCTCCACCATCCTGCCCCGTGTGTCCGTAAAGCGGGAACCCCAAGCCAGATTTTTGGCGTTGAAGTCCCCGAGGACGAACACGGGGAGGGAACCGAACCCGACGACGACGACTCTCAACTCCACAAGGGAGTTGTGGAACTCGGCGAGAGTTCGGTTCGGGGAGAAGTATACCCCTACCACGACAATCTCCCCGAACCGTGCTGCCACGCAACCCCGTCCTCTCTTGACAGACTCGAGGGACGGGGTACCAGCGGCGGCCGACGAAATGAGGGTCACTGAGCCGCTCAGGTCCTCCACCCAGTCATCCCTGGGCGGGACAAAGTACGGCTCAGCGACCACGGCGATGTTAATCGACCACTGCGCCATGCTCTGGAGCAACAGATCCTGAGCGGCGGCGCAGTGGTTGATGTTCGCCTGGAGGAGGCGTAATGGGGCCGTTATTGGCACTCCATTTCAACCCCCTCCCTAGCCCCCTGTGAGGGCACCGCCGCGGCGGCAACGGCGGCAACGACGACAGTGGAGGCGGCAGCGGCGGCGGCACTAGTGGCGGCGGCTGCGGCGGTGACGGCGGTGGCGGAGGGCTTGCCCTTGCCTCTGGCCTTGGCGGGTGGAGCGCAGGCCTTGCTCCCAGCCCGGTGATCGGCCGGCTTGCCAGCCGCCGCACATACGACGCAGTGCGGCGCGGCATTGCACGAGCCGGCCTTATGACCGGGCTGACCACAGCGGAAGCAGTGGTCGCTGCGGTCCACCTCCGAGGTGCACTTCGCTCCCACGTGGTCACCCACCCGGCAGCGGAAGCACCTCATAGGTCGGGGCTCCAGCAGTTTCACCTGCGCGGAGACCCAACCCACCAGAAGCCTTCGGCCCTCCCCGGCTATCAGTTTGGCCGCCGACACGGGGCAGCTCACCGTCACGGCTCGCATCCCCGTGGAGTCAGGGTGGATGGTGCCTGCCCTCACCTCCTCGGCAGAGCACCCCCCAGTCCTGGCGACCGCGGCCACCACCTTTTCGGCCGTCACACAGTCGTCCAGGCCCCGGATGCGCAAGTCAGCGAGTTTGGTGGGCCTGGACACTCGGGCCTCCTCCGGATTCAGGGTCGCCCTGAGCCTATTGGCCAGAGCGTCCGCTGCCGGGCCGCTGTTCGCACCGGGGATCTCCAGCATCCTGGCCCCAGTCGCGGTGATCTTCAGGCGAACGCCATTGGCGGTCTCCTTCAGATCAACCGCCGCATCCACCTTGGCGAGCACGTGCTGATAGGACACGCCCTTCTTCTCCGCTTCCGGCTGTAGTGTAATCACTACAGCTGCGGACTTCGGGGCGCGTAGCCTATCCGCGACGCTTCGCTCCTTGCGTCGCTGCCGCCTCGCCTTTCTCTTGGCCGCCCTTGCCGCCTTGCCAGCCTTCTTCTTCTCCCCGGCTACTTGCCATCCGGCGTCGGCCGGAGGAGATTCAGAAGGTGGTGGGGGCGGCCTTTTCGCCGCCTTAGCCGAGGCCCCCGCAGCCTTGGCCGGGCCCCTTGCCGCCGCTTTCGCCGCTTTCGCTGGGGCCCCCGATGCCTTGACCGGGGCCTCCGCCGCCTTGGCTGGGGCCCTCGCCGCCTGTGCAGCCGCCCCACCTTTGATCGGCCCCGACGAGGCTGGTCCGGCTGCGGCAGCTGCGGTGGCGGCGTATGACGCCGCCTTTCGCTGGCCCGAGGCCGGCTGGCTTGCCGCCAATGGGGGGCGCAGGACAATGGCCTCCAAGGTGGCAAACTTGCTCCGTAGAGCAGCCATTTCCTGCCGCACCAGGTTGAGGATCCGGTCCTCAGCAGTCACGGGCTGTCCCTGCCCATGCTGCTCCCCCTCCTGCGGCACCTCTCGGGGGCCGGCTCGTCGGAGCCCAGCCAAGTCCGCTCGGAGCTCCGCATTCTCCTTTTGGAGATGCTCCATGGCGGCTGTCAAGCGGGCGATCTCCGCCCGCATTTCTGACATACCGTCCGACGGAGGCCCGGGTTGGAGGGCCTCCGCAGCCGCCATGATCGAGGCAGTAGCCACGGAGATGGCCTTGCCTCTAGAAGACTTCGTCTTCTTAAAAGCCACCTCGCTGATCGCGGCCGCTACCTCCTCCGCGAACTTGACCGCTCGCTCCGAATTGGAGCCGCCAGCGGCGTCCGGCTTACCACCACGGTGGTCCGGCTTTGTTTTGGCCCGCTCCCGGAGCGGACGGGCCATTTCAGCGACCACCCCACCCTGAGCACTCTTCGCGGCATCAGGCCGCATCTTCGTGCCCACCAGTGAGGCGGCAACCACCACTTCCGACTCCTCTGTTGAGGCCTCGGATGACGAGACCCCGGGGTCGCTCTCCGCACTGATAATCGGGGTATCAGGCCGTTTGAGGCGACCCCGATTGCCCCGCCCCGGCCTCGAAGCGGAAGCTGCTCCCGCTACCGCTCGTCCTCGGCCTCTCCTCACCGTCGGCACCTTCGCGATCGGGAGGCTTTCCTCGCTCGAGGATTGCCCCGCCGATCCTGTGCGCTCCGACCCGCGCGACCTTTTGCCCCAGAATTTGGAGCCCCCACCACGTCCTACGTCCTGGTCGGACATACTTTGGTCCCCTGAGGGACATGAGCCTCCTCGGCTCTTGTTGCCGTCGCCGGCAAGCGGTTCCTTCTCCGCCACTAAAGGCACTTTATCGTCATTTGTGTTTTTATTTTTAATAATTGGTTCCATTTTTGTTCCCACGAGTAAGAGAGGATATAAACGTCCACCTAGGCAGAGCCTTTTACCTAGGTAAGCCTATATACTGTAGAGGTCGGCAGGTATCTACAGGGGAAGCGCTAACGACTGGTCCCCCACCAGCCACTCATCCTCTCGCCGCGCTTCAAAACTTAGGATTAGGTGGTTTTTTATCTTAGAGGTGTCCTTCCTCTGGGCCAGGCGGTTAAGCCAAGCCCCCGGCGGCGGCATTATACATGCCTCCGTTCGCTGTCCAGATAACCTGGCTCAGCGAACCCGCCGAAAGTTCTCCCTCAAGATCGCTCTTGAGGGAGAAACGACAGCCGCTTTGGTGCGCCTGCACCGCAGCGGCTGGGTCACGTCCAGTGTCAATCGACTAACGTCGATCGATCAGGAGCGACCCGCCTCCCTCGTTCCTCCACTGTGCCCTCTGCAAATCAGAGGGACACGCGGAAGAACGTCGAGGAGCATGCTGCTCCCCCGCCCGCAGAAATTAGCCACAAACAATACCCTCTCCGAAAAACTCCCAAACCTTTTCCGAAGAGTATATTGTTCATGCCCAGGGTGCACCGGCCTGACAACTGCTCTTCCCCCCGAACGTATCCATAAGGGACCAGCAGGTATCAGGCACACGTGGAGGTTTTCTGTACGCACCCCGGAACGTCAGACCTGGATAACAAATTGACTTGAGCAATGGAAGCTTTGAAAAAGTTGTACAACATGTTAAAAAACCCTGTCCGATCTGTGAGGGTGTTGTTAGGTATCGTACTGAGAGTCTATTTATGTGGTATTATTTTGGAAAGAAGAAAAAAAATTGCAACATTTTTTTCAAAAGGGATTTTTGTCGTGTTTATTACATGAAGCGCGGGCGGCCGTCGTTTCGCGGGTGTCTACAAGTCATAACTTATGAAGTTATGACCCCTGTTGAAAATTATAAATTTTATCATGGATTTGGGATAATATTAGTACAAACAATGTGAATTTTAAATAGCAATAACTTTTTTATTTTCAATAATAATTTAAAAAAAAATCTTTTTGGTTATGATGTTGCAGTTCCTACGTGCCCCATTCGGATCGGACGGGTTTTTTTTAAACTGCGCGATGCAGGATTTGTATGACGTCATGTCTTTGATGCGTAGTTTGTATGTGGCGGTGTAACCGCTACATCACTCCCCTCCAGAGACCGGAGGTCGATAGTGGGCTGAATCTTGCGATGCTTCACACAGTGCCAGCAGTGGTTCCAGTGAGTCGGAACCGGGTGCCGCATAGTTCGCGGTGAGTCGGAACTTTCTGTGGTGATTGCGGCGATTGTGGTGATTGTGGTGATTCCCCAGTGAGTCGGGGTGATTGAGGTGATTGCTGTGATTCCCCAGTGAGTCGGGGTGATTGAGGCTGCTTGCGTTGATTCCCCAGTGAGTCGGGGTGATGAGGCTGAGGGTGATGACCAGGAATGCGCGTTCGCTGCGTGCTGGTGGTCAGGATACCCGTTGAAGCCGTGGGTGCTGGCTGGCTGTGTCACGAAAGCTTGCCGGAGTGATGATGATGATGACGTCACGCCGAAGTAATTGCACGAAGGCTGCGTTGATGTTCGTACTCGGGGTCACCAATTTAGGGGTATGAGGAACAGGGTGTAAAGTTCACTCATCCACCATAGAAAAGGGAGGATCCTCCGACCAGACGGGTGTTGTGTCTGGTGGGCAACTGCCCATCGGTTTGAAGTTGAAATCTTGTATGTATGTCGATCGCTCGCTAAACTCTAACTGCGCGATGCAGGATTTGTATGACGTCATGTCTTTGATGCGTAGTTTGTATGTGGCGGTGTAACCGCTACAACGTTATACATTCGAAAAACATTACTCTTCTACAGTCCTTTAACAAACAGATAAATAAACTGGAACACACTGATAAAAACCTAAGGCCGTGTCTTATTTTGATTTGTCGCGAGCATATTATATGACACTTTTTGTTCGGAAAACCGAAAAGCGCCCTGTGTCGGCGCAACCACGCGTTCAGATTCACCGAACAAAAAGTTCGAACGATCGTGTATTCACGAGACCATCGAAAGAAAGAAGAAGAAAGAAAGATAAAAAGTACATTTATTTAAATAGGACGCGAAGTAATGCCGAGTACAGACTAGTGAAAGTAAATATGAAAAAAATAATTAAATAAATATTTCAATACGTCGTCGTGTGTTACATTGCATTAGTTAGGACGCGTCGCGTACACGAACCGCGTATTTACCACGAACCTACTCCGCGCATTGTCATCGTGTCGAACACTCGAAGCGTAATGGAGTGCGACGACCAACTTCTCGCTCTTACGATTGTAGGCTCGTGTAGACCAGCGCGACACGCGACGCGACACAAAGGCACCGCTCGTCGCGCAACGAGCGGTGCCTTTGAGTCGCGTCGCGTGTCGCGCTAGTCTGCACGAGCCTTGTCAGTGCTTCACTGTTAATATTACATCAACTAATAAAAAAACGCCGAAGACACCGACGTTGGTGGCGTACAAATTGGTATAAACGGAGAACAGATGCAACTTACAGATATGAGATTTCAGCACATAAGTGTTTAATACAAAAATAAGGCGTGATAGCCAGTGGTCTGACCGTCGGAGTGCCAAGTCATAAGTCTCGAGTTCGAACCTAAGGCACGCCTGACGGCACCTCTGACTTTTCGGATTCATGTGCGTATTGTGTTTATCAGTTGCTTCAAAAACGGTGAAGGAAAACATCGTGAGGAAACGGTATGTCTGGGAGATATTTTTTGACGGTATGTGAAGTCAAGTCAGAGGCCCATGGGCGGCTTTAAAACTCCGACACCAGGTTAGTCACTAATCACACGAAAAGAAGAATGCAAAAGTTTAAAAAAATGCAGTCCCACGCGTGTTTAGCTTTTTTTTTTTGGGTGGGAAATTATCAAATAACTTCTCCCGCTCTGGGTGGAGCGGGAGGGCGTGTCAGACTCTTACTGACTAAAACCCACGCGTGTTCTTTCAGTTGCCATGTTGCCGGGGGGCCACGATATCTCTATCGGCCCATATTCGCAGCCCCGACAGGCATTGGCCCTAGCGGACCCCGTCAATTCTGCTGACATCTCTTTGAGGCGCGCGTGGAACATAATGCGCCGTCGTCGACCCGGGCTTGGTCCTTATCGGACGGTGAGCAAGGTGGCCGGAAATCTGCCTGTGATTCCCGACGCCCAAGGCGTCTAGTCCTGCGGCGGTACGCGTTGTTAGCTGGTCCCGCCATGTTCGTTTCGTGCACTTGCGCGTCTCCGAAACGACTGTCCCTGGCTACTGTCCCGCGCACACTGCGCGCCCCTGTGTTCAGAATTTGTAACCTTGCATGATACATTGCATTAATGTGGAAAGCAAATTCTTTCATTGCATATGACGTTTCACCAGTCTGTACGCAGCATAACAGAAAACATATTCGCAAAATGAATGTTTGACGTGAGCTTGAAAATACACCACACATCCAAAACCAACCATCCAACCACTTGACTCTAACAAAAATTAGCACTTTAAAACTTAATATTTCGAAAACTAATCCCTAAATCCAAAAATGGTCTTTGCTAACTCACAATATTTTTGAACGACCTTTCCAACGACACCCCACACAACGGGATTATTGAGAAAAAAAAAAATCATCCTCACTCTACGTATAGGAGAGGTAACAAAAAAAAAAAAACACGATTTTATTTTACCACTTTGTCGGCGTTTTATATGTATACCCATGCCAAATTACAGCTTTCTAGTACTAAGCGTCAAAATCAAAAATCAAAATCAAAATATTTTATTTCACATAAACCTACATGGGCACTTATGAAACGTCAGAAGCTAGGTGCACGGTTCCAATTGGTCGTTTCCTATGGAGAAGAGCCGGCAAGAAACTCCACGGTTACTCTTTTAAAAATAATAAGAAAAGAATCTATACAAAAAAATTAATTAATTAAAAAAAGTAAAAAACCTATTTTAAATAAAACGCAATTATATGATTGCTATTACAACTGTAATCAATCTGAATAATTATCATGTCCACAAAAGCCACAAAAAAAAAAAAAGTATATAATGTCAAATAATAGAATAGTAAATATGTCAAGGGCGAATGTAAAAAAAAAAATAAAGATTTAAATAAACATGGTAATTTGGAAGCAGTTAATAGACTCTTACTTATTTATGCCGTTAATGAGGTACCAGGGAAGCCACATGTGCAGAAGGAATTATTGCCAAATTTCCTTGTCTTCAACGTAGTCTTTAATTTTATAATATGAATTCTTGATAAGGACACGTTTGATGTGGGTTTTGAACTTCCCATCGCTAAGTTCTGTCACAGACTTTGGCAACTTGTTATAAAAGCGGATACTGTTTATAAGAAATGACTTGCTTGTTTTAGTTAATCTAAATTTGGGTATCACAATTTCATGTCGACTACGTGTATTTATATTATGGAAATCGCTTCTTATTTTGAAAAGTCCTAAGTTTTTGCGAACATACATAATACTTTCTAAGATATAAAGTGAAGGCAAAGTCAGTATATCAATTTCTTTAAATTTGTCTCTAAGGGACTCGCGAGTGCCCATTTTATAGATCGCGCGGATTGCCCTCTTTTGTAAAATGAAAATTGAATCTACGTCAGCTGCCGATCCCCACAGCAGGACGCCATAAGACATACGTCAGACAGACGTCTCTGAGCTAAGCCGCGGACAGACAGACGGACATGACGAAACTATAAGGGTTCCTTGTTTACTACGGAACCCTAAAAAAGAGAGGTATTAAAAAACCTCCACGGAAAAATAGCGAATGAAAAACTAAAACAAATGGTTTGAAATAAACGACGAAAACGTTTGGGATGGACGCGATTTCCACGGATGTGTTTTTGTTGCGAAATTACCTATCGTTGCAACAGGAAAATTCAAAATGGCGGTCAGTAGGCACAATCGGTGGATTTAATCTGCAATGTGTTTGTTGTTTATGCGTTGTGCTGGGAACTAAAATTCTCTTATGCGAATAGAATACTCTATGGAACAATATGTGTGATTTCGAAACCGGTATTTTGAAGTGGATTTTTTAAACGATGACTACGAAATAAAAATAATCGGCAAAAGCGATGAATACCTTTTTTTGAAGTGAAAACTTCCTTGGGCGCGTTGGGCATTTTTGAAATGCGAAAAACAATTGAACTCGCGACACCGTTACCGAAAACTCATTTTTGTAAACGCGATTGTGCTCTTTATTTATATTAAGTTACGGATCAATGTTCTATGCAAGTATTTTTATTTTAAAGGTTTTGGAAGTATTTTCTTTGTAAACGCGATTGTTCTCTTTATTTAGATAAGGTTACGGACCAATGTTCTATAAAAGTATTTTTCTTCCACCAAGGCGATCTTATTCAAGGTTTGGCTTCTGTCGGCACTCCCAGAGTGCCACTGTTTTTTTTTATTTAACTGGGATCTTTAAATAATTTGGTTACTAATTTGCCTGCCAAAGGCAATATTGAACAGCACTGTTGAATGTTGATTATGGCAATATTTCTTAATTTTAAAGACTGCCTCGTTGGTCTTGTCATCGTAAGCGCTACTGCTGAGCATGAAGTCCTGGATTCGATCAGTCCGGCAAAGTGTTTTAGAATTTTAGCCCGAAGTCTGGATTTGTGCCCGGTTGATGGCAATAAGCTCGTCACCGGAGACTTAAACTTAACTGGCGAAATGTGGGTGTACTATAAGTACACCTCTGCCTAACTTTCCGGGGAATACAGGTGTTATTTTGTGTTATGTTGTGCAATGCATGCCCTTTATGCCTGGAGGCTTTTATTTAGATATTTAGTTCTGTTTACGTTTCAAAAACGTATCCAAACACTACAGTATATCCTTCCTACTTATACTGAACGAGTAAATGCGAAAGTTTTTGAGGATGGATGGATGTATGTTTGTTAATCTTTCACGCAAAACCAACTGAACGGATTTGGATGAAATCTGCCACACAGATAGTTTATAACCTGGATTAATACATAGGATACTTTTTATCCCGATATTCCCACGGAATTGAGACTTATGAGGGTAAAACCGCGGGGCGCAGCTTGTCTGCTATAATTTTTTCAAGAGTGTACTAGTGTGCTGGATATCCTAGCTGCAGCATCAGCTCATCGTATTGCCATAATTGCATTGTATGTATAATTCACATACATACATACATACATAAACTCACGCCTTCTTCCCATGGGGGTAGGCAGAAACTACAGAACGCCACCTGCTGCGATCCTTACATACTCCTTTTGCCTCGTTTACGTTCATACATCTGGTCATACACGCACGCCGGTTGCGAGTACTACGCACCTGGCCTTTCTGAAGAACATCACCAATAAGGTCAGTATATGTCCTCCTAGAGCGTCCCCGCCCGGCCTTTCCCTTCACATCTGCCTTGTAAATTCATTTTGAGTCGCCTTTCATTCATCCTCTCAATATGCCCAAATCATCTCAGCATATCTTATGAGTCTAAATTCAAATTCATGTATAATTAAATACTGATCAAAACGAATTCAAACACGACATTATCTGCTATTATTATTTTTCAAGTGTACTAGTGTGCTGGATATCCTGGCTGCAGCATCAGACCAAGAATTCTATAATCTTGCATATTATCTTGCATATATAGTTTTAATTTTAGGTCATACACACAAAAGAGCTGATAACCTTGAAACGGCTGAACCGATTTTGATAAAACATGTTTACCATCGCTTGAAAACCTGCTTTCAAATAAAAAAACTCCAGTAAAATTGGTTCACTCGTTTAAGAGCTACGGTGCCACAGACAGACACACAAGTAGCGGTCAAACTTATAACATTTTGCGTCGGGAGTTAATAAATTAATTAATTTGATTTATCTTTTGTGGGATCATCGTCCAGAATTAGTGTAGTCACTTGAAATATCAGTTTAAAATTCAGCTTTTTTGTGTAAACTCAGCCGTGATATAAAAAAATATGTAAAAAAAAATATAAAAAATATTCCGACGAACTGAGAACCTCTTCCTTTTTTTAAGTCGGTTAACAAAAGGAAACAGATTTTCTCAACTAATACTTCAACAAAACACTACCAGCGGTCGTTGACCCCTAAAAAGAAACAATATCGTTTATATTTTATTTTATCGTGTTCAGATATCGATAGCCATCATCTTTGCAGAGTTTTGCTAGCTAATTTTATTTGACCTTGTTTATCTCACCACTAACTTCTTCCACTACTTAAAATTCATTCTTAGCTCAAAATAACTCCGTAACTCTAGATTGGCACAACAATCCACTTCAATACAAATACCCTTCTCCACAATGTCTACATCCAACAATAAAGTAATTAACCATTGTAACGAACTGTAATAAATATCACTGTGCTTCTTCAGTCTTTCGATAAACGAGTGACAATGTTTTAAACAATGTAAACAACGACTGACCGAGTGTTTTATTTCTGTATTTCTGGAAGAAGTAATAATCACAGCCTGGGTAGTTAATTGGTGCCGATTCCCTTGTTCACAAACTAAGCTAAATTTAAGTTCAGTGCATCTTTTTCTTTCTATTTCATTAAGAAAAGGACAGAAGATAAATTTTAGTTAAGTCCTGTCAAATTAATCAGCGCTTGACGTAAATTGACGTAATTTTAGTAGGCAAGTTTTTAATCACGTCTAAAACTTGTATGGAGTAGTGACAGGCGCTGATTAATTTGACAGGACTAAACTAAAATTTATCTTCTGTCCTTTTCTTAATGAAATAGAAAGAAAAAGATGCACTGAACTTAAAATTTAGTTTAGTTTGTGAACAAGGGAATCGGCACCATTAACTCTCTTTACGCAGAGACCTATTTTGACCCCAGAGACAGACCTTTATAAAATTGGCATAGAGCTTCATTATACAACGTGCCGCTATAATGGTGACGTTAATTTAACTGACTCGTTGGTCTAGTGGTCGCAAACGCTACTGCTGAGCATGAGGTCCTGGATTCGATCCCCGGGTCGGGCAAAGTGTTATTGGGTTTTTCTATCTGAAATTTCTCAGTAGCAGCCCGGAGTCTGGATTTGTACCTGGTTGATGGCAATAGACTCGCCCCCTATTACATGGGACTTAAATATAACTGGCGAAATGTGGGTGTACCTGCTACAGGGACACCTCTGCCCAACCCTTCGGGGAAACAAGGCGTGATGTTATGTTATGTGTTATGTAATTTAACATATGGGCTAGTGGTCAATAATCATAAAAAATATGATAATCTAATATCTTTTGTATCTACAAGCATTGGTGATTTAAAAATCGCACTGAAATTCAATTCTAAACGTGTGGAGTATTCGTATACCACACACAAAAACAACACACATTTAAAGTACCTACAGTCACCTATTTCAATGGACTTCAATCGATAGGTATAGTCCACCTCGTAATTTGTTTATCACTTAGTTCGATTGTCACTTGCACGTCATAAAATGACAAGGTTATTTGTCTATGAGACATACTTTAATGTAATGTTTTGTATTACGTAATGTAATTATTTTGCATACTATTGTATGGAATCAAGTTTTTCTAACTGAACAGACAGCTGTGCTGCTTAGGAGTTTATGAGAACGTTGTAGGCTATAGACTGATACTTGTTGATAGGCCTACACTGTCCTCTCATAATTATTGACACTAATTTGAAAACATTAACACATGAAAAGAGTAATCGTGGAGTTTCTTGCCGGCTCTTCTCCATAGGAAATGACCAATTGGAACTGTGCACCTAGCTTCTGACGTTTCATAAGTTTATTTTACAGTTTTTAATACAGCTAACTATTTACATTAGGTACTAAATTAAAAGACTAACTATCTGTATAAATAAAAATAAAAAAAAAAAATTTTCAGGGGACGGTTTTTTGTCTCTTCTAAACAATTTTGTTTTCGATACTCACGACGCACTCTCGTCCCAGCGCGTTGTAAAAACACACTGTTGGATTTTCAATTCTCGGCGCTGAATAGAGCGTTGAAAATAAAGTGCACGAAAAAAATCGCTGCGATTTTATTACGTCTGTGCGAACGTGGGCTAACGGCTAATTTAGGAACAGTCTAACTTTCAAAACTGCACGTATATTAAATTGGTAGGGTAGGTAAATTTGTTTTACCTTTATATTCATCCTACTGTACATACAGCACGTTGGATTCTCAACGCTCGGCTTCTTAACACCGAGAGTTGAAAATCAAGTGCACGAAAAAAAATCGCCGCGATTTTATTACGTCTGTACGAACGTCGGCTTAGTCCCGGCTGTCATATGTATGTAGATCTTTAACAGTTGTTACTGGTAGTCAGAAGCCCGAAAATCTGACAACCAGTCTCGCCAAAGAGAGTATCGTATTACCCAGTTACTGGACAGGGACTTGAAAACGAAATTAATTTCGTTCCGATACACAAAATGTTATCTAATAACGCTCCAAATTTTGTAACGATACTAAAACCTAAAAATATTAATAACGTTACAAAAAAAAAACATTACAGAATATCATTTTTGTAGAACAAAATTTTAATCAAATCATTTATCAGTAACATTATGCTTATATCCACTTGTAATAACGTTACAGATATAACGTTATTCTTAAGAACTTTTCCCGCTGACCACTGCTTTGTCGTCGCCCAGCACCACCACCACCACCAGCCACCCCCGTTACAGCGGCCAGCGGCCGGCTGGTAGTAAGCCACCGCCGTATTCAAACATAAGTTCGTACGAAAGTGCTCATTTTTTACACACAGTATTGTGAATGAATGGTTATTGTTACCTACCTACTTTTATTTTCATGTGATAGTGTCATGTTCACAATTTTTTTTGGCAATTTTGCGTATCGAAATGAATAACGTTATTATTTCGTTATACCGCTATATTAATAACGATATATTTTTAATAATGTTTTTAAACAGTTTAAGATTTCGTTCCGTTTGTTAGTATCGTTATAGTCAATGAATTAATTTTGTTACGATCCTGGTGGAACGGTACAAATTATCGTTACCGGAACTTCACGTAACGTTATTTTGAGTAACGTTTCAAGTCCCTGTTACTGGATTGTGGAGATCACATAGGCAGTCGCTCCAAGTAAAATACTGGTATTCAGCTGCTTCCGGTTAGACTGGAAGCTGACCCCAACATAGTTGGGACAAGGCTAGGCGGATGATGTGTGTTACTAAATTACCAACTTACTAGGCTAATAAAATGTTCGTTATTAATAAAAAACAACCGACTTCCAAAAAACACTACAAAGTGAAAAATAACTTTAATTTCGGAAGTCGGTGTCTTTTGTTTTGAATTTTCGTTTTTTGTCACTGACTTCCGAAATTAAAGTTATTTTTCATTTTGTAGTGTTTTTTGGAAGTCATTTGTTTTTTTTTGTAAAAAGTTTTTATTTTTCACTTTTTAGTTGAGGTACCTACCCCACACAAATTTGAAAACCACTACCTGCTATGTAAATAACAGTGACAGGAACTTGTCATATCATAGGCACCGCTCGTCGCGCGACGGGCGGTGCCTTTGTGTCGCGTCGCGTGTCACGCTGGTCTGCACAAGCCTTTATAGAAGCTAACCCAAAAACTATCAAAGCAAAGTTAATAAAATTTATATGGGACCACCTCGAGAGCATACCCTTTAAAAAAAAAAGAATTTTCAAAATCGGTCCACAATAAAAAAATTAAAAAACAAACATACGCGACGAACATTTAACCTATTCCTTTTTGGAAATCGGTTAAAAACTCATGTTGTTGTTGTAAGTAGGATGTGTGCTCTCCGTACGGCGCTTAAGAGCTCGTCACCAGTTTGGACACACTGCCACCGATTGTACGAAATAAATTCATAATTATATTAAACTTTATAATGCATTTGGATTTAAAATGGATTTCCGCAAGGTCACGCCTAAATTAATTAACTAATAAAAATAAAATATGTTACAAATAGATTATATATCAGTAATAATAATGAATTTAGTGATATTGATATCTAGTAAGTATGCCATATAATGTGAACTTCCAAATATTTAATCTAGATATAAATTAAATGTAATAATACTTGCTGCTCCCTAATAGGGTCATGTACTCATAATGTTTAGCCTAGCCTGTAACTGAGTGCACATTATGCAAAGTAAATAAAATACTGCCGTCTCCCGACATTGAAACCTCATCAACATTTTTATCAACCGGACGATTCTGTAGAAATCTCAGCATGAAAACCTAGGTGAAGTGAGCTGTCCACCTCACCATTCACAGCTTACTTTACCTGTGTTTTCACTGTGAGTAGCAGTTATCAAAGTTTAATTATTAAATCCCCTCTCATACTAGTTCAAAACCAACACAAATATTCATTTAAATCTTTATTACTACTAAATTATCTGCAAAATATAAATAGAATTTCATAAATCTACATATGAGTATGAATTTCATCGTCCAATAACAGCAATATGATGAAATTCTTCATCTTGACATCTTGAGACTTAGTTTACATAATATTTTCAAGTCGAGAAATTTATGAAATGACTTTGATATAAATACACATAGCCAAGGATATTAGATTCCCCCCGTCCCTTGCTCGAAAACGAGGTGCCAGCAGTTGTTGCAGCTGTGCACGTAGCTTTAAATACCCCGAATAATAATCATGATGAAAATCTAAGATTGATCCAGCCTGTCCCTTCTTGCTGTTCTCCCTTCAGCGACGCCCTAAGCCGAGGTTCGTACCCCACAGGGGGTGCCCTTAGCGAGCGTTCGCCTAGTTTTAATTTAGAATAGTTTATGCCCCTGGCTGGAGCTTTAAGTGTAGAAGCTTAAGGCAGCCACAGGAAAGTCCGGTTAAGTAGTCATGTCCTCATAGGTCTACTGCGAGATGCCGTAATTTAAAAAAAAAAATGATTTTTGTTTAGCTTTAAGATAAGTAAGTGCTTAGTTGTGATCGAATAGTCGCAAGAATGTCTGTAGATATTCAATTCCTAGGTCGGAAAATTTATTAAACGGGTTTTTCCATCAGGAATTTTGCAACCTTAAAAAAAAATATAAAAGATAATATTGAAGTTGAATCTATATTTGCTGGACAAAATAGTAGATTGTTATACAAGGGTTGAAAGGAATTGATGACTTTCACCCCTACTTTCCATTTCGAATTTAATGGAAGTAAAAATATTTAGTTTTTCTAAAATAATAATTGATAATAATAACATGAGTAGTACCTATTTTAAATTTTAAATATGGAACACACCGCGTCGCCGCCGCGGGCCGTCCCGCTTAATAGGTATTTTTTTTTATTCACACTGGCTGTTTATACACTCACAAGACCGCAGCATTTTATATTTATTTTAGTCGATATTTTTCTTCTTTTTAATTTTAGGGGTATGAGGAACAGGGTGTAAAGTTCACTCATCCACCATAGAAAAGGGAGGATCCTCCGACCAGACGGGTGTTGCGTCTGGTGGGCAACTGCCCGTCGGTTGGAAGTTGAAATCTTGTATGTATGTCGATCACTCGGTAAACTCTAACTGCGCGATGCAGGATTTGTGTGACGTCATGTCTTTGATGCGTAGTTTGTATGTGGCGGTGTAACCGCTACATAATTATGTAAAAGTTTTCGTAGACGACTACCTAATGAAAATTAGTTCTGTTTTTTAAATTAATTCTCGCCCTAGAGAAAGAAACAATTACTATGAGTCTTTCCCGCCCAAGGGTGGGGAGTAGCGTCTTCCAACCGCTACACGGATCATACAAACACTACTTTCCGAGTATGAGAAATGAAACAAACTTTTCGCACTATAACCAGTACCCTAATTGCGTAATACAACACAATCACAATCTGTTTCGATTTGAAACAGATTGATAATCTATTGCTTCAAAAGTTGAATAAAAAAAATTACTCAACAACGTAAATAACGCAATGAATGTTGTTGAACTGTCAAAATGAAACAAATTAGGCAAAATTGTTTACGAAAATAAGTTACGCAATTAGAGTACAAGCTAACTCTATGCAGGCTGGATTTTTTTAACGGGGAAGCAAAGGTAGGGTACCTTAACCATTGCTACAGAAAAACGGTCTTAGGAGATTGTCCTTATTTTTTTGAGAAATGTTGATCCCCTTCTGAGCCATGTCTACAAGCTGTTTTCAAGAGTTATCACGAACCGTCTCGCGCGCAGGTTTGACGACTTCCAGCCTCCCGAACAAGCCGGATTCCGTAAAGGCTTTAGCACCGTAGACCACATACATACGCTGCGGCAGGTTATACAGAAGACCGAAGAGTATAACCTGCCTCTCTGCTTAGCGTTTGTGGACTACGAGAAAGCCTTCGATTCGATCGAGACATGGGCCGTGCTGCAGTCTCTTCAACGGTGCCAGATCGACTATCGGTACATCGAGGTGCTAAAGTGTCTGTACGAAAACGCCACTATGTCAGTCCGACTCCAGGACCAGACCTCGAAACCTATCCTTCTGCAGAGAGGTGTGAGACAGGGAGACGTTATCTCTCCGAAACTGTTCACCGCTGCACTGGAGGATGTTTTCAAGGTTCTGGATTGGAAAGGGCTAGGCATCAACATCAATGGCGAGTATATCACTAACCTTCGGTTTGCCGATGACATAGTTATCATGGCTGAGACCATGGAGGACCTCAGTACAATGCTCGATGACCTCAGTAGAGCCTCCGAAAGAGTGGGTCTTAAAATGAATATGGACAAGACAAAGGTCATGTCAAATGCCCATGTTACACCCACTCTCATGAAGACCGGAGTCACTACGCTCGAAGTTGTGGATGAGTATGTTTACCTAGGACAAACTGTCCAGCTAGGTAGGTCCAACTTCGAGAAAGAGGTCAATCGTCGAATCCGACTCGGCTGGGCAGCGTTCGGGAAGCTACGCAATATCTTTTCGTCCCACATACCACAGTGTCTCAAGACGAAAGTCTTTGACCAGTGCGTGTTGCCAGTGATGACCTATGGTACTGAAACGTGGTCGCTCACAATGGGCCTTATCAGAAGGCTAAAAGTCACCCAAAGGGCAATGGAGAGGGCTATGCTTGGAGTTTCCCTACGTGATCGAATCAGAAATGAGGAGATCCGCAGGAGAACCAAGGTAACCGACATAGCCCGAAGAATTGCGAAACTTAAGTGGCAATGGGCAGGGCACATTGCTCGTAGAACGGATGGCCGATGGGGCCGAAAGGTTCTGGAGTGGCGACCGCGTACCGGAAGACGTAGCGTTGGAAGGCCTCCCACAAGATGGACCGATGACCTTGTGAAGGCCGCAGGAATCCGCTGGATGCGGAAAGCACAGAATCGGTCGAAGTGGAGGTGCTTGGGGGAGGCCTATGTTCAGCAGTGGACGTCTTTCGGCTGAAATGATGATGATGATGATGTTGATCCCCATTGCTGATTTTTCGTAGTTGGGTTTTAGTTTTTGAAGTGAAAACTTCTTTAGGCGCGTTGGGCATTTTTGAGATGAAACTATACCATTGATTTCGAGACACTGTGACGACACCAGCTTTTGACCATTAAAAAGACATCAACGCTTTGATTACCGCGGTGCGTGGAGTAAAATACATTAACGTGTTGATTACCGCGGTGCCGATATTTTTTTAAGTTTTCACTTCTGTCGGAATTCCCGTGTGTGCCACTGTTTTTAGTCCATGAAAAGACTTAATTTACGACCGAATTTAATTTGTCATAAGAAGAAATAAAAAAAAAAACACTACAAAGTGAAAAATAACTATAATTTTGGAAGTCGGTGACAAAAACGAAAATACAAAACCAAAGACACCGACTTCCGAAATTAAAGTTATTTTTCACTTTGTAGTGTTTTTTTAGGAAGTCGGTTGTTTTTTTTTTTGTAAAATGTTTTTATTTTTCATTGTTTATTTGTGGTACAGTACCGACCAAAAGTCCATGAGCAATCTCACAAAGCAATAGACTGACGCTTCGGTTTGACTTACGACCTTCTTCTATAAGTTGTTACAATACTGTAGACACGCACATTACACACACACACTCACTTTCTCTGCAACCAATGACTAGTTCAATAATCATCATTCGTTTTTAGTTTCATTCGTCTTGTTCACATAAATATTAAAGTTTAGCAGGTAGACCACAAAAAACTAAGTAAATTATTTCGATTTCTGTGGGGTAGATGCAGTTTGTTACGAGTATTTAATTAATAGAACTTTGTTGGTTCGTGGATAATATTGGTGACGAGTATTTAGCGCAGTGTTGTGGTTATTATTATCAAAAAGCAGGCATAAAATATATTGAAGAGATCAGATCAGATCAGAGAATATTATTGCGCTGCGTAAAAGTGAAGTGAATATCTAATGAAACCGGACTAAGTGTGAGTGTTATCATTTATATATTTCATATTTTACTAAACATAAATCTTAATCAAGGGTATTGTTGATAGAACAGAGGTATTGTTGAGACAAAAGATGCCTTTAAAGTTTTAAATTCATTGTGAGGTTTAATTCGATTAGTGAATAATAAATAATAAGGTATAATGTGTAATAAAAACAATGTTTTTCTTTGTTCTAGAGAAATACTGTGAGGGTTAAGAGATATGAGGAAGGGGCTTATTATCGAGTAGCAGCGACGTCAAATGGTGAATGAAACAAATGGTTTCATACCAACGAGATATTTTGCTGAATTATTAAAAACACGTCATGATGAACCGTTCGCCGTGCACTCTGAAGGCTTGCATCACTGAAGACCAGCTAGAAAACCGTTTTTGACCTTAAAATATTGACCGTACCAACTTAATAAACAACAGATTCGTTATTGCATGAATTTATGGTAACGAATTTTTTAAGCACGTTTCAATAGGGTGTTTGTCGTATTTCTTGCAGATATACCGAAATTGTTTAATAATATTTTAGTAATAGTATTATTTTAGGATTAAAATTTGAGGTTTAGTTTCAATCTTCTTTTCGTAAAGAAAATGAATACTTAAGCTTTAACCTCAATAACAACCAATATTTACTAAAGTCAAATAAAATGTAAAATAATTAATACAAATAAAATATAAACAAACTGCCCATATTTAACCTTAAAATTACCTATTCGGTAAGTAGTTTTTTACATTTTAAGTAGTCTAATATTCTTATTTATTACTTAATTACTTCGACCATGATCAAAGCTTAATGTTTATGGTGAAAAAATCCATTAAAAATTTAAAATAATAAAAACTGCTTCTAGTTTCTTGACATCTATTTCACATCTTATTCAGCTGAAGTAATGATAAATAATTGTAGCAGTGTGTTAACTTATGTAAAATAAATATAACGAATAAACATATTTTTTTAATTTTGTTATCATATATCACGCATTTTTTATTCTAAAACCTTTATTGCAATAACAACATAAAAAAGCAGCAATATTTAAAAAATATTATTATCGAAAACAAAAATAATAATATTTGCAAAAAACCGCACTGTGTTTTACGAGATTAGAACCTGAGGCAGTTTGAATTCCATACCAACGCTTAAGGCTTTCTGCTATCTGCACTTGTTAAGTTACTATCGAATTTTAGCAATGCCATTAACTGGTCAAGTTCACGCGCATAGTGCGTGTGTGCTAGCATGTTTAAAGCGACGGAAATATATTGTTGTTTCGTGTAGAACAAAACTGCGTTATCTGTGGTGTGTGTATCGTGTTGCTTACACATACAAATGTACGAGCTATACCGCGTGTTCACAGCAATATGACTCTTAGCGTGCTCATGCACTTTTGAGCGCTTACTGTACCTACCCTACACACATTCGAATACCACTACCTGCTACCAGTGACAGGAACTTATCATATCATCTACATACTAAGTGGGAAAAAAATACGTATTATTGTAGCTAACTTAAAAACTACCAAAGCAAAGTTAATAAAATTTATATGGGACCAATTTGAGAGCATACTCTTTCAAACAAAGAAGAGAATTATCAAAATCGGTCCACAAGTAACGGAGAAATTAAAAAAAAAAAAAAACAAATATACACTACGAACATATAACCTTCTCCTTTTGGAAGACGGTTAAAAAACATTGCATCGCTACAAAAACGTTAAAGACCTGAAAAAAATCAAATTAAAAACTCATTTTGGGACGAGCGGTGGTCTTTTGCTATAGACTTCATTGCATCGCTGCTTTTCCTCAACCGAAACATGCGGAAGACGGTTCACCGTGACCTTAATGTTTTTACTGTACACAGTGTGGATTTTTGAGTTGGGGCAGTAAGAGCAGGTACTTTAACCTTTGTAGTTAGAGCTACAATCTTCTCTTACAAGTGTTGTTGGAACGTCGTATCGGGTGTGCGTCGATTTTTTTACTTTATTTTTTATTTTTTGCACAATAGTTTTGATTTTTTATATTATTATTGTTATTGTTTTATTTTGTAATCCCCTAGTGGGATTTATATGTCCGTAGGTTTGTCCGTGACATCACAGCGGGCCCTATCAGAATACCAGCGCTGCGGTATTTATTTATTTTTAAACATCGCAGCATCATGCTGAGATAGGAGCCTTTTTGGCCTCGCACAGGTCGTTATTAATTTTGTTTGTTAGTTTTTAAAATGCTCCTTTTTTATATTTGTTATTTTTTTTTTTATCTTTTATTACTGTTTTGTATTTCCTGTGCGTGTCCCAAATAAAATATTTTTCTTTCTTCTTTCTTTTTCGTGTGGTTAGTGACTAACCTAGTGTCAGAGTTTTAAAGCCGCCCATGGGCCTCTGACTTGGCTTCACATACCGTCGAGAAATATCTCCCAGGCATGCCGGTTTGCGGAACGCGTGAGGGAGAGGCAAAATTCGCGCCCTTACACCCCTAACTGCCGCAGGAGGAGACGCCCTGGGCGTCGGGAATCGCGAGCCGATTTCCGGCCACCGTAGGCGCGGGCTTGTGGAAGGTGAGCAATGGGTAGCTCGCCGCCCGATAAGGACCAGGCCCGGGTAGACGGCGCGTTGTGTTCCACGCGCGCCTCAAAGAGATGTCAGCAGAATTGACGGGGTCCGCTAGGGCCGATGCGTGCCGGGGTTGCGAAGAAAACCGAAAGGTAGATCGTGGCCCCCGGCAACATGGCAACCGAAGGAACACGGGTGGGTTTTAGTCAGTAAGAGTCTGACACGCCCTGCCGCTCCGCTCAGAGCGGGAGAAGATACTTGATAATTTCACACCCTTAAAAAAAAACGCATGCCGCTTTCCTCACGATGTTTTCCTTCACCGTTTTTTAAACAAGTGATAATTATACAATACGCACATGAATCCGAAAAGTCAGAGGTGCATGCCTTGGGTTCGAACTCGAGACTTATGGCTATCGCTACAGCTTCATTAATACGTGTTTAATTCACTTTGTGTATGTTGATGATCTTTTAAAAGTTCCTTTAACTGTTGTTTACATTGCAAGTAGTGAAATACGAACTTGTGTGGGTTAGGTAGGTACCACAGCAAACAAGTAAAAAAAAAGCACTACAAAGTGAAAAATTACTTTAATTTCGGAAGTCGGTAGCAAAACCGAAAATACAAAACCAAAGACACCGACTTCCGAAATTAAAGTTATTTAACTACAACATGACTTTATTACCCATGATTATTATTATTATTAACTGCCTCGTTGATCTAGTGGTCGCAAGCGCTACTGCTGAGCATGAGGTCCTGGACTCGATTCCCGGGTCGGGCAAAGTGTTATTGGGTTTTTCTATCTGAAATTTCTCAGTAGCAGCTCGTTTGTGCCCGGTTGATGGCAATAGGCTCGCCCCCTATTACACGGGACTTAAACATAACTGGCGAAATGTGGGTGTACCTACTACAGGTACACCTCTGCCCAACCCTTCGGGGAAACAAGGCGTGATGTTATGTTATGAGCTATTATCGTATAGTTTGAACTTTGACGAAGAATGGATAACTTAAACTAACGTAGCGTATGTTTCTAAAACTTACCAAAATAATAGGAAACGACATGTCACAAAGTAACAAACACGTCACAAAATAAGGTTGTGTATGAAAAATGTAACCGAACCGCGGTAATAAGCGGCGAACGAGAACATGTCACGCTTGCTTGTGACTTTGTGAGTCCCTGGATTAAAGAAAAAGTGCATACGGCATAAATGTACAGTAGAACGCACGTTATTGTCAATTGTCTTCAATTATTGTTATTGGCTTGGAGTTTCCCTACGTGATCGAATCAGAAATGAGGAGATCCGCAGGAGAACCAAGGTAACCCAAAGAATTGCTAAACTTAAATGGCAATGGGCAGGGCACATTGCTCGCAGAACGGATGGCCGATGGGGCCGAAAGGTTCTGGAGTGGCGACCGCTTACCGGAAGACGTAGCGTTGGAAGACCTCCCACAAGATGGACCGATGACCTTGTGAAGGCCGCAGGAATCCGCTGGATGCGGAAAGCACAGAATCGGTCGAAGTGGAGGTGCTTGGGGGAGGCCTATGTTCAGCAGTGGACGTCTTTCGGCTGAAATGATGACGATGATGATGAATATTGTTAATCGCTTCAATTGCATGTGGTAGACTATCAATTTGCGCATCAATGTGTATCAATCATGAATTCATGACGTGCCAGCAGCTGCCGCATAATTTCTGTTTTGTGCTCGTGATTATATTTAAATCTATTGTTTTATTTTATTTTATTGTTCTCTTCTTTTTTTGCACGTGTTTCTGTGACAATTAAACTTATTTTTCTTTTTTTTCTTTAAAAAAAAATCTACAATTACAATTGATCGTTTCGGGGATCCTTTAGTGGTAACACTTTGACCTTGAGCTGGCTTAGCGTAGTACCTACGGAGTTTCAATAGAATAAGCGGCCAGTTATCTAATTGCGTAACACATTTTTGGAATAAGACAGCCAATGACAATGATTGATGATGATGATGATTGGCAATGGAAAAGATTGTCTGTTTCATTTTGACAGTTCAACTATACTCATTGCGTTATTTACGTTGTTGAGTAGTTTTTTTTCGAACTTACGAAGCAATGGATTAGCAATCTGTTTCAAAATGATACAAATTGTGATTGATCGTGTATTGAGTACAATTTGGGTGCAGGTTTTGTTATTATTGACGTGACCGTTCCTACTTAAATGAATAAACCAGCCTTTTTGAAGTAAGTAAAATAGGCAACCGTTCCGTACAAAGGATTAGTAGTAGTATTAGTTATTGGTTGAGTTGTTTTAGATTTTTTGTATTTTACTTTCTCTCTACTCTTCCTTTTACCTTTCATATCGCAAGTATTATTTATTCGGATTGAGTTGACTTGAGCTCAGTTGTCACTGACACGATTCAGTGACAACTTAGCTCAAGTCAGCTCAAGTTTTGAAATAAATGTTTAGAAATAACAAGATATTTTTATTTCATTAACACAACACACATAACATCACGCCTTATTTCCCCGAAGGGTTGGGCAGAGTTGTACCTGTAGCAGGTACACCCACATTTCGCCAATTATGTTTAAGTCCCATATGTAATAGGGGGCGAGCCTATTGCCATCAACCGGACACAAATCCAGACTCCGGGCTGCTACTGAGAAATTCCAGATAGAAAAACCCAATAACACTTTGCCCGACCCGGGGATTGAACCCAGGACCTCATGCTCAGCAGTTGCGCTTGCGACCACTAGACCAACGAGGACGATAGCACATTTGCAGAATAAACGCCTAAATAGGTACACTTTGGTCATATTCAAGTGACATAATGATCCTTTGGATTACTTTCTTCTTTGATATAAGTTTTTACCCTTTTCGTTTCGTGTCAGTGAACAATTTGTCATGTCCTCCTGTCAAGATGTTCCAACAAACTTTTTTCAACGCACATAGGGCCAGAAAAAATTTGCGAGCTGACAAAACAAAATGTGTCATGACGATGTTAACTTGTGTGACTTTGAATTTTTTTTTGGAAATTTTTAATGTTTAAGTGGGCCTAGAACGTACGCGCAACGTAAAGACAACGTAAATTGGAACGATTTAAGAATCGAAACGGTTTCTCACGGTTTCTGGTAAAATACTATCCAACAAATTACAGCTGGTTTATTATGTATAAATCTCACCGTAAAAACTTAGGTGAGTTTATTCCAATCCTCTTTTAAAGGATTGTTTCACCCTGTTTGGACGTGTATCAATCAATCTGCCTAGAATTTTCCCAACTAGATGCAGCTGAATACCAGTATTTTACATGGAGCGACTGCCTATCTGACCTTAACAAACCAATAACTGAGTAATACGTTACCCCTTTGTAAGACTGATTGTCACTTTCAGGCTTCTGACGACCCGTAACGACTGTCAAAGATCCACGAATGACAGCCGGGACCATGTTACCGGGGGCTTAACGTGCTTTCCGAGGCACGGAGGAGTCTCAGTATATAAAGGTCACCCATCCACAGACCAACCGCGGCAAGCGTAGCTTAACCGGATAAATCGACCCGTGCAGCTGTTATTACTTAGCCACGAGTTCTTGTTTGGACGTGTTTGCAGGTTCTAAAATTTCTGACGGGGTCCGCGAGCCTGACGGGGTCCGCTAGGGCCGATGCCTGCCGGGGTTGCGAAGAAGTCCGAAACGGAGATCGTGGCCCCCGGTAACATGGGAACTGAAGGAACACGGGAGGATTTTAGTCAGTAAGAGTCTGAGCCCAGAGCGGGAGAAGTTATTAGATAATATACAAAGCCAAAAAAAAAAGAAAGATTCAAAAATTTTGCTTTCAGTCAAAACAAAATTTCGCCCGCACTAAGTGGACCGAATATAATACTTACCGAACAGTCAGACGCAGTCGCAAAGCTAGTACAAAATAATGTTCAGTACAGATTTCCTAGTTCAAACGATATTTAGTTTCTCTGTGCATTGCATTTTGTTTAAAACGTTTCAGTAAAGTGCGCTGTGTAAATGCACTTTTCGTTTGGGAGTAAAATTCCAAGCTTCAATAAAATGTTTGAGTTTAATTACCTCTTTGAACTGGTTGCATTCCGCGGGAGTGATTTAAATTTTGTGTTTATTTTTGTAAACTATAATAATTGATGAAATGTCTCATTTTATACAGGATCAAATTAAATTAGTTTTGAAATCCTAAATGATATTATAAACTTGTTACAACTGGTTATAACAATTTTTTTTTTATTTGTCTTTTATAAACCTTCACCCATGTTATTTTAATATTAAAAGTGTGTATCTGTGTACCCGATATTATTAGACATGTTGCATGGTGGGCGGTTTAGATTAAGAGAAGGACATTCTGCAATATGTCCTTGGTGGGCGGTATGTCTAATATTATGTGCAAAAGTTTACCTGACGCTTCCCTAGATGGCGTTGGGATCGAAATAGATCTCGCTTTGGTTACGTTACCGAGCAAACCATAATGTAGTTTAATATTTTATTATTTGGGGAGAGAATTGTGAACTATTCCATGTGAATTAAATCTAAGTGATACTGAGTGAGTTTTTTCATTGCGTGTTCTCGCCTTCGGGTCTTGAAATCCTGTCAGATTTTAATGATATTTGGCACATGGGTAGACCATAATCAGGATTAGGACATAGGATACTTTCATCCCGATATTCCCAAAGGATCGAGATTTGTGCGGGTGAAACCGCGGGACGCAACTAGTTAAAAATAAACCGGCCACATCTGTAAAATTTTCCCAATCAACTTTGAACCTTATGCTTCAGCAATAAAGTTGAAAATCTATTAAATAAATTTGACAGATTGTAGTAGCCTGATGTGCTGGCGTCTCTATGTACAATGAAGGTTTCCGTAGTTGGGATGAATTTATCCCAAAAACAAACTTAATATTGTAGTTACAAAACATGTTCTCCCATACATCGATATCAGGGATGTTACGGAGTTTCGGTTCCGGTTCCGAAAGGTCGGAACTTCCGATTAATTTTATCTTTTATCTTTATCTTTATTGCAATCAATCAAAGCAATATACACATACAGGTGGTAGGGAAAAATAAATTGAAACAATTATGGACCCTGTCGGGCACAGCAAAATTTTAAATAAGTAGGAGAGAGGAAGCTTATTACTAAATATTTAAATTATGTCCTATCCGTCTATTATTATTAAATATCTCGGGACCTCTGTTTGTGGATGTTATCGCTAATATTTGACTGATTAAAGAGACTGAATTATTTATATTTCAATTGTTTCATTAAACCTTTAAATAACACATCTTTCTTCTACTTCCACCTTCGACACCGGTTCCGGCTCCGGTTCAGATTCCGGTCAAACAAAATTCCGGTTCCGGTTCCGGTAAAGCGACTTCCATAACATCCAAAAGAAAAAGAAAGAAAAGAAAAGAAAAACATTTATTTGGACACAGTTCGTGAAACACAAAACACAAATAACACAGTGAAAATCCCTGATTGATATACTTCACGTTCCATTCTCAAAACTACAAATGAACGATTTTCGGACTTTTTCCCGCGGAATTATAATTTCCATACATTTTTTGCGATTTGCAGGAAATTTAAGATGAATTTCGTGGACAACCTTAACGGCTGAACGGATTCGGATGTTTAGCATACAAGTAGACAATGGCCTGAGTTAGGACTTTTTTATAATGGTAGTAGGTTGGGAAAATTTCCGGCCTCCACGCGGGCGAAGCAGCGGACAAAAGCTAGTCTTCAATATTCCGATATCAAGACGCTTCTTTTTGTTTTCGTATGGTTAGTGACTAACCTGATGTCAGAGTTTTAAAGCCGCCCATGGGCCTCTGACTTGACTTCACATGCCATCGAGAAATATCTTTCAAACATGCCAGTTTCCTCACGATGTTTTCCTTCACCGTTTTTGAAGCAAGTGATAATTATACAATACGCACATGAATCTGAAAAGTCAGAGGTGCGTGCCTTGGGTTCGAACTAGAGACCTATGAATTGGTAGTCCGACGGTCACACCACTAAGCTATCACTGCTGATCATCAAGATGCTGAAACAACACGATAAAAAAAAAAGTTTGAAAGAAGGACAGAAGAAACGTTTTTCTTTTTCCAATTTTCAGTTTTTTTTAATAATAAAGAAAAATTACGGAACTCTTATAAAATTAATGGCGCGTTTATCTGTCTATCACAGCCATTTTTTAATTAACTGCTTTTCAGAGATCTCTCTGAAGTTTTGAAGGATATTACTAATCCATTGCTTCATAGAATTGAAAAATTCGTCTGCTCAACAACGTAAATAACGCAATGAACGTGTGTCAACTGTCAAACCCATTGTGATCAATTGTCATTTTATTTGTGTTACACAATAACCTCGTAGGTTTATTTTTTATTTTTAAATGTCTTTAACATATCTCGGGACCCTGGGGTCCCGGACCTTTGGAAGGCGTACGAGGGGCCGAAGCAAACCCGCAGAGGCCCCTTAGACATTTTTAAGTGTTGAGACACCAACCGACGATTATCCCTGTTCGCACTATGCAAGGGCACCCAAGGACAACCCCCGGTTAATGTAGGACTATAGCAGGATATGTAAACAAAGATATTTGACTATGGGTTTGGGTGGCTAAAGTGGACTGGTTACCTGGAACTATGGAAGGACTATGGCCCCTGCCTGATAAATTTTTATATGTAATACGGATAAAATGGCAGGGGGTGACTTGCACACTCATTAATGGGCTCCCGAAAACGGTCGCTAGCACAAATGGTCGTAGCGACAAGGGAGCATGTCCTGAGGTGCTTATGAGGAATGGAGAGGTATTCCACGGCTATCAGGACAATCCCGGAAGTACGGTCAAGATCCCTACCAGCATCTTACTGGAATACTTCCTTCCTCCGAGCATTTTTGCTCTTGCGAATCTCTACTCAAGCCAGCCAATAAAGGCAAGCCAAAGGTGAGGAACAAGACTTCTCCCGGGAGATAGGGTCCGTGGGGTCAGTCCTGCCCAACAGCTTAATTGATAATTTCCGACCTAAAAAAAAAGCTGACACATCATCACATCGAAGTCTATTAATAAATCAAAGTGCAAGTGCTGTTCACACAAATATATCTATCAAATAAACAAACACAGACTCAATACGTCTCTCTATTTACTCAATTCAGTTGATTGGGTCTCCAGACTACTCTCAAACGAGGTCTAGTCTTCAAGTTTGAATATTCACCTAAAACATCAAAGATAGTCTATCAATTTATAAGGAACTTGCTCTCAAAAGCGTTTGCCTCTTCGTGGCGAAGTAATTTCATTGTTTAAATTATTTTACGGTTCGACGATGGCTTGAAATAATATTGGGTTGATGAAGCAGGTACAAAATATTTTTTCCGGGAATGTGGCAAAGATAAAACCAAGGCTCGAAACCGGTTAATTCCACAAACCGGTTTTGGTCATTGACCTCGAACCAGAAATGATTGCGGCTACCGGTATTTTACTGGTTGAAGGAGAAACTGTTTTTTTATAACTTCCGATTCTTTTGAGCGAAATTAACCAGTTAATTTGTATTTCGACAGTATAAACGAGTTTTACCTACTACGCCATCTCTTTTACACCTGCAATAACAAAGCTCTCGCTTTACACCAACAAATACGCAATTACACACTCACAAGCAGATTTATTATCAGAAAACCAGTTTATTCAGGTTAGCGCGAGTTTTAAAATTCTATTTTTTGTAATACCCGGTCATCAAAATCAATTAGGATCAACGAAACCGTTTTAGTAATTAACAGGTTAATCAATGATATGTAAAATAACGGTTTTATGAACAATATTAACCGGTATTACAAAACCGGTTTCAAGCCCTGAATGAAAAACAGGATGGAACTTATTAGAATCCAGTAAAAGCGCAACAGCATTCACATCCTGCAGAATTAAAGACGTATTTTTGATCTCGCGTGTCTCAGAAAGCACGTCAAGCCGTTGGTCCCGGCTGTCATTTGTAGATCTTTGACAGTCGATACGGGTAGTCACAACCCTTAAAGTCTGACAACCAGTCTTACGAAAAGGTACTGCGTTAACCAGTTACTAGATTATGGAGGTCAGATAGGCAGTCGGTTCATGTAAAATACTGGTATTCAGCGATATGCGGTTAGACTGGAAACTGACCCCCACATAGTTGGGAAAAGGCAAGGCAGAATGATTGGACTAATTATTATTTAGTAGAAACGCTACTGAAAGATGCTTTGAAATGAAAATGAAATGAAATCTTTTAGCCCACGTTTGCACTGACGTAATAAAATCGCGGCGATTTTTTTCGTGCACTTGATTTTCAACGCTCTGCTTGGCGAGTTGAAAATCCAACAGTGTGTTTTTACAACGCGCTGGGACGAGAGTGCGTCCCTGCGCGTTGGATACTCAACGCTCATTTTAACACCGAGAGTTGAAAATCCAGTGCGCGATAAAATCCCGCCGCGATTTTCTTACGTTCGTGCGAATGTCGGCTTATTGCTATATATAAAAAACTTTTTACAAAAAAAAACAACCGACTTCCAAAAAAAAACACTACAAAGTGAAAAATAACTTTAATTTCGGAAGTCGGTGTCTTGGGTTTTGTGTTTTCGTTTTTTGCCACCGACTTCCGAAATTAAAGTTATTTTTCACTTTGTAGTGTTTTTTTTTGGAAGTCGGTTGTTTTTTTTTGTAAAAAGTTTTTATTTTTCACTTTTTAGTTGTGGTACCTACCCCACACACATTCAAATACCACTACCTGCTACCAGTGACAGGAACTTATCATATCATCTACATACTAAGTGGGAATAAGTGGGAAAAAAATACGTATTTTGTAGCTAACTCAAAAACTACCCAAGCAAAGTTAATAAAATTTATATGGGACCAATTTGGGAGCATACCCTTTCAAACAAAAAAAGAATTTTCAAAATCGGTCCACAAATGACGGAGAAATCGGTGGACATACATAAAAAAAAAAAAAAAAAAAAAAAAAAAAAAAAAAAAAAAAAAACAAACATACGCGTCGAACATATAACCTCCTCCTTTTTGGAAGTCGGTTAAAAATCCAGATACAAGTTGAATAAATACACCATTGATAACGTAATAAATATACAATAACTAGATATGGGCCGAATGTGGTTTGAACCGAAGCCAAACTTCGGCCAAACATTCGGTTAAAATGATAGATAAGTTCGGCCGAACTTCGGTTCAATTTTGCGCGCTTTCTCGAGAGTGATACGTCGTGACTTGTTTATGCATTTACTTCAATTATTGCTAGATGTACCCTGCCCGCACACCGCACTTCCACCGCGTGGCCTAATAAGAAGAACAGCACCCTAATTGCGTAATACAACACAATCACAATTTGCTTCGATTTGAAACAGATTTCTAATCCATTGCTTCATAAGTTGGAAAAAAAATCTGTTCAACAACGTAAATAACGCAATGAATGTTGTTGAAATATCAATATGAAACAAATTTCGCGAAATTGTTTACGAAAATGAGTTACGCAATTAGGGTACAGATTTTCAAGACTAATAAGAAGAATTGATTTAATTTAAGGTTTACATTTACAGTGTTCCTAACTAAAATAAATGACCATGAGTGAGTAAAAGCCATAATTTTATTTTACAGTAATGCTATTCAAATTCTATTAAATTTCATTCAAAATAGTGCAAGTAGGTATTATTTTTCTTGTGCCGAATGTTTGGCATCAGAACCGAATTTCGGCCGAATGCCGAAGTTCGGTTCAAGCTGCCGAAATTCGGTTGAACCGAATGTGAATCAAATTTCGGCCCATCCCTGACAATAACATAAATATAACACATTCACATTACATACACACACACACATCGATCTAAGTAATCGTCGTGTGGTAGGACTGCCACCTTTTATGTGAGGGGTTTTGGTTCTATTCTCGTACTGCGGCCACCAAACAATTGAAATAAACAAACCTGATATTCGCGATCGATAATAATTTTCAATTTGTCCTTCTATCTCCTTTTTATATCACGTTTATAATAACTGTAGTTATAATACTGTCAATTGTTTTTCTGCTCAATTAGATTGATTTCACTCCATTGGATTCGAGGATCTTGCTTACATTTATTGCCATCGTTAACTTTAATTTTTTCTCGTTTCCTATTCGATATTATTGAAGAGTTTATTTAATCGAAATAAGGTTCAATGTTGCGATAAGATATAGTCTTTTATACCTTTAAAATAAAAAAGGAAAGGGTACAAAAAATTTATATTTTTACAGTTTTTAGGGTTCCGTACCTCAAAAGGAAAAAACAGAACCCTTATAGGATCACTTTGTTGTCCGTCTGTCTGTCAAGACCTTTTCTCTCAAGAATGCGTGGAAGTATCAAGCTGAAATTCATATCAAATACTCAAATCTACTGTTCCTTGGAGCTGTAAAAAAATCAAACTTCTAAGCCAACGCAATCAAAAGATACAGCCGTTTATGCTGCAAATTTTCGACACTCGCAAGGGAATCAAAACCTACAGGGTACTTCCCGTGAACTCAGAATCTTGAAATTTGGTACGAAGCAGTCTTATAGTACAGATAAAGGAAAAATTACGAAAAGCATAAATTTATCATATTATAATAAAAATATGTTTAATAATTTTATACTTACTACCCCTTTCCTCATGAACGCGGTTTGTACGGAACCCTCGGTACGCGAGTCCGACTCGCACTTGACCGGTTTTTTCTAACACATTTTCAGTCAAGTTATGTATTAAAGAACGTTGCCATTTGGAATTCTGAAAGAATCGTTCAAGACGTTGCGTCTTAGGGTACGAGTCCATTAATCTGTAACATCATTATTTCTAACGTAATAAATAATATGAAACGGAAAATATTTAATTGATCCTCTAAAAACTTACTGACCTTCTAATGATGTGAACTTATTTAAATTAATGATCCCCCAATTAGTTTTTGGGATTCTAATGATGCACAATTATTTTAGTAAACATTCTTTTTTATCACAGTTGGTTAACCCCAACCAAGCGAATTGCGTAATCCAAAACAATCACAATTTGTTTCGATTTTAAACAGATTGCTAATCCATTGTTTCATAAGTTGGAAAAAAAAATCTGCTCAACAACGTAAATAACGCAATGAATGTTGTTGAACTGTCAAAATGAAACAAAGTAGGCAAAATAGTTTACGAAAATAAGTTACGTAATTATGGTACTGGTTAGTTTAGGATAGAATAGCGACTCCACGCGCGTGCCGAATTGGTCGCTGACATTCGCGAGCCGAGCGAGCAAAGCGAGCGATGCCGCGGCAGTGGCCTGTGAGTGCTACATCCAAGCTGGTCGCGGTTACTTGGCTATTTAGTATCTTAAGGACCCCAAAATTAGAATTATTTGCGGTTAACAAAAAGAGCATTCATAATATTAGAGTGTTCAATAATATTTTTAGGAAAACAAAACGGGAATTATTAAAGGTTTGATTAAATACATGCCTTAACAATGAATTGAAAAAACTCTTAGATACTACTTACTACTTACATCAGTAAGACAATAATGTTTTTTTTCACAATAATTAATACCATTTTAAAATTCATTCATTTTGCACAAAAAGTGATGGTCAGGGTCTTTCCGGCCACCGTAGGCGCGGGCTTGCGGACGGTTAGCAATGGGTAGCTCGCCGTCCGATAAGGACCAGGCCCGGGTCGACGGCGCGTTGTGTTCCACGCGCGCCTCAAAAAGATGTCAGCAGAATAGACAAGGTCCGCTAGGGCCGATGCCTGCCAGGGTTGCGAATAAAACCGAAAGGGAAATCGTGGCCCCCGGCAACATGGCAACTGAAGGAACACAGGTGGGTTTTAGTCAGTAAGAGTCTGACACGCCCTCCCGCTCCGCCCAGAGCGGGAGAAGTTATATTATAATTTCCCACCCAAAAAAAAAAAGGGTCTGTTCATCCCATACTCGCGGCGTTCTATTGAAAAATCGGTTTAACAAAACTGCACGTAAGTGAACATGTGCCTTTACAATATTTTATTCATGCAGCCTTCTTTATCTCATTTTCTTTGAAAGCCGAAGCGATAGGAATGCTGCGATGAGATCAAGTAGGAACTAAAGCATCGCGCGTGATTTTTCGAGGGTATAAATGTTTATGAAAGGAATATATTTCTATGGTAAACATATATGATCAGAGACTGAAAGCGGTTACGGTTAAAGGTTACGATATCTTAGAAATATACCGGTACCGGTTTAAATTAAAGGTTGTGCTATACCGATATCTTTATAAATAAAGGTTGTGTTAAACCGTTATTTAACCTTTATACGACTTTCGTAACGAAAAATATGCGAGAAGGCGCGGCGCGGGTGCTTACACAGTCGTGTCCTTCCGATCGGAAATAAAAACCAATACTGAGTTACAACCAGCAAGTAAACGACAGACAGAGTGCGGCGGCGGTGCGTCAAAGAAAACTCCTATTTATTAAGGTTTAGGTTCTGCTACCGATACATTTATTAAGGTTATAGTACTTCTACTGAAATATACCGGTATGCATTTCCAACCTAAAAATTCCGCTACTGAAAAAAAGATTTGTATCGAAATATTTCGGTAACCCTTATTTAATGGTATGACGTTATTACTGAAATTTAAAAGTACCTTAAGTTTTGGGTAATTCAGTCCCTGAATATGATTTTTTTGCAGTGATTTTGAGTTTAGGTTTTGGGTATTGGACAAAGAATTTATTAATGTCCTTTGGATTTCAGGTGCAAAATTCAATCTTTTGAACAAAAAAAAGAGCCTGCCAAGTGCGTGTACGCACAATGGAGGGTTCCGTATTTGAAATGAATTTATCCTAAAAACAAACTTAACATTGTTGTTGAAAAATATGTTCTCCCATACATCGATCTTCGACTGCAAATGTAAGTTTTTTTTTATCTGTTAAATTTACAAATGAACTATTTTCGGACTTTTTTATTTTACTTGTGCTGTGAGTAATGTAACACACACACTCTTCACACAATCTTCCTTTTAAAGTCACCTTTTACGACACACGTGAAGTAAAATAAGTCAAATTATAAACTCGAAACAGCAACAGATAATACTTTTTAAAAGTTAAACAAAACCACCTAAAACTTTCTTGACATTTCAGCTAAAAATAAAGCTCTTAGAAAAACGCGGCCACCCTTGGCTGAATATTTGACCTTTCCAAAACTAATCGACGTCACAATTGGGTTATCAAACGCCTTGGGGTGTGCTTCAGCTATTATCTTCGTAATTCCATTTCATTTAGGGCTGTCAAACAATCTGGATGTATTAAAACTTTTTGGAACGAAGTTCTTTAACGCGGCTTGCGGTAGAAGTTGACTGGTTGAAATCATCACGTAAGGGAAAAGCGTTATACCCGAAAAAGTCAGTTCCAAGGTCTCAAATTTTGATGTGTAAATATTGTGTGTTGTGTTTTGATGTTTTGTGTGTGCAATCTGTGAGAGCAACATGATATACCCTAAAGTAGGTGTGTGTGTGATTGTGACAAAACGATTAAATCGATCGAAAGTGATTTCATTAAAAGGGACGGAATTGTGTAATAGGAAGCCCAGGAAGCGCGTGCTATTTGATTTCACCAATAAACGCACGTTGTGGTCGAGTTGGCTGTCAGAAACGACCTTGAAGAGGCCCCACCCCTTTAATGTTGCTTTTTACCAAAGTAAGATGCCAGATGTTGTTATACATCATCATGCGACTACTGTAAGGCTCACTCGTTTTTTTTAAAACAGTGCCATCTATGAGGTATAAGTTTTTAGCTTCTAAAAACTTATACTAGATGGCTCTGTATTAAAACATAATATGCAGCGAAAAACAATTCGTTCCAACCGGGTGTCCCACGACACCTCCCGACTTTTTTTTATAAGTATCAACTAGCGACCAGCCCCTGCTTCAATGGAAAGCTAATGAGACGTCCTGTTAAATTATAACTACCTAAAAAAATTAAAGCTTGAAAGTGGCTCGAAACATGTGTAGTTTTTTTTTATTAAATTTTTCCAGTGACTTATATCTTCAAAATTGTGATTACTTAATTTCAGAGTATTTAAAATGTGTTTATTAAGAAAACATCATATTATGAATATAATATGCTTTTCCAATAACGTTAGCTCTTCGAATTTGACAAAAAAACAGATGAGAGAGCGTCAAATCTTAAAAAAAAAAAACATTAATCTGGGTGCGGGTTGGTAGATGTCACACGTGTTCGAATTTTTAGTTCTAGGACATGCCGGTTTCCTCTTGAAGTTTTCCTTCACCGTTTTGAGAGCAGTGGTGATGAAATTATTTACACAAAGTAAAGCGCTTGTCTGTGTTCGAACCTTTTTTTTTTTTTGGGTGGGAAATTATCAAATAACTTCTCCCGCTCTGGGTGGAGCGGGAGTGCGTGTCAGACTCATACTGACTAAAACCCACCCGTGTTCCTTCGGTTGCCCTGTTGCCGGGGGCCACGATGTCCCTATCGGTTTTCTTCGAACCCCCGGCAGGCATTGGCCCTAACGGACCCCGTCAATTCTGCTGACATCTCTTTGAGGCGCGCGTGGAACACAACGCGCCGTCGACCCGGGCTTGGTCCTTATCGGACGGCGAGCTACCCATTGCTCACCGTCCGCAAGCCCGCGCCTACGGTGGCCGGAAATCGGCTCGCGATTCCCGCCCCGGGCGTCTTCTCCTGCGGCGGTTAGCGGTGTGTTCGAACCTTACAATTCGTAAGTCGGGGCCAATACCAGTGAGCCACCACTGCTCTTGACCACCACAATCGCATCTAATTATTTTGTTGTAGTTATTACCTAAATTCAGACTCATAGATAATGATCATACACACTTTATCGTCCTTTTTAAATCTTTATGGAACAGCGTCAGACATATTATAATCCATTACAGTAAAAATATGTTTGTCCCTCGGCAAACCTCGTGTTTCGTCAGTCGTCGGATTTCTATCAGTTGCCCTTTGCACTTGGTGCAGACCAGACGCTCTCAATCGACTTGGAAGTATATAGAGTTGTTAATACTCTTTTAACTTAATGTAATTTGTTTTAAAAATGTTAGGAAAGCTGCTAAAGTCGCAGGCACGACGACAGATAGGAAAATAGTTTTACAGCTCTATATAGTTCACACGAAAATCAAAACAAAACAACAATAGAGTACTTAGTTCTGAAAATTATTATTGTACAAGATAAATCTAATAATTGATGGACATGGAAATTAGCATTTGGTTTTATTCGGAAATGCGATGATTCCCGAGGGACTTTAATAAGAAAATAGAAAAGATTACTGTCAGGTACCAAGAAGCGTGATCTTATAATCAAAATGGCCAACCCTGATGACGTTGTTCGTTAATATCTTTCAAACAAAAGGTATTGGTTTTTAATTAAATCTCGCGTAACTAAGTCAGAGATTCTTGGAATAAGGTAAGAGACTTTAAAACAACTAGCTGTTAATTTATGTTAAACTTTTATCAGCTGATTTGTTCCTTCTGCCTAGTTTATAAAATGGCAGTGACTGAACCAGACAGTGACAATACAGTTTGGAAAGTAATTGCCAAACTTAAGTGGCAATGGGCAGGGCACATTGCTCGCAGAACAGATGGCTGATAGGGCCGAAAGGTTCTGGAGTGGCGACCGCGTACCGGAAGACATAGCGTTGGTAGGCCTCCCACAAGATGGACCGATGACTTTGTGAAGGCCGCAGGAATCCCCTGGATGCGGAAAGCACAGAATCGATCGAAGTGGCGGTGCTTGGGGGAGGCCTATGTCCAACAGTGGATGTGTTTCGGCTTATGATGATGATGGGTGACTGGACCCGGTGATTCAGAATTTCGGACCCATTCAGTGTGTTCAAGTAGACGAGATCAGCAGTAAGTCAGGCGGGGGTAGCTATCAGGCCCGAAAATAGACGGTTAAGTTAATCAACTGGACTGACTTAAGGGCGCAATGTCAGCACTAGACTGGGTTGAAACTAGTGTCTGTACAAGCCCAGTTGCAAGTCAGCGCTGGACTGACTTACTATACTGTCTCATTACTGGGCTAGTATAAAGCTAAGCATAAGTTTTCGTAGAAATTCCAACGTTTTTGTCAATTGTTTTTCTTCTCTCCTTCCTCTAACTATAAATAAATAGATCATGCCATGTTTTTTGATATCCACTCGTTGGTACTATTTTTGTCACTATACATATAACTATCTATATAGTTAAAGCAATAGCACGTAAAATTTAATCGGGAGAGGCAACCAGATGACGAGTGGTAATCTGGGTCTTGAAGTGATACCAAACCCCCCCGTACCGTCCGAATATACCCCAAATGGATGGGAGCGGAGATATTGGAGGCAATTTTTTTTTAAACTTAAAGGAACAGCCGAAACATCGAAAAAGTGGAAATTTTTAATGGGAAGGACACACGTGGTACGAAGTTCACCGGGTTATTAACATTTGGTCAGGTTGAAAGCCAACCTTAGAAGAGAAAAGACATATTTAATATTATAATTCTATGAAAGATAAATAGCCAATATATAACACACAAATTGTTGTCTTCCCCTAGTTTCATTTGAAAACCCAGCCACGTAAAATTCTTTCTGAAAAGTTAATTCCAAAGTATCATTTTTCATTGTAAACCTGGCTATGCGGCTGTTAGGTACAATCACAAATACAAATGGCGTAGGATTTACTAGAAAAATGGCCGTGCAGTTAGTACTAAATGCTACCTGCAATGGACTGGCATTGTGGTAGTGTTTGGTAGATTTGTGAATTGAACTTTATTTTGTATTAAATTGTATACTGGTACCTATGTCGTGGCCAGATCTTAGAATTGATCATTTCATGAAATGGTTGCATTTTATGAAATCAAGAACATCGACCGCTGGCCACATCATGATGTGGTCTGGCATCATTGAATACTCAACGTTTGACGATATAAACTGTGCACAGTTTAATGTACGAATACTTCTTGATGTGGCCAAACACAAGTGATCATATATCGTAAAATAGTTAGATTATCCACCGGTAGAGGCGTTGATGTCGCTTTGTTTTTGTTGGGTATCATGGCGGCGAACGATTATTCGATTGGAAAAGCTATTATAAATATGCAAATGGAAGGTAAAAGTGCAGTGAAGTATCGTACTAAGCTACGTGACTTTTATGAAAGTCACTCGAAAAACGACCGCAATGTTAAAAAACTTTTTTTTTACCATGGAGTTTGGAACGTATTTCACAGGTTAGTATTTAACTATTCAATCTTATTAATTATTATTTTTCTTCTGAAATGAAAGCTATCCATTGACCCAGTTTCCTAAAGGTAATGAATGCCAGTAATATTTGCATGGATACTCTACTTAATGATATGGCCAAACATCGATTGACATATCATTAAACGTTGACGTTTGAACGATATGGTCAATTTTAGCTGGCCATTTCATGAAACACAACCATTTCATGAAATGATCAATTCTAAGATCTGGCCACGACACCTATACTAAACTCTCTGACACACTGTCTCGTGGGTGTAGTGGTCGCAAACGATACAGCAGAAGATGAGATCCTAGGTTCGGTTTCGATTCCCAGATCGGCAAAAGTGTTATCGGGGTTTTACATCTGGAATTTCTCAGTAGCAGCTCGGAGTCTGGATTTGTGCCCGGTTGATGGCAATAGACTGGCCCCCTAAACGTAACTGGCGAAATGTGGTTGTACTATAAATAGATACAGACGCCAGCACATCAAGCTACCCGAAACTGTCAAATTTTCCCAATCAACTTTGAACCTTATAATTCAGCGATAAAGTTGAAAATCTATGAAATAAATTTGACAGATTGTAGTAGCTTGAAGTGCTGGCGTCTGTACATGGCTGCCTAACCCTTCGGGGAAATAGGAATGATTTACTAAACTAAATGTTTTCCGTGACTTTGTTCACACCAACTTATCTCGTTTTTTAAGACTTTTATCGACTCTCAGAAAAATGCATGGATTGTGTTAAAAATTATAGTTATAGTAAAAAAATATAAATTAGGATAGCCACAAGAATGATTGTTGAAGCTACCTTGCCGTCCTTACGAAAAGTGCAATAACTTGGTTAAACCTGATTTCGAGAAAAACGCGGGTAAATATTTTATATTTGGTTTGTTTGTACTAGATATTAATTAGTTTTAGTATTAAAACCGGCTTCGTCATAGATACGTAAAAAGTGTCTAAAAAGAATATATAGATCTCGTTCTGCAAATTCCGAATATGTACTTATCTCAATTCGGCGCAAAACTCGAGTTATTACACTTTTCGTAAGGACGGCAGTACAGCAAGGTAGTGATATTATTAGATTTATTTTATTTATTTACATCGAACACAAATGATTCATATAGTTTTAATAATACTTATAAAACTATGTTAGTAACATTTAAAAATAAGTAAAAATCAAAATCAAAATATTTTATTTCACATAAACCTACAAGGGCACTTATGAAACTTCAGAAGCTAGGTACACGGTTCCAATTGGTCGCTTCCTATGGAGAAGAGCCGGCAAGAAACTCCACGGTTACTCTTTTCAAAATAAATTGTTTCTACAATGTTTTCAAAATTACAGTGTTAATAGGTATGGGAGGACAGTGTAAGCCTATCAACAAGTACCAGGTACTTAGTAAAATAAAAAATGGTACACAAGTTTACAGCCTACAACGTTCTCACATTCACAAAATCTAAAAGAAAAGAAAAGAATCTATATAAAAGATAAACAAAATAATAAAAATAAGAACCTATTTAAACCAAATGACATGATTGCCACACAGCTGTAACAAATCTGATTTGATTTTTAAAAAAATATAGAAAATTGTAGGTATATAATGTAAAATAAAATTAAACAAAATAAAACTAATTCATAAACCTATAATATCCGCTTCCCGTTGCACCAGACCTGCAGCTGTGCATACGGGTCCAGTGCCAGAGAAACGGGCAATCAGGCTTATTTACAATCACCTTTAAAATGCTGTTGGTGCTCCCCCGAATCCTTCGCATCAGGGATGCTGTCCTTTTTCGCATAGTGGCCTGAAAGCTGTCTGTATCTGCTTCAGCAAAATTTATAATTTGTAAAGGATTTTTTTTAAGGTAGGCCTTTGATTTTTTAAATAAAAAGAAAAGGAAGGAAAAAGATCTCACAAAAAACGCAATGTTAAACGAAGAAATCCACTCAAGTGACTGATAATAAGTACCTGATTAAGTCCTTTTACCAAAACAGTCCAAAACAAAGCCGGTATACACTTCAACGATCAAACAGAAACAAGCGAGTTTCACAAACATTTTTACTCTACGCCGTTGAAAACTGGTTGAAAAACGTACAACATTTGTAAGAAAAATTGTCGCTACATTTTAAAATGCCTTAAAACATTCTATTGTTCGTTTTCGTTATTGACATTGCCCTCGACTGTACCTTCTAGCAATTTGTTCCAATGAGAAGTTTGTCCAATATTTGTTCAAACTTTTGTTTTGTTTCGTGAAGAAGACTTCACGCTTTGGAGTTTTATTTATTGTAGTATGTTTTGTACTTGAAATAAAATCACCTACATGTTTGTGTAGTAGGTTGTAGAAATGAGTGTCTTAACCCCTTAAGGCGACGATAACCGACTTTTAATGATTTTATACTGAAGATCACGTCTAAACAGTAGTGTTAATATTTGGAAAAAATATATTATGTTAAATTATAGTATTTTCTTAATAATTTAATAAAGGAATATTTTAGAATATGTTTAAATTACATATTGAAATTAATTTGTAAAGTTATGTTTAACGCGGATAAAAACTGAGAATCACGCAAAATCTATCAAGCGTATTTTTCTGAAATCTTCACCATTTTAAAGATAATTTAATTATTGATCTTATATTTTTAATACATACATTTAAAAAAAAGTCATATTACTCGAAAATGGTTAACATTGGCGTAGGGGTCATCAGGGGTAGTTTGGTTGCAAATGACCTCTCCTACATCCCCTTGATAACGGATTGCCGACGTATAACCAATAACCCAGTATATAATAATATATTTTGAATTGTTTTTGATTATTTTTACATTGTTTTCACATACAGAAGCAACAATAATAATGTATCCAGGATTTAGTAATATCTATATCTAAAAGAATGTCCTTGGAGTTTCTTGCCCGTTCTTCTCCATAGAGATCTACGTTTTGGAATGGGCGACTAGCTTCAACTTTCTGACTAACTAACCGACTCTTTGACAATTCAAAAGTGCCTGTAATAAGTTGAATGGAAATAAATGCTTTGAGTTTGAGCTACAGTGAAACAGTTTTTATAAATAAGCCAAATTTTGTAATACCTACAGGAATTATGTTGGTAAGATTTAGTTTGATTTTTGGTTGCAGGTCGTTGGCTTACTAGATTGAATATATAAAGAGCCGATGAATTATTACGAATGGCAAATAACGCATTAAGGCTTCTGCAGAAAGGTGCTACGCGATAGCGCAACAAGACAAACAATTTCTATAAAACCTACATGGAAATTGTTCTACTAGAATCGCGTCACACCGTCGCTTGTCTGCGAGAGTATTTAGTCACTCATACTCGAGTTGATACTAGTGTTATGTGTAACGTGGAGTTTCTTGCCTGTTCTTCTCCATAGGTACCTACTACGCTTTGAAATGGGCTACTAGCTTCATCTTTCTGACTGACCCACCTCTTAACAATTAAAAAGTGCCCGTAATTGGTTTATTTGAAATAAATGCTTTGAGTTTGACGTATGGTGTCATGAATCATTAAGCAAACTCCCATTTTATACTGTAACTAGGGAGCTTTATCCGTGGCCATCGATATTATGAAGAGAGAACCCATTGCATATAGACCTGTTGACCATTTTCTACTTTGTTAAGTACCTGGTACTTATTGAAAGACCTATACTGTCCTCCCATACCCAGTAACACTGTTGTTTGAAAGTATTGTAAAAGCCAATTATTTTTAAAAGAGTGACCGTGGAGTTTCTCGCCGGCTCGTCTCCATAGGAAACGACCAATTGGAACCGAGCACCTAGCTTCTGACGTTTCTTATGTGGCCATGTATGTTTATGTGAAATAAAATATTTTGAATTTAGAACATAACCAAATTTTAATACATTAACCCCTATGCTGTGTATCTTGGATCTTGATGAAACGGTGTTCATCCATCAAACTTGGTGAACCCTTGTATCGGTTACGTCGTTTGATCTTCCAACAATTTATTCAAAGGAAAATATCTTCATACCCATGTCCGAAACTTACCGTACAAAATGACTTCGCAACTTAATTACAAGAGGGCAGTACTGAACAAATATACTCTAGACCTTAATTATCATACCTTTATATAGTGGACCATGTTGATTTAGGTCTTCACACAACAGACGATAATTACCTAGTACATGTACCCTGTTGATTGTGATGTGGACGTATAATGTAGGACGAGAGACAAAAGAGCCATCGGCGGCCATCCTAATGACGATGTGACGAAAAATTTGGAAAAATAATTTGATGGTAACGAGGACATGAAATTGTGTTAGTCCGTAATTTTGTGACAGAGAAACCTTTGAGGTAAACCTAATTTTAGGTTGGGTCAGAAAAAAAGACACAGTTAAATTGAAAAATAGGCTCTATGTAGATTAAGTTACTCTTTTAAAAAACACTCCCGAATTTCGAAGAGCAAAATAACGGTTTTAGAAATGTTCTAAGTAAGACTGTTTTAGGCACTCAGACTTGGCATTTAAAAATAATTCTTGCTATTTTTATTACAGCGCACAGTGGATCGTCCCTATAGAAGAGGTCGGACGTAGGCAGCTTGTGAAATCAAAAAGAAAATAATGCTATCGTATTCCTTTATAAAAAAAACCTACAAATATTGTAATGAGACTTTTTTTAATTGGACTCACATTTCAGGAAAAAATCGATAAAAAGTGTTTTCCGTCAGAGTTTCGCCTTGTTTCGGGTAGTCATTTCTATAATTGGTTTCTATCTACTAAATGCCACATTTTGTCCAAAGACACATGGTGCCCTAATGGTGCACTTTCTTAGATATAATCGATTTTCGTTTTATCATAAAAAAATACACACAAACATTGTAGTAAAAAAAACATGTTCTCATGGTCGATTATTACTCGTTAATTTGTAGAGCCTACTTAGCTGTGATAGTTTTTGTTTTCATTTCGTTATTTATACTATGCCGTGAATTTTTTTACATATCCAATATCAACCATTTAGCTGGCAGGGGGGGGGGGTCACTTGACTTTTACAAAAATTTGCACTTTAAAGCTTAATATTTCTCAAACGTAACCCTGAATCCAAAAATGGTTTTCACATGCTCACAATATTTTTGAACATTTTTCTAACCACACCTCACACGATGTGATAGACGAGAAAAAAAAAAACGTGTGGCACTCGGGGACTGCCGCGGTAAAGCTATTGCATAGCATTTCTATCCTCCATACTTCCTATTTGTCAACGCTACATTTGGGATGATGACGTGATGACATAAAACAAAAATTACGTTCCCATGACAACATCACGTTGTCATGGGAACCGTCATTACATGGTAGGCGGAGTGGGGGATGTTACGTTTTATTTTCGTTACGTTATGGAATTTCTTGATTCGGTCGCCGCGCTCAAAGCTGGCGATAAAAGCTATGCAATAGCTTCAAAACATCACTACGTGTAGGGGAGGTACCCTAAATAACTATTTTTTTAATGATTTTAATTTCACCGTTTTGCCGGCGTGATTAATACACGCCAAATTACAGCTTTCTAGACTTAAGCCGCGGACAGACAGACAGACATGGCGAAACTATAAGGGTTCCTTGTTGACTACGGAACCCTGAAAAGAGGTAGTTTTCTATTAGGCATTACATCAATTTACCAGAAAGTTTTCTCAATCTTAAATCCTTTTATTTTGTCTCGCCATTTTTAGTTCGATGGTTATTTTCCCCTTCGCGAAAAAGGATCTGCACACGAAACGAGAGAACTACTTAGAATCTCAAATAATTTATAAAAGGGTCAGAATCACAGATATAGATATACCTAGATAACGTAAGAGCAACTACTTCGCGTGCCATTTTCGTGCCCAGCTTACGTACAATAATCGTAAGCTGCCACTTTCGCGCTCAGTCTGCATCGGTGCCACGCTTGTCAGTAAAAAAATTGAAAATGGTTAATTACGCTGTTACAAATTGTAAAAACTGTGCAAATGCGAGGAGAAAAAATAAAAGAAACGTTTCCTAGTGCTTGTGACGTCATAGTAGGTAATCAAAAAATGGCACGCTTGGTTTTCATACAGATCCTGAAACTTGCGTTATCTAGGTCTATCTATTTCTGTGGTCAAAATAGAATTACGTGTGGAAAAGACTATACAGCGTGAACTGTATTTCGACGTATTCGTTACAGGGGGCCTACCACCAGCTCATAAAGCAGTATTATTTTATTATTACTTCAGCGTGGGAAAGAGATGAAGCTCTACAGGTCGTATAGCTCCATCTCTTTCTCCCACTGAAGTAATATTAAAATAATACTGTTTATGAGCTGGTGGTAGCCCCCAGGACGTGATAGTGCAACAATTAAGCACCCATTAAGTCGAGGTGAAAATTCATGGGATTTGAGAAAATTCAAGAATTGGATGTTTGTGAAAATTTCCCATAATTCGTCATTAAATATATTTTTTATTAATTAAAGCTATTTTATTTGGTAGAAATTAAGTTAACAAGGCTTTTGACGTAACCAAGGCTTCTAAAACATCAAACAGTTTAATAGCAGGTTCAATAAGAAGTTAATTAACGATTTTCAAGCTTATAATTATGTACATGAACTTCCACACCATTTATCTAGAAAAAATACTACGACATTAAGCGTACAAATTACAGAGAAATCATCTTTATTTAATCATCTATCGAACGATGGTACAAATATTATATACAATGTAAAAAAAATATGTGTGTTGGATCATTAAGTTCCCTTCAAAATGGTTGAGCTAAATGGTGCTGATCCATGCGTCATGTTCGTGAACGGGCGCCGTCAGTAGGGACTGGTCATCTCTTAGCTGCCACGGTTTATTTTAATTTATTTAAATTTTTGTTTTTTTTTTTGTTTTTTAATTTTTGTTACGGACGCTTTTAACGTGCACGTCTTTCTACATTGTTCTCACATGTATAATTTCAACACGAATGATGTAACCAATATTTTGTTTACTGTAAATTTCCACATAAATAGACTCTCAGTACGATACCTAACAACACCCTCACGGATCGGACAGGGGTTTTTTTACATGTTGTAGATATACCCAGCACTAATGTGGCACAATATGTCACCCTTATAGCTACAATTATACTGCTATTACAGTATGTCGGTGACTTGAACCCATGAGATTTTCCCCTACCAAAAATCGCTCAACGCTCCAAAAAAAGTTTTCACTTCAAAACATAATTAATGGTTTATGTCATCCCACTACATTTCTAACCACCCATCTTTCTGCGTTAGGTAGCCATGTTGTCGCGACCAAGTTACGACGCCGCTTTTGAGTGGTTAGTATAACACGCAGTCGACGCACTGATCACTTGTTTACTTGTTTTTAAACTAATATGTACATAAAAACTCTAAAGGCTCCCACCGAAAGACGCGTCGCGCCTGACTGCGGAAGTCTTAAATTCTGTAACTACTTTAAATATTTCTGGTTTTCGACAAAAAAGCTTTTATCACGACAACCTGGATAATTACAATTAAAATACGCCGAATTACAAAATCAAAAGTCATTTATTCAAACAAGTCTGAAAATCTGCAATTTTTGAACGACAAAATTACTTAAGACAGTCAAAGTTACAGTTCACCCTGTATAACAGCCGTACATTTGAAACATCGAGCTTTAGAAAAAGACTGTTACATCACAGACACACACTGTCACTTCACTCACTTTTACGCGAAATAATTTAATTAGTGGTACCTAAATGAAGCGGAATTAAAATGCACTCGAGCGTTTATGTGAGATTGATAGCGAACTTATAGATAGGAAATCTATCTTTGACCCATGCTGATAGATACTTACAAGTTTACAAGTACTCGTTAATCTCGTTGAAGCATCAAGTACTGCGTTTAAATATCTTATTGAGCAGCATAAAAAAAAAACAAACATGTTTATGTACCTACATTAAAATAGCGCTCAGTCTTTTTGGTTATAAGACTACGTGCATTACAATAGTTAATTATTACAACATTTATTTTACATTCTGTCATTACTTGAATTCACACACTAACTTATTTAGTATCACTTGTAATTTTTTTAGGAATATCGTATAGGTACCAACTTTTACAATGCTTGTAAATATGTGAACACCATGATTGTATCCATTACATAATAATCGTTTCTGTCATTGCTTAATTTTTTAACCGACTTCCAAAAAGGAGGAGGTTATATCGTCGCTCGCATGACTAACAGTCCTATCTCCGTATTGTCAATTATTAAGGAAAAGCGTTTTGCAGTTACGACATTTCTAACTAAGATAAAATTATAATCTATAGGTAATTCTACTTTATTTTTACGATATAGCTACTTATTTATTTTCAATATTGGTATTTATTTTTAATTATTAAAACAGATAGAACACTTTGTGAAAACTTTATTTATCAATCCGAACAGAATTAGATAGGACTTTTAGTCATGCGAGCGACGATATGTTCGTTGCGTATGTTTGTTTTTTTTTTTTTTAGGTAGGTATGTCCACCTATTTCTCCGTCATTTGTGGACCGATTTTGAAAATTATTTTTTTGTTTGAAAGGGTATGCTCCCAAATTGGTTCCATATAAATTTTATTAACTTTGCTTGGGTAGTTTTTGAGTTATCTACAAAATACGTATTTTTTTCCCACTTAGTATGTAGATGATATGATAAGTTCCTGTCACTGGTAGCAGGTAGTGGTATTCGAATGTGTGTGGGGTAGTTACAACAACTAAAAAGCGAAAACTAAAAACTTTTTACAAAAAAAAAAAAAACAACCTACTTCCAAAAAAATACACTACAAAGTGAAAAATAACTTTAATTTCGGAAGTCGGTGGCAAAAAACGAAAACACAAAACCCAAGACACCGACTTCCGAAATTAAAGTTATTTTTCACTTTGTAGTGTTTTTTAATAATTTTTACCTATTGTGGTATAGTAATCTTATTCCAGGTGCATCGTCTTCACATATAATTATATAATTAATGTATACAAAATATTGTAAAACATTTTAAAAGAGTAACGGTGGAGTTTCTTGCCCATTCTTCTCCATACGAACATTACCTTTTGGAAGGGGCGACTAGAATCAATTCTATTTTTTGTTTGTAAATTTTGACGTTCAAAAGTGTCTTTTTGTGCCTAATTGAAATAAATTATTTGACTGATTTTGACTTTGAATATATTTTAGAAATTACTTTAATATTTACCTAAAAGTCTAAGAAGTAGAAGTACATGCAGACCTCCTCCATTTTAAAGTTCCCCACGGTAAAGTAGGCTTTTAAACTGTTTTTAATTTTCTTTTTTCATAATACTGCGTATTTAATATCTTATCAGTATCATAAATAACGAAAAAAAAACAGGAGCTCGTGTCTAAGTACCAACAGCCTCACGGGTCGATCCATCAGGTTAAGCTTCGCTTGCCGAGGTTGTTACGTGGATGGGCGAACATCTTTACATACCGAGACTCCTCCGTGTCTCGGAAAGCACGTTAAGCCGTTAGGCCCGGCTGTCATTCGTGTCTCTTTGACAGTCGTTATGGGTTGTCAGAAGCCCGAAAGTCTTACCAAGGGGTATCGTATTACCCAGTTACTGAGTTGTGGAGGTCAGTTGTAAAATACTGATATTCTGATGCATCCGGTTAGACTGGAAGCCGACCTTTATATAGTTGGGAAAAGGCTAGGCAGATTGATTGATTGAAAGAAAGAAAACTAGGTTTATATATTTATTTAATACTTCAAGCACACAAATGTACATAGACGGACTTAATGCTAAAGGCATTTTCTACCAGTCAACCTTTGGGTGATGCAGAGAAAAACAGTGGTAGATACAATAGCGAGAATTGAGGAATAAATATTTATAATATAAATATATACATACATATATATTTCCAATTATATATAAATATAAACAAAAATAAACACACATAAAAATACTAAAGCAAATAAGACAAACAATGGGAAATAATTACCGTTGTGATGATACTGCCAGCTTAAAAACAAACTAATTTAAATAAACTAATTTTTTCTTTCTTTCTCAAAAGGATAAGTATAAGTAAGTTATGTAAGCGGTGGATGGGTTAATTTATAGGTAATAAATACATACTGCATGCCAAATATCTTATTCAAAGTATAAAACAAATCCACGAATAAACTAGAACCCTCATTTTCCTTCGCACAATACATTCTCGGACAGTAATCCATCCTTATTGCTGCCATCTTTACTTTATTTTCATAAAATGGCGGGTCCACAGACGATATCCAGCCGTTTTTAGGGTTCCGTACTAAAATGGTAAAAAGGAACCCTTATGGTGCGGACTCAGTCTGTCTGTCACAGCTGGATATCTCAAAAGCTACTAATGCTATCAACTTGAAATATGAAATAGTTTTAGATGACGTTTGCCCAACTATTTTGCAATTAAGAAAGAAATAAAAATATTTGCAACAGGGACTGAACGGGGGTCTTAAAATTCGTAGTTGGGCTATTAGGGCATATGGGGAATCAAATGAAAGAGCGTTATTTTCACATTCTTAAAAAAAAATTATTTGGGCTTTTTTTTTTCGACTTTTGACAAAAAAAAATTAAAAAATAGTTTTCGCCCCTTTATCTCCGAAGTTTGCATAGAGAAAAGTCTGAAATTATTTTACGGGATAGAAGTTTATGTAAAGATTACTGGTGGATTAAATAAAACGATGTCTCTAAATAGCACACTTTTTCAGAAATCAATATCTTAAATTACACTAGTTCCACTATCGATCAAGAGATGGCGTTGACCTAAAACAGCAATGTTCTACACGGCAGTGTGCAGTGTTAAAATTCTCTGACGAATAAAGGCCTCGCCGATGAAAATTTGAAATGATAAGGAACGTTTGTTTTACTAGTTCTCGAATCTCCGAAATTACTAGAGGTTATAAAACCTCTAGTAATTTCGGAGATTCTATCTAGATTCTATCAATAGAATCTGTGTTTTATGGTTGTATCCGTGTTGCGAATAATAATTAAAAATAATCTTTTTAAATGGCGGTATGCCATGTTGTGTATTTTACAATTTTCATTTTATTTGGTTCTCTTTGTGTATTAGAAAAACTTTAAACCGATTAATTCATAAAAATATATATATATATATAAATTAATGCATAGTAAAGAAGTGTAACATATATAAAACAATTTTGGATCATAATAGTTAGATTATTAAATAACAAAGAACTTTGCATGCCTGTCTTTGTTTAAGTTCACTACTAACTACTTTTCTGTTTTAGCAGCTTAGAATAGCGCACTGTTAGATATAGCTTTTAATATGTTGTGGAAAATGTCGTAGGTTATACATTTGTAACCCGCGTATATTTATAACTTAGTATAAGATTTTGATGTATAACTGTTTATTTTCCCGAACAAATAAAATAGTTAAAGAAAAGAAAGAAAGAAAAATAAGTTTATCTGTCACAGAAACACGTGCATACAAAAAGATAAATAACTCGAGTAACAGAACAATACAACATGCATGTCACTTTTCATAGAACATCTTCAGACATTCACTGTCTAAAGATGTTCTACAAAAAGTCACTTGCATCAGTTTTATCTTTATTACAAAAAAACGAATTACTTATTTATTGTTCTCAACACCCTTTCCAATTACTTTATAGGAGTGTTTTTGGGAGAACCTCATTTATTTGATAGGTTCACCCCAGACTTTATTGAAGATAATGCGTAAAATAAGACCCAATATTTTATTTTGTTACTGGCTTTATCGCGCTTTTTTTTCGCAATGTATTGTTACTGCAAAATAAATAAAATAAACATAATAGATTTAAAACATTCCTAAAATAGATATAAATATTCGTTTCATGAAAACGAAAGTAATAAGTATTTCAATAACTATGTAGTTATTGAAATATTTATTACTTTCCATGAAATAAAATTTAAAGCCGTTATTCTGCAATAATTTCATAAAATATGCAGACAATTGACTGATAGTTTAACAGATTCTTTAACTTGTATTCTACCATTTTGTTACATAATTCACAATTTCTGTTAACACAACAAAAATATAAACTTTTGAGTATAAGGAATTATCGTTGTAATAAAGTTTTTTCTAGATATTATATTTAATATAAATAAGAGCTTGCTTAAATTAATTCTATTATTCTGTGGGTATTTAAATCTGTTGTGGTCCCACGGTGGGCGCCAATAAGTTTTACCCGTCGTTGACTTCTCTCTGTTATTTATTGCCTTAAGTTTATTTATAACCTAAATTACTACAGATAAGAAAGATGCTCATACAATGGTTTCGACTAATTTATTTAGAGTAAGTACAGCGGCATTTACTGCTAATTAACATTTAAGGCCAGCCCATCTAAAATTGATAGGATTCAGATTTAAATTTTCACTGTCAAAGCAAAGTCTTTTGTTATTTTGAAATCAGTATTTTTTTAAGGGAAAGGAAATATGACAGAAACAAAAACATTATTATAAAAAAAAAGAAAAAAAAAAAAAAAAAAAAAAATGTCTACTTAGGCCTTCTATTAGTAACTAAGGTTTAGTTATCAATAACTTTCAAGCGTTGTTATCAAATGTCAGTATTGACCTGACTCATATAAAACTCAGTCTCATCATTTGCTTAAATATGTTGTCAGACATTTCCAATGCTATTCAAATAACGACTTTCGAACAGAAACATTTATTTGTATGAGATCTAAAATTGAAGTAATAAATGCACAGTTTACGGTTCAGTCTTCAGAACAAATGCAATTTCGACGAAAAATATTTGACATTTTGTAATAAATACAGTTATTTGTTATATGAAAATGTCATACCCAAGCATATTTACTTAGAGTCCCATTTGGGCGCCAATATCGTATTGAAGAATGAGTCACAATTTATTAAAGTATTGAATTTATTGCAATTTCATATAGTTCGAAGTAGCTTGGAAGATTTGACGAAATATTAATTTGAAAAAATTTAGTATTTTGTGTTTCATCATTATTGTTTCGACTCCTACGAAATCGGAGAGGTAAGTAGGTAAGTAGGCAAATTGTTAATATTTTACACAATATTATTAATACATACGTATACACTGTGCATATTATATTATACAGGGTGATTGGAAAATAGGTGCAAAGCTTTAAGGCGAAGATAGTACAGACAATTTAGAACCATTTAAGCCATGGTTGTCTTAGACGAAGTCTTACCAAATATTTTTAACCAAATTTTTTAGTTTTTTTTCGGAAATTCTCAAAATTTAATGTAAACTGCATAATTATGGCCAAATTGAATGATAAATGAATTCATTTTTTATTTATTTAATTAAAGTAATGTGTAAGCAATCAAGCAAAACATGTTTTAGACTTCTGTGTCATTAGACATTTTTTTTACAGACATTTTAAGCTCAGAAAAAATAAAAAAATTGTACAATACGTCTTTTAAACCTTATTAAAAATTAAAAAATTTGGTAAGACTTCGTCTAAGACAACCATGGCTTAAATGGTTCTAAATTGTCTATACTATCTTCACCTTAAAGCTTTGCACCCATCTTCTAATCACCCTGTATAACAAGGTGAATTCAATAAATATGATTTATTTGAATAGTACCTATCTATAACAAAAAGTTGCTTTTAAAATATATATTTTTTTGCTATTTTTTATCTTGTGCAGATTTAAAATATTTCTACCATTAATTTGTTCCTAATTATATTAAAACTTTACCGTTACTCATAAAAAACCACAAATACCGGTAACATGCATAAAAACTTCACTTTTATGTCCTCATTTATCTAGACCGCAGCTTAAATGCAAAGCTGCAAAATTGAATTACTAGACACGCTGCCCCACGTTGGGAGCCAAATTTGTTCAGCTCTGGTTTACCATAAAGTTCATGCCTTGAAGTTTTATAGTGGGTATTATAATATTTGATTCATTTTTGCGTTCGATAAAACGAAGTAAATTTTGGGTATACTTTATTATTACTATAGTGACATTCTTATAGCTTTGATTTAATACAATACATTAATTATAGCTAACTATATACAGAGGAAAAAATAAAATAAAATTTAGGAACAAATCTTTGGGCATCAAAAAATTCATCCGCATCGCTGTCAGTGGGAAAGGTGCCCAAAAGGCTGGCAGCATTGCCATGTTGTATGGTAATGCTAATTCTTTGGCCAAAAAATTGGCCAACCCTCTGGTCACGTGAAGAGTCGACCAACCGCTTGGCGATGTCCCGGAATAATCGATGAGCACTCGGACCCCATGGCCCTAGTGTTTTAACCCCAAACGGTTCAAAAATATAGCTACCAGTAAGGTTGTTGTATTTACGCCGTTTGAGGTTTTCTGCACCTACAGCAGCCGCCCCAGCACAACTCGCCGTGCTAGGAAGATGGGATGGTGCGAAGGTGTCGACACAGGTTGCGTCCCACACCAAAGGCCTATCCAACTTCCAAGGCATTATGGCTATTCCGTCTGGCCTCTTCCCATCGTCGCATGCCAAGCCATTGGGTTCTAAAACAGCTGGCACCCCGGTGGTGACAAGAGCTCGACGGATAATATAATTAATACTTGCGTGTCATGCCAACTGACCAGCGCTCTTGCTGCAGGAAAGGCCATAGTGTCCGAGGCGGTTAACTGCTTCACCGCACTGACAGCGATGTGGAGCCCCGCAAGGAGCGCCCAAACGCAGACTTGTAGCAAGCCGGAAAGTAGTGTCACCCTTCTTATGAATGATAGTGACATCATTTCCTATATTTTTATGGTGGTTCGAAGGGTCACAGATTCGACACTTTATCATCAAGTTGGAGGTTCAAATTGTAAAATGTTTGCCTTAAGGTAAAGTTAAGGTAGTTAAAGTGACCGGTCTAATGACAATAATTTATTTATTTTAGTAAATAGGTATTCTGGTTTTCATATTTTATGACTCACAGTAGATTTAACAGATTCAGCTTCAGGCATTAGTTATCTAGAATACTGACCTGGACAGACCTATTTGGCACAGCCTCTATGCAAACAATAACTTCGAGTCGATTTGTTTTTGTTTAAATTAAATTATTTAGTCTCTGTGATTTTGTGCCAAGTAAACGCTTCTTTCGTTCTTTCCATATATATTTTATAAGATATTAGATATTTCGAAATTAAACTGACATTGAAATTAAATTTAAGCTAACGCAAACATGTCTCGAATTAAAATTTACCCAAGATACAGGCGCTGCCTAGTTTGGGGACCATTTTTATTTTCTATTTTAATTAAAATTCTAGTAACAACAGCATACAATACTATTATTTTTTAAATTTATTTTGTAACAATGGACCAATAAAATTATTTTAATAATTATCGCGTTGAGACTAGCAGCTTAATTGCTTATTAGACTTGAAATTTAAATACCTTCCATTTGACAATTCAACAATATTCATTACGATATTTACGTTGCCGAGCAGACGGAATTTTCAAACATAATAATAAGCAATGGATTATGAATTTCCTTCAAAACCCTTTGGATGGTGACACTCCAATTTTGTAATTCACTTGGAAGTATTTTACCTCCGCAATTGGGGTGCAGATTTTATTGTACGAAATAGCAAACGAATTATTTATTCAATATCTGAATAAAATACAGAATTTCTCTCTTTTCTCTCTCACACCTTCATGACCACATGAAAAACTCTGTATTTCTTAATAATTAATTTGGAACAAACAAAACTCGCAAATTAATTATTAAGAAAGACAAAGTGTTTCCACTTAAAATAGAAAATGGCCTACTAACTTGCGAGCACGGAATCCCAAATAGAATATTTTAATCCTAATAAAAACCTCTAAATACGTAAAAATGCAGACATCCTTATCTTTCTCCGTACGTTGCCGCTATATATTTCGTTTTACACGGTAGAGGAAGAGCAAAAGTAATTTGTGCTAAGACTTTTATCTCGGAAGAAACTTAGAAATTATTTTATGCCTTTTTTCTGTAGGATTTAGGTGTGCATTTTTGTATTTTCCCATTTTTGCTTGCTTGGGCACAGGTGATATTGAAGGCGGAGCAGATGTGTCTTTACTTTTTTTTTTTCGTTCTTTTACACACCAATTCTGTGTTTATGGAGCCTGCTTTTCAGGCACAAAAATTACCCCGTACCATCGGCGTCGTGGCTAAGTGATAACAGCCGCACGGGTCAATCCATCAGGTTAAGCTACGCTTGCCGGAGTTACGTCGTTGGTCTCGGCTGTCATTGGTGAATCTTTGACAGTTGTTATGGGTCGTCAGAAGCCCGAAAGTCATACAACCAGTTTTACCAAGGGTTATCGTATTACCTAGTTACTGGGTTGTGGAGGTCAGATAGGCAGTCGCTTCAAGTAAAATTCTGGTATTCAACTGCATCCAGTTAGACTCGTAGCTAGACAGTGAGAAAAGAGAATTTTGGCCTCGCACAGGTTTTCTTTTTTACTGTTAATTTTAATGTTAAATTGCTATCGTTTTCATGATTTTGTTAGTTTTAATGTTTTTTTTTTATTGTTGTATTTCCTGCGCGTGTCCCATAAAAAATCTTTCTTTCTTTCTTTAGACTGAAAGCTGACCCCAACATAGTTGGGAAAAGGCTAGGTAGATTTGACCGTGGTTAAGGGACCTGCTTCTCAAGCACAAAGCGTGGTCTCGACTAGCAAGTACCTACCAATTAGTCATTAACAATAAATAATTTAAAAATCTTTTTTATCATTTTTTCTTGAACTCAAAGTGAAGAAATGCAACCTGTAATTATAGATTTTTTTCCAAAATGTGAAAAGAGCTAGCATAACAATTCACAGAGAAACTAACACAGCTTGTAAGCCATCGCTTTCACTACCATCACTACTAACTTGTAACACTATACGTACATATTATACGCTAGTACCTGGGCGACCGAGCTCTGATCTGGTGAAAATAGAGATTGCTCATTTAATAGTTTAGGAAAGTTCATACTAATTCCGTGCTGCCATGATAGTAGGTACTTACTAATTCCATGCTGCCATGTCATTATTCTAAGGCAGCCATCTTGTTCTAAATTTTGGGCAACCGAGCTCTGCTCGGGTGAAAATACGGAGAAAACGAACTTTCCCAGATATAAACCTAGTTAGATCGATTTTTCGATATTGTAACTGTCATCGAAATTGTTAGAACCGTTTTCGAGATCGTGATTACAAATAAATAAATATATTATATAAATATTGCTCATTTAATAATAAAGGATATATGTTTTTCAACAGTCCAGTTTAATTTATTAGCACTCAAATCTGTCATCCATCAAAACACTCCTTTGTTATTTACAAGTAAGAATAGTTTCCCAAAAACAAAGGAATATAAACACCGATAACGCCTAACCAAAATACAGTTACACGATATTCTCACGCGATACGTTGCTTTTCCTTAGTCACAGAGAGAGAATAATGCAGAAGGTCGTCTTCATAAAAAGCGAAAACGCACGTACTTATAGACACGCTTCACGTACACAGTGCAAGTGTGCGACTGTCAATAGATAGAGATATCATCATCATCATCATCATTTCAGCCAAAAGACGTCCACTGCTGGACATAGGCCTCCCCCAAGCAGCGCCACTTCGACCGAGTTTGTGCTTTCCGCATCCAGCGGATTCTTGCGGCCTTCACAAGGTCATCGGTCCATCTTGTGGGAGGCCTTCCAACGCTACGTCTTCCGGTACGTGATCACCACTCCAGAACCTTTCAACCCAATCGGTCACCCGTTCTGCGAGCAATGTGCCCTGCCCATTGCCACTTAAGTTTGGCAATTCTTCGGACTATGTCGGTTACCTTGGTTCTCCTGCGGATCTCTTCATTTCTGATTCGATCACGTAGGGAAACTCCAAGCATAGCCCTCTCCATTGCCCTTTGTGTGACTTTAAGTCTTCTGATAAGGCCCATTGTGAGCGACCACGTTTCAGTACCATAGGTCATCGCTGGCAACACGCACTGGTCAAAGACTTTCGTCTTGAGACACTGTGGTATGTGGGACGAAAAGATAATGCGTAGAGATATGATCTGATCCAAAAGTATCTCATGGCAGTGCTATTTCACAACCATTTTAAACCGACTTCAAAAAAGGAGGAGGTTTCTCAATTCGACCATACCTATATATATATATTTTTTTTGTGTTCGCGGATAACTTCGTCGTTTATGAACCGATTTTGATGATTTCTTTTTGTTGGAAAGGAGATATACCAAGAGTTACTACTCTTAGTACTCCATGATAAGGAAACCAATATCTGATGATGGCATCCCAGAGAAATCGAGGGAACTCTTCAAATATTATAAGCACACCTATAGCAATTTGGGTATTTTTTATAGTAACTCGTGCAGTTGCTCTCGAAAAACATCATTTGGTGAAATGGAACTGATGATGAAAACCAAAGATGGCCACTGGAACTTTTCAATAGTCAATACTAAGTATTCCACGGGTTGCGATTCGATTACTTTAATATGTTTGCTAAGTAATTTATGCTCGTCACAATGCATATGGAGAACTGGAGCTGATGGTACAGTACCACGAGAACTCCTCAAAGATTAACGTCCCTGCATCGGGAAAAGCAATATTTTGTAAAAGGTGACATTTGGCTATTGTAACTTAGATAAATTACAAACTGAACAACTAAAAAGTGAAAAATAAAAACGTTTTTACGTTTGGAAGTCGGTTGTTTTTTTTTTTTGTAAAACTTTTTTGTACGCTTCCGTACGAGAATCGAACATCCATTAATGTTATCGAAGGAGTCCTCTAAACACTTGCGCTGTTCACAAAAACAAAAACCGAAAATTTTGTTAGTTTAAATCCCATTGACGACCGATATTCTTTCGACAGCGGTTTGCTGTCCTGGGCAAGACAAATGAAGTCATGAAAATGTGTCATTTTCAACACGATAGCCTGTCGAATGGTTGTAAATAACTGTGCATGGTACAAGTGCAATTTTAAACGGTTGCAGTTCTCAATTTTTTGACAGTCTATAATCTAACGGAAATAATACTGATAGATTATAAACTAACAAAGTTCATAATTACACTGTGACACTTATAAAAACAGCGAAATGAGGGTGTAGGTATACCTCTGCCCAACCCTTCGGGGAATACAAGCGTGATGTTATTCAAATTTAAATTCAGAATATTTTGTTTCACATAAACCTAAACGGGCACTTATGAATCGTCAGAAGCTAGGTGCACGGTTCTAATTGGTCGTTTTCAATGGCGAAGAGCAGGCTAGGAAATTCCACGGTTACTGTTTAAAAAATAAATGGTTTTTACAATGTTTTCAAATTACAGTAATAATAGGTATGTGAGGACAGTGTAGGCCTATTTATTTATTTAATACTTCAAGCACACAAATGTACAGAGGCCGACTTAATGCCAAAGGCATTTTCTACCAGTCAACCTTTGGGTGATGCAGAGACAAACAGTGGTAGGTGCAATAGCGAGAATTGAGGAATAAATATTTATTTCAACATAAAGATATACATAAATATATATTTCCAATTATATATAAATATAAACAAAAATAAATACACATAAAAATATTAAAGAAAACAAGACAAACAATGGGAAATCATTTCCGTTGTGATGATACTGCCAGCTTCTTGCGAATGAGCTCGCGAACTTTAACTTTAAAAGATAATCGGTTGGTCGCCATCCTAATTTCCTGGGGGAGCGCATTCCACAGAGAGATAGACTGAACGAAGAAGGAAGAGCGAATGAAGTCTCTGCGGTGGGTGGGACATTGAAGAAGACATTAAAGAAGACGACGATTACTAGGTACTTAGCAAAATAGAAAATGGTCCACAAGTCTACAGCCTACAACGTTCTCACATTCACAAAATCTAAAAGAAAAGAATCTATATAAAAGATAAATAAAATAAAAATAAGGACCTATTTAAACCGAATGGCATGATTGCCACTACAGCTGTAACAAATCTAATTTGATAATAAATACATAATATTGTAGGTAAGTATACAATGTCAAATAATTAAAAGATTATGTCAAGGAAGTGTGTAAAAAAAGTCATAATCAAGTGTAATCATCGTAATTTGGGAGCAGTTTATGAACATTTACATAGTTAAGCCGTTAATGAGGTACCAGTACCCTAATTGCGTAACTTATTTTCGTAAACGATTATGACTAATTTGTTTCATTTTGACAGTTCAACAACATTCATCATTGCGTTATGTGAGTTTCTTGCCCGTTCTTCTCCATAGGTACCTACTACGCTTTGGAATGGGCAACTAACTTCATTTTTCTGACTGACCGACCCCTTGACAATTCAAAAGTACCTGTAATTGGTTTATTTGAAATAAATGCTTTGGGTTTGAGTTTGATTGACGTTGTTGAGCAGGTTTTTTTTTTCCAACGTATGAAACAATAGATTAACAATCTTTTTCAAATCGAAACAGATTGTGATTGATCGTGTATTACGCAATTAGGGTACAGGGAAGCCACATGTGCAGAAGAGATTATTGCCAAACTTCCTTATCTTCAACGTAGTCTGTAATGTAAGCGTTTACGTGTATGATGAGCGCCTGTTTTCATTCGTCGTATGGAGCCACCCTTCTGTACTATTCTATGCCATAGTTTACAACCAACCTTTGATGTAACGGTGTATTGTATTACGAGGATCATTGTCTTTCCTTTTCGGGTCCGAAAGTAAAGGAAGAATGAAATGAAGAATGAGGGATGGGATGGTATTGTTTGTAAATAAAGAAGGTTTTATCTCCGTTGTATTCTGAAACTGAACTGAACTGAAAAATATCATAGATACGTAGAAAGATAAGTAACCCACGACCATGTGCCAATTTTTCCACTGACCACATGAAAAACGGTACGGTTAGTTGAGATCAACCATGTTGTTCTTCAAGTGGCTCAACCGTGTCGTTTTTCACGTAGTCATGAAATTCTGTACATTTTTCAGATATATTGAAAAAATTATGCGGTTGTTATTTTATACTATAAAATCTGCACCCCAATTTTGAAGGTGACACACTTCCAAGTGAGTAACGTAATTGGGGTGTCACTATCCGAAGGGTTTTGAAGGGAATTACGGGAATTGGCTTTCTGATCATTCGTTTCGTTGCTTTCCCATTTTGCTCTTGTATATCTACTTTAAACTCCAGCCAAACTAAAATAATAGTAGTTTATGAAACTGTTGCATAATGAGGGGTATTAAAACATGAGTGTGTGTTTAAAAACCGAGCCGTAGGTGAGGTTTTTAATAGTATCACACGAATGTTTTAATACCTAGTTATGTGCAGTTTCATACACTATCTACTCTCATACATTGGGATTGAACCTAATACTAAATAAAAGATCAAAGTTAAAGATCAAGAATGAATTTGAAAAATCCCACGAAATTCAGTACAACAAAACAAATGAATGTCGTCTGCACCAGCACATCACCGCACAAATGCGCTACAGCGGGTGCTGCTGACCCCCGTTTAAACGTTCCAATGCAAAAGTTGATGGAAACTCCTTGGTGATATTAACTTCTTGGAATAGCCCTGTATCGTAATAGAAAAAAAATTGTTTTACAGCATTATTTTGTTAGAGAAAAAATGTTATAATATGATTCTATTTTTAAATTTCGGTATTGTGTTTATAAAGTATGTCAATATAAACTCGTTTTGAATTTTATAATTCGAATATTACGCAATGAGAGTAGATAAAATACTTTTCAATAATACAATAATACTCTCAGACCATAAAATACTTTTCAATAATACAATAATACTCTCAGACCATATCCCACACAAATAATACTTCGTGAAACTGCACGTAACCATACATCCGTGTCTGTTAAAAGTTATGAGAGTATGTTGTGAAACTTCGAGTATAATTGAATACGAGAAATTTCATTTTGTCTGATTTGTTGAAAATTGTGTAAGGAATTGGTTTTAATGACAGCGGAAATAAACATCATTGTGTACAGTATTTCTATTATCTAAATGTCCCTCGGTAAACTTCGTGTTTCGTCAGTCGTCAGATTTTTATCAGTTACCCTTTGCACTTGATGCAGACCGGACGCTCTCAATTGACTTGGAAGTATATAGAGTTGTAAATACTTTTTTAACTTAATGTAATTTATTTTAAAAATGGGAGGAAAGCTTCTAAAGTCGCAGGCACGACAGATAGGACAATAGATTTACAGCGCTATATAGTACACACGGAAATCAAAACAAAACAACGATAAAGTACTTAGTTCTTGATTCAAATTATTATACCATTCGTTTGGATTCGGAAATGCGATGATTCCCGAAGGACATTAAGAAAATAGAAATACTGTACGTACTGTTAGACTCAACAATTAAAACTCAATTAAGACTCAACATTACTTCGATAACTTCACTAATTACACTCCAACATTGATATCCAAATCGCCCAATAATTCGAAAGCGCGGAAAGTGGCGCTCTTGTCACTTTCAAGTGACAGCTCGCTCAGTCACGACCCTGTTTGTAGGGTTGGGATTAGATAAGCGATCTTCAGAATTCCGATTAACACTACGAACCTATTCTAAATTGATTAATGAACTTTTTATTGGATTAAAAAGCATATTATAGTATTTCCGAGTTTTTAACAGACAAAGTATTGATATAGTTTTATTTTTTGTTGTTTGTTTTGTTCATTATTAATGTTATTTAATTAATCTGACTTGTGTGACATAATATGTAGATTTTTATTAGTAATTACTTTGACTTTTGACTGGCTAATTTTATTTTCTTTTATTATAAATTTCGAGTTGATGACACTATTCTGTAGCATATTTATTATAATTTGATTGATTAAGTTTTAATTTAATATGCTATTGCTTTGAATAATGGACAAATTTATAACTATTTGATGTTTATATCCTATTAATAAAAATAACCAACGTGTTTATATTTGTACGCCGTTAAGGCAAAACATGACTGTGCTAGAATTTTATGTAACATCTTGCATACCATGTATGTATACTTATGTTTTGGACAAATAAATGATCTTATCGTATAACAACAGGATGGGCAACATGGACATCTGTACATTTTTGTTATTGCTAGCGGCGATCAATATTCACAAATATCGTGCCAACTAAGGCCAATCCACATCGATTAGTTATAAATCTATTTAGGACGAGACGAACTTCAAAAAAGAAGTGGACAGGAGGATACTGTTGAGTTGGCAGCGTTAAAGAAGCTTCGTCAAGTCTTCCCTTTGCCCATTTTATGTTTTTTGATGATTTACATCTTCAGTCAGATTGACGGAGATTGCCTGAGCTAGGCTGGTCTACAAGTTTTAGGTCGAAATCGCAATCATTATTATTCTCTTGTTCTTATACCGATTTATTTGTGGTCGGCGCAACATATTTTTAACCAACTTCAAAAAAAGGAGGAGGTTCTCAATTTGCCGGTTTTTTTTTAATGTATTTTCCCTGATTACTCGAAGACGGCTGGACAGATATGATTTTTTTTTTTTTGAAAGGGTGTTCTTTCATGTTGATCCCATTGTCATTTGGTCACGATCTGATCATGGAATCTTGGAGAAATCGAGGAAACTCTTCAAATATTAAAGGCACATCTATAGCAATTTGGGTAGTTTTGATGAGCAGTTGACATAAGGATATTGTAACTTAGATAAATTACAAATCAACCCACCAAAAAGAGAAAAAAAAATTTAAGTTATTTTTCACTTTGTAGTTTGGAAGTCGGTTGTATAAACAAAATAAACTTTTTTACAAAAAAAAAATTTTTGAAGTGAAAACTTCTTTGGGCATTTATGAGATGGGAAAAAACAATTGAATTCGCGACACTGTTACCGACTCCTTTTTTTTTTTTTTTTTTTTTTGCTGGGAAATTATCAAATAACTTCTCCCGCTCTGGGTGGAGCGGGAGGGCGTGTCAGACTCTTACTGACTAAAACCCACCCGTGTTCCTTCGGTTGCCCTGTTGCCGGGGGCCACGATTTCCCTATCGGTTTTCTTCGAACCCCCGGCGGGCATTGGCCCTAACGGACCCCGTCAATTCTGCTGACATCTCTTTGAGGCGCGCGTGGAACACAACGCGCCGTCGACCCGGGCTTGGTCCTTATCGGACGGCGAGCTACCCATTGCTCACCGTCCGCAAGCCCGCGCCTACGGTGGCCGGAAATCGGCTCGCGATTCCCGCCCCGGGCGTCTCCTCCTGCGGCGGTTAGGGGCGTGAGGGCGCGAAATTTGCCTCTCCCTCACGCGTTCCGCCTCCTCCTTCGCGAGCATTACCGCTTCGCAGAAGGAGGTGACGGCCTGCCATTTCCTCTCGCTCCGTACCATGGCCTGAACCAGGGCCGGACGCGAGAGATCACCGCCGCCGATCGCCTCCACGAGGACACGGCGTTGCTCCGCCCAAGCCGGGCAGACCTCCACCGTATTCCCCACCGTGTCCTCAGGCCGATCCACACAATGGTGACACCCGGGTGTTTCCTCCCGCCTTATCCTGAACAGGTACCTCCCGAAGCACCCGTGTCCGGTGAGGACCTGCGTCAGGCGGAAGGTGAGGACGCCGTGACGCCTCTCAAGCCACTCCTCAAAGAGGGTTCTTATCGCCACAATTGTGGCGTGCCCAGCACGGTGTTGCGACAATCGCACCCTCCATGACGCCATGAGATCCCGCCGGAGCTCTGTCCGCTGTGCCGCGATTTCTTGCGGCATCGGAGTTAAGCCCCGGCGTTTCGCCTCCTCGCGCCACTCCCAGATGTGCGCGAGGACCTTTGCCTCCAGATCCCATGGCGGTAATCCGGCAAGGAGGCTCGCCGCCTCGCAGGAGACCGTGCGGTATCCTCGGGCCAGCCGGATGGCCATGACCCTCTGGGACGCGTTCAACCGGCGGGCTGGCCGCAGCCTCAATGAACGCGCCCACACCGGTGCCCCGTAAAGGGCCATGGACCGCACGATCCCCGCATAGAGCCTCCGGCAGGAGGCGTTTGGACCTCCCAGATTGGGCAGGAGCCGCTTCAAGGCAGCCCCGGCCCGGTCCAGTCTGGGAGCCAAACGTCGGAAATGTTCGACAAAATTCCACCGGCTGTCGAGGACGAGTCCCAGATACTTCATCGTCGACTCGACACCGATGTGAACCCCTCCCGCCATTACCTGGGAACCCGACGGTGGCGCATTCCGAGGACCATGAAAACCCATGGCCTCAGACTTGTGCAGGGCCACCTCGAGTCCCAGCTGCCGGATCCTGTCAACGATTGTCGCAACCCCGCGTGTCGCTAAATCGGCCGCCGCCTGGTACGACCTCCCCTGCGCCAGGACTAGCGTGTCGTCAGCGTAACAAATGACGCTGACGCCGCTAGGGAGGTCGGCGCGCAGCACCCAGTCGTATCCGATGTCCCACAGATGCGGCCCCAGGACCGAACCCTGTGGGACACCGCACGACATCTCTTGCCGGTTCCACTCTCCTTGGTGACCGGGGTAGATGACGGCCCTGTCCGTCAGATAGGCCTCGACCACACGACAGAGGTAGGTCGGCATCCGGTGATACCGGAGTGCCTCCCTGATGCAACTCCAGGGCAGGGTGTTGAATGCATTGGCGATGTCTAGAGACACCGCCAAGACGACCCCACCCCGGGCCACAGCATCCCCCGTCGTGAGGGCCCGCACGCGCATGATGGCGTCTACCGTAGAGCGCCCCCTGCGGAAGCCGAACTGGCTCTCCGCCAGATCCGGCCCCACTCTCACCAGCTGCCCGACGAGGCGGTCTGCAATGACTCTTTCAAAGAGCTTGCCCACCTCATCGAGCAGCACAATGGGCCGATACGCGGACGGAGAGTCCGCTGGGCGCCCCGGCTTCTTGATGAGGACCAGTTTCCCCGTCTTCCAACGAAGTGGCCCCTCTCCATGCATGCGCTTAGGAGCCCCCTTAGTCGAGGCCCGAGAGCCCCCATGGCCAGGACCCAGGCTTTTCCGGGTATGCCGTCGGGTCCTGAGGCGGTATTCTTCGCACTCATCTTGCGTACCGCCACTCTCATTTCTACCTCAGTCACCTCTGGAGCATCGTCGTCGTCGGTGTGGTCCGCATCGGGCACCGCAGAAGGCGGAGCCATGGGCGGAGGGGTAGGTATGATCCCCTCTGGAAGGGAACAGAGCGCTCACCACGTCCCCCACAAGCTGGGGCCGGAGACTCTGCGTCAGCGGGGGGGCCCATGGGCGGAGTTTCTCCCGCACCATTTTGTATGGGCGCCCCCACGGGTCCCTGTTGAGAGTCTCCAGCATCTCCTCTCGGGCCAGTGCCCTGGCCTGCAGGATCTCCGCTTGGAGGGCGGTCTTCGCCGCTCTGTACCCCTCGTACAACTCCGCCTGGATGGCTTCCGTATCCGGAGGGCGGATACGGAGCCTGCGGTGCCTGGCGTACCGGCGTCGCGCAGCTACGCACGCCCTACGCAGAGCCTCCAGCTCTTGCGACCACCAGTACACCTGGCGCGAAGCACGTCTAGGATGGACCCGGGGCATTGCCATGTCACACACATTGGACATGGCCTCCCGGAACCACTCCGCCTCGTCGTTGATGTCGGCAGGCCTGTTCGGTGATGACACCCAGGCCTGCACGATCGAGGCTTCCAGGAGAAGCTCCCGGTCCAGCTGCTTCAGCGCCCACCGCGGACCACTCGGGGTCTGTCGGACCGGCGCACTCGAGGTCTGGGTGGAGACGTCAAACCGGATATACCGGTGATCGGAGTAGGTCTCCACCCCCTCCATGACGCGCCAGTCAATGACACGCGGTGACAGAGCGGGGCTGGCGAACGAAATGTCCACCACCGATTCACCCCGCATCCGCACACACGTGGGGACAGAACCCCGGTTTAGGACGACCAGGCCTGTCTCCAGAGCCCAGTCCTCCACCATCCTACCCCGTGTGTCCGTATACCGGGAACCCCAAGCCAGATTCTTGGCATTGAAGTCCCCGAGTACGAGCACGGGGAGGGAACCAAACCCGACGACGACTACTCTTAACTCCGCAAGGGAGTTGTGGAACTCGGCAAGAGTTCGGCTCGGGGAGAAGTAAACACCCACCACGACAATCTCCCCGAACCGTGCTGCAACGCAACCCCGTCCTCTCTTGACCGACTCGAGGGACGGAGTACCGGCGGCGGCCGACGAAATAAGGGTCACTGAGCCGCTCAGGTCCTCCACCCAGTCATCCCTGGGCGGGACAAAGTACGGCTCAGCGACCACGGCGATGTTAATCGACCACTGCGCCATGCTCTGGAGCAACAGATCCTGAGCGGCGGCGCAGTGGTTGATGTTCGCCTGGAGGAGGCGTAATGGGGCCGTTACTGGCATTCCATGTCAGCCCCCTCCTCCCCCCGAGCCCCCTGTGAGGGCCCTGCTGCGGCGGCAACGGCGGCGGCGACGACGACGGTGGACACGGCAGCGGCCCCGGTGGAAGTGGCGGCGGCTGCGGCGGTGACGGCGGTGGTGGCGGAGCGTTTGCCCCTGCCTCTGGCCTCGGCGGGTGGAGCGCAGGCCCTGCTCCCAGCCCGGTGATCGGCCGGCTTGCCAGCCGCCGCACATACGACACAGTGCGGCGTGGCGTTACACGAGCCGGCCTTGTGACCGGGCTGACCACAGCGGAAGCAGAGGTCGCTGCGGTCTACCTCCGAGGTGCATTTGGCCCCCACGTGGTGGCCCACCTGGCAACGGAAGCACCTCAGAGGTCTGGGCTCCAGCAGTTTGACCTGCGCTGAAACCCAGCCCACCAAAAGCCTTTGGCCCTCCCCGGCTATCTTTTTAGCCGCCGTCACGGGGCAGCTCACCCGAATAGCTTGCATTCCCGTGTGGTCAAGGTGGATGGTGCCTGCCTTTATCTGCTCGGCAGAGCACCCTCCAGCCTTAGCGACGGCGGCCACCACCTTTTCCTCCGTCACGGAGTCGTCCAGGCCCTGGATGCGCAAGTCAGCGCACTTGGTGGGCCTGGAGACTCGGGCCTCGTCCGCATTTAGGGACGCCCTGAGCTTTTCGGCCAGAGCGTCAGCGGCCGGGCCACTAGCCGCACCAGGGACCTCCAGCATACGGGCCCCGGTTGCCGTGATCTTGATTTTGATCCCTTTCTTGGCGCCGATCTCCTCCAGGTCCATCACCCTGTCCACCGTCGCGAACACGTGCTGGTAGGACACGCCCCTCTTCTCCGCCTCCGGCTGTAGTGTTATCACTACAGCTGCGGACTTCGGGGCGCGGAGCCTAGCCGCGACGCTTCGCTCCTTGCGCCGCTGCCGCCTCGCCTTCCTTTTGGCCGCCCTTGCCGCCTTACCAGCCTTCTTCTTCTCCCCGGCTACTTGCCATCCGGCGTCAGCCGGAGGAGAAGATTTAGGAGGCGGTGGCAGCCGTTTCGCCGCCGCCTGGGCCGGAGCCCTCGCCGTCAGGGCCGGGGCCTTTGCCGCCTGCGCAGTCGCTGCGCCTTTGGCCTGCCCCTGCCTGCCTTGGCCTGACTTGACCGCGGCAGATGCGGCAGCGGCATACGACGCCGCCCTTCGCTGGTCCAAGGCCGGCTGGCTCGCCGCTAGCGGGGGGCGCAGGACGATGGCCTCTAGGGCGGAGAATCTGCTCCGCAGGGCAGCCATCTCCTGCCGCACCAGGGCCAGAACCCTGTCCTCAGCAGGCACGGGCACGGGGCCCCGCCCCGCCCATGCCGCTCCCCTCCCTGTGGCACCTCCCGGGGGCCGGCTGCTCTTAGCCCCGCCAGGTCTGCTCGGAGCTTCTCGTTCTCCTTTCGGAGAAGCTCCATGGCGGCAGTCAACTTTGTGACCTCCGCCCGCATCTCGGACATACCGTCCGACGGAGGCCCAAAGTGCAGCTCCTTCGCTGCCGCCAAGATAGAGGCCGTGGCCGCGGGTATGGCCTTGTCTTTCGAGGATTGGAGCCTCTTCAAGGTCACAGCCTTGATCGCGGCTGCCACGACCTCCGCAAACCTGGCTTCCTGTCCCGAATTAGCGCCGCCAGCAGCGTCCGGCTCACCACCCGAAGCCTCTGAGAGGACCTGCTCGCTACTGGTCCCTCCAGTGTGGCGCCCCGCCGTGGCGAGCCTCTCAGCTCGGTGGGCCAGTTGGTCTGGGCCGGCCTGACTCGACTTACCACCACCCTCCTTGGTGGTGAGTCCTCTACCCACACCTTTAGTTTTTGCCCGGGCCTTGCCCCGCCGGCTGGTGTGGATCTTCCGCCTGTCGTCGGCGGAGGACCACTCACCATTTCCTGAATTGGGGCGCTTCCGGAATAATTTTCGGATTATTCCGTCAGCCCCCACCACTTCGCGCCCCGAGCTCTGGCTAGAGCCCTCCGCGCCTGATGCAGCGTCGGACTCCGACCCCGCATCACTCCCCTCCTTTTGCGTCTTTTTGTTTTTTGTGTTAAATTCCATAATTGTTCCCACGAGTAAAAAACTTTTTATTATCTCAAAAATAGTGGTTCGCACTAGTGACTAATTAAGCTACCCATTAGTCAAGCTAACAACCTCCCTCACGGTGCGCCGCCGCTTGGAGGTTTGGGGTGATTTTTTATAGAGGTTTTCTACCTCGCGGCCCGGGCGGTTAAGCCAAGACCCTCGACCCCCGTCAAATGCCAGAGACATGACCTTGACACTCTTCGGGGCTACGAGACCAGCGGTGACAGGAGAAAAGATTTCCTCCTGCCCGCCCGACGGCAGGGTTAGTGCACGCCGAGCCCGCTCCTCCTCTAACGCTGCTCAACGAGTGCTCCCTAGTGAGTACCCGTTAGAGCGTTCCACCGACAGGATATTGGCATACGGACAACGAGACCCCTAACTGGGGAGTCATTGTCCGTACCCCAGGGTGCACCGTCCCGGAGACTGGCCTTCCCCCCGGACGCATCCATAAGGGAACTCCAGCCCCCAGGCACACGGGGAGGTTTCCTGTCCAAGCACCCCGTTACCGACTCCTCATGTTTGTAAACGCAGTAGTGCTCTTAATTTATATTACGTTACGAATCAATGTTCTATGCAAGTATTTTTACTTAAAAGGTTTTGGAAGTATTTTTTTTTTGTAAAAGCGATTGTGCTCTTTATTTAGATAAGGTTACGTTATTTTTCTACCATATTTTGTTTCGCTCCTCCACATTACATGCCTACCATGACAACCGGTTTCCACACAACTTTTCATACACCGGTCAACTTGAAGGTTGCAGGAAAAGAAAGAATCAAAAAAGTGGTGGCACTCCAGGACAAAAGTGAAAACTTGAACAAGATCGCTTTTGTGGAAGAAAAATACATGTATAGAACATTGCTTCGTAACCTTATCTAAATAAAGAGCACAATCGCGTTTACAAAAAAATGATTTCAAAACCTTTAAAGTAAAAATACTTACATAGAACATTGATCCGTGACTTAATATAAATAAAGAGTACAATCGCGTTTACAAAAATAAGGAGCCGGTAACGGTGTCACGAGTTCAATTGTTTTTTCCCATCTCATAAATGCCCAACATACCTAAAGAAGTTTTCACTTCAAAAACCCGCTTTCTGTATTACAACGTCTTTACGCTGCAGGCGCGTTTCTTCCACGTTCACATAAATGGAAATAAAATTCAATGTACCGTATTCGGTTTGTCTAAAATAGTAGGTATGTGTCTAAAGTGCAGGGTTGTATTTTAATTTTTTTGCTGAAACTTAATGTGTTAGGTATGAGTGAATGACTCTCTCGTCTCTCGTAAATACCTGGCGATCAATTCTGTTAATATCTCAACGTGAAATCTTGGTTGAAGGGAGCTGTAAGTTAACTATCAATAGTTTCAATCCCTAGCATCTGCCAATATATTTTGCAAAAAAAAATCGTTTTTACAAAAAATACTTTTTTACAAAAATACAACCGACTTCCAAACTACAAAGTGAAAATTACTTTTAATTTCGGAAGTCGTCTTTGGGTTTTTTTGTAAAAAGTTCACTTTTTAGTGGGTTGGTTTGTAATTTATCTAAGTTACAATAGCCAAAATACCCAAATCGCTATAGATGTGCCTATAATATTTGAAGAGTTCCCTCGATTTCTCCAAGATCCCATCATCAGATCGTGACCAAATGATAATAATGGGATCAACTTGAAAGCATATCCTATCAATCAAAAAAAGAATTTTTCAAATCGGTCCAGCCGTCTTCGAGTAATCTGGGAACATACGTAAAAAAAATATCCTACGAACTGAGAACCTCCTCCTTTTTTGAAGTCGGTTAAAAAACTTATGACCGATCAAAGCTTCGTTTTCGTTTCGGCCATTTTCGGCCAAAACATCATGATTCGGCCATACTTATTTTCGTTTCCGGCCGAACCAGCCTAAGCTTCGGCCAAGCCGAAAATCAGAAGTTCGCGAATTACCGCAATCAATACAACAAGAAATACATGAAATTTTGTATCCTCTGTTATAATTATTGTGTTTTATTTCTTTTAAAGCCTATAATGCTCTCTCTCTCTAGGTGTAAATAAAAACAAACAAGATTTCAGTGTACAGCGGATTTTTTTTTTTTTTTTAATGCCGAAAATAAGACTAATGACCATTTTCGGTCGGACACAAAAAAAATATCGCACCGTATCCATTTTCGGTCGGAGGAGCTTGTGGCTAAGTACTAACAGCCGCTCGGGTCGATCTGTCTCGTTAAGCTATGCTTGCCGGGGTTGGTCCGTGGATGGATGACCATTTCTACATACCGAGACTCCTCCGTGCCTCGGAAAGCACGTTAAGCCGTTGGTCCCGGCTGTCTTTCATGGATCTTTGACAGTCGTTACGGGTCGTCAGAAGCCCGAAAGTCTGACAACCAGTCTTACCAAGGGGTATCGTATTACCCAGTTACTGGGTTGTGGAGGTCAGATAGGCAGTCGCTCCATGTAAAATACTGGTATTCAGCTGCGTCCGGTTAGACTGGAAGCCGACCCCAATATAGTTGGGAAAAGGCTAGGCAGAACATCCATTTTCGGTCAGACATAAAAAAATATCGCACCGGTGACCTTGAAGTAAGCTGTCAAGTGTGAGTGTCAATCCCTGGCATCAGGAGGAATGCAGCTCACATCACCTATTTAATACAGAATAGATCGGCAGTAATGTTCACCAAAATCTGTTGTATTTTCATGAAGAACTAACATAAATATCGAATGTCCTGGTTAGATCACCACCGTAGGCGCGGGCTTACGGACAGTGAGCAATGGGTAGCTCACCGTCCGATAAGGACCAGGCCCGGGTCGACGGCGCGTTGTGTTCCACGCGCGCCTCAAAGAGATGTCAGCAGAACTGACGGGGTCCGCTAGGGCCGATGCCTGGGTTTGCACGAGGAGAGCAGTGTTATTGGGTTTTTCCGATCAAAAAGTATTTGTAGCAGCCAGAAATCGGAATTGTTTCCTGATAAATAGCAAATGAGGTCTTGGGTGGAATTTCTTCTTCCCAGCTAAAGTACTAGGAAATGACGGAGGGCTGGCGTTTTGGGGGACTGTCATATGTAATTTTGATGATCAAAAAGTAACGATTCTCAGCCTAATTTGAATAATTTGATTTTAAGTTATATTTTAATATTATAGTAGTTTTTTTTTTTTGTAAAGCCTCTATTTTATGTCATGTTTTTTATGATAAAGTAAATTTTATGTTCCTCAATATACATACTGACTAATATTTTCAAACATAAAATTTTGTTGGCAATAGCCCGGTGTGGTTTGGCTCTGGTCTCGCTACATGTCTGTGGTTGTAAAAGGTATATGAGTTGGCTGCCTGTCAAAAATTAGATTGAATTCCTTTATTATTTTTGATTGATTTGAATTTATTAAACCTACACTATGATCATGGTAAAGTGGTATGAAGTCACTCGAGTGAACTTGAGGTTTCAGGATGGATTTAAAAGCTCTGTAAAAATGCATTTTTCATTTTCAGTACGTTAACAAGAAATTAATAACTGTTTAGGTCGGTGTTTTGAGTTTCGTATTTTCGTTTTTATCCAACGACTTCCGAAATTAATGTTATTTTCACTTCGTAGTGTTTTATTTTTGGAAATCCGTTGTTTTTTTTGTATATTTTTTTATTTTTCTCTGTTTTGTTGTGGTAGGTACCTATCCCACACAAATTCGTATCATTTATTTATTCATTAACAATTAACATTGTGTTGAACATTACATAATAAATAAAATTATCACATGCAGAAACAATACATTTAAAAGCCTAATTAAAATTGAAGTGAAATGTTACTTCAAGAGTCAAATTTTTTTTTTTTTCCCTTGTCCTACGTTTCAACAATAGGATGAACCCTAATTTTATTACAATCTAGCCTTATAAATAGACTAATAAGTAATTGAATTATAACCTAAACTATTAAATTGTCTTTACTAAGAATGTGTCCAATAGCACTTTTCTTATTGTCTCTATTAAGGCGAATACACTTCGTTCTTGTGTTTGTTTGGCACTTTTAAATGTGCACGAGTCAAATTAATTTAAAATATGTTAACAAATAAATACAATGTCAAATTAATAGCAGACATTATGTCAAAATCAATCACAAAAAAACCGACTTCCGAAATTAAAGTAATTTTTCACTTTGTAGGTAGTGTTTTTTTTTTGTTATATAAAAAGTTTTTATTTTTCACTTTTTAGCTGTGGTAACCTACCTCACACAAATTCGAATACCACTACCTGCTATGTAAATAACAGTGACAGGAAGTTATCATGTCATCCACATACCTACTAAGTGCGAAAAAATAGGTACGTATTATTGAAGCTAACTCAAAAACTACCAAAGCAAAGTCAATAAAATTTATATGGGACCACCTCTGAAGTATGATCTACCAAACAAAAAAAGAATCATCAAAATCAATTCATAATTGGCGGAGTAATCGCGTAACAAACATACAAAAAAAAAAAAAAAAAAAAACAACGTACAGACGAATTGAGAACCTCCTCCTTTTGGAAGTCGGTTAAAAATAGCAGCGATAGGAAGTTTTATAACATCATCAATATAGACCAAGTGGATTAAATACGTATTATTGAAAAAAAATCCTATTGATACATATTTAATCCATTAAATACGTATTATTGAAAAAAGTAGTAGGTACGTATTTAATTCATTCATATTTCGTCGGCGTAGGTGTAGAACTAAATAACTGCGATTTTGGTCAAATTGACTTTTCACCATTTTCGTAACACCCAAATCATGCCGCATAAATAAATCGCAATCTTCTCCAAACAAGAATTGTTAGTTCTCCATCTACGCCAACGATTTAAATAATGTCATAAACTACCCAAGCAAAGTTAATAAAATGTATAAGGGATCTTCTCGGAAAAATACTGTTTAGAACAAAAAAGAAAATACATTAAAAAAATACATACAGAGGAACACAGAACCTCCTCTTTTTGTTGTCGGTTCAAAATAAGTTAATTACTAATTAACACTTTTCTTACACACTACCACGAACAGTACAAACACGGTCAAATTTTAGTCATTAAACTTACAAACATAAACTCAACCAGAAGCAAACCAACATCTGAATACCAATACAAATATTTCTTCCGTGAAATAATCAATTCTCTAACACAAGTGTATCACTCAAGCTATGGTTTCCTTGAAAAGCGGTGACCCCACATAGCGTCCGCCATTTACTGGCGAATGACGTCACTGAAACGTTATTTATACAATACAAATATTTTATTGGAACAAAAACTTATTAAAATTTTTGTGTACGGTAATACTGCGTTAGTTTAGTAACTGTGTCGCAGCTATTAGCGCCCACCCCAGAAAATTAGAACTAGACATTTATTAATAATAGTTGTAATCAGTAGAAGTGAGTGCGTGTGAGTGAGTGTTTTGTGTGAGGAAGGGTGTGGAGATGCGTGCGTCTGCATGTGTGTGGGAAGGGTGCGTGTATGTGTATGCGGAGGATGTGATATTAATATATTTTAAGTTTGTATGAGGCTCTCTGTTTTCTCATAAGTCGGGTCTTGGAGCCATTTTTAGGGTTCCGTAGTAAACAAGGAACCCTTATAGTTTCGTCATGTCCGTCTGTCTGTCTGTCTGTCTGTCCGCGGTCTAGCTCCAAGACTGTTAGTACTAGAAAGTTGTAATTTGGCATGGGTATACATATTAATCATGCCGACAAAGTGGTAAAATAAAATTATGAATAATATTTTTTTTAGGGTACCTCCCCTACACGTAAAGTGGCGATGTTTTTTTTTTTTTCACTCCCATTTTGTGGGGTATCGTTGGAAAGGTCTTTTAAAAACACTGTGAGTGTGCTAATACCATTTTTTAATTCAGAGATCTGTTTGTGAAATATTAAGCTTTAAAGTGCAAATTGTTGTTAGAGTCAAGTGTCGCCCCCCCTGCCAGTTAAATGGTTGGTTTTAGATATGTGAAAAAATTCAAGGCCGTAGCTTATATAGGTAACGAATTTAAAACTAAAACTATCACAGCTGAATAGGCTTTACAAGTTAACGAGTAATAATTGACCAACTTAAATTTGCGGTTGTAAAAACATTTTCATCCATACATTCTGTATGAAAGATTTTTTTTTTTAACTACAAAGTTAAGTTTGTTCTTGGGATAAATTCATCCCAACTACGGAACCCTACATTGTGCGTGGTCCGACATGCACTTGGCCGGTTTTTTAAATTTTCAGTTTACACTCTCGTAACGAGAGCGGATAGTTGTCGAAGGAAAACGTGAGGAAACCGGCATGTCCTAGAACCAAAAATTCGAAGACATGTGACATCTACCAACCCGCACTGGGTCCGCGTGGAAGATTACCGCCCACTCCCTCTCGAAGAGAGGAGGCCTGTGTCCCAGCAGTGGGAACATTATAGGCTGATTATGATGATGATTATGATAAACAAAAAAACTTTTTACAAAAACAAAAAACAACCAACTTCCAAAAAAAACACTACAAAGTGAAGTTTGAAGTTTGGAAGTCGGTTGTTTTTTGTTTTTGTAAAAAGTTTTTACTTTCACTTTTTAGTTGTGGTACCTACCCCACACACATTCGAATACCACTACCTGCTACCAGTGTCAGGAAATTATCATATCATCTACATACTAAGTGGGAAAAAAATGCGTATTTTATAAGCTAACTCAAAAACTGCCCAAGCTAAGTTAATAAAATTTATATGGGACCAATTTGAGAGCATACCCTTTCAAACAAAAAAAATAATTTTCAAAATCGGTCCACAAATGACGGAGAAATCGGTGGACATACATAAAAAAAAAAAATCCTCCTCTTTTTTTGGAAGTCGGTTCAAATTAAAATACTTTTACGCATCAGTGCCGTGGCTTCTTACTGTTTGTCATTGAGATTAAGTTTAATTATTATATTGCTCATTCGCTCCTATGTGTGCTCACGTATAGGTGGCACGAATACTAAAGTACATAATAAACAATGTCACTACTTATATGATGAGTGATTTTATTTATCACGATTGTAACGTGTAGTTTCATGGCTATTACTAACCACTGTATAATTGTTCAGAAATATTTTATCTACTGACTGCCTGTTTGATCTAGTCGTCGCATACACAACTGCATAACAGGAGGTCCTGGATTAGATTCTGACAAATGCTTGCACTGATTGGACAGGTCCACTCAAATCTGTGTGATTCTTTCCTCAAAAGACCATGTCAGAAACTAATCTACATGGTCCACATATGGCCTGACCAAGATTATGTCTGGACTTTAAAAGAGACCGTGACCTCTGCGTTTGTTTTGGCCTTTCTTCTCAGAGTAGTCAGATAGGAAACGCCAAACTCATCTCGCTTATTTTTTATTTTATTTTTTTAATATGCCGTGTAAAAGTAATTCTGATATCTTATTTACAGAATAAACAATTTCATTTCATTCCCGGATTAGGAAAAGTGTTATTGGATTTTTCCATTTTTAATTCTTCAGTGGCAGCTTGGAGTTAGGATTTGTGCCCAGTTGATGGCAATAGGCTCGTCCACTATTACATGGGACTGGTGAAATGTGGGTGTACTATAGAAGCACCTCTGCTGAACCCTAAGGGGAATTCAGGTGTGATGACGTCATGTTATTTCTCACCTAATACTAGGGTGTAACCTACCGGTCTGCAATACCAACTCTCCCATTCTATTTGGCTTAGATACTAATGTCAACATAGAAATAGACAAACATTATGTGCTACAAAATACAATGTTTAAGGGGTAAAAACAGGGGTGCGTACAGAAAACCTCCACGTGTGCCTGATACCTGCTGGTCCCTTATGGATACGTTCGGGGGGAAGAGCAGTTGTCAGACCGGTGCACCCTGGGCATGAACAATATACTCTTCGGAAAAGGTTTGGGAGTTTTTCGGAGAGGGTATTGTTTGTGGCTAATTTCTGCGGGCGGGGGAGCAGCATGCTCCTCGACGTTCTTCCGCGTGTCCCTCTGTTTTGCAGAGGGCACAGAGGAGGAACGAGGGAGGCGGGTCGCTCCTGATCGATCGACGTTAGTCGATTGACACTGGACGTGACCCAGCCGCTGCGGTGCAGGCGCACCAAAGCGGCTGTCGTTTCTCCCTCAAGAGCGATCTTGAGGGAGAACTTTCGGCGGGTTCGCTGAGCCAGGTTATCTGGACAGCGAACGGAGGCATGTATAATGCCGCCGCCGGGGGCTTGGCTTAACCGCCCGGCCCAGAGGAAGGACACCTCTAAGATAAAAAACCACCTAATCCTAAGTTTTGAAGCGCGGCGAGAGGATGAGTGGCTGGTGGGGGACCAGTCGTTAGCGCTTCCCCTGTAGATACCTGCCGACCTCTACAGTATATAGGCTTACCTAGGTAAAAGGCTCTGCCTAGGTGGACGTTTATATCCTAACTACTCGTGGGAACAGAAATGGAAATGAAATTAAAAAACAAAAATCAAAACGATGACGTGCCAATAGTACTGGCGGAGAAGTTACCGCTTGCCGGCGACGGCAACAAGAGCCGAGGAGGCTCCAGTCCCTCAGGGGACCAAAGTATGTCCGACCAGGACATTAAAAGCGGGGGCCCCAAATCCAAATTTTGGGGCAAACGGTCGCGCGGGTCGGAGCGCACAGGATCGGCGGGGCAATCCTCGAGCGAGGAAAGCCTCCCGATCGCGAAGGTGCCGACGGTGAGGAGAGGCCGAGGACGAGCGGTAGCGGGAGCAGCTTCCGCTTCGAGGCCGGGGCGGGGCAATCGGGGTCGCCCCAAGCGGCCTGATACGCCAACAATCGGTGCGGAGAGCGACCCTGGGGTCTCGTCATCCGAGGCCTCAACAGAGGAATCAGAAGTGGTGGTCACAAAGGTGCGGTTTGACGCCACGAAGAGTGTTCAGGGTGGGGTGGTCGCCACCGAACAGGTCGCCGAAATGGCCCGTCCGCTCCGGGAGCGGGCGAAAAACAAGCCGGACCACCGTGGTGGTAAGCCGGACGCCGCTGGCGGCTCCAATTCGGAGCGAGCGGTCAAGTTCGCGGAGGAGGTAGCGGCCGCGATCAGCGAGGTGGCCTTTAAGAAGACGAAGTCTTCTAGAGGCAAGGCCATCTCCGTGGCTACTGCCTCTATCATGGCGGCAGCGGAGGCCCTCCAACCCGGGCCTCCGTCGGACGGTATGTCTGAAATGCGGGCGGAGATCGCCCGCTTGACAGCCGCCATGGAGCTTCTCCAAAAGGAGAATGCGGAGCTCCGAGCGGACTTGGCCGGGCTCCGACGAGCCGGCCCCCGAGAGGTGCCGCAGGAGGGGGAGCAGCACGGGCAGGGACGGCCCGTGACTGCTGAGGACCGGATCCTCAATCTGGTGCGGCAGGAGATGGCTGCTCTGCGGAGCAAGTTTTCCACCTTGGAGGCCATAGTCCTGCGCCCTCCATTGGCGGCAAGCCAGCCGGCCTCGGGTCAGCGGAAGGCGGCGTCATACGCCGCCACCGCAGCTGCCGCAGCCGGACCAGCCTCGTCGGGGCCGCCCAAAGGTGGGGTGGCTGCACAGGCGGCGAGGGCCCCAGCCAAGGCGGTGGAGGCCCCGGCGAAAGCGGCGGCGGCTGCTCCAGTCAGGGCGGCAAGGGCCCCGGCCAAGGCTGCGGGGGCCTCGGCAAAGGTGGCGAAAAGGCCGCCCCCACCACCTCCTGAATCTCCTCCGGCCGATGCCGGATGGCATGTAGCCGGGGAGAAGAAGAAGGCTGGCAAGGCGGCAAGGGCGGCCAAGAGAAAGGCGAGGCGGCAGCGGCGCAAGGAGCGAAGCGTCGCAGATAGGCTCCGCGCCCCGAAATCCGCAGCTGTAGTGATTACGCTACAGCCGGAAGCGGAAAAGAAGGGCGTGTCCTATCAGCACGTGCTCGCCAAGGTGGATGCGGCGGTTGACCTAAAGGAGACCGCCAATGGGGTCCGGCTTAAGATCACCGCGACTGGGGCCAGGATGCTGGAGATCCCCGGTGCAAACAGCGGCCCGGCAGCGGACGCTCTGGCCAATAGGCTCAGGGCGACCCTGAATCCGGAAGAGGCCCGAGTGTCCAGGCCCACCAAACGCGCTGACTTGCGCATCCGGGGCCTGGACGACTGCGTGACGGCGGAAAAGGTTGTGGCCGCGGTCGCCAGGACTGGGGGGTGCTCTGCCGAGGAGGTGAGGGTAGGCACCATCCACCCTGACTCCACGGGGATGCGAGCCGTAACGGTGAGCTGCCCCGTGTCGGCGGCCAAGCTAATAGCCGGGGAGGGCCGAAGGCTTTTGGTGGGTTGGGTCTCCGCGCAGGTGAAACTGCTGGAGCCCCGACCTATGAGGTGCTTCCGCTGCCGGGTGGGCGACCACGTGGGAGCGAAGTGCACCTCGGAGGTGGACCGCAGCGACCACTGTTTCCGCTGTGGTCAGCCCGGTCATAAGGCCGGCTCGTGCAACGCCGCGCCGCACTGCGTCGTATGTGCGGCGGCTGGCAAGCCGGCCGATCACCGGGCTGGGAGCAAGGCCTGCGCTCCACCCGCCAAAGCCAGAGGCAAGGGCAAGCCCTCCGCCACCGCCGTCACCGCCGCAGCCACCGCCACTACTGCCGCCGCCGCTGCCACCTCCACCACTGTCGTCGTCGCCGCCGTTGCCGCCGCGGCGGTGCCCTCACAGGGGGCTAGGGAGGGGGTTGAAATGGAGTGTCAATAACGGCCCCATTACGCCTCCTCCAGGCGAACATCAACCACTGCGCCGCCGCTCAGGATCTGTTGCTCCAGAGCATGGCGCAGTGGTCGATTAACATCGCCGTGGTCGCTGAGCCGTACTTTGTCCCGCCCAGGGATGACTGGGTGGAGGACCTGAGCGGCTCAGTGACCCTCATTTCGTCGGCCGCCGCTGGTACCCCGTCCCTCGAGTCTGTCAAGAGAGGACGGGGTTGCGTGGCAGCACGGTTCGGGGAGATTGTCGTGGTAGGGGTATACTTCTCCCCGAACCGAACTCTCGCCGAGTTCCACAACTCCCTTGTGGAGTTGAGAGTCGTCGTCGTCGGGTTCGGTTCCCTCCCCGTGTTCGTCCTCGGGGACTTCAACGCCAAAAATCTGGCTTGGGGTTCCCGCTTTACGGACACACGGGGCAGGATGGTGGAGGACTGGGCTCTGGAGACAGGCCTGGTCGTCCTAAACCGGGGTTCTGTCCCCACGTGTGTGCGGATGCGGGGTGAATCAGTGGTGGACATCTCGTTCGCCAGCCCCGCTCTGTCGCCGCGTGTAATCGACTGGCGCGTCATAGAGGAGGTGGAGACCTATTCCGACCACCGGTACATCCGGTTTGACGTCTCCACCCAGACCTCGAGCGCGCCGGTCCGACAGGCCCCGAGTGGTCCGCGGTGGGCGCTGAAGCGGCTGGACCGGGAGCTCCTCCTGGAAGCCTCGATCGTGCAGGCCTGGGTGTCATCACCGGACAGGCCTGCCGACATTAACGACGAGGCGGAGTGGTTCCGGGAGGCCATGTCCAATATATGTGACGTGGCAATGCCCCGAGTCCACCCTGGACGCACTTCGCGCCAGGTGTACTGGTGGTCGCAAGAGCTGGAGGCTCTACGCAGGGCGTGCGTTGCTGCGCGACGCCGGTACGCCAGGCACCGCAGGCTCCGTATCCGTCCTCCGGATACGGAAGCCATTCAGGCGGAGCTGTACGAGGGGTACAGAGCGGCGAAGACCGCCCTCCAAGCGGAGATCCTGCGGGCCAGGGCACTGGCCCGCGAGGAGTTGCTGGAGACTCTGAACAGAGACCCGTGGGGACGCCCATATAAGATGGTGCGGGAGAAACTCCGCCCATGGGCTCCCCCGCTGACGCAGAGTCTCCGGCCCCAGCTTGTGGAGGACGTGGTGAGCGCTCTGTTCCCTTCAAGAGGGGAACATACGCCCCCGCCCATGGCTCCGCCCATTGCGGTGCCCGATGCGGACCACACCGCCGACGACGACGACGATGCTCCGGAGGTGACCGAGGTAGAGATGAGAGTGGCGGTACGCAGGATGAGTGCGAGGAATACCGCCCCAGGACCCGACGGCATACCCGGAAGGGCCTGGGTCCTGGCCATGGGGACTCTCGGGCCTCGACTGAGAGGGCTCCTAAGCGCATGTATGGAGAGGGGCCAGTTCCCACTTTGCTGGAAGACTGGGAAACTGGTCCTCATCAGGAAGCCGGGGCGCCCAGCGGACTCTCCGTCCGCCTATCGGCCCATTGTGCTGCTCGACGAGGTGGGCAAGCTCTTTGAAAGAGTCATTGCAGACCGCCTCGTCGGGCAGCTGGTGCGAGTGGGGCCGGATCTGGCGGACGGCCAGTTCGGTTTCCGCAGGGGGCGCTCTACGGTGGACGCCATCATGCGCGTGCGGGCCCTCACGACAGGGGATGCTGTGGCCCGGGGTGGGGTCGTCTTGGCGGTGTCTCTAGACATCGCCAATGCCTTTAACACCCTGCCCTGGAGTTGCATCAGGGAGGCACTTCGGTATCACCGGATGCCGACCTACCTCTGTCGTGTGGTCGAGGCCTATTTGACAGACAGGGCTGTCGTCTACCCCGGTCACCAAGGAGAGTGGAACCGGCGAGAGATGTCGTGCGGTGTCCCACAGGGATCGGTCCTGGGGCCGCATCTGTGGGACATCGGATACGACTGGGTGCTGCGCGCCGACCTCCCTACTGGCGTCAGCGTCGTTTGTTACGCTGACGACACGCTGGTCCTGGCGCAGGGGAGGTCGTACCAGGCGGCGGCCGACTTAGCGACACGCGGGGTTGCGACAATCGTCGACAGAATCCGGCAGCTGGGACTCGAGGTGGCCCTGCACAAGTCCGAGGCCATGGGTTTCTATGGTCCTCGTAGTGCGCCACCGTCGGGTTCCCAGGTATTGGCGGGAGGGGTTCACATCGGCGTCGAGTCGACGATGAAATATCTGGGACTCGTCCTCGATAGCCGGTGGAACTTCGTGGAGCATTTCCGACGTTTGGCTCCCAGACTGGACCGGGCCGGGGCTGCCTTGAAGCGGCTCCTGCCCAATCTGGGAGGTCCAAACGCCTCCTGCCGGAGGCTCTACGCGGGGATCGTGCGGTCCATGGCCCTTTACGGGGCGCCGGTGTGGGCGCCTTCATTGAGGCGGCAGCCAGGCCGCCGGCTGAACGCGTCCCAAAGGGTCATGGCCATCCGGCTGGCCCGAGGATACCGCACGGTCTCCTGCGAGGCGGCGAGCCTCCTTGCCGGAGTACCGCCATGGGATCTGGAGGCAAAGGTCCTCGCGCACATTTGGGAGTGGCGCGAGGAGGCGAAGCGCCGGGGCTTAACTCCGATGCCGCAAGAAGTCGCGGCACAGCGGACAGAGCTCCGGCGGGATCTCATGGCGGAATGGAGACTGCGATTGTCGCAACCCAGCGCTGGGCACGCCACAATTGAGGCGATAAGACCCCTCTTTGAGGAGTGGCTAGAGAGGCGCCACGGCGTCCTCACCTTCCGCCTGACGCAGGTACTCACCGGACACGGCTGTTTCGGGAGGTACCTGTTCAGGATAAAGCGGGAGGAAACGCCCGGGTGTCGTCACTGTGTGGATCGCCCGGAGGACACGGTGGAGCATACGGTGGAGGTCTGCCCGGCTTGGGCAGGGCATCGCCGTGTCCTCGTGGATGCGATCGGCGGCGGTGATCTCTCGCGTCCGGCCCTGATTCGGGCCATGCTACGGAGCGAGAGGAAATGGGAGGCCGTCACCTCTTTCTGCGAAGCAGTAATGCTCGCGAAGGAGGAGACGGAGCGCGTGAGGGAAAGGCAAATTTCGCGCCCTCGCGCCCCTAACCGCCGCAGCAGGAGACGCCCTGGGCGTCGGGAATCGCAGGAAGATTTCCGGCCACCGTAGGCGCGGGCTTGCGGACGGTGAGCAATGGGTAGCTCGCCGTCCGATAAGGACCAAGCCCGGGTCGACGGCGCGTTGTGTTCCACGCGCGCCTCAAAGAGATGTCAGCAGAATTGACGGGGTCCGCTAGGGCCAATGCCAATGCCGGGGGTTCGAAGAAAACCGATAGGGAAATCGTGGCCCCCGGCAACATGGCATAGGAAGGAACACGGGTGGGTTTTAGTCAGTAAGAGTCTGACACGCCCTCCCGCTCCACCCAGAGCGGGAGAAGTTATTTGATAATTTCCCACCCAAAAAAAAAAAAAAAAAAAAAAAGGGGTAAAAACAAAATAAAATAAAATACAATAACAGAAATGAAAAGTATGAAAAAAAAAAATTAAGGTCCCATTAAAATAGATGGACAATTTTTACACAGAGTCCAGTACTACAGCATTAAATTTGAAATATAAATGTTTGTCGAAAACACAATTCCATAAAATTTTCTTGATAGTTAAAATCCAAAGTTACCTCCAAACCGAACAATAAACCGCTGGTATTTTTAATACTTCAAATTAGATCATGAAACTTTGCATGATAACTGAACTAACTATAAAGGAGATGCTATTTTTATTATCGTTATTTTCGCCGTAAAAAGAAATTACCTAAACTATTGGCGCCTTGCAGTCTTCTCCCCGCCGCTCAGTCTCGCTCTCATTCAGTCTGAGAGCAGTAACGTGCGAGCGAGATAAGGAGTGAATTTCAGCTGAGGTATAAATTATAAAATTTTAGGAAAATCGTCTACTTTTACAATGTTTGTAAATATGTGAGCACCATGTGTCTATCACATAATTAAATTATCTGTCGTTGTTTCATTTTAAATTATTTTTACCTATTGTGGTATAGTAATTTTATTCTAGGTGCATCGTCTTCACATATAATTATTTACCTAATGTACGTGCCTGTACAAAGTATTGTAAAACATTTTAAAAGAGTAACGGTGGAGTTTCTTGCCCATTCTTCTCTATACGAAAACTACCTTTTGGAAGGGGCGACTAGAATCAATTCTATTTTTTTGTAAATTTGACGTTCAAAAGTGCCATACATGGGCATATTTGAAATTCAAATTCAAAAGTCATTAAATGAATTTTATTCAAACTAGGCTGAGAATCAGCACTTTTCGAACGTCAAATAAATGACTTGACTTTGACTTTGGTAAACAATTTTCTATTCCCTGGAAAAACTAGGTACACAGTGTTGTCCAAGGGTACAGAAGTTAGAACAGTAATTATAAGAAGTGAGGTCGAAATTATAATAATGACCACGATACAATGAGAAGATGCTGTTAAGATAAAAATATTTATATTGTATTATCTTTCATGTCGGTAACTAAGATTGTATCATTGATACTGCTAATTTTCTTTGTTCTATGGAAAATGATTTAATTGGACTTGCGATGTCGTGATTATCGTGTTCTTATAACTAACACAACAACAAAACAGCAGTGATAGCCTAGTGGTGTGACCGTCGGACTGCCAAGTCATAGGTCTCGAGTTCGAACCCAAGGCACGCACCTCAGACTTTTCGGATTCATGTGCGTATTGTATGATTATCACTTACTTCAAAAACGGTGAAGGAAAACATCGTGAGGAAACCCGCATGCCGTGGAATCTTGACGGCATGTGAAGCCAAGTCAGAGGCCTATGGGCGGCTGCAAAACTCTGACACCAGGTTAGTCACTAACCACACGAAGAAAAATAAGATATCTAACATAAGAGCAGTGGTAGCCCAGTGGTAACGGCCGCCATTTACGAGTTCAAACCCAGACAGGCGCTTTATTTTGTGTAAATTGTTTCATCACCAAACGGTGTCAAAACGGTGAAGGAAAACATCGTGCGGAAACCGACATGTCCTAGAAACAAAAATTCGAAGACATGTGACATCTACCAACCCGCACTGGGCTCGCGTGGTGGATTACGGCCCACTCCCTCTCACCGAGAGGAGGCCTGTGTCCCAGCAGTGGGAACATTATAGGCTGATTATATCTAACACAACAGTTCCTCAGAAATGTCAGGTGCGTAGTGCTCGCAACCGGCGTGCGTGTATGACCAGGTGAACGTCAAAGAAGCAAAACGGGACGAACAACCAGGACGGACGCAAGGACGTAGCAGGTGGCGTTCTATAGGTTCTACCAACCCCTATGGGAGTTTATGTATAATATAATCCATGAAAGTCCTTGACAATGTACTGTACAGCCAAATAATGGAAATTTTATTAACCTTTCAACTGTCATTAACGAGACACAATAGAATTTTAATTTCTCATAGGTTAATTTTTATACCATTCTTTTTTCCGACTACGTTCTGAAAAAAATGAAATGAAATGAAATGAAATTGTTTATTCTGTAAATAGGATATTAGAATCACTTTTAAACGTAATATAAAAAAAAAACTGCCTCGTTGGTCTAGTGGTCGCAAGCGTTTGACTGCCTCGTTGGTCTTGTGGTCGCAAGCGCTACTGCTGAGCATGAGGTCCTGGGTTCGATTCCCGGGTCGGGCAAAGTGTTATTGGGTTTTTCTATCTGAAATTTCTCAGTAGCAGCTCGGAGTCTGGATTTGTGCCCGGTTGATGGCAATAGGCTCGCCCCCTATTACATGGGACTTAAACATACCTAGCGAAATGTGGGTGTACCTGCTACAGGGACACCTCTGCCCAACCCTTCGGGGAAACAAGGCGTGATGTTATGTTATGTTGTAAAAAAAAAAAATAAGCTAGATGAGTTCGGCGTTTCCTATCTGACTACTCTGAGAAGAAAGGCCGAAACAAACTCAGAGGTCGTAGTCTCTTTTAAAGTCCAGACATAATTTTGGTCAGGCCATATGAGGACCATGTAGATTAGTGTCTGAAAAGGCCTTTTGAGGAAAGAACCACACAGATTTGAGTGGACCTGTCCAGTCAGTGCAAGCATTTGTCAGTAATCGTGGAGCTCAACTCAGAACATAGAACTCAGAACATCAGATTCTTTTTCTCGCGGTTTCAGGTTTGGTTCCACAGTAAAAGTTTCATAATGATAAGTAAAGTCACGTGTTTAAGTTTGCGCACTGGTTAAAAAGTTTTATTGTATAAAATCGAAAATGACTGACAACAACTGACGACAGCTTTGATTTTTTTATTTTGTTTTGTTTGTCTCAATGCTGAGATGGTTTAGAAAAAAGGAAATTAGGGAAACCCCAAAACTACAGCCGAAATATTAAAAAAATATTCGTTGTCTGTAAAGTTGGTTTACGGACGATAATTTTACGTGATAACGTCACAATCCGAACGCTTAGGCCGATCGTGCCTGTCTATCGCTTGTTCCTAGCTCTTACTTGCACGCTCGGCTCAGGCAGAACGTGACACTTTTTCGTGCGTGCAGCCGGCGTTCATTGAGTTATAAGACGTTATCACGTCAAAAAAATCTAAATTTTGTCTCACGTGGTACCTGCTTCACCGGGTCATTTAGTTATGAATAAAAATGCTGGATGCAAGAAGCACAGGACTGGTCGAAGTGACGGTACTTGGGAGAGGGACACGTCCAGCAGTGGATGTCTTTCGGCTGAAATGATGACGTTGACAGTTAGAAAAGGTGACAAACATGCACTCGCTATGAGAAACCTTAATGTGTTTGCTATTTAAAATTGCTAAATAATTCCCCTCCTTGACCGTACATTGACCATCCACGACAACTTGCACGGACCTTCCAGCTGATACATTGTTTTTCTTATCTCAAAGCCCCCATCAAACTGATTCCATAAACACAATGGTGTTAATATCAAACTGTCATTTAAATAGTAAAACAAACACACTTCTCATTAATTAGAGATCATGCGTGAATATAAAGTATGTTTTTGTTTGATAATGGCATTTGAATAATTTGTACCCATTTATGGTTAATTTTGTACTTGAGAAAAATGAGGAAATAATGTGAACATCCATCATGCATTAACATGCATAGATTTGTTAATATTTTGGCCCAGAATAAAAGAAAATGCTTTATTATAAGACAAGCCAAGTGTCCAATGGTATTTCTTACAGTGCCCTCCGAGTCCAATTTAATAATGCGTTCAGGGTGCTAACGGGGCTGCGGCGATTCTGTAGTGCATCAGGGATGTTTGCTGAACGTCTGCTTTTACGCTACGATGCGTAAAAGGTGCGCATCACTGGTGCGTAGAGTACGTGGCAGCGCCAACAGCATCCTTAGCATGATCGCTAGTCGGCTGGACTGTGGTTACATCAATCATTGCTGCGCCATTTGTCATGGAATGGCGCAGTAGGGATTGAGTTAACTTTCTTTTATATGTATTGTTGTGGGTAGTTTTAAGTATTACTAACACTAGTCCATAAGAACATTGTTACTAACAAAATGGACACATGGTCTGAAATAAAGTCTTTATTATTATTATATTTTATTTTTATTTATATATCTCGGGACCTTAGGGTCCCGGTCTTTTGGAAGGTGTACGAGGAGCCGAAACCAACTCGCAGAGGCCCCTTAGACAATTTTATATGGAATAAGGCACCAACCGACGATTATCCCTGTTCGCATTATTATTATCAACTTTCAAACAAACTTTCTTCCCCAAAAATAACCCCGTTAGCGAATCATCATGTACCTAGCCTTTTCCCAACTATGTTGGGGTCAGCTTCCAGTCTAACCGGGTGCAGTTGAATACCAGTATTTTACATGGAACGACTGCCTATCTGACCTCCACAACCTAGTTACTAAGTAACACGATACCCCTTGGTAAGACTGGTTTTCAGACTTTTGGGCTTCTAATTACCCTTAACGAATGTCAAAGATCTACAAATGACAGCCGGGACCAACGGTTTAACATGCTTTCCGAGGCACGGAGGAGTCTCGGTATGTAAAGATAATCACCCATCCACGGACCAACCCCGGCAAGCGTAGCTTAACCTGGAAAACGGACATTACGTTCTTTTATTGATTGCAAAAACGTGTACCTACAAGTACGAAGTAACTAATAATGATATAGGAAAAGACAATAATTAAGTCGGTACGAAAAAGTGAAAACATTTTCACGTTGAGTAGAGAAACATACATAACATCACGCCTTGTTTCCCCGAAGGGTTGGGCAGAGGTGACCCTGTAGCAGGTACACCCACATTTCGCCAGTTATGTTTTAAGTCCCATGTAATAGGGGGCGAGCCTATTGCCATCAACCGGGCACAAATCCAGACTCCGAGCTGCTACTGAGAAATTCAAGATAGAAAAACCCAATAACACTTTGCTCGACCCGGGAATCGAACCCAGGACCTCATGCTCAGCAGTAGCGCTTGCGACCACTAGACCAACGAGGAACTAATTATAATGGAAAAAACACAATAAGGAAGAAACTAATTGAAACCAAATAACCAGAGCCTACACGATTAATCGTTTTCGAAAAACCTATTGCATTTTTGCACCATGGAGGATTCTCAGTATGGTCAACAGATTGTACTGACAGACTTCTCATCGTAACATTCTGTGATTACTTCCTCACACACAGATTTATTAATTATTGTAAACATAAAATCACGCCTTGTTTCCCCGAAGGGTTGGGCAGAGGTGTTCCTGTAGCAGGTACACCCACATTTCGCCAGTTATGTTTAATTCCCATGTAATAGGGGGCGAGCCTCCCGGGCATAAATCCAGACTCCGAGCTGCTACTGAGAAATTTCAGATAGAAAAACCCAATTATTGTAAAATGTTTGTAAAATGTATGTGAGCACCATGTATCTATCACATAATTAATTTATTTGTCGTTCGTGTAATTTCTCAGTAGCAGCCCGGAGTCTGGATTTGTGCCCGGTTGATGGCTATAGGCTCGCCCCCTATTACATGGGACTTAAACATAACTGGCGAAATGTGGGTGTATCTACTACAGGTACACCTCTGCCCAACCCTTCGGGGAAACAAGGCGTGATGTTATGTTATGTTATGTGTTGTCTTTGCTTAATTTTTAATTCCTTTTTCCTATTGTGGTATAGTAATTTTATTCTAGGTGCATCGTCTTCACATATAATTATTTAACGAATGTACATAATACAACATAATATTTTGAAAGAGGTGGAGTTTCGGGGCGACTAGAATCAATTCTATTTTTTTTTTAATTTTGAAGTTCAAAAGTGCTATTTGAAGTAAATGATTTGACTGTGACTTTGACTTTAATGTAAATGACCTACATAAGATGTACAAGTCTATAGATAGCTCCAATTGTAACTAAAAAGGGAAGCGATTACTTCAATTGTACCTACGCTAAACTGCAAACGACGTAGATACGTATGTACCAGCAAAAGATGGTCGAGTTAAAAAGGAAATATTATGACTTTGTAAGTGATCTTTATGGCGACAATAAGCGACTTTTAATGATTTTATACTGAACATCACGTCTAAACTAGTAGTGTTAATGATTTAGAAAAAATATATCTTAAATTAGAGCATATTTTTAATAAGTTAATATATGAATATTTAAGATTATGTTTAGCTGAGAATTACGCAAAATCTATCAAGCGTATAAAATACAATAGACGTGGATATATTTAGTAACCTGTTCCGCTTAGCTATTTCTAAAGAGCCACAAAAAATCCTGAAAGAAATCGACACGTGTTTTACCTCTCAACGAGGCATCCTCACACACGGCGTGTTGCAACACTCAGCGCTCGTGTGGCAACACGCCGTGTTCGGGTTCGCAACAAGTCTATCGTCATCCTGAGGATGCCTCGTTGAGAGGTGAAACACGTGTCGATTTCTTTCAGGAGTTTTTTATGGCTCTTTAGAAATAGCTAAGTGGAACAGGTTACTAAATATATCCACGTCTATTGTATTTTATAATGGATTTCCGCATGGTCACGCCTGAATCAATTATATCAAGCGTATTTAAAACCTTCACCGCTTTAACCCTAGAGTGGGCGCGCTATGAGCATTTTGCCGCCCGCGCTAAAAAAACGTTAATAATTTTTAAAACAACTGTCCGTTAGGCTTGCGCTTTTTAGTAGCTGCCCCCAATCTCGTTAGCAACGCGTGCCTAAAGGCTGGACGCCGTCAGTGCGCGGGGGACCGCTTGAGGAGAAGTTTGTTACCACCAGGTGTCGCCGAGCGGCAAATTGCTCACCGTGCGCCCACTCACGTAAGGAATATTGTGTAATGTATTTTTTGCAAACTTGAAATGTAGACTTATTTTATGGTGCATTTATAGTTAAAACTAAAAAAAAACATGTTTGTTTTAGGATTTAAAAGTATCAATTGATAATAATAATAGAATATATAGATAATTTGAAAGAAATTGCCATGGTACTTGCCAAGCAATACATGACCACAAGGTCTTCTATAGATACTTTAAATATCCCTTTGAAGAACCAAATTGCTCGCTTTGTACCAGCAGAACAAGCATCTTCTTCAAAAAAGGAGGGCAAATGCAGTATATATATATCCCTCGAAGAAAAACAGGCGCACGAAAAAAGGGTGTTCTAGATGCCAAAAGTTACTGTGCAACGAACATTGCACATACCTTTGTAAAGACTGTTTTGATAAAGCATATCCTGTAGATTTAGAAAATATATAATTTAGTTATTTTTTTTATTTTTTTAAAGCAATAAAGAGTATTATGTAGGATAAGGGAAAAAATTTCAGTTAAAATATTAAGTTTCTTGTAAACCAAAGTTTCTAAAACGGAGTTTAATAAATATGTTGATTTATTATTACTTATTAGTGTATTATTTAAATCCTAAGAAAAAAAACTGATTAAATTGCTGTATTACTAGTTAAAATGGTCAAAGTAAAGGGGCGGCAAAACGCTCCTCACGCGCCCACTGACGTTTCGCCAAAAGACGCGCCCACTCTAGGGTTAAAGATAATTTAATTAATGATCGTTTAGTATAAACGTGTTTTTTTTTTGTAATATAAATTAATAATCCGTCTTATTTGAGACAGCGCTCCTTGATGGGCGAGTCCTACTACTGGCTGGACGTAGGTACTGCACGTTGCATGAGGTCAGTAGAGAACACGCAAGCTAACCAATCAAGGTCACTGGCATAATTATATCTGCGTCTTAATATGTGTGTTTCTTAGTTCTACATCTCTTCTCAGTCTTAGCAAGGGGTATCGCGTTACTCAGTTACTGGGTTGTGGAGATCAGACAGGCAGTCATAATTTGCCTATAATATTTCTACTGCTGGGAGGCCTCCTCTCTTCGAGAGAAAGTGGGCTGTAATCTACCACGCGTAGATGTTACACGTCTTCGAATTTTTGGTTCTAGGATATCCCGGTTTCCTCACGATGTTTTTCTTTCACCGTTTTAAGAGCAGAGGAAATAATTTACACAAAGTAAAACAGCTACCTGGGTTCGAACCCACGACTTGTAACTCGTAAGTCGGAGGGTTACCACTGGGACACCACTTCTCTCAGTCTCTTAGATAGACAGTCGCTTCATGTAAAATATTGGTATGATTGCATCCGGGTAGTCTTAAAGTCAACCCCACCATAGTTTGGAAAAGTCTAGGCTATCATAAGTGATCTTTATTATTTACCTATTATCATGGATATGTTTTCCCACTGCCGGCTAGGAATTGACTAACGGTCGGCTATTTTCTCGCTCAAGAAACGTACAATATATATACATTACGTGTAAACAAAAGAGATGTATATATTAATAGTTGATTGCTGACTGTTCACACCGCCGGCGAAGACTCGCTCCACTAGTTTGTCGCTGAGCGACAAGAGCTATCAAAGATAATACTCGCTCAGCGATACTAGCTCAACGATGCTCGCTTAGCTGTCAGAACTCACGCCGAGAGACCAAACAGCGGTAATTTCGCCCCGACCGAGTGGTGCGAGTAATCACCCGTCGCACTCGGACATTCGCTGATAGCCCAGCGACAAAACTATCGGAACTACACACTCGCTGCTCGCCAACTCGTTTCCAGTTGCTAGCTCTACTCGCTACTGGTTAATCGCCGGCGGTGGGACAACTGCCAAGACGTTCTTTGGTTATACCTGTCGTGTCTAGTTTTATATATACTTTATTGTACACCACAAAAATAAAAACAAAAATAAATCAAACACTACAAAATATACAATGTGCGGCCTTATTGCTTTCTGCAATCTCTTCCAGGCAACCTTGGAATGGACAGTGATTTGCCTGGACATAAAATGAGCTGTCGTTGGTGCAATAATAAGTTTATACTAGAATAGATACACAGATATATACATATCCTAAATAATAAATACATACATACTTACTAAATATATAAGCAACAAAAATAAATAAAGACTATAGATAATTACAGTTACGAGAACAAGATCACAAAGACAAGTACTGTTCCTTTACGAGTCTCTTAAATACAGGTAACGATTGCGCGCGTTTTATTTGAACTGGCAATGCATTCCATAAACGAGCGGCCTGGACAGTAAAGGACTTGCCGAGGAAAGTTGTGGAATGCATAGGCATTTTAAGCTTCAAGTTATCTGATGACCTTAAAAATTTATCAAATCAGTAGGTTATACGAAGCAAAAATATTAGCCAGCCAGTATGATTGATGTTTATCTATTTATGTATCGCGTAGGGAAGTCTAAATACTCGACTGTACACTATAATTGAGAATGAGTGAACAAAATGTGACACATTAATGAATTATGGGCACTAGACTCACTTTGGCGTTCAAATTGGACCACATAAACTGATATATTGAAATCAATTATATGATGAAGTTCAATGAGGTTCCGAAACAGTTTTATTTTGTAGAAATGACATAAGAATTAAATTACCTACAAAATGTTTGTTAACGTGTGTTTTTCGTGGGATGCAAAAAATTTCATGTATTCAAAATATACACAATTTAAATTCTGATACATACGCACATAAACTCACGCCTTCTTCCCATGGGGGTAGGCAGAAACTACAGAAACGCCACCTGCTACGATCCTTACATACTCCTATTGCCTCGTTTACGTTCATACATCTGGTCATACACGCACGCCGGTTGCGAGTACTACGCACCTTTCTGAAGAATATCCAATAAGGTCAGTATATGTCCTCCTAGGGCGTCGCCGATCGGCCTTTCCCTTTACATTAGCCTTGTAAATACATTTTGTTAATCGCCTTTCATTCATCCTCTCAACATGCCCAAACCATCTCAGCATACCCTTTTCAATTTTTGTCACTACATCTTCTTTTGAATCACACCGCTGTCTTATCACATCATTCCTCAGTCTATCATTCATAGTCAGACCACACATGCTTCGCAAGGAACGCATTTCCACGGCATTTATTCAACTTTCATGTTGTTTTTGCCACACCCAATATTCACTTCCATACATAAGCGTTATATACGCATAAATTCTGAAACAATGTACGGTCATTGCAGATATTTTACTACTTGGACTCATTCAAGACTTGACCAGAAACCAATAAGTTAAAGGGTAATTTGAATCATATAATTACGTGAAGACCATACAAGAGGCATGATGCCTGGGTCAAAAAAAAGAAATTCTATTTAGTCCGTCAGTCAGATAATAAAAAAATATTATTTATTTATTGTTTTTTTGCTTTATCGTATTAATAAAAAATTACTTAGATAAAACGCATTAAAGTTGGGGAGTGGGGGTCGCTACGTCACAAGTAAGTATAAAATCTACATACAAGTGACGTCACGGCACATTTTAACTCAATGTATCGCCGTAATCTTTTGACAACGTAAAAAAAGAAAAAAATATGTGTCCAATATTTTTTAATAATCATAGACGGACAAAAAAAATTTTTTTAGTCATCATCCCTATTACCTATCTAAAAGAAAAAAAAGAGATAAAATAAATATATTTGACCCAGGCACGCAATAAACACACAAAAAAAATACAGAAAGAAACTTAGACTTAAACAGTACTGTGCACGGCTGCGCCAAATGTATGGGCTATTTAGTTCCTTGTGGAATCGTTCCGTTGAAAACCGGGGTTGCTGATCGCAGTATCTTATTAGTTTAAAGTTTAACCAGAAGATCCTACTACCCAATATCTCTTGTCTTTGGAAATAACACAACTCAGCCTATCAGAGCCAGTGGGCTGTGATAGGCTGCACAACACCCTGTTTTCCGCCTTCCGCATCCAGTCTGTCCCAGCCAACTGCAACGAACACAGAAATTATAATCATTTAAGTTATTTTTAACCGACTTCCAAAAGGAGGAGGTTCTGAATTCGTCTGTTTTTTTTTTTTTTTTTGTTACGCTGTTACTCCGCCAATTATGAATAGATTTTGATGATTCTTTTATTGTTTGGTAGATCATACTTCAGAGGTGGTCCCATATAAATTTTATTAACTTTGCTTGGGTAGTTTTTGAGTTAGCTTCAATTATACGTATTTTTACCCACTTTGCATGTGGATGATATGATAACTTCTTGTCACTGTTATTTACATAGCAGGTAGTGGTATTTGAATTTGTGTGGGGTAGGTACCACAACTAAAAAGTGAAAAATAAAAACTTTTTACAAAAAAAAAAAAACAACCGACTTCAAAACCAAAGACACCGACTTCCGAAATTAAAGTTATTTTTCACTTTGTAGTGTTTTTTTTTGAAGTCGGTTGTTTTTTTTTTTGTAAAAAGTTTTTAGAACAATATTCATAGACTGTTCGTAATACATACTTGTGTAACTATGTAAGCAAATTCATTTAATAACAACAACTCAAAAACTTAAAGCCCAAACACGGAAAATCTTCAGCGCAGCATCTTGGCAAGCAGCCAGAGTGGCTTCACGTGCTCATTAACGAATAACTGTTATTTAATCCGCTGTACAATGTACAGCGAATTTTACACAGAGCGTCTGGCCTTCATAGTTAGTTGAGTTAACATTATTTGTGTAAATAATTAAGGCAGTATGAAACCAGCGCCAGCTATGGCTTTAAATATGCAATACCTACAATGTCTGGCACGGTTAATTTGCACTTTGCCATGCCGTTTTGCAAGGTCTTCAAACGAAATAGTTGCTATGTGTTCACCTCAACCTAACCCTTCGGGGAAAACTGGCGTGGTGTGAAGCTTTTGCTGGCGCTGCTTTTAGTAATTAAGTTTTGGAGTATAAATGGTTAGTTGATAGAATTAGAGTCCATAACAACAAAGATTCTGTAGACGACTCTGTCGAAGGATTTTTAAGTTATTCGATAAAGAATCAATCTGCCTTCCCTTTTTCCCAACTATATTGGGGTCGGCTTCCAGTCTAACCGGATGCAACTGATTACCATGAAGTGACTGTCTATCTGACTTCCACAACCCAGTTACTAGGTAACACGAAAACTTGGTAGGTTGTAAGACTTTTGGGTCTCTGACCCGTAACGACTGTCAAAGATCTACGAATGACAGCCGGGAATAACGCCTTATCGTGCGTTCCGAAGCTTGGACGGGGTCTCGATATGTACCTGATGGTCACCCATCCACCAATCGGCCGCGGCAAACGTTGCTTAACCTTCGATCGACTCATGCGGCTGTTATTATAACAATTTTTTATTTTAATTGTGCATGTAGGTTATGTGTGGGTATTACGAGAACGTTATGTTATCAAATCTAAAGGTGCGTAATTTAATTTCGAGACAATACTACTAACTGCTAAAGACTTCCTTCGTGTGAAGACGATCCGGGCTTTTTTACCACAACAAGGAAGCTCTTGGCCTTAAACACCTGATGGTAAATTCAAAATTCAAAAGTCATTTATTCAAACTAGGCTGAGAATCAGCACTTTTCGAACGTCAAAATTACATAAGACAGTCCCCCAAAAACGTCCACCTTCACCACTTCCTAGTGCCTTTAGCTGGGAAGAAGAAGTGGCGCAACAAACTCCCCAGCAGCACAGCTGTCTGTTCAAGTTAGAGAATGATTCTATACAATAGTATACAAAATAACTTATGCAACACAAAACATAATTCAAATGATAAATTATAGGCCATATGTCAGCTAGCACACGCCAATATACCAACCAAAACATACTCAAGCATTATATAAAAAAGTAAGTGATGATCAGGCCGAAGGTGGCTGCGAGCTTCACCCGGAATCCTCAACCACAGAGGAACCTTACCTATAACTGCCGAAACACAACGATGCTGTTAACATTGTTGTTATGGCGACAGACTTAGATAAGATGGTGGTAGCCAGCCAGGTGGACTTAGAACAAACTCAGAGGCGGTTAATAGGTTAACAGAGGCGGTTAATATCATATTTATTGTTCGGTACAATATTTGCAACCGAACAGCTCAGCACATTTGCCTGCGTGCATTACCATAAATGCATGTATCGCATCTATTACCATTCAGTACGTATTCGGATACCAACCGCGTAACTCAAACCAAACCAAATCAAACCATCTTAATGCTATTAGCTTAGATTTACCATTTAATAAATATAACCAGTATTCAATATAACCTTTAATCCATTTTATTTCGTATCATTAAACCAGTCTAGTTTATTCCCAAATCAACCAAATATCAACCAACTCAGAAGGTAGTGCTAAACCAAGCAGGCACTACTTTCTACATGTATATTGTAAAACAAAGTTTTGCACATTATAGCCGCGGTGGGCCGCAGGACGCCGCGTTGTAAAAATGCGCCAAAGCACGAACCGCGCAACGCAATAATTGTTTCATGAGCCGCGTAACGCAATAATTGTTTCAGACAGATTCAAATTTTAAATTAGAATTTGAACTGATTCCAGTGAGTTTTGACTGAGTCCAGTGTAATGAGGCTGCACACATATGGGCGGGCCGCAACGCAACGCATTGCAAAAATCCTCCTGCATCACTTTAGTACATTTTGTATAAACCATCGCATCGCATTTTTAAATATCCTAGGAGCCTTTACAGCCTCGCACAAGTCGTTATTACTTTTTTTGGTTTCGTTTTTTTCGAAAAGATATGTCAATTTTGTTAGTTTTTTATGCTCCTTTTTTGTTTTTTTCTGTGCGTGTTCCAAATAAAACATTTTTCATTTTTTCAACGCACTGGCGAATCGCTCGGCAGATTTTTTAACCGACTCCAAAAAAAAGGAGGAGGTTCTCAATTCGTCTGGATATTTTTTTTTATGTACGTTCCCCGATTACTCGAAGACGGCTGGACCGATTTGAAAAAATCTTTTTTTTTGTTTGAAAGGGTATACTTTCAAATTGGTCCCATTGTCATTTGGTCACGATCTGATGATGGGATCTTGGAGAAATCGAGGGAACTCTTCAAATATTAAAGGCACATCTATAGCGATTTGGGTATTTTTGATGAGCAGTTGACATAATAAATTACAAATCAACCCACCAAAAAGTGAAAAAAAAAACATTTTTACAAAACAAACAACCGACTTGCAAACTACAAAGTGAAAAATAACTTTAATTTCAGAAGTCGGTGTCAAAAAACTAAAATACTGATCCAAAGACACCGACTTCCGAAATTAAAGTTATTTTTCACTTTGTAGTTTGGAAGTCGGTTGTATGTTTTGTAAAAATGTTTTTTTTTAATGCGCTGTTGTGCGTTGCGATTTGGCCCACCTGTAATTAGCGATTGTACGAAAGTGATGAATAAGGATTTTTACAATGCGTTGCAATGCGGCGTGGCCCGTCTAAGGCGATTATCACACTGCACCGCATCACGCTGCATGTTGCGTGTCAACGATCTGAATGAACGCGCGTGGAATGCATTTTCTGTGTTGGACTGTGCGTGTTTTCTATACAAACGGAGATACTTACAAGCAACGTTAAAACACGCATAAACGCGCTACGCTGCGTGGTGCGTGACAGTGTGTTAATCGCCTAAATGCGCGCGATCCTTCACAAGTACAGGAGGCAGTTGACCAAAATAAGTTTCTAAGGATCTCATGCTTAAGAGAGCTTAGAATAAAAACCGATCAAGTGCGTGTATGATCACGCAAAATTAAGGGTTCTGTAGTTAAGATGAATTTATCGCAATCTGAACAAACTTAACTTTGTAGTTGAATCTGGTTGATTATTTCTCGGTAACTTGTAAAGCCTACTTAGCTGTGATACTTTTCCTTTTAATTTCGTTATATTATACTACTGCCGTATTTTTTTTTACATATCCAAAATCAACCATTTAGCTGGCAGAAGGAGGGAGAGGGACACTTAACTCTAACAAAAATTAGTACTTCAAAGCTTAATATTTCGCAAACGGATCCCTAAATCCAAATATGATTTTCACAAACTTAATATTTTTGAACGACCTTTCCAACGACACCCCACACCATGGCATAGATGAGAAAAAATACAAGCTCGCTTTACGTGTAGGGGAGGTAACCTAAAAAAGTAACCTTTTTTTAATTATTTTATTTTACCACTTTGTCGGCGTGATTAACATGTGTATACCCATGCCAATACCAGCTTTCTAGTACAAAGAGTCTCTGAGGTAAACCACGGACAGACAGACAGACGTACATGGCGAAACTATAAGGGTTCCTTGTTTACTACGGACTTTAAGTGCTGATTCTCAGCCTAGTTTGAATAAATGACTTTTGAATTTTTTTTGGACCCCTAATTAGCTAATCAGTATAAGGAAGAATAATTAACCTTAAACATGCTGTTTAATAAGGGTAGTAATAAACGCCCCTAAAAAAAAATGTGAATAATCAAAATATGAAATTGATTGCTATAAATACTAATTTTCCGACAACTTTTAAGCGAATATACGAGTAAATAAAGAAACGACCGAATAAAATACTGAAAATCATTACACAATTTGCTCACGTAATATTTTTCAAACATGCAAACAAGCATTCACCATGCATGCAGCATGCAAGCGAGCATGCAATATGCAGTAGGTATGGTTTCTGTCACGGCTCCGGCGGTCCCACGCGAGCTTATCGTCGCAGATGGTTTTAACACTCACCACCTGCTCCTCAGCTCGAGGGCCACCTTGCCCTTCCGCGCCTACGCGGGCTTAAATTCCACTCTAGGGGTAGGGCAGACAAGACTACGTGGAGTCGGTTTTGCAGCGATTCGTTTCTATCACTAACTTTTGTAGCACAACACAACATATTGACTTTTCGGAAACTTAGTACTTTTTCGGAAGTTTTGTATTTTTTTGGAAATTTAATATTACCTACAGTCAACCACAGATTTTCGGAAGTAAATTTTTTTTCGGAAGCTTTATTATTATCTGTTTCATAAAACACCTTACATTATATCCATTAATACCCTTCTTGTAATCCGCAACATTAAGATAATACGCTGTTAAATTTCCATTTCACCGAAACCGGTTTCCGTATATACAGGCTGTTTTGATAGGCGATGTTAATTCCCGAAGGAATTGGACGCGGAGGTTTAGGCATAATTATTAATAGGTAATTGTATCCCGAAATATCCGTAGGTAAAACCAAAATGTTGCTTTTCATCAAATTATTAACACGTCCTGCATAAGCGGATGTATATTTTACTGTAAAAATTTGAAATCACATGTCATAATACAACTGTTCATACAAATGTAGTATGAAACTGCCATAGGATCCCAAAACTGTACTGATCAAATAAATATATTATTCACTGAACGGAGTTTAATAATTAATTTATTTAATAACAGTTTTCAGTTTTGTGATGAAAACATTAGACTTTAAATTGGTTGTTTAACTTTGTTCATTTATTGATTCAGACAGAAACTCTGGTACTAATTTTCTTCAAAACACCCATTAACACCGCTTAAAAATGTGCTTGAAAAACATGTATTTCTAACATGTGTTACAAGCATGATGTTATGTTATCATATCACCAGTAACATCCTATTTTAACAGTAAATTCCGTTTCTGTGAAAAAACATTTGGCAATTTTATTGATTCAGCGACCGGTTAGACGAGGTCGGTTTCCAGTCTAACCGGTTGCAGCTGGATATTTTACACGGAGTGACTGCCTGTCTCTATCTTTCACAGTCCAGTTAGCCGACGCCCGCTCGAAAATCCAGTGCGCGTTAAAATCCGGCCGCAATTTTATTACGTCCGTGTGAACGTCGGTTTACTGAGCAACACGATACCCGTTGGTAACGCTCGTTTTCAGACTTTCTGCTTTCTGACTACCAGTACCTAGAAAATATCTAAAATTACAAAAATCTAGATGCATTTACTTGAAAGGAGAGCCTAAACTGCTCGGTTTAGAAAAATAACATTTTGTGCAAGAGTGCCTTAAATTACGAAGTGTAGTAAGGAAATGTTTTTTAAAATTCATCCCCTAAAGGGGTTAAATAGGGGATGAAAGTCTGTATGGAAGTTCTTCATTTTTGCCGATGGGATTTCCATTAGGCACATAGCTTGTTTCTAGCAAAAAAAATAATTCTCAAACGCAGGAACTATTTGCGAAAAAAATATGGTAGTTTAATATCTTAAATATGTGGACGATTTTTTTTTTGGACCCTTCTAAAAAACGAAACCTAGCTAGATCAATATTTATCGCTCCCAAAACCCCCTGCATAGGTACAAAATTTCATGAAAATCGTTCGAGCCGTTTCCGAGATTCAGATTATATATTGATATACATTTAAACAAGAATTACTCATTTAAAGGTATTAGATACTGATTCATTCCATTTTCGTTTCCGTCTGTTTTTTTCTTTCCGTTTGGCCTGGTATGGGCATGTGATTAGAAGGGGGGAAACGCATGTGACTAAAATAGTGATGAATATAAATGTCGATGGATGGAGTGGGAGAGGAAGGCCAAAGATGGATGAATGATATGAAAGAGAAGGGAGAGAATGATAACGTGACGGTTGACAGGTGAGAGTGAAAAAAGAAAACGTAGTGCGCCAACCCCACGTACCATAGAACAAGGGCAGGAAGATGGTGATGACTGATTAATTCCATTTCAAAACTCATCCTGTTGTTATAGACTCGAGAAGGTAATACGGTTTCAAGAAGCAATTAATGAAAAGCTTCTAAGCCTAAAGCGACGAGCACGGATAATTGAAAAACTTTGCCAAAACCACTACTGTTTGAGAGTACAGATAACTTAACATCAGTGGACGCCTTTATGTCAAAACAGTAAGGTCGATTTTCGTAATGCAAGTGTTACTACTGATGTACAACGGAAGCATTTACTGGTTTCAGGAAGTTTGTACACTACTTGTTTGAAGCTCGTGTGGTTTATTATTAATGTAATAGGTTTATACTGAGAATTCGTTTGGAATTTAGAATTTAATAGAGAGTATGTACGGTACACTCAATATCCATTGGAATCCGTTTCCTTAGGTAATAAAAAGGATCTCTGCCAATGTGTTGCCATGTCATAATGTGATTAGGAGCATAATAATTATGTTCTAACAAACAACAAACACGACGCTCCGACTTGCAAATAATATATATCTTCGTAACTTGTATCATACAAAACACTCAAAGAACAAAGCCAGTAGCCATTTTGACAGTTGTCGTGGAATTCTGTTGGTTTAGAATAAATATCTGAATTATAATTTGACCGCAGTTCCGCGCCTTAGGAATGCATGGTGAGAGGGGGGGAGCGTGACGAACGAGTGGCGGGCGGGACGTCGCGCGCCCTGAGCGTTGACAAATGAGCAGCCTACACTTCGTTTTGCACATACCTAAGGCTAATACCTAACAGCGATCCCGGTCAAACTACAACAAAAAAGTTTTGTGTGCGATCCGAAAATCACTTGCAACAAACCGATACCGGAAATTTCAACTGTCGTAAAGGACAGGGGGAATACAATGTCCTTTACGACAATTGAAATTTCCGGTATCGAAACAATTCTAAACCACTCGTATCGATATCCACCCGCATTGATATACAAGACAGGCTCAATAATCTATCGCCAACAAAGTTCTGCTCTCCTCAACAATTCAAGGTCACCAATAAACCAAGTTTGCCATCTTTTCAGAGGACTGTTATTAGTCCAAGTTTAATCAGATACGCTGTAAACTGTAACAAATGATTTATAGGTAACAACCACTCTGTATTCTGGATTGGTTATCAAGTTTGGTTAGGGGATATAGGGGAGCGGAGTTATGACAGACACGTTGGGCATTTAAATGTTCGATTTCTTACGACAAATCACACGTTTTTTACAACAACAATGTTTTCTCCTATGGGGAAAGATGGTGATTACAACTTTTTATTTAATTTTTATTTAAAAAAATATTTTTTTCCAGTCTTCCTTATGTTGTACCTTCTCCGGCCAGTCGGTCAGGAACGAGTCCAAATCGTCACGCCAGCGCTTTTTCGGCCTGCCCCGGTGGCGATGCCCGTCATCAGGCACCCACTGTGTGGCGATCCTGGCCCATCTGTTTTCATGCATCCTATAAGGGTGACCCACCCAGTCCCATATAAAAAATAATATTGTGGCTATATCTAGTTAAGTAGATATTGTGACAACATAATTCCTTCTTGTCGTTTATAACAGCACACTTTCAATATTATAAAACATTTTCCTGACTCGGTTCCAAAATATACGACGTATAACGGAAAGGGAATATCTATCCCAAAGGGGTGAAGATTAGAAAGAAAGAAAGAAAAATAGGTTTATTTGACACAGAAACACGTGCATACATAAAAGACAAGAGTAATCAGTGAACAACACAAAGTACATAATAAATCACGAGCATAAAACAGAAATTGGTCGGCAGCTGTACAGTGTACTACATGACTGTGACAAGATGGCTTCCTCTCAGCATGATGCTGTGCTATGGGGGAACCACAGCACGGCGCTGATTTTCAGTGGTCACCCGAAAAAAAGATGAACGGAAATCAAGTCAGGTTCAGTGATTTTTGCTATTAAATAGGTAGGAAACAAAATAAAATAAACAGTGCTTAGAATATAAGACAACTTGACAACGAATAAATATGATTAAATAACATAAAAATTAATCCGCAGGCATAAATAGTGTAGAAATTTATTACATCAGGTATAGAATCTGTATGCAAAGTTTCAGCTCAAAATAAATTCCTCAAAGAATTCATACCAAATTGGTTTCGTAAATTTATCGAATTCAAATCATAACAAACGTGTCACCGCATTACGAGGGTCACCTTTCACGTCACTTGCTATTTACTTGAACTGGTATAAAACTTGTTTGCAACGTAACAGACCTTGCGCTAGTAAACCCTTGCCTCCCCCCTAAACCCCCACCCTTGTGCTGAATAGCCTGTCTAGCTTCGAGCAACTTGGAAGCAGCACTCGCCGGCTCTCTCGCGGTTGGTCAGAGTACTGACAGTTCTAACCTAACCTAACTCATTTCAGCCAGTTAACAATTTTTCGACAGTTTATAATCAAACGAAAATAATAACGACAGATTATAAACTAACGGTTAGTTAATAGATTCAGGCGTGACCTTGCGGAAAGCCATTATAAAATACAATAGACGTAACGTAGATATTTAGCAGCCTATTCTGCTTAACTATTTCTAAAGAGCCACAAAAAACCCTGAAAGAATTCGACACGTGTTTCACCTCTAAACGAGGCTTTCTTGGAATGACGATTGACTTGTCACGAACCCGAATACGGCGTATTGCCACACTGAGCGCTGAACTAACGGTTCTCACAATCTTACGGTGATATATATAATATATACCCTTTCCATTACACGTTACATACATATTTTGTGGTGTTTGTATCTTGTCTTTTTCTTTCAGAGTCAATAAACTGATCACCTCAGTCCTTCATCTTTAATTAAGACTTGTTTCCAAAGGCTATTATCGTCTAATTACTGCATAGTTGGAGCATTTAGTACTCCAATAGAAGTAATCTTTGTATTAAACTTGTGGACCGGGTTAACAATACAAAAATACGTTCCATCACTAAAATAACTGATGTCACTCGGAAAGCTACCACGCTTAAGTGGAATTGGGCTGGACACATCTGCCGCATGTCGAACGATCAATGGGCCAAACTTACAACCCAGTGGGTCCCGCTTAATGGCAGACGTCATCGCGGCAGGCCCAGACGGAGAGATGGCGGGATGAGCTGGACTCCTCTAAGAAAGATTGGTCCTTGGAAGCTCTGGACAGAGAGAGGTGGAAAGAGAGTAAGGAGGCCTTTGCCCAGCAGAGGGACAGTAATGGGTAGAAAAAAAATAGAAGAAATGCCAGTTTGAAAGTTGCAAATGTTTCGCAGACAAGAAGACTATGTAACGATAAAGTCACTGCATATGCATACAGCAGGATATGAAAAGGGTTGAAACCGTGATTCTAGCCCGTATAATTCATGTGAAACGTTGTAGTTCTGTTTGAGGCAAAGTTCTAACACCGCAGTTACAATATTTGGGACAACTCGGAACTTCGGACACGAAATCGATATGGAAATGCGCCTATTAACATGGACGACACGTACTTATGGTGATTATAATAGTTTAGAGGTGTTTCAACTACCTAACCTGAGGGTATAGCCCTCAGGTTGGGTAATTGAAATGTTATGAAATTCGCGTGTGTTTAAAAGAAACAAGAACAAAATTAATATGATGGCGCAGCAAGTGGCGCCATCTTGCTTTCTTAAAAAGTTACTGTGGCAGCAACTACATCGCTACATCCGAACTACACATCAAAGACCTAACGTCACACAAAATCCTGACGTCACACAAATCCTGCATCGCGCAATTAGAGTTTACCGCGCTATACACGGTGGCAGGAACATCGACGCGAAAACTGTTACCATGGATTCAGTATATGATTCTGAACTCGTCTGCGTTTAAATTATTCGTCGGTTATCAAAAAAAACAGCTGTTCCATACATTTTGATCGCGTAGGTATTGCACTTTTCTAAGAAACAGCAGATTTAAAAAAAAAATTACCGACGAAAGAGTTCAACACAGGTCAGTTATGACTTGTAGACACCCGCCAAACAACAACCACCCGCGTCCCATGTAACCGGTAAAATTCCCCATTGAAAAAAATGAGGCCAATATTTTATTTTTTGTTTCCTTTAAATTTCCACATAAAGAGACTCTCAGTACGATACCTAACATCACCCTCACAGATCGGACAGGGTTTTTTTTACATGTTGTCTATTGATTCAAAATCAATGGATCGCTATAATGTTCACTTCAACTTCCAGAGACTGTATTAAGACACAATACCTTGAGGGTTTTCTGAAATACCGTTCACTAGGTGGCAGCACTGAGACGTCAGGTCGGGGCACCTGTCAAAATTGTCAAAGCGTGTATATTTTCTTTAGTCGTGACTGAATGTTGAACGAATGATAAACGTCATCATTATATTTTACTAGCGGACCCGGCAAACGTTGTTTTGCTATATAAATGTTTGGGGTAGACCACCCTTATCACTTAGGGGTATGCAAAATAGATTACGACCGATTTTCAGACCTACCAAATATAGAAATATAAAATTTCATAAAAATCGATCAAGGCGTTTCGGAGGAGTATGGCAAGTAACACTGTGACACGAGAATTTTATATATATACAGTGTGATTCCTTATAATGTGCACATATTGAAATGAGGGAATCTATGCTTAATTTTACCGACAGAAAAAAAAATCTAAATATTTTTTTTAAGGAATTAAAAAAAAAACACATAACACATAACATCACGCCTTGTTTCCCCGAAGGGTTGGGCAGAGGTGTCCCTGGGGTAGCAGGTACACCCACATTTCGCCAGTTATGTTTAAGTCCCATGTAATAGGGGGCGAGCCTATTGCCATCAACCGGGCACAAATCCAGACTCCGAGCTGCTACTGAGAAATTTCAGATAGAAAAACCCAATAACACTTTAAAATTGTAACAAAACGGTGTAACTTTTAAACTAAATCATCTATCGCGATGAAACACACTCCATAATGATTGGAGTTGCTTAAACTCTTGTTCGGTTTAACATGGATATTTATTTAGTAAAACTTTTGGTTATTCAAGAAAAATAATAGGATTGTGATATTATTTTATACATTTTTCATATTCTTCTTTCATATACATTCCTGGAACGCCTTAGAGGGTTAGAAGATTTAATATAGACAATACTTTCTTATTATTTGTTAGAGAATGCCCTAGGGGATCTCATATTGAACTTATTGGTAATGTTCTAAAAAATTTGGAAGGCAAGGTTACCTACTTGATGTTAAAATGACGTAAAACTTTTTTTTTTTCTTTTTCATTACATATTATTTACAATTTTAAATATTTTTATAAGAAACATTTTATAAAATATTTTAATATTAACCTATTGGAATCAGAAACGGTTCAAGCTACCGGTGGTCAAGGCTCTAGAGAGAGGAACCTCCACACTCCAGAGCAGTCCAGGCTTTCTGAATCAAGCCCTTGACCCAGCCGCGCAAGAGGGCCTCCTGAGGTGTTGGTCGAGGCTCTCCGCTATTAGGCCATTAACCGTAAAGATTATCGGTACAATGATTGCAGAGTCCACGTCCCACATGTCGACAACCTCGTGTGCTAAGTCAAGATACTTGACTTTCTTATCTTTCTTTTATTATTTTACTTTTATTTAATTATTTACATATAAATTATATTTTTAAATATTAGAATAAAATTATATAAAAACATTTAAAAATATAAAAAATAGTATCCCCACCGGTATCGGGAACAGGGTCCAAGCTACCGGCGGTCAGGGCTCCAGAGAAAGGAACCTCCTAACAATGCGAGCCGTGTCCAGGAGTACCGCTTTCTGAATCAAGCCCTTAATCCAGCTGCCCAACGAGAGCTTCCTTAGGTATTGGTCGAGGCTCTTGGCAATTAAGCCATTGGCTGATACGACTATCGGCACAATGATTGCTGAGTCCACATCCCACATGTCGACAACCTCGCAAGCCAAGTCTTTTACTTATTATTATTTACAAGAAAATAAAATAATTTGACACAACCGAATTTTTTTACCAGTTTTCTTATTAAAAAATATTACATTAGTGTCCAGAACAAAATCGTGTAACTGAAATAATAATAAAAACTACAAACAAACTGTACCTACAAGTAAGTATGTATGTCGTGAAAATTAATTTAGCACCTACTTAGAATAACAGTATTTATCAAACAAACAAACATGGTATTGGGAAAAGACAAAAGAATACGTAGCGTATTTCCTTAGTGTTAATTAAAGTAACTGCCCATATGACACGATAATTTGGATCCTCGGTTATTGATATACCTTTTTTCTCATTTAATTTTTTTCGGGGGGTATCCTTCAAAAGGCGCCCGAGCTTTGGGGATAAGACCGGGGAGTGTGGGATTTTTACCTCACTAAAACCACCTCGGTGGTCACCATCTGCACATGGAAAGGGCACCGTTACCTCTCAAAAGATCAATCCGGAACCCCCTCTGTGCAGCGCTTGTTAGGGCCCATCTCTGGGGAGACTGTAAAGGAATCTCCCCGAAACCTAACTGTACAAGTGTGCAAGGCAGCACGTGACCACTGTGCACCGTCTACCCTGAGGTCACTCAGTAGGCGGACAGAGTCCCCACTCTAAGCGCCCGTGATTCCTAACGGTTATTGATATACCTACCTAAAAGATTACAAGGTTCACATTTTGATGCTCAATTCTGTTTATGTAATATACCTGGGCGACCGAGCTCTGCTCTGTTGAAAATAGAAAATGCTCATTTAATAGTATGGGAAAGTACTAATTACATGCTGCCATGATAGTAGTACTTACTAATTCCATGCTGCCATGTCATTATTCTATGTCACTAATCTTGTTCTAAACTTTGGACGACCGAGCTCTGCTCGGGTGAAAATACGGAGAAAACGAAATTTCGCAGATATGAGACCTAGCTAGATCGATTTTTAGGGTTCCGTACCTCAAAAGGAAAAAACTGAACCCTTATAGGATCACTCGTGTGTCTGTCTGTCTGTCTGTCTGTTTGTCTGTCTGTCCGTCTGTCACAGCCAATTTACTCCGAATTTAATGAACCGATTAAGTTGAAATTTGGTACACATATGTATTTCTGTGACCCAAACACGAATAAGTAACGTAAATAAATTAATTTTAAATAAAGGGGTCACTTTTGGGGCGCAAACAAGAAAATTAAAAAAAAAAGTTTTGCTAACAGTACCGTGTGACATATCAAATGAAAGGGCTTGTTGCGAGAATCTTAAATATATTTTTTATATAATTTTAAAATAAATACTTTTAAAGATATTTAATAAATTCAATGAAAATTGACCATTCGGGGGGAATGGTCAATTTCCTTTGAATTTATTAAAAGCCCCTTATCTCCGAATCTACTGGACCGAAAAATTTGAAAAAAATACATAGTATGGCTTTTTACTCATAGATTACAGGAATACCTATAAGAAGTCTATAGTCTTAAAATAACATGGTAAATCTCTCAATATTGTGCGTAAAAACTTACATTTCGTCGCTCGGCATCCAATAGGCCCATATCTCTAGCTACTATAATATCATAATATCAAAAGTGTTTGACCGTCTGCTTAATACACAAATAAATAAAACTGTAAGTGTTCATGACAACCAATTCGGGTTTCGGCGTGTTTGTCATCAGAAAGTGCAGTGTTGTGTCTTAAGCATACTATCACATACTTACTATACACAGCGTGGGACGCCGATTTATGCTAGCTTCCTCGATTTATTCAAGGCTTCTGATCTGGTTGCTTATGACGTATTGTGGAGAAAGATGGAGAAGGATAGGTTGCCAACGGAGCTTATAAACATTTCTAAATAGTGGTATAGTAACCAGATTAATAGTGTACGATGGGCTGGAACTTTTTCCAGGCCATACAGGTTGGAATGCGGGGTGAGGCAGGATTGGCGAGCTCAGCAGCACCAGAGTGGGTTGCTATTTAGATGGTATTTGTGTAAATAATATTAGCTATGCAGATGATATGGTGCTTCTGAGCGCGTCAATCTGTGGTCTCAGAAAGTAATTGGTCGCCAAATGTGAGCAGTATGCCAAAACACATGGTTTGATGTATAACTCCAATAAGTCGGAGATCATGGTTTTTGAGGCTGGGGGTAGACCGGGTTATGTACCACCTGTATTACTCAATGGGACTCCACTACAAAGAGTATTTACGTTTAAATATCTTCGTCATATATTGACCCCTGACCTCAATGATGGACTCGATATTGAGTGAATCGCGTTGAATCGAAGAGCGTTGTTGGTAAGGGCAAACATGCTGGCTCGCAGGTTTGTACGCTGCTCACTTAAAAAGTCAAAATTACTCTGTTTCGAGCTTATTGTACAACGTTTTACACGTGCAGCCTGTGGGCTAGATATACCCAAAGGTCGTGCAACGCCCTTCGTGTCCAATACAACAACGCTTTCAGGGTATTGGTGGGGCTGCCCCGTTTTTGTAGCGCATCGGGAATGTTCGCGGACGCACATATTAATTTCTTTTACGCAACGATGCGAATGAGGTGTGCATCTCTGGTGCGCAGAGTACGGGCCAGCTCCAACAATATCCTAAAAAAGATTGCTAGCAGGCTGGATGGCATGTACATCAATCACTGCAGTGCCATCTCCCATGGGGTGAAATAAATTTAAACTAGATTACGCTCAGAAAGTTTTGTGATACTAGAAAAAAATATACTAAAACAGGTTATAATTTTTTTTATTATATCTTTTCAAAGAACTCTCCATTGGCGTTTATACACAGTTTTATACGTATAAACCAATTTTTATAACACATCTTCCAGTCCGCATCAGACACCTCTCCAATCTCCTTCTCAAATGCAGCCAGTGCATCTTCAGGTGATGAAAACTGTTTTCCTTTGAGTTGATTTATTTTGGGGAACAAGAAAAAGTCGCACGGAGCCAAATCAGGACTGTAAGGAGGATGACCGGTGTGCTGTCCAGAAAGTCCCTTGTTTTGAGCGCCGAGTGAGCCAGCGCGTTGTCGTGGTGAAGCAGTAGCCCACGGAGGCCAGTGTTCGGTCGCTTGCTGCTTGCAGTAGTAAAAATTTCTGGCAAACATTTGGTAACATACCATTCAGCATTGATGCTCCTTTGATCTCGTCAGGGTACTGATACCAGATAACCCGGCAAAGAAAAAAAACTTGCGATCAAAATTTTGCCTGCACTTCTGGCTCGCTTCACTTTGGTAGGCGTTGGTTAGTTTCGAAACAGCCACACGGTTTACTGACGCTTAATTTCTGGATCATATTGATAAATCCAAGATTCATCACCCGTAATGATATCTTAAACGCGCCGAGACGAGCCTGCTACAAATTTTGCTATCATGTCTCGGCACTATTCTACCCAAACCTCCTTCTGAGCCTGCGTTAGATTTTGCGGTACCAGCGTGAAACTATCTTCCATAACCGAAGATGCCTGTGTAGAATTTCATGCACACTTCCCGATCCAATCGGCAGTATAAATGCTGGACCTCTTCATATGTAATTCGCCTATTCTCTTGAATTAAATTTTTCACAGCCAGCCCGTTTTGTTATGTAACAGCCGTCATAGGGCGGCCACTTCTTTCTTTGTCCGCCAAAATTACTCGACCACCCATAAATTCGTTAAATCAGCGGAAAACAGTCGCTTTAGAAGGGTTTTTTTCTATGAACACCATTCGAAGTCTTTCAAACGATTCTTCTGGTTTTAGTCGACATTTGAAATCGTACAAAATCATCGCGCGAAAATGTTCTCGTTGTAAATCCAGTTTTCAGTAAGACAGAGTATTTTGATTTTGCTCGTAAAAAAATGTGGAGGGAATTTCGAATTCGGAATGTTATGTTTTTTTGTAATAAATACCTAGTCATAGTTTTAATTGACATCAAAACCAGCCAGTATCCCATACACAAAAACTGTTAGTCGCAAAACTTTCTGAGTGACCTGGTAAAATAAGCTAACATAGTTCATAAGTTTACAAACACAATGAGTCCTTGTTACTTGAATAAAGAAAAATATCTGGATGTCCATTTTTTTTTGAACGACGTTGTCTATAAATGAAACCTAGCTGGATCGATTTATCACTCCCGAAACCCCCTGCATACTAAATTTAATAAAATTTCTTGGAGCCGTTTCCGAGATTCAGATTATATATAAGTACATAAATACAAGAATTGCTCGTTTAAAGGTATTAGATTTAGATTATTATTATATTAATACCGCGAATGTGAAGTTTTTAACGAAAATCAGATTTTTGTTTTATTTCATTCTACACGTTGAAATAAGTGATCCTGCAATTAAAAAAAAAAGTAAAAATGTCACATTCGCGGTATTGGATGCCGAGCGACGATTTGCAGTTGGGATGTATGGGAGAACATGTTTTTCAACTACAATGTTAAGTTTGTTCTTGGGATAAATAAATTCAACTCAACTACGGAACCCTTCATTGTGCGTAGTTCGACACGCACTTGGCCGGTTTTTTATATTGCAACTTTCATCGAAATCGTTAGAGTCGTTTTCGAGAACGTGATTACAAATATTTAAAGATATATTTATACAAATATTGCTTGTTTAATAGTAAAGGATTACGGTTGAAGTGGACATGAAACATTCAATAATGCAACAGCTAGTTTTTTTTTAAATGAATGAACCAATCTAAACATTTATTTGATAAACACAGTTAGGTACATACTTATACAGACCAAGTCTGAAAACGCAAGAAAAAAAACTGCTGTTCCATACATTCTGACGAGTTATGCGAACGGATTAGATTTTTTTTCGCGATTTCTGCGTTGGTTCCATGGTGAAAGCTGTTCATAATGATAAGCACCAATGACATGAATGAATGATGAATTCAATTTCACCCTGTATTAGTCTTCAGTAACTATTCAGTTGACTCTCTTCATCAACAGCAGCAAAACGGCTTTAATTTTATGTGTACAGAACAATTTTATTTGTATCACTCATAATAATTATAAATATACAGAGTACGTAAGGATCGTAGCAGGAAGCGTTCTGTAGTTTCTGCCTGACAAGTTTCTGACATAGAGCTCTAAACAAATAATAAAATATTTTATAATATTTATTTTGCTTATACTTATGATGACACATATTCATATATATATATTTTTTTTTTGTAAGTTTGTGTAGACATTGTAACTTATAACATCGCCTTGGATGTTTCTGTAAAGGTATAAATTGTTTTAAATAAATAAAATAAACAAATAAATATTAAAGTAAAACCAAAAGAAAATGTACAATAATTAAAATAAAGAAAAATAAGGTTATCAAAAGAGCTTTGAAAGAATATGAAAAAGACTTCAATTCAAATAAAATTATCTAAGAAACCAGTTTTTTCTATTTAAAATTCACTCACGTTAACGATACGGTTACGTTAGGTAGTGACATTTTATTTCTATAAAATAATAGTCTTCCTTTTCTTTCTTTACATTCATGTAATTTGTTATCATTTAATTGTGTTTGTGTGTTCTTCTATTTCTTTTGTGTTAACTAAATAAATGGTTTATCTAAGTGGTTTTATAATGTACCTACTAGCTGTGGCCCGCGACTTCGTCTGAGACTCAGGATAAAAGTAGCCTATGTCCTTTTCCAGGTCATGGTCTATCCAAGTGCCAAATTTCATCTAAATCCGTTCAGCAATTTTAGCGTGAAAACGTAACAAACAAACTCGTCACTTATATTAACATTTTTTTTTTTAGAACGGCCCTGGTGTCTACTGTTTATGCTATTTCAAGGTTATCCATTATTTACCAGACACCCTGTATAGGACGGTGGATTTTTCTGGATTTTCCTTACCATTTCTGAAAGCCAGATCAAGCCTCTGTTCAGCATAGAACGAATATTTTGACGTATGGTAACGCAGATAGATACAATTATACACTATACACACCATCCTAACTAATATTATACAGGATATCCGGGACATCGACCTGAAAACTGTTACCATGGATTCAGAACATGATTCTGAAACCCCTTGTGTAGAAATATTTCGTCGGTTATAAAAAAAAATATCTGCTGTTTCATAGAAAAGTGCAATACCTACGCGGTCAAAATGTATGGAACAGCTGTTTTTTGTTTTCAATAACCGACGAAATATTTCAACGCAGGGGGGTTCATAATCATGTACTGAATCCATGGTAACAGTTTTCGCGTCGATGTCCCTGCCACCCTGTAAATATTAGTTAGGATGGTGTGTATGGTATATAATTGTATCTATCTGCGTTACCATACTTCAAAATATTCGTTCTACGTCTGCTGAACAGAAGCTTGATCTGGCTTTCAGAAATGGTAAGGAAAATCCAGAAAAATCCACCATCCTATACAGGGTGTCTGGTAAATAATGGATAACCTTGAAATAGCATAAACAGTAGAACCTACGGCCGTTCTAAAAAAAAAAAAGCAAAAAACATGTATCCCAAGTAGTACCTAAGATTTTTAACTAACTTTTTTTACCTTATTTTACAGTTTTCTTCACCACGACCACAAACGAATGAATTCCATCGGTTATTTGTTGTTGTTATAATTATTGTACATTGACTATGCCGACAGAGAAGTAGTAAATAATGTGACTAGAAATGGCCAAGTTATATTTTTTCAATTTTTTTTAATCTTATGTACTACTTGGGATGTAAATTTTTATTGTATTTTTTTTAGAACGGCCATAATTTTTATTCAAATGATATTTCTAGGTTATGCATTATTTACCGGATACTGTATTTTCACTGAACGTAAGCGTTCAGTGAAGACGTTGACCGTAGACATGTCTATACGGTCTAGGGCACAAAGTCGTTCATATTATCATACATAAGTGTCATAATCGTGTTAATTACTTACTCACGTTATCTCAAGTATATTGTACTTTATTGTACTGCAACTGGTTATTACAAGCAGTCTGCTCGGTTCCTATAAACAAAAACGAATCGTTTTTCTTACCAATGGTACAATTTTTTATCGCCAAACTGTGCAAAAGCAATTCATTTTCTGAATTCCCAGCAATTCCTCTATTGTGACACAAATATTTTAGATGAATCATATTCAATTCATATCAGAATCATATTTGGTGTAAATATTGCCGTATGAAAAAATTAAGACCGTAATTTTACCGGATAATTTTCTTTACAGTTTTTATTAATCAAATTAAATTTTTATTTTTTATTTCTACAGTTTCAATGTTATTTCATTATAATACGAAACTGTCAAACAGATGAATTGCGTAATATGAATTGAACGCAGATAATATTATAAATTGTCAGTTTGTGACTTTTAACATAATTCTAATATATTATTATCATATTATGATTCTGCCAAAGCGGCCGTTTTAGACCCCTTGGGCATATAAATAGATTAGTAAGCTAGTTTTACCTGTGATAGCTACTTCCATATGGGAGGGTCAACTATGCAAAGCTATGAGATCTTTGCTTCATTATTGATAAAGATAAAAGTCTTAATTGTGAAAATTAAGACTCTTCTAGGTATCTTTTTTTTTTTTTTTTTTGGGTTGGAAATTATCAAATAACTTCTCCCGCTCTGGGTGGAGCGGGAGGGCGTGTACTGACTAAAACACTTCCCGTGTTCCTTCGGTTGCCCTGTTGCCGGGGGCCACGATTTCCCTATCGGTTTTCTTCAATCCCCCGGCAGGCATTGGCCCTAACGGACCCCGTCAATTCTGCTGACATCTCTTTGAGGCGCGCATGGAACACAACGCGCCGTCTCTTCTAGGTATCTTAACGGTCTCTTATTAACGGTCCGTAAATTAATAGGAATCGGCCATTAACCAGTACCTTCAGGTTACCTATCCTTATCATGTAGTCATAATGATGATTTTAACTCCCCTCAGCTTTATATTTCTCTTCTTTTAATTTCGTAATAATCTTTTTTTCAGCAGCAAAATCAACACGGTTTTTCCTACAAAATCCGTTTTTAGGGTTCCGTTGCCAAATGGAAAAAAACGGAACCCTTATAGATTCGTCATGTCTGTCTGTCTGTCTGTCCGTCCGTATGTCACAGCCACTTTTTTCCGAAACTATAAGAGCTATGCTGTTGAAACTTGGTAAGTAGATGTATTCTATGAACCGCATTAAGATATTCACACAAAAATAGAAAAAAACAAATAATTTTGGGGTTCCCCATACTTAGAACTGAAACACAAATTTTTTTTTTTCATCAAACCCGTACCTGTGGGGTATTTATGGATAGGTCTTTAAAAATGATATTGAGGTTTCTGATATATTTTTTTTCTAAACTGAATAGTTTGCGCGAGAGACACTTCCAAAGTGGTAAAATGTGTGTGTCCGCCCCTGTAACTTCTAAAATAAGAGAATCTAAAATAAGAGAATGATAAAACTAAAAAAAAAATATGATGTACGTTACTATGTAAACTTCCACCGAAAATTGGTTTGAACGAGATCTAGCAAGTAGTTTTTTTTTTAATACGTCATAAATCGTAAACCGCAATTTACCTTTCATTCAGTGTTACTTGCTGCTACGGAACCCTTCATGGGCGAGTCCGACTCGCACTTGTTTTTCATTATTGTATTGAAACTGTATAGTAGAATGTGGTATTTGCGAGGCTTCTACGAGGAACCCATGTCTACGTAGGACAAACGTTCAATACGAAGACTGTGGATAGCATCTACGTAGAGTACGCTAAGCTGACATTCGCATGAACGTAATAAAATCGCGCGGGATTTTATTGCGCATCGGATTTTCAACTCTCGGTGATAAGCCGAGCGTTGAGAATCTAATGCGCTGGGACGCACTCTCGACCCAGCGCGTTAAAAATACACACTGTTGGATTTTCAACTCTCGGCGCTTAGCAGAGTGTTGAAAATCAAGTGTACGAAAAAAAATCGCCGCGATTTTATTACGTTCGTGCGTACGTGGGCTTACGCAGAACGAACACTCTGTATTTATTACTCGTGTCCTGCGTTTCACGGACGAGCTAAACTGAACGAGTCATAACTGGGCTTAAAACAGACAACAGCGGCACAGGAATCGTGCTATCCCTTTCATTACAGGAATAAAAGAACAGGATGCGTGGTCATGTACCAATATTATTTACACTGATTGACGGGAATGATCGTTTGAACGGAGAGTGTACTTGCTTGAGTTGTCTGTTTGTATAAGGAATAAATCTTCTTAAATTTTCTTTAACCAATTTGCAAGCAATCACAAAAGAGAATTTGTAGAAGAATTAGGATATAGGTATATTCCTTTTGAAATAAGATTAGAAAAAACAAACCTTTTTTACAGTCCGTTCAACCGATTTTTACTTTTATACCGTGGGCATAAGGATGACATTAAAAGCAAAAAAGTGGTTACAATACCAATTGTTTACTGCAGCTGCCATTTGTCATGCCACCAATGCAATATAAGTCAAAATCGGTTGAACGGACTGTAAAAAAGGTTTAATTAAATGTCTAATCTTATTTCAAATGAAGTAGTACCTATACATAGCCTTGGCGAGTTAAATGAATAACGATAAACATTTTAAAATCTTTGTAGTTTTCATTATTTCCCTGACAGTAGTCCATAAACATCAGCGGATATTCTATATTGAAGAAAGTATTTAGATAAATAATGTTATTATTGCAAATTGATACAATTAAACTGGCTTTGTAAGTAAAGGTGAACCATTCTTCAAATTGTTATTAATACCTAAGTGAAGGACATTTGAAGACCGTCCTTAGTTAATTGTTTATTTTTGATAAAACTAGAATTTTAAAGGTTGAATTCCAGGGAAGGTTACACTAATAGCTATTAGTCTAATGAGGTATCCTAAATATAATTATTACTAATACTAATTTCTGATAAATAGACTAATACTGACTGAATAGTTAGTAAATAAAAACCTGTTCTTTTTTTTGGCAAAAATTATTTCAAGCAATTTATAGAAATACTCACCAAATTAAGTTTGACCGAGTTATAATTATTTTATCCTTCGTAGATCCATCGCTAGCAACATTGATTTACTTTTCCGATCGATCGCTTTACGCAACCAAAACCTATAAATAAATAAAAATAGAACATACTAATCAATACACTGAACGCTAATAAACTTCAACAACATTATCAAGTGGGCTAGCGCAGTAGCTCGCCCATTCGAATGCTCCCGCGCAGTACTAACTTCTAAACTCAGTACCATCGCACGCGGCGATCGTCACGTCTCGGGCATAATACAAATGGTAATACTTTATCTTTAGGGATATTAAAAGGCCCGTAAAATGAGGTGGTAATTATAGTGCTGAAGGATTTTGTGTCTTAATTTGAAAGTGATAAAGTGTGATTTTAAGTGGAAGGGGATTGTAATGGTGGGTTCATATGGTGATTTGTTTTTTATAACTTTATTGTGATTTATTTTCATAATTTTGTTTCAATGTTCTTAGTTGGGTTTTCGATTAATCTAAGTCACTTCATCCGTAGAATCAAATTATTTAAAAAAAAAACCTTGTTTTTGCTATACTAAATGCTACGCAGTTGTTTTTATGAAATTTTGAAGTGTTTTGTTTTTCTTTTTATTACTGGCCAACTCGGGAGGAAGATATTTTAGTAATAAATAGTTTCTACTCAGACCAAATAAAAAACCAAGACGCTGACGCTGTCAACAGTGACCTGAGGTCGGTTTCGTAAACATGTGTGTGCACTTAATGTGGTGTAGTTTTATTGTAGTTTGACTGTAAATGGCTGTAAATGTGTGCGTGTGAGCGTGTATGCACAGAGCGGAGGTGTAGTTTTGGCATGCTTCACTATATTTTTTTTCTTTGTTTTTTATTTGGTCTGAGAGTTTCTATGATAGCACATCAATAATTCATTAAATTACTAAACGATATTGAGAACTAGCAAAAGAAACATTTTCAAGAAATTATTTATGAAGATGTTAAGCTGCCACTCATAGCTAACCTTTTTGAATTAAAAATTAAATATTTACTGCCAATCTATCAGAAAAGACTTACTGGTGTGTCTAAGACGTAACCGATCATTTTAATATGCAAAAAGAAACAATGAAAAATGTTAAGAACTTGCTAAATATACTATCTAAATGACAAACTTAAGGGGGATGCGCTAGGATAGCCAGCGAAACCCATTTATTTTTTTAGGATTTTTTTGCCAGTTTTCAGGTCAGTATGGTAATGAAAAAGTTAGTCGTTACCGTAGCAAATATAACAACTCAACAACAACAACTCATAATAGGTACTCATCAATACAACTTTCAAGTTATAACTTGAGAGTTTGGCCTCAAATGTCATGTTTTCATAAAATAGTCATTTTAATCGAGCAATTTGGTCTTAAACTGAGAGGTGTGTATTGTTTCTAATGATATTCTACTTTTTGTGTGGTTTTAGTGACTAACCTGGTAGGTAACAGAGTGTTTAACCCGCCCATGGACCTCTGACTTAGTTTCACATGTTGTAGAAAAATATTTCTCAGTGATGCCGGTTTTCTCACGATGTTTTCCTTCACCGTTTTTGAAGCAAGTGATTAATTTATACAATACACACATGAATCCGAAAAGTCAGAGGTGCGTGCCTTTTTTTTTTTTTTTTGTGTGGGAAATTATCAAATAACTTCTCCCGCTCTGGGTGGAGCGGGAGGGCGTGTCAGACTCTTACTGACTAAAACCCACCCGTGTTCCTTCGGTTGCTCTGTTGCCGGGGGCCGCGATGTCCCTATCGGTTTTCTTCGAACCCCCGGCAGGTATTGGCCCTAGCGGACCCCGTCAATTCTGCTGACATCTCTTTGAGGCGCGCGTGGAACACAACGCGCCGTCGACCCGGGCTTGGTCCTTACCGGACGGCGAGCTACCCATTGCTCACCGTCCGCAAGCCCGCGCCTACGGTGGCCGGAAATCGGCTCGCGATTCCCGCCCCGGGCGCCGCAGGCGTCTCCTCCTGCGGCGGTTAGGGGCGTGAGGGCGCGAAATTTGCCTCTCCCTCACGCGTTCCGCCTCCTCCTTCGCGAGCATTATCGCTTCGCAGAAGGAGGTGACGGCCTGCCATTTCCTCTCGCTCCGTACCATGGCCTGAACCAGGGCCGGACGCGAGAGATCACCGCCGCCGATCGCCTCTACGAGGACACGGCGTTGCTCCGCCCAAGCCGGGCATACTTCGGTATATATAACTGTAGCGATTGAAAAAAAACGTAAGATTTGAATTCTGTCGGCTACCTAGCGGTTTCTTCCGAATCGTGACGTGTGCCCAGATTTGAAGCATTGTAGGTGCAAAGACCTCTAAATCGCTTTTGCACTCCATCCGTTCCTAATCCTATAAAATACGGGTCGAGAAAATTCAAAAGGAAATCTACGATAACAATTTATTCAGATCGTACGCAATGCATAATTATTGTGTGTTTATTATTTATGGTGCATCGGTGAGTATTTTCTTGGATTCGGATTGGATGCAATGCAAAAGAATTTTTGAGTAACAGCAAAAAAAAATAAAAAATTCATTAATTTAAAAAAGTTTTGTGTATTTACATGCCTTTACATTTTTTTATATCATTGGTTGTAAAATTCTAAAAAAAAATTAAAGTATAGTCCAATTAAGCAATTCTTTTTTTTGAAAGTCTTTGATATTAAAATTACCCTGTAAACACTAAATTGACGGTACCTATATCAAATTGTAAGAATATTTTCTTTCACCCGTGGCAGTCGTCTAATTTCTCAATGGAGCAGATTTGTTTTTTTTAAATAAAACAAGGACACTGGTGCCGATTCCCTTTTTCACAAACTAAACGAAATTTAAGTTCAGTGCATCTTCTTCTTTCTATTTCATTAAGAAAAGGACAGAAGATAAATTTTAGTTTAGTCCTGTCAAATTAATCAGCGCCTGTCACTACTCCATACAAGTTTAGACGTGATTAAAAACATGCCTACTAAAATTACGTCAATATACATGAAGCGCTGATTAATTTTACAGGTCTAAACTAAAATTTATATTCTGTCCTTTTCTTAATGAAATAGAAAGAAAAAGATGCACTGAACTTAAATTTAGTTTAGTTTGTGAACAAGGGAATTGGCACCACTACCAACTTCTACATTTTAATATTTTATTTTAACCATCTAAACCCACCTTTACATTCAAGTCTACCGAGAGATAAGAACAACGCAAATACAGTTAATACAATAAAAGGATCATAATCAAACAGTGATTTTCTTCCAGACGGCTTATAAAGACAGTGCAAGTAAGAGGGTAGGCAGAAACAGTGGTGAATCAGTCACAATGGTGTACACAATCAGTCAACAAGTTAATAACAATGTGGAGAAAAGTGCAAAAAAATGTTGTGTGTGGAAGGAGATACTTTTAGCTGTTTTGGGTATGTGGTTTTCTTTTGTTTATTAAAGTGTTTTTATATACCTAGCATAAGGCTACGTTTCCACCAGAGATGTGCGAGGTAGCTGAGCAGTGCGAGGATGTGTAACGAAGCTGTGAAACGATGTGAGCGTTTCCACCAGAGATGTGCTAGGCCGTTGAGCGGTGTGAGTATGCGTAGCGACGCTGTGAAACGGTGCGCAGATGAGCGGTGCGAGGATGTGTAGCGGGCTCTTTTAAAATGCGATTTCTCGCTCGCGGTCACGTCCATCCCTAGCATACATCCCTCGCACATATATATCCCTCGCACACATCTCTCGCACAGATTCCTCGCACCCATCCCTCGCTTGTTTTGTACGTACAAAAACTTCGCACCGCTAAGCCGTTTCCACTAGGCTAGGTAAATGAAGCGATTCTATTGGTTCTTAACAAACACATCTCTCGTTACGCATTCTAGCACATCTCTGGTGGAAACGAAGCCTAATCAGCCTGTAATGTTCTTCTGGAACACAAGTATCCTCTCTGTGTGAGGGATTGGGCCATATAGTCCACCACGCGAGCCCAGTGCGGGTTGACCCACACGGGCCCAGTGCGGTTCGGTTTAGCATACCTAAATGTGACTATTTCGTTAAACTCGCGTTCATATATGGCTGTTTATTTTATTTATAATGACTTCGTTAGTCTTGGTCAGGGGTATTTATCGTGTTACCCAGTAAATTGGATTGTGGAGGTCAGATAGACAGTCTCTTAATGTAAAATACTGGTAAAGAAAGAAAAAAAGAAAAATAATACGTTTAATAAAAACACAAAAATAACAATTTGGGGGAAAATATGCGTCACATCCACGTAAAACGGCCATTGCTCAGCATAATGCTGCGACCGTGTGCGAGACAGAGTTACAGCGCTGGTTTTCAGCGACAGCCGTGTGATGACGTTAACCGGTGCAGCATACAGTGAAATAACAAGTAGGTAAGTGGTAGTAGGGTAGACTGGAAGCTACCCCAACATAGTAGGGAAGACGAGGCAGATGATGACTCTGTTAGTCTCAGTTATCATGGATTTATAGATTTTCGTGCTCCTTCTTCATAGTAATGCACACCTTGAAATTGGCTAGCTTCAATTATCTGACAAACTGACTCTGTCTGCGTCTGCGCCCACTAGTGGCACGGCATCCTTCGGCATCACTACACACAAGCGAAAACAGACGGCAACAAAGCCACGATATCCTTAGGCATACCGCGGCGTCCTCAGGCATTATCATTGAAATTTCGATTTTATTGTCATTTATTAAGTTATATTACTATTCGTCGCATAAAAATTATTTGTCGTGCCGTGCCGTCAGTGGTCGCAGGCTCTAACTGGATTATATTCGCTACTTCATAACTATTGCAAAACCTTCAGTTAGGTTGTTGGTCAGTAACTGTCAGTGCCAATTTTTTTTTTGTAGTTCACTTTTATAATTAACACTTCACTCTCACTCACTAACACACTCACTTCACTTCACTTCACTTTTACACTCGTTCATTTTTTAATATTGTATAACTAAATGGATGATGAATAGCCAGAAAATATACACGTGTGACAACCGTCAACAAATTCTAAATATTTTGTTTCACTTAAACCTACATGGGCACTTATGAAACATTAGAAGCTAGGTGCACGGTTCCAATTGGTCGTTTCCTATGGAGAAGAGCCGGCAAGAAACTACACGGTTACTATTTTAAAAATAATTGGTTTTTACAATGTTTTCAAATTACAGTGTTAATAGGTATGAGAGGGCAGACAGAAATAACCATGAACATGAATTAGCTATGGGCAACGTCAGTGAAGTATTGTTATTCACAACAAAAAATTATCACGGATCAATTGATTTGCGCATTTACCTTTGAAATAATATGACTTGTGAAAAAGTTCATAAGTACAAAATGCATGCTATTTTGTTTTCCGTCCTTGATTAGATAATGTGGGCTTCCGGGGAGGCCCTCACCCTGATAATTTATGAGGATAGACCGTAATTTGACTGTTCTATTTGACATACAAACTATTATTACTAACAGCTGCTATCAGTAACCCACAAGTCTGACACTGGGCTCCCCTTGGGACATAATCATTACCTCATTACGCAGTCATAAAGGTGGAAAGATTGTGTGAGGAATGATATGAAAGAGAAGGGAGTGAATGATAGCGTGACGGTTGACAGGGGAGAGTGGAAAAAGAAAACGTGTGCGCCAACCCCACGTAACATGGGACTAGGGCAGAAAGATGATGATGATGATGATATAGGTCAAATGTCAGTCGCTAAAATATTGATAAATATTGCATTTTGTTTCTAGTAGAGGAGATCAAGAGATGTTATCTATAATTTGTTACCCCGCATGTGTTTATCTATACACTATTTTCTTTGTAACTACTTACTAAAGGAATTTTATTGTGGTTTTTACAATTAGAAAGATTAATTCATAAAAAAAAAACCGGCCAAGTGCGTGTCGGACTACGCACAATGAAGGGTTCCGTAGTTGAGATGAATTTATTTATCCCAAGAACAAACTTAACATTGTAGTTGAAAAACATGTTCTCCCATACATTCCAAATGCAAATCGTCGCTCGGCATCCAATACCGCGAATGTGACACTTTTACGTTTTTTTTTAATTGCAGGATCACTTATTTGAACGTATTGAATGAAATAAAACAAAAATCTGATTTTCGTAAAAAAATCACATTCGCGGTATTAATATAATAATAATCTAAATCTAATTTAACCTTTAAACGAACAATTCTTGTATATATGTATATTTAATCTAAATCTCGGAAACGGCTCCAAAATTTTTATTAAATTCAGTATGCAGGGGGTTTCGGGAGCGATAAATCGATCTAGCTAGGTTAGGTTTCATTTTTAGAAAACGTTGTTAAAAAAAATGGTCATCCATATATTTTTCTTTATTCAAGTAACAAGGACTCATTGTGTTAGTAAACTTATGAACTATATTAACTTATTTTACCAGGTCACTTAGAAAGTTTTGCGACTAACAGTTTTTGTCTATAGTATACTGGCTGGTTTTGTCATGTCAATTAAAACTAAGACTATTTATTACAAAAAAACATAACATTCCAAATTCGAAATTCCCTCCACATTTTTTTACGAGCAAAATCAAAATACTCTCGTCGTCGTCGTCGACGTCTTACTGAAAACTGGATTTACAACGAGAACATTTTCGCGCGATGATTTTGTACGATTTCAAATGTCGACCAAAACCAGAAGAATAGTTTGAAAGACTTCGAATGGTGTTCATAGAAAAAAGCCTTTCTAAAGCGCTGCTTTCCGCTGGTTCAACGAATTTATGGGTGGTCTCGTAATTTTGGCGGACAAAGAAAGAAGTGGCCGCCCTATGACGGTTGTTACATAACAAAACGTGCTGGCTGTGAAAAATTTAATTCAAGAGAATAGGCGAATTACATATGAAGAGGTTCAGCATATACTGCCGATTGGATCGGGAAGTGTGCATGAAATTCTACACAGGCATCTTCGGTTATGGAAGATAGTTTCACGCTGGTACCGTAAAATCTAACACAGGCTCAGAAGGAGGTTTGGGTAAAATGGTGAGCACTTCTGGCTCGCTTCACTTTGGTAGGCGTTGGTTTATTTTGAAACAGCCACACGGTCGACTGACGCTTCATTTCTGGATCATATTGATAAATTCAAGATTTATCAGCCGTAATGAATCTTGAATTTATCAATATGATCCAGAAATGAAGCGTCAGTCGACCATGTAAAATTTTGATCGCAAGGTTTTTTTTTGCCGGTTTATCTGGTGTCAGTACCCTGACGAGATCAAAGGAGTATCAATGCTGAATGGTATGTTACCAAATGTTTGCCAGAAGTTTTTACTACTGCAAGCAGCAAGCGACCGAACACTGGCCTCCGTGGACTACTGCTTCACCACGACAACGCGCTGGCTCACTCGGCACTCAAAACAAGGGACTTTCTGGACAGCACACCGGTCAAATTTATAGGTCATCCTCCTTACAGTCCCGATTTGGCTCCGTGCGACTTTTTCTTGTTCCCCAAAATAAAAAATAAACTCAAAGGAAAACAGTTTTCATCACCTGAAGATGCACTGGGTGCATTTAAGAAGGAGATTGGAGAGGTGTCTGATGCGGACTGGACACTATATACATAGTTTTATACGTCTAAACAAATTTTGCCAATGCCAATGGAGAGTTTTTTCAAAAGATATAATAAAAAAAATTATAACCAGTAGTATATTTTTTTCTAGTATCACAAAACTTTCTGAGTGCCCCACGTAATCTAGTTTAAGTTTATTTCACCCCATGGGAGATGGCACAGCAGTGATTGATGTACATGCAATCCAGCCTGCTAGCAATCTTTTTTAGGACATTGTTGGAGCTGGCCCGTACTTTGCGCACCAGGGATGCACACCTCATTCGCATCGTTGCGTAAAAGAAATTAATATGTGCGTCCGCGAACATTCCCGATGCTATGTGATAGTATGCTCAAGACACAACACTGCACTTTCTGTTGACAAACCACGCCGAAACCCGAATTGGTTTTCATGAACATTTACAGTTTTATTTATTTGTGTATTAAGCAGAATGTCAAACACTTTTGATATTTTGATATTATAGTATCTAGAGAGATGGGCCTATTGGCTGCCGAGCGACAAAATGTAAGTTTGTACGCACAATATTGAGAGATTTACCATGTTATTTTAAGACCATGGACTTCTTATAGGTTTTCCTGTAATCTATGAGTAAAGAGCCACACTCTGTATTTTTTTTCAAAATTTTTGGTCCAGTTGTTTCGGAGATAAGGGGGGGGGAATGGTCAATTTTCATTGAATTTATTAAATATCTTTAAAAGTATTTATTTTAAAATTATAAAAAAAATATATTTAAAATCCTCGCAACAAGCCCTTTCATTTGATATGTCACACGGTACTGTTAGCAAAACTTTTTTTTTAAATTTTCTTGTTTGCGCCCCAAAAGTGACCCCTATATTCAAAATTAATTTATTTACGTTACTTATTCGTGTTTGGGTCACAGAAATACATATGTGTACCAAATTTTAACTTAATCGGTCCATTAGATTCGGAGTAAATTGGCTGTGACAGACGGACAGACAGACAGACAGACAGACAGACAGACAGACCGACAGACAGACAGACAGACACACGAGTGATCCTATAAGGGTTCCGTTTTTTCCTTTTGAGGTACGGAACCCTAAAAACGTAATTGTTGATATTTTGAGTCATACCACCCCACTGGTTTCCACCAAAACCCCCCCCCGGCTGTCATTCGGGGATCTTTTTTGACAGTCGTTACGGGTCGTCAGAAGCCCGAAAGTCTGACATCCAGTCTTGCCGAAGGGGTGTCGTATTACCCAGTAACAGGGTTGTGGAGGTCAGATAGGCAGTCGGTCCTTGTAAAATACTTGGTTTTTAGCTGCATCCGGTTAGACTGGAAGCCGACCCCAAAAATTGGAAAAAGGCTAAGCAAATGATGATGACGATGATGATCAATACCAGCACCTAAGTGAAACCGGGACGGATCGCTAGTCGTGAACAAACTTCCTTAGAAACATAGGTATTTTATTTTTAAAAACCTGGCCATGTGCGTATCGGACCACGCACAATGTTGAGTTCCGTAGTTGGAATGAATTTATCACAAAAACAAACTTAACATTGTAGTTAAAAAACATGTACATCGATATACGTCACGGTCAATTCTCTAACTGCAAATGTAAGCTTGTAATCGCAAAAAAAAAAATGTGTTGTAACTACAAATTAACAATTTTCGGACTTTTTCCTTTACTTGTGCTGTGAAACCTTGCTTCCAGCCAAATTTAATGATTCTAGGTCACCGAAAAGTACCCTGTAGGTTTTGATTTTTGCGAATATCAAAATATGTCACATAAATGGCCGTATTTTTTTATTACGTTGATTTAGAAGCGTGATTAATTTAGAGCTCCAAGGGAACATAGTTCTACGTGTTTGATATTAATTTCAACTTGATACCTCCACGCGTTACTGAGAAAAAGGGTCTTGACAGACTGACGGACGGACAACGAAGTGGTCCTATAAGGGTTCCGTTTTTTTCTTTTGAGGTACGAAACCCTAGAAACAGTAGGTACCTTCCTATATCCCCGTCTTATCTCGAGTAGGTAAACTTAGTAGTAACAGTAAACAAAGACAACGTGTTTCGGTATTTCACGGAATATTCGTGTATTTGTAGTCAAAGAGCTGTGCTGACGCTAAGCTTCTTATCAGCGTAGAATAATGTCCTTTGTAGACAAGGAACGTAGAGACTCTTAATAAAACACTCTCATTTGAGCCGTGTTGAATGTCGTTTTATGAGTGTTTGGGTGTTAATTTTTGCTGGCGTATTTAAGGTGGTGTGACAATCTAGTAATCTAGGACCAACATGGCCTGAAATCGCACAAAGCAGAGAAATTTGGAAGAAAAAGGGGAGGCCTTTGCCCAGCAGTGGGACACAATATAATAGGATAAAAAAAAATAATCTAACCTTTTATGTAATTCCAATTTTGCTTTCTAAAAAATATTATTGAACACTCCAATATAATTAATTAGTGAACTTGTTTTTATGAATCTATTAATTTATATTTTGGGGTCCTAAGAATGGTTTCGGCTCCGCTCACCCCTTGATTCTTGCCCCTAATTGCCATACTAAGGAGTCAAGTAACTGCGACCAACTTGGATGTGGCGCTCGCCGGCCGCTGCCATGACTCCGCTCGCTTTGCTCGCTCGGCTCGCACGCTTTTGGCCACCGTTTTAACCTAACCCGTTTGATCGGGGTATTCTAGCTTAGTTACACTGTGAGAAAATGTAAGAAATATAAAAAGACGCTCCATTATTTAAAAAAGTGTGCATCATTAGAAGCCTCTAAAAACTTGGTTTTTAGAGGTTCAGTAAAATATTTCTCTTAACTTCTTCTCTTTGTTTAGTTAGGGAGACTACACTGCGCCAATTACTTGAATCGAAAACTATAATACCTACGTTGCTAAATAATTATACAAGTTGTAATAGAAATAATAGAAAACTTCTTAAGGCCCCTGTACGGTTTCTTTACGGTACGACGTATAAACCACGCCGTAGAAAAAACGTGTCTGTCTACAAGCTTCCATAGTGATCCATATAACACGACCGTGCCTACACACGGAGGATAAACCCCGCCGTAGAAAGAACGTATGTGTCAACAAGTTTCCATCCATACAACACTGATCTATTTGCATTGTCTCAAACAAATAATTAAATGTGTTTCTGAAAACCGGAACCTTGTTTCTAGGTTTTTATTTTTGGCTTCTTAATGTCATTAACATAAACCAACGGGTTATGTTCCTAAACTCCATGATGAGAGAGGCTTATAAACACGATGAAGTGTTCTGTTATGACAGATTACTTTTCTATTTTAATATTAATGCTGATATTAGCCTTGTGCTATGAAGTCATAGATGTTTTCAATTGCTGTTGCGGTTCTGCGTAAGATGTATATTTACCCGATGTATTTTATATTGACTGATATATTTTTCAGTGCTTCTAAATATGGCTGGATTCAAAGTTCCCGCAGAAAGGCGCGACGCAACGGTGTGATGTGATTATGGTTGAACAATTTTCATTAAGTTTTCATAGCTTGCACCGCTTGCGGCTAAGTAATAACAACTGCATGGGTTGATCAATCAGGTTAAGCTACGCTTGCCGCGGTTGCACCGTGGATGGGTGAACATATTTACATGCCAAGATCCCCTGCCTCGGAAAGCACGTTAAGCAGTCAGCTGTCATTTGTAGATCTTTGACAGTTGTTACGGGTCGTCAGAAGCCCGAACGTCTGACAACCAGTCAGTCTTATACCAAGGGGTTACCCAGTACTGGGTTGTGGAGGTCAGACCGTCAGATAGGCAGTCACTCCATGTAAAAAAAGATTCGAATATACTGAGAACCTCTTCCTTTTTTTGGAGTTGGTTAAAAATACTGGCAGCATCCGGTTAGACTGGAAGCCAACCCCAACATAGTTGGGAAAAGGCTTGGCAGATGAGATAAGTATATGACGTCATGGCACATTTTTATCTCAATGTATCGTAATCTTTTGATTACGTAAAAAAATTAAAAATACGTGTCCAATATTTTTTATCTACAACCATGCTATAAAACCTCTATAAAAGTTTCTGAAACAGTTAGCTTATTGCCAACATTAAAACAGCCAGTATCATAGTAACCATAATCACCCATATGAGTGTTATAATGTTGTACTAAATTTCATTACGCGACTCGAATTTCGAATTTTTTCGAGAAAATAACTATTATAAACTAACTGATGGACAAAAACGCATCTAGTCCATACCTACTAAAATGTCTACCTATGTCAAGAAAATAATGCTATTGTTCTTGTTCTGGTTTTAAGTTTTGGCCTGCGTTTTCCTTCGAATTCTTTATGGTTGGAATAAACTTAATGAGTCATTTTGACATTACTGCTTTGTAATTGTTTTTATGAGTTGTCAGTAAGTAATCAAAATTAGCGTCATCTAAGGAAATAACACAAGTCATTTGCTCTGAGTATTTTATTGTGATTTTATCCGTGCTCCTAATGGTTAGGATTTGCTAGGCATCAGAGAGCTCACGAAAGGAAAGAAAATTAGTCTAGGCCACTCTGAGATGTCAATCCAATACAATGTAACTCGAGTTACAGTGTTTTGCCTTAATAGTGCTCATTCGATTAAGTATATCGAGGCAGTTACACATATCCCTATTTATATATATATATATTTTTTTTTGTACGTAGGAGATATGAAAACACTGTATTTTAATTATTTATTTATTAAAACTTTATGCACAAGTAAAAAAAATACTGTACAAAGGCGGACTTAATGCCTAAGGCATTTTCTACCAGTCAACCTTAATTATATGAATGGTATAAAATGTTAAAGCCCTTTTCACGAAATAGGTATTTCTAAGATACAGTGTCTTGGAATGACACGGCAGCTGTCACTGGACACGGTGAAGAGGACTATACACCGTGAAATTTGAATCACAGTTTTGCTAGAACAAACGTTGTTCAAACCATAGTCTACTACCATTCTACAGCATCCAATAAAAAAAAAACATAATTGGTTTTTGAAACAACACAAAAAAAAACAATGTTTAAAATATCAAGATTATCGTTACACCCTACAACACAGACACCACGCACGGGACACAGCATTGTTTACAGCAGGGATCCCCAAACTATTTTGGACAAGTGACCCCTTTTCCAAAATGAAGTGTTACCTCAGACCCCCATGGCCAAATTACCTACTTTTAAGATCAACCCCCTTATTCATAATGGTCCGCTAACTTAAAACAGCTGCTACAGAGTATTATTTTTCATTCTGACTTCGTTTATGTCGACCCCAAGGAAACCGGTCGGACCACTTTGGGAATCCCTGGTTTACAGGGAAATGTACCTCCATAAACGAAAAACCAATTTATGTTTTTTTTTTATTGGATACTGTAGAATGGTAGTAGACCATGGTCTGAATAACGTTTGTTCTAGCAAAACTGTGATTCAAATTTCACGGTGTATGTATATATAAATACTAACTTTAGCCGATGGATTTGCCTGCATGGAGGTCGAAAATTATGCTTCGGGAACCTACTACCAGGATAAAAAAAAATATCCTACGTCCTAACCCAGGTCATAAGTATATCCATGTGCCCACAAACATCCGTCCAGCCGTTACGGCGTAAAAAAGTCATCATCTGCTTGGCCTTTTCCCAACTATGTTGGGGTCGGCTTCTAGTCATGGAGCGACTGCCTATCTGACCTCCACAACCTAGTTACTAGGTAACACGATACCCCTTGTTAAGACTGGTTCTCAGACTTTCGGGCTTCTAACTACCCGTAACGACTGTCCAAGATCTACAAATGACAGTCGAGACCAACGGCTTAACGTGCTTTCCGAGGCACGGAGGAGTCTCGGTATGTAAAGATGGTCAACCATCCACAGACCAACCCCGGCAAGCGTAGCTTAACGGGCTCCTCTACGGCGTAAAAAAGTAACAGATAGATATTTAATTTCGTATTAAGCTATTGCATAGCTTTTATCGCGGGCTTTGAGCGCGGCGACCAATGAGGTTATACAATACGCGGCGACCGAATCAAGAAATTCCGTAACGAAAAAAACCTAACACGGCACTCCGCCTACCATGTAATGACGGATGATGACATAAAACAAAAATTACGTTCCCATGACAACATCACATTGTCATGGGAACGTAATTTATTATGTCGTTCTAAGTCATCATCCGTCATCACCCCAAGTGTAGCGTTGACAAATAGGAAGTATGGATGTTACAAATGCTATGCAATAGCTTTACCGCGGCAGTCCCCAAGTGCCACACGTTTTTTTTTATTTTTTTTATTACTGTCGTCTGTATTTCCTGTGCGTGTCCCAAATAAAATATTTTTCTTTCTTTCTTATCGAATTTTTACACCAAAACCAACCATTTACAATGCAAATTTGGAAAAGAATGGGATCAAATTCGCATTTGCCTATTTCAATATCATTAACTCACAGATTCTTTCAGGAGTCTGTCTGTTGGTCTGAAAGTTTTCCACTAATATCGGACATTATCATAATTTTGTAATATTCTTAGAGATTCAACGAACTTCAAAATATTTTCATTACCCTACGACCCATGCTGAAAATCTTCAGTAACCAACATATGCGACTAATGAATTGAAAAGGTTAAAGATTCCAAAATATTTTTCTTTTGACGCGTTTATAGGTAACAATTTAAGAAATAAATAAATTAAAATAGCCCTTAAATAAACCTTAAATAATAATTAATTAAACCTCCTTAATCCCTTAATTTCCCTAAATATACCTTATTGGTAATGTTCTTCAGAAAGGTCAGGTGCGTAGTACTCGCAACCGGCGTGCGTGTATGACCAGATGTATGAACGTAAACGAGGCAAAAGGAGTATGTAAGGATCGTAGCAGGTGGCGTTCTGTAGTTTCTGCTAACCCCCATGGGAAGAAGGCGTGAATTTATGTATGTATGTGTGTGTGTAAAATATCTACCTAATAAAATTTTCGATTTCCTAATTGGCCACCCCTAATCAAACGCAACCTCTCTAATCTGCGTTCGCAATTTATTTGCCAAACATGTAAACAAACACGAGTTTTAGGAAAAATAACTGTAATACCTATACATAAGGTCAAGTTTGCGCTACAACTTCATATTTTTTTATGTCTTTTTCACCAGTACTAGTCAGTCTATTATAAACTTTATTTACTTAAACATAAAGTTGATGTTTGTTTAAGTGGAAATAACATCAAATTGGAAACAAGGATTTGAACAGACTGTGTAATTGAATATATTCCACATAATGTCCTATTTGTTTTCACACAAGCTTTTCCACAGGTCCTAATGAAGGGTAAAATATTTTGTATACAACTTGTCATGTCGTTATTCAGTTGTTTATTTACACTGTGGAGCAATAGATGTATAATGAAACAAATGAAACGCGCAATGTATGAGTGTGACAAAAAGTAATTTTGTGATTGGGTGTTCGAATTGTTCTTTTAAATATTTAATCCATATTATATACATAGCATCACGCCTGTATTCCCCGGAGGGTTAGGCAGAGGTTATAGTACACCCACATTTTGCCAGTTATGTTTAAGTCCCATGTAATAGGGGGCGAGTCTATTGTCATCAACCGGGCACAAATCCAGACTCCGAGCTGATACTGAGAAACCCAATAACACTTAACCCGACTCGGGAATCGAACCCAAGACCTCATGGTCAGTAGAAGAGAAAAAAAAAAATCTGTAGTAGAGAAAAAAAAAAACATGTGGCACTCGGGGACTGCCGCGGTAAAGCATAGCATTTGTAACCTCCATACTTCCTATTTGTCAACGCTACACTTGGGATGATGACGGATGATGACATAAAATTAAAATTACGTTAAGTTATTTTTCACTTTGTAGTTTGGAAATCGGTTGTATTTTTTGTAAAAAAAGTTTTTTTTTTACTTTTTTGTTATCAAATCTTAAATCAACTTAATACTCACAGTGTATTTACTGTCAGCTAATTCTCTACGCCTGTCTGACGCTAAAAAGATAATTGTCTAGATAATTTGTATGATTCATAAATACATATTTAAACAATAATTATTATCGTCATGAAATCTAAGCATCTGAATCACTTTGTTTCTCTAAAGATTTCATTATTAGTGTGCGGGAAGGCACGTATTTTCATATTTTTTATTATTCATTTATTTTCTTGAGCGTATTGCAAACTTCATGATCACAACATAAGTGTCTCATCATCATTTGCAAAACCGTTTTCCAACTATGTCTGGGTCGGCTTCCAGTCTAACCGAATGCAGCTGAATACCAGTATTTTATATGAAGTGATTCCATATCTGACCTCCACAACCTAGTTGCTGTAAGACTGGTTATCAGACTTTCGGGCTTCTGACGACCCGTAACAACTGTCACAGTGCCCTGGCTTTATGTTTCCGAGGCACGGAGGGGTCTTGGTATGTAAAGATGGCCACCTATCCACGGACTAACCGCGGCTATGCGTAGCTTAACCTGATCGATCGAAAGAAAGACGTTTCTACCCAGCCTTTTGACGTTTTATTCCTAAAGGCGTATGTACGCACGAACGAACACGACATGGTGAATCGAACACGGAACATTTGGTTCGTACGTGTGGACGTAAATTAGCAAAGCGAAAATAAACAACATACGAACACAGTTTGACTTGTGTTCACGCTCAATCGCCCCCCTCTCTTTAGTAACCATGGATTCGCCGTTGGAAGTGGTCGACAGTGAAGGCTCGTGCAGACCAGCGCGACACGTGACGCGACACAAAGGCACCGCTCGTCGCGCGATGAGCGGTGCCTTTGTGTCGCGTCGCGTGTCGCGCCTTTTTGAAAGAGCCTTGAAATTGCATACAATATTTCATTAAATTTCTCTGAACGCCGTCCACACAGAACAACGAAATTAGATCGCCACGATTGTTTTTGACGAACACAGTGTTTGATGTTCATTAGCGGTACGCACATGCGAACAAAGTGTTCGATGTTCATGTTCACCATAAGCCGTGTACACGCACGTACGAACAAATTTGTTGCGTTGCATGATACGCAACAACTTGGTTCGCACGTGCGTACCACTAACGAACATCGAATACTCTGTTCGTCAAACATGTTTGCGGCGATCCTTTTAGTATGTTCTGTATGGACGGTGTTCGAAGAGCTTTAATAAATGTTACGAAACAAAACTGTTCGTATAGATATTGGCGGGGTGCGGGCGGGGCGGCAGAGGTAGCTAATCCTACCCGTACCTCAGTTCTCGACCAGCAGCCGTCAAGTTTATTCGCGTGCTATGAGTATTATCACTCACATCAATCGACCACTTCCAACGGCGCCGTCATGGCTATCAAGATAGAGTTCACGACTGTTGTGCGCGAACTCGACTCGAAATATGTTCGCATTCGTGTTCGAATATGCCGTCCATACGTACGAACCAAATGTTCAGATTTGATGTTTGTGTTCGCTATGTTCGTGTTCGTACGTGCGTACACGGCTATATTCTTGTTCATTTGTGCGTATTCTGTAAAGTTCACTTTGAACTACACTCAAGGACCGCACATAATTCGAAAGCGAACTCATTTGTTTAAAAAATAAAATTATCGTTTAAAAGTATAGCGGATTTACATGAGACAATGTTCAAATTTCGAACCGATGCTTAATCTGAAATGAACTGTAAGTACCACCCCTAGAAAGATTTTGTCGAACTGCAAAATGGTACGATTAGGTGATATTGGACAGCAGAAACTAACTCGATTAGAAAGTACTATCGGCTATCACTTAATTGCTCTTGGGAGTAGTTAACGAGTTTATTGCTTGTAGAAGTCAACTGCCTCGTTGGTCTAGTGGACGCAAGGGCTTCGATTCCCGGGTTGGACTAAGGTTATTGGGTTTCCAATAAAGTAAAAGTTCGTTACATTTTTAAATTACACGACAGTTATGAGTTTTGTTTTGTAAACAAATAATGCTCGAATTTCGAAGCATGTTTGAGAAAACTTCCGTTTTTTACACGTCTCTGTAATGTTTGTAAAAGTAATACTATTTTGTTGCGATTGCTTTGATGTAACTCCTTATTAAAAAAGGATTTTACTACCGCTGTATATTTTTACTAGTTGCTATTCAGATTGAAAATGGACGTATTTGCAAATCGCCAACCCTAGTCCCAATTTTGTAGAAACGATTGGTCAGAATTGGGTCTCAACCGTCTCGCCGGGACAATGATCAAGGTCGTAGACCAGAATATTCAAGTACGGTCCAGATTTAATGGGTGCAAACTAAGTTCGGATTATTCAGTAGAGAAAAATGTGAAAGCTTTCCTAATTAGGTCTCGATTGTAACAAGTAAGTCCTAATTACACGTTATTCCCTCGACTGAAGAAAATCTTGAGAAGTTTTTTTCGTTCTAAGACGTGTAAAATAAGATTAATTATCCTCTAATTGTGAGATTGTTCATGGGTACAGGCTCACTTCAAAATCAAAAGTCGTTTATTAAAATTAGGCTGAGAATCAGCACATTTCGGACGTCAAAATTATATAAGACAGTCCCCCAAAAACGCCCACCCTTCGCCACTTGCTAGTGCTTTAGCTGGGAAGAAGAAGTGGCGCAACAAACTCTCCAGCAAGTTTAGAATCTCCAATCGATATGACGAATCAGCATCAATTGACCACCATGTTGTCATTTTGCAAATTATTGTCCAATTGTAGACGCAATTAGACATCACTCCAGTTTTCGAGCGTTCACTTGAGTAATTAAAAATAGAAGGTCATGTTTACATGAGACATTAGAATGTAAACAACTGAGATTTATGTCTTTAAAAATGAGTGCCCACCTACTATAACCCAATCGCTTTAGCAATTAGGGTCATTGAACCACTTACATTTTCTAGAATTCTTTATTTGAAAAACTAAAATTAAGTCCGTTACCGTCTTGAGTCTATAATATCTATCGTGATCTTTAAAATGTTCAAATAACGAAAAACCATACATGGTTTATTGTTTGGGTTCCTCCGAAGAGATGTTAGGGAAAGGGCAATGACCGATATTGCCACGCTAAAGTGACTCGGGTACATACAACTTAATTTTTTGTTTATATAATATATTCTTTATTTCGGACTACACATACAAGTACACACAATCCATATAGTGTTAGTAACAATGAATTAAAAACTATGTTAGTAAACTTTTACAAACTAAAACTGACGTGGCACACATTGGCACGTGCCTCCGTACTCGTACGTAGTGTCTTATAAAGGGACTGTCAACATTGTCTAATAATGTTTTTAGGATGCTGTTGGAGCTTCCGCGCAACCTACCCATTATTGACGTTGTTCTCTTCCTCATAATACCATAAAAATCGTAAACACGGGCTTCCGCGAACATCTGCGAAGCGCTGCAGAAGCGCGGAAGCCCCATCAACATCCTTAATCCATTATTGTACTGTACGCGCAGGACGTTGTAGGCTCTCTGAGTATATTTCACCCACAAGCTGCACGTGTAGAAGGTTTGGCAGTATGCCTTGAAAAGCGAGACTTACATCCTTACTACAACGCGCAAACCTGCGGGCTACCATATTGCATCAAACCGCCAACGCCCTCCGCTCCCTCTCTATATCAGCATCGTCAGATAAGTCCTCCGTGACTACATGCCCTAGGTATTTAAACTGTGTGACTCTCTGTAGTGGCTTTCCGCTTAAAGTCACTGGAGGAACATTATCCAACAAGCTAGACTTCGATTTAAAAATTAGAAGCTCACTTTTCTTGGCATTATATGTGAACCTAAACCTGAAAAGGGGTCATTGTACTCATCATTATGAACAACTTTTACTAAGAGATGACAATTCTGTTCAAATCCGACAAAAATATGTCTGGAACAAGTGTTCGTTTTTCACCATTTTGGATTCAGGGTAAACAAAATATACACGATTGTATTATACCAGAATACCCGCGAAATTTCGCATAACTTTTTAATTAGTCGAGATTTTTTATTGACATTATTATTTATGGCACCTCTTTAGGTTTTTAGCTATCTAAATATCAAAAAATATTTGGCTTAGGTCTTAAAGGAGAGGCGTGAAAATTTATTCGCTGTTACAATGTATAATAGATTTATTACTGGATTTACTTCTGTAGCAAAAGCTTGATTTTGAGCGAGGAAAATTCTATATTAAATCCTATCTAGGTTATTAAACGAGCAAAATTTGTATATAAATATATGTTTGTAATCACATTCTCGAAAACGGCTCTAACGATTTCGATGAAAGTTGTAATATAGGCGAAAAATCGATCTAGCTAGGTCTCATATCTGGGAAAATTCGTTTTATCTATTGTCACAGCCTCGGGAATGGGATACAACGTTGGTAAACCTGGATGATAATGTTTATTTCTATTTTCACCCGAGCAGAGCGTTCTTACGCTAATATGAGTAGGCATTAAACATTATTTTAATTTTCAACTAGCTTCTACCCGGGATTACGCTTGTTTTTAATATAAAATATGACACTCAGCAATATTGTAGCTTCACATTAGTAAAACAATTTTTGGTACCTATCGGTTCAATAGTTCCGAAAATTACAGATGAATACAAATGGTTTACTCCTCATTTTAGATATAAATCGCGGCGGGCTCGACTTGTCGGGCCAATTCAGTGAGCGTAACGTAGTCAGAAGAAATAAGAGTTACGCGATAGAGGCAACTTCTAGGTGAATATAACTGTAGGTAATTAACACTGTGCGAACTGAATTGCACTTTATTATTTCGGAGCAAGAGTTGCTTTTTATTTAAATGATTTTGCGGAGTATACCGTTGGTATTCATCTGTGCCTCTACATACAAACTCATAAATAGCTCTTCATAATAATATTATTATAGTTGAGATTTAGCATTTGAGTACATTCAATCAATCTGCCTATCCTTTTCCCAACTATGTTGGGGTCGGCTTCCAGTCTAACCGGATACAGCTGAATACCAGTATTTTACATGGAGCGACTGCCTATCTGACCTCCAAAACCAGTAACTAGGTGATACGATACCCCTTGGTAAGACTGGTTGTCAGACTATCAGGCTTTTGCCCCGTAACGACTATCAAAGATCCACGAATGACAGCCAGGTCCAACGGCTTAACGTGCTTTCCAAGGCACGGAGGAGTCTCGGTATGTAGAAATGGTCATCCATACACGGACCAACCCCGGCAAGCGTAGCCTAACCGGATGGATCGACTCGTGCGGCTGTTATTATATTACTTAGCCACAATTTTCTATTTAGCATTTAAGTCCATTCAACTGACAAAAAACATCAGTTCAAAGTCAAAGTCAAATAATTTATTTCAATTAGGCACAAAAAGGCACTTTTGAACGTCAAACCAAAAAATAGAATTGATTCTAGTCGCCCCTTCCAAAAGGTAGTTTTCGTATGGAGAAGAATGGGCAAGAAACTCCACCGTTACTCTTTTAAAATGTTTTACAATATTTTGTATACATTAATTATATAATTATATGTGAAGACGATGCACCTGGAATAAGATTACTATACCACAATAGATAAAAATAATTAAATATGAAGCAATGACAGAAAAAAATACTATGTAATGGATACATGGTGTTCACATGTTTACAAGCATTGTAAAAGTAGTACCTATACGATATTCCAAAAAAAATTATAAGTAATATTAATAAGCCAGTGTGTGAGTTCAAGTAATCACAGAATGTAAAATAAATGTTATAATAATTAATTACACAATTAAATTAGAAAAAAGTTTGATTTTGTCTAGACTCTAAATTGTCCTATGGAGCTAGACCAGCATGCTTCCAAGCATTCTTATCTAGGATATAATCCTCTAAGTTCAGAGTATAGTTCTTTGTTGCCTTTTGGACGTAATCCAACTTGCACATACTCACCGAAACCTCAGTCCTTTCAGACGGCTAACTGAATACCCGTGTACGTGCAATGTAAACACGGCTTCGGAGTTTGTAGAAACAACCGCGTGTCCTATTTTCGTTTAGAGTCGTTTTATTTGGTCAAGGTCGGGAATGTTCGGGAGTTTGAAGAAATGTTGCAATTTTATCTTACAGTGTATTAACTTACTGGGTACTGTTAGTTTTAGTTTATCTAATTAGTAGGTACTTTTGCCTTTTTTAACCGACTTCCAAAAGGAGGAGGTTTTCCAATTCAACAGTATGTTTTTTTTTTTTTTTGGATGTTTTTTACGCGATTACTCCGCCAATAAAATTATTAATTGATTTTAAAGATTCTTTTTTTTGGTAGGTCATACTTCAGAGGTGGTCCCATATAATTTTTTATAACTTTGCATGGGTATTTTTTGAGTTAGCTTCAATATTACGTATTTTTTCCCACTTAGTATGTGGATGATATGTTAAGTTCCTGTCACTGTTATTTACATAGCAGGTAGTGGTATTCGAATTTGTGTGGGGTAAATACTACAACTAAAAAGTGAAAAATAAAAACAATTTACAAAAAAAATAAAAACAATCGACTTCTAAAAAAAAACACTACATAGTGACACAAGCACAAACAGCTACCTATTAATCAAAGAAACTTTTTACAAAAAAAAAAAAGCAACCTGCTTCCAAAAAAAAACACTACAAAATGAAAAATAATTTTCATTTCGGAAGTCGGTGACTTTGGTTTTGAATTTTCGTTTTTTGCCACCGACTTCCGAAATGAAAGTTATTTTTATTGAAATGGTGATATGTCAAACACATCAAGATTTCTATGCTATATCTACATATGTAAAATATTAATGTAGGTATTGTACATAAAAATCTTCCGGAATAAATGTTCTAAATGATGGCGAAAAACGCATCAAAATCCATTGTGGAGTTTATAAGATCTAAACGATCACACAGGAGACAAAAAAAGACTTACGATTGAATTACACCTTTTTTACCCGACTACGGCGAAGCAAAAAGGAGGGTTATGATTTTGACCGGTATGTATGTATGTATGTATGTATGTATGTATGTATGTATGTATGTATGTATGTATGTATGTTCATCTGTTACCTCATAACTTCTAAACTGCCGATCATAATTTGACAAATGAGGTATCATTGGAAGCGTTTTGATTGTCCGCTGGTTATAGGCTATGTGACGTTACATTAAATGCAATATGGCGCCCTCTAGAGGACATAAAGTAATGAAATAAAAAATAAAAATAATTTAATTGTGCCATGTTGGGTATCAAATGAAAGGGCTTGACAAGCACATTACAAATATGTATATACAGGGTGATTGGAAGATGGGTGCAAAGCTTTAAGGCGAGGATAGTACAGACAATTTAGAACCATTTAAGCCATAGTTGTCTTAGACGAAGTCTTACCAAATATTTTTAACCAAATTTTTTAGTTTTTTTTCGGAAATTCTCAAAATTTTATGTAAACTGCATAATTATGGCCAAATTGAATGATAAATGAATTCATTTTTTATTTACTTAATTAAAGTAATGTGTAAGCAATCAAGCAAAACATGTTTTAGGCTTCTGTGTTATTAGACATTTTTTTTACAGACATTTAAAGCTCAGAAAAAATAAAAAAATTGTACAATACGTCTTTTAGACCTTATTAAAAATTAAAAAATTTGGTAAGACTTCGTCTAAGACAACCATGGCTTAAATGGTTCTAAATTGTCTATACTATCTTCACCTTAAAGCTTTGCACCCATCTTCCAATCACCCTGTATATCATATTGTCCAAGTAAATAAATATGTTTAAATTGTTAAAAACAAGCAAAAGTAAGACTGTGCTACGTACGATGCAGCTGTAAAATTAACACCTATTTTACCATAAATTCCGTGATGGTCCAGTGGTTAAGGCTTCGCCTCTCATGCACGAGGTTGTGGATTCAAATCCGGGCAGGTACCAATGTGACTTTTTCAATTCAAATGTACTTTCTGAGTTTATCTTGGACATTACTAACATCGTTGAAGGAAAAACATCGTGAGGAAACCTGTACCCTAATTGCGGAATACAACACAACCACAATCTGTTTCGATTTGAAACAGATTGCTAATCCATTGCTTCATAAGTTGGAAAAAAAAATCTGCTCAACAACGTAAATAACGCAATGAATGTTGTGAGACTGTCAGAATGAAACAAATTAGGCAAAATTGTTTACGAAAATAAGTTACGCAATTAGAGTAGGTACTGGACTTGTAGTTAATATATATAAGTCTGAAATCGCCAACACGTCTTGAGCGCGCGTGGTGATCAATGCTCGTGCCTTCTCTGTATGAGAAGAGGCCTTTTCCCAGCAGAGGGACAATAATAGGCTGGTATTATTATACAATATAACCCAAAAAATAATTAAGCTGTTCTGCAAATACTTTATCACGAAACTATAACCCCAAAATAATGTAAATAAAAAATAAGTTCAAAACTAAAACCCGACTAAAAGATATGAAACAAGAAAATATTTCAGACAGAAGCCAAGACATAGGTACAAAAATGATCAAGGTAAAGCCGTGGTCGCATGCCATTATAATTTTGTAGGTGTACAAGCATGCGACCACGGCTTTACCTTGATCATTTTTGTACCTATGTCTTGGCTTCTGTCTGAAATATTTTCTTGTTTCATATCTTTTAGTCGGGTTTTAGTTTTTGAACTTATTTTTTATTGAATACATTTTTTTAAGGATTGTGCTTTTAATTTAAATTCTTTCCAAGGCCTTAAACAAAGTCCCTTACTTTATAAATAAAACATGCTAATGCATTACTGAAATTGAACCGAAATAATAAATTTAACGACACCAATTGAAAGCCCTCAGGTCGTAAATATTTAAAACTGGCTTGACTAAAGGCCTTACGAAAAGTTTTAGATTGGTAATTTGAATAATACAATCGTAACTTAAATGTAGACTACATAAATGTATAACAAAATTATGATTAAGACTATTAAAATAATACTAATAAAGACCATCCATCCATCCATAGATAAATATCACCCGTCTCTCCGCTAACCCCTGGCTGGAGGTTTTAAGTGTAGTAGCTTAAGGCACCCACAGGAAAGCCCGGTTACGTAGTCATGATCTCAGAGGACAACTACGAGATGCCCTACCTAAAAAAAACTCTCCACTAATCCATTGCTTACTCTAGGATACATATCTGATACGGCTCGCAAAACCTTCCATATCCTAAGGGCACGTCTTCCCTACCATTACCGCGCCCCCCGGTCTACTCCTTGATATGCAATGGCCTCTGTAGCACCATGAAGCATGAGGCTCCATGGGCTAATGCAAATCTTGGGGTTCATTCGATTGATCGAGTCTGGTTAAACCACGCTGGGGACGGTGCATTTCATTCATTCAATAATATTATATGATTTCAAGACTAGTTGCAAAATGTAGGTCTGTATCACTCAAATAAACTAGATTGCTATCTCACGTCACTCTCAACAAAAAACACAGACAATTCATTCGTGATGTGAAACGATAAACATCTGAAAACGGCCAACAGCACAACAACACAGATTGATACAAACATAAAACATACGACATCTAAGCTATTATGACACCCTGAAAGAAATAAATCAACATAATTTTACCCATCTTTACTAACACGTCATCTGTCCAGCCTTTTCCCAACTATAAATGTTTATGACGGCTTCCACTCTCACCAGATGCAGCTGAGCACTGGTATTTTACAAGGAGCGACTGCCTATCTGACCTCAACCCAGTTACTGGCACGATACCTCTTGGTAAGACCGGGTGTCAGACTTTGGGCCTTGTGACTAAAACGACTTAATGTACTTTCAGTGGCACGTTGGAGTCTCGGTATGAATTTAGTGGATTGCAAGCGTTGCTTAACCTTAAGCGATCGACTCTTGCGGATGTTACTTAGCCACAAGCACCCACTCTTTCAGATACCCCCTAGAAACAAAACATTTTCTAACCAACTCCTTCTCTCTTCCAGTAAACCTGCCCTTCTTCACACACGGCATTGAGACCACAAATCTGACGTCATCAGCTCACTCCGGCCATTTCATCAGCCACAATGGCACACAATGGACCACTACAGCCATGGTGGCCAGCGCTGGGGTAGCAGGACCGGTACTCTGTTATATCGTGGACACGTACGGCAGGATGAGCGGGGTGTTCTTAGTCAGTATGATACAGGGGGTGAGTGAACTTCAGATTCTTATTTTTCAAGGGAAGTTCCTTATCTAGCATTCTCGTTGCGTTAAAAAAAATCTTGTGCGTAATACCTGGGCTTATTCTCTACGGAGTTCCAATAGAATTTTGCCCAGGTTAGCGCTACGCTAGACTAGCTTAGTTTCAAACCACGTTACCACCGACGTGTGGTCGACGGTACTGGTATGATGCTTGATGTATGCTCTGCAAATTGATTATACCACAGACGTGTGGTCTACAGTACTTGTATGATGCTTAATGTATGTTTTGCAAACTGATTATACCACAGACGTGTGGTCGACAATATTTGTGTGATAATTGATGTATTTTTTGAAAACTGATTATACTATAGACGTGTGGTCAACAATACTTGTGTGATAATTGATGTATTTTTTGCAAACTGATTATACCATAGACGTGTGGTCAACAATACTTGTGTGATAATTGATGTATTTTTTGCAAACTAATTATACCACAGACATGTGGTCGATAGTACTTGTATGATACTTGATGTATGCTTTGCAAACTGATTATACCATAGACATGTGGTCGATAGTACTTGTATGATACTTGATGTATGCTTTGCAAACTGATTATACCATAGACGTGTGGTCAACAATACTTGTGTGATAATTGATGTATTTTTTGCAAACTGATTATACCACAGACGTGTGGTCGACAATACTTGTGTGATAATTGATGTATTTTTTGCAAATTGATTATACCACAGACGTGTGGTCGACAATACTTGTGTGATACTATTGATGTATGCTTTGCAAACTGATTATCGAACACAGTATGCACGGCTGCATTCAATCATCTCGTCATAATCCACTTAAATTTCTATCAACGTAGTTATTAGTAATGCAATCCATTATGGTCGGCTTCCTATAATTGTTATTAAAGTAGATTGGTACCTTAATTGCTTTTAATTAATGACTGATAGATTATATTCCGGAAATGTTTACTCTACCGACGAAAATACGACAGCACGTAATTACAAATACCAACCAAAAGAATGAATAAATGTAATAAATATAATTTATTTTAAATTAAATTGAATGCACTTGTTCTGAAATAAATAATGTTTTATTTACATAGATAGATAGGTACTAAATTATTTTAATATAAGGATTTCAAAATAAACAAATATTTGAGTGTCAAACAACATAAAATTGGTAATTTTTATTATGAGTGAAAAAGTACCTACGTTAATTGGCACAATAATACAATAATCACAGTCTTAAGAAATAGAAAAACGTCCACTGATGGACATGGGCCTCCTCCAAGCGTCGCCTCTACGAAAGGTAAAATAAATCTGCGTTCACACCAAAATATTCACAAAGGACACAGAGTGACAGACTCGCTAGGGACCAAAGGCCGCTCATGAAATGGCGATCATTAAATTAACAAATTCAATTAGCATTTAATAGGTAGTTAATTTTGTGGAGCTATTAATGGCAATGTTAATTGCCGACTTTATTTTGGGCGCAACTCTGCCTTTGTTATAATTATTTTATTTATATAAACAAAAATAAGGTAGCCAGTTCCTCTGTGGTTGAGGATTCTGGGTGATGCTCGCTTCCACTCGCCTGATTATCACTTACCATCAAGTGAGATGAAGACCAAGAGCTACCCGGGGTGGTAAAAAAAAAAAACAAAAGATCGAAAGTAATTATTAAAAAATAAACTAATTTTTTTTTAAATTCGTCATATGTCGAAAACTAGATGGCCTAATAGTTCTTGAGATATCCAGCTGTGACAGACAGACGGAAAGACAGACTGAGTCGCACCATAAATGTTCCTTATTATAATTTTGGTACGGAACCCTAACAATACTAAGAAGATACTTCCAAATTTTTTTTTTATAATGAAGTTGTACAAGATTTATTAATGGTGAATAAAACATAAAATTTTGAAATAATTGCTTAACAAATAGGGTAACCCACAAAAACGATTTATTTTAGAAAATAATGATGCTACTTCATTGGAAATTAGTTGCATCTAAATTGAAACATGAATACTTTGGCGAACTTCGTAGTAATAAATAATATTAGTTTGATTTAACCCGGAGGGTTATTATAAAACAAGCAGATCTAAAAATATTTATTAACTAGCTACGCCCGCATAAGTCTCGATTCCTTAAGAATATCGGAATAAAAAGAATCCAGGTTATAAACTATCTGTGTACCAAATTTCATCCAAATCCGTTCGGTCGTTTTTGCGTGAAAGAGTAACAAACATCCATCTATCCTCACAATCTTTCATATTTATAATATTATATTATGCTAGGATATCTTTTTATATTTATTAATTCTATTATTATGGTTGTCTATATTATAGACAACCAGACAAAAACATTTGTTCTAATTGATATTTGGTTAAGCCCTTAGGTTAGAGGAATCATTTCTGAAATTGTTTTTTTTTTTTCTAAACTTCTTTTTTTTTCCAGATATCCCTAGTCCCCCACTTCTTGCTCAACAAAAAGAACATTTACACCGTTGAAATTATACTCCACGTACTGGCCGGAATATCTTCAGGAGGGCTATTCACAATTCTACCAATCTACATAAGAGAAATCACCACACTACGAGGGTTCTCTGTCCCCCTTCTAATGGTGATGACAACTGCTGGGTACATGACAAAAATGATAGCTTTGGAAGTGCGGCTGTATTTGATGTTGGCATTGGTGATGGTCCAGTTTCTGTCCATTATGGTGATGGTGGAAAGCCCGAGCTATTTGGTGATGGTGAAAAAATATGAGGTGAGTTTTGTTTACGTTTTGTTAGATCACCGATAGATTTTTTTTTTTTTTTTGTTCCGTTCCCAAGCGGAAACCTATTACTAAACCTCCACTGTCCGTCAGTCTGTCCGTCAGCGGGCTGTATCTCAGAAACCATAAAAGGTAGAACTTTAACAACAAATAATAAAAATTAAAAAAATTAAAGGGGTTCCCCATACATACAAGAAACGTTTTTATTTTTTGAAAGTAAAGAACATAGTGTTAAACATTGTACGGTGGAACGGAACCCTTCGTGTGCGAGTCCGACTCGCATTTGGCCAATTTTTTACATACTTAATAATAGTATAGTGTAGTCTCTAAATCCTACCAACCGGCGGAAAAAAGATTTAAGTAAACATTGGATAAGTTCGGGCAAAAACTTAGGCTAAGCGTATGATGACATGCAGGTAACGCAGGTTCACGCAGCGCAGGGCAGAACAGATTTTGTAATGCCTGAACGTACTGAGAGCTGCGTACGCTGCGGCGCAGGCACGTGCGACGCAGACATGTGTCTGTCCTGCTCTGCGTCTCGTTGTAGTGGTGGCACAGATTTCTGCGCTACGCGTGCATGTCACTTGTTTTTTACCACTGATTCATAATTTTGTTGCAATCGTCTATTGTTTGTACTAGCTAGGATGGTAATGTGTCTGTGTAGCTGCGTCGCAGCATGCGCTCGCGGCCTCTGTCTGCCTCGCCTGCCCTACCCTGCAAAATCTGTACTGTGCTGTGCTGCGTCACCTGCGTTTCAGTATACGTTTAGCCTTATTAGGATTGAAGGTTAAGAATTCCCCCCCCACCCCTTTTGGGAAAAGACGTGTGTTATGCAAGTTCGGATAATCTGGAAATCATAAATTATGTTTTGTAGACGGATGTGTAACCACAGTTTGTTGTTATTTGAAGACAGGAAGATGCTGTTTCCTTCACTCGTGACGTAAACCATTAAAAGTATTTTACGACTTCCTCAAGGAAAATCTGGTTTAAATAATGATTCATAACTTCACATGACTGACTAAAACCAACATAACATAACATCACATAACGCTTTGCTTCCCCGAAGAGTTGGGCAGAGATGTACCCATAGTAGGTACACCCACATTTCGCCAGTTATGTTTAAGTCCAAAGTCATAGGGGGCGAGCCTATTGCCACCATCGCTGCATCGGGCACAAACCAGACGCTGGACTGCTACTGAGAAATTCCAGACGAAAAAGCCAAATAACACTTTATTCAACTAACACTCGGTTCCAATAAACGAAAAAAAAATTGTTTGACTTACCAATGGTAGCATTTTTTATTGCAAAACTGGGCGTATAAATAAATAGATTCGTAAGCTAATTTCACCTGTGATGGCTACTTCTATATGGGAGGGTCTACTATGCAAAACTATGAGGTCTTTGCTTCATTATTGGTAAAGATACAAGAGTCTTAATTTTAATCAATAGCAGTCCGTAATTTATAGGAATCGGCTATGAAACTTCACTAATTATAAATACAGGGTGTCAGGGACATCGACGCGAAAACTGAAACCATGGATTCAGTACATGATTTTGAACCTGATAAAAAAAATCTGCTCTTTCATAGAAAAGTGCAACACCTACGCGGTCAAAATGTATGGAACAGCTGATTTTTTTTTTAAATAACCGACGAAAAATTTCAACGCAGGGGGGTTCAGAATCATGTACTGAATCCATGGTAACAGTTTTCGCGTCGATGTCCCTGACACCCCGTATGTAGAAATCAAAAGACACGACTAAATTAACATAGATTAGTACCTAGGTATGCTTATTGTTTATGCTATACTAGTGTATAGCATAAGCAATAAGTAGGTATAACATAATCAGCCTATAATGTTCCTACAGCACAGGCCTCCTCTCTGTGAAAGGGGGTGGGCCAAAATCCGCATGAGCACGGATCCCAGTGCGGGTCGGCGGTCAAGATATCACATGTCTTCGAATTTTTGGTTCTACTACATGTTCACTATTTTGAGAACAGTGGTGTGATTATTATTTAAATAACATAGAGTAACCTTATTTTGTGGAGCTCGTGGCTAAGTAATAACAGCGGCACGGGTCGATCGATCAGGTTAAGCTACGCTTGCCGCGGTCAGTCCGTGGATGGGACACATATTGAGACTCCTTCGTGCCTCGGAAAGCACGTTAAGCCGTTGGTCCCGGCTGTCATTCGTGGATCTTTGACAGTCGTTACGGGTCGTCAGAAGCCCGAAAGTTTGACAACCAGTCTTACCAAGGGGTATCGTGTTACCCAGTAACTGGGCTGCGGAGGTCAGATAGGCAGTCGCTCCATGTAAAATTTTGGTAATCAGCTGTAGCCGGTTAAATTGGAAGCCGACCCCAACATAGTTGGAAAAAGGCGAGGCAAAACCTCGCTTTGATATATTTTTCATCTAATTAACCTTTAACAAAACTAAAAATATAATAATCCTAACCTAATTACTAGAAAAAACTATTAGCAAACTAAAATATGGCGTCGAAAAATTCCTCCGTATTGCTGTCGACTGGTAATGTACCCAAGAGACTGGCCGCATTGCCACGTTGTATGGCAATGCTTAGCCTCTGGCCAAGGTAAAACCCAGCCCTTGGGTCACGGGAAGGGTCAACCACAAGATTTCATTGAACAGACCGTGAGCACTCGGACCCCACGGCCCTAGGATTTCAACCCCAAACGGCTCGAAAATATAGTGACCTATAAGGTTATAGGAGAGCAGTGGTGGCCCAGTGGTAACGGCCGCGACTTACGAGTTGTAGGTGAACGAAAACATCGTGAGGAAACCGGCATGTCCTAGAACCGAAAATTCGAACACATGTGACATCTACCAACCCGCACTGGGCCCGCGTGGTAGATTATGGCCCACTCCCTCTCACAGAGAGAACATTCATAGGCTGATGATGATGATGATGATGATAAGGTTAGACGAGATGGTGCTAGAGTATCGACACACGTTGCATCCCACACTAAAGACCGATACATGAAAATAAAGACATGCCGTCCGGTCTCTTGCCATCGTCGCGTGCCAAGCCATTGGGTTCCAATGCAGCTGGAACGCCGAAGGTGACAAGAGCTCGTCGAATGATGAATGACCTTACTTTGTGCTATATATTTCATAACCACCACCAAATTTTATATCGGTTGCTACCACTGGTCTCATTAGGTAGTAGCTTTAACTCCAATTATCATAAATCATAGAACCACAAAAAATAGTGATTGACATTTTTGTCATATGCCAATAGGTAACTGTAGGGTAACGACTTGTCACTTAGCGTTAAAACTAAATAATTCACACAATCATGTGATATTGAGGAATTTTATTTTTAGTGTCAGGAAAATTACTTCTGTAATGTCAATACTTTGATTTAAAAATATCTTGCAACGAATGAACGATGTGAACATTTGTAAACAAGCTAAATAAATATTTCATTGTAAGATATCATGTGAGTTCAAACTGGTAATATTTTTTGCAAATAAATATTATCATTAATAGGTACATACAATACAGTAATAATATTTTATCCGTTGATGACATATATGAGATTACTAGCTGCGTCCCGCGGTTTCACCCGCAGAAGTCTCGATCCTGTGGAAATATCGGGATAAAATGTATCCTATGTGTTAATCCAGGTTATAAACTATCTGTGCACCAAATTTCATCCAAATCCGTTCAGCCATTTGAGCGTGAAGAAGAGACAAACATACACACACACACACACCCTCACACTCACAAACTTTCGCCTTTATAATATTAGTACGAAGTACGATTTTAAACGTAGGTAACAATTTTTTTAGGAAATTCTGGTAGCATATTTAAATAGTTATGATGGACGGATGTCAGGATGGAAGGCAAGGAGTTAATATGTGGACAATTTTAATGAATAACACACTTCACAAATTTAAACCATTGCTTAAGGAAAAGTAGGTAAATACAATTATTTGATTATTTACAAGAAGCAATTGCTACGATACATCAAAATAAACAATTTTAAAATCTTCAACAAAACAAAACAATTGGAAACAGTAAAAATAAATACAATTCCAATGATCTAGTTTTATTGAAACTTCAATACAGTCGAATAAATACGTGTTCGGAATAAAACAGAGCTTGCTGCAGTTACAACGTTGTTGTGTTAACAAGTTCTCTGTGTTGAATTGATTTATTTACATAAATAATCAAGTTAAATAATCAATTTAAGGATGTCAATGCCATCTTTTTGTATTTATGATCTAAGGCACCAAGTCCCAATATTACTAATCACAAAATACATACAATTCATTCAATTCGTAACATCATTAAAATAATATTAGTTAGATCATTAAAATAAAATATGTACATAAAATTCAAATTTAAAATTCCATACAATTACAAAATAAATTAAGTATCTACATAAGTAGTCATCAAAATTATTTTTAAATTACATTGCATTATATCATTGCAAAAACACAATAATTATACATAATCTTTATCGTCGGTTGGCACTCCGATGGACTTCGAGCTGTGGATCGGACTACTCCAATCCTGACTAACGACCCTCAACAGTTGATTGGCCGATTTTCGTAAACTACTGGAAAAAGATGATATGCGTATAAAATCCCGACTCTCGCTTCAGCGAAAATGCTCGACGCGCTACAGTACCGCGGAAATTTCATTAAGATTAAGAGGATAAAATACCGATTCGTAAAAAGCATAGTCCGTATTTTCTGTAAAACGTTCTTTAGATGGATAGAACTGCGTTCCTCGTACCGGATGGAATTTCTTGCTGGAGCTGTGTGTTTCCTGATGGCTAAATTTGGGAATCCAGGCATGTACAGTAAGCTGTCTCAACAATACCTCTGTTCTATCAACAATACCCTTGATTAAGATTTATGTTTAGTAAAATATGAAATATTTAAATGATAACACTCACACTTAGTCCGGTTTCATTAGATATTTGTGTAAATAACATTCACTTTTACGCAGCGCAATAATATTCTCTGATCTGATCTGATCTCCCTTCAATATTTATATCTGCTGCTTTTTGAAAATAATAACCACAACACTGCGCTAAATACTCGTCACCAACATTATCCACGAACCAACAAAGTTCTATTAAGTGAATACTCGTAACGAACTGCATCTACCCCACAGAAATCGAAATTTACTTAGTTTTCTGTGGTCTACCTGCTAAACTTTAATATTTATGTGAACAAGACGAATGAAACAAAAACGAATGATTATCGAACTAGTCATTGGTTGCAGACAAAGTGAGTGTGTGTGTGTACTGTGCATGTATAGTATTGTAACAACTTATAGAAGAAGGTCGTAAGTCAAACCAAAGCGTCAGTCTATTGCTTTGTGAGATTGCCTATGGACTTTTGGTCGGTATTGTACCATCACCAACCGCATCTTCGCGACACTAAAGCAGAGTAAAGGTTAATTTTGGTTTCATTCCACGTTCACATAACACTGACAAAGTTATAAGTATATGAAAGAACGGTCATCTACTCCTTTCATTTCGCATTTCGATCATTCGAGGGCTGAGTGCCGAAATCCAACATCGTTGAGTCGGTTCATTAAGGAAAAAATTTTTCATTTTTGATTCATATTTATGTTCACACTTTGAGTGAAAGATTATGCTAGATTGTGTCTGTTTCAAGCTAAAGCACGGATGTGTAAAGCTATGTACATTTTAGCTTATCTGTGACACTGCAGCAGTAAGATGTCTAAATTACTGAACTAATCCATTTACAAAATGTTCTTCCTTTTAAATCGAGGCAGCGAGTAATGGCTTTGATGGGCATAGTAATCATCCTGTAATTGCATATGTATTTTTGCCCGTCACCACACTCGTGTAAGTCAAAGTCAAATAATTTATTTCAAATCGGCACATAAAAGGCACTTTTGAACGTCAAAAACAAAAAAATAGAATTAATTCTAGTTGCCCCTTCCAAAAAGTAGTTTCGTTTGGAGAAGAATGGGCAAGAAACTCCACCGTAAGCCGACGTTCGTACAGACGTAATAAAATCGCGGCGGGATTTTATCGCGCACTGGATTATCAACTCTCGATATTAAGTTGAGCGTTGAGAATCCAACGCCAGCGCGTTGAAAAAACACACTGTTGGGTTTTCAACTCTCGGCGCAAAGCAGAGCGTTGAAAAAAAAGTGCACGAAAAAAATCGCCGCGATTTGATTACGTCCGTGCGAACGTCGACTTAGTCTCATAAAATGTTTTACAATATTTGTGTACAATAATATTAATAAAATAAAACAATTATATGTGAAGACAATTAAAATAGAATAACAGTTTAGAAAATATCTGGCTTCCTTAAAGTGATAATTAAATACTACTAACTCTATGTTTTATAAGACTTAGTAACAAAACTCCGTCTTAATAGAACATTACGTTTCTATTATTGTACTATCATCATCATTTCAGCCGAAAGACGTCCACTGCTGGACATAGGTCTCCCCCAAGCACCACCACTTCGACCGATTCTGTGTTTCCCGCATCCAGCGGATTCCTGCTGCCTTCACAAGGTCATCGGTACATCTTGTGAGAGGCCTTCCAACGCTACGTCTTCCGGTACATGGTCACCACTCCAGAACCTTTCGACCCCATCGGCCATTCGTTCTGCGAGCAATGTGCCCTGCCCATTGCCACTTAAGTTTGGCAATTCTTCGGGCTATGTCGGTTACCTTGGATTGTATCATGTGTAATGCAAATAAATAATATATTCTATTCTATTCTATTCCCTCAACTTAAACTGCGTCTAACATTATTATATTGTGCAGTCATGTATAAACAGTTTCTTAGTCTGTAACAAATTGCTGTGGCGAGTTCCTGGTTATGCAACAAAGCGGCAACACTCAGACTATATGCTGTCCTTCGGGAAATCATATTTTATTGTTTAGTAATGTAAACGTTGACTTTAAAATAGGTTTCGTACAAAATACTGTTTACTTACTGAACAAATTTTAAAATAAAGACTGTTTCATAAAACAGTTACGAGTAGCGGTTATATAAAACAGTGGATTCGAAAATTCATCTGTGACATAGAACTGACTAGCTGCGCCCCGCGGTTTCACCCGCATAAGTCTCAATTCCGTGGGAATATCGAGATAAAAAGTATTATATGTGTTAATTTATGTTATAAACTATCTGTGTGCCAAATTTCATCCAAATCCGTTCTGTGGTTTTTGCGTGAAAGAGTAACAAACATCCATCCATCCGTCCACCCTCACAAACTTTCACATACAATATTATTAGTACCTAGGATTAAAGATATAAACATAGATAGACAAGAAAGCTATCGTATCTTTCTCGTATGTGCAACCAATCTTTTTATTATCCAATAAAAATCCTTAACAAAACAATTTCTACCATTTCAGAAGGCGCGAAGAAATTTATCAAAGCTCACTCTATTGGCGGAGGATGATCCTTACATATCAAAAGAAATATCCAATCTGAAAGATGAAAGTGATAAAGCGAAAGCAAAAGGGAAACTTACTGTTTGCACTGTATGTAAGTATAATAATATATTGCTTATTTAGATAACTTTAAGACTTAAATGTCTGGCCAAACTGAAACGTGGAATCCCGCGCGAGATATGGGACGAAGTTTGCTCACGCTGATTGTGTCAACCAACTTGTATGGAAGTGATCATAGTCGCATGACTTCCTTATCATTAAAGGCCAGAATACACTAGCGATTTACGAGCGTGTTCCAGCTAGGTCATTGCTTAGGCTTGAATTTTATTCCTCCTCCGCTGATGTCGGTCGCGTACGTCAGGCAGCAATGTACGCGCCGTTAACGATAGCGTCGCAGTGTGGTTCTGATAGAACACAATGTATATTCGTACGCGCAACCGACGTACGCGACCGACATCAGCGTAGGAGGAATTCAGGCCTTAACAAGCTCGCCGAGTGTGTGTAGCGAGAACGCCGCGTGTGCACAACAAGTTCGCCGTTTTCGGAACCAGAGCGGGGCATTCTCTATGCCTTGTGACATTAACTCCACCTATGTACCAGGCATGTGCCAGGCTCGAGTTTTGCCAGCGAGCGATGGAGCGCAGTATCCTTGGAGTTCGACTTACCAACCGGATACCGAACACGATACTGCGCTCTAAGACACAAATCGCTGACGTCACCCAAAAAGCAGCAAAGCTCAAATGGGACTTGGCCGGACACGTTTGCCGCATGTCGGATGCATTGTGGGCTAAGACCCTTGGGTTTCTGAATACATTCAGTTGCATCGTGAAAGACCCAGGCGGGATGGCGGGATGAAGTTGTCGCTTATAAGAGGGATTGGTCCATATTGGCTCAGGATTGAGTTGATTGGAAAAAGGAAAGGGAGGCCTTTGCCAAGCAGTGGAACAATACGGGCTAATTGTTATTATTGAAGTGAAAACTTCTTTAGGTGCGTTGAACATTTTTGAGATGGGACTAAACAATTGATTTCGCAACACTGTTACGACACCAGCTTTTGACCATTAAAAAAACATCAACGCGTTGATTACCGCGGTGCGTGGAGTGAAAGACATCAACACGTTGATAACCGGGGTGCCAATTTTTTTTCAAGTTTTCCCTTCTGCCGGCACTCCCGGAGTGTCACTGTTTTTTTTATTATTTTACGTACCACTACTGTACATGGAGTGTAAATAAATGTACCTATACATACATAAACTCACGCCTTCTTCCCATGGGGGTAGGCAGAAACTACAGAACGCCACCTGCTACGATCCTTACATATTCCTTCTGCTTCGTTTACGTTCATATATCTGGTCATACACGCACGCCGGTTGCGAGTACTACGCACCTGACCTTTCAGAAGAACATAACCAATAAATTTACTATATCCTACTAGGGGGTATCTTATCTGCTTTTAAAATAAATAAAAATACAACTGTATGTGAAACAATCCCTTTTCTTTTCAGGGCGAAACAAAATCTGGTTGGACGGCACTAAAATAGGAATTACACTGTACACTCTAACAGCATTATGCGGGAGTATCCTGTTCCTGGACCAGGAGAAGACGTTGATGCAGCTCAGGGTGTCTGCCGACCCGGAAAGTACACTGGTTCTGAGTTCTCTGTTAGCTGGTAGTGCCTTCTGTTGGGTCTGCTGTATGGTTGTGGAGAAAAAGGTAAGAACAGACATTTGAATTCCTGAAACTAGAAATCGTGTGGGATTTCGCATCGGCAAAAATGACGAACTTCCATATAAGCATAAACTTAATCAGCATATAGGTAATGTTCCCACTGCTGGGATACAGGCCTCCTCTTTGTGAGACGGAGTGGGCCAAAATCTACCACGCGGGCCCAGTGCGGGTTGGTTTCATCGTTTTGAGAGCAGTGGTGATGAAATAATTTGCACAAAGTAAAGCGCCTGTCTTGGTTCGAGCGTACCGACTCGTAAGTCATGGCCGTTACCACTTGGCCACCACTGCTCTTTCATACAAACTTACATTCCCTATTTAAGGATGAATTTTCAAAAATTCTTCCTGATGCTTTGCGATGTAGGAACTCTTGTGCAAAATTTCATAAGGCTCTAGAGTGGCGACCGCGTACCGGAAGACGTAGCGTTGGAAGGTCTCACACAAGGTGGATTGATGACTTTGTGAAGACCGCAGGAATCCGCTGGATGCGGGAAGCACAGAATTGGTCGTGGTTGAAGTGGCGGTGCTTGGAGGAGGCCTATGTTGTATGATAGATGAGTCAAAAAATAAATGAATTTAAGATCCTTATTAAGTTTTAGTTGTGGTGAAGTCTTGACAGTAAAATGATTTAACATACTATAAGAATATTGTAAGACAAAATGAAGGACAATGAGGCACTCTAGGTAAGAAATAATAATTATGGAGTATTGTGTTCATTAGAAATGTCGGTACTTTTACTCTTGTATTATTATGACTGTAATATTTCTATATTATAAAGTTATAAACAAGGATTTGTCAGGGTCCTAGTAATTCTTAAAATTATTTAAGCTTACCAGCAATTAAAGTTATTGGTGTAACTCCTGTTAACTCCTTCAATAAATCTAGAATTCTAATATATGAGATAATTTCCATATTTCAACTGGTACAGATCAAAGTCGCGACCTCTCGTTTCACCATTCTCACCAACTATTTTCTATTCTCCTTTCAGCATCTCCTCGCTGCGAGCTACGTCACAATGACAGTATCAACGGGAGTACTAGCTGTGTACACACAAGCTGATCTGACAGTGACGTCACTAAGATGGCTACCTGTCATCGCGCTAGGAATCCTAGTCTTCGCCTACGGTGTGGCGTGGGGCCTGCCCATCGTGGTTATGGTGGAGATATTTAATTTAGAGGTGAGAATTAAGATTTTATTGATGAGTGTTATGACCATCGTGATTTGTAGGGTTAACGTATGATTCCGAAACTCGCTGCAGTCAGCAATGCTGCCTGCCGCGTTGATTCCGAGCACCTGCTGTTCGTGCCAATTTACTTGTCAGCATACAGGTGTTATCGCTGCGATGAACAGATGACAGAGCGACACTGCCGCACAGCTATGCCGCCGCGATATCGCTGCCGTACTGGGAATATAATCGCATATAAACCTTTAGAAAATGTATGGGGACCAGAAGAGATGCGGCAGTACTGCACTGCCGCATGCAGCGGAGTTCGGAATCAAAATTCTAAATTCTCAATTGAAAATTCAACATTCAACTTTATTTCATATAAACCTACATGGGCACTTATGAAACGTCTAAAACTAAGTACATGGTTCCAATTGGTCGTTTCCTATGGAGAAGAGCCGGCAAGAAACTCCACGGTTACTCTTTTAAAAATAATTGGCTTTTACAATATTTTCAAATAAGACTTTCAACAAGTATCAGGTACTTAACAAAATAGAAAATGATCAACAAATCCACAGTTCACTAAGCCTACAGCGTTCTCACATTCACAAAATAGAAAATAATCAATTTAACACATAAATAAATTAATAAAAATAAACTTTAAACGAAATAATACCTCATTCTCCAACCCATATCCTAATTTAAAAAGGGTTGGCGCAGAGTATCTTCTTGTTCACATCGCTAGTATCCGTCTCAAGCAGTTTCCCCATTTTAGCCATACCACATATTTCAAGAAAAACTCTTAAAAATACTCTTAAAACGTAAACATTACCCAAAACATTTTCTATATTATCGGACTCCTGAAGTCTTGTGACATTAAGATAGTGGATCTGCTAATGCGTGTACTAATGACAACGCTTAGTGCAACCAGGAGAGATATCATCTTGTATGCGTTCTGAAAGTTGGCAACGTCGCAAATAGCTGTCAAATATTTCGCTGTTTTGATTAATTTGGCAATATTACTGTATGGAAATATGAACTATCGTTAACTAGTGAACTATAAAAAATTGATTATGAAATGCAATAATCAATATCTTTACACTGAATTTGATGTGATAACCGTTTAAATAAAACCGTAACCACTGTTATCGTTATCGTTACCGTTGTAATAATTAATTGCAATTATAATTGCAAAATATATAATTAATACCTACTACTGTAATTGCAATTCTAAATTTGAAAGTTTGTATGTTTGTTACTCAATCACGCAAAAACGGCTGAACGGATTTAGATGAAATTTGGCACATATATAGTTTGTGATCTGGATTAACACAAAGGATATTTTTTATCCCGGCAGTACATTCTCGTGGGATAATTTTTGACCTCCACGAGGGTGAAGTCGCAGGCAAAAGCTACTTATTAATATTTTAGTTCATTATAGAGCGATATTTCATTCCATATAGCAATGTTAGCAAATAAATAAAATAAAAACAGGTAAATATTTCATAGCTATTTGCGATGTTGCCAACTTTTAGAATGCACGCTCTTAATAATAGCGAAAATAAATTAATAGTTTAAAGACACTAGAAAAATACGCTTTTATAAATGCACGTAAAAACAAAAAACTGATTGTGTTCAAAGTCCATTACGTGACCTTTCTCACAAGTGCAAACACGACTATGATACGAAATTCCATCATGGAATGCCAGTGCCTATCTTCCGGTTATATCATCAGACCTTGAAACCTAATCGTGGTCAAGTTCATTACAAGACTTTTCTAAGAAATCCAAAACAGCTATGATACGATTTTTCATCATGAAGTTCCAGTTCATATCTTCCGGCTCCATCATCAGATCAGTTCGACAGTACCATATTATTGTATTGTCATCAGAACTACATACAGCTGCCAATTTTCATTACGCTACGACCCTTGGAAGATGGTTAAATTAGTTACCTTAGATTCCATTACATAGTTACATACAGGTTGACTTAATAAAAGTGTGTTAATGACACCGCTTCCCTTTATAACTCTTAAATACCTAACCTCTATGTTTAATATATATTCTGCTAACTATCTTTATATGGTCGTCGCATAAAGCATATGAAAATCATAACAATTTTTCCTAAACACAAATACTAACACGGCATAGAAAAATTACACAATTGAAATGAAGTTCGAAGTTATTATATCGAAGAAAGCTATACAAGTTCTCTATGTAAGGGAATTGTAAGAATATGTAGCTGCCAGATCCGTTGTAGACTGAAACATTCCCAGTATTAAAATATTTTCCGTCGATCCAGGTCACTGCGAAATTGTACGTATGCACTGGTGTATTGCCTTTTGGTTTCGTAAGGCTACCTCATATCATCAGTTCTATCTTCAGTTTTGTCCCAACTTTGAAAATCCAGACCATTTTTTTTGTATGACAAACTCATAGCGTTTTTTTAAGTGACAATCTCAAGGCCTAAATATTGGCAATTACGAGAAGATACTAGAGATCACTATCATCATCATTTCAACCGAAAGATGTCCAGTGCTGGACATTGGCATCCGCCAAGCACCGCCACTTCAACCGGTTCTGTGCTTCTCATATCCAGCGGCCTTCACCAGGTCATCGGTCCACCTTGTGGGATGCCTCCCAATACTACGTCTTCCACTTAAAGATCAATATGAACAGACGAATCTATGTCCTATCGGTCTGAACTGATGAGAACAAAATGATCAGCCTGTTTAATTACAACAATTTGCTTCTATTAGTGATTAGTCCATCAGTCGCGTCGTAGGCGATCGATCTTGTATGGTACGGATTTAGGTCACATCTGACGGATCTGTAGATAGAATTGACCATGCATCGTAATGGCCTTTTAACCAAACAATTTTGGCCTTATTTGCATAATGTCAGGCCAAACTGATACAGGTTTGACCCGGTCAGACTGGTTTCTCTATTTGTGTAAGGCCTTAGAAATACTGTGGATATTATTCAGCTTCAACTACATTGTATTATTGTATTGTATTTTGAGGTATTGGTATTTGTAATGTAGTTTCCTGTGTTGTTGTATTGGAACAGCATTATGTTTGCTACGATTCAATGCTCCATATTTCATTATTGTGTTCCACAATGTTATTTTTCATGGTAAATGCAAAAGCAATTAAATCATTAAAGACCTGTCAATAACAGCAAACTAGGAAGAAGAAGGTAATACTAAGATTGTTTTTTTTTTAAGTTAAAACTTCTTTAGACGCGTTGGGCATTTTTGAGATGGGAAAAAACCATTGAACTCGCGACAGCGATACCGACACCTCATTTTTGTAAACGCGATTGTGCTCTTTATTTATGTTACGTTACGGATCAATGTTCTATGCAAGTATTTTTACTTTAAAGGTTTTGGAAGTATTTTTTTTTTTGTAAACGCGATTGTCCTCTTTATTTAAAAGGTTACGGACCAATGTTCTATACAAGTATATTTCTTCCACCAAGGCGATCTTGTTCAAGTTTTCAATTCTGTCGGCACTCCCGGAGTGCCACTGTTTTTTATATTTGAATATTAAAATCGTTGAAGAGATTGTCGTCATATTAGCGTACCAGGGTAATTTACGGCTACGAAATAGTCGATTCCAAATATGCAAGAGTTGTAATTTTATCGGCTCATTTTGAGCATCGCAAATTACACTGTTTATCGATACGATAACTTAATAGAAAGAAAATACAAATGCTATTCCCATAAAGTTTTCTATGTTCTATGTTATGGCGTTCGGTTTCCGGACTTAGTCCGTCAGGTGGACCATTGTGCGTGTACCCATAAAGTTTTTCTTACAATTCTATTATATTTAGCCTGAGGAGTCCCACTGCTGGGCAAAGGGCCTTCCTTTCTCTTTTCCACACACGTCTGTTCACTGAGTCAAGTTCGTCACTCCGTCTTTATGTTGGTCTACCGCAGTGTCGCCTAGCATTTAAGGCAACAATAACCGACAAATAACCGACTATTAATGATTTTATAATGAAAATCACGTCTAAACGCGTAGTGTTAATGATTTAGAAAAAATATATGTTAAATCAGAGCGTTTTCCTAATAACTTAATATAGGAATATTTTAGATTATGTTTATATTACATAGTGAAATTAATTTGTAAAGTTATGTCTAATGCGGATAAAAAACTGAGAATCACGCAAAATCTATCTAGCGTATTTTTCTAAAATCTTCATCATTTTAAAGATAATTTAATAATTGATCTTTTAATATACGTGTTTTATTAAAATACTTTTTGTTTTATTTATAATAAATTAATAATGCGTCTAATTTGGGAGAGTGGTCCTTGATGGGCGAGTCCTATTATTGGCTGGACGTACGACGCGTTGAGCGAGCTCAGTACAGAACACGCAAGCTAACCACTCAAGGTCACTGGCATATTTCTGCGTCTTACTGGACCCCAATCATTCGTTATTTTTAGCCCACAGCTCATCTAATAATATTTTTCATTTATTTTCAGATCAGAGCAACATTAATAGGAGCAATCTACGCATATTCACAAATAATAAAACTCCTCCACGTACACACGTTCCAATACATAGAAGATTACGTCGGAGTTTATACTACGTTCTATATATTTGCATGTATAAATCTGTTTGGTGTGGTGTACTCATTGTTTGCAGTACCTAACTTTCGGAATAAAAGTGTGAGACAAATTGAGAGACAACTAAAAAGGCCTGCTTTACCTGCGTAAATATAAATATAGATTAAGTTTTGTTTACCATTGTTTTCTTTTTCCTGAAAATATGAAATTACATTACACAATATAAGTGTATTCTTTCCGTCTTAACCTATAGTGCACAGACTTGGTCTTTGACTAACATCCAGAAGTCCAAACTCAAGGTCTGTCAACAAGCAATGGAGCGCAGTGTTGGAAACACAATAATCCTAAAACTCCTTCCTATCTGCAGGAGCGCTTTTCCTACGCCCGTCCTTCAGATGTGCCTTGCAGGTCGCATCTTAGAAACCTCCTTAAGTCCCCTCCCTGCTCCACTGATTTCTACTCCTACTCCTTCACTGTGCACGCGGTGCGGTTGTGGAATTCACTTCCGCCAGACATTAGGGACTGCCAAACTGTTGCAGTATTTAAAAGAAGAGTGAAAGAACACTACCTTTCCAGTTCGTCATAGTTGCGTAGGTATTTATTTTGTATTTTATGTATATATTTTTGTTACATTATATTAGTGTTATTTATTTTAGAAGTATGTATGTTTGTATGTATGTAAGTAAGTATATTTTCATATTATTAGTTTTATTTCATTAAGTGAATTGTTTTGATTTTATGTATTTTACTTTCTCTTTACTCTTACACACGGTGTCTACGTCTCTTTTTATCCTCGGTCCTATCGCAGGTATGCTGGAAGAGATTTCATTAGAAATAAGCATCACCTTTGTACGTATTTTTCTGTTCCTTTTGTCTTGTCTGTGTATTATTTGTGTGTACATAAATGGATAAATAAATAAATAAATAATGTGGTCCAAAACAAAAATAGCTGACGTGGCTCAAAAGGCTGCCCAACTTAAATGCGACTGGGCAGGACATGTCTGCCGCATGCCGGACAAACTGTGGGCCCAAATAGCACAGAACTGGTGCCCTGAGACAGTGTGGTGGGGTCGTGGCAGATCACGTAGGAGATGGCGGGACGAGCTGGATAGGGAAGGAGAACGCGCGGGCTTGCGAAAGTTGAAAGGTGTGGAGGGAGGCCTTTGCACAGTGGAATAGCGTGGGCTAGTAAAAAAACAAAAAAATATCAAGCCTGTATTCTTTGCATGGGCAGAAAAATGTGTGTAGTCTGTAGCACACCCAGATTTTGTTAGCTGGCCTATGTACTGAGGTGATCTTTTTGCCATGAACCGGACCGGGCATAAATCAAGACTCCAACTGTTACTGACAAATTACTTACAAGAAACCAAATAAGCTTTTATCTAACTTCAGAATCGAACTTAGGTCCTCGCACAGCAGTCCTTTTTACGGCCAGTACATCAATCATCATAAAAAAGAACAAAGTACAGTAGCGCTAATAACTTACCCAAAAAAATCTCGACTATTTTTTCTTAGTGCAAAAAGCGCCTTCATAAAATACTGAGCAATCTTCATTGAACGCGTAATGCTTCTCTCGTAAACTACGTAGGTACACCACGAAATATCAAGCTAGACATTTCCAGTATAACCTGAACTCTTATTGTACGGAACGCCTATACAATGCGAGGTAGAATAAACTAGAATTGTATAGCTTGATAGTATCTCATCGTGTGTATGTAGATGTAGACATACAACTCCGGTAGCGGTTCACAAGTTATTAACCACCTCTTTTCGTCTCACACACTCATTGCAATGACGAGTCATGGTGACTTACTGAGGTGGTTTGGTTCCGTAGATATTTTGAAAGAAAGAAAAAATATGCCACAGAAACAAGTGCATGTAAAAAATAACTACAAGTTAAACAGAACAACTGAACAGCTACTGATATTACTGGACATGACCAAAGCGTACGACAAGGTACAGTAAGCGCTCAAAAGTGCGCTCAAAAGTATTGCTGTGAACACGCGGTAGCTCGTACATTTGTATGTGTAACCAACACGATACACACACCACAGATAACGCAGTTTTGCACTACACGAAACAACAATATATTTCCGTCGCTTTAAACATGCTAGCACACACGCACTATGCGCGTGAACTTGACCAGTTAATGGCATTGCTAAAATTCGATAGTAACTTAACAAGTGCAGATAGCAGAAAGCGTTAAGCGTTGGTATGGAATTCAAACTGCCTCAGGTTCTAATCTCGTAAAACACAGTGCTGTTTTTTGCAAATATTATTATTTTTGTTTTCGATAATAATATTTTTTAAATATTGCTGCTTTTTTATGTTGTTATTGCAATAAAGGTTTTAGAATAAAAAATGCGTGATATATGATAACAAAATTTAAAAAATATGTTTATTCGTTATATTTATTTTACATAAGTTAACACACTGCTACAATTATTTATCATTACTTCAGCTGAATAAGATGTGAAATAGATGTCAAGAAACTAGAAGCAGTTTGTATTATTTTGACATATTTAAATTATGAAATATTTTAAATTTTTAATGGATTTTTTCACCATAAATATTAAGCTTTGATCATGGTCGAAGTAATTAAGTAATAAATAAGAATATTAGACTACTTAAAATGTAAAAAACTACTTACAGAATAGGTAATTTTAAGGTTAAATATGGGCAGTTTGTTTATATTTTATTTGTATTAATTATTTTACATTTTATTTGACTTTAGTAAATGTTGGTTGTTATTGAGGTTAAAGCTTAAGTATTCATTTTCTTTACGAAAAGAAGATTTCTGAACCTCAAATTTTAATCCTAAAATAATACTATTACTAAAATAATACTAAACAATTTCGGTATATCTGCAAAAAATACGACAAACACCCTATTGAAACGTGCTTAAAAAATTCGTTACCATAAATTCATGCAATAACGAATCTGTTGTTTATTAAGTTGGTACGGTCAATATTTTAAGGTCAAAAACGGTTTTCTAGCTGGTCTTCAGTGATGCAAACCTTCAGAGTGCACGGCGAACGGTTCATAATGACGTGTTTTTAATAATTCAGCAAAATATCTCGTTGGTATGAAACCATTTGTTACATTCACCATTTGACGTCGCTGCTACTCGATAATAAGCCCCTTCCTCATATCTCTTAACCCTCACAGTATTTCTCTAGAACAAAGAAAAACATTGTTTTTATTACACATAATACCTTATTATTTATTATTCACTAATCGAATTAAACCTCACAATGAATTTAAAACTTTAAAGGCATCTTCTGTCTCAACAATACCTCTGTTCTATCAACAATACCCTTGATTAAGATTTATGTTTAGTAAAATATGAAATATATAAATGATAACACTCACACTTAGTCCGGTTTCATTAGATATTCACTTCACTTTTACGCAGCGCAATATAATATTCTCTGATCTGATCTGATCTCTTCAATATATTTTATGCCTGCTTTTTGATAATAATAACCACAACACTGCGCTAAATACTCGTCACCAATATTATCCACGAACCAACAAAGTTCTATTAATTGAATACTCGTAACGAACTGCATCTACCCCACAGTAATCGAAATAATTTACTTAGTTTTCTGTGGTCTACCTGCTAAACTTTAATATTTATGTGAACAAGACGAATGAAACTAAAAACGAATGATGATTATTGAACTAGTCATTGGTTGCAGACAAAGTGAGTGTGTGTGTGTAATGTGCGTGTCTACAGTATTGTAATAACTCATAGAAGAAGGTCGTAAGTCAAACCGAAGCGTCAGTCTATTGCTTTGTGAGATTGCTCATGGACTTTTGGTCGGTACTGTACAATTTAAAATACTGCTTAATAAACTGTATGGAATAGGAATCCGCGGGAAAACCCATGAATGGCTTACGTCATATTTAAAAAATAGAGAACAAGTAGTTGAAATCGAATACTATAACCACAATAGTAGAGAAATAGAAAAAATTCGATCTAAAAGCAAAATAACCAACGCTTCCATCCCCCAAGGGAGTGTCATAGGTGGCCTATTATTCCTCGTTTACATCAACGACTTACCGAAAACCATAGAGGGGCCATGTGTTTTATTCGCGGATGACATATCTTTATTAGTCTCATGTCAAAACAATATAAACATAGAAGAAAAACTCAGTTCCATACTCACAAAAACATGTAACTGGATGACCTCACATAATCTAGAAATTAATTACACCAAAACTAAATTAATGACTTTCCACCCTTATCAAAAAGCTCCTCTACACTTAAATTTCAATTTTAACGGCTCAAAATTGGAAACTGTTGATGAATTTACATAACTTGGACTTACAATAGATAAACATATTAATTGGAAAACACAAATACAAAAAACCCGTTCGAAACTTTCAAAATTCTCATACGCTCTCCGCGAAATTAAAAAAACAACCAATCTAAAAACTGCCCTCACCACCTATTATGCGTATGCCAATGCATGGCTTAGCTATGGCATAATCCTCTGGGGAAATAGTACAGATGCACTGACACTCTTCACCCTACAAAAGAAATTACTTAGAATCCTGGTAAACATTGATCAAACTGACAGCTGCAAACCCTATTTTCTAAAGCATAATATTCTAACTCTCCCTAGTATTTACATTCTAGAAATATGTAAATTTGTCCGTAAGCACCAAGAGTTCTACACAAAACGCGAAGATATCCAATCACACTTCACACTTAGGCACCGATCTAGGCTAAACATACCAACATCCAAGCTAAAAATGCATTCTACAAGTCCCTACGTAATGTCTATAAAAATATACAACAAACTACCTGACATAATAAAGAAAGAAGAAAAGTTAAATATATTTATAAAAAACCTTAAAAAATTACTCATAAACAAATGCTATTACTCCTTAGATGAATATTTAAATGATAAACATAAATAATAGTACAATTATTATTATAATGATGATAATCACGCAATTTATAGGTATGCTTAAAATATATTAATGATACGGTAATCATTAATAATTAATATAATAATTATAATCAATAAATAATATAATAATAATAATCAATCAATAATATAGCAATAATAATAAATTAAATAATATAGCAATAATAATTACTCAAAAGAAAGCAATTTATTTATATGAATAAACAGAATTATAATATATACAAAATAAAAGGTATATAAAAATTATCTAAATTTAAGTAGGTACTTTTTACAGATAAAACATAAATAATAATAGCTAAGCGAAATGTTAGTAGGTATCTTATTCGCGATCTCCTGACTTTGATTATATGTAAGTTAAAACTTGTTCACACAAAAACAATTAACCCCTAAAACAGGGCTTCCTCTCTCCTACCCTTTTTGCTGTGCCCTACAGGGTCCATAGTGATCTAAATTATATAGTTACCACCTAAGTACACATTATGGTAAAGCAATAAAGATATTGAGTATTGAGTATTGAGCTTAAAATCTCGGCAAATTAATTTCAGAAGTGAAGCCAATCTAACACACTGGTTGATTGGTTTCGGCTGTAAGTCGGACAATGAATGCGAGGAATTGACCTTTTAGAAATTATTTTTTTGGGCAAAGTTAAAGGCCTCCCTACCCTCTTTCCACCTCTCTCTGTCCAGAGCTTCCAAGGACCAATCTTTCTTAAAGGAGTCCAGTTCATCCCGCCATCTCCGTTAGGGCCTGCCGCGATGTCTTTTGCCACTAAGCGGGACCCACTGGGTCGTAAGTTTGGCCCATTGATCGTTTGACATGCGGCAGATGTGTCCAGCCCAATTCCATTTAATAGTGGCAGCTTTTCGAGTGACATTAGTTATTTTAGTGATGGAACGGATTGTTGTATTCTTAACCCGGTCCACAAGTTTAATACCAAGAATACTCCGTTCCATAGCTCTCTGGCAAACCCCGAGCGTGGACCTCTGCTGAATTGTCAAAGACCATGTTTGAGTACCATACGTGAGAATTAGAAGAATACACACGTCGATGAGTCTTCTCTTGAGGGATAGAGGAAGATCGCCCTTCATTAGATCTTTCATGGCCCAATAGCTCTTCCAGGCATTTTCGGTGCGTCTTGCAACTTCTTTGTTTTGTCTTGCCTGGAAAGAGACTATTTGACCAAGATAGAGATACTCATCGACATATTCAACCTCCCCACCCGCCACGGTGATCCTGCGATACGCGCTGTTCGTCATCAACTTGGTCTTTGACATATTCATTTGCAGCCCGACCTCTAGGCTTGCCGTGCTAAGATCTTCAAGCATCTGAGTCAGCTCGGAGGCTGAAAACGAAAAAAGGACAATATCGTCGGCAAAACGGAGATTGGACAATCTCCTATGTCCAACCATAATGCCTCTTTCTGCCCAGCCTGCTGCCAGCTTTCTAAAAACTTCTTCCAGTACAGCCGTGAATAATTTCGGAGATACCGGGTCTCCTTATTTAACTCCTTTATTGATTTGGAAAGACGATCCTGTCTTAAAACTGATTTTAATGGCTGCGGTACTGCTTCTATAAATATTTTGCAAAAGGTTTATGTACGTGGTGTCTATTTCTTGATTATGTAAGGCGTTGATTTATTATTATTATTCGTTTATTCATTTCAATTCTTATTCGATTATATTTTTAAATATTTCTTAAAATAAAAGGACAAAAAATTTACTATTATTATTTTTACGTTTTTGATATTTCTCAGGACCCAGGGGTTCCGGACCTTTGGAAGGCGTACGAGGGGCCAAAGCCAACTCGCAGAGGCCCCTTAGACGTTTTTAATGAAATGAGGTACCGACCGACGACTATCCCTGTTCGCACTATGCAAGTGCAGCCAAGGACAACCACCGGTTGGTGTAAGATTTGGAAACAAAGATATCGGACTATGGGTTTGGGTTGCTAAAGTGGACTGGTCATCTGGAACTATGGATGACTATGGCCCCTGCCTGATCTATGTTTTATATGTACACGGATAAAATGGCAGGGGATTATTATTATTTTTCGAAACGGATGTTTGTTTGTATATTTTTGTTTTGTGTCTATAGACGTGTACCTCACTAATTGAAAAAAGGGGTAGGCCATAAAATGCAGTTTTTTTATGTAGTTGATTGCAACAAGGGAGTAGTATCCTGAAGTAAACTCAATGTATAAAGATCCTGGTGTTCTGTAGGTTCTGCCTACCCCCATGGGAAGAAGGCGTGAATTTATTTATTTACAAGGATTTTTTTTTTAATTCTTATTTTATTTTATAATTTTATTCGAAATTCGTCGTTGCTCAAAATATTAATTATTTCTCCTCCATTTTATTTGCATAGTCGACAAATTTTAACAAAAATGTTAGTTAATCCGATAAAATAACGCATAAGCTTTTAGAAATAATAAACAGAATCCAAATCGAGCCAATAACATCGGAGATATGGCAAACGCTACTGAAAACATAAAAACATGAATAACATGAAAAATATTAAAGATAGACCCTTTTGAAGTAATTTTTCATGAATATTCATAAAAATACGGGCGAGCACACACCATGAAGGGCGACACTGTATATAAATAGCCTATATAACCTTCCTTAAGAATTGGGCTATCAAAAATGCAAAAAGATTTTTTTTTAATACGACTGGCAGTTCCAGATATTAACGCATTCAAACAAACAAAAAAAAAACTCTTTAGCTTACAAATTAGTGTAGATTAATAACTTAAACAATATTAACTTTCATTAAGTTATTACTAACATAAAATATTTAAAGCCTTATAGCTTTTAATATTATGTTAACACTGCATTAAAGTGCTTAGTAAAAGTAATTATGAACATTTATCTGGTATTAATAGAGTCGTAAAAGTCAAACTCACGCGAAACACTGAGATGTTCACGATTAGAACAAGCCATTACTTGCAATGTTAGTTACGCGGTTAAGTTATGAAGCCGAGGAGGATATGTTTTAAGCCAACAGGGTGGTTATGTAAATTATGAAGCAGCCCGCATGAAAATGGAAGAAAATTCAAGGTTTGTGTTATGAAAATGAAAAGAAAAGGATCAGTATTTTAAGAGCGTGCATTCTGAAAGTTGGCAACGTCGCAAATATATGTCAAATATTTTGCTGTTTTGATTTATTTGGCATTATTAAATATGGCTAATTCATTGAACTAAAATATTGATTATGAAATGCAATAATTAATATCGTAACTCCTAATATTTTGTTTAACATGTTAAAAAAGTTTTTTTGGAAACTCTCTAAATGCCTTTTTTACATCTAAAACGGTTACAACATCAAATTCAATATTATAATTAGAATTTATTATTATTATTCTAGTTTACTAGTTAGCGGTATTTCATATTTCCATACAGATATTGCCAAATTAATCAAAACAGGTAAATATTTGACAGCTATTTGCGACATTGCCAACTTTTAGAATAAACGCTCTTAACTTTGTCATGGAGAAATCGGTGGACATAAAAAAAATACATACGCTACGAACATAGAACCTCCTCTTTTTTGGAAGTCGGTTAAAATAGTAAATGTCTGGTTCTTTTCTATAGGCAATCGACACTAATCAAATGGGTAATGACTTTGTGTTCTTGGGGGCTTGAGTCTAGATTTGAAAATAGGTATCTCCTTATTGCGGGAAAGTCCGAAATGGATACCGTGGCCCCTGGCTACATAGCAACTGAAGGAACACGGGTGAGTTTTAATCAGTAAGAGTCTGACACGCCCTCCTGCTCCACCCAGAGCGGGAGAAGTTATTTGATAATTTCCCACTCAAAAAAAAAGGTATTTCTTTACTACAATCGAAGCCCGTCACTACGGAACGCCAAAAACCTTTTTCCCCTATTCGCACGGATTACCGAACTACGTGCTATACAGTCGGTATTAAAGCGCTTATCAGTACATGCAGTGATATTGCGCAAAAAAACTCATATTTTGGGCAAGTGACAACACTATTATCTTTTACCTTTATCTATATTAAAGCATTTTTCAAGAGGCAATTAAGTGTTATGTAAGTACAATGTTTATTAAAAAATGCATTTATGTGTGGGTAGGTTTATTACATTTTTTGTAAATTTCACCGGGAATTTCAGTGCGGCACGATTGATCTCCGGAGTTAAGCTGCATCTAATCCTAAAATAGCTGGTGGCTATTTATTATGCATCGGGGGCACGTAAATTCGTTGGTACGGTCTGGGAGACGGTTAAACCTTAAACTTAAGGGGAAGATATATAAAACAATGGTTAGACCTGCTGTCTTGTTTGGATCAGTATGTTTGGCCACAAAAAGGATGAATGAAAGACAATTATTGCATGCAGCTGAGATGAGAATTCTAAGAGGAAGGAGGGATGGAGGAGAGGATGAGGGATGTGTGGTGTTACACGAATCTTGCTGGATAACGTGGTGCCAGCAGTTGTTGCAGCTGAGCACGTAGCTTTAAATTCCCTGACTAATAATCAGGATCAAAACTTTGATCCAGCCTGTCCCATCCTTGATGTCCTCCCTCCGGTTGACGCCCTAAGCCGAGGTTCACCTAGTTTTAATTAGCATAGTTGAATAATCCCTGGCTGTAGGTTTTAAGTGTAGTAGCTTAAGGCACCGACAGGAAAGCCCGGTTAAGTAGTCATGATCTCAGAAGTCAACTACGACATGCCAAACATAAAAAAAAAAGTTACACGAATGGATAGAATAAGAAATGAGTACATAAGAGGAAGTCTGAAAGTGGCACCGGTGATGAAAAGTTGTGCGGAAATCGGTTGTCATGGTACAGGCATGTGATGCAGAGGAATGAGGAAAATGTTGTGAGGAAAGTTTTGAGTATGAATGTGGATGGCTGTACGAGTAGGGGAAGACCAAATAAACGATAGATGGACTGTGTGGAAGATGATATGGATAGAAAGGGGGTGACTACTGAGATGACGACTAATAGAGAAGTATGGAAGATAGGGCCATGTGGCTCTGACCACAAATAAATTAGGATAAAGGTAGGAGAGTGATGATGAGTCTGAAAGACGGTTTAAGGTAAAAATATCGGTTTTTGACTAGGTAAGGAAAGTTAGTAGACAGGGAGACAATACAACATATCCAGGAATACCTTCACTTGGGCCAAGTAGTCTCTTTCCAGGCGAGCCAAGATACAGAAATCACAAGACGAACGGAAAACACCTGGAGGAGCTACTGGTCCATGAAGGAATTATTCAAGGATGAGTTGTCTATAGCACTGAAACGCAGGCTCATGGACATATGTATTCTTCCCGTCTTAACTCATGGTGCACAGACTTGGTCTTTGACTAACATCCAGAAGTCCAAACTCAAGGTCTGCCAACGAGCAATGTAGCGCAGTATACTAGGCGTTAAATTAACGGATCGTGTTCGAAACACAATAATGCGCTCCAAAACAAAAATAACTGATGTGGCTCAAAGGCTGTCCAACTTAAATGGGACTGGGCAGGACATGTCTGCCGCATCTGACATGTCTGCCCAATAGCACAGAACTGGTACCCTGAGATAGTGAAGTGGGATCGCGGCAGACCACGTAAGAGATGGCGGGACGAGCTGGATAAGTTCCGTCAAAACTGGAAGGAGGACGCACGGGCTCGCGATAGGTAGAAGGAGTGGAGGGAGGCCTTTGCCCAGGAGTGGGACAGCGTAGGCTAGGAAAAAAAGGAAAGCTTGCTGGTGGTTTTAGAAAACACAAGTTAATATGACAAATATTCGCATCTGCCACTGCCAAGTACGACTTTGCACTTCATATTGTAAGGAAATAAGGATCTGTGTCGTCTGTAAGAGTAATTATTGGATCGTCTGCGGTGGCGTCGGTCAAAACTATTACTCTAGAGACCAGATATAAAACACACTTTTGTAACCACACTGGAAAAATAAAGCCACGCGTACTTTGGATACGTTTTCGTAGGCTTTTTAGCTTTTTAGGTCAAATACTCTGTTGTGCGCCGCAGGAGACGCCCTGGGCGTTGGGAATCGCAGGCCGATTTCCAGCCACACCGTAGGCGCGGGCTTGCGGACGGTGAGCAATGGGTAGCTCGCCTATCCCAAATCCATTAAAAATGAGCAAATTTTCAACAGGGGTTCATCCGACGAAAAATTTAAACGCAGGGTGTTTCAGAAGTTTCCCATCTATTTGCATAAAATTTTAAGACCTAATATAACTTGGCATACTTTTGTTTGTCCTAATTTTATTTTCGCATAATAGTATTTACGCATAACAGCTTACGCTTAATTTCTCTAATCATAATAATGATTAAAGCATAAACTTGTAAAGCATACATTTATCAAGCTTAACATTCTAAAGCATAAATTTATCAACCATAACATTCTAAAGCATAACATGTAAACAAGCATACACCAGGCAAGCATGCAGCATGCAGCAGGCATGGTTTCAGTCACGGCTCCGGCGCTGCGGGCCTCCGGCGGCCCCCCGCGCCTACGCGATTTTAAATTACACTCTAGGGGTAGGGCAGACAAGACTACGTGGATTCGGTTTTGCAGCGATTCGGTTCTGTCACTAACTTTTGTAGCACAACATAATTATTTTTTAAGACATTTGCATGAAAATTCAAAATAAATACGTAAAAATAACTCAAATTTGTTTCCGTTATTTCTATTAATTGTATGCCTAAATATTATTATGCTAATAGTCATTAGATCTGGTAATGTTATACGAATTAAATTTATGCCAAAACAAATTAGCCTTCAAGATAATTATGCCAACATAAACTGAATGCCAAAAAAAATATGGCATAGTATATTATGGCAAAACAAATTATACCAAAATCGTTATGCCAAAGTATATTAGGAAAAAGAATATTATGCGAAAAGAAGGGATCCCGTTTCAGAATCATGTACACACGGCTACACATCAAGCTTTACATTTCCAGTATAAACTGACCTCGCATTGTACGGAAATCCTACAAATTCAAATTCAAAAGTCATTTATTCAAACTAGGCTGAGAATCAGCACTTTTCGAACGTCAAAATGACATAAGACAGTCCCCCAAAAACGCCCACCCTTCACCACTTCCTAGTGCCTTTAGCTGGGAAGAAGAAGTGGCGCAACAAACTCCCCAGCAGCACAGCTGTCTGTTCAAGTTAGAGAATGATTCTATACAATAGTATACAAAATAACCTACATTATGCAACACAAAACATAATTCAAATAATAAATTATAGGCCATATGTCAGCTATCACACGCCAATATACCAACCAAAAACATCGAGGACTATAATCAAGCATTATTTAAAAAAATAAAAAGAAAATAAAACTAAACGTAAACTGAACTAAATATCTAAATAAAAGCCTCCAGACATAAAGGGCGTGCCCGCTTTCATAAAGCTGTAATTGGCAGTTATAAATGATAAACTAGGACCATCGAGTTAAAAAAAAATGAACAGTTAATTACTAGTAACAATAACAAAACCATGATCAGCAAGACGACCAGTCACCACAAGCAACACCCGTTCACGAGCATAACGCAAAGATCAGCCATTACCCCCCTCGCCATATTTGAGGGTAGGAGGCAACCCGACCCCCGACGCTACCGCAAGCAGTGACATCTAAGGGAGCATGACGAACTTGCTGCCGGTTGCTCAGGCAAAAAATAATATGATCAATTGTCGAGGTCGCTAGCTAACCACAAATTGCAATACAACTCATTACAAAAACATTGTAATGAGTAGATTATGTCAACAATAAAATAAAAATAAATTGACTCGTAAAAAATAAATAAAAAATTTAATCATAAATTCAAATAAAATAAACAATTATATAAACTTGTATAAACTGTCAGTAGGTAAGCTAATTCTGGAGAAAGAACATAAACATTGTCTTGAGTTAATCACAGCGACCAACTATTCTTATCATTTAAGTAGTCGTTGATACAATTTGAAACAACCTTTGAACAGAGGTTGGATTTTACTTTAGTTTTAAACGCACAATGCGAGATCATCATAAACTGGTTTTGGATAGCTTGATGTGTAGCCGTGTGTACCACCAATCTGCCATCCTGTATACTCGTCGCGCTGTAAACTTTGCTTGCGCGATGCAGGATTTTGCGTAACGTCAGACAGAAACAAAAGAAACTCACTTTTGTTTCACTCACAAACTCATTGTCTTTTCCTCCTTTTGTCGTTCCTTTTTTATTTCGCGGTCGAGAATGTGAGGAATCGATAGTAAACTTTCCTCGAAAGTGATGTTGGTCAGATTGATGGCGGGCCAAATGTTTGACGAAAAAGGACGTCTGATGTATCGAATAAAGATGATATATTATAGGAGTTCTGGGAAGAATGACGAACATAAAAGAAAATTGGTTTACTGTCCGGCTAGAGAATGAACTGCGTTGTGGAACTTCCTGCGTGTACGACAGATGATTACGAGTTTAGAGGAGACAGCGTCGCAACGATAAACATAGAAGCATCTAAAGTATATGATACTCGCTTTTGCCCGCACCTTCAACCACGTTGACGTTGGCAATTATTATACCACGGGGATACAATTTCTACCCATGTGCCAAATTTCATTTAAATCCGGTCAGCCGTTTTAGCGTGAAAGCGGAACAAACAAACGCACTTTCGCATTTACAATGTTGGTAAGGATTAATTAGGATTCGAGATAATTTACTTTTAAACTATTTTTAATTATTTTGGGTGTATTTTGCCCACACTCCTTTCAGACAATAAATTACTTTTATTTTAGTTACTTTTATATTGTTATAGTACCCTACTTTAAGACATGGCGCACACTGTGTGACATGCGATAACAAAAGCTCGGTGACTAGACGCAAACTACAGCTCTGCGTCTAATCACAACGACAAGACGCAGATGTTATCGACAATTCTGCGTCTTGTTGAAGTGACTAGACGCAACGACAATACGCACAGCTTGCGCTGGCACTTTTCCTTTTTGCTCGGCTGCTGGTCCTAGCGTGATGTTAAAGCTTTCTTCAAGAATTGGGCTATCAAATGCATAAAGATTTTTTCAAATCGGAGCGGTAGAACCAGAGATAAGCGCGTTCAAACAAACAAAAAAAACATACTCGTCAGCTGTATTATTTAGTACATAAGATGACATAATCCCGCGATCAATCTTAAGTATGTCATTTTTCAGGTAGATGATCGCGTAATTCGCATTTTTATTTCCATGTAATTAATCTAGATTTATACCCAGCCTGAACAGGCTTATTCTTTTAATAACCCCACAAATAAGTCTTAATGTTATTTATTATATTTCATACTGAAATTCTTTTTCTACCAAAATATATTATTGCCCCATTAGGAATCCAATTTTTAGTAGTAAATATATTTTTGCTGACATTATTATTTGCTCCTATTTGATAAACTATCCCGAGGGTAAATATTAAAAAGCTAACGAAATTAAACCTTATTGCAAATAAGTTTATTTGTTTTCGAGGACACTGTTTTTAATCTTATTTGATTTACACCTTTATTTGAATTAGAAGAGACATTAAATGTGCTGTTCAAATATTTGTGGGAGTAATGAAAATAAAAATTGTGAACTTGTCCAGTGAAAGTATTTACTTTTTAGGGTTCCGTTGCCAAATGGCAAAAAACGGAACCCTTATAGATTCGTCATGTCTGTCTGTCTGTCCGTCTGTCTGTCTGTCTGTCCGTCCGTATGTCACAGCCACTTTTTTCCGAAACTATAAGAGCTATGCTGTTGAAACTTGGTAAGTAGATGTATTCTGTAAACCGCATTAAGATTTTCACACAAAAATAGAAAAAAAAAAAACAAATAATTTTAGGGTTCCCCATACTTAGAACTGAAACTCAAAAAATGTTTTTTCATCAAACCCATTCGTGTGGGATATTTATGGATAGGTCTTTAAAAATGATATTGAGGTTTCTAATATCATTTTTTTATAAACTGAATAGTTTGCGCGAGAGACACTTCCAAAGTGGTAAAATGTATCCCCCCCTGTAACTTCTAAAATAAGAGAATGATAAAACAAAAAAAAATATATGTTGTAAACTTCCACCGAAAATTGGTTTGAACGAGATCTAGCAAGTAGTTTTTTTTAATACGTCATAAACCGTAAACCGCAATTTATCTTTCATTCAATGTTACTTGCTGCTACGGAACCCTTCATGGGCGAATCCGATTCGCACTTGGCCGCTTTTTATTATAACCATAGACGACAAATCTTATACAGGGTGGCAGGGACATCGACGCGAAAACTGGTACCATGGATTCAGTACTTACAAGATTCTGAACCCCCCTACATTGAAATGGTTCGTCAGTTATTAAAAAAAAAAATCTGCAGTAACATAGAAAAATGCAACCATTGATTTCGCAACACTGTGACAACAGCTTTTGACCATAAAAAAGACATCGCGTTGATTAACGCGGCGCCGATTTTTTTTCAAGTTTTCACTTCTGTCGGCAATTCCGGACTGCCACTGTTTTTTTTTTATAAACGCCATAAACTTTATGTACAGTCGACCGCAAGTCGGTTGCAACAATTTGACCTTGAGTAGGCCTAACGTAGTACGAAGTTTCAATAGAATAAGAGGTCAGCTTATACTCATTCTGCTGGTAAAAACAATATGAAAAGATGTCAACAACTTGTCATAAAATAATAGTAAAAGCATTAGTTTGACAATAAGTAAATGGACACAGAATTTATTATTGGACGACACGTTGGTCCCTTTTATATTGTTACAATTTTCACCGTGTCACTCAAACTACAACGATTATTTTTACCTCCGGTTTAGTTTCCTGTGTTTTGTTTTCTGGCATCTCGCAGGTAAACCTAGGACGCCTCAATAAATTAAGGCCTCCAGCCAGGGCACAAAACTCATTAATTAGCGACTGCACGCTAAGGGCACCCTCTGTGGGGTACGTACGGACCTCGGCGTAGGTAGATGTAGAAGCACACTATTTCAGAACAATTGTTACAATATGTCTGTCAAAATCTACAACCAAATACCCAAACAGATCAGAGAGCTACCACTAAACTACTTTAAAAAGAAACTAAGAAATGGCTTTATCAAACTCAAACTCAAACTCAAAGCATTTATTTCAATTAAACCATTTACAGGCACTTTTGAACTGTCAAAGAATCGGTCAGTTAGTCAGAAAGTTGAAGCTAGTTGCCCATTCCAAAACGTAGATCTCTATGGAGAAGAACGGGCAAGAAACTCCAAGGCCACTCTTTTAAATATAGATATTACAAAATTCTGGGTACATTATTCTTGTTGCTTCTAACAATGTACAAAAAATAATCAAAGCAGTTGAAAATATATGATTATAATAATATGTTCTATACAATAAGTGAGTTCTTAAATTTTAAGCAAAGTTCGAAATATGATCTCACTAGTAATTTAATTAAATAACATAATTTTAAGGATTTTTAGTGTTTACGTCATCAAATAGTTTGTAAGATATTTTTTGCATGCTGAAATATGTAAGTAAGCAAAATATGTGGAACTTCTTGTATTTAAGACCTTTAATGTACCATATTTCGGCGTCGCTGGGGGAGGACAGCAAGAAAAGCATGTCCGCTTTTCCAAAATGTAGGTTTTGTAGTTGTTTTAGCTCTGAAGATTTCGAGACAAAGTTTTACTATTCGATTCTTAAGTCCAAAACGTAGAATGTAAATTCAGGGGAATTATTTTTCAGAAAATTACCTAGATATCAATTTAAATTTTCTATACCTACATGAATTCAAATCAAAACTGTCATTCTTTGACATGAAATAGCTGTAAAACGACAAATTGATGTTGGGTGTCAATTTGAAAAAACAAATATTTCCCTAGCCATATACTTGCACAAGTTTAGACTTCCACAAGTCTGCGTGACACCGAAAGGCTCGGAAACTTATGTTAATTCATCCCACACACGTTAATACAGGGTGGCAATTTAGTAACCTGCATGCGTCAAGGGGGTGATTCTAGCTGTCATACTACACAACTTTCGCTATAAGCTATATACATAAATATACGATTCGCAAAAATAAACTTTTCACACGTGAATCGAAATAGTCTGTCTACTGTTGTATGCACAGATATAGATAGACCTAGATAACGCAAGTATCGCGATCTGTATGAAAACCAAGCGTGCCATTTTTTTACTACCTACTATGACGTCACAAGCACTAAGAAACGTTTCTTTTATTTTTTCTCCTCGAATTTGCCTCGTTTTTACAATTTATAACAGCGTAATTAACTATTTTCAATTTTTTAACTGACTTCCGACAAGCGTGGCACCGATGCAGACTGAGCGCGAAAGTGGCAGCTTACGATTATTGTTCGTAAGCTGGGCACGAAAATGGCACGCGAAGTAGTTGCTCTTGCGTTATCTAGGTATATCTATATCTGTGGTTGTATGGTTTTTTATTTTCACATATCGGATTTGAGTTTCGTGGTGAAAGTTGTTAAGTATGTCGGGTAGAATCACCCCCTTGACGGATGCAGGTGTCGATATCTCCACAATGTATATACTTGTTTGTGCAAGTCCAATTTGAACTGCCTCGTTGGTCTAGTGGTCGCAAGCGCTACCGCTGAGCATGAGGTCCTGGGTTCAAAAATCAATGCATTTGAAATCAGTAAGCCAATTAATTAGTCTCTGAATAATTAATTGTTTAACTTAATTATTCACGAAAAAATCCTGAAAAGCCAGTTGGAGTTACATTTCGAAATTATATTAGACACTCTATTGAAATTAAATTAAAATACTTTTGTAAAAGAGAATCGTATTTTATCGAAATTCTATAAGATTAGACGAATTCTTTTCAAGAGATAGAATTTCAGGTAGGTTTTCAGTGTTTGAATTAATAAGTGAAAAATTTCTTAGGAACTGGGGTAAAATAAATCTAGAATAGTAAAATAAGTTAGGTCTTGTCCATTCTATTTGTGGGATCACTTTTTAGGGTTCCGTAGTAAACAAGAAACCCTTATTGTTTCGCCATGTCCGTCTGTCTGTCTGTCTGTCCGCGGTCTAGCTCCAAGACTGTTAGTAATAGAAAGCTGTAATTTGGCATGAGTGTAGATATTAATCACGGCGACAAAGTGGTACAGACGCCAGCACATCAAGCTACTACAATCTGTCAAATTTATTTAATAGTTTTACAACTTTATCACTGAAGTATAAGGTTCAAAGTTGATTGGGAAAATTTGACAGTTTCGGGTAGCTTGATGTGCTGGCGTCTGTATAATAAAATAACGAAATTTTTTTTTTTTAGGGTACCTCCCCTACACGTAAAATCGCCACTTGGTTGTTGTTTGTCACACTTGTTTTTTTTCTTTTTTTTCTATCCCATGGTGTGGGCTATCGTTAGAAAGGTCCTTTAAAAACATTATGAGTGTGAGAAAACCTTTTTTGGATTCAGGGATCCGTTTGCGAAATGTTAAGCTTTAAAGTGCTAATTTTTGTTAGAGTCAAGTGTCCTCCCCCTACCAGTTAAATGGTTGGTTTTGGAAGTGTGAAAAAAATCACGGCAGTAGTTTAAATGTATAACGAAATTATAAGGAAAACTATCACAGCTAAGTAGGCTATATAAGTTATAATCGACCATTTTATATATTTGCAGTTGCAAAAACATGTTTTCAACTGCAAAGTTAAGTTTGTTTTTGGGATAAATTCATCCCAACTACGGAATCCTTCGTTGTGCGTGGTTCGACACGCACTTGGCTGGATTTTTTTAAATTTATTTTTTGAACCTCAAAAACAAACAGAGAAAATGTCCTTTTTTATCTATATGATATGATATTATCTATGTTTAAGTACATAGTACGTTTATGTACTATATATAGTGGGTACATTACTGTCGCGGCCAACAAATTAGGGCATTAATGGACGATCGTGAAAATGTGGGCCGAGGCGAAGCCGAGGCACACATACGTGAGTCCATCAATGCCAGGTTGCGGCCAAGGCTGGTATAGTACTTTTCTCAAACAATACGCGGAAATTCAAACTAAGTAAATTCGTTATAAATTCCAGAATCAATGACGAACAAAGAAAATCTTCACGCGCCAATATGTTCATTTGTTTCTTCTTTACTTTAAACCGCTCTATTTGTTAAGCCAGTTCGAAATTTAAATAATTTTTTGGTAAGTTGCCTCCTAGGTTGCCATGAGTCAAAGTAAAAAGTTCGTTCCATTTTTAAATAACGCGACAGCAGATATGAGTTTTCATAGTAATTCATTTGGCGGCTAAATTCGACAGATTTGCATTTTCATAGTAACATTGCCGGCCGCTCGCTTGTTTTTGACCAGTACAGCAATTTCAAATTATCTCATAGAATGTTGTCAAAATAATGTTCGAGCTTCCAAGCATGTTCGGGAAAAAATTAAGTCTAAGCCATAGAGTTCAATGTTTTAATTGGGTTATTGCATGATATTTTAGTAATAAGTCTATAAAGAAATAAGTGGCTACAACGTCAATGTATATCAAAGCTTTATTATCTTAAATAAAAAACAGAAATTTACACTAATGAAGTAATTTAACTATGTAGTTGGCCCCATTAAACTAAAATGAATACGTAAATTTAAATGTTACCCAAAAAAGGCCATTTACATTTCCACCCAATTTCAAACTTCAGTCAAAATTGGTTAAAAAATCTTCTATTAGAAACCTACACGGCAATTTAATAGTACAGGGTGGCAGGGATATCGACGCGTTAACTGTTACCATGGATACAGTACATGAGTCTGAACCCCCTGAAACGTTTCGGAGGATATTAAGAAAAAAAAAATCTGCTGTTTCATACATTTTGACCGCATAAGTATTGCACTTTTCTATGAAACAGCCGATTTTTTTAAATGTCCGACGAAAAATTTCAGCGCAGGGGGGTTCAGAACTATGTACAAAATTTATGATAACAGTTTTCGCGTCGATGTCCCTGCCACCCGGTATGTTATCTAGTACATTGCTATCGTAAATCAAAATATTTTGTTACCTACATGGGCACTTATGAAACGTTAGCAGAGAAGCTAGGTGCACGGTTCCAATTGGTCGTTTCCTATGCAGTAGAGCCGGCAAGAAACTCAACTCTTTTACAACGTTTTCAAATTACAGTGTTACAATATTGCCGTATCCACATTTGTTTAATCTAAGCTAGTCTAAACCAGAAAGTTTCTTCTCACGCGAATTTCGTATTACCTAGAAATATTTTACTTTCGATCCTAAATTGTTGTTGAACAGAGTCGACCGTTATTCTTAACATATCTGAACACGCAACGGTTATTTCAATAGTCTTGGGTAGATCTTTATAAAGATGGGTAAGCTGTATTGATAAATGATTGAAGAAATTAACCGTATTTATGAAAGAAATGTTGGAATTTTTATCTTCGTTTTGATTTATAGTAAAAAGCTGTGATTTATACTTGACTAGTTTCTGTCTTTTTTTTTGGTTGGGAAATTATCAAATAACTTCTCCCGCTCTGGGTGGAGCGGGGGGGCGCGTCAGACTCTTACTTACTAAAACCCACCCGTGTTCCTTCAGTTGCCATGTTGTCAGGGGCCACGGTATCCCTTTCGGACTTTTCCGCAACCCCGGCAGGACTAGTTTCTGCCTGCGACTTCGTCCGCGTGCAATTTCTTGTTCCCCTGACCTGTCCCGTCGCATCGCATTGCATCGCGTTACTTTGTTTTCTTTAAGCGTTCTTTCTGACTTTTTTTCTTTTTGCTAGGCTCCTAAGGTTCCTAGGTATGTTAAGTAGCCTTCCTCAAGACTTAGGCTATCAAATCATCATCATCATTTCAGCCGAAAGACGTCAACTGCTGAACATAGGCCTCCCTCAAGCACCGCCTTTTCGACCGGTTCTGTGCTTCCCGCATCCAGTGGATTCCTGCGGCCTTCACAAGGTCAACGGTCCACCTTGTGGGAGGCCTTCCAATGCTACGTCTTCCGGTACGCGGTCGCCACATCAGAATCTTTCAGCCCAATCGGCCATCTGTTCTACGAGCAATGTACAGTAAGCGCTCAAAAGTGCATGAGCACGCTAAGAGTCGTATTGCTGTGAACACGCGGTATAGTCCGTACATTTGTATGTGTAACAGTCAGACGTCTGTGGTGTGAGTGCCGTACACACACCACAGAGAACACTACACACTATCGTATCGTCACGGTTCGCGGGCGCCGCACTTATATTTCCATAACTTTTGTTAGCACGCATCATACTCGTACGCGTGACCTTGGCCAGTGTATCGCATTGCTAAAATTCGAAAGTAAATTATATGTGCAGATAGCAGAAGGCGTTAAGCGTTGGTCTTAGATTCAAGATGGCTCAGGTTCTAATCTCGTAAATGACAGCGCTGTTTTGCAAATATTATTATTTTTGTTTGCAATAATAATATTTTTAAATATCCTGCCTATTTATTAATGTTGTTATTGCAATAAAGGGTTTAGAATAAAAAATGCGTGATATGTTATAATAAAAAATAAATAATATTTATTCGTTATGTTTATTTTACTTATGTATAGTTATCAAACTGCTACAATTATTTATCATTACTTCACCTGAATAATATGTGAAATAGATGTCTAGAAACTTAGAAGCAATTTGTATTATTTTGACATATTTAAATTTTGAAATGTTTTAAATTTTAAATGGATTTTTTTGCACCATAAATATAAAGCTTTGATCATGGTCTAAGTAATTAAGCATTAAATAAGGATATTAGACTACTTAAAATGTGAAAAAATCTACTGACAAAATTGTTGATTTTAAGGTTAAAGGCAGTTGTTCATATTAATTATTTTAAACTTTATTTGGCTTTAGTAAATATTGGTTGGTATTGAGGTTATAGCTTAAGTATTCATTTTCTTTACGAAAAGAAGATTGAAACTAAACCTCAAATTTTAATCCTAAAATAATACTATTACTAAAATAATATTAAACAATTTCGGTATATATGCAAGAAATACGACAAACACCCTATTGAAACGTGCTTAAAAAATTCGTTACCATAAATTCATGCAATAACGAATCTGTTGTTTATTAAGTTGGTACGGTCAATATTTTAAGGTCAAAAACGGTTTTCTAGCTGGTCTTCAGTGTTGCAAGCCTTCAGAGTGCACGGCGAACGGTTCATAATGACGTGTTTTTAATAATTCAGCAAAATATCTCGTTGGTATGAAACCATTTGTTTCATTCACCATTTGACGTCGCTGCTACTCGATAATAAGCCCCTTCCTCATATCTCTTAACCGTCACAGTATTTCTCTAGAACAAAGAAAAACATTGTTTTTATTACACATAATACCTAATTATTTATTATTCACTAATCGAATTAAACCTCACAATGAATTTAAAACTTTAAAGGCATCTTCTGTCTCAACAATACCTCTGTTCTATCAACAATACCCTTGATTAAGATTTATGTTTAGTAAAATATGAAATATATAAATGATAACACTCACACTTAGTCCGGTTTTATTAGATATTCACTTCACTTTTACGCAGCGCAATAATATTCTCTGATCTGATCTGATCTCTTCAATATATTTTATGCCTGCTTTTTGATAATACCTAATAACCACAACACTGCGCTAAATGCTCGTCACCAATATTATCACGGCACGAACCAACAAAGTTCTATTAATTGAATACTTGTAACAAACTGCATCTACCCCACAGAAATCGAAATAATTTACTTAGTTTTTTGTGGTCTACCTGCTAAACTTTAATATTTATGTGAACAAGACGAATGAAACTAAAAACGAATGATGATTATCGAACTAGTCATTGGTTGCAGACAAAGTGAGTGTGTGTGTGTAATGTGCGTGTCTACAGTATTGTAACAACTTATAGAAGAAGGTCGTAAGTCAAACCGAAGCGTCAGTCTATTGCTTTGTGAGATTGCTTATGGACTTTTGGTCGGTACTGTACCCTGCCCACTACCACTTAAGTAAAAGTTTTTTTTTAATCATCAATATTATTTCATAATTTCAGCCAAAAAACGTCCACTGCTGGACATAGGCCTCCCCCAAGCACCGCCACTTCGACCGGTTCTGTGCTTCTCGCATCCAGCAATATTATTAAGATCAATTATTAAATAATTACGTTTGGTTCGATCAACCGAGTTCGGCTGATGACGGATCGGCTGTACGCGATGTTACCCTTAAATAACATCAAAAGGCCAGCTAGAAATTATATAGCAAAACTGCAAAATTACACAAAAGGATTCCTATCAAAATGTTAAACTCGAAAACGATCTTCACATATATAACACATTCCTGAAACACTGTTTAAGGACCTATTTAAATCTGTTCTCGGGATCATTTTAAATGTCAGGAATCTCTTAGAAGCACTTAGAAGCGTGACAAACATTTAAATACCTATCCTGGATACCATTTGAGAAATAACACTGGAAATTGAAATCGCTGTCATCAAACTGTATGGGGGAAGCTGTAAGTGGCGTTGGATTTCAGCTAGGGTTGCTCCGCATTCGGGTTAGCAAGTAAAGCCTGCTCCATATTCTCGGCTGAGGTCTCGACGAGAACATTTGCCGAGACAGGGCGAGACGAGAGCGTTGCTCTACATTCTTGCCTGGCACATTAGTCTTGGACTCTCGTACCAAGATGGATGTCTTGAAAATATCTACAGTAGCAATATGCGATGCTGCAGCCTATTACAATTATTTATTGATTCGTGAAAAAAAAGTTACGAAAAGACGTTGAAATAAGCGAAGGTTGGATGACTGCCATACACCGAAACAGATGATGAGATGCGTTTGCATATTACACGATTGACAATTTTCTTGATGATTCACTAACTAATTGACATACTATTACCCTAATTGACATAATTATTGGTTCGCTTACTTAGTCTTATTTTATATTTTTTTATTGCTATGACCACACTGACATTTTTTTTTTTTTTTTTGTAATTCCAATGATCTGCATATTTCAATTTTTTTTATTTATTTGGAATTGTAAACCTTTGCATGCCTTTGCATGTGACGGTAAAATATGGAGAACTTTATTATAAAAACACCTATGTACTATACCCATTTTTGCAAAGAAATAAATGATTTGATTTGATTTGATAATGTGGAGGAATGGTTTCACATTAACACGAAACTACTCGAGAGTCCTTTGATGTACCAACACAGAACAGAGATAATACGAATATACACGAGACACCAAGAATATAGAAGAAAATATTCCCTCTACATTCTCGTATTAAGCAAGTCTCGTGTAGTTTTGCAGAAAATGTGGAGCAGGTTTAAGCCAATATTTTTATTCCGTTATTTTTTTTTGTGAAATTAGTAGGTTTGTAGTTAGTCTTCTGTGAACAGTGGTGGCTGAGCAACAGCCTCGATTTATAGTTGGAGTTGTATGTTAGTCATGGGTTCGAACCCAGGTAGGTGCTTTACTTTGTGTAATTTTTGCATTGCAACTGCTCTCAAAACGGTGTAGGAAAACCAGCTTGTTCTAGAACTGAACATTCAAAGATATGTATCATCTACCTCTTCGCACTGGGCCCGCCGCATTCGATTATAGCCCATTCCCTCTCGAAGAGAGGAGGCCTGTATCCCAGCAGTGGGAACAATATAGGCTGATTATGTAATTCTTCTGCCATTACAAAACAGCGTAGCTAGCTGATAATTAAGATATTTTTCTGAAAGCTTTTAAACTTTAACCCTGCCGGTAATCAATCCTTTTGATAATATAGTTTGTTTTTACATAAATCTTTGCTTGTTTACGTGCTATTATTTTTTAAACCTGTATAGGACAAATAAAAAAATATATTTACTTGACTTTAATATAAAACGGCTATCCGAAATTATAGTTTGAGTGAACCCGCTGTACGCTGACGGGGGGTAGGGGGGGGGCATGGGCAATGCAGGCCGCCATTCGTCAACGCTCACGCGGCGTCTAGACGCTCATTCATCAACGCTGCCCCCCACCTCGCCATGCATTACTAAGGCACGGTACAGCGATCTCAGTCAAACTATAGACAAAATTCTTTCACTCATCTCACAGAACTCCACACGTACTGACATGATAGTCTTCCATTGGTTCGCACTAAAAAAATTGTTACAAACTGGAACCCAGTAAGCTACTGAAAGTAATTTGCAAGCGACAACCCTGAATGTAAACCTCAAGTATATGTTAAGTGGTAGATCTCCTCGCAAATTTTTACGAGGGTGACCTACGTGCGTGTAAACTACCAGATTGTGGGTAGTATTACATTTTTACTATTCTTTTAAACACATTTTTGCGTATGTTGTGCCTAAAATTGAAATCTTCGGCATAGTTTGGGTTTGAGATATAGTTAACTATAAAGATGATTTTATTAACTAATTACACGCAGCGTACATACAGTGCTCTGCGTGTGCAGTAAAATAACGCGTTCAGGGTACTGTTCGGGCTGCCGCGCCACTGCAGCGCTTCAGTAATGTGGTTAAAACCGTGGATGGTTTTCATGCCATCATGCGGAAGCGCGTTGTGCGTCTCTTATGAAGCGCATGCGGGCCAGTTCGAACAGCCTTCTGAGCGTTTTTGTGGGCCGCTGGGACTCGCCGATGTGGCAGCACTGGATGCGACTACACACTGTGGGTGGACGCGTCCAGGGCTTGGCATGAACCGGCACTCCTGTGCGGTGTCACTTTGTGGTTTTTATTTTTGTTTTTATTTTTATTTTTTCATGTGGCTTTGTTTTTGTATAAACTAACAATAGCTTTATAAGGTTTTTTTGTGTTACTAACAGTACATCCCTTTGCTCAGCAGTGGGGACAGTGAAGGATAAAGAAAAAAAAAAAAAAACAGTATGGACTACGTCTGAAATAAATGTTTTGAATTGAATTAAAATTAAATTGGGTTTTGGACATTTTCACATTTATAATAAAAATAAACTTCGATATTTTGATTATTTATATTTCTAGAGAGTGTCGCGTTGCGAAAAAAAAAAAGCAACAAGCCATTTTTTATGCTGGTTTGCGTGACAGCTCGCGTCACGTCATTGTGCTTTTGCAGTGTGCGTGCATTTAGCGGCTAACAGTTAGACGTTTTTTTTTACTAGTTTCACAGCTTTGACAGTCTACCTAGACATATTTATGTCTTTGCTTTGAAATTTTTATAGTTTTACTTTGTCTTGTAGTGCAAGCTTGTTGTTTTCCTACTGAGAGGAATACCTCCGTATCGTCTCCAATCAAGACAAATGAATGGCTCATTGTGTGTATCATAGAGTCAGGAAAAAAAAAAGATCATTTTTTATATTGAAAAAAAATATACTTAAGAGGGTTTATCCTAAAAGTTGGCAACGTCGTAAATAGCTGTCAAATATGTACCTGTTTTGATTAATTCGCCAATATCACTGTATGGAATTAAGAAATGTGGCTAACTAGGTAACTAAAATATTGATTACGAAATGCAATATTAATATCGTAAACCGAATATTTAGTTTTAGATGTAAAAAAAAGTATTTGGAAAGTTTCCAAGTGCCTTTTTACACCTAAAACGGTTACAACATCAAATTCAGTACTATATTTGCAATTCATTATTAATATTCTAGTTCGCTAGTTAGCCACATTTTATATTTCCGTACAGTAATATTGCCAAATTAATCAAAACAGCGAAATATTTGGCATCTATTTGCGACGTTGCCCACTTTCAGAATAAACGCCCTCAGCCCCGGATCTAGAATTTTTTTTTAGGCGAGAAAATAACCGCCAATCTTTTATGAGGATGCGCTAAGTTAGCCCCCCCGAAATTAAAATTTTCTCAAAATGAAAATGCTGCCAGCAAATTTTATCGATCGATAATGCGTGCGCCTATTCAACAAGGGCACCTAAACTGAAAAAAAATTAAAGATTAAATGTGCTGCGCGTCTCATTTATTGCAAAGTTGCTGTGTCTTGGGTGGTGCACTTGTCTGCTACGCTTGAATTTGTCGCCCCCTGAAGCTGGCGCCCGGGACACAAGCCCCGGCTTGTCCCTCCCTAGATCCGAGGTTGAACGCTTTTAATCATATTCTAGTTAAATAAACCACTTTTCCATGAAGTAGAGTCACAATATAAAACGTTCAAAGTTATTTCCGTATTTACTTTAATTTCAACCTACATTTTAATGAACACGACCCAGTCACACCAAACATTGAATCAAATGCCCCATTTTCTCCTCGAACAATGTTTTCCTTGAAAGATACAGAAATACAAATACATCGTCGAATACAACATGGATGAAACACATTTTCAATTTACTTTTACTACAAACTTGAAGTTTGATGGCTGACCCTTCACCCTACGAGGTTAGGGGCTAATAAAAATGATGGATTCTCTAACAAGATGTCGGGAAGTGAATATTGGGTTTGTAACTGGATACCGACGACCGAGTTTGTCAATATTTGGGTGACGACATGTTTTTGTATTGTCGTTGGTTGTTTTTTAGGGTTCCGTACCTCAAATGGAAAAAACGGAACCCTTATAGGGTCATTTCGTTGTCCGTCTGTCTATTTGTCAGTCTGTCAAGACCCTTTTTCTCAGGAACGCGTGGAGGTAATGTCAAATAGTTACGTAGTTTTATAAAATAAATAGTAGTTAGTTAGTGTAATAGTAGTTGGTAGTAGTGAAGCTTTGAAAAAATCAAGCTTCTAAGTTAAGAACACGGCCATTTATGCGATATATTTTGACACTCGCATATAAATCAAAACCTATAGGGTACTTTTTGTTGACTTAGAATCATGAAATTTGGTGAAAAGCAAGGTCTCATAGCACAAGTTAAGGAACCAGTCCGAAAATTGTTAACTTGTAGTTAAAGCACATGAAAAAAAAGAACGATTACAAATTTACATTTGCAGTTGCAGAATAAAATTGACCGTGACGTATATCGGTGTATGAAAGAACATGTTTTGCAACTATAATTGCTATAATTGCTTCTGGGATAAATTCATCCCAACTACGGAACCCTTCAGTGTGCGTGGTCCAACAGGCACGTCGCCGATTTTTGACGTGACAACGTCTTATAAATCGATGAACGCCGGCTGCACGCACGAAACAGTGTCCCGTTCCGCCTGAGCCGAGCGTGCAAGCGATAGAGAGGCACCATCGGCCTAAGCGTTCGGCTTGTGACGTTATCACGTAAAATCATCGTCCGTTAACCGACTTTACAGACAACCAATTTGTTTATGTGGGTTCTGTTCTTCTAGTGTTGTTGTGACTAAGTTGGTAAGAGTAGTTTTACGTCAATAGAATGGGGCTATAAAATAGAATAGCTTAAAATCATAATATTTTTCGAACCAATTTTATTACTTTCTAGCTAAATGTGTAAATGCGTATCCGTATTTTAGTCAGGTACCTAGATAGAAATGGCAAATACAACAATAAATAATAAAAAATAAACACAACAGGCCTTTTTTTTTTTTTTTGGCTGGGAAATTATCTAATAACTTCTCCCGCTCTGGGTGGAGCGGGAGGGCGTGTCAGACTCTCACTGACTAAAACCCACCCGTGTTCCTTCCGTTGCCATGTTGTCGGGGGGCCACGATATCCCTATCGGCCCAAATTCTGCCCTGCCAAAAAAATAACCCGTTGTTTCGTTGCTTGGAACATTTTTTAATTTAAGAGGTCCCCCCGACTGCAATAGGTATTTATCTTTTTAGTCAGCGAGTAAATGAGTGACCTTTCGCTTTGTACATATAACATTTGTTTATACAGATTAACTAAAATTTATAACTTGTTAAGCTACCTATTGCATAGCTTTTATCGCGGGCTTTGAGCGCGGCGACCGAATCAAGAAATTCCGTACCTAACGAAAATAAAGCCTAACCTAACTCCGCCTACCATGTAATGACGGATGATGACATAAAACAAAAATTACGTTCCCATGACAACGTGATGTTGTCATGGGAACGTAATTTTTTGTTTTATGTCATCATCCGTCATCATCCCAAGTGTAGCGTTGACAAATATGAAGTATGGAGGTTACAAATGCTATGCAATAGCTTTACCGCGGCAGTCCCCGAGTGCCACACGTTTTTTTTTACTTTAATTTCGTTTTTATGCAGTTGTTTATTTTTATTTTATTTTTTTATACCTTTTAGTGACGAGTTTTATTTTGAGACATGTCATGCTAGGTGGCTTTTATTTCTAAGCAATAAAAGTGGTTTTATACTCTCACGGCGAGGGGAGGTGAAACGTGGATAGCGTCGGTATGATATGTTTGTTTTGCATGTACACCCTACCTATGTAAAATGTAGGTATGCCATTAAATTATATACGAGTAGTTTATATGCTCATGCAGACCTTCAATTGAATACCCTTATTGTAATAAATTATGTTTATTTTTTACCCATTTGAATATGGAGCCATACTGCCGCCATTTTGATTTTTATCAAAAAAATGCCTATGTCACTCGGGATGATGTAAGGATTCTAATGATTCCTCATACATCCAAATCTTAATTAAAAGTTTTGGTCGAACAAAGAAACTCATACATACATACATGAACCCTGAAAACATTACACTCCTTTTTGGGCAGTCGTGTAATAAGATTGGTGATCGCAATATTTGGTTAGCATATAGGTGGATGCTACTAACGAACCACTTTAATGAAATCCCTAAGACGCTTCATTGTATCAATAGGTTCAGTAAGTTGAAGTAAAATATTATAGAGAGAAACAGTTGATCGAACTACCGAATTCATCATCGGCCTATAAATGTTCCCACTGCTGGGACACAGGCCTCCTCTCTGTGAGAGGGAGTGGGCCGTAATTCACCACGCGGGCCCAGTGCGGGTTGGTAGATGTCACATTGTCTTTGAATTTTCGGTTCTAGGACATGCCGGTTTCCTCACGATGTTTTCCTTCACCGTTTTGAGAGCAGTGGTGATGAAATAATTTACACAAAGTAAAGCGCCTGTCTGGGTTCGAACCTACGACCTACAACTCGTAAGTCGCGGCCGTTACCACTGGGCCACCACTGTTTTACTACAGAATTATGACCCCCAAATCATTAAAACTTTACAAAGAAAACATGAAAAAAAAAAGTGTGGCACTCGGGGACTGCCGTGGTAAAGCTATTGCATAGCATTTGTAACCTCCATACTTCATATTTGTCAACGCTACACTTGGGATGATCCGCACGTATCCCATGACAACATCACGTTATTAATTTAATTTATGTCATCATATGTTAATTTTTGTTTTATGTCATCATCCGTCATTACATGGTAGGCGGAGTGCTAGGTTTTTTCGTTACGGAATTTCTTGATTCGGTCGCTGCGCTCAAAGCCCGCGATAAAAGCTATGCAATAGCTTAAAAATAAAAAACAGTCGCACTCCGGGAGTGCCAACAGAAGTGAAAACTTGAACAAGATCGCCTTGGTGGAAGAAAAATACTTGTATAGAGTCCGTAACCTTATCTAAATAAAGAAAAAGCAAATTCACGTTTACAAAAAAAAATACTTCCAAAACCTTTAAAGTAAAAATACTTGTATAGAACATTGATCCGTAACGTAATATAAATAAATAATACAATCGCGTTTACAATAATGAAGTGTCGGTAACGGTATCGCGAGTTCAATTGTTTTTTCCCATCTCAAAAATGCCCAACGCGCATAAAGAAGTTTTCACTTCAAAAAAAAATGTACCAAAAGCTCTGAATTAGAAACTAACAACCTTCAAGATTTCCCATTACGCTACAGACTCGTCTGTGGTTTCAATCTGAAGCAAGCCTTAAGAGCTCAAAGCGTAGGAAAATTAAAAATTAAGGAACACGCCGAAATGTTCTTTGGAATTAGACTGGCTTTGAGGAAAGGAGAATTAAAAAGTTTGTTAAATGAAAATGATGCGGTTAGCGGTTACATGGAATGTAATTGTAGCTTGGAAATTAAGTACTTAGTTTTAATAAATTAGGTGGGAGCTAAGATAGTTTTTTGGCAGGAATCTTGTAGATCTAAAAAAAAAACTGGACGCGCTGGTAAAATTTTTTGAGCTATCTTCTTCTTCCTCTTTTCGTGTGGTTAGTGATTATCCTGGTGTCAGAGTTTTAAAGCCACCCATAGGCCTCTGACTTGGCTTCACATGCCGTCGAAAAATATCTCTCAGGCATGCCGGTTTCCTCACGATGTTTTCCTTCACCGTTTTTGAAGCAAGTGATTTATTATACAATACGCACATGAATCCAAAAAATCAAAGGTGCGTGCTTTGGGTTCGAACTCGAGACCTATGATTATTAGGCTATCACGGCTTAAATTCATGTTTAATATACACGTATTATTCACATAAACCTTTCGGAATAAATTCTCTAAATTTTGGTGAAGACCGCATCAAAATCCGTTGCGTAGTTTAGAAGAATAACTCGGTTTAATTTATGATAATTGTAAAGGTAGATGTACCAACCCAGCGCTGGGTACGCCACAATTGCGGTGATAAGTTCCCTCTTTGAGGAGTGGCTAGAGAGGCGCCACGGCATCCTCACCTTCCGCCTGGCGCAGGTCCTCACCGGACATGGCTGTTTCGGGAGGTTCCTGTTCAGGATAAAGCGGGAGGAAACGCCCGGGTGTCACCATTATGTGGATCGCCCGGAGGAACTTATTATATATTTGTAAGAAAGCTTGAAATAATTGAAATATTAAGTCTAAGTAAAAGTACTTCTGTGCTCTCGAAAATATCGTTTATTTTGCCATTGATTTACTTAATGAAGATATGGTGTAATCATAAAATAAAATTTTGATTTAATTTTAAGGATAGCTGAAGACTAATGTGTGATTTTTAAATTTCTTGATATGGTTTGCTATAGGAAAAACTTTTGACAAAAAAAACAACTGACTTCCAAAAAAAAAACACTACAAAGTGAAAAATAACTTTAATTTCGGAAGTCGGTGTCTTGGGTTTTGTGTTTTCGTTTTTTGCCACCGACTTCCGAAATTAAAGTTATTTTTCACTTTGTAGTGTTTTTTTTTGGAAGTCGGTTGTTTTTTTTTGTAAAAAGTTTTTATTTTTCACTTTTTAGTTGTGGTGACAGGAACTTATCATATCATCTACATACTAAGTGGGAAAAAAATACGTATTTTGTAGCTAACTCAAAAACTACCCAAGCAAAGTTAATTAAATTTATATGGGACCAATTTGGGAGCATACCCTTTCAAACAAAAAAAATAACTTTAAAAATCGGTTCACAAATGACGGAGAAATCGGTGGACATACATAAAAAAAAAAAAAAAAAAAACATACGCTTCGAACATATAACCTCCTCCTTTTTGGAAGTCGGTTAAAAAATACATTACTAACAGGGTTTAAAAAAAATATTGGTTATTTCGACATTTTTTTTTCTGTTATATTTTACAAGTTCAAAAAAGTGATTTCTCTATGCACCAGTAGACCATTTAATGATGATGATGATTTTTTTAAATTTTCAAATTCAAAAGTAGTTTCTTCTAACAAAACGATCAAACGTCAGTCTCGCGTGATTTTTTGGAACTTGTTGCGAATTTTTGTGATTTTACACGAATCCTTAATTTATTTGAAAAATCCCTTACCGCTATGTACAGACACCAGCACATCAAGCTACCCGAAACTGTCAAATATTCCCAATCAACTTTGAACCTCACACTTCAGCGATAAAGTTGAAAATCTATTAAATAAATTTGACAGATTGTAGTAGCTTGATGTGCTGGCCTCTGTACAAGACAATGAATTCGACTTTTCAAATCACAAATAATTTTGTTTAAATTCTGTTTCTCTTTCTCACAACTGATGAACAAAATTGATCAAAATCAGTCGATTTCGTGCACGAATTTCAGACCATGCCTAAAACCCTAAAATTATTAACACGCCTCTACAAAGTTAGCTCATTCTCTTAACTTTACCACAAGTACATACCTTGAGTTCTTCAAGGTTAGTTTTGCACACGACGAAGTCCGTCACCTTGCACTAAGAGACGGTAAGTGCATGTTAGGTAGCGTTCTCACTGTGTCGTGACATTTATTGTGGTAACCAGTACTTGTAAAATTCATATAATATATACTTTCTGAGTTTATCTTGAACATTACTAACATCGGCGAAGGAAAAACATCGTGAGGAACCTTATCCTGATTCCATAAAAATTTTGGGAAGTTTTGTAGGGGTCTTAAGTTATGACTTGTATACATTGGCTAAACGACGCGGACGGCCGCCCGCACCCCATTTAATTGACCCTGTAAAATTCCCCATTGAAAATTTTCATCTTTATGTTTTTTGTTTTCAAATTACTATAAAAGTAGACTCTCAGTACGATTCTTAACAATACCCTCACGGATCGGACAGGTTTTTTTTACACGTTGTTTAATAAAAATTAAATGCTGTTCGTTCGTAAGTGCATAACATAAGAACGGCTGGACTGATCCGGCAAATTTTTGTTTAAAAATCTTCGTAATAGTCCGAATCAGGTTCTTACAGGAAAAAAGCTTGAAAATATGCCGGGAAAATTCTAAAAAACTGGAAGTGTATTTTTGTATTGGAATTTTGTATGAATTATTGAAGTTTGGACAGGACAACGTCAGCCGACCCAGGTAATCTATAACCGTGGCTGGCATGAATATATTGACATGCCTTTTTTTGGGTTGGAAATTATCAAATAACTTCTCCCGCTCTGGGCGAAGCGGGAGGGCGTATCAGACTCGTACTGACTTAAACCCACCCGTGTTCCTTCAGTTGCTTGTGTGTTGCCAGGGGCAACGGTATCCCTTTTATACTTTCCCGCAACCCTGGCAGGTATCGGCTGACATCTCTTTGAGGCGTGCGTGGCACACAACGCACCGTCGACCCGGGATTGGTCCTTTTCGGACAGCGAGCTACCCATTGCTCACCGTCCGCAAGCCCGCGCCTACGTATTGTCGTACGTATTGGCCTGGGATTCCCATGTTGACATGCCTAAAGTTATGTTTTTCAGGGCAGCCATTTTAAAGTTTTGGCCTCTTCTGGTAAATCGGTAAATTAGTTTAACGTATGTGTTTTAGTTATTTTATGTCATCTTTTAAATGACGACAATAAATAAACGAAATTCCCCGTAGTTTGCATAATAATGGAATTGTCAAGTGGTTCACCAACGAGTTATCAACTTATTCACCGAGTTGTCAATTTGTTCACCAACAGTTATCAACTTATTTACCTTATGAGTGGAAAATGTTTGTAGGTAAACAACGTTATTTTAATGACAAACACATTCACATTAGGCTGTGATCAACTACACGGGCCCAGTGTGGGTTGATAGATGTCACATGTCTTCGGCTTTTTGGGTCTAGTACATGCCGGTTTCCTCACGATGTTTTCCTTCACCGTTTTGAGAACAGTGGTGATGAAATAATTTACACAAAGTACAATGCATGTCCTAGTAAGTTGCAGCTACTTCCATTGGGCCACCACTGCTGCTAATTAAATATATGCCTTAAAAATCGGGGTATGACTGTTAACCTGAAGCAGTGGGTACTCTCGCTAAGATGTAAGATTGAATCTTGTGTGCGGTGCACAATACACGTTGATTGCGAGAAGTGGAGACGAAGCTCTGGGTATAGAGAAACTTGACTTAGATGGAGGGTACCTGTGAAGGCTTCTGTGTGTGACGATGTGTGGAACTTTGTTGAGGATCAAGATTTGATAATTGGGATTTTGGTACGGACACTTAATTGCTTGGGCATGTTTGTATTTTTCGTGAAATAAAATCTTTTTAATTTTTTTTGCGCTATTACAGCTACTATAATAATTATAAAATAAATAGCCCATATTTTCCTTAACGTTCAATTTTACAAGTGTGAGTCGAACTCGTACACGAAGGGTTCCGTACCATCGTACAATATTGAACACTATGTTTTTACTTTAGAAAAAGACCTCTTTGAATTTTTTAATTTATTTTATTTTTATTGTTTGTTGTTATATCGGCAATATTATAATGTTTATCTATTACGTCTCATGACTATACAGCCCGCTGACAGATAGACGGATGGGTGGACGGACACCGGAGGCTTAGTAATAGGGTTCCGTTCGGCACCCTTTGGGTACGGAACCCTAAAAAATAACTTTATTTACGTATTGGTGAAAACATAGGGTAAACAGAAATATTTGTAGCTGGTTGCTACAAATATTTTTCCTAGCGAGCAAAAGCTCTGAGTACAATTTGGCGATGCCTTTGTTGAGTTATTATTGCACAAGGTACTCAATACTACGCGCTTTTTTCCCGTAGATCTGCACCCTAATTGCGTAATACACGATCAATCACAACTTGAATCATTTTGAAAGAGATTGCTAATACATTGCTTCATAAGTTTGCAAAAAAAATCTGCTCAACAACGTAAATAACGCAATGAAAGTTGTTGAACTGTCAAAATAAAACAGATTAGTCTTAATTATTTACGAAAATGTGTTGTTACGCGATTAGAAAGCTGTTTTTATGGATCTTTGACTTTCTTTGAAATCGTGTCGCGACCTGCAGTTTGATTTCAACTTATTTATTTTATTTTATGTTCAGTACTCAAGTCTTCAATGCGAATTGACTTATAATCGATATTCACATAAAGTTGAGGCACGAATGAATTTACTCTCGTAGTTTTTCAATGTTTGTTGAAGTATAAAAATATCTAGACGACTTTTCACTATACTTTTAAGAAGCACGCTTTGTTTAGGCTCGAAAAGCAGGAACAAGATTCACTTTAGAAAGAAAGAAAGAAAGAAAGAAATAAATAAAACTAAAAACACACCCAAAAATCATATAAAAAACAAAAGTAGAATAAAAATAAAACAGAAAGTCCTGTATGAGGCCAAAAGGCTCCTATCTCAGATTTAAGGCTTAGGCTAGGTAGAACTACGATCTTCTGGCAGTATCTGGATGAGTGGCCGAGGATCGAGTTATATGGCGTGTGATTCGAGAGTTCGATGAAAAAGAAATTATACTGCGTGTAACAGAAACCCTGTAAGATCCGTGAGGGTATTGTTATGAATCATACTGAGAGTCCATTTGTGGAAAAAAAAGTCGCCTTTTTTTTAAACTGGGTACGGTACCGGTTTATTACATGGGGCGCGGGCGGCTGTCATTTAGCGGGTGTCTACAATTCATAACTTATGACCTGTGCAGAAAATTGGCTAATCCTATCCTACTAAGTGAAGGTTTGTGGGGATGGATGGATGTTTGTTACTCTTTCACGCAAAAACTACTGAACGGATTTGAATGAAATTTGGCACACAGATAGTTAACCTGGATTATCACATTGGATACTTTTAATCCCGATATTCTTACGGGATTGAGACTTATGCGGGTGAAACCGCGAGGCACAGCTAGTTTATAATGAAATTTGGTAATTTTGGTGCTAAAAATGTGAATTTTAAAATAGCAATTTTTTTTTTAATCTTAAAAATATTTTATTTTATTATTTTTTGGTAATATTATTGCGGTACCTACACGCCCGCTTTCGGATCGGTCAGAGTTTTTGTTATATGCTGTATATTACTTTTTTTCTTTTATTTATATAATTTAGTTAATAAGGAGGTAAGTTTATTCGTAAAGAATATCATTCTTACTGTAGATAGTGTTTTCATTAAACTGCCAATCGATGAGATTGCTAACAATATAATGTAGAAAATATACCAATGTATATTGATAATCCTGTCAGGTCGAGAGAATATCAAACAGCAAAATCTTTTACACGACATAATCTTTCAGGAATCAGTACATAAAAAACACAAAGGAAAAGTACATAAAAACACCTTCATAATGTTATGCATGTATTCATACAATAAAATTTTAGGGGCTCAGAACACACCATATGAAACCGAACCCAATTTGACGGAAAGGTTAAAAAACAATACAATTTGCATGCTTTTCTGTGTTGGGCTTTGAAAACTGTGGTTTACTTTCATTGCTAGCAGCGGTGATAGTCGTGTGACCGTCGAAATGCCAAGTCATAGGTCTCGAGTTCGAACCCAAGGCTCGCACCTCTGACTTTTCGGATTCATGAACGTATTGTATAATTATTACCTGGGCGACCGAGCTCTGCTCTGGTGAAAATATATGCTCATTTAATAATATAGGATAGTACCTACTAATTCCATACAACCATGATAGTAGGTACTTGCTAATTCCATGCTGCCATGATCATTATTCTACTGTCAATAATGTCATTATTAATTATCTTCTTCTAAACTTTGGGTGACCGAGCTCTGCTCAGGTGAAAATACGGAGAAAACTGATTTTCCCAGATATAAGACCTAGCTAGATCGATTTTGCACCCCGTAAACCCTTATATAGCAATTTTCATCGAAATCGTTACAGCCGATTTCGAGAACGAGAGTAGAAATCTATATACAAACAAATATAATTGCTCGTTTAATAGTATGGGATTACTTGCTTCATAAACGGTGAAGGAAAACATCGTGAGGAAACAGGAATGCCTGAGAGATATTTCTTGACTACATGTGAAGCCAACTCAGAAGCCCATGGGTGGCATAAAAACTCTGACACCAGGTTAGTCACTAACCACACGAAAAAGAAAGATGAACTTTCATCGCTGTATTAATCTGAGGCCTAGAACATTAAGTACCCAAAAGAAAATGGTTCTTTTACTTTGTGTAGGTACAACTTATGACAATGTCATATTAATAAATATACTGACAGGAAAACTAAAGGAGTTTTCTATGCTTGACAACATACCTACAGATCAAGGAAAACTACGTGAATACTATTTAAACACGACTGTACAATTTCTGCCGTAAAGCGAATCTGGCGTAAAGCAAATCTGTCTTAAAGCGAACAAGCGATTTATCTCATCACCACTGCTCTCAAAAGAAAAACATCGTGAGGAATGGCAATCAGAAACATGTGACATCCACAAACACGCACTCAGCCCACTTAATGGATTATTGCCCGCTCTCTCGCACAGAAAAGAATGCTGTGACGCAGCATTTGAAACGTTATGCGCTGATTATGCTGCAGCTTAAAAGACGCGGGCTATCTGTAGCGACCGTCAACAGTTAGGCAAATAGGACCTTAGCTTAATGGCTTCAGCAATGGCAGCAATAGGTTTCCAGAAGCTCAATCTCTTTCACATGATTTCCGTTTTTCAAAGTCATCATAACAGCTGAAAGAGGTCCACTGCTAGACCCTGAGGGGCAGTCCAAGATCCATCATTATGGCGGCGATTGGAGGGGCAATCGCCTCCACAACGATGGATTTTGCAATGCCCCAATCCAGCGAATTCTCGCAAACTTCATCGAATCGATCTCTATTTTAGACGCATAACATGGTGTCCTGAGACAGTGAGGTGGGGTCGCGGCAGACCACGTAGGAAATGGCGGGACGAACTGGATAAGTTCCATCAAAACTGGAAACAAAAAATACGTCAAAGGATTAGGCTGAGGTACCAATAGTACATCCACATTTTGCCAGTCACGTTTAAGTCCTATGTAATAGGGGCTATTGCCACCAAATGGGCACAAGTCCACCCTACGGGCTGCTACCGAGAAATTACAGATGAAAAAACCCAATAACATTCTGCTCAACCTGAGAATTGAACCCAGAACCTCATGCTTAGCACTAGACCAACGAGGCAGTCTATGAGGTAGAATATTTTAAAATAGCAGTAAATCATCCTTCATACTGAGTCCCATTTCGTAAGTCATGGTCCACTGGACCAAAACGTGGTTTCAACGATTTTAAAAACGTAGCGTACATCAACCTGATGTTTGTGCCGAAACCTTCTCAGAAAAACAGTCCTTGAAGTTAGGAGAAATAGTAATAGGGCTTCTTTGAATTAATAATTCCCTGCAGAGCAAAATCTTTTTAACTATTGAACATTTTATCTGGACTTTCATTGGCTGTGACATTTCGCAAGAATCGCGACTAAAAAGAAATCTTTTTCTAGCTATATTTTGCGTTTCAAAAGGAATTAGGAGAAATAAGTTAAGGGTCCTCTTCGACAGAAAGGTTCGCAGTACAGCAAGATCTCTTTAACCTTCCAGTGGTCGCACCCTTGCGCCGAACACGAGCAGTCGCGCGCGGTCTGTGATTCCGCAACTTTATGTGTCTAGTTTGAAAAGACGAATGAATATTTCGTGATATTGTCTAGCACATAATAAAATAAGTCTTTTATCTGCATAAATAATAAATAAAATACATTATTTATTCACATTTTTTTTAATTTTACTAAATAGTTAAACAGTCTGTGAAAATGCAATTTTTACTCATACGACACAAAACATCGTTATAAATCAACATAATAACAAAACAAAATGAAATTTTCTGTTCTAGTTTTAATCATTGATAGACTTAATATAATTATCATCGACATCAATCAACCTTATCATCAATGGCAACATGTTATAGGAATTCTAAAATCACTTATATTTTGTTTATGTTTCCGTCATGATACGTCTGTCAAAATATCATGACAAAGGCACGTCATCATCGTCGCTGCCACTAAATTTACTGTCCAATTCAATACACTCTTCCTGTGCTGCCGACTATTGAATTGGATTGTCCTCTTTGTCTGAAACATCATCACAGTCTTCATCTTCTGTTTCCGCGTCCTCTAGCATGCGAGATACTCGCCGTTCGAAGTTTTCGTAACTCATTGTCTACAAAAAACAATGCAACATATGACATAATTTACGAAAACCGGTAATACTTACCCCGGTTTCAATTTCATTCCAAGAAATTTTCTAGTACAGGACCGCAAACACAAATAAAGAAGCACCAGCGTTTGCGATCAATGTCTTGGGGTACTGAGGAGCAGTTCGTTACCCCCCGAAGATATCACCGGAGCGCAACCTCCAATTATTCATAGTTTGTGCAAAATTACTAAAATAAGTTCGCTGCGGACTCAGAGACCGCGCGCGACCGCTTGAAGGTTAAGGTCTAATAGATTTTGTCTGGACCCCGATTTGCGGAATAGAAAAGAAATGTTTTGCATTAAAAAAAAGGTGATAGAACATGGATAATTTTGTTACAGTGCACGCGACGAGAGACGCAACATAACAGTATAATATAATGATATCTAAGATAGCATAAAATTGCCATTAGTGTGGGATGCATCGTGTGTCAATACTCTTGCACCATCCCATCTTCATGTCTTGGCGTGCTGTGCTGGTGCTTCTGCGGCTGCGGAAAACCTTAAGCGGCGTAAGTATAATAATCTTGTTGGTATATTTTAGAGCCGTTTTGGGTTAAAACCTTCGGGCCGTGGGATCCGAGCGCATATGGCCTCTTCAATGAAATCTCAAAAAGGTTGTCACTTCCCGTTACCAAAGGGCTGGTTTTTATCATGGCCAGAGGCTAAGAATTGCAATACAACGTGGCAATGCGGCCAGTCTCTTGGGAACCCATTACCAGTCGACAGCGATGCAGATGGATTTTTTCGACGCCATATTTTAGTTTTTGAATAGTTTTAGAAAAGTTGGTGTTATAATTTTGTTATTTTTATTAATTAATTAGTTATACATTTTTATGTAGGTACTCATATATTTCTCTCGTATCAATAAAAATGGAATAAAATAAAAAAAAATGCATAAAAAGTTAGGATTATTTTTCAAACGCCACCAGTAAAATGCACCATTGACATGAACTATTTTCATTTGGTCAGTAGGAGTGGTTAAGCATTATAAATACTACAAAGCCTTGATTCATTAATCCGGTGCTTGCAATCTTTAGGCAGTAGTAGCCCAATAGCTTTGTCTCCTTCTTATTCCTGCGTTTGTTCCATTTTTACGTCGTCGGCACAAACGTCTTCTTTTGTCATTCTCCTCTGTTAGCTGTTACTCTCATCTCGGTCATGTATAATTCTATTGTCGTTATTATTAACTCCTATCTTGTTCATAATATAACCTCTCCTCTCAAACAATCCACCAATCTTTTCTTTGGTCTCCCTCTTCCTTTCCATCTATCAACTTATTATAAGCATAATCAGTCTATAACGTTACCATGACTGCTGGGAGGTGATTATCTACCACGCGGGTCAGTGGATGTCACATCATGTCTGCGAATTTGGTTTCCTTACGAAATTTTCCTTTGCCGTTTTGAGAGCAGCCGTCATGATATTTTAGTGGCATGAGGAACAGGGTGTAAAGTTCACTCATCCACCATAGAAAAGGGAGGATCCTCCGACCAGACGGGTGTTGTGTCTGGTGGGCAACTACCCAACGGTTTGAAGTTGAAATCTTGTATCCATGTCGATCGCTCGGTAAAATCTAATTGCGCGATGCAAGATTTGTGTGACGTCATGTCTATGATGCGTAGTTCGTATGTGGCGGTGTAACCGCTACAATATAAATTACACAAAATAAAGTGTCTTCTAAAGTCGGAACTGCTCTTTTCTCTACCAAATATTCTTGTCCATTTTATGCTTAGTACATGTCACCCGCTACTTCTAAGGCCTAAGTCCTTTTTACATGACATTTGCAAAGGTCACTGGCAGGTATGAACGCAATTCGGTGCTCAAAGCCATGTGAATAGCATTATTTGTTACTGACCCATATAATTGAGTTATTGTATGAACAATGGTTTCGGAGTGTCTCGTCAATTTGGTTTGATATTTGTACAAATGGCAATAGGATTAGTACTGTTGTGCGTTTTTGTTTTGTGGGTGTTTGGTAATGTTTCATTTTGGTTTAAAAGGTGAGCGATATAAATCAACACTTTTTTTCGTGCTTACCCATCTACCGAAGATTAGCAGTCACCTTCTAATATTTCTATCGGTGTTTTGGGAACCGAAAACCATCAGATATTTCTCAGAAATATTACTTACTTTCTCATAGCGGTGAACTGTATGAGAATACTAGCAGCACCCCGCGGTTTCATCCACATAAGTCTCGATCCCGTGGGAATGTCGGGATATAAACCCTATGTCCTAATTCAGGTCATGGTATACTGATGTGCCAAATGTCTTACAAATCTGTTCAGCCCTTTCAGCGTGAAACTCACGCTAACTCACTTTCACATTTATAACATTTAAGTTAGGATATCATGCAATGGATACATGCAAAATGGAAGCAAGGCTGACTGATGCCCGGAGTGCGCCTGATGTACCTACATTAATCGTCAATTCGCCAGTCATAAAGGCTATTTTAATACACCCAACTATTAATTAATTAATACACAACTTATAAATCACTAACTTATTTACTGCCTCGTTGGTCTAGTGGTCGCAAGAGCTACTGCTGAGCATGAGGTCCTGGGTTCAATTCCCTGGTCGGGCAAAGTGTTATTGGGTTTTTCTAACTGAAATTTCTCAGTAGCAGCTCAGAGTCTGAATTTGTGCCCGGTTGATGGCAATAGGCTCGCCCCCTATTACATGGGACTTAAAACATAACTGGCAAAATGTGGGTTTACCTGTTACAGGGACACCTCTGCCCAACCCTTCGGGAAAACAAGGCTTGATTTTATGTTAGTTACATGCTCTAATTTCCACAAAGTTGATCACTTCTCTCATGGAACAGAATCATAAATCCTACTCATATCAGTGGCGACTATTGATCAACTGACGTCATTAATACTCAGTCGTACTTGTGTTCACCGAAATCCGATGCGTATCGTTAATCAGCTGGACACACTTCAACAGTACTGATTATGGCACAAAGCATAATTTGGTTGGAATTGAGACGCAGAATGTGTTGCATGTTATATTAAAGGAGTATAAATGTTGGTCCCGGTTGTTTTATTACATTCCCCGATTATTAATCATGATCTAAACTCTGATCCAGCCCGTCCCATCCTTGATGTCCTCCCTCCGGTAGACGCCCTAAGCCGAGGTTCGTACCCCACAAGGGGTGCCCTTAGCGAGCGTTCACCTAGTTTTAATAACCCCTGGCTGGAGGTTATAAATGTAGAAGCGTAAGGCACCCACAGGAAAGTCCGGTTAAGTAGTCATGATCTCAGAGGTCAACTACGAGATGCCCTACCTAAAAAAAAAACCCGATTGTTATTCACGAGAGCCATTACGGGTAGTCAGAAGCCCGAAAGTCTAACTACCAAGCGGTAACTGGATTGTGGACGACAGATTGGCAGTCGGTCCATGTAAAATTCTGGTATTCATCCGCCTCTGATTAGAGTCTAAGCCGACCGACCCCAACTTAGTTGAAAAACCAGCCAAGTACGTGTCGGACCACGCACAATGAAGGATTCCGTAGTTGGGATGAAATTATCCCAAGAACAAACTTAACATTGTAGTTGAGATCGAGTATTACTCGTTAACTTGTAGAGCCTACTTAGCTGTGATAGTTTTCCTTTTAATTTCGATAAATATACTACTGCCGTGAATTTTCACATATCCAAAAGAAGGAAACAATTTTTGGATTCAGGGGAATCCAAAAATTGTTTCCATACACTCACAATATTTTTGAACGACCTTTCCAACGAAACCCCACACTATGGGATAGACGAGAAAAAATCAAACATCCCCACTTTACGTGTAGGGGAGGTACCCTAAAAAAACGACTTTATAGGTACCCATGCCAAATTAAAGCTTTCTATTACTGATATTCTCTGAGCTAACCCGCAGACAGACACACGGTCATGTCGAAACTATAAGGGAGGAACCCTTATAGTTTCGCCATGACCGTGTGTCTGTTGCCTACGGAACCTTAAAAAGGCTCTGCTAGTGGCTTTGATAAATGAATTATGTAGCAGTGAAGTGTGCTGTCTGGCTCTAAACAGGCCGGTATTGTCTTTATTTGAATAGTAACGTTGCAGTTGCTTATCATCATCATCATCATTTCAGCCGAAAGACGTCCACTGCTGGACATAGGCCTCCTCCAAGCACCGCCTCTTCGACCGATTCTGTGCTTTCCGCATCCAGCGGATTCCTGCGGCCTTCACAAGGTCATCGGTCCATCTTGTGGGAGGCCTTCCAACGCTATGTCTTCCGGTACAAGGTCGCCACTCCAGAACCTTTCGACCTCATCGGCCATCCGTTCTTCCGGGCAGTAGCTTATAGCTAGATGCTAACTGAAAAAAAGCCATCATAAGGTTTTCTGTAACAATCCACCTCTTTCATCAAAACATTTCTGTGTCCTAAGAAAATGTTGGAATTATTTTTATTTAGAGTAAATCTTCACTTTAGTTACTGCCCTAGAAGGCATCCGAAGGAGCGGAATGTTTTGGAAAATGTTTTTACCGACTGATAAAAACATGAAACAAGTATCAATTCCAGTTTTTGCACGACGCATTAGAGAGTGCCTTGCGATCGAAAAATTTGTTTTGCCTCCTTTCTGCAACTGTTTTTATTGTTACACTCCTGCTAGTACACCTACTTAATTTATATACCATTGTATAGATAATTTAATGGAGATTAATTTAATTCCTGCGGCCTTCACAAGGTCATCGGTCCATCTTGTGGGAGGCCTTCCAACGCTATGTCTTCCGGTACAAGGTCGCCACTCCTGAACCTTTCGACCCCATCGGTCATCTGTTCTGCGAGCAATGTGCCCTGCCCATTGCCACTTAAGTTTGGCAATTCTTCGGGCTATCTTCATTTCTAATTCGCTCACGTAGGGAAACTCCAAGCATAGCCCTCTCCATTGCCCTTTGAGTGACTTTTAGTCTTCTGATAAGGGCCATTGTGAGCGACCACGTTTCAGTACCTCCAATCCCCATCGGTAAACATTAATCTGCGTGACACCATGGAATCAAATCGTGAATGCGATAATATATGTGTATGTATGACATTATCCAAAAAGCGTATATTTACAAAATAATTAATGTTCATTGATGATCGATCATGAGGACGGAATTTGAGACCATGCAAACATTAAAAGGTCGGTTTTACACTGAGAGCGAAACTAGCTTGTTAGCTATTATAATGGCAATAGGAAGCGTCGATAATCTCTTTATTCATTGACAGACAAGGCAATAGTCAGAACCACGGGTCTAGAAGCATGAAATTTTGCACAAGAGTTCTTATATAACAAAGGTAATATACAAACAATGAATATTTGTCCCCTAATCATGGGATATTAATTTTGTATGGAAGTTTGTGCGAAAAACATTGGTTGCCCTGTGATAACGGCCCCGACTTACGAATTGTAGGTCGTGGGATCAAACCCAAGCAGGTAGTTTACTTTGTGTAAATAATTTCATCACTACTGCTCTCAAAACGGTGAAGAAAAACATCGTGAGGAAACCGGCATGTCCTAGAACCATAAATTCGTAGACATGTGACCTCTACTAACCCACACTGGACCTGCGTGGTAGATTACATCCCACTCCCTCTCGGAGAAAGGAGACCTGTGTCCCAACAGTGGGAACATTATAGGCTGATTATGAAGTATGTCTTTTTTGCCGATGACAAATCTCATTGGGCACAGGCCTTGTAATATTTAGAAAAATAATTTGGAAGAACTATAATGTAGTTTCTGCCTATTCCCGTGGGCGAGAGGTATGAGTTTCCTTTTAAAAGATATAAACAATTAATTGCAGAAAGATTTCAAACCTAATTTCATTTCAAACTTTTACCTATTTGGTTACCGATAGCCTAGCAAATTAGCAAATTTTAACCTCCGACGCAAAAAGAGGGGTGTTATAAGTTTGACCGCTATGTGTGTCCGTCCGTGTGTTTGTCTGTGGCACCGTAGCTCTTAAACGAGTGAAACGATTTTAATGCATAACATCACGCCTTGTTTCCCCGAAGGGTTGTGCAGAGGTGTACCTGTAATAGGAACACCCACATTTCGCCAGTTATGTTTAAGTCCCATGTAATAGGGGCGGGGGGGGATTAGAATGCAGTTTTTTTAAATTGAATGCAGGTTGTTTAGCGATGGGTCTTAGACGTGTTTTATCAAAATTGGTTCAGCTGTTTGAAGATTATGAGCTCTTTTCTAGTTGATGAATGGATGTGAGAGTCTTCCACAGGTCTGATCGATTTTAAATTTTGTATTCTGTTACTTCAATGATATTAGAAGAACATAGTAACCTTGGACTGATGCTGCAGCATCATCTGGAATTTGCAGGATACCTAACTCCCTTACCAACTTACAGCACAGGTATCGTGTTTGGGCTCATTGGAATGGTCTCAATGAATAGATTATAGATAGATGGTGAACAGGGTCTTGTGATGGAGTAGGAAAGAGAAATGAAGAAATGTTTGTGTTGGGGGTTTTTAAAATTTTAACTGTTAAAATTGTACTTATTAGGTACGACTTGTTTTAACCCCATTTCATAGGTACAATTTAAAATATCTGTCACATCATTTTCTACGAGTTCGGTTTCTGTTTTATTTATTTGAAATAGCTGTTATAATATTTCAGGTTTTACTATTTCTTATATTTTTTTTTCAAATAGCCGTTATAATATTTTACTTCTTACTTTTTGGGGATGACCTTTTTCCGATCAATGAAACTTTTTATTTACGACTTCTCACGGTCCATTTCAAGTTCCATAAATAAATTACTAGATGGCTCGGAAAGTTTTAAAGGGTCGCTTCCCTTACATACTTTATTACTTTATATAACATAAAAGTGTCGAAAATTATCAACAGAATAGTTTTTTTTTATAAAGTTGGCTATGTGATATTGGGTTTTTCCAATAAAAAATTCTGAGTAAAAATCCGGAGTCTGAATTTGTAGTTGAGTCCGATTAGTGGTTATAGGCTAGCCCCTATTACACAACGAAATGTGGGTGTACTATTTACTCCTCTGCCTAAACCTTTGGGGATTACAGCCGTGATGATAAGTTGCAAACAAAAAAAAGTTGAAAAAAATTACTTTCATAAAGGAACGTTATGATAGGTACTTAATAAACTACCGGAAACGTAAATGTAGGTATACAATGCGAGTCTTTATAATGTGCACATATTATATTGAAATGAGGGAATCTATGCTTAATTTATCGACGTAAAAAATATTTAAAAAAATCTTTATTTTATTTTCTTTTTGGCGTCTTTTTGAGAAATTTTACGATTATCGTAAAAAATTATGAAAAAAAAACGGATTTTTGCTAAAAAAAAATGTTTATTTTCAATTGAGGGTAGTTTTTTCCCACAATTTTTGTTTTATGAGAACGCCTAATTACTTCCAATCATTATGGAGTTTGTTTCATTGCGACAGATCATTTAGTTTTAAAGTTACACCGTTTGGTTGCAACCTTTTTTTTAATCCAGAAAAAAGTTTAAAAAAAAAACATAGATTCCCTCATTTCGATATGATGTGCACATTATAAAGACTCACACTGTATAAGCGACTAGCTTCCGCTAGAGGCTCGCTTCGCCCGTGTGATATCTTTATAAATGACTAGCTAGAAAGGCTCGCGGACGAAGTCGCGGGCAGAACCGCGACTTCATCCGCGAGCCTATAACCTTTCTCAAGAATTATCCTAGAATAGCCTATGAGGACATGGCTGCTTAACCGGACTTTCCTGTGGCTGCCTTAAGCTTCTACACTTAAAGCCTTCAGCCAGGGGCATAAACTATTCTAAATTAAAACTAGGCGAACGCTCGCTAAGGGCACCCCTGTGGGATACGAACCTCAGCTTAGGGCGTCGCTGAAGGGAGGACAGCAAGAAGGGACAGGCTGGATCAAACTTAGATTTTCATCTTGATTATTATTCGGGGTATTTAAAGCTACGTGCTCAGCTGCAACAACTGCTGGAACCTCGTTTTCGAGCAAAAGTCGGGGGGGAGTTTCATTTGCTGGGGGACAAGTATATAGGGGGGGTAAGTATACAGTGATAATGATAATATAGCATTCCACTGGTGAAAGAATTTTTTAAAATCGGTCCAGTTGTTTTTGAGTTTATTCATTACAAACAAACATATTATATACCAAAAACCAAATCTTTTCTCCATTAAATATTAGTTTACATAGATGAGCTACCGGAAATATAGCATCCAATAGAATAGCTTCTCCTACATTCCAATCCTAAACTAATCTATTAGCCGGATTGGGTCATTGGAGCCAAATAAAGGTCATTAATGACGACGTATAATAAAACAAACATAATAATATTATTTTTGTTGATAGCTATCTATAGCTACGCTTCTTGTGTGGGACTTAGGAAGCTTCCAGGGGATTATAGAAGATGGATTGCTGAAAGCATTAGACATAATCCTATGGCTGTATTTTTAGTGTGCTAGAATATTTTTCATAAATATTTTTTAATAGTTTATTTCGTGTTACCCAATAACTGGATCGTGGAGGTCAGATAGACAGTCGCTCCGTGTAAGCTACTGGTCCAGTTCTACTGGAATTATGATAATGATTTAGGCAAACGGCAGCTATCGTTGTTTGCATAACATTTAGGCAAGATGACAGACAATGGTGCCGATTGTACACCGAACTAAACTAACTAAACTATCACTAAAATTCCTTACTTCTGGCCATGAGAATATTAAAGCTATTCTGCATAAGAAATCTCTAAATTTAAAAATAATTTTGACACAACTCAAATCAAATTTGACAATCGCGACTCCACGTGGTACTTGTATGCCCTACTTTCGGGTTGTCAGACTTTCGGGCTTCTGACGACAAGTAACGACTGTCAAATATCCACGAATGACAGCCAGGACCAACGGCTTAGCGAGCTTTCCGAGGCGCGGAGGAATCTTGGTATGTAAAGATGGTCATCCATCCACGGACCTACCCCGGCAAGCGTACATAGGTTAACCTGATGGATCGACCTGTGCGGCTGCTCCTAACGATACTTATTATTGTTAAAACTAAGGTTGTAGATAGGTACTGTTTATTGAGATACATTGGGACATACTTCCTGGGATATATTTACTGTTTTCGTTAAGAAGTAGGTTTCTGGAAACTAATCTTCAACTAATTTCCAAGACTTGCCTTTCCATTATGCTAAAAATGAAGAAATAATAATGTTTCTCAATATTTTATTCATATCCTACCTTCCTAGTAAATTCAAATCTACTCGGAAAGTAACCTTCCTTCGCCATATGACTATAAAATCTAGAAGGGCGTATTTCCAATGTCTTGCGTTATTCTTCACGATTTTATATTTTCAGTTTTGAGCTGCACACTTTCGCATGGACGTAAAAATATCGCGGCAGGATTTTATCGCGCACTGGATTTTCAACTCTCGGTGTTCGCGTCACGTCGAAAAGACACACTGTTGGATTTTCAACCTTCAGCGGTACCTAAGCAAACCGTTGAAAATCCAGTGTGCAAAAAAAAATCACCCTTGCCAACCTGAGCTACGATTATTTACTTATAGAGTTGCTCTTTATTTCAGTTTGTTTCTATTCTTTGCTTTGAGGAGTACTTTAACCTTCTTCCAAGTGGAAGAAGGTTAAAGTACTTTAGAAGCCTAAAGACAGATCTCTGCCAACTCTATCTCAGCTACTGTTTTGGTTTTGTTTACACCCATAGCCTTCCTCGATAATTGGGCTATCTAACACTGAACTGAATTTTCCTTCTTTTTTTTTTTTCATCACATTAGCGCGTAGAAGCAAATAAACTCTACATTCAGCTTTATATATTAAGTAAGTATATATAGATATAGATAATTGTTGGATATTGTACTGGCAACACCGAAAGATTCGATAAATAAAAATGGCGAAACGACGGTCTTCTTGTTCAGGCTGTATTGCTTAAGAAATTAAAATAGATTGGTATAGAATTGTTGGAGATCTACTGTAAATTAAGGTAACCTATTCGTTTTATTGTAAATATTAGAATACTGATTAAATAGTGATATTATGTGGAGAATAGGAGACGTGATGGTATGGTGTAGAATATTGAATTTGATGTTGGCAAAGTAATATAAATGAATGATAAAATATCTTGGTGTTTCATTTATAATTTTCCTTATCCCTGAAATATTGTAAATAGGTAGTTTTATTAGGCATTGGTGCCGATTCCCTTGTTCACAAACTAAACTAAATTTAAGTTCAGTGCATCTTTTTCTTTCTATTTCATTAAGAAAAGGACAGAAGATAAATTTTAGTTTAGTTCTGTCAAATTAATCAGCGCTTGACGTAAATTGACGTAATTTTAGTTGGCAAGTTTTTAATCACGTCTAAACTTGTATGGAGTAGTGACAGGTACTGATTAATTTGACAGGACTAAACTAAAATTGATCTTCTGTCCTTTTCTTAATGAAATAGAAAGAAAAGATGCACTGAACTTAAATTTAGTTTAGTTTGTGAACAAGGGAATCGGCACCAGTTTTAGATTATGATATTGAGGTAACGATTTTAAGATCCATTTGGGAATTAGTATCTATTTTGAGGTTAAATAATTATATTCGGTATTAAATTAGTATTTTAGAGCGAGGGTAGTTTTTTATTACAATAGTTTATCTGCATACTCTGATGAGCGCTGATTTATAATTATTTATTCATTTATTAGTATACTTACATTTTTATACATAATAAGTTGGTGCAGACATAAACTCAAGAGAATTTTACCGTGCACCAAAATCATCGACCACATGATTAAGACAATTCAAACAAACTTAAGTCCTTAATTATAAAATGAAACAATAACAAAAACACAACGGTAATAAGCAAAATATTTATCTATTACTAACGAGCGAACAGCGGTGACCAATCTACTGACCGTTATTGCATAGCTTTTATCGCCAGCTTTCAAATAGGGCCTTAAAGGTTAAATAAAAAGAGGTGGAGGAATGTGATTTAGATTGATAGGTACAGGTTGTTCCTAAAAAGTATGTTATTATATTAGTATATATAAAATACAATAGACGTGGATATATTTAGTAACTTGTTCCGCTTAGCTATTTCTAAAGAGCCATAAAAAACTCCTGAAAGAAATCGACACGTGTTTCACCTCTCAACGAGGCATCCTCAGTATGACGATGGACTTGTTGCGAACTCGAACACGGCGTGTTGCCACACCGAGCGCTGAGTGCAGAAAGCGAGCTGAGTGCAGAAAGCGAGCTGAGTGAGTGAAATAGCTAAGCGGAACAAATTACTAAATATATCCACGTCTATTATATTTTATAATGGATTTCCGCAAGGTCACGCCTGAATCAATTATCTTAGTATAGGTATACAGTTCATTTTCCTATGATATTGTTGGGTATTGTTTTTGCCCCAGCCTCTTATAAGTTATAAACTCTAACAACTAGACCCGAACCCTAATTGCGTAATACAACACAATCACAATCTGTTTCGATTTGAAAGAGATTGCTAATCCATTGCATCATAAGTTGGAAAAAAACTCTGCTCAATAACGTAAATAACGCAATGAATGTTGTTGAACTATCAAAATGAAACAAATTACGCATAATTGATTACTAAAATAAGTTACGCAACTAGCGTACAGGACCAACTAACTAAATGTAGACCAAAGTTTTATGTCGGAATCAAAGCCACGCGCTTTCTTTTAACGCTCACCATCGCTCAGAAACTGCGCAAAACCCCAAAATGATTGATGATCATAATATTCGCAGCTTATGGCTCAAGCGGCGTGGATAAGTGCGTTCACCTTAAGAAGAATTATAAAGCCTTCTACGCATAACAGTAACTATAGAACCGAAAAGGTTTTAAACACTTGAACGTTATAGAAATGTTTCGAGAACCTAATAGCCTTAAAACCAAAAACGGAAGAGGGAAACGGCTAGGGCTGTAGAACGGTAAAATTACGTTAAAAAAATATTTTACGTTTTTTAAGGTATTTTAGGGTAAAATATGGTAATTTTCGGTAAAAACGTACTAATACAGTCATACCCACTAAACACTTCAAATACGGAAGTGATTATGTTTATGTGTAAGTATCCTGTGTATGTCACTACTTCACTATTAACGGATAAATGGATTTGAATGAAGCTAGAGATATAAGCAGTATTGGAACTTTAAATGAACAGAAAACTGGGCTCGTGCGACTCATGCGTACTCAAAATCCCTAAAACTTAATTCTCAAGTCAAGAATTCAAGATATGAATCACACCACCTCATGGATTATAATAATAATATATCTGTCATCTATGTTCAGAGGCAGATCAGAGAACAGCACAAACTAAAATTTTAAACTTCATAAGTCGCCGGTAATTTTATTATTTACTCGCTGCGCCCCGCGGTTTCACCCGCATAAGTCTCGATCTCGTGAGAATATTGAGATGAAAAGTACCCTATGTGTTAATCCAGGTTATAAACTATCTGTGTGCCAAAGTTCATCCAAATACGTCCAGCCGTTTGAGCGTGAAGAAGAGACAAACATACACACACACTCACAAACTTTTGCCTTTATAATATTAGTGTGATGTAATATTGATTTAACCATTTATGCACACACATATAAACAGACAAGAAGAAAGAAACAGAAAAATACGTACAAAGGCAATTTTACTGTAATTTAGATATATGACCGCAAAATATCCGTATTTTACTAGCGTTTTCAGTAAAATTACGTAATTTTGCAACCCTAGAAACGGCGGAACCGTTTGAGTAAATTAATTCAGTTCGATTTTACATTTATTGTGGAAGTTTAGAGTGGGTTGTGTGGGTTTCGATCAGGAATAGATCACTTCATTTGTAAGAGACTACTTAAGGATTATTAGAGGTAGGTGGGTGGCAACATTAATCTTTTAAGTAGCTTATACGACCCAGACGGTAATATCGGATAAGAGACTTGAGGTCAGTACCAAACCAACATGGTTATGACCTCAAAGGTTGTCTTTAAATCGGATAAAGGTAATTTAGGAGATATTCTGATATTTGAGTTAAAATGGCGCCTATATTCAGATCAGGGCCCTATTTACCCGACTATGGCAAAGCCAAAGGAGGGTTATGACACTGGGTTTACGAAAACCGAAAAAAAAATCAACATCAATATCTTGTTTACTCCATTTTAGTTGGTGTTTTTGTCGTAGTCGGGTATTAGTTTTATAACTTATTTTTTTTATATAACTGACATTTACAAAATTGTCGCATTTTGGACTGACAGGTGCTGTTTTACAATTATCAGATTATCGCCTTTCAATTGTTTGTTTTATTTAATTTTAACTATCAATCGACTATAAAATTGCTTTACCGCCTATTGGTTCAATGTCTTTTGCCCATCACAATACGTTCAGGACTAGGACTGGGATTTTCTTGTCAAAAGTGTTCAAGAATTTTATGGTCGACTTGTATACCTCTGTAATTAATGTCTCGCCGTTTCTCAATTAAATAATATAGTTATAATTAAATTATTACTCAGATATTTCAATATCTTAGGGGGATATGACACCGTGGAGGTGATCGGCGGCGGTGATCTCTCGCGTCCGGCCCTGGTTCAGGCCATGGTACGGAGCGAGAGGAAATGGGAGGCCGTCACCTCCTTCTGCGAAGCGGTAATGCTTGCGAAGGAGGAAACGCCCTGGGCGGGAATCGCGAGCCGATTTCCGGCCACCGCAGGCGCAGGCTTGTGGACGGTGAGCAATGGGTAGCTCGCCGTCCGATAAGGACCAGGCCCGGGTCGACGGCGCGTTGTGTTCCACGCGCGCCTCAAAGAGATGTCAGCAGAATTGACGGGGTCCGCTAGGGCCTGACATCGTGGCCCCCGGCAACAAGGTAACCGAAGGAACACGGGTGGGTTTTAGTCAGTAAGAGTCTGACACGCCCTCCCGCTCCACCCAGAGCGGGAGAAGTTATTTGTTAATTTCCTACCCAAAAAAAAGGGGGATATAACACAATCAAATATGTAGATCTGTATAAAGATATAAGATTTTTAGTCATAGAAAAAATAAATAAAAATTAACGTATTATACCAAAGCTCACAAATTATTCAAATATTGTGATATAATCATTTTAAAAGTTAAATCGGTAATTATCTGTAATATCCTAACCCTTTGGCGCGTCTTTTTACAATAACGTAATAGTTTATACCCTACAGTTTGACCAGACTTATAAGGAATATCTATGCAATTTTTTAAAGAATCTATCCGGTAGAATTTGCGCCATGCTGGAACATACATTCAGACAAATAAACAAAAATTCTAAAAACTAAGTTTTTGGCATTAGAATCGATCCCAGACATCGCAGCAATTACTTTTTTTCAAAAATATTCAAAGTAAAGTTTTGACTTCGCTACGATTTTATTAAATGTATTTATTACAATGTCAATCTAAGATCTACGATTCTAAATATATTAAGACACTGTCGTATCGTCCAAAACAGTGGACGCAGTACCTACAACATATTGGAAGTGCGATATGATTGCATCTCATCACAGGTCGGGCCACGTTCCAGCTAATAATAAAAATGGGTTCCGTCTTCCAATAACCTTCGAAGGTGGGATGATATGAGCAACGTCAATACACTAGGACAAGGCTGCCCAATCAATTTTGAAGGTGGGCCATTATTTTGATTCCGTGTAAGCCAGCGGGTCATTAATAAAAAAAACTTGCCTACAGTTATGGTGGATTAGGGATACCTATAAATATTAAATTAAATACAACTTCAAGTTACTCATAGTTTGAATATTCTGGAAAAAAAAATATATTGGTACGTTTGAAGAGGTTTTATATTTGGCAACAAATCTTATGTCGATTATAAGATCAAGTGTGACAATTTTTTTTGTTGTTGGCTGATTGAGAATAAGAAAAAAATTCAGAAATTTCATAAGACGAAAAAAAAATGATTAGACCAGGTTTGAAATCCTGAAATCTGTTCCTAAAAGACTTTCGCCAGCCGATAGCAATTGGCGGGCCAATTTAAATGGGCCTGGAGTTGGGCAGCCTTGCACTGGGATATGTTTTCCATATAGTCCAGTCAAGAGAAACTAGAATTTGTCGATAAAACGGTTTTCCTGGGGATCACGCTCGACTCAAGGCTTCAATGGGGTCCTCATTTAACATCCCTTTCAGGACGTCTAAGTTCAGCAGCATATGCTGTGAGAAAAATCCGTCAATTTACTGATGTAGATACCGCGAGGCTAGTCTATTTCAGTTACTTTCATAGTATTATGTCGTACGGTATTTTACTATGGGGTCGGGCTGCAGACATCGAGTCTATTTTTATTCTGCAAAAAAGAGCCATCAGAGCCATATATGGCCTCCGCAGGCGCGACTCTCTAAGGGAACTGTTTAAAGATATTAACATCATGACGGTACCTTGTCAATATATCTATGAAAACATTATGTACGTAAGGAAAAATCTACATCTTTTTAGTAAAAGAGGTGCAAGACACAATTATATCACTAGAAATAGGGATCAATTAGTTCAACCGGGTTTCAGACTGGCTAAAGTGGACTCATCTTTCATGGGGTACTGTTTAAAATGTTACAATAAAATACCTCCTCACATACTTCAGCTGAATGAAACGAAATTTAAATCTTATATAAAACGCACACTATGCAGCCAAGCATATTATAAGTTGGGGGATTACATCGCTGATATAAGTGCTTGGCCGAACGCTGGTCCTGCTCCACAAGGGCGCATAAACTAATTGATTAGCATTTGAAGAAAATACTGTTGGAACTGCTGAAGATTTTAAAAACTATTTGCATTGTATAGATTCAATCCCTTAGCATTGTATAATTGCATAACACGTGTGAGTACTATGTACCTACTATAAAGCTACCATTTACTAGGTACGTCTTTCATTGACTTGAATGTGCCCTGGCGGCTGAGAGTATGTCATGCTCACTCTAATGTCTCGCTGACGGTGGCGTGTGTGTTGGATCATTTAGCTCCCTTCAAAATGGTTGAGCTGAATGGTGCTAATCCATGCGTCATGTTCGTGAACGGGCGCTGTCAGTAGGGACTGGTCATCTCTTAGCTGCCATGGCTTATTTTAATTTAATTTTTGAATTGCATTATTTGTTTTATTTTCTATTACGGACGCTTTTAACGTTCTGCATCGTTCTCACATGTATAACTTCAACATGAATGATGTAACCAATATTTTGTAACCATATTCTGATTTAAAAGAGTGTCCGTGGAGTTTCTTGCCCGTTCTTCTCCATAGGTACCAACTACGCTTTGGAATGGGCAACTAGCTTCATCTTTCTGACTGACCGACCCCTTGACAATTCAAAAGTGCCTGTAATTGGTTTATTTGAAATAAATGCTTTGAGTTTGAGTTTGAGTTTGAGTTTGATATTTTTTGCGTGGGTAAAGGTGATCTCGTTACTACTTTACCAGTGTTGTTGTTGTATATCTCTCTAAGGTTGAATGTCACTTGAACGTCATAAACGACAAGGCTTATTTGTCTATGCGACAGTTAGGTAGTTCCCACTTTAGTGAATTTTAAATTTTCTAGGAGTGAGGGATTTCTGAAGTGACGTTCACCAGATGGCAGCACTAAGACGTCAGGTCCGGGAACCTGTCAAAAGTGTCAAAGCATCTATATTTTAGTCTTAGTCGTTAATATGATGAACGAATCAATGAAACAAATGCTGAACGTCATCACACATATTTTATATTATTCAGAAGGAAAACACGGAACCCTTTTATGATCACTTCGTTGTCCGTCCGTCTGTCTGTCAGTCTGTCAAGACCCTTTTTCTCAGAAACGCGTGGAGGTATCCTAATATCAAATACGTGGTTTGTGGTTCCTCGGAGCTTCCAAGTCGAAGCAATAAAAAATATAGCTATCTAAGCGACATATTTTGAAACTGCCTCGTTGGTCTTGTGGTCGCAAGCGCTACTGCTAAGCATGAGGTCCTGGGTTCGATTCCCGGGTCGGGCAAAGTGTTCTTGGGTTTTTCTATCTGAAATTTCTCAGTAGCAGCTTGGAGTCTGGATTTGTGCCAAGTTGATGGCAATAGGCTCGCCCCCTATTACATGGGACTTAAACATAACTGGCGAAATGTGGGTGTACCTGCTACAGGGACACCTTTGCCCAAACCTTTGGGAAAACAAGGCGTGATATTATGTTATATTATTTTGAAACTCACAAATAAATCAAAACCTTATGGTATTTTCCGTTGGGAGTAGAATCATTAAATTTGGCAAGAAGCAAGGTATCAAAGCACAAGTAAAGGAAAAAGTCCGAACATCGTTAGATTGTTGTTCTATCTTTTTATTCATTTTTTGCATTTTCAGGCTTTCGTTTGCAGTTGGAGAATTGACCGTGACGTATCATGTTTGGGAGAACATGTTTTTCAAATACAATGTTAAGTTTGTTTTTAGGATAAATTCATCCTAACTACGGAATATTTCATTGTAAAGAAAGAAAGAAAAAGTATTTATTGAGACTTGCACAGGGAATCAAAAATTAAACTAAATACCTTAAAACATTAATAAAAAATAAAATAAAAAAAACAAGGTAAAATTAAAATAAAAGCAGAAAGTCCTGTACGAGGCCAAAAGGCTCCTATCTCAGCATATGCTGCGACATTTAAAAAATAAATGTCGCAGCGCTGGTATTCTGATAGGGCCCACAGTGATGTCACGGATAGATAGATACAGAAATAAACATTAAATAAAATAAAAATAGATAAGTGAAATACTTTTAAAAATAAAATATAAGTAGTCCGCGTGTCTGCACCTGACGTAACAACAATTACTTGTCTATGCCTTTAGTATCTGTGGTAGTCTAGGCATCGTTGAGACAAGTAAAGAGACGCAGACGCCGACACCGGCAAAAAATTATACAATAACATTAACATTACGGCTGTTTAAGCTACGTACTTTGTGAATTGAGTGACACGAACTTGGCCGGTTTTTTAATTAGAAGCTGCAATCAAAGCTTACAGCGCCCAATTATTATATCGTGCGTACAAAAAATGCCTTTTAATAGTGATTATTTACTTTTTCATGGCTGTATGTCACACCGTACAACTGATTTATAAAATAAATGACGGATATTTGAATAAGGTAAAAAATTATAAAAAAATATCCACGTTATTAGGTTTTAATTTTGTTATTTTGGGTTCCAATGCGAAACAAATTATTCGACAAATAGATAAAGAGAAAATTGTAGTAGATTAACGGTTGGATGTCAAAGTAATTTCATAAGTGTTCTGTTTTGACAGTTTTGGCAAATCAGATCTGACAAAGAATATGTCTGGACTTTAAAAGAGTTTGAACCTTGAGTTTGTTTCGCCATTTCTTCTCAGAGGTAATTACTAATTATAGTCGACTCCATCTAGTTTATTATTGTTTTTAACCGACTTCCAAAAAGAGGAGGTTCTCAATTACAGTATGTTTTTTTTTATGTTTTTGTTACGCGATTACTCCGCCAATTATGAATTGATTTTGATGATTCTTTTTTTGTTTGGTAGATCATACTTCAGAGGTGGTCCCATATAAATTTTATTACCACAACTAAAAAGTGAAAAATAAAAACTTTTTACAAAAAAAAGAAAACAACAGACTTCAAAAAAAAAAAAACACTACAATAACTTTAATTTCGGAAGTCGGTGACAAAGAACGAAAATTCAAAACCAAAGACACCGACTTCCGAAATTAAAGTTATTTTTCACTTTGTAGTGTTATTACCACAAATTCATAAAAAAAACGACGGCGGCCGCCCGCGCCACATTTCACGTAAAATGAAAAAAAAAAAAAAGTGACGACTTTTTTAATTACCACATAGACTCTCAGTACGATACCTACCAACACCCTCATGGATCGGACTGGGTTTTTTTACATGTTGTATGTCGTGTAAAAGCGATTCCGATATCCTATTTACAGAATAAACAAATCATTTCATTTAAAGGTATACTAAAAAAGGTACGGCTGGCGTAAATATGTATAGTATAAGTAAATATCTACTATAGTCATTGGAAAAGTTGAATGTTTATAATGTTTACTCCTAGGCACTCAACACTCAATTTAAAACTTTACTCTTAAGGATATATTGCATGATTTTCTATAGAATCCATTAACGCTTATGTCAAAAATATTATGAGATAAAACATGCGTCCCTATGCGGTAAATATTAAACACTTTAATTTATTATATTGCTGAAATGTGCGCGTTTTGGGAGGCGATATGTAAAATCTGTCTTATCGGAGTATCGGTGTTAATTTCCCGTATCGAAATTACGTTTAATTTTAATTCTGGTTCGATTAAATGTTATGAATTGAATAAAAAATAAGTTTTAGTTTGTGTGTGTCTTCTAACTGCTTTGGCCTAGATGGATCGAGTTACATAGTAGTAGGTATGTGATTGGAGAGGCCAATTTTTTATATCCAGTTAATTTAAGAGCACGTTCCAGACTGCAGCATAGAGAATTTTAATCCAAAAAAAAAAACATTGGCACTCCGGGAGTGCTAACAGAAGTGAAAACTTGAAAAAAAAATCGGCATCGGCACCGCGGTAATCAACGCGTTGATGTCTTTTACTCCACGGTGTAAGTACACTCGGTAACAGTGTCGCGAAATCAATGGTCTAGTCCCATTTCAAAAATGCCTAACACGCCTAAAGAAGTTTTCACTTCAAAAGTGCTGTGCGGCCCGCTTGTAGTGGCTGTCTGCCGTTACAGTGGACTTTTATATTCTGATGAGAATGAACTCAAAAATTCAAACCACTACGAGTCTGAACTTGAGGTCTTTTCTTGTATGCTGCAAAATGTCGTATATTTCTTCGAAGAAACCTACCTCGAGGAAATATATTGAACTACCTAATCGAAGAATTTTTACTCTGTTCTTGTTAGGTGGAGTACCGGTACCCGTCTGGAACTGTTCCCCTTATTGCGTAATACAACACAATCACGATCTGTTTAGATTTGAAACAGATTACTCATCCATAGCTTCATAAGTTGGAAAAAAAATCTGCTCAACAACGTAAATAAGGCAATGAATGTTGTTGAACTGTCAAAATGAAACAAATTAGGCTTAATTGTGTTAGCTACTGTTATTATTTTATTTAAAGCAATGTTCTAAATTGTATTTATTTTTATAATCATGTATTTGCAGTTTTAATATTTTATTGTAACCATGTCCCCAAGTGAAATTATACTGAATATTAGTTGTTAAACTGACTTTTGCCGGTTGACAGCAACTAGCTGTCAAACGGTAGCCTACATGTACAGTCTCACTTGGGAACATGGCAGTCGAGCTTGAACACTCGCAGAGTGCAGACGTATTATGGTGTATATTAAAAGTGTTATCAAAGTGTAATCAAAGTGTAATATTGGTAATAAACAGATTATATAAAGCTTTACAGACTTTGCTTTTTCCGTTGCAACATAGTGGATTACAGTTCAGAAGCGGGATAGCACTGAGAATACTTTGTTATCCCAGTGTTACCAAACGCCCAGCAAAGCGCAATAATAAGGTACTGGTTTATTATTTTTATTATTTGTCGTTTAAATTAATAGTGAATTATGAGAATTCCTCCTTCCTAATATTTTTCTTTCCACTGCACCTGTAATGTTAATGGCGCAATATGTTGAACGCAAGAAAATAATAATGATTAATATTTTAAAAGTTGCCAAGTTATCGTAATATTTTATGCTAATGGTTTAATTATAATTAAATACCCACTATAATATTCATACGAGTATGAATAATGTTTTTTTTCTGCAAATGAAACAGGAAAATTGTAATTTTATTTCACAATTAACAGCTGTTTAGATAACAGTTTACTCGTGTACATTATTACAATTTCAGCTAACTAAATGGAAGGTCAGACAAGCAAACAAGACAGGCGCTTGGATACTCCTGATTCCGAGTTGCCTTTCAGTGTAAAACCTAAACCGACAAAAAGACGCAGCCGCAATATCATGCGGCATAATACCGGCAGTGCCCGAGGTAGCCGATGTGATATCCGACATGGCCACTGTAGCTCGAATCGCAGCCGTAGTGATGTGAGGAGCAGCCGCAGTGGTGTGAGGAGCACCCGTAGTGGTGTAAGGAGCAGCCGTAGTAATGTGAGAAGCAGCCGTAGCGGTGCATGGCGCAATCGGAGCGGTGCTCGGCGCAACCGGAGTGGCGTGCGGCGCAACCGGAGCGGTGAGCGGCGCAACCGAAACGGTGAGCGGCGCAACCGGACCGGTGCAAGGTGCAACCGGAGTGGTACGAGGCGCAGTCACAGTATTGTGACGCGCAGCTGTAGTAGTGCGAGACGTAGCCGTAGTGAAGTGAGGCGCAACCGCAGCGATGCCAGGCGCAGCCGCAGAAGGGCTGCGTGCAATACTAGGCAGAGCTGCGGAGTCGGAAGCGACCGCGACAAGACGAGGCTTTCCCCAGGTGACAGAAACGTTGCCGAACAGGTCGGTGATAAATTATTATTGGCTCAAATTTTAAAATACGTTGTACAAACCATGAAATCCGATGGAAACAATGAACGTTTTCCTGTTTTTAATGTTATTCCCGAATTCGATCCATCAAAACGAAGTCAAACTATAGAAATGTGGATAACTAAAGTTAATGAGTGTGCTCAAATTTATAACTGGTCGGAAAGGCAAACAGTTCATTACGCACTGCCGAAACTTGTGGGGTTTGCACAAAAATGGTACCAAGGTCTACCCAGTGTCATGTTTTCCTGGTCTGAATGGCAAAAGAAACTACGTTCAGCTTTTCCAAGTGACGAGAATTACGCTCAGTTATTGTCGGATATGTAAAGCACGTTTTGGCGATTCATTAGAGGAATATTTTTATGACAAGACTGTGTTATTAAATAGATGCAATATTTTCGGAAAGAATGCCATTGATTGTATACTGTTTGGGATTGAAGATCGTTCTATAAGAACAAGTGCGGAAGCAGCACAGTACTCTGATCTCGATAAACTGCTAGTATATTTAAAGGGAGTTAAAATTAATAAAAGAATCGACAAAACAGTGCATCAGGCAGGCATTAATGATAATAAACGTAATAAAACGAATAGGATCAAGACCAACACAACCGAATCTACAGCTAAATGCTATAACTGTGGTGAAGAAGGTCACCCATATTATAAGTGTAAGCAAACAATCAAACGGTGTACTTATTGTAGTAAAGTAGGACATTTAGTTAACGACTGTCCCAATAAAAAGGAGGTGGCCCCTAAAACGGTTTTACGTATTTCCGCAGAACATAACAATGATTTTAAATATTTTAAAGAAGCCTCCGTTAATGGTGTCCAACTTGATTGTTTTATTGATTTTGGAAGTCAGTGCTCCATGTTGAGAGAATCTGTTGCCCGTAACTTAACTACTATGTGGTCAATAAATGACTTGCCAGTTCTAAGAGGTTTTGGAGAGTCCGTGGTTAACTGTTTAGGAAAATGCGATGTAAACATTGAAGTAGATTCAGTGAAGGCAATTGTACCAACACTGATAGTCTCTGATCACTTATTACAAGTCCCTTTGTTACTGGGACAAACTTTTACTGAACAGGATCACATCATCGTCATTAAAACGAATGAAATGCTTCAAATTAAAGATAAAACTAAGTCAAATATTAAAATAATTACATTACGTGTTTTAGATGATATTAAAATACAGGGATATACCGGTGTCGATATTTACTCTGAAACTAAATATAATGGTGATGTGCTTATAGAACCCAGTTTAAGTCACGAACCCAATAGGGAGTACGAAGTCATTCAAAGTTTGATAAAACTAACGGATGGTCAAGGTCGGGTTGTAGTAGGAGGATTGAACTCCCTAGGGTTTGCTCTGAAACGCGGTACGCTATTAGTTCGTGCAGTCCCATTTACAGAAATGCAGTCATACCGCGTTAATAGAATTGTAGGTAACCATGAAGACTTGCCCAATCCTGCTATAGACAGCTCATTAATAAACGTAAGTGACGAATTAGAAAAAAAAGATCGCGAGTCGTTACTTAATTTACTAAACGATTATAGGGATTGCTTTGCTTTCTCAACCAAAGAATTAGGATGTGTCAAAGGGATAGAGATGAATATTCATTTAAGTGACAATAGTCCTATTGTCTACCGACCGTATAGATTGGCTCATTCGGAGCGACAAGTTGTTAGAGGAATGGTTAAAGAATTAGAGGATTCAGGAATTATACGACCATCCACGTCCGACTATGCATCCCCAATTTTATTAGTAAAGAAGAAAACTGGGGATTACAGACTTTGTATAGATTTTAGGTCTTTAAATAAGAAAACAATTAAAGAACATTATCCGTTGCCCAGAATTGACGATCAGTTAGACAATTTATCAGGCTTCAAGTTTTATACGGCCTTAGATCTCGCGTCCGGTTATTACCAAATTTGTATGTCAGAAACTTCTAAGCATTTAACAGCTTTTGTTACGCCTGATGGCCACTTTGAGTTTAACCGGATGCCTTTTGGTTTATCTAATGCTCCATCAAATTTTCAACGTGCCATCAATAATATTCTTGGTAACGCGCGTTTCAAAGATGCATATGCTTACATGGATGACGTTATCATCCCGTCAAAAACGATTGCAGAAGGTTTTGAAAAATTAAAGAATACACTAAACTTGTTCAGAACTTCTGGAATAACTTTAAAACTATCAAAATGTAATTTCTTTATGCGATCCATTAATTACTTGGGGTTTGAAGTAAATGAAAAGGGGATAAGGCCTGGGCAACACAAAATAGAGGCTGTAGAAAATTTTCCCCGCCCAACTGATCAACATAAAGTCCGTCAATTTATTGGTTTATCGAGTTTCTTTCGGCGCTTTATAAGAGGGTTTTCCACAATCGCCAGACCGTTAACTCAACTCTTAAAGAAAAATTCCACTTGGCATTGGGAAAGTTCTCAGGAAGAGGCGTTTCAAATGTTAAAAACAGAACTAACAAAACGTCCCATCCTTGCCTTTTATGATCCGACCTACGAAACGCAAGTTCATACGGATGCCTCTAAGTTGGGCATCGCCGGGATATTAATGCAAAGGTCTAAAAAGGATTCCCCATTTTGCGCTGTTGCTTATTACAGCAGACAGACTTCCCCCGAAGAGGCTCGCTTCACCTCCTATGATTTAGAGACTTTAGCTGTTGTAATGTCGGTTCAACAATTTCGAGTATATTTATTAGGACTCAAATTTACGATAGTTACCGACTGCAACTCGGTTCGAGCTACATTTGAAAAAAAAGACATGTTGCCACGGGTTGCAAGATGGTGGAATACTTTACAAGAATTCGATTTTGATATTATTTACAAACCAGGCTCAAATATGTGTCACGTCGATGCCCTTAGTCGTAATCCTGTTCAGCAAAATGAGTATATAGAAGTCAGATTAATTGATACCAATTGGATAGCTACTGCTCAACAAAATGATTCTGAATTACAAAGAATAATAACTATACTTAACGATAAAGAAACGAATAATATTATTGAAATTAAAAACAATTTCGTTGTTAAACTTGGAATGCTGTACAGGAAGACGCCTGAGGGTGACCGATGGGTTGTACCTAAAGGAATAAGGTGGCATTTACTCAGAACAAATCACGATATGTTGGGACATTTTGGTTTTGAGAAAACTTATGATAAAATAAAAAGTCAATATTGGTTTGCCAAAATGAGAAGATTTATTAAAAAATATGTGAATTCTTGTCTTGAATGTGCTCATACGAAAATACCCGCTGGCAAAAGGTCTGGCGAATTGCACCCAATACCAAAAGTAAATCGCCCATTCCACACACTTCATGTAGATCATTTGGGCCCGTTTGTGCGTAGTAAGAAAAAGAATTCTTATCTTCTGTTAATAATAGATGCCTTTACTAAATATATAATTCTCGATCCAGTTAAAAGCACAAAAAGTCTACATAGTATAAAAACGTTACAAAATTACTTTCATACTTTTGGTGTGCCGCAAAGAATAGTATCAGACAGAGGAACCTCTTTTACTTCTAGAAAGTTTAAGGGATTTCTTAATTCATTAGGTGTTAAACATGTGCTAAACGCGGTAGCTACGCCGCGAGCAAACGGGCAAGTCGAGAGGTATAATAGAACCGTCCTTGCTGCTCTTAGTGCCAAAATATTTAATAAAAGCGAAAAATTGTGGGATGAGGCGGTTTCCGAAATTCAATGGGCATTAAATAATACACTTAATAAGGGGACTGGAAAAACACCAGCACAAGCGTTGTTTGGCTTAAAATTAATCGGGACGAATGATTCTTCCCTTTCTCTTGGCACTAATAACGAGGAATATCATGATGAGAGTTCAATAGAAACCATTCGAAATCAAGTGTCCGAACATATAGCCAAAAATCAGGGTAAACAGAAAGAATCCTTCGATAAACATAGAAAGAAAGTTACATATGCCGTAGGTGATCTCGTCAGAGTAGAAAGAGAGATTCCTTCCTGTGGTCAAAGTCGAAAGCTTGTTCCAAAACTTCGTGGTCCCTATCGCATAGTAACGATATTGGATAATGATAGATATGTAATTAAAGATACTCCGTTGTCTCAAAAGGGTAACCGACCTTTTACTGGCATTTTCGTCGTAGATAAGATCCACCCATGGTTGGTATTTAATAGAACTAATAATGAATCTGATTATGATTCTGATTCTGATAATGATTCTAATAATGACCAGAAGACTGATAACAATAATGAAGATAATCTCTCCAGTTAATTGTTATTGTACATATTTGATTGTTGCAAATTAATTATTATGTGTAGTTATGGATATTGAATTAAACTAATCGACTTTTTATGATTAAAAGCAGATTTCACTAAATCAATATTGCTTTGATGAGCTAGTTGATTAAAGTGAGTTAAAAGTTAATGGTACATTTCATGTAATCGTCAAACCACTGAAAATATGTAGAGGTTTCAGTGGAATGACTTGACAATGCTGAAGACATGAAGGGGCTTCAGTATTGTGTTGTAGATATGTAGAGGCTACAACGCATATTATATCCATTTAGAACCAGGTATTGTACTAATTCAATACGGGTTTGCTTAGCAAGTTAATTAAAATAATTTAATGAAGTTCTTTATTATGCTTTTTCTGTAGTCGTCAGACCAATGAAAATATGTAGAGGTTTCAGTGGAATGACTTGACAATGCTGAAGACATGAAGGGGCTTCAGTATTGTGTTGTAGATATGTAGAGGCTACAACGCATATTACATCCATTTAGAACCAGGTATTGTACTAATTCAATACGGGTTTGCTTAGCAAGTTAATTAAAATAATTTAATGAAGTTCTTTATTATGCTTTTTCTGTAGTCGTCAGACCAATGAAAATATGTAGAGGTTTCAGTGGAATGACTTGACAATGCTGAAGACATGAAGGGGCTTCAGTATTGTGTTGTAGATATGTAGAGGCTACAACGCATATTATGTCCATTTAGAACCAGGTATTGTACTAATTCAATACGGGTTTGCTTAGCAAGTTAATTAAAATAATTTAATGAAGTTCTTTATTATGCTTTTTGTGTAGTCGTCAGACCACTGAAAATATGTAGAGGTTTCAGTGGAATGACTTGACAATGCTGAAGACATGAAGGGGCTTCAGTATTGTATTATAGACATTCAATATGTATTTTGAGGCGAAAACATGAAGGGGTTTCCTCCTCAGACAATTGTGAGATATTTGTTGTAGATATGTAGAAGCTACAACGAAAATAATTTCATTTAAATCAGGTATTGTACTAATATAATCTTTTTGTATTAAATGATTAATCTTGTAAATTTAATAATTTTCACGGGACGTGAATTTGTCAGGAAAGGCCGACTGTTAGCTACTGTTATTATTTTATTTAAAGCAATGTTCTAAATTGTATTTATTTTTATAATCATGTATTTGCAGTTTTAATATTTTATTGTAACCATGTCCCCAAGTGAAATTATACTGAATATTAGTTGTTAAACTGACTTTTGCCGGTTGACAGCAACTAGCTGTCAAACGGTAGCCTACATGTACAGTCTCACTTGGGAACATGGCAGTCGAGCTTGACCACTCGCAGAGTGCAGACGTATTATGGTGTATATTAAAAGTGTTATCAAAGTGTAATCAAAGTGTAATATTGGTAATAAACAGATTATATAAAGCTTTACAGACTTTGCTTTTTCCGTTGCAACATAGTGGATTACAATTGTTTACGAAAATAAGTTACACAATCAGGGTACCCGTCTGGAATCAGTACCCGTCTGGAACCAGTACCCGTTTGGAACCGGTATCCAGTTACTGAAATGGCAAGAACCGATAAATACCGGTACAGAACCTATACTTTTGGTACTGGTTCCAAGCCCTGGTCTCCGCACGCTTTTTACTGACCGATGAATTTATATTTTTCTCTGCTGATGTACCTGTCAATTGAAAATAAGCAACTAAATTGTAAATTAGTACTACACCTTTGTACGCATTTTTCTGTTCTTTTCTTCTTGTCTGTTAATATAATGTGTGTAAATAAATAGTTAAATAAGTTAATATAGATTTATAATCGACCACACTCAACTGGCGCATTTAAAAAAATAAAAACTAAATTTTATTTTCGTTGTATATTTTAAGAAGTTACGTCAAGTCGGTGTTACAAAAGCCGCAACAATATTAGTCACCCAAAAACTTGGGAGGTAATCAAATAAATGACAAAGCGAAAAAAAAGTCTTCAGCAAATTGAATTTTGTAAAACAGCTCGTCATTATTGTCAGGACTCTTTTGTTCAGATTTTCTGTAAAATGTTTTATTTTACATGGCCTACTGTTTCGAGTCGGTACTTAATAAAAATAGGTCAAACACTGTTGTAAGGTTTTCCTGCGCTTTCCGAGTTTGCAGACTTTGGTTATCCTCTCAGCAAACTTCTTTGGTTTTTCGTCCTAATATTGGCTAGCACTCATTTTGTTTCAAGTCTAGATTATTTATCTGCCTAGCCTTTTCCCAACTATGTTGAGGACGACTTTCAGTCTAACCGCAAAATGAGGAAAACTGAATACCAGTAGTTTAAAGAAAGAAAGAAAGAAAAAGTATTTATTGAGACTCGCACAGGGAATTAAAAATTAAACTACTTTCACCTTAAAACATTAATAAAAAATAAAATATAAAAAAAAACAAGGTAAAAAACCAAAAGCAGAAAGTCCTGTACGAGGCCAAAAGGCTCCTATCTCAGCATATGCTGCAACATTTAAAAAATAAATGTCGCAGCGCTGGTATTCTGATGAAGCGACTGCATATCTGGCCTCCACAACCCAGCTACTGGGTAAGACTAGTTGTCAGACTTTCGGGCTTCTGCCGACCCGTAACTACTGTCTAAGATCCAAGAATGACAGTTGGAACCAACGGCTTAATGTGCTTTCACAGGCACGGAGAGGTCTCGATATGTAAAGATGGTCAGTGGTCACCCATCCACGGATCGATCTCGTGTAGCTGTTTTTACTTAGCCAGGAGCTCCAAGTCTATATTGATGTTTGGTTTATTTATTTTCAATCAATTTATCAATTTTTCAGAGCAGTGGTGGCCCAGTGTTATTGGTCTTGATTACCGAGATGTGTAGGTGGTGGGTTCGAACCCTGCCTGGCGCGTCTTTGTGTAAATATAAATATAATAATAAAAAATATAAATAAATAAAATATAGAAAACAAATTAATATTTACAAATTAATAAAATATAAAAATTTATAGAATATAATAATTAATACAAATTAATAAAATATAAAAAATTAATAGAATATAATAATTAATACAAATTAATAAAATATAATAATTAATATACAAAAATACTAGTAATATCATTGAAAATAATTATATTTGTTTAACAAACTTGCAATCCAGTACATGTACCTACAGACTGGATGCTTATATTGTCCAATTAATTAACCAATAATGTTGCCGTACCCTAACCGGGTTTCATGTTGGAACTTACATACTTAAATGTAACAACTAAATGTACACATGAATGCAATAGAGTTTGAGTTTTAATTTCATCACCACTACTGTCAAAACGGTGAAGGAAAACATCGTGCGGAAACCGGCATGTCCTAGAACCAAAAATTTTAGACATGTGACATCTACCAGCCCGCACTGGGCCCGCGTGGTGGATTACTCTCGAACGATTCGACAAACAATACCAAAGAAAGGACATTTGGGTAGGCCGCATAAAGTGCTCGAACTGCCAGATTATCATTAAAAGTAACTGACAAAGAGAAAAATAAATAAATATATGTCGGATCCGGTCATTAGTACGGACACGAAACGAATCGCAAGCGCGCCGCTGACCACAGGACCTGATCTATCCACACCTAAAGCGCGCGCTTCTACAGAGTCGTGATGTTTTAAGGCTACGGCGACGAGGGATTCAGCCTCTGATCGCATCGGAGTTAAGACGTTGCGGAACTGTTCTCGATTCGTAGTGCTCAGTTATTGTGTTAATATGTAATTTGTGATCATTGTGTTAATTTGTGATTTTAATAAACGCCGTGTTTCGTACCCAGTGTGTGTATTGCTAGTGTGATTAATTTGATAGTAAATTATAATGAGATCTGAACTGCAAACGGTTTTTCTATTGCGCAATAACCAACACTACCCACAGTACGTCCACGGTAATTAAAATATCGCTGATAATAACGAAAGTCACATATCCGACACATATATATATATATATAGGTATATAATGACCCACATAGTCCTCCTAGTCCTGTATCAATTCTTCATGTTGCTACTTTGAAATTATTTTGTTATGCATGTTTACTCTACTAATAGAACTAAGCCATCCACATCGTACGATTGAATTGGAACATTGATGATAGGTGAAGTGAACAAAAATTGTTTTTCTCATAAAAGTTTTTGTTACTTTTTCCTTTATCAAAATTACCACATTCTCAAAACTCAAAAAAAAACTCAAAGCATTTATTTCAAATAAACCAATTACAGGTACTTTTGAATTGTCAAGGGGTCGGTCAGTCAGAAAAATGAAGCTAGTTGCCCATTCCAAAGCGTAGTAGGTACCTATGGAGAAGAACGGGCAAGAAACTCCACGGACACTCTTTTAAATCAAAATATTGTTACAAAATATTGGTTACATCATTCGTGTTGAACTTATACATGTGAGAACAATGTAGAAAGACGTGCACGTTAAAAGCGTCCGTAATAAAAATATAATATCAATTCAAAAATTAAAATAAATTAAAATAAACCGTGGCAGCTAAGAGATGACCAGTCCCTACTGACGGCGCCCGTTCACGAACATGACGCATGGATCAGCACCATTTAGCTCAACCATTTTGAAGGGAACTTAATGATCCAACACACACGCCACCATCAGCGAGACATTTGAGTGAGCATGACATACTCTCAGCCGCCAGGGCACATTCAAGTCAATGAAAGACGTACCCAGTAAATGGTAGCTTTATGGAATGTACAACATGGTCACAGTGCTCACACATGTGATATGCAATTATACAATACAAAGAGATTGAATTTATACAAAGGAAATATAGTTTTACAATCTTCAGCAGCTGCAACAATACTTTTGAATGCTAATCAATTAGTTTATGCGCCCTTGTGGAGCTGGACCAGCGCTGAGCCAAGCATTTTTATCAGCGATGTAATCCCCCAACTTATAATATGCTTGGCAGCATAGTGTGCGTTTTATACATGATTTAAATTTCGTTTCGTTCAGTTGGAGTATGTGGGAAGGTATTTTATTATAACATTTTAAACAGCACCCCATGAAGGATGAGTCTACTTTAGCCAGTCTGAAACCCGGTTGAACTAATTGGTCCCTATTTCTAGTCCCATAATTGTGTTTATCACCTCTTTTACTGAAAAGACTTAGATTTTTCCTTACGTACATGATGTTTTCATAGATATATTGACAAGGTACCGTCATGATGTTAATATCTTTAAACAGTTCCCTTAGAGAATCGCGTCTGCGGAGGCCATATATTGCTCTGATGGCTCTCTTCTGCAGAATAAAAATAGACTCGATATCTGCAGCCCGTCCCCATAGTAAAATACCGTAAGACATGATACTATGAAAGTAACTGAAATAGACTAGCCTCGCGGTATCTACATCGGTAAATTGACGGATTTTTCTCACAGCATATGCTGCTGAACTTAGCCGTCCTGCAAGAGATGTTAAATGAGGACCCCATTGCAGCCTTGAATCGAGCGTGACTACTATACATTCATCAAAAAAGAAACAAGAAAAGTAGACTAAACAGGAATAAACAAAGTTAACAAAACAAATCATTAATTATTCAGTGATTTACATAAAATTAGCACAAAGAAAACAAATGAACCATATATCACTTTTATTAAAAAAAGTTCTGGAGTTAGAGTCTTGGGTCCATTTTTCAGAAGTACTTACTTACTGTTTGAATGAAAAATGTTATAGAAACTGAATAATTTTAATCCTAATCCTAACGATAATGTTGTTGTTTGTTTGTTACGCTTCCACGCTAAAACGGCTGAACGGATTTGGATTAAATTTGGCACATTGGTAGATCATTACCTGGGTTAGGGCATAGGATACTTTTTATTCAAAAATTCCGAAAAAAAAAATCTGCCCAATGCGTGTCGGACCACGCACAATGAAGGGTTTCGTAGTTGGGATGAATTATTTATCCCAAAAACAAACTTATCTTTGTAGTTGAAAAACATGTTCTCCCATACATAATGTATGGGAAAACATGTTTTTGCAACTGCAAATATAAGTTGGTTGATTATTACTCGTTAACTTGTAGAGCCTACTTAGCTGTGACAGTTTTCCTTTTAATTTCGTTATATAAACTACTGCTGTGATTTTTTTCACAGATTCAAAACCAACCATTTAGCTGGCAGGGGGGGAGGGGAAACTTGACTAACAAAAATTTGTACTTTAAAGCTTAACATTTCGCAAACAGATCCCTGAATCCAAACATGGTTTTCACATCCAATGTTTTTGAAGGACCTGTCCAATAATACCCCACACCATGGGATAGAAAACAAAAAGAAAAACATCATTACTTTACGTGTAGGGGAGGTACACACGGCTACACATCAAGCTATCGTTTCCCAGTTTATGCTGATCTCGCGTCGCATAGGATTTCCGTACAATGCGAGGTCAGCTTATACTGGAAAGGTATAACTTGATGTGTAGCCGTGTGTACCATAAAAAAAAAACATAGTTTTGTTTTACCACTTTGTCGGCGTAATTAATATGTATACCCATGCCAAATTACAGTTTTCTAGTACTGAGAGTCTCGGAGCTAGACCTCGGACAGACAGACGGATGGACATGACGAAACAATGGGTTCCTTGTTTACTACAGAACCCTAAAAACAGATCCAAATTCCTGGCTGGCGGAAAAAATTAAAAAAGGTAAGTACATAAGGTACTGTTTAAAATGTCTACTGGGTGATGCTCAACAGTAAACTCGATTAATTATCCCAGCGGGTAAGCAGGGAAGGACAACAAATATGGAATTATAAACAGACAGTCCAGTAATTATGTTAATAATTTAACAGGAAAATAAACAGAAACGGTCTGAACAGTTTTTAAGTTGTTTTTGTTGATGAAGATAGATTGTTTTTTTTTCAAACGTGTTGTTATTTATTTTTTCCGCACATACAATTCTGTACCTTCAGTAAAAAGTGATGTAACTGGAAAATCATGATTTTGAGAAAGTTAATGTTAAAGTTTAAAAAAATCTGACTCTTTGTCTACTTCACTAAAATGAGTACTGATTACTGACATTGGTAAACAATATCTTAGAGCACGATTTAGTGTAAGAAGAAACAGATTAATTTGTATAGTTTTTTATAATTTAAAAAGAAATCCAGTTCTATCACCTAACACAACATATATTAAAGTCGTTTTATGTGTAAATTAATTTAAAATGACTTCAACCATTTTACACATTATTTATTGGTTGGTGTTGGATGATTATGTGTGGGTAAATATATCAGTTTGCACTAATTCACATAGATCGCGTAATAAGAGTCACATACATTTGTATTAATATACATTAAGGTACTTGAAATATTTGTTCAGTTCACATTGATATTATTTAAAATGTATTTTATTACACATTAATAAATGTAAAAATGCTTAGTGAAAGCACTTTACACCAAAATAAGCTTGGTCATTTTTAATCTTAGAGGAGTACCAATTAGACCAAAAAATTGCATTTTTTTTACTGTTAAACTTAGTGTAAGAATATTAAAACTGATATAGGTCAAGATATATCACTTTTCACTAAAGGTACAGAATTATTGTAATTGTAAAAAATATGTATTTTTTGTGAATAAACCTTTATTATTATTATTCATAGAGTTGTTTATTTGTGTGCTGGTTGTTTGTTGTTGTTTGTTTGCTTGTTTGCTGTTTGCTGTTTGTGGAAATATTGTTAAACAATTTGTTACTGCCATCAAATACGTACTTTGAAACGAGAAAGCGAATACTTACGATCGCGACGAGCGATCGTTTACCTGAATAATGACGTACCATACGCGACTAGATTGATCGCGCGAGTAGGTATGTAATCGATTTGAGTATGCTAACACCCGTTCAGAATAAGCGTGAGCGCGATAACGATGTCCCGTGAATCGTCATGACATGCGCCTTCTTGCGATAACGCTGACCATGTCCTAAATTAATATCACCGTGAGCCTGAGCAGTGTCAAAAATGACAGTTTTGTTTGGAGTCACATCATATCTTTATACTAACGTGGCATTTTCGAAATTCTGCTTTTGGCTACCGTCGCCACCTAACCAAAGAATAAAAAGAAATTTGTGGTTATGCAAAGAAATATGGTATGTTAAAAATGTTGACGTTGAGCGAGCACTGTGAGCGCGTTCACGAGCATTCCGAATTGTTGACAGCCCTCAGCTGTCATAATCGTGATATCAAAATCGGAACGCAAGTTATTGATGTGAGTGCTGTGAGCGAGTATGGCTTTAGAAATAGAAATCATTTATTTGCCAATAATGTAGGTATACAGATATGATGGTTATTTTGATGAGAGTCCCGATACATTTTGCCTTATGGCATGCAAAATTATATATAATACATTTACTAGACAAAAAACATACGCACAAATTTCAACAAATTAAATTTAAAAATTCAGAAAATTCATTTATATGTAAATGAATTTTCTGAATTTTTTAAATTTAACTTCAACAAATTAAAGAAAGAAAAATGTTTTATTTGGAACACGCACAGGAAATATAAAACAGTAATAAAAAAATAACAAAAATAAAAAAAGAGCATTTTAAACTAACAAACAAAAATAATAAACAAAAATAATAACGACCTGTGCGAGGCCAAAAAGGCTCCTATCTCAGCATGATGCTGCGATATTTAAAAATAAATAAATACCGCAGCGCTGGTATTCTGATAGGGCCCGCTGTGATGCCACGGACATACCTACGGACATATAAATGCCACTAGGGGATTACAGAATAAATAAAACAGTAACAATAATAATATAAAAAGAATCAAAAAATCAAATCGACGCACACCCGACACGACGTTCCAACAACACTTGTCCATGTTAAGGACTATTATAATATAATCTATGGTGACAAGTGAAGGGACGCGCGCAGGAGTGTATCTGTATTATCTATGACAATAACTTCAATTACTGAAAGCTTAATTCGGAAAGCAGCCTAAAATGAACGAGCACGACGATCGCTTTTGGTTGCAGTCAGCGTACTTATTTCAGAAATACGTGAGACTTTCCAGCACTGTCCTTGGGTGATGGGAGTACCTACATTAGCAACACGCGTCTTAAAGGCATGTAATTAAAAAGTATTGTGTTGGTTAATCCTTTACTCGTTTTCACAAATATTTTATTGTTAACTTTAAGCCAACAAAAGTTTTTGAACTAATAACGAAGTCAGATTATAGTCCTCGATGTTTTTGGTTGGTATATTGGCGTGTGCTAGCTGACATATGGCCTATAATTTATCATTTGAATTATGTTTTGTGTTGCATAATGTAGGTTATTTTGTATACTATTGTATAGAATCATTCTCTAACTTGAACAGACAGCTGTGCTGCTGGGGAGTTTGTTGCGCCACTTCTTCTTCCCAGCTAAAGGCACTAGGAAGTGGTGAAGGGTGGGCGTTTTTGGGGGACTGTCTTATGTAATTTTGACGTTCGAAAAGTGCTGATTCTCAGCCTAGTTTGAATAAATGACTTTTGAATTTTGTATTTTTTGAATTTAGAGACCCAGAAAGGATCCTGAACAGTTCAGCATAGGACTGGATGCTGTTGTAGTTGTTGAGCAGGACCAGCATTCAGCCAGCTCAGAAATTATGATGTAGTGTAGATTACTAGAAACGACACAATCTAAACGTCTATGCTACAAATAATTGAAATTGAAGTGTCTGTTAGTAATGTCAAAATAACAGCTTTTTACAAAATTCATATTGTTGTTTGCAACTACATTAAACCATATAACAAAAAAACTATTTTTAAATTGTTTATCTGTCTGTTTGTTCCGACTAATCTCCGAAACGGCTGGACCGATTTTGACGGGACTTTCACTGGCAGATATCTGATGTTATAAGGAGTAACTTAGTCTTTTATATCAGAAAAAAAATTAAGATCCACGCGGGTAAAGCCGCAGGCAGAAGCTATTATTGAAAACAAAACTAAAAGTAAAAAATTAAAGAAATTTTCAAATATTTGTCCAAAATATATAGGTACGCTTCGAGTGTATTTAACAAAAACCTTTTTACGGAGTGCTGGAGTGCACAGTGGACGAACGCCAAACACTCGGGACAAAAAGAGTAAATAATAAACGATAACTCGGTTTGCCTGTGTTTCGAAGTAGTGCACAGTGCAATTTTTTGTGTACAGACGGCTACACATCAAGCTATACATTTCCAGTATATGCTGATCTCGCAGTATATAGGATTTCCGTACAATGCCAGGTCAGCATAAACCAATAATTAAATATTCCCTGTAAACACGGCTGCACGCCGTGTGTACAGGGAATATTTAATTATTGGTTCATTTGTTGATTTGTAGGCTATTTTAACGATAGTAGTTGCTTTGTTGCGTATCGTGTATGACGGACAATTTAATATGTAAATCAATAGGCTCGGTTTCAAACTCTAACTTGGTACGAAAAAAAAACTCAAAAAAATTTCGGTCGCGACATCTCGACTTAGAACTCGAACTAGAACGGGCACCAGCCCGTCCCATCTTTGATAAAGCCCGTCCTATCTTTGCTGTCCTCCCCCCAGCGACGCCCTAAGCCGAGGTTCGTACCCCACAAGGGGTGCCCTTAGCGAGCGCTCGCCTGGTATACAGAATGGCAGAGACATCGACGCGAAAACTGAAACCATGGATTCAGTACATGATTCTGAACCCCCCTGCGTTGAAATTTTTCGTCGGTTATTTTAAAAAAAACAGCTGTTTCATAGAAAAGTGCAATACCTACGCGGTCAAAATGTATGGAACAGCTGATTTAAAAAAAAATAACCGACGACATATTTCAACGCAGGGGGGTTCAGAATCATGTACTGAATCCATGGTTTCAGTTTTCGCGTCGATGTCCCTGCCACCCCGTATAAGTCTAGTTTGTATGCCCCTGGCTGGAGGCTTTGAGTGTAGAAGCTTAAGGCAGTCACAGGAAAGCCTGGTTAAATAGTCATGACCTCAGAGGTCAGCTATAAGGTGGACCACAGAAAAAAAAAACAGTGGCACTCCGGGAATGCTGACAGAAGCAAAAACTAGAAAAAAAATCGGTACCGCGGTAATCAATGCGTTTATGTCTTTTACGGCACGTACCGCGGTAATCAACGCGTTGATGTCTTTTACTCCACGGTGTTGGTGAATTGCGTTACAGTGTCGCGAAATCAATGGTTTAGTCCCATCTCAAAAATGCCTAACGCGCCTAAAGATAGTTTCACTTAAAAAAAAAACCGTTTAGCAGTTGCCAGCCAGACACGACACGCGTCTGGTCGGAGGATCCTCCCTTTTCTATAGAGGATGAGTGAACTTTACACCCTGTTCCTCATACTTAGTAATATTTATTTATTAAATAATAATTATTAATTTAATTTAAATAATAATTATTAATTTAATTTAAATAATAATTATTAATTTAATTTAAATAATAATTATTAATTTAATTTAAATAATAATTATGAAATAAATAAATAATTATTTATTAAAGAGCCCACAACATAAGCGACAACCTAAGTCAATGTTACCCAACTCAGTACCCATATCCTCACAATTTGTTATTCTAATCTATCAGATAAGTTAATCTGTACACAAGACTACTTTTAATATTCATGATGCCTATTACCATAGTAATTATTTGAGAATATTCCCCTAGGTAGTGTTGTGCTGCGTTCCCGGAAATTACAAAATAGGTCGAGATTAACGATGATATCGCCCCGGGAAATGGCATGTATCTTGATACAACTTTGTCGGCTTAAGTGAATTTATTAAGTATGTGTATTAAATTATATTAGGGGATTATGTTTAACTTGGAAATTAATTAAAATAGAAGTTACAGGAAGTAAAAGTAATTATGCATTTTGTACATAATTATTTAACTGTTTTAGCGGCGTGTTCTTGGTTTGAGTGTTTGTGGGAGTGATGTTTGTGTTAGTGAAATAATTAGGTTGTTTCTGAGAAATTAAAATAAAATATAAAACAAAGTTTAATAGGAATCTTATAATTATTAATGGAGAAATTATACAGCGTGGCGATTTAATCATTTCCGTCGAAGGGGTGATTCTACCCGTTATACTAAACAACTTTCGCTATGAAACTCATATCCGACTCGGGGTAAAAAAGAACAAATTCCTATACAACAATAGACAGACTATTTTTTAATAGACAGATTTTTTTTTTTTGGGATCTCTTAAGTATGAGTTTCATAGCGAGCATTGTTTAACAACGCTCGCGTGTGCAAGCGCGGGCTCAGAAGCCGTGCACCTTGAGCTGCTCGGGCTTCACGAGGCCCGACTTAGTCAGCCACTGGCAAATGTTCTCGCACTGGTCGCCTTGTAGCTGCAGCACCTCGCCGTACTCCAGGTGCTTCCCCACCGTTCCGTTGCACGCGAACTCCTTCTTGCATGCTCGCACTATCTTCTTCAGGTCATATTCTGACGAGAGGCCCTGCACCGTTGTTAGCGTCTAACGCCCATTCCGCTGCTGGATCCGGACGTGGACTAGACCATCTTGTACGTCATCTTCCGAGCTTTTGATAGCATCGGCACATGGGTCGTATATGTTCAGATTCTGGTTGGACATACGATTGAACTTCGGGGCTCTTTGTTCCACGAAACACTGCGATACTACGCACGTATACGAATTAACTGTCACTAATAACGATGTGTGTTCGCAGAGCGATTCAACCTGTCACACTGAACTGTTCAGTGTGACAGGTTGACGGGGTTGACGGGGTCCGCTAGGGCCAATGCCTGCCGGGGCTGCGAATAAGGGCCGAAAGGGTCATTATGGCCCCCGGCAACAGGGCAAACGAAGGAACACGGGTGGGTTTTAGTCAGTAAGAGTCAGATACGCTCTCCCGCTCCACCTAGAGCGGGAGAAGTTATTTGAACATTTCCCACCCTAAAAAAAAAAGGTAGAATCACCCCTTTGGCAGATGCAGGTCATTAAATCGCCACCCTGTATTTATTTGAAACTTCATAAGTTCATACATATTAGAAAAAAAAACCCTAATAACATTACATTATAATATAGGACTGATAAGTTAAGTTTTAAAACTTCCTCTCTTTAATCTTTAAATCTTTATTGGAACAAAAACACATTTTACAAATTTATTGCGTACGTAACTATTTACGTACGCAATAAATTTGTAAAATGTGTAGCTATCTACATTAGTTATAAAACTGTGTCGCAGCTATTAACGCCCACCTCCAAGAGGGAGACGACAGCGTTCCAGATTCCAGAGATGGAAACACAGTAGAGGTTAACTAAAAAAGAACAATAGTAAAATAAAAACAAAATAGTAAAAAATCAAAATAGTAAAAATAAAATTTGTAAAAAATAAAATTGTAAAAATTAAAAATGTAAAAAATTAAATCGGTAAATGCTTATTGTTTTGCATGTGGGAGTGTTGTGTGTGAGTGTAGTGCGTGTCTGTAGGGTGTAAGTACAGAGTGTGCTTGTGGAAACCCCCACGAGCACACTCTATGCTACGTGTATTTGGTGAGCAAAATTCTCCAATTCTGCGTATGTGAGAGTATGAAGCCATTGATTGATAAAATTTAGAAAAAAAAATGAAAGTAGAACCTTGAAAATAATTATTAAAAAAAGTTTTATATTCTATAGGTAAGTTAAACATAATTGAATGAAAATATAATTGATAAAAAAATATTAAATAAAAAAAAGGTTTGCGTAAAAATCTACTTTATGCAATGTGAAGACAACAATTCGACAATAAATGAAAACACTGGCAATACTTATACCTACATAAGAGTATTTTGGAACCATCAAATAAATCCTAGCATCGAAACGAAAAAAGTGATTTTTTCAAACAAACTAAATAGTAGTGATGTGCCAACTATGGGCTTTGCCAATCTTTAACTAGCTATAGTGACTAAACTATTGGATATATTTGATTGAATTTTCGTATGCGAACTTAGAACGTCATTAGATAGACGTAGTTAAATTTATAGTCGTAATGTCGTCTCCACCTTATATACATTTTAATTAATTATTGTTAATTTACCATGTAAACGGGAGGTAGCTACAGCACGTCTGTGATTATGAGGATTTTAAACAAGCGTAAAAATATGCTTTGGTATGAAAGCAATTAATTGATTAAATAATAAATAAATTCAGTAGTTTACTGCTGAATGTACTGTATAATCAAACTGTAAACGAGAATCCCGAGAAATCGTAACATCACTAAACTATTAATTTTATTATTCATAAATCTGTATCTGAAAATATAAACATCATTTTGTTATAAGTACATAATTTAATAACAATATTATGAAATGAATTTAATAAATAATGAAAATTTTCAAAATTCATTATTTTGGTGTATATCAAAATATCGGTCTCATAATCATCTCTACAGCGTGTATCAGAAATGTGTGGTCATTAATGGCATTTTTATGGGACAGCTTATGAAAGCTGACCATGAGGTCTGTACCACTCCCTTAAAAATATGACCACACATTTCTGATACACGCTGTATAAAGGTCATAGCACACCCAACAACTTGGAACCTACAACATTACAAGCATGGAGGCTCCTCAGCGGCCGCTGCTCGTGTTGGCATTAACAACACTTTCCTTACTAATCAAATATGTCTTTGTGAAACTCGCACTTCGACACACATGACGTATAGAAGCTTTGAAGGCGGTCCGTGACCCAAGTTGTGAGCTCATAGAAAGAAAGAAAGAAAGAATGAAAGAAAGAATGAAAGAAAGAATGAAAGAAAGAATGAAAGAAAGAATGAAAGAAAGAATGAAAGAAAGAATGAAAGAAAGAATGAAAGAAAGAAAAAGTATTTATTGAGACTCGCACAGGAAATCAAAAATTTTACTAAAACACACTCATTAAAACATTAATAAACAATAAAAATAAAAACAATGAAAATAAAAGCAGAAAGTCCTGTACGAGGCCAAAAGGCTCCTATCTCAGCATATGCTGCGACATTAAAGAAAAAATAAATCTATGTTTGTGCCACGAATTTTATTAGTACTACTAAAATCTAGACGCTGCCGGTACGGCGGCGTTACGGTTAGCCAACGTTTACACGGACGTAATAAAATCGCGGCGGGATTTAATCGTGCACTGGATTTTCAACTTTCGGTGTTAAGCCGAGGGTTGAGAATCACGAGCACGAAAAAAAATCGCCGCAATTTTATTAAGTCCGTACGAACGTGGGTTCACTGAGTTAAAGATTTTTTTTTTTGCCTAATGTCAATATAACAGGTTTTTACCAAAAGCATATTATTATTATGAAAGTATAAACAGAACTTAAATGGTAATGGTACAAAAAATAATTTAATTTATTTTATTTTATTTAACCATTTATGTACACACAAATAATACACAGACAAGACAAAAGGAACAGAAAAATACGTACAAAGGTGATGCTTATTTCTAATGAAATCTCTTCCAGCAAACCTGCGATAGGACAGAGGATTTTTTTTTAATGTTTGTCTGTCTGTCTGTTTGTTGGCTTATCTCTGAAATGGCTGTACTGACTTTGACGGGAATTTCACTGGCAGATTGCTGATGTTATAATTATTTTATTTTAGAAAAATAATTAGGGTTCACGCGTATATTATCCTGCTTAATTATTTTGATTATTAATTATATGTATTATTATTTATTTATTATTATAATATACCTATAATATTATAAATGCGAAAGTTTGTGACGATGGATGGATGGATGTTTGTTACAATTTCACGCAAAAACAACTGAACGGATTTGGATGAAATTTGCCGCACAGATAGTTTATAACCTGGATTAACACATAATATATTTTTTATCCCGATATTCCCATGGGATCGAGGCGGGTGAAACCGCAGGGCGCTGCTATTTATTTACTAAATAAAATGCACGACTAAACTCAATCCATTAAAGGAAAGATATTCTAAAGCAAAGTCTAGATTTCCCTTGTCGATAGCTGGGTGTGCAATTGTGCATGTCGTGTGTTGTCAGGGATATTATAAATGTTTATCAAATTGTCTCAATCTGCTTAGAGTTTTCTCAACTATGTTGAGGTCGGCTTCCAGAGTAACCGGAAGCAGCTGAATACCAGTATTTTACATGGAGGGCTGCCTATCTGACCTCCAAAACTGGGTAAAACGATACACCTTGGTAAGACTGGTTGTCAGACTTTTGGGCTTCTCCCGAATAGGTACTCCTACCCGTAGCGACGCTAAATGATCGTCGAATGACAGCCGGGACCGGATTTACGTGCTTTTCGAGGCACGGAGGGGTCTCGATATGTAATGCATGGTCGGTCACCCAGCCTAGAACCGACCACGGCAAGCGTCGCTTAACCTTCAATCGATCCAAGTGTCTGTTATTATTAAGCCATGATAACAAACAAATAAACAAACTCACTTTTGCAGGGACATCGACGCGAAAACTGTTACCATGGATTCAGTATATGGATATACATAACCAACGAAAAATTTCAACGCAGGTTCGGATTCAATCATTTACTGAATCCATGATAACAGTCTTCGCGTCGATGTCCCTGCAAAAGTGAGTTTGTTTGTTTATTTGTTATGCTTTCACGCTAAAACGGCTGAACGGATTTTGCACATGGGTAGACCATGACCTAGATTAGGACATAAAATACTTTTTATTTCGACACTCCTACGGAATTGAGACTTATGCGGATGAAACCACGGGGCGCAGCTAGTATGCATAATTATAAATTAGTATAATTTAGGCTACCACTTGATTTTAATAACATAATGATTTTTAGATTAGCAATTTAGTAAAAAGGCAAAATTATGATGGACTGTATGTCCATGAAATATTTTAGACATAAATGGCGAATCAATTTCTATAATGGACACGTTGTAAGTAATTAATCACCGCCTAATACACATTTTCTTTTAGCAAATTTGATTAATTGGTAGTTATAGTGCCTATAATTTATTAATAAGTACACTAATTTATTGGGCTATGTTAAAACCTATTTTTGATATAAGAACTATATTTCTGTACTAGCTTCTGCCCGCGACTACGTCCGCGTGAAATTTCTGCCCCCAATTCACCGCGCTGCATCCCATTGCCCCGCCCGCGCTTTTAATTAGTTTTCGCTTAGAAAAAAAGAAAAGAAAGAAAGAAAACTTGTTTACTCTACTCAAACAAAACGCACATTTTTTAAAACTAGACATAAAATACACACAATACAAAAGTAGCCAAAAGCCTCGTATTCAATCCAAAAACAGTTTGACATTGTTGTTCATAGCTTAAATTTATCATTGGTTCATTGGTTGGTATCAAGGCCACAGACCAAAGATAATATTGCGTAATTACTGTTGCAACCTTGGCAAATGACAACAAAACAAAAACAAGATGCCGATTGCAGAGTTAACTACTTTTGCAACAAATAACCAGAAAAATTAAGCGTACTTAGCGTTCTTGCTGACTTATTTTCTTTTTGCTCTGCTGCTAAGGGTCGTAGCGTGATGTTACATAGCTTATAACCTTCCTCAAAAATTGGCCTATACAATGCAAAAATAATTTTTCAAATCCGACTGGTAGTTTTGGAGATTATCCCCTACATACAAACTTACAAACAAACAATTTTTTTTTTTCAGTTTGTATAATTACTAAGTAGTAGCTTCTGCCCGCGATTTCGTCTGCAAGCCTATAACCTTTCTCAAGAATTGCGCTACCCAATGCAAAAATAATTTTTCGAATCCGACTAGTAGTTCCAGAGATTACCCGCTACATACAAACTTACAAACAATTTTTTTCTCTTTGTATTATTATTAAATAAGTATGTATTAAAATAGGTGACCGTGAAACTCTTTCTTATTTATTTATTTATTTTATTTTAAATAGAACGGCCGAAGCCAGATACTTAAACATATAATTTATTTAACACAATCATGCATCCTTTTCACAAAAATTCAAACATTCTGACAGTATCATCTTCCATTCATTCGCAAACATATCAAGATCTGTGTTTGAGTTCAGGAGAGCGTTAATAGCGGCTAATGTCCGAGGAATAGGTGACTTGGAGTGTGCAACAGTCCGGCAAGTTGGAACAGCCAGTAAGCGGTGTTTCCTGCCACGACAGTAATTGTCTGGGACAAATAGTTTGTAGATTTCATTATGCAGATCAGGAACATCTATAATCCCCCTAAGAATTTTAAATATTACAGTCGTCTGATCGCGCGACCGTCTTACTTCTAGGGAATTATAACTTAGGCAACCCAACAGGAATTTAGTGGGATACAAGAGAGGATAAAATCCGTACAAGTGCTTGTAAAGATATCTAAGAAATGCTTTCTGAACCTTTTCAAAAGCTAACGCATACTGCTTTCTCAAAAGGATTCCATACGCACGCTACGGACCAATACCCCAAAAACAAGCTTGATAACGTGGGAATTATGGAAGTCACGACAGTTCCTTAAAACAATGCCAAGGCGCCTGAAGGACTCCTTCGCAGTGGATGTGATGTGGTCGTGAAAAGTGAGCTTACGGTCAAATATGACTCCCAGGTCTTTCATGGAATCAGTTCTTGTAATTGTATCTCCATTCAGTTTGTATTGAAAGTTGACTGGGTGCCGCATCCGACCAAAAGACATCACGTAGCATTTTGATTTATTAAATTCCATTTTATTTTCTAAACTCCACTTATATACTGAATCAATGTCTGATTGCAGAGCTTGACAATCGAGCTCAGATTTTATTTCATAAAATAGCTTTAAGTCATCAGCATACAAGAGGGATCTGGCATTCGCAATTACACCAGGGAGGTCATTAATCATCAAAATGAAAAGGAGAGGGCCGATTACCGAACCTTGATTCACACCCGAGCGAGTGTGGTATGGGAGTGATTCGTAAAAACCTAATCTGACAAATTGTTGTCGGTCCCGCAAATAATCTGCAAGAAGCTGTAGAAGCCCTGGAGCAACACCTATCGCACTGAGCTTTGATAGCAAGACGTCATTGTTGACTCTGTCGAACGCCTTTTGGAAATCAAAGTAAAGAACGTCTACTTGGCGTCTGTGATCAAGACTAGTAGAGATATAATTAACTAGTGTAAGTAAGTTAGTATTGACTGATCTTTTTTCGCGAAAGCCATGCTGCTCATTGCACAGGTACTGCTTCACTTGCTTGTAAATTCTTTGATGTAGGACATTCTCAAAAACTTTCGCGGGAGAAGATAGTATCGCTATTGGACGAAATTCATCGACTGAAGATTTATTTGAAGATATCGGTATGAGAGTCACACGTGATATCTTCCGTGGTGGCGGATAGACTCCAAATTTTAGTGCTAAATTAAAAATGTAGTTTAGGGGCCGAATCAGAAATTCCTTTCCCTCTTTTAAGAACCACGGAGGAATACTATCAGGACCAATAGAACTGTTGAGTTTTAATTTATTTATTCCGGTGCTTATATCACTTTCAGTGAAGTTCAGTAGATTAATGTAATTACTAATATTTCAGTTGCTTGGATTGGCTATATTCTCGAAGCCTAACTTTGGTACTTCAGTTTGGAAGACGCTCGCAAAATATTCTGCGAACGCTTCGTTCGTTTCGTTTTTAATTGCTAACTGCTTGCAAAGACCTATTATTATTTTATTGAAGCTAAGCAATTTGGTATTTAAATTAAAGTAATTCTTTGAAATTTTGTAGGTTGAGAAAGGGACGAAAACCATGAATTTTAATCTGTGTCCTATTTTAAGTCACCTCTCTATTTGAAAATATTCGCTTTTCGTGTGGTTAGTGACTAACCTGGTGTCAGAGTTTTAAAGCCACCCATGGGCCTCTGACTTAGCTTCACATGCCGTCGAGACATATTTCTCAGGTTCAGGTTTCCTCACGATGTTTTCCTTCACTGTTTTTGAAGCAAGTGATAATAAAATTATGCAATACGAACATAAATCCGAAAAGTCAGAGGTGCGTGCCTTGGGTTCGAACTCTAGACCTTGGCAGATGGTCACACCACTAAGCTATCACTGCTATTATTATTTTAAACTCTTGGTACTTTTCTACAGCGTGTGATCGCGAAAAAATAATCAGCCGTCACATACATTTGGGTCGAGTTGAAGTTTTGTATGAGACAGTTAATAATTTTTTCGCGTTTACGATGTTGGACCCATGGAGAAATTTGTTCAGTTTCATAAATTTGACCGCACTTTTTTGATACTACGAATATGTCGTTGAATTATGATTTTATGGACTTGTGTTTTTAAAAAATATCGAACTTCTAAAAAATGTCTTCACCTCCGGTTTTTTTTTCATAGTCGACAAACTATTAGGTATAAAAAAATTTGTTAATCCGATAAAATAACTCATAAGCTTTTAGAAATAATAAACAGAATGCACATCGAGCTAATAATATCGGAGATATTGGCAAACGCTACTCAAAAAATAAGAAATTGAATAACATGAACAATATTAAAGGGGTCCTTTTGAAGTTAAATTTCGATAATTTTTCACGAATATTCAGAAAAATACGGGCGGTCATATGCCCATGGGCGACGTTGTATTGTATCTTTTTATATGAAAAAATATACTTCGGTATAAAAGCTCTACCGAAGCCGCGCTTAGTGTGTTAAGTTTTCCTACAAATTAAATGGACCATCTCAAATATTTACGCCAAAAACCTCAAAGTCATCATTAAAATGAACAAACCGTCAAGATTGCCGTTAAATTAATTATTAGAACAAAGTTAACGTAGTGACGTCACGTTAAACGTTAATTTGTTCCGATAACTTTCTATTCGTATTAATGAGAAAGTAATTTTGCCTTCATTGTAATTTGTACCCAATTCTTTTGGGAGAAAATGTTTCGTTAATTTGGAGATTTCAGGAAATTAAACAGCGTTTGACTTTTTTCAAGGACAATAATTGGTATCTGCTCTCAACTCAAAAACGAGCGAGCCTTACCAGTAGTAGCATAATATGATTCCCAGGTACCTCATTAATGGCATAACAATGTAAATGTCTATTAACTGCTCTCAAATTACGATGATTATTTTATTTTACTTTTTTTACATACTTCATTGACATAATCTTTTCATTATTTGATATTATATTTTGTATACCTACAATATTCTATTTTTTTTTTATTCAAATTAGATTTGTTACTTGCAGCTGTAGTGGCAATCATGTCATTTGGTTTAAATAGGTCCTTATTTTTACTATTTTGTTTATCTTTTGTATAGATTATTTTCTTTTAGATTTGTGAATGTGAGAACGTTGTAGGCTGTAGACTTGTGGACCATTTTCTATTTTACTAAGTACCTGGTACTTGTTGATATGCCTAACACTGTCGTCCCATACCTATTAACACTGTAATTTGGAAACATTGTAGAAACCATTTATTTTGAAAACAGTAACCGTGGAGTTTCTTGCCGGCTCTTCTCCATAGAAAGCGACCAATTGGAACCGTGCACCTAGCTTCTGACGTTTCATAAGTGCCCTTGTAGGTTTATGTGAAATAAAATATTGTGTTTTTTTTTTTTTGAATGTGTAACATCTGACATCTCAGCTTGGTAATAGGCAACATAATATGCAAGATTAAAGGAGCGGGGCCTCGTCAAGGTCATTTTAGATGGCCAACTCTAGCACCGCGGTCGCTCATTGGTCAAATCAAATAGCGCGCGCTTACTGTGACACACTTCCGTCCCTTTTAACGAAATCACTCCCGCAGATTTGATTATTGTATAATTGCATAGCACATGTGTAAGCACTGTGACCATGTACCTTCTATAAAGCTACCATTTACTGGGTACGTCTTTCATTGACTTGAATGTGCCTTGGCGGCTGAGAGTATATCATGCTCACTCAAATGTCTCGCTGGTTGTGGCGTGTGTGTTGGGTTGTTAAGTTCCCTTCAAAATGGTTGAGCTAAATGGTGCTGATCCATGCGTCATGTTCGTGAACGGACGCCGTCAGTAGGGACTGATCATCTCTTAGCTGCTATGGCTTATTTTAATTTTTGAATTGTTTTTATCTTTTTATTGCGGACGCTTTTAACGTGCATGTCTTTCTACATTGTTCTACTTACTATTTTTGATATTTTATAACAATTTTATGATTTAAAAGAGTGTCCGTGGAGTTTCTTGCCCGTTCTTCGCTATAGGAACCTACCTACTACGCTTTGAAATGGGCAACTAGCTTCATCTTTCTGACTGACCGACCCCTTGACAATTCAAAAATGCTTGTAAATGGTTTAATTGTAATAAATGCTTTGAGTTTGAGTTTGAATTATTTAAATTTTTTTGGATTAGATTTTGTTTGCAGGTATGTAAGAGGAAAGATGTTCCACATCAACAAGATAATATAGCGGGTCGTGTACAAACTCCTCCGTCCTAGCAGACCTCTGTGGCGGCTGTCACTAAGGTGGCCTGACAGTTTTTGACAGGGTTTACGAGAGATTTGCTTGTTGGAACATATGCACGTATTGTTGTAAAATGTATGGCAACATACAAAGTTTTATCCCTCAATAGAAGCCTTTCACCTAACCTGACCCACATCGACTACATTCTGGCGTCCCACGTTGGGCGCCAGAATGTAGTCAATGTGGGTCACAAACCCTGTCAAACCCTGTCAAAAACTGTCAGGCTGCCACTTTAGTGACAGCCGCCATTGAGGTCTGCTAGGACGGAGGAGTTCGTACACCGCCCGCTATATAAATTAAATACTTACTTCATAATCCAACTTTTTTTACAAAGATTATTATCTACGATTTATCCACTTTCTCAAGGCGTAATTATGTGTCAAGAAACAGGATGCGTTTATTCGATCTCATCTCAGTATTTACTTTTACTGTTACCTTTCTCCATATTGGATTTGCTTGTACTTCATCATATTACCGATTTATTGCCCTTTCGGGTTATATATGACAATATAATCTTATTTATTTACATTGTTTCTATTTTCGTATGGAGAAAGGATTATTAATATTACATTGCTGAGTTCTGCTTCATATTATTAATATTTTTACGTCTCTTCTCGGAACCCTAGGGTTCCGAACCTTAGGAAGGCATACGAGGGGGCTGAAGTCAACTCGCAGAGGCCCGTTAGACGTTTTTAAATAAATGAGGCGCCAACCGACGATTGACCCTGTCCGCACTATGCTAGTGCCCCCAAGGACAACCCCCGGTTGGTGCAGGACTATTGCAGGATATTGAAACAAAGATATTGGATTATGGATTTGGGTGGCTAAGTGAACTGGTTATTTAGAACTATGGAAAGACTATGGCTATACCGTAATATCTCATATAAAATACACAGGTAAAATGGCAAGGGGTGACTTGCACACTCTATGATGGGCTCCCGAAAACGGTCGCTAGCACAAAGTGTCGTAGTGACAAGGGAGCAACATGTCCTGAGGTGCTTATGAGGAGTAGAGAGGTATTCCACGGCTATCAGGACAATCCCGGAAGTACGGTCAAGATCCCTACCAGCATCTTACTGGAATACTTCCTTCCTCCGTTTCTGTATTTCTCTTGGTCTGGCTTCTCATTCTAGACCTGTTCCGGCAAAGTAAACTGTATGGCATAGACCCAGAGTTCGGAGCGAGCAAGCCCCACCACAACGTCAACGTAGAGATACGGCGGTGGGGTTATTATTATTATTATTAACTGTCTTGTTGGTCTAGAGGTCGCAAGCTCTATTGCTGTGCAAGAGGTCTTGGGTTCGATTGCCAGGTCGGGCAAAGTGTAATTGGGTTTCTCCATCAGGAATTTCTCGTAGCCCGGAGTCTGGATTCGTGTCCGGTTCATGACAATAGGCTTGCCCCTTCCCTCGACATGGGACTTAAATATAACTGGTGAAATGTGGGTGTGCATACCTACTATAGATACACCTCCACCCCCTTCGGGTATTACGAGCGTAATGTTATCTTATTATTATAATAAAAGTTATGCTCCCAAGATATACTCAAAAAGTAATGTTGCAAAAAATGCGAAAGTCTTTGTTTGTTTGTTTTTCTTTCGCGTAGCAACAAAACAACGTAGGTAACGCTGGGTTTGACATGATTTTTTGTATAGAGATAGTTTATGGGCCTACTTTTGTCCCGGAAAAATAAACAGTTTTTGTAAGATAGACCTCGGCAACGAAACCGCTGGCAAAACAAAGCATGTTTGCCTTAAAATAAGTGGCTCAATAAATAAATTAATTAATAAATCAATTGTTTATTGATCAAGAAGGTACAGATGGTGAGAAAAACAAAGCTTAAACTAGTTACAAGCAAGTTGTACAAAGTTATGTAACTACTTTTTATGGTAGAACGTGTTGATGAAAGTACATGGAACATCTGTTGACAATTTACGCTACCCTGTCTCTTAAACTAGGTATACCTGTATCTTAAGAGACAGTGGATGGCCATAAATTTATGTTTAATATTATCTATAATTTAAGTAAGGACCCTGTCAATCCACCCACAAGTAAACAATTTACAGATAATGGTAAGTAAAATTAAATTAAATTAAATAAAGAACTAAATTCTAGTGAGTCTTTATGTGTGTGTGAATGTGTGTTGGGGTGTGCATGTATGAGGGTGTGTGCATGAGTGTTCATGAGCTAGGTTATGTAGGTTAATACTGATTCAGTGTGATCATAGTCTACTGCCATGCTACTATTAATTAATTAATTAAATTCTTTATTGAGAGGAACCATGAGACTAATACAGTGTTACTATTTAAGTTCTGGTTCAATAACCACCGCTGTTATAGGACCAGTTCTCACAAAACATCACGCCTGTGATCTCTGTAGGGTTGGGCAGAAGTGTACTCCCACCTTTCGCCTGTTATTGTATATATAGTGGGCATCAATTGAGCACTATCACACAATTATAATATAAAATCTCAAATAATAAAAAAAAGTGGTGGACAGAAGTGAAAACTCGAACAAGATCGCTTTGGTGGAAAAAAAATACTTGTATAGAACATTGGTCCGTAACCTTGTCTAAATAAAGAGCACAATCGCGTTAGCAAAAAATAATACTTCCGAAACCATTAAAGTAAAATACTTGCATAGAACATTGATTCGTAACATAATATAAATAAAGAGCATAATCGCGTTTACAAAACCTTTAAGGTAAAAATACTTGCATGGAACATTGATCCGTAATGTAGTACAAATAAAGAGCACAATCGCGTTTACAAAAATGAGGTGTCGTCATGGTGTCGCGAAATCATTGGTTTAGTCCCATCTCCCATCTCCCAACGCGCCCAAAGAAGTTTTTAGTTAAAAAATGCACTGTAACAAAAGAAATATTTTGCTCGTTAAAAATTGTATTATGTATTTTGTTTAAGTATACGCATGTGTGAGAAAGTGCGGTAGGCACTGTAAATGTATATATAGGTATTACTCAAATTAGCAAGCTTCGAATGTCAGAATGATTACTGGTTATTTACTGTGTTTGAAAGTTCTGATGTATATGTTTTATAGGGAAAAGGTTTCATGAATTAAATCACAGAAAGACAAGGCTAGACATTTATTTAATTAGACTTGTCAGTATTTAATCAGAAAGCTAGTTGTCCGTTCGCAAAACTAGGTCTTCATGGAGAAGAAGGACAAGAAACTCCATGGAAACAGTATTACAGTATTCTATCAATACATTTCTTATATTTCCATAAATTATTGTTATCTCAAAAACAGTTTAGTTCTATGTCTTGAATAATAGTAACATCATAAAAATAGCAATATTGGCAATAATATACCATACACAACAACATAACCGTAATAAGCAATAATTGCTGTATAATATCAAATTACTTAACTTACGGGGTCCGCTAGGGCCAATGCCAATGCCGGGGGTTCGAAGAAAACCGATAGGGAAATCGTGGCCCCCGGCAACATGGCATAGGAAGGAACACGGGTGGGTTTTAGTCAGTAAGAGTCTGACACGCCCTCCCGCTCCACCCAGAGCGGGAGAAGTTATTTGATAATTTCCCACCCAAAAAAAAAAAAAACAAAAAAAAAAAAAAAAAAAAAAAAGGTCCGTTCGGTGTGACTGCTCGGTAGTGAATGTACAGAGTAAATTTGTAGACGTCGCGACGCCCCCGCAAGGGGGCGTGGCGAGCGGGGTCAGGGCTTCGCCCTTCGCCCGCGGTGGCCATACATTGTCCCATCAATATGGGACCCTCAATTTTATTTGCCTATGACGGCTAACAAAAACGACCACATTTTGTTAAGCAAAATGCGTCGATGTAATTGGTTGCTATGAATATTTCTGTAGGCGCGCCACGACGCCAGCTCCTGGCGCCGCTTTCTTCACGACATCCCGGCGGTCTGTCCCCGCCAGGTGAGACCCCCGGTTACCCGAGGGAGGCCCAGCGAGAACGACCAGCGACGGTGATGCCGACTCGACGCCCTACAGGTCTAATATGTAGCTTCCCCCTCTCCCTGCTTACAGATCGAGCCGTTTACGGTTTGAGGGGTAGGCAGTCGCGTATGTGTGAGCGACTAGTGTTGTAGTGTAACACCGCTCAGTGTATACGTGCGTCGCGACCCGCATCGCGCCCGTACGTGTTGTGTTTAGATGCATGTGTAGTTGTGAATGTCTGTATACAGCTATGTGACGTGCCTATATTAACTTAGAACACGCCACACAACAGATGTATGTGTACATCTGTAGAGTCTTATTATTTCGGGTAAGCTGCGTGTAGCCTGGTTGCTGCTTACCCGAGGCGTCCAGTCCGGTGGGATGGGGTCAAGGGTCCGCTACCAGGTCGCGGGGCAGGGCTTTCGCGTCAGGCGGTCGCGCGTGCAATGGCGCTATCTGCCTGACATGGGGCCAGGCAGAGGCGTCGGCACGCGCGAACATGGCCTTCGCGAGTCACCTCACAAACTCATCCAGGCTCTCAATCCCGAGATCCCGCTGGATGATATCGTTCCTCACGTAGCGAGGAGCGTCTACAATTGCCCGCAACGCAAGGTTCTGTTGCGTGCGGAGCAGCTTCCGGCTCGACTCGCTCGTGAGGGCGAACCAAGCGGGAGCGGCGTACGTCAAGACTGGGCGCACGTACATCTTGTACACGCTCAGCCTGACGCGTGCCGGGATGCGGGACTGTACAGAGTACGGCGGAGCGGCGGCTTTTTATAGCCGGAGGTAAACAAGTGACGTCACATCGTACGATTTTAATACAGACTTGTTAATACTTGCATTTTGACATAAAACTATGCTTAAATTATATAAAAACCGGCCAAGTGCGTGTCGGACTACGCACAATGAAGGGTTCCGTAGTTGAGATGAATTTATTTATCCCAAGAACAAACTTAACATTGTAGTTGAAAAACATGTTCTCCCATACATTCCAACTGCAAATCGTCGCTCGGAATCCAATACCGCAAATGTGACATTAAAAAAAAAAAAAAATTACAGTGTCACTTATTTGAACGTGTAGAATGACATAAAACAAAAATCAGATTTTCGTAAAAAAAATCACATTCGCGGTATTAATATAATAATAATACCTTTAAACCAGCAATTCTTGTATATACCTATGTATATATAATCTGAATCTCGGAAACGGCTCCAAGAATTCTTATTAAATTTAGTATGCAGGGGGCTTTCAGGAGCGATAAATCGATCTAGCTAGGTGAGATCACGCTAAAATGTATATTTTTAAGACCTTTCTGTACCCCTATGTTCACAAATAAAGTTTGATTTGATTTGGTTTTTGATTTTTTTTTCATTTTTAGAAAACGTCGTTCAAAAAAAAAATATCATCCAGATATTTTTCTTTATTCAAGTAACAAGGACTCATTGTGTTAGTAAACTTATGAACTATGTTAACTTATTTTACGAGGTCACTTAGAAAGTTTTGTGACTAACAGTTTTTGTCTACTTGTAGAATATTGGCTGGTTTTGATGTCAATTAAAACGATGACTACTTATTACAAAAAAACATAACATTCCAAATTCGAAATTCCCTCCACATTTTTTTACGAGCAAAATCAAAATACTCTGTCTTACTGAAAACTGGATTTATAACGAGAACATTTTCGCGCGATGATTTTGTACGATTTCAAATATCGACTAAAACCAGAAGAATCGTTTGAAAGACTTCGAATGGTGTTCATAGAAAAAAGCCCTTCTAAAGCGACTGTTTTTCGCTGGTTCAACGAATTTATGGGTGGTCTAGTAATTTTGGCGGACAAAGAAAGAAGTGGCCGCCCTATGACGGTTGTTACATAACAAAAAGTGCTGGCTGTGAAAAATGTAATTCAAGAGAATAGGCGAATTACATATGAAGAGGTTCAGCATACACCGTGAAATTTGAATCACAGTTTTGCTAGAACAAACGTTGTTCAGACCATGGTCTACTACCATTATACAGCATCCAATAAAAAAAAAACATAATTAGTTTTTGAAAAAACACAAAAAAAGCAAAGTTTAAAATGTCAAGATAAATAGATGTATACTGCCGATTGGATCGGGAAGTGTGCACACTGCATGAAATTCTACACAGGCATCTTCGGTTATGAAAGATAGTTTCACGCTGGTACCGTAAAATCTAACGCAGGGTCAGAAGGAGGTTCGGGTAGAATGGTGCCGAGACATACGCTAAATTGGTAGCAGGCTCGTCTCGGCGCGTTTAAGATATCATTACGGGTGATGAATCTTGGATTTTTCAATATGATCCAGAAATGAAGCGTCAGTCGACCGTGTGGCTGTTGAACCAAAATGAACCAACGCCTACCAAAGTGAAGTGAGCCAGAAGTGCAGGCAAAATGTTGACCGCAAGTTTTTTTTTTTTTTCTACCAGGTTATCTGGTGTCAGTACCCTGACGAGATCAAAGGAGCATCAATGCTGAATGGTATGTTACCAAATGTTTGCCAGAAGTTTTTACTACTGCAAGCAGCAAGCGACCGAACACTGGCCTCCGTGGGCTACTGCTTCACCACGACAACGCGCTGGCTCACTCGGCGCTCAAAACAAGGGACTTTCTGGACAGCACACCGGTCAAATTTATAGGTCATCCTCCTTACCGTCCCGATTTGGCTCCGTGCGACTTTTTCTTGTTCCCCAAAATAAAAAATTAACTCAAAGGAAAACAGTTTTCATCACCTGAAGATGCACTGGGTGCATTTGACAAGGAGATTGGAGAGGTGTCTGATGCGGACTGGAAAATGTGTTATGAAAATTTGTTTAGACGTATAAAACTGTGTATAGACGCCAATGGAGAGTTCTTTCAAAAGATATAATAAAAAAAAATATAACCTGTAGTATATTTTTTTCTAGTATCACAAAACTTTCTGAGTGCCCCACTTAATCTAGTTTAAATTTATTCCACCCCATGGGAGACGGCACTGCAGTGATTGATGTACATGCAATCCAGACTGCTAGCGATATTGTTAGAACTGGCCCATACTCTGCGTACCAGGGATGCACACCTCATTCGCATCGTTACGTAAAAGCAATTAATATGTGCGTCCGCGAATATTCCCGATGCGCTACAAAAACGGGGCAGCCCCACCAATACCCTGAAAGCGTTGTTGTATTGGACTCGAAGGGCGTTGCATGACCTTTGGGTATATCTAGCCCACAGGCTGCACGTGTAAAACGTTGTACAATAAGCTCGAAACAGAGTAATTTTGGCTTTTTAAGTGAGCAGCGTGCAAACCTGCGAGCCAGCATGTTTGCCCTTACCGACAACGCCCTTCGCTCCCGCTCAATATCGAGTCCGTCATTGAGGTCAGGGGTCAATATATGACCAAGATATTTAAACGTAAATACTCTTTGTAGTGGAGTCCCATTGAGTAATACAGGTGGTACATAACCCGGTCTGCCCCCAGCCTCAAAGACCTATTGGAGTTATACATCAAACCATGTGTTTTGGCATACTGCTCACATTTGGCGACCAATTACTTTCTGAGACCACAGATTGACGCACTCAGAAGCACCATATCATCTGCATAGCTAATATTATTTACACAAATACCATCTATATAGCAACCCACTCTGGTGCTGCTGAGCTCGCCAATCCTGCCTCACGCCGCATTCCAACCTATTGATCTGGTTACCATACCACTATTTAAAGATGTTTGCTCCGTTGGCAACCTATCCTGCTCCATCTTTCTCCACAATACGTCATAAGCAACCAGATCAGAAACCTTGAATAAATCGATGAACCTAGCATAAATCGGCATCCCACGCTGTGTATAGTAAGTATGTGATAGTATGCTTAAGGCACAACACTGCACTTTCTGTTGTCAAACCACGCCGAAACCTGAATTGGTTGTCATGAACATTTACAGTTTTATTTATTTGTGTATTAAGCAGACGGTCAAACACTTTTGATATTTTGATATTATAGTAGCTAGAGAGATGGGCCTTTTGGATGCCGAGCGACGAAATGTAAGTTTTTACGCACAATATTGAGAGATTTACCTTGTTATTTTAAGACCATAGACTTCTTATAGGTTTTCCTGTAATCTATGAGTAAAGAACCATACTATGTATTTTTTTCAAAATTTTTGGTCCAGTAGTTTCGGAGATAAGGGGGGGGGGAATGGTCAATTTTCATTGAATTTATTAAATATCTTTAAAAGTATTTATTTTAAAATTATAAAAAAAATATATTTAAAATTCTCGCAACAAGCCCTTTCATTTGATATGTCACACGGTACTGTTAGCAAAACTTTTTTTTTTAATTTCCTTGTTTGCGCCCCAAAAGTGACACCTATATTCAAAATTAAATTATTTACGTTACACATTCGTATTTGGGTCACAGAAATACATATGTGTACCAAATTTCAACTTAATCGGTCCATTAGATTCGGAGTAAATTGGCTGTGACAGACGGACAGACAGACAGACAGACAGACAGACAGACACACGAGTGATCCTATAAGGGTTCCGTTTTTTCCTTTTGAGGTACGGAACCCTAAAAATAGAGTAAATATCTTTAAATTGATTAGTTAAATTACATACTTGGTCTTACAATGGCACAATTAGTAAACAAGTCATGTTAAATAGTTAAATATGATATTATACAAAACAACAATGAAAGAACACAGTTTAGATTTTATTTCGTAATGGTATTTATAAGATTTTGATAAGAAACTGTCGTAATGTAGGTTATAAGTATTATAGAGATGCTTTTCTTTGTGTCCAATTAAAAAAGATTGAAATAATCTATCACATGCTGCAAATATTTTGTAAAAAAAAAGTAGTCTTCTCCATACGAAAACTACCTTTTGGAAGGGGCAACAAGAATCAATTCTATTATTTTTCTCAATTTTGACGTTCAAAAGTGCCATATATGTGCCTACTTGAAATAAATAATTTGACTTTGACTTTATAATTCAGTAGTAGAATAAATGGCTTTTTTATTTTTATTTATTTACTAGCTGCACCCCGCGGTTTCACCCGCATAAGTCTCAATCTCGTGGGAATATCGGGATAAAAAGTATCCTATGTCCTAATTTAGGTCATGGTCTACCGGCGTGTTAAATTTCATCCAAATCCGTTCAGACGTTTTAGTGTGAAAGCGTAACAAACAAACTCACTTTATTTATATTATTAAGTTAGGATTTACGAGTATGTACCATCGAAGAAACACATACCTAAGCAGTTTGAAAACAAAATCCCGTGCACACGACTCTTTTTTTTTCGTAGGTAAGCGTTACTATATCGGCCGAGCGCTGCAAGCAAAAATAGTCCTTACGTGGGCTTAAAACCAATAACTCACTTTATTATCCTAGAAACTGTTACCTATCAGCAATTATTTTATCCCATACTTGATGGTTTGCGTCTGCGTCGCTTATAATCACAAATATTCCTTTTCCCACAAAATAAACACTGTATAAAAGAAACTCATTCCCAAATATTTACATCAGAAAGCTAAGATTTATTTAGCCAAGCCTTTTTGTCTGAAGAAGTATTTTTCTTTCATTTATTTGTAAGTTATTTTTGTAAATGTTATGACTTTTTGTTCGGGTTTTTGTTGGTGTTTAGATATGGTTTTCTTGACTTACTTTACTTATGGTACGTCAACTCTATTGTGTGTTGGTCTAATAAAAAAAACGTGTGGCACTCGGGGACTGCCGCGGTAAAGCTATTGCATAGCATTTGTAACCTCCATACTTCCTATTTGTCAACGCTACACTTGGGATGATCACGGATGATGATATAAAACAATAATTACGTTCCCATGACAACATCATGAACGTGATGTTGATTACATGGTAGGCGGAGTCGGATCAAGAAATTCCGTAACGAAAAAAACCTAACACCCCCCGTGTTAGGTTTTTTTCGTTACGGAATTTCTTGATTCGGTCGCCGCGCTCAAAGCCCGCGATAAAAGCTATGCAATAGCTTAATAAAAAATTACTTATTTATTTATTTACACCGACACATTATTATTTTTTTCACTTCAACATTCCTACAAATAATTTTATTATGAAAAGTTACAATACTTGAGTATTGAACCTGTGAAAAACCGAACGAAATGGAATGAAACAAAATTAAATGCTAATTTCTATAAGTAATTTAAGACCCTTTTACAAGTCAATAATTTAAAATTAGATGGCGCCGGCACTGGCTGGCTGATTCCTAAGGCCGTGGACTCGAAGTCAGCGGGCAGCGGTGCGTTCAAATGCATAGATTTATATGGAACTGTATCCTAATTGTGTAACTTATTTTCGTAAACAATTTTGTCTAATTTGTTTCATTTTGACAGTTCAACAACATTCATTGCGTTATTTACGTTATTGAGCAAATTTTGTTTTCCAACTTATGAAGCAATGGATTAGCAATCTATTTCAAATCGAAACAGATTATGTTGTATTACACAATTAAGGTACTGGTCTCGAAAGAAGCTGCGCGGGGAGCGAGCAGTTCCATATAAAACTATATGTTGCCGCGCCGCCGCACTGTGGATCGAAAAAAGGCTCTCGAAGACATAAGAGCTTAAATTTTATAGTGTCGGTTTTTGCTTGAAATAGGCAACGTATATTGTTTTTGCAAAAATATAATATGGAGCCAACGCTAATATCTCCGAAACGGAGAGACAAACCGTAATATCTTTGCACACGGTGATGTAAGTATTTATTTATGATGTATTGGCAAAGTTGATTTTTCAAATTCACATTCTCGTTATATGAAGTATATCAAAAAATTATAATTAAATAGTTACATCACCGTGTGCAAGGATATTACGGTTATACCCTCCGGGCAAGAGGATAAAATTAAAATGTCAAAATTAAAAAAAAACCTAAATTAAAAAAACTGTTACCTTAAAAAACTAGGTATTTAAATTAATTTTACTGTAAAGTTCTTAAGGACAAATATCTGCCACAGAGAATGAGGAAACCTCGTAAAAAAATCAAAAAACCAACCACACTTCGCAAAACCCGTTAATAATAATTATAAAAGCACATTGAACATTCTAGCCACATAATAATATTGCAAATAGACTTGACAGCACCCACTTTACGATCACTGCTTATGTACACGGCCGTAAACAGCGTGATGTTACGAGCAATAAACGTTTTGAATGAAACGCATAGCTAGGAAACGTTCGAATTAGATCACAGTAAAACGCGTTTAACTAATATAAAGTTTAGGTTACACTGCATGGAGTTCACATGTTGTAAGGAATTTTGAGAATAAGGTCGAATGGCTTTTTGTACAGGGCCTCCTCCGGGAAAGTAGTATAACTACTGTTAGCTTGTTTCAAATTCATGTTTTAATTTCAAATAAATAGGGCGCATTTTCAAGATACGTTTGCCCTATTCATTGAAAATTTACTGTGAATACACCACACACACACTACTGTTGTGTGACGCGTCACCACTACTCCCCATACATTTTCTATAGGTTTTTTACAGCATCAATGTGACGCAGCATTGTCGTGCAGCATTGCAGCCGTGCTCGGAATGTAATCTTATATATACATGTCGGATCCGGTCGTTAGTACGGACACGAAACGAATCGTAAGCGCGCCACTGGCGACATCAAGTGATCTACCTACACCAAATGCGCGCTTCTACAGAGTCGTGATGTTTTAAGGCCACGGCGAGGAGGAGATTCAGCCTCGGATCGCATTGGAGTTAAGACGTCGCGGAACTGTTCTCGATTCGTTGTGCTCAGTAATTGTGTTAGTTGTAATTTGTGATCATTGTGTTAATTGGTGATTTTAATAAATGCCGTTGCACCCAGTGTGTGTATAATTTAGCTAGTGTGATTAATTTGATAGTAAATTATAATGTGATCTGAACTGCAAACTGTTTTTTTATTGCGCATTAACCAACACTACCCATACTACGCCCACAGTAGTTAAAATATCGGTGATAATAACGAAAGTCACATACCCGTCTCCGACATACTTAGGTATAGAAAATGTATCGAGACCAGTAGTGACGTGGCAGCACTACCGCGTATTTTAAATTGTAATGGCTTGTCTTTTTTTGCCTCGTAACAGTTAGTATTCACATTATCTCATTACATAAACCTTCCTTTTGATCAGACATTCCATTTTACCGTATGTATGTTTGTCTTTTTTACTTTGATCAGGTTTAATGAATCTAACTTTTGATTGTACCTAGAGGATAATTCTCGGGAGATGGGAGTTAATAGAAGTTGTGAAATTAAAAGTTGTGTTGGTTAAAGGATATTCCTTTTATGTAAGGTTGTCAAATAGGTAGACAGCCCACTTAATTAAATTTCTGATAACTAGGCTGCTCTAAGGGTTGTTTGGAGGCCCAAGGTCAACAGTTAATGTATACTGGCTTATATTACTTTTAAGGTACGACTCCGTAGCTGACCGCAGGCGGCAGCAGCAGGCGACGTGTCGCCGCAACACGACTGGTTTCTATGAGCCACCCGAAAGCCACACGAAATGTATGTCTCTGGCATGTCGGTTTCCTCAAAATGTTTTCCTTCACCGTTTTTGAAGCAAGTGATAATTAAACAATATGTATATGAATCCGAAAAGTCAGAGGTGCGTGCCTTGGGTTCAAACTCGAGACCTATGACTTAGCAGTCCAACGGATGAAGTTATAGTTAAAAGGGCCTTTTTCATAGTATTTAAACCAAAATTAAAAGGAAGAATACGCACACACGCTCGAAACTATCTCACCAAACAAAAGCGGACAATAGGACCAACATTCGGTCCCTTGGACTGGGGACACTATTGTAGTGTCCGCAATAGGACCATTCATCATTTGTTCGTAGATTACCTTTCACTCAGCACTTTTCAATCTATTATATAGAGTTCAATATTCAAGAGCTTTTAGCTATACAGGGTTTATTTTTATGCGTCGAGTGTTGGCAGACCAACAGCCAGGTGGGTTGACGACCTACAGAAGACCGCGGGGAAGAACTGGATGAGACTAAAACGGACCAGGGAAGGATGGCACAAACAGGAGGAGGCCTATACTTAGCAGTGGGTGGAAGGCACGGGTGCCGATGATGGGAATCCCAGGTTGATTCCCGGTCACCGTAGGCGCGGGCTTGTGGACGGTAAGCAATGGGTAGCTCGCCGTCCAACCAGGTCCGGGTCGACGGCGCGTTGTGTTCCACGCGCGCCTCAAAGTTATGTCAGCACAACTGACGGGGTCCGCTAGGGCCGACGCCTGCCGGGGTCGCGGAAAAATCCGAAAGGGATACCGTGGCCCCTGGCAACATACAGGCAACTGAAGGAACACGGGTGGGTTTTAGCCAGTAATAGTCTGAGTCCTCCTGCTCCGCCCAGAGCGGGAAAAGTTATTTGAAAATTTCGCAACCAAAAAAAAAAAAATCAATAATGATGATGATGATAACATCGAAAACTGGCGAATTCTTTATTCATGAATAATATTTATCTCGTGTGTACTAAGCTTAACTGTAACTACAGACATGGAACTACATATATTAAACACATAACCACTCTAATATCCGCCACATCATAATATATTTAATATGCCATACTTTTGCTAGATAAAACTTTTATTCGTTAATTACTACTTTCTGATTACGCTCAGAGGACGACTTACGAGTTTTAGTTCGTAGGCTCGAACCCAGACAGGCGCTTTACTTTGTGTAAATAATTTCATCACCACTGCTCTCAAAACGGTGAAGGAAATCACCGTGAGGCAACAGGCATGTCTTAGAACCAAAAATTCGAAGACATGTTACATCTACCAACCCGAGCGGCGATAGATGTTCACTTGTCCAGCCGCATGCGGGCAGACTATCACCATTCTCACCAGAGGAGAACCCTACACCCACCAAATATTGAATCAGTCTTCCTAGCGATAAATACCAAAAGTACGGCTATCTCTTGGAATATTACGGCCCACTCCTTCTCACTGAGAGGAAGCGTGTGACCCAGCATTGGGAACATTATTATGCTGATTATGGATTACGCTACAAATAGGATTAATGAAGACATGTTTCTTTATGATACTAGGTAGATTAAAAACCTAGGATATAATGGGAGTTTCACGCCATTTTTCCTCGCAGGGTTGGCAGAGATGTTATACGATAACACCTACATGGCAATCCACAAGATATGTATAGGTACTTAAGTTAATGTTAGTAATAGGGCTCGAGTCTATTGTCATGAACTGAGAAGTAATCCAGACTCCACCTCAGATCAAATGGGCTTGCGGACGGTGAGCAATGGGTAGCTCGCCGTCCGATAAGGACCAGGCTCGAATTGACGCGTTGTGTTCCACGCGCGCCTCAAAGCCTCAAAGAGATGACAGCACAACTGAAGGGGTACGCTAGGGCCGATGTCTGCCGGGGTTGCGGGTTTGTCTAAAAGGCTTACAGTGGCCCCTGGCAACATACAAGCAACTAATTATAACATAATTTCCCACCCAAAAACAAAAAAAAACTCAGATCAAATAAAAATCCAAGAAACAGCGTTGTCAACAGTGACGTGAAGCCGGTTTCGTAAACATGTGTACACTTAGTGGGGTGTAGTTTGATTGTAAATGTGTGCGTGTGAGCGTGTATGCACAGAGCAGAGCTGTAGTGTTGGCATCCTTCACTGTATTGTTCGCAGCGCTATATCTAGGTTTTTAATTTAGTCTGAGGACTCCAGGCTGCTACTGAAGCCACGGTAGGCGCGGGCTTGCGGACGGTGAGCAATGGGTAGCTCCCCGTCCGATAAAGACCAGGCCCGGGTCGACGGCGCGTTGTGTTCCACGCGCGCCTCAAAGAGATGTCAGCAGAACTGACGGGGTCCGCCGATGCCTGCCGGGGGTGTAGGGTAACCGAAGAAACACGGGTGGGTTTTAGTTAGTAAGAGTTGACACGCCCTCTCGCTCCGCGTAGAGTGGGAGAAGTTATTTGATAATATCCCAACCAAAAAAAAAGGACTACAGACTGCTACTGAGAATTTCCTATAAGAAAAAATTATAGTTTATTGACTATTACTTAGAACTTAAACACACCTCATTATTTTTATCTTCATCACAAATAAAGTTTAATCCGAATTCAAAACACAACAATTTCACCAATACTACAACACAATATAATTCAGTTCCCTATTTTCCCTTTAGGGATTCACAATAATAGCCTTGACTTAGTAGGGCGTGGGAGAGCAAAGTTTAAGGCCAACTCGACAGTTTGTGAACTACGATTGCTCGTTCAGGCACTGTTGTTCAAATAATCTATAGCTGTATTTATTACTCCCTTTACATTTCTGTTTATTTTTAGTTTTTAACCGAATTCAAAAGGTATTTTTCCCGCTTTTGGAGCAAAATATCTACTCTTTTCATTCTTCCCGCTATCCTATTCCTCAAATCATCCAAAAAGGTTATTTTTTATAATCTACACTAATGTTATAAAGAGAAGATTTCTCATTTTATTTGTAATGAATAAACTCAAAACTACTTGACCAATTTAAAAAATTCTTTCACCAGTAGAATTCTATATTATCACTGAGTAACATAGGCTATAATTTATAAAGATATCATGCGGGCGAAGCTGCTGGCGAAAGCAAGGATTTGATAAAGGTATTTCTCTTCCTTAAATAATTGCAAAAAAGTAGCGCAGAATCATGTCCGATGGAAGGAATACATCTTTCCAGCAGTGAGACCATACGGGATAAAAATATTAGGTAATAGGCTCGCGTTTGAAAACTATCTCACCTGATCGTAAGCGATGATGTCGTCTGCTGCTGCTGGTAGCGTTGCTGGCTTCATATAGCATACTCAGCCTTATAATTTTTCAACTGCTAGGACACAGGCCTCCTCTCTGTGAGTTGCAGAGGGCCATAACCTACCACGCGGGCCCAATGCTGGTTGGTAGATGTCACATAATTTCTTCGAATTGTTTCTAGGACATGCCGGTTTGAGAGCAGTGGTGATGAAATGATTTACTCAAAGTAAAGCGATGACCTGGGTTCGAGCCCACGACTTACAACTCCTAATTTGGGGCCAATACCACTGGGCCACCACAATCTACTCTCCACTGGTGCAAGCTTGCCTAGAAAAACTATTGATTCAAACTTAAAAATTCTCAGATTATAGTAATATGGTAACGCAGACACCAGCAGGGCGTTCCAATTCATTCATTAGCTCTAAGCCCCATAAACGTGCTACCGAAATATTTCCGCAACATGTTCCAAACCCTTAAGTTTCGAACGATGCGTGACATGTTTTTGTGGAAATTACGTGAAATCACGTCTCACCATAACGCGTGCAAATTCAATTTTAATTCCTATTGTTTTCACATTTATTTAATGAGAAAATAGCGTTTATATACCGAATTTATTTTGTTTGCTAGGTTCCACGGCCATTGTATGGTGCCGCGTCGCTTTTGTAATTTCGGAAAATTTGTGGCTTTCTTATACACACGGGATGTAAATTAAATGAAAACTGGGACACAACATAGACAAAGTAGTCCCACGTATGCAACGCATAATGACATCTAGGGACCAAATTAAATGAAAACTGGCATAAAATAAACACAAGTCCCACGTACGTACGTGACGTATGTAATGCATAATCTGCTAACGCAATTGTGTCAAGAACTCAGGATGGCCGATGGACTTCATTTTAAACAAAAATACGTGCGCGGTCGGGGACCCCCGTCAGGAACGAAGTTCTTTCTCACGTATGATTTAAAACAAAAACAACATTTTCGCGGCCGCCATCTTGGATTTACATTTCGGCCCCACTATCGGCTTTAACACCCTCGAACACTATGAAAACGATACCCACGATGAAAATTTTTAAACTTTTAAGAGCTGCCATCTTGGATTTACATTTTGATCAATTTTACACTTTCTCTCTCTTGGCATGCAGTGTACTCGGGCTAATGTATATAATTTTATCCCACGACACTGTAATCACTTTACTCTTTTCTTTAATTTTTTCTGCCAGCGTTCTCTCTCTCTTTCTTGCTCTTTTAATTAGAAGAAGACAGTCGCAAGTATTAACACTTTTTAGCATGACGATTTCTGAAAGTTTACTCGGTGAGCCACGGTAAACTTCGTTCCAAAAAATTAAGCATAAGAACACAATTATTGCATATTGCGTCGCATACGTTGCGTACGTGGGGCCAAGTTGTTTATACATTAATGCTTAACAGGCAAATAATGACTGTCAGAAATGAACTCTTTCAGAAGGAGTACTACTGCAACCAAATCTCTAATGTTAGCGGAAGATCACTGCAAAGGTACGGTCAGCAATCAGCAACCAAAGTTGATTATCACTGAGTTCTCTCTCACTTCTCTCGGTGAAAGGAGGACTGAATATTAACTCCTAGTACTTCGAAACAAATTCTTCTGTTCCGATTTTAATTTTAAACTGAAAAGCAGTTTTTCGAATCATTTTGTCGAAAAATTCCTCCGCATCGCTGTCGGCTGGTAATGTACCCAAGTGACTGGCTGTATTGCCACGTTGTATGGCAATGCTTAGCTTCTGTCCAAGGTAAAATCCAGCTCTTGAGTCACGGGAAGTGTCAGCCATATTGTTCATATCTATATTAGCTTATTATATTTTGTATAGTTTGTTACCTAGTTAATTTAGTTTATCCAGTGTATATATTTTTATCCCCTATAATAAACTGTGTAAGTATAATTTTGTCTTGATTTTTATGATGTGTAAACGTGCCAGTGTTAATAGACTTTTGTTGCTGTACTATCTTAATTATTTAGGATCTTTCATTAATAATGTGTCCTAGTTGACTTCATTAATAAAGTACCCTGGATACCCCAAACGCATACAGATACCTTACTCAAGGCGGTAACGAATAACTACAAGCGTCCGTACTTTGTTTTTGCATAACATTATACAATAGTTTGTAACCCCTTCATTTACAAGTACTTCGTATCTTCCTGAATATCAACATAAGGGCCGGGACACAAAGTTGTATTGTTCTCCAGCTAGTTCTGTCAACTACAAACTATTCTCCGATCGTGAAGACACGCCTTAGTGAGGAGTTGATAAGACGCATTGTTATTTGATTGGCCCTTATTCTGTCGACTGTTTTCATTATTCTTTTGTTTTAACCCCGACGCAAAAAGACGGGTGTTATAAGTTTGACCGCTATGTGTGTGTGTCTGTGTGTCTGTTTGTGGATGTGAATGCTCTTATTTAAATTTAAAGCAGGTTTTCTAGCAATGGTTCTTAGACATGTTTTATCAACATCGGTTCAGCACTTTGACGATTATCAGCTCTTTTCTAGTTGATGAATGGATGTGAGTATCTTTCACAGGTCTGATCAATTTGAAATTTGTTATTCTGTTACTTCAATGATATTAGAAGAACATAGTAACCTTGAACTGATGCTGCAGCATCACCTGGAATTTGCAGGATACCCCTTACCAACTTATAGCACAGGCATCGTGTTTGGGATCATTGGAATGGTTTCAATGAATAGGTTGTAGATGGGTGGTAAACAGCGTCTGGTGATGGAGTAGGAAAGAGAAATGAGGAAATATTTGTGTCGGGTTTAAAAAATAAAATAAAATTGTACTTGTAGTGATTGGAGACTTTTTGTAAAAAGTAAGAGATTATTATAACTGAATTCCTGCTTCATTTTTGTTAACCATCAGCAACCCGTGTTGCCGTTCTTATTACACCGAAAGGTAAGGCAAAGGTGTAGTTATAGTACACCCACATTTAGCCAGTTATGTTCAAGTTCTATGTAATAGGGGGCGAGCCTATTGCCATGAACTAGGCACAAATTCAGACCCCGGGCGACTACTGAGAAATTCCTGATGGAAAAACTCAAGAACACTGGTTACGTCTGTTTTTACTAATATAGGAAAAAATCTATCATCTATCCTAAATCACTCTCGACACCACAACGCACAAAACGTTGACCTTACTCTTGGTCACGGCTTAAACGGCTTAAAAAAGCATTACAAGAATTATTGGCATCTTAAGACATTTTATAGACAAGACGTTAATAATATTTGATAACTTCGCTAAAAAGCGTTTTTGCCTCAAGAACAATATTGACCTTAATTTGTTTCGAAATTTTCTTTTACCGAGGCAAATTGCTACAGACATCTTAAGTAAATTGCCTTAATAACATGGTTGTCGCAAAAGATTGGCGTTCTACGTGCGCTGATTCTAAATCTTCTTAAAAAATATAAATAGAATAGTAGAATATTTCGCGTAGACTAAATTAATTATTGGTTAGATAATTTATTTAGGGGTCAAACCATACTTAGATTTGAGTATTTTTCCTATTTTTTTTCGTAAAAACTGAATTGTTTTCTTGCTATATCCTCTGATGAAATTGTTTGTCAGTCTACACACACTTAAATAATCCTTATCTATCTTGCCGGATTCCATCCTATCCAGATACTGACGAAACACACTGTTAAGACGCAGATACATAAAAAAAAACAGATACAGGTTTTTGCCTAGTCCGATGCTTAATTCATTTGTACTCAAAACTAGCCTAGGTTTAATTTGTTAAACATTTGTAAAACAATGTAGAGAATAAACTTATATTTTTAACCGACTTCCAAAAAGGAGGAGGTTATATGTTCGACGCGTATGTTTTTTTTTATTTTTTATTATTTATGTCCACCGATTTCTCCGTCATTTGTGGACTGATTTTGAAAATTCTTTTTTTGTTTGAAAGGGTATGCTCCCAAATTGGTCCCATATAAATTTTATTAACTTTGCTTGGGTAGTTTTTGAGTTAGCTACAAAATACGTATTTTTTTTCCCACTTAGTATGTAGATGATATGATAAGTTCCTGACACTGGTAGTAGGTAGTGGTATTCGAATGTGTGTGGGGTAGGTACCACAACTAAAAAGTGAAAAATAAAAACTTTTTACAAAAAAAAAAAACTTTTTTTGGAAGTCGGTAGGTTTTTTTTTTGTAAAAAGTTTTATTTATTTTACATGACAGTGACCTTGAGTGATTAGCTTGCGTTAGTTTGCGTGTTCTGGGGGCCTACTACCAGCTCATAAAGCAGTATTATTTTAATATTACTTCAGTGTGGGAAAGAGATGAAGCTCTACAGGTCGTATAGCTCCATCTCTTTCTACCACTGAAGTAATACTGTTGTTATAATACTGTTTATGAGCTGGTGGTACGCCCCCTGTACAGAGTACACGCAACGCGTCGTACGTCCAGCCAGTAGGTAATAGGACTCGCCCATCAAGGAGCGCTGTCCCAAATTAGACGCATTATTAATTTATTATACATAAAACAAAAGTTAGTTTAATAAAAAACGTATACTAAAACATCTATAGTTAAATTATCTTTAAAATGGTGAAGGTTTCACAAAAATACTCTAAATAGATTTTGTGTGATTCTGTTTTTTATTATCCGCGTTAGACATAACTTTACAAATTAATTTCACTATGTAATATAAACATAATCTAAAATATTTCTTTATTAAAAAAATGCTCTAATTTTACATTATATTTTTTCCAAATCATTAACGTTTAGACGTGATCTTCAGTATAAAATCATTAAAAGTCAATGCTTGTAAATATGTGAACACCATGTATCCATTACATAATTATTTTTTCTGTCATTGCTTCATTTTTAATTATTTTTACCTATTGTGGTATAGTAATCTTATTCCAGGTGCATCGCCTGCACATATAATTAATGTATAAAAAATATTGTAAAACATTTTAAAAGAGTAACGGTGGAGTTTCTTCTCCATACGAAAAAGGCGGCGACTAGAATCAATTCAATTTTTTGTTTTTGACGTTCATAAGTGCCTTTTTGTGCCTAATTGAAATAAATTATTTGACTTTGACTTTGATTTTGAGTCGGTTATCGTCGCTTTAAACCGTTCCTAAAACAATTACTATTCAATGCCAATATTACCTATTAATTTGTATAAAACTTCTGAGATACACTGCTTATCGATACTAGCTAGAACGCAGCTGTAAAGCTCGGAAGTTTCCCGACATGTAACTAATAGTCTCACAACCACGGATAGTCTGCGGCAGCATAATATAGATAGATGTAATATAAATCTATAGGTATTTGGTGCATAACAGAAGAAAAAATACAACACATTAATTAATGCACAATAAATCTATGTCTATTAAACTTAATAAAATTGTACGTAACGAGGTCAAAACTGTACCTACATTGAAGATTTTTGAAAAAAAAAAAGCGGCCAAGTGCGAGTCGGACTCGCCCATGAAGGGTTCTGTAGCAGCAAGTAACATTGAATGAAAGGTAAATTGTGGTTTACGATTTATGACGTATTAAAAAAAAACTACTTGCTAGATCTCATTCAAACCAATTTTTGGTGGAAGTTTACATGGTAATTGTATATCATATATTTTTTTTAGTTTTATCATTCTCTTATTTTAGATGTTACAGAATTTATTATTTTAAATTTTCAGTTCTAAGTATGGGGAACCCCAAAATTATTTGTTTTTTTATATTTTTGTGTGAAAATCTTAATGCGGTTCACAGAATACATCTACTTACTAAGTTTCAACAACATAGCTCTTATAGCTTCGGAAAAAAGTGGCTGTGACATACGGACGGACAGACAGACAGACATGACGAATCTATAAGGGTTCCGTTTTTTGCCATTTGGCAACGGAACCCTAAAAAGTACTCGCTACGAGCTGTGGGGACGAGTTTGTTGCCGCAAATTTTGTTTAGTTTTATTGTCCGTTTGTCTGGATGTATGTTATGTTCGAATTGGCGCAAAAACGGCTGAACAGATTTGGATGAAATTTGGCACACAGATAGTTTATAACCTAGATTAACACAAAATACGTTCCCGTGAGATATTTTCTAACATCCATGCAGGCGAAGCTGGTAAATAATAAAAATATATGTCGGAAATACGTTACTGAGTTGACTAATCAGGACGCCATCGCCAGCGCCGCATAGCAGCGTTTGACAGTCTACAACATAACGCTCCTCGGACCGGCCGGAGCTGAGCAGAGTTCATCGGTGGCGGTCAAGCAGTGAACACGTTTCGAAAATGTCGCGCGTTCCGTATAGTTGTGTGGTGTACCTACAGTGTCTGAATTGCTAGTGTGATTAATTTGATAGTAAATTATTACGTGATCTGAACTGCAAACGGTTTTTCTATTGCGCAATAACCAACACTGCCCACAGTACGCCCACAGTAGTTAAAATATGGCTGATAATAACGCCAGAGACATCTACCCTCTCCGTTATGTATTATATTTTCTGCAACACAAAAAAAAACATTTAATTTCGTCTTTGTCTTGGTCTTAAAGACACCTCATTTAAAATGCAATTAGTGCTACAAGGCTCTTTTGGCGGCTGAATGACATTGACAGGGGGGCGTTGTTGGTAAACATTTATGAAATTGTCAGACAAATTGTATTGAAAGAACAAGATGGCGGCGTTTGTTTCAATTTTGACCACGCGCCAATAAATCCTTGTTCCATTTTAGGTAAAAAACTCCATGACATTTCGTCAAAATATACAAACTCGACCAAATAACACTTAGTTTTTAGTTTAACATCATGGTGAGAAGATTTTACACAATATTTGGTCTCGAAACTGCGTAAGTGCAAAGTTTAGAGACAGCACTAAGAGAGTCTAGGAGCCTTTACCCATTGTCACAAATATAGCTCCGGGTTGTTCCGAGTTCCGAAGAGGTATCTTTATTTTATTGTTTTCGTGTACTGCGTTGAAAACGATTGCGAGGTGATTTGGTTCTAAATACAAAATTCTGTTCAATTTAGATTGCTTTTTTCTACATTGAATCTGGATTTGAGCTGTTTATCTTCAAAGAGATAAATAAATAAAATAAAATTCATTTAATTCAGACAATTTTTGTCCATATTTTTATTATAATCTTGTCATATTTTAATAGAAAATACTTAATCAGAAACCAATAATAAAATATTCCGCATGGTCTCAAGTTTCACAATTTTCGGTTAGGTTGTGAGCCTGAATATAAAATATGATTCATTACAATATATCAGGGGTATCGTGTTACACAGTTACTGGGTTGTGGAGGTCAGATAGGCAGTCTCTCCATATAAAATACTGATATTCAGCTGCATCCAGTTAGGCTGGAAGCCGACCCCAACATAGTTGGGAAAAGGCTAGGCAGATTGATTTTTGACTATACATGACTTTTTTAGCTTAGGTGTAAATTTATCATAATTTTGAATCACCAAACTTTACAAAATTATGTATCAAAGGATCAAAATTACTAAATTCTCTCCCGGACTTGAACAAAGGTATTTTCACCTCAAACTGAATTCTAAGCTTCTGTCGTCATAATTCTTCATTAATTTAATAAAGATATTAAATTTAATGGGACTCGAATAAAGCGATAAATAATATAATTAAACATTGAGAAAGCAAAATATCAAAACTTTATAACAGAAACTTATTTTGAAGAAGACACAGGGTGGTACAAGTTTGGATTAATTTTAATGAAATATTACCAAGTCATATTGTAATCAGTTTTGATATTCTGGAGAAGAAATATTTGCAATTATTAGTTGATTTATAAATATAACGGCGCAGAATAGCTTTTACCAGAAGTGGTAATCGTATTAGTGGATCAGCAGCTTCAATATCATCAGGATTGTACCGGAATATAGCAGTTCGTCGTGGACGTGGTACGACAGCGACTCCTCTGACGTCTTTTCGGTCATCAGAAGCAGCCGTTACGGAATCATCGAGGCGACGCCTCGCTAGAGTGACATTCACTAGCCGGTGTCTCTCTTATCCAAACTTTTCGGTGATTCCTAGTACCTAACTTAATCATCATTAATTTTAATGAATTTAAAGAATGTAAATTATTTTAAAGATTTGAATTAATTTAAAGATCAATTTATTTTACAATTAGATTTTATGAAACTTATTAATTAATTTTACAATTTGATTTTATGTACCTATTCAATTTCTATATAGTTATTTATTTTGGTAACAATAATAATTATTATTGTGGCATGTATCTTTGATTAAGTACTAACGTAATTTTTAAGTAGGTGTTCTAACATAAATGTGGAACACTGTATTTGATTTAAATAAATAAAATAAAATAAATTAGGTACCTATTGACTGAAATACTTGATACGCACTGTCAATTGATGATTGGTGCCAATCAAATGACAATAAGTGAGATTGTGTCTATGAATGAAGTAAATATCGAAATCTGACTTACGGCCAAAGAATATTTGGTGAGGAAACTTATTCTTTAGACTGATCTGAAATCGTTAACACGCTCATAAAACATATTGAAGATAGCTATCAAAAATATAAATACTTATTTCTAGATAATCAGTCAAAGCTGCGAAATCGTCAAAAAAAGCTGCGAAATTGTGTCCAATTGTTAGTCGCTAAATGCACGCACACTTGAAAAGCACAATGACGTGGCGCGAGTGTAAGACTTAGCTGTCACGCACACCAGCATAAAAAAGTTGGCCTTTTTGTTTCAGTCCTTTTGCAGCGCGACACTGACACTTTCTAGACATATAAATATAAAAGATCTCATTCATGAAAATCAACGATTTATTCATGTATAAAAGAAAAATATTAAGCGAATTTCGCACTTGCCAAGGAACAATACCAAAAATTAGTAGACTCGTGCAGAAAATTAATTTCTCCCAAAACTTACAGCACGTGCATCTTCATAGTTTAAATATGTTTGTTCAAAAAGCTAGTTTAAAAGTTCCACTTATTATAATTAGTGGACGCCTTGGCAAGTTGTCAAGTTCTCGAAAACTTCGCGATGTGAATGCGAATATGTTAAAACTTTAAACTTGCTTTTATGTAGTTCGTGGCAGATTATCTGTAGGTCATAATCTGCCTAGCGTCTTCCCAACTATGTTGAGGTCGGCTTACAGTCTAACCAGATGTAGCTGAATACCAGTATTTTACATGGAGCGACTGCCTATCTGACCTCTACAAACCAGTTACTGGTTAAAACGATACCCCTTAGTAAGACTGGTTGTCAGACTTTCGAGGTTTTGTCTACCCGTAACGACTGTCAAAGATAAACAAATGACAGCCAAGACCAACAATTTACGTGCTCTCCAAGGCACGGCGAGGTCTCAATATGTAATGGATGGGCAAAGTGTTACTGGGTTTTACCATCTGGAATTTCTCAGTAGCAGTCCGGAGTCTGCTTTAGTGCCGGGTTGATGAATAGGCTCACCCCCTGTTACATTGGACTTCAACAAAACTGAAATGTGGGTGTATTAGTAGGTACACACGGCTACACATCAAGCAAACCATTTCCAGTATAAGCTGACTTCGCATGGTACGGAAATCCTGTACAATGCGAGGTCAGCATAAACTGGAAATTTATAGCTTGATATGTCTGCTTTATCCTTCGGGGAATATAGACATGATCTTATATTATGTTATGATTTCTTAGTATCAGCCTATAACAGTGATAGCCTAGTGGTGTGACCATCAGACTGCCAGTTCGAACCCAAGGCACGCACCTCTGACTTTTCGGATTCATGTGCGTATTGCATAGTTATCAGTTGCTTAAAAAACAGTGAAGGAAAACATCGTGAGGAAACCTGCATGCCTGAGAGATATATTTCTCGACAGCATGTGAAGGCAAGTCAGAGGCCCATGGGCGGCTTTAAAACTCTGACACCAGCTTGGTCTCTAACCACTCGAAAAGAAGAAGTATCAGCCTGGAATTGTGCCTATTTATGGCATTAGCATGTCATGTAGCACTGTGATCAAAAATAAATTCGATTAGTCGTCGAAAAGTGAATAAAATTGAGTAGAAAACAGTGATATGACTGAAATAAAATACCTATGATTTTATTTAGTGCAGCTGCAGCTGTGAATACTTTTACTATCGTGTTATTTATTTATTAAATACCTTATTGTACACGACGTAGGCAAAAAATACCATCAGTCTTCAAAGCAAGAGTGGACAGGCATCTTCTGGGCACAATTGTTCCATCGTAGACCTCATACATAGATTTCCATCAAGCGAGATCGAGGTCAAGAGCAGGCCGATTCCCGGCCATCGTAGGCGCGGGCTTGCGGACGGTGACGGTGAGCAATGGGTAGCTCGACGTCCGATAAGGATCAGGCCCGGGTCGACGGCGGCATGTTGTGTACCACGCGCGCCTCAAAGAGATGTCAGCAGAACTGACGGGGTCCGATAGGGCCAATGCCTTCAGGGGTTGCGGTTTTGTCCGAAAGGGTTACCGTGGCCCCTGGCAATACAGGCAACTGAAGGAACACGGGTGGGTTTTAGTCAGTAAGAGTCGACAGTCTGACACGCCCTCCCGCTCCGCCCAGAGCAGGAAAGTTATTTGATAATTTCCCAAGAAAAAAAAAATAAGTCAAGAGCAGGCCCATTTCGAATAAAAAAATATTGAAATAAGAACGTGTGCGATTGGGAGACCCCCGTCAGGAACGAAATTCCAGACGCACACACTCGTATAATAATATAAAGAGACAGAGAGAGAGAGAGAGATAAATGGAGGGTGCAAACTTTCTCCTTACGTGACGTTTTCTACCAGTCAGCTCCTGTCGCAAGCCGCATTAAGCAACTTGTAAAAAGTAAAAAAATACAATGTGTTAATATATTTAGTAACCTGTTCCACTTAACTATTCCTAAAGAGCCATAAAAAAATCCCTGTAAGAAATCGACACGTGTTTCACCTCGCAACGAGGCATCCCCAGGATGTCAATTGACTTGTGTCAATGTTGTGTCCACGTGTCGATTTCTTACAGGGTTTTTTTATGGCACTTTAGAAATAGCTAAGCGGAACAGGTTACTAAAAATATATCAACGTCTATTGTATTTTATAATCGATTTCCGCAAGGTCACGCCTGAATCAATTGACTATTGTAAAAAGTTGCAAAAATATTAAATAAATAGACAGTAATAATTCTCCTTTTTACCTACTTGGTTAATTGCAACATAAAACTCCGTTTAATCGTTAACTAAAACAAAAGTTTGAAAGGTGAGAATACTTTCCAAGTGAGATTGCACGAGTGATTTATTTCGGACAGTAATGAAGATATTTGTTGCAAAGTTTTCAGCTCATTTATTATTGTCGGAACAGCGTGGGAGGGGCATGACTTACTTAATGCAATACTAGCACAGATGAATAGAGATCGGTCACTCCATAGTTTAGGTATGAAGCTACAAGTACGCGGCGGGCCCGTCTTGTTGAGCCAATTCAGTGAGTGTCATGTAGTCAGAAGATCTAAGAATTACGCGATAGAAAGAGAGGAAACTTCTAGGTGAATATAACTATAGGTGATTAGCACTGTGCGACCTAAACTGCACTTTATTGCGTCGCCGAAAGAATCGCTTTTTATTTAAATGACTTTGCGAAGTGTCCCATCTGTATTAATCTGTGGTACTAGTGAAATGAAAGAGAAAATTACATTTAAATAATGGAAGTTGTTGGCAGTACCAGTAGCTAAAGTGACAAGTTAATTTTAATATTTGCTTCATGTAGACTGTATTATATTCCATATTTTTTTTCGGGTAGGCGCAACGTAACCTTCTTCATATTTTTGTTTTGTGCTCGTGATTATATTTAAATCTGTTGTTTTTTTTTTATTATTATTATATTATATTTTTCTTTTATGCACGTGTTTCGGTGACTATTAAACTTATTTCACTGTCTTTTTCTTCGATACTTCTTTCTTATTTGTTGCTATTGTTATTATTTATTTAAATCACAATTTTAACACCTTTATAGACTCGTCCAAGGCGATGTTATAAGTTACATTTTCAACTAAATTTACAAAAAAAAAAAAACGTCTTGACATAAATCAATAGAAATACACAATCTGTGAAAATTTCAATTGTCAACCTATGAGTTCATGAGATATAGCCCGCTGACAGACGGACGGATAGACAGCAGAGGCTTAGTACGGTTCCGTTTGGCACCCTCCGGGTACGGAACCCTAAAAACGAGTTGGTACTTTCTCGCCATATCATCTCACACAGTCTATCCATTGTTTCTTTGGTCTTCCCCTACTCTTATAGCTATCCACATTCATACTCTAAACTTTCCTCAAGACATTTTCATCCCATAGAAGTGTGCATTCTGAAAGTGAGCAATGCAAATACGTCATGTCAAATAGAGTCTGGTCACGCAAAGTCTGCAATGGAATAAATGGGCCACCCCAAAAAGTTTTATGCATGGTATACTTTTACATCAGTCAGTTATGTCAGTTTCGAGGTTATATATCGCACCCCTAGATGAAGACTCCGGTAACTCAAAAAGTACGCATTTCAAGTTAGTGGCGGTTTCGAATTCCTGACTCGAATACCTACACATAGATATAACTCGCGTTACAATACCTTCAACTGCTGTTAAAAGATAGCTTTACTTAATTAATAAAACGCAGCTTTACTTAATTTGCTTATAGCTGCAAAACTAGAGTAACTAAAAAATCTCGATATTTTCCAGGGTTTTAACAGACAAAATACAAACAAGCTATTTCAACGTTACGGAAAAATATCAAAAATCTATTGAGACATTCATCTCTATGAATGTCTCAATAGATTTTTGATATCTATATATATAAAAATCAATTGCTGTTCGTTAGTCTCACTAAAACTCGAGAACGGCTGGGCCGATTTAGCTGATTTTGGTTTTGAAATGTTTGTCGTAGTCCAGGGAAGGTTTAAACGGTGAGAAAATATGGAAAAACTAACGAAAAAAAAAAAATATGAAGAAAATTCACGTTCTCATACGTTTTGTGTGGATCGGCTTTTTTGATATCTCGGTAGGTAGGTAGGGTAGGTAGGTAGGGTAGGTAGGTAGGGTAGGTAGGTAGGGTAGGTAGGTAGGGTATGTAGGTAGGGTAGGTAGGTAGGGTAGGTAGGTAGGGTAGGTAGGTAGGGTAGGTAGGTAGGGTAGGTAGGTAGGGTAGGTAGGTAGGGTAGGTAGGTAGGGTAGGTAGGTAGGGTAGGTAGGTAGGGTAGGTAGGTAGGGTAGGTAGGTAGGGTAGGTAGGTAGGGTAGGTAGGTAGGGTAGGTAGGTAGGGTAGGTAGGTAGGGTAGGTAGGTAGGGTAGGTAGGTAGGGTAGGTAGGTAGGGTAGGTAGGTAGGGTAGGTAGGTAGGGTAGGTAGGTAGGGTAGGTAGGTAGGGTAGGTAGGTAGGGTAGGTAGGTAGGGTAGGTAGGTAGGGTAGGTAGGTAGGGTAGGTAGGTAGGGTAGGTAGGTAGGGTAGGTAGGTAGGGTAGGTAGGTAGGGTAGGTAGGTAGGGTAGGTAGGTAGGGTAGGTAGGTAGGGTAGGTAGGTAGGGTAGGTAGGTAGGGTAGGTAGGTAGGGTAGGTAGGTAGGGTAGGTAGGTAGGGTAGGTAGGTAGGGTAGGTAGGTAGGGTAGGTAGGTAGGGTAGGTAGGTAGGGTAGGTAGGTAGGGTAGGTAGGTAGGGTAGGTAGGTAGGGTAGGTAGGTAGGGTAGGTAGGTAGGGTAGGTAGGTAGGGTAGGTAGGTAGGGTAGGTAGGTAGGGTAGGTAGGTAGGGTAGGTAGGTAGGGTAGGTAGGTAGGGTAGGTAGGTAGGGTAGGTAGGTAGGGTAGGTAGGTAGGGTAGGTAGGTAGGGTAGGTAGGTAGGGTAGGTAGGTAGGGTAGGTAGGTAGGGTAGGTAGGTAGGGTAGGTAGGTAGGGTAGGTAGGTAGGGTAGGTAGGTAGGGTAGGTAGGTAGGGTAGGTAGGTAGGGTAGGTAGGTAGGGTAGGTAGGTAGGGTAGGTAGGTAGGGTAGGTAGGTAGGGTAGGTAGGTAGGGTAGGTAGGTAGGGTAGGTAGGTAGGGTAGGTAGGTAAGGTAGGTAGGTAGGGTAGGTAGGTAGGGTAGGTAGGTAGGGTAGGTAGGTAGGGTAGGTAGGTAGGGTAGGTAGGTAGGGTAGGTAGGTAGGGTAGGTAGGTAGGGTAGGTAGGTAGGGTAGGTAGGTAGGTAGGGTAGGTAGGTAGGGTAGGTAGGTAGGGTAGGTAGGTAGGGTAGGTAGGTAGGTAGGGTAGGTAGGTTGGGTAGGTAGGTTGGGTAGGTAGGTAGGGTAGGTAGGGTAGGTAGGTAGGGTAGGTAGGGTAGAAATTTTAAAATCCTAACAATGAATGTGTTCATTGACTGTTAGGCGGAACGAAGTTTGCTGGGTCAGCTAGTCTTTCCTAAATATACTAAAAATAGTTTTTCGTAATTTCTGAAAAATGAGGTTTTTTGAGTTACCGGAGTCTTCATCTAGGGGTGCGATATGTAGATCTAATGATTTTGATATTTTACCTTTTGATTTTTGCATAATAGATTATGTCGTACCTCTACCTCCATACGATGACAAAACTGTACCAAATCTACACTGCATCGTGCTAAAGTGACTATTATTTACCAAGAATAAATCAGAATATAAACAAAATAACCTATCAAAAACAAATTGCAATAAAATTAATATCGTAACACCGAATATTTGGTTTTAAGATATAAAAAAAGTATTTGGATACTTCAAATACCTGTTTTACACGTAAAACGGTTACAACATCAAATTCAGTGTTAAAATTGCAATTCATTATTAATATTCTAGTTCACTAGTTAGCTATATTTCATATTTGCATACAGTAATTATTGCCAAATTAATCAAAACAGGTAAATATTTGACAGCTGTTTGCGACGTTGCCAACTTTTAGAATTAATGCTCTGAAATCATTAATCTACCTTTAACTCTCCAATTGTGAAGTAGTTTGTGCGGAGGGTGACCGGTGCTAACACTAGATAATAATATGTTTTAATATTATGTTACTAATACTCTATGGATTCTTTGTTCCGAAATAAAAATCAATTTATTATTACTATAAAACTGTAACCGTTTAAAATTAACACCTCTATTCATATATAATAAAATAGGAGCAAATTCAGAAAACTCATTAGACGATGAGTTGAAACTAATTATTTAAACCAATCAATCTGCCTAGCCTTTTCCCAACTATGTTGGGGTCGGCTTCCAGTCTAACCGGATGCAGCTGAATACCCGTATTTTACATGAAGCGACTGCCTATCTGACTTTCACAACCCAGTAACTGGGTAATACGATACCCCAACGTAAGACTGGTTGACTTTCAGGCTTCTGACGACCCGTAACGACTGTCAAAGATTCAAGAATGACAGCCAGGACCAACGGCTTAACGTGCTTTCCGAGGCACAGAGGAGTCTCGGTATGTAAAGATGGTCACCCATCCACGGACCAACTCCTGCAAGCATAGCTTAACCTGATGGATCGACCCGTGCGGCTATTATTACTTAGCCACAAGTTTCTCACTAAACTAATTATTTAAACCATTAGTTTTTATTACTGTTTCATTTTATTTTAAAATGAAAACAGCCTGTAAATTAAATAATAGTCAAGACACCGCTTAATTCTCTGAAGTGCTTTTAAAAGACTGTTCATTGTCTTGTTCTAAGTTTTAGTAGTTAATGGACGTGAAATTTTAATTAATATGTTGATCACTTATTTAAAAGCCTCTTTACACTTGAGGTAAAGGCTTCATTACTAAAACATAGATTGTGGTCGGGGTGAGTCAGGTTGTTGATTAAGGCTTCCATTGAGGACTAAACTTTTAAACAATATGGCAAAAAAAAATCCTGTCCGATCCGACAAGAGGCACATATTTGCTACAATAACATTATAAAACATTTTATTTGTAATTTTTTTATATTAAAATAGTTATTGCTATTTTAAATTCATTTTTTTTGTACCAACATTTCCCCAAATCCTTTAAAAATTTGCAAATTTTCAACAGGGGTCAAGTTATGACTTGTAGACACCCGCTAAACGACAACCGTCTGCGCTCCATATATCCGGCAAAATTTCCAATAAAAAAAAATTGGTGTTTTTTTTTTCTTTTTTCCAAAAAATTACCTCAGAAATAGATTCTCAGTGCGATACCTAGCAACACCCCTACGGATCGGATGGGTTTTTTTTACATGTTATATATTTGCCAACAACGTGCACATGTCGCGGCCTCTTGGCAAACCATCGTCATAATAGTGTCAATTTGTCAGGCTGCCTACGTTAGTGACAGTCCACTATAGAAGTCTCCTAGGATGGAGGAGTTTGTACACCGCTATAAAATTCAATTAATTGTTTGTTGTTGTTGGAAGTCTGAAATTAGCACCGGTGACTGAAAAGGTGTGTGGAAACCGGTCATGGTATGGGCAGGTGATGCGGAGGAATGAGGAAAATGTCATGAGGATATTTTTGAGTATGAATGTCGGCTATAAGAGTAGGGGAAGACCAAATAAACGATGGATGGACTGTGTGGAAGATGATATGGCTAGAGGGGGTGACTACCAAGATGATGATTAATAGAGAAATATAGAAGAAAAGGATTGTGTGGTTTTATGAAATCACGGTAAAAGTGAAACTTTTAAACGAACTATACTGCCCGCGATAGAAAAAAAGACGCATCTAACATTTTATCCAGAGTTGAGTTATATATCAGGCAGATGCGCCTTTTTTTTCTGATTCCGGCAATGTATATAACTCAAATCTGGAAAAAATTTTAGATGCGTCTTTTTTTTCTATCGGGGACAGTATAGGCGCTGCCATATTGGCGCCGACCGTCACGCGACATGCAATACACAGACGAAAAAGTTTGAGACGATGTAATAAAAGTTTCACTTTAAAAAGGCATGTTGCGCCGACCCCATATATATTGGGATAAGAGTAGGAAAATGATGAGATACAATTGTTTTGGGAGCAATTGATTTTAATTACTATTTACTGTGTTTATGTTTGTTTGATATATTTTGTAACAATATTTTGATTTAAAAGAGTGTCCGTGGAGTTTCTTGCCCGTTCTTCTCCATAGGTACCTACTACGCTTTGGAATGGGCAACTAGCTTCATTTTCCTGACTGACCGACCCCTTGACAATTCAAAAGTACCTGTAATTGGTTTATTTGAAATAAATGCTTTGAGTTTGAGTTTAAGTTCATACTGTATTCATCGAAGAAGTAGACAGAGGTGTATAATAGTAAAGTCAAGGCTATAAATATTCCATATAAAATTTATGCACCCACAATGAATGCACAGATAAAACAAAAGCAGCAGAAAAATACGTACAAAGGTGATGTTTATTTCTAATGAAGTCTCTTCTAGCATACCTGTGATAGGACAAAAACAGATGTAGACATCGTGTGTAAGAGTAAAGAGAAAGTAAAATCAAAACAATTCACTTAATGAAATAAAACTAATAATATGAAAATATACTTACTTACATACATACTTCTAAAATAAATAACACTAAGATATTATTAAATATACTATAAGAAAAAAAAAAGTATATTTAAAACACAAAATAAATACAACTATGACGAAGTGGAAAGATAGTGTTCTTTATTTTATTTCTTTCTTTTCTTTTTCTTCTTTCCTATTTTCTATAACACGGCAAATTGCTATGGTGTCCCAATTTGATAAGCAATTCATTTCCCTGACTGCACAGTACAAACACATTTCGCTGGTTGAACGGTCCCCTGAGGGGGCCAACTTATTGCCTTTAACCGGGTATCAAATAAAACTCCGGGCGGGAATAGAAAATAGCTCGACCCTACGCAGCGCATTTGCACTTCCGAACATTAGAAACTAGCATTAACACAATGAGTTATTTTGACCTAAGCTTAGTTAAAAGCGGTCGAAAGGTTCTGGAGTGGCGACCGCATACTGGAAAACGCAGCGTTGGAATGCCTCCCACAAGGTGGACCGATGACCTTGTGAAGGCCGCAGGAATCCGCTGGATGCGGAAAACACAGAACCGGTCGCAGTGGCGGTGCTTGGAGGAGGCTTATTTCTAGAAGTGGAAGTCTAACGGCTTAGAGAAATGTTAAAAATGTATTGAACAGACATAAGCTACCGAAAACTAATGTCAGTCTTGTTGAAAGTTGTTGTAGAAATACGAATGCGATTTCCACTAGTCTAGGCCCTCAGGTTTGTAAAGGTTTTCATCATGTTATGTTCTGTTTTTTGTTTATTTTGATCAGTGGTGGCCTGGTAACAGCCCCAACTTACGTGTAAGTCGTGGAACGTCGTTCGAACCCAGGTAGGCTTTACTTTGTGTTAATTATTTCATCACCACTACTCTTAAAATGGTGAAGATAAACATTGTGAGGAAACCGGCATGTCCTAGAATAAAAAAATACGAAGATATGTGGCATCGACTAACCCGCACAGGGCGCGTCTATAGCCCACTACCTCTCAAAGAGAAGAGACCTGTGTTCCAGCAGTGGGAACATTATAGGCTGATTATGTTGTCTTTTTTTTAAATAGGTAGGTACCTATCTATATTAGATAAATCCGAGACAGACAGGTGGACGTCATTACGTCAATCCAGAGGTTACTGCTGAAAACCAGCGCTGTTGACGATAGGTTCGTCCCAAAGTCGCAGCATTTTGCTGAGCAATTACCAGTACCCTAATTGCGTAATCCAAAACAATCACAATTTGTTTCGATTTGAATCAGATTGCTAATCCATTGTTTCATAAGTTGAAAAAAAAATCTGCTCAGCAACGTAAATAACGCAATGAATGTTGTTGAACTGCCAAAATGAAACAAATTAGGCAAAATTGTTTACGCAATTAGGGTAAAATATGATGAATAAATGTCCGTCTTTTTTTATTGCGTTGACATAGAAGCTTGGTTTTTTTTTATATCTCCAAGAAACTATACACCTACGTATTTGATATTAATGTAAATTTTATACCTCCACGCGTTTCTGAAAAAATGGTCTTGACAGACTGACGGACGGACAACGAAGTGATCCTATACGAGTTCCGTTTTTCCTTTTGAGGTACGGAACCCTAAAAAAGACAAAATACACACACATACAAAAGTAGCCAAAAGCCTCGTATTCAACCAATAAAAGTTTGACAATTTTGTTTATTGGTTGATGTCAAGGCCACGGACCAAGGACAACAATGCGTAATTACTTTTGCGACGTTGGCAAATGACAACAAATAAACATAACAAAAATAAAATGCCGATTGCAAAGTTAACTACTTTTGCAACAAATTATAAGAAAAATTAAGCTGTGCGTCGCATTTTATTTTTGTTATGTTTATTTGTTGTCATTTGCCAACGTCGCAAAAGTAATTACGCATTGTTGTCCTTGGTCCGTGGCCTTGACATCAACCAATAAACAAAATTGTCAAACTTTTATTGGTTGAATACGAGGCTTTTGGCTACTTTTGTATGTGTGTGTATTTTGTCTTTTTTAGGGTTCCGTACCTCAAAAGGAAAAACGGAACTTGTATAGGATCACTTCGTTGTCCGTCCGTCAGTCTGTCAAGACCATTTTTTCAGAAACGCGTGGAGGTATAAAATTTACATTAATATCAAATACGTAGGTGTATAGTTTCTTAGAGATATAAAAAAAACCAAGCTTCTATGTCAACGCAATAAAAAAAGACGGACATTTATTCATCATATTTTGAAACTTGCAAATAAATCTAAACTTACAGGGTACTTCCCGTTGACCTAGAATCTTAAAATTTGGCAGGAAGCAAGGTCTCACAGCACAGATAAAGAAAAAAGTTCGAAAATCGTTAATTTGGAGTTATTACACAAAATTATTATTTTTTGCGATTACAAACTTAAATTTGTAGTTGAAGAGTTCCATACATTTTGACCGCGTAGGTATTGCACTTTTCTATGAAACAGCAGATTTTTTTTTAATAACCGACCAAAAATTTCAACGCAGAGGGGTTCAAAATCATGTACTGAATCCATGGTTTCAGTTTTTGCGTCGATGCCACCCTGTATAGATAGTGCAATCCACGAAGACGTGCCCCACTCCGCTCCACGCCGTACAGCTTACAGTACAATAATCGCGGAGTGGGGCGCGTTTTCGTGGATTGCACTATCTATATCGGAGTACCTATGGGAGAACAAAAACTTTTCAACTACAATGTTAAGTTTGTTTTTGGGATAAATTCATCTCAACTACGGAATCCTTCATTGTGCGTGGTCTGACACGCACTAGGCCGGTTTTAAAAAAATTAAATGTGCGTTTTATTTGTGCAGAGTAAACAATTTTTGTTTCTTTTCTTCTTTCTAGACACATATTATTATCTACCTTATTAATTCCCTTAGGAGTAATACTAAAGATATCATACTTACTGAGGGTTTTTGGGCTTCTCTTACTAAAAGCTTTCCTTAGTACTTTATACGCTTTTAACCTAAAGTTCTTAAAACTTCAATTTCTTGTATTTTTGTTACTAATGTTATGCTTTAGTAATCATTTCGAACCTTTAAGTTCGTACATTGTTTTTCAATTATTGGAAAAAAAAATTTTTTTAGACGGCTGAGGCATCAAAAGGTTTGGGCACGCCACAATTGCGGCGATAAGACCTTTCTTTGAGGAGTGGCTTGAGAGACGCCACGGCGTCCTCACCTTCCGCCTGACGCAGGTCCTCACCAGACACGGCTGCTTCGGGAGGTTCCTGTTTAGGATAAGGCGGGACGAAACACCCGGGTGTCACCATTGTGTGGATCGGCCTGAGGACACGGTGGAGCATACGGTGGAGGTCTGCCTGGCTTGGCAACGCCGTGTCCTTGTAGAGGCGATCGGCGGCGGTGATCTCTCACGTCTGGCTCTGGTTCAGGCCATGGTACGGAGCGAGAGGAAATGGCAGGCCGTCACCTCCTTCTGCGAAGCGGTAATGCTCGCGAAGGAGGAGGCGGAACGCGTGAGGGAGAGGCAAATTTCGCGCCCTCACGCCCCTAACCGCCGCAGGAGGAGACGCCCGGGGCGGGAATCGCGAGCCGATTTCCGGCCACCGTAGGCGCGGGCTTGCGGACGGTGAGCAATGGGTAGCTCGCCGTCCGGTAAGGACCAAGCCCGGGTCGACGGCGCGTTGTGTTCCACGCGCGCCTCAAAGAGATGTCAGCAGAATTGACGGGGTCCGCTAGGGCCAATGCCTGCCGGGGGTTCGAAGAAAACCGATAGGGACATCGCGGCCCCCGGCAACAGGGCAACCGAAGGAACACGGGTGGGTTTTAGTCAGTAAGAGTCTGACACGCCCTCCCGCTCCACCCAGAGCGGGAGAAGTTATTTGATAATTTCCCAACCAAAAAAAAAGCATCAAAAGGTTTTTTTTTTTTGGGAATCTTGGCTTTTTTTTTTTTTTTTTTGGTTGGGAAATATTCGAAACAAACAAACATCTTGTCTAGGCTTATGTGACGAAAAAATGTTTCTATGGCAATCATGGCATTCTGTAGCGGGCGACAAAGAAAAATATTTAATAATAATATAAAATAAATGGCGAGTAAGAAATACATTCAATACATTTTGACCATTTTGTTTTTGACGTTGACTGTCGCTGAGATGAGCTTGCTACTAAATTTTGAACGAGGAAATTTTAATTGAGGGAATTGGCCTTCAGTTGTTTTCTAAAGAATTAAATTAAATGGAAATTCTACCTTCATGGACCACTTTTCCTATTAAAAGCGAGTTTCACCAAAGAAACTAAACGCGATCAGTACATCTAAACCGCGTTCAAAAGTTTCCAGTGTCAATATTCCATAGCAATGATGACATTGACAGCTCTCGATCTCAATTCAGATGTGCTGATCGCGTGATCGATTTCATTACTTATTGAAATTCGCCCTAAAATAGTTAATTAATTCAGGCGTGACCTTGCGTTACGTTGCCGTTGGCTTGCCCTTGTCTCTGCTTCCAGCGCCCGGCGTGGCAACACGCCGTGTTCGGGTTCGCGACAAGTCAATCGTCATCCTGAGGATGCCTCGTTGAGATGATAGCTAAGCGGAGGTTACTAAATATTTCTACGTCTATTGTATTTATACCGTAATTTATATCTCAATTCTTACGTATCCTACATATTTCCTGCTTTTTCATTACATACACGCAAAAAATATTACCCTCGATACGAAATTGCTTACCATAAATTACAAATACAGGACAAAGCCGTCTTGTAGGGCAGTATGCAAAATACCCTTATCACATGTCAGATCTTCTGGCCTTGAGGAACCGTCCTGCCTAGTAATGTATGCGTACTTTAGATTTAGGTCTAGTGGTTGCAAGCCTGGTTGGTAATCGTGGGGTCTGATCCCAGGTCGGTCAAAGTGTTATTGGGTTTTTCCGGCTCTGTAGTCATTTCAGATTTTTTTTTTGAGAGCGGTGTTGGCCCAGTTATGGTCCCGACTTACTTGTTCTAGAACATGAATTCAAACTCAGGCTGTGGCACTTTGGTGGTGTAATTTATTTAATCACCACTGCACTCAAAATAGAGAAGGAGGAAACCGGTATGTCTTAGCACCAAAAATTTGAAAGCAAAATTCCGCACTGAGCCTGCTTGGTGGAAATTTAATTTAATTGAATTGTTTATTCTGCAAATAGGACGAGTCCCAGGACAGGTTATGTGTTATTGGGTTTTTCCGTAGTAGAAAATTCTTACCAGCAGCCGGAATCACTGTCACCTTTGCCTTCTCTCTCATCTTTTTATATTTAAATTTATCAATAGTCCTGTAACAGGTTAGTTACATAACGTTTCAAATGAAATAAATTAAAAGGATATCTTATCTACTAATCATAAAGCTGAAGAGTTAATTTTTTAGGGTTCACTACCTCAAAAGGTGTATTCTTGTCCTCCCCCCGGTTGAGGAGGAGGTTTTAAGTGTAGTAGCTTAAGGCACCCACAGGAAAGCCTGGTTAAGTAGTCATGATCTCAGAGGTCAACGACGAGAAAACCTACATAAAAAAAAAAAAAACGGGATCCTTATAAGATCACTTCGTTGTGTGTCTGTCTATCTGTCAGTCTGTCAAGACCCTTTTTCTCGGGAATGCATAGAGATATCAAGTTGAAATTAATGTAAAAGACGTAGATCTACGGTCCCTTGAAATTCTGAAAAAAATCATGCTGCAAGTCGACGCAGTAAAAAAATACGGTCATTTATGCCACATATTTTGAACAATCAATCTACCTAGCCTTTTCCCAACTATGTTAGGGTCAGCTTCCAGTCTAACCGGATGCAGCTGAATACCAGTATTTTACATGGAGCGACTGCCTATCTGACCTCCACAACCCAGTAACTAGGTAATACTATACCCCTTGGTAAGACTGGTTGTCAGACTTTCGAGCTTCTGACGACCCGTAACGACTGTCAAAAATCCACAAATGACAGCCGGGACCAACGGTTTCACGAGCTTTCCGAGGCACGGAAGAGTCTCGGTATGTAGAAATAGTCACCCATCCACGGACCAACCCCGGCAAGCGTGGCTTAACCTGATGGATCGACCCGTGCGGCTGTTGGTACTTAGCCACGAGATACTCGCAAATAAATCAAAACCTAAATTGTACTCTTTGTTGACCAAGAATCATGAAATTTGGCAAGAAGCAAGAGCTTATAGCACAAGTGAAGGAAAAAGTCCGAATATGTTTAATTTGTAGTTTCATCACATAAAAAATATTTTAAACCCTATTACTAAGCGTCCGCTGTCCGTTTGTCGGTCTGTCTGTCTGTCAGCGGGCTGTATCTCATGAACCGTAATATGTACACAGTTAAAAGTTTCACAGATTGTGTATTTCTGTTGCCGCTCTAACAACAAATAATTAAAGCTTAGTAAAGATAAGAATTAAAGGGTCCCATACAATAATATTATGATATTTAATAAAAAAAATCATTAGGTATTTTATTTAAATATTATGGGGGATTTTCTGCAACTGCAAAAAAATACTTTATAATTCATATTAGCATTATGAAATACAACAGTGCTATTTTTTCAATTTAAGATGAAAAATAATATTATACTTCGTTTATTTGCTCAATATTGTATGGTAGTACGGAACTCTTCGTGTGCGAGTCCGACTCGCACTTGGCCGGTTTTTTTAAATACAATGCAGATGCAGTAAGGTAATTATGTTTTTACAGTTTAAAAGCCCATTTAAATAAATTGGATCGTTGAAAAATACCCTTCTTAGAATTAATGTGTGCTCTTAAATTGTTATCATATTCATTGCAGCTAGACTACGAATATATTAATAGCTACAAATGAGACGAGAATTTACATTTTAATGTTGACAAATTAAACATTTAAAATATTAAATTATGTTCTTTGGTAAGCACATAAGTTGAGAACGGCTAAACCGATTTGGAAAATTTTTGTTTTAAAATATTTGTAATATTTCGAATCAGGTTCTTACGGATGTAATTTTTTTTACACATAACGGGAAAAACTGAACGTCCTGTTTTCTATGGAATTTTTGTACGTACTATTGAAATTTCAACAGGTCAATGTCTGTCGGGTCAGCTCATTTTCATAAAATTATACCAGCACCAGCGATAGAAAAGTTAAAAGGCAATCATTTGGCTTGGTACGGGCAATCGGGCATGTGATGAGAAGGGAAAACGCCTGTGACTAAAAAGGTGAGTATAGACTAGAACCTCCATTTGCCGTGAGGCACACAATACTGTTTTAAGCTTTCTCTGTTTTTTTACCGACTTCCAAAAAGGAGGAGGTTATATGTTCGTAGCGTATGTCTGTTATTTTTAATGTATGTTCGCCGATTTCTCCGTCATTTGTGGACCGATTTTAAAAATGATTTTTTGTTTAAAAGGGAATGCTCTCAAATTGGTCCCATATAAATTGTATTAACTTTGCTTGGGTAGTTTTTGAGTTAGCTACAAAATACGTATTTATTTCCCACTTAGTATGTAGATGATATGATAAGTTCCTGTCACTAGTAGCAGGTAGTAGTATTCGAATGTGTGTGGGGTAGGTACCAAAACAAAAAGTGAAAAATAAAAACTTTCGTTTTTAGAATAAATTTCTTTCTTTCTTTTTTATTTTCTTGCTTTCTTTTGTTTCTTTTGTTTCTTTTCTTTCTTTCTTTCCTTTTTTATTTACTTGTAACAGAACATCGAGCATTCACCGGTTTTAAATTTTACTGAACAGCACTTCGAACACGACGTCCGATGTTTTGTTACAACCTGATTTTAAAAACCAACGAGCGCATTTTATCGAGCAAAGGAAGTGACGTTTAGTGAGATGCGTGAGCCGAGGGCAGGTCGTTACAATGAACTTAAGGTAGAGATAGAAATGTTACAGGTAAATGCTCACTCGCCATGAACATTACGTCGAACGCAGCATCGAGGGTTTGCAGGAACGTTACATAACATGAAAAAGATTTTTTTAATTAAGCGTTCGCTTGTATTGTACCATTCGTAAGAACGTTACATTACAAGGAAATGCTCGACAAAATGCTCTAGTGTATACTCACCTAAAGAGTGATGAATAAAATCGTTAATGGATGACACTGGAAGGCCAAAGAAAAGATGGATGGATTGTGAGAGAAATGATATGAAAGAATAGGGAGTGAATGATGGCGTGTCGGTGGACAGGGAAGAATGGAAGAAGAAAACGTGTTGCCCTGACCACAAGCAACATGAGACAGGGGCAGAAAGATCTTGAATTACATAAACTCACGCCTTCCCGTGGGTAGGCAGAAACTACAGAACGCCACCTGCTACGATCCTTACATACTCCTTTTGCCTCGTTTACGTTCATACATCTGGTCATACATGCACGCCGGATTCGAGTACTACGCACCTGGCCTTTCTGTAGAACATCACCATTAAGGTCAGTATAATGTCCTCTTAGGGCGTCCCCTGCCGTCCAGGTTTCCAGTAAATAAATTTTGTTAGTCGCCTTTCATTCATCCTCTTAATATGATAAAACCAAAAAAAAAATCAATAGACGTGGATATATTTAGTAACCTGTTTCGCTTAGCTATTTCTAAAGAGCCATAAAATGCTCAGCGCTCAGCACTCGGTGAGGCAACACGCCGTGTTCGAGTTCGCGACAAGTCAATCGTCATCCTGAGCATGCCTCGTTGAGAGGTGAAACACGTGTCGATTTCTTTCAGGGTTTTTTGTGACTCTTTAGAAATAGCTAAGCGGAACAGGTTACTAAATATATTCACGTCTATTGTATTTTATAATGGATTTCCGCAAGGTCACGCCTGAATCAATTAACTATGATCAAACCATCTCAGCATACCCTTTTCAATTTTTGTCACTACATTAAACATAAACATAACATCACGCCTTGTTTCCCCGAAGGGTTGGGCAGAGGTGTCCCTGTAGCAGGTACACCCACATTTCGCCAGTTATGTTTAAGTCCCATGTAATAGGGGGCGATCCTATTGCCATCAACCGGGCACAAATCCAGACTCCGAGCTGCTACTGAGAAATTTCAGATAGAAAAACCCAATAACACTTTGCCCGACCCGGGAATCGAACCCAGGACCTCATGCTCAGCAGTAGCGCTTGCGACCACTAGACCAACGAGGCAGTCACTACATCTTCTTTTAAATCACACCGTTGTCTTATCACATCATTCCTCAGTCTATCATTCATAGTCAGAACGTATTTCCACAGCATTTATTCTACTTTCATGCTTCTTTTGCCATACCTACCATTCACTTCTATACATAAGCGTGGGCACCAGCACACCATTGTTAATAGCCAGTCGAGCCTTTTTAGACATCAATTGGTTAGTCACAATCACATGTATAGCACTATTCACTTTATTTCCAGCATTTACTCTCCTTTTCACATCTTCATAAATCTTCCCATCCCTTGTAAACAGACTCCGCAAATATGCACAACTCACTTATTTGCTCCACACTCTTATCATTTATTTTCACATCACACACCGATACATCCTCTCCTCTTTCAAACACCATGACCTTCGTCTTATTTACATTTATATTCTTCCCTTTCATCTTATATGCTTCATCTATCACAGTCACCATGTCTTGCAACTATTCTGTTAATGATGCAAGTAGAATTTAATCATCTGCGTAGAGAAGACATTTGACAGGCAACTCATTCATCCTCAATTCACACTCACCCTCTTTCAAATCTGTCAGACAACTATCCATGTACAAGTTGAACAGCCATAGTGACGCTACACAACCCTGTCTAACACCCCTCGAGATGCAGAACCAGTTCATGTATGCCCCTTTTTAACCGACTTCCAAAAAGGAGGAGGTTATATGTTCGACGCGTATGTTTGTTTTTTTTTTTTATATATGTCTACCGATTTCTCCGTCATTTGTGGACCGATTTTGAAAATTCTTTTTGTTTGAAAGGGAATGCTCCCAAATTGGTCCCATATAAATTTTATTAACTTTGCTTGGGTAGTTTTTGAGTTAGCTACAAAATACGTATTTTTTTCCCACTTAGTATGTAGATGATATGATAAGTTCCTGACACTGGTAGTAGGTAGTGGTATTCAAATGTGTGTGGGGTAGGTACCACAACTGAAAAGTGAAAAATAAAAACTTTTTACAAAAAAAAACTACCGACTTCCAAAAAAAACACTATAAAGTGAAAAATAACTTTAATTTCGGAAGTCGGTGGCAAAAAACGAAAACACAAAACCCAAGACACCGACTTCCGAAATTAAAGTTATTTTTCACTTTATAGTGTTTTTTTTGGAAGTCGGTAGTTTTTTTTTTGTAAAAAGTTTTATCCTAACACAAGCACTGGAATCTTTGTATAAAGATGTCAGTGCCAGTACCAAGTGCTTGTTTTTATTATCTTTTCAGTTAAGTGTTTTGCAGTCGGGTTTATTAGTTTTAAAATTACTTTTTTATTCCACAGAATGATTTGGTTTTCGACAAGCCAGCGCCAGAAACAAATTCATGAACATTTTTATCTCTAATATCAGACCATACCTAATTTTAATATAACTCAAGTAATAAAATTAGATTTGTGTCACGAAAATGTGGCGTGTAATTTATTTTCGAAGCCTAAGTTGATGTAATCCTGTCTTACGTATTAATAATAATTTGTGACTGTTTTGAGTTTCGCAAACGTATTTAACAACACGACTTCGATCTCTTTACAACCGGTCTGACCTCAGCTAGAAGGTGTTTTAGCTTGTTCCTTGCCGTCATGATGGCACCATTGCTTGTCAAGCTTAGTTTCAATAATAATAGAGTTCAAAATCCAATCGCGTCAAGGGAAGAGAGTTGCAGTTCATTTTTTTTTCTCTCACTGGTTATTTTATTTGATTTAACTATTAAATATAGTAAATAATATTTTGTTACTGCTTGCATATTCACAATACAAATAAGTCTAAATGCGGAGACTTGTAATTAATTGGCTTTCTGTCGACTATTGTTTCCTAATATTGTTGTTTGTTTTTAGCTGTAAGTCTTCCATTTTTTAATAAATAAATAAACACTTTCTGAGTTAATCTCCAACAACACTGACATTGGTGAAGGAAAACATTGTGAGGAAACTAGGTCATTGGACAGACAGACGAAATTCATCATCTACCTAGCCTTTTTCCCAACTATGTTGGGGTCGGCTTCCAGTCTAACCGGATGCAGTTGAATACCGGTATTTTACATGGAGCGACTGCCTATCTGACCTCCACAAACTAGTTACTAGGTAACACGATACCCCTTGGTAAGACTGGTTGTCAGACTTTTGGGCTTTTAACTACCCGTAACGACTGTCAAAGATCTACAAATGACAGTCGGAACCAACGGCTTAACGTGCTTTCCAAGGCACGGAGGGGTCTTGGTATGTAAAGATGGTCACCCATCCACGGACTAACCGCGGCAAGCGTAGCTTAACCTGATCAATCGACCCGTGCAGCTGTTATTACTTAGCCACAAGCCCTTTAGACAGACAAACAATTGAAAAATAATAATTACGTAACTTATACTTCAACTGCCTGCGTTGACTGCCTCGTTGGTCCAGTGGTTGTAAGCGCTACTAATGAGCACGTGGTCCTTGGTTCGATTTCCAGGTCTGGCAAAGTGTTATTACGTTTTACCGTCAGGTATTTCTCAATAGCAGCCCGGGGTCTGGATTTGTGCCCCTATAACATGGGACTTAAACATAACTGGCGAAATGTGGTTGTGCTAATAGATACACCTTAGCTTGCTCAACTTCTTACTTCTTTTTGTTTTTATATGTTATAACTAGCTTTTGCCCGCGGCTTCGCACGCGTAAAGGTCGGAAAATATCCCACAGGAACGTACTACCGATATTCAGAGTACTTATCATATGTCCTAACCCAGGTCATGGCCTATCCGTATGCCATTCATCTAATCTGTTCAGCCGTTACGGCATGAAAAGGTAACAGACAGATAATAAATCTGTTTTAGGGTTCCGTACCTCAAAATGAAAAATGGACGCCCTTAAAGAATGACTTCGGTGTCTGTCAAGACCCTTTTTCTCAGGAACGCGTGGAGGCATCAAGTTAAAATAGATATCAAAAACTTAGGCTAAGTGCGCACTACGAATTTCAATCATTGCGATTATTAAAAATAAAATCGTAAACGAAAATAATTCCTACACGCACTCGCAAACTATTTCTTTTGGCAGTGTGGCGAATATTATCTTCAACGATTAAAATAATGTGCGCGCTTAGCCTTAGATCTACGGTCCCTTGGATCTGTAAAGAAAATCAAACTTCCAAACAATGCAAAAAAAAATACGGCCAGTTATGCCGCATATTTTGACAAAAAAAAAACAAATAAGCCAAAGCCTACTTGGTACTTCCCGTTGGCCCAGCAGCATGAAGTTTGGCGAGAAGCAAGGTCAAGTACAGAGTCAAATCCTAAAATTGGTAATTTATAGTTTTAATATCGTTGGCGTAGATGGAGAACAAAATAACAAAAAAAAAATTAATTTGGAGAAAATTGCGATTTATTTATGCGGCATCATTTGAGTGTTACGAAAATGGTTAAAAGTCAATTTGACCAAAATAGCAGTTATTTAGTTCTCCCCCTACGCCGACGATATATGAACTGCAAAGTTAAGTTTGGTCTTCAATCTGGGATCAACATAGGACGAGTCTTGAAGTAACTTCTATTTTGAATTTAATTTTAAAATCATCCCCTATTTTACCCCTTTGGGAGATGATTTTACAAAAACTCTGAAACGCTTTCTTTCTTACCGAAAGCATAAATTTGAATTTTCAAATCCCTAACTTTAGAAATGCTGGGTTTCCCATACAAACTTTCATCCCCTGTATCACCCCCTTGATAATTATTTTTGAGATAATAGTACCCTATGTCCTCCTACAGGATGCTATCTATTTCTAGTTACTTTCGAATTTATAAAATTAGTATGGAAGTATGGATATTGATAAGTTAATATAAGTACATAAGTAATAAGTATTAAGAATGGATATTATGGATAGTATATCAAAATGTAAAAAAATAAGCATAAAAAGTACCAATTGTAGGGAATTGAACTTACTTTTGCAATGCAGTCGTCCAACTCTTTAAAATATTTGATTTGTTGAAAGTTGACTAAAATACCCGTTTTTGTATATTTCATGAATTCATGATTGATTGCTTAGCTCCATAAAAGTATAACGGGATAACAACAATTTAAAAGTTTAAATCTTTAACTATCTGCTACATTCGTTCCCTATTCAGCCCAGTGAAATATAGGAATAATTCAACTGTTGTATAGTGGTACATTGTCTTCATTAAAAAAATAGTAAGTACCTACCTCATGAAAAAGTTATTTCGTCAAGCAAAGGTATATTGTGTTCTATCTCCTCTCAGGCTCATTTCCTACGAAATGTATGGGATGTTTTTTGCAATATTTGACTATTCTTGTACTCACAGCTCAGTTGGCCCGATATAGTTTTTTGACCCTAGTAATAAGAAATAAGATCGACAGGCATCAAGAAATTTTTTGTGAAAATTGCCCATTTTCTTGCTGACTGTAAATTTTTTTCATAATCTGTGAACGCAGTTCAAAATGTTTCAAAAAGTTAAGGACAGTCTCCTTAAACCGTTTTCTTGTAGCGACAACGGTTAAGGTACCTGCCCTTAATACCCCATCTCGAAATCCACCCTGTATATGTTATGCTTGACTGCTTAGCTCCATAAAGGTAAAGCGTGATGATAATCTTTTAAAAGGTTAAATCCGTAACTATATGCAATATTCTAACCTTTTGGATAGTCTTTTTACAATCTGCGGTAAACTATAGAATAATACGAACATAATGCAATATTGCTCACCCCCCATAGCAAATAGCGTGATAATAATTTTTGAAAACTATTTTGACGTTTCTATTATTTGGCTTATAGATTATTTATAACAATGTTCAAGTTAATCAAGCCACACAGTAAAATCCTCCTCTGTAAAAATGTATACCCCTTTTCACCCCGTTAGGGGTAGATTTTCAAAAAACCTTGATATAGGTTTTTATTTGTTTTCAGTCTTAAGTATAAATACTGAGTGTCGAGTTAATCAGACCGCACGTTAAAATTCTTCCATACAAACTTTGACACCCCCAATCCTCCCTTAGGGGGTAGTTTAGAAAAACTAAAAATGGCATACTTTATAATTTAAATTGATAAGTGTTCATGCCAAGTTTCAAGTTTATTAACTCAAGGAATAAGATTTTTCATACAAACAACATCCCCCCCCATTCACCCCCTTAAAGGTCGATTTTCCAAAAACCCTTTCTTAATGGATGCCTACGTCATATTATCTATCTGTGTGCAAAATGTCAGCCCAATCCGTTCTGTGGTTTGAGCTGTGCGTTGATAGATCAGTCAGTCAGTCACCCTTTCCTTTTATAGATATAGATAGGTAAAAAAAAAAACTATTTAAACCGTCAGTCAGATATTAAAAAGTATTAGACGACAAGTATTTTTTGCTTTATCACATTTATAAAAAAATACTTAAGTAAAACGCATTAAAGTTGGGGGGTGGGAGTCGCTACGTTACAAGTAAGTATAAATCTACATGCTCATGATGTCATGACACATTTTAACTCAATGTGTCGCCGTAATCTGGTGATAACATAAAAGAAGAAAAAGAACGTGTGTAATATTTTTTTTATCACATCTATTCAAAAAGAGCTAATTCGTTCTTCGTAAACAGGGACTAAAATAGCTTTTTAATCCCTAGGGATTAAAAGTGATTTGAATTTGGAATGTGGATATTGTTAGTAAAAGTTCCAATTACCAAAGAGATCAAACACGAACATTGTATGAACAAGTAACAGGCAAGAGAGAGAAAGTGTGAATTTGGTCTAAATGAAAATCCTAGATGGCGGCTTAGAAAATTTTCAAATTTTTTGTCTTTGTTGTCGTTTTCATAGTTTTCGAGGGTGCTAAAGCCGATAGTGAGGTCAAAATGTAAATCCAAGATGGCGGCTCTGAAGATTTTCAAATTTATCATCATGGGTATCGTTTTCACAGTTTTTAAGGGTGCTAAAGCCGATGGTGAGGTCAAAATGAAAATCCAAGATGGCGGATGCAAACATTTTAAAATTTTTCGTCATGGGTATCGTTTTCATGGTTTTTAAGGGTGCTAAAGCCGATGGTGAGGTCAAAATGAAAATCCAAGATAGCGGCGGCAAAAAATTTCAAATTTTTCGTCATGGGTATCGCTTTCATGGTTTTTAGGGGTGTTAAAGCCGATGGTGAGGTCAAAATAAAAATCCAAGATGGCGGATGCAAAAAAATTAAAATTTTTCGTCATGGGTATCGTTTTCATGGTTTTTAAGGGTGCTAAAGCCGATAGTGAGGTCAAAATGAAAATCCAAGATGGTGGCGGCGAAAAATTTAAAATGTTTCGTCATGGGTATCGTTTTCATGGTTTTTAGGGGTGCTAAAGCCGATGCTTAGGTCAAAATGAAAATCCAATATGGCAGCTAAGAAAATTTTCAAGTTTTTCGTCATGGGTGTCGTTTTCATAGTTTTCGAGGGTGCTAAAACCAATAGTGAGGTCAAAATGTAAATTCAAGATGACAGCTGCGAATAATTTAAAAATTTTCATCATGGGTATCGTTTTCATAGTTTTCGAAGGTGCTTAAGTCTATAGTGAGGTCACAATGTAAATCCACGATGGTGGCAGTGATTTTTTTTAAATTTTACTTGCGTAGGAACTTTGTTCCTGACGGGGATCGGATCATACACGTTTTTTTTCTCATAGAGGGTGATAAAAAGTAGAATGTTCACCTCGGGAGCAACACTATTTTAAGCTCGAGTGGCGTACTTTGAATCCCTCGCTGCGCTCAGGATTCTACTTTAGAATCCTTCGCTCCGCTCTGGATTCAAAGAAACACTCTCGCCTTAAAAATAGTTCTTTGCTCCCTTGGTAAACAATCTACTATTAATAATATACCTGAGGGACAAATAGTAGATTGTTTGCCAAGGGAGCAAAGAACTATTTTTAAGGCGAGAGTGTTTCTTTGAATCCAGAGTGGAGTGAAGGATTCTAGAGTAGCCTGAGCGCAACGAGGGATTCAAAGTATGTCACTCGAGCTTAAAATAGTGTTGCTCCCAAAGTGAACACTCTACTTTTTATCACCCTCTATGAGAAAAACAAACGTGTGATCCGACCTCCCTTAGGAACGAAGTTCCTTCTCACGTATGATTTAAAAACTAAAATTTTAGCAGCTGCCATCTTTAATTTACATTTTGACCTCACTATCGGTTTTAGCACCCTCGAAAACTATGAAAACGACACCGATAACAAAAAAAAAAAAAACATTTCCGCAGCCGCCATCTTGGATATACATTTTGAAATCACTATCGGCTTAAGCCCCCTCAAAAACTATGAAAACGACACAAATGGCGAAAAATTTGAAAAAAATCCGCTGTCTTGGATTTTCATTTTGATCAAATTCACATTTTCTCTCTCCCTTGCCAGCCTGTTACTTCTTCAAACAATGTTCGTGTTTGATCTTTTTGGTGATGCGAACTTTTACTAACAATATCCACATTCCAAATTCAAATCACTTTTAATCCCTAGGGATTAAAAAGCTATTTTGGTCCCTGTTTACCAGGACTAAACTAGCTCTTTCTGAATAGACGGTGATAAAAAAATATTGAAATTTTTTGTCATCATTCATATTATACTTTGAGGTCACAACTACATCTAACTACATAGAAACTAGATGTTGGTAATCTTAAAAGCTACTTAAGTGATTCGCAAAAACCGCTAGCAGACATTTTCAAGGATTTCTTCAGCTTATCAATTAGAATGGTACAAACCTGAACTGCACTGAGTAGCGATATTTAATTCAAAGAAAGATTTAAACGAAAGCCGACTTAAGATTCCGATCTGGGTTTAAATGCATGTAAGATTTTTGTCTGTAAAAGCAGCTATTTTATCCTATACTATTAAAACGAGCAATATTTGTATATAATTGTAATCACGTTCTCGAAAACGGCTCTAACTATTTCGATGAAAGTTGCAATATAGGGTTAACGGGGGCAAAAAATCGATCTGGTCTCAATCGCCCAAACTTAAAAACAAGATAATGAATAATGAAATGGCAGCATGGAATTAGTAAGTACCTACTATCTTGGCAGTATGGTCATCGTATACTATTAAATGAGCAAAGAGATCGACCGTTGAGTCGAAAATACCTGGAGGAGCTAGTGGTCCATGAAGGTGCTAATGAAGGGTGACCTTCCAATCTCTTTAAAGCGCTAGCTCGTTGACATGTGTATCCTGCCTATCCTAACCTATGGCACTTTGACCAAGGCTCAGAAATCCAAACTCAAGGTTTGCCAAAGAGCAATGAAGCGTGGCATTTTAAAAATCAAACTCACCGACGAAATTTGCAACACCATGATACGCTCCAAGACAGGTGTCGCCGATGTTGGTGATAAGTCTGCGAGGCTGAAATGGGACTGGGCGGGTCACACTTATAGGATGCATGAAAACAGATGGGCCAGGATCGCCACACAGTGGGTGCCTGATGACGGGCGTTGCCACCAGGGCAAGCCTAAAAAGCACTGGCGTGACGATTTGGACTCGTTCCTGACCGACTGGCCGGAGAAGATACAACATTCCTTATGTTGTACCTTTAAGACTGGAAAATTATGGGGGAGACCTTTGCACAGCAGTGGGACAAAATAGGTAAACAAAAAAAAAAAAAAATTGCATTCTCTATTTTCACCAGAGCAGAGCTCGGTCGCCCAGGTACTGCAAAATAAATATAATAAGAAACTAGCTTGATCCAAATCCGTTGAAGAAGAGTGAAGTTTTCAAAATCAAAATCAAAATATTTTATTTCACATAAACCTACAAGGGCACTTATGAAACGTCAGAAGCTAGGTGCACGGTTCCAATTGGTCGCTTCCTATGGAGAAGAGCCGGCAAGAAACTCCACGGTTACTCTTTTCAAAATAAATTGTTTCTACAATGTTTTCAAATTACAGTGTTAATAGGTATGGGAGGACAATGTAGGCCTATCAACAAGTACCAGGTACTTAGTAAAATAAAAAATGGTACACAAGTTTACAGCCTACAACGTTCTCACATTCACAAAATCTAAAAGAAAAGAAAAGAATCTATATTAACATAAACAAAATAATAAAAATAAGAACCTATCTAAACCAAATGACATGATTGCCACTACAGCTGTAACAAATCTAATTTGATTTAAAAAAAAATATAGAAAATTGTAGGTATATAATGTCAAATACTGAAAAGATTACGTCAATGAAGTATGTAAAAAAAGTAAAATAAAATAATTATCGTAATTTGGGAGCAGTTAATAGACATTTACATTGTTATGCCGTTAATGAGGTACCAGGGAAGCCACATGTGCAGAAGGAATTATTGCCAGACTTCCTTGTCTTCAACGTAGTCTTATAATATGTTTTTTTGTTAAGGACACGTTTGATGTGGGTTTTGAACTTACCATCGCTTAGTTCTGTAACAGACTTTGGCAACTTGTTTTCATAGAAATTGTTCTTCTAGAGACGCGTCGCGTAGTCGCATCGGGTCTGTTTGCGGGATCTTTAGTTGTTCTTGTTATTGTTGTCTGTTCCAAAATTAGTTTACGCTCTAGAAGGACATAATAGTGACCTTATTGGTGAAGTTCTTCAGAAAGGTCAGGCGCGTAAGGCGTGAGTTTATGTATGTAACATGTAAACAAACACGAGTTTTAGGGAAAAACAACTGTAATGCCTACCTATAAGGTTCAGTTTGCGCTACATCATATTTTTTATGACTTTTTCAACAGTACTAGTCAGTTTAAAATCAACTTTTTTACACCAGCATTATAACATCAATTGGAAACAAGGTTATATATAAATAGACCTTAAATAGTGTATGTAAGATTAACAATTTTACTCATGACTGGATTTTTCAAAGCACTCAAGTTAAAATTTTATCTGCCCGGCTAAATCAGTCAAAATGGACATGGCCATATCTTGCCCTAATTAAGCGGCTGGTTTTTATCTATTTATGAAATCAAGTATTCGACTGTAACAGTGTTATCTTTTTAATAATTTCTGACATGCCATGTAGTTGTTAACGTTTGTTCCGAATTATGCCTATGACCTTGACAAGGTGACAAGGAGTGTCGACTGGTGCTTTATGATTAAAATGTGTACCAGATCAGACTTTTATGGCATTTTTTCGTCCTAAACGTAGTCGTGATCTTTTAATTTTGACTACAGGTACAACATTATCTTTAAAATACAATAGATCAGGATATATTTAGTAACCTGTTCCGCTTAGCTATTTCTAAAGAGCACTCAGTCTGCACTCAGTGCTCGGTGTGGCAACACGACGTGTTCGAGTTCGCAACAAGTCCATCGTCATCCTGAGGATGCCTCGTTGAGAGTTGAAACACGTGTCGATTTCTTTCAGGAGTTTTATTTTTATGGCTCTTTAGAAATAGCTAAGCGGAACAGGTTACTAAATAAATCCACGTCTATTGTATTTTATAATAATTTTCCGCAAGGTCATGCCTGAATTAATTAATTAACATTATCTTTGTAAAATTCGTCTGCTCGTAAAAAAAAAAATGCAATGAATACTGTTAAAATCCTGTACTACTTAACGGGCAATATTTGTAATCACGTTCTAGAAAACGGCTCTAACGATTTCGATGAAAGTTGCAATATAGTTGTTTACGGGGGCGAAAAACCGATCTAGCTAGGTCTCATATCTGGGAAAATTCGTTTTTAACGTATTTTCACCCGAGCAGAGCTCGGTCGCCCAAAGTTTAGAACAAGATGGCCACCTTAGAATAATGACATGGCAGCATGGAATTAGTAAGTACCTACTATCACGGCAGCATAGAATTAGAATGTTTATTAGTATGTATTATATTATACACCGTGAAATTTGAATCACAGTTTTGCTAGAACAAACGTTGTTCAGACCATGGTCTACTACCATACTACAGCATCCAATAAAAAAAAAACATAATTGGTTTTTGAAAAAACACAAAAAAAAACAAAGTTTAAAATGTCAAGATTATCGTTACTCCCTACAACACTGACACCACGCATGGGACACAGCATTGTTTATAGGGAAATGTACAGTAAGCGCTCAAAAGTGCATGAGCACGCTAAGAGTCGTATTGCTGTGAACACGCGGTATAGCTCGTACATTTGTATGTGTAAGCAACACGATACACACACCACAGATAACGCAGTTTTGCACTACACGAAACAACAATATATTTCCGTCGCTTTAAACATGCTAGCACACACGCACTATGCGCGTGAACTTGACCAGTTAATGGCATTGTTAAAATTCGATAGTAACTTAACAAGTGCAGATAGCAGAAAGCGTTAATAGACCAGGGTAGAAGCCTTTAAAAATAATGAAAAGTGAAAAAAAATTATAATAGAATGAGACCCATTAGAAAAGGAGGGAAATATGATAAAAATGAAAGGAAAAATAATTTACGGGCGATCTGAGGTTGGGAAGGGGATGGGGGTGAGTTTTTAAGGGTAAAAAACGGTTTTTCTCGATTTCCGGCAAAACTAAAAGTCCTATCGAAAAAAGTCAAATGAAAAAGTTGTAGATAATAAAAAGATCTAAAACTTTTGTATTTACACTTTTTTCACATAACCTCAAAATTTATGTGAAAAATTCAAAAAACCAAGTTTTTGGTTTTTTATTTTTATCTTTTACAAAAATTTTTTTTTTTAACGAAATTTTGTGAAAACTTACCTTTTTATGTCCCAAATACGCTGTAATTTATTTAATTAAAAATATTTATTTTTTCACCTTATTTTGAATTAATATCGAAAAAACACCCTAATTTTCAATCGAAAATTCACCCGTCAAAATATCAGCTTTTTTCAAAAAGTTGATGTGGTTTCTGTTCGTTGGAATCTCTACTTTCCGATGGTAAAAAAAAAAATATATGTTACTATGGTAAATCTTCTCAGAAAATGCAAAAATTCAAAATTCTTTTTTTGCTGGATACCACTAAACGATTCAAAGCTGCTTTTTTTATTGCATACACTTGCTTATCATCTGCCTTATTGCAAATGATACAAACAGATTCATCCATACTGATAATCTGAAAAGACAAAATCGAATTAATAATGTCTTCACTATTTAATCGTGAATAAACTCCCATGAAAAAAAAAAAATATTAAAGAAATCAATGTCAAAATGTATAAATAATATATTATAAATCTATAAAAAAGTATAAAATATATATGAAAATCGGCCAAAAGTTTGTTTTATTAGAAATATATTTACGATATATATTTTATATATTTTTTATAGATTTTAAATATATTTTTTATAGATTTTGAAATATATTTTTTTTTCATGGGATTAACTAAATTTGTTTGTGCAAAATTAAGGAGATAATTATTTTTTTATCTTGTACTAAAATATCATTTAATTTCAATCTTTAGGTTATGTTAAGTTAAGCATACTATTTTTTAAAGAAAATATTACGATTTTTATGGTTGAGTTGATTGATACAGATAAAAATAGAGATAGTATTTACCTTCCTATGCAGATTCGAAAAGTTTTATTGTTTTTTTAAGTAAACTTGTCACAATTATCTTCAAGAAACTCAGCGTGCACGTGTATTTTTATAAACGATGTTGTATACTGTACTGTATTTCGAATACTGGTTAGGCTAGCGGTTGTAACAGCTGCTACGAAATATATAGTATATAATAGTAGGTATGTATGTAGTAAGACCCAGACCCGCCTAGCCCCTTCCCCACTTCTCCACGAAATACCTTTTGATGGGCTACAATTTTTCGTAGGTCACTCAGGTATATCTACTCAGGTATATATATAATTTATCTCAAAATAGTTATAAATAAGCATCTACGCATATAATTTAAAGAAAATTAGACAACTTTCTCCAAATATTGTAGATGTCTTATTAAATATTAATTTAATTAACTTATTTGTTTGTTAATTATAGTAGTATATTTTTATTTGCATTTTTTTTGTTATCAACGTCACATGTAATCTAACGTTTTTCGAGTAATTAAAGTCTAAATTTTAATAAATAGCTCAAAATTATTTATAATAATTAAAAAAAATTTTTCGAATTCAAGTTTTTTTTGAATTTTTGCATTTTCTGAGAAGATTTACCATAGTAACATATATTTTTTTTTTCACCATCGGAAAGTAGAGATTTCAACGAACAGAAACCACACCAACTTTTTGAAAAAAGCTGATATTTTGACGGGTGAATTTTCGATTGAAAATTAGGGTGTTTTTTCGATATTAATTCAAAATAAGGTGAAAAAATAAATATTTTTAATTAAATAAATTACAGCGTATTTGGGACATAAAAAGGTAAGTTTTCACAAAATTTCGTTACAAAAAAAAATTTTTGTAAAAGATAAAAATAAAAAACCAAAAACTTGGTTTTTTGAATTTTTCACATAAATTTTGAGGTTATGTGAAAAAAGTGTAAATACAAAAGTTTTAGATCTTTTTATTATCTACAACTTTTTCATTTGACTTTTTTCGATAGGACTTTTAGTTTTGCCGGAAATCGAGAAAAACCGTTTTTTACCCTTAAAAACTCACCCCCATCCCCTTCCCAACCTCAGATCGCCCGTAAATTATTTTTCCTTTCATTTTTATCATATTTCCCTCCTTCTCTAATGGGTTTCATCCTATTATGATTTTTTTTGGTTTTAAAAATTATCGACCCTGGACTATAAGCGTTGGTATGGAATTCAAACTGCCTCAGGTTCTAATCTCGTAAAACACAGTGCGGTTTTTTGCAAATATTATTATTTTTGTTTTCGATAATAATATTTTTTAAATATTGCTGCTTTTTTATGTTGTTATTGCAATAAAGGTTTTAGAATAAAAAATGCGTGATATATGATAACAAAATTAAAAAAAATATGTTTATTCGTTATATTTATTTTACATAAGTTAAAAAACTGCTACAATTATTTATCATTACTTCAGCTGAATAAGATATGAAATAGATGTCAAGAAACTTAGAAGCAGTTTGTATTATTTTGACATATTTAAATTATGAAATATTTTAAATTTTTAATGGATTTTTTCACCATAAATATTAAGCTTTGATCATGGTCGAAGTAATTAAGTAATAAATAAGAATATTAGACTATTTAAAATGTAAAAAACTACTTACAGAATAGGTAATTTCAAGGTTAAATATGGGCAGTTTGTTTATATTTTATTTGTATTAATTATTTTACATTTTATTTGACTTTAGTAAATATTGGTTGTTATTGAGGTTAAAGCTTAAGTATTCATTTTCTTTACGAAAAGAAGATTGAAACTAAACCTCAAATTTTAATCCTAAAATAATACTATTACCAAAATAATATTAAACAATTTCGGTATATCTGCAAGAAATACGACAAACACCCTATTGAAACGTGCTTAAAAAATTCGTTACCATAAATTCATGCAATAACGAATCTGTGGTTTATTAAGTTGGTACGGTCAATATTTTAAGGTCAAAAACGGTTTTCTAGCTGGTCTTCAGTGATGCAAGCCTTCAGAGTGCACGGCGAACGGTTCATAATGACGTGTTTTTAATAATTCAGCAAAATATCTCGTTGGTATGAAACCATTTGTTTCATTCACCATTTGACGTCGCTGCTACTCGATAATAAGCCCCTTCCTCATATCTCTTAACCCTCACAGTATTTCTCTAGAACAAAGAAAAACATTGTTTTTATTACACATAATACCTTATTATTTATTATTCACTAATCGAATTAAACCTCACAATGAATTTAAAACTTTAAAGGCATCTTCTGTCTCAACAATACCTCTGTTCTATCAACAATACCCTTGATTAAGATTTATGTTTAGTAAAATATGAAATATATTAATGATAACACTCACACTTAGTCCGGTTTCATTAGATATTCACTTCACTTTTACGCAGCGCAATAATATTCTCTGATCTGATCTGATCTCTTCAATATATTTTATGCCTGCTTTTTGATAATAATAACCACAACACTGCGCTAAATACTCGTCACCAATATTATCCACGAACCAAAAAAGTTCTATTAATTAAATACTCGTAACAAACTGCATCTACCCCACAGAAATCGAAATAATTTACTTAGTTTTTTGTGGTCTACCTGCTAAACTTTAATATTTATCAAGACGAATGAAACTAAAAACGAATGATGATTATTGAACTAGTCATTGGTTGCAGACAAAGTGAGTGTGTGTGCGTAATGTGCGTGTCTACAGTATTGTATCAACTTATAGAAGAAGGTCGTAAGTCAAACCGAAGCGTCAGTCTATTGCTTTGTGATATTGCTCATGGACTTTTGGTCGGTACTGTACCTCCATAAACGAAATTTAGTAAGCAGTAGATAATCTTGATATTTTAAACTTTGTCTTTTTGTGTTTTTTCAAAAACCTATTTATGTTTTTTTTATTGGATGCTGTAGAATGGTAGTAGACCATGGTCTGAATAACGTTTGTTCTAGCAAAACTGTGATTCAAATTTCACGGTGTATATTATGAACTTTCCTGTACTATTAAATGAGCATTCTCTATTTTCACCCAGGTACTAGTCATTATAGGAGCTCGTGGCTAAGTACCAACAGCTGCACGGGTCGGTCCATCAGGTTAAGCTACGCTTGCCGGGGTTGGTCTATTGATGGATGACCTTCTTTATATGCGGAAACTCCTCCATGCCTCGGAAAGATTAAACCGTTGGTCCCGACTGTCATACGTGGATTTTCGACAGTCGTTACGGGTCGTTAGAATCCCGAAAGTCTGACAACCAGTTTTACCAAGGGGTATCGTATTACCTAGTTACTGGGTTGTGGAGATCAGAAAGGCAGTCACTCCAAGTAAAATAGTGGTATTCAGCTGCTTTTGGTTAGACTGGAAACCGACCCCAACATAATTGGAAAAAGGCTAGGCAGATTGATTGAGTCATTATATAAGTAGTCGCTACGAAACCAGCAAATGTTCTTCTAATTAAAGTATCTTACCCTATATATCTACATGAAGTAAAACCAGTCATAACGGAACTGGTCAAATAGTGCTTGACTAGTTTCCTTAAACAAACTTAGGACCTCTCAATCTAGAGTTTCGCTTCGCTGACGAATCACAAACGTTTGAAGTTACTAGGCTAGCATAGGTAGGTAGTAAGTATAACTTGCCGCTACGACTAAGTTAGTACGGACTTTCCAATGATAACTGTCGGGGGCGCGGATGGTCGAAATAGATGTGTCTCTCGTCTCTCCTTACAAGTTTATTATACACTTTTTTGTTCTGTCCAAACAGCTAAGATTTCAGAGTGCTTTTGCGATTTTAGAAGGACAAAAGACAGTCACTATTTTTCAGACGAATTTCGTCATTTAAATGTTATTGACTGTCTGGGCAGTCAGGCCTAGACAGTGACGTGCCTGACTGCTCAGACAGTAAACTATTATCTAAGCAGTAAGCTGTTCAAAATATTATTAGCCAGTAGACCTCTACTGGCTGCTGAAATATTATTAGCCAGTAGAGGTCTACTGGCTAATAATATTTTGAACAGCTGGTGCAGGATGAACTATTCTTATACTTCCTGGCTTGGTTTCCGTACGTCGTTTTCGGGTGACTACTGAAAATCAGCGCTGTGCTGTGGGGGCATAGCACAAATTGAATTAGCACAAAATGAATTTGCAGCGCATGCCTCGTCAACTGTCTGACAGGCAGACGGTTGATAGACATCGATACCTTTTGTGCTTGCCGCCCTACCATTTACGGGAATCAGCTCTATAAAGTTGATAGTCATAAATGCAGCACATTTTATGTAACCATACAGTACCATGATCGGGGAACTCTCGGTGAAGTAAATAAGAAGCATTCGCAGCAAGTGAACTTGATGTACTTCTTCTTCTTTTTCTTGTGGTTAGTGAGTAAATAAAATAAATGAAATAAAATTAATTTAATTCAGATCTATGCAGTTCGATTAAAATTAAAATACAATTCAAATTACCCTCTTCACAAAGGATCTCCATAACGGAGAAGAGATCCTATTCGCTGCAGTCTTCAGAATTCCGTGGCAGCTGCCACGCATTCTGTAGATCAGGGATTCAGGTTTGCTGCGGATGACGGTATGAAAACCATCAGTGCGATACTAACCTGATGTCAAAGTTTTTATGCCGCCCATGGGCCTCTGACTAGGCTTCACATGCCGTCGAGAAATATCTCTCAGGCATAAGCGTCGGGAATAGCAGGCCGATTTCCGGCCACCGTAGGTGCGGGCTTATGGACGGTGAGCAATGAGTAACTCGCCGTCCAATAAGGACCAGGCCCGGGTCGACAGCGCGTTGTGTTCCACACGCGCTTCAAAGAGATGTCAGCAGAATTGACGGGGTCCGCTAGGGCCGATGCCTGCCGGGGTTGCGAATAAAACTGAAAGGGAGATCGTGGTCCCCGGCAACATGGCAACTGAAGGAACACGGGTGGGTTTTAGTCAGTAAGAGTCTGACACGCCCTCCTGCTCCACCCAGAGGGTTGAACTTATTTGATAATTTACCACCCCAAAAAAAAAAAGGCATGGCGGCTTGATTAATCTGTGCAATTAATCCTAGCAGTAATTTTGCAAGTTTCTTTTAACAGAATATCATGCCTTAATTCTCCAAAGGGTTAGGCAGAGATGTAGTTATACGTTACCCACATTTCTCCACTTATGTTTAAGTTTCATGCAAAAGGGGGCGAATTTATTGCCGTCAGTCGGGTACAAATCCAGGCTCCGGACTGCTACTGAGAAATTCCTGATGGCAAAATCCAATAGGTAATACTTTTCTTGAACAGAAAATCAAACCCAGGACCTCACGCTCAGCAGTAGCGATTACGACTACTAGACCAAAGAGGCAGTCAATAATTTTGTAAGTGTAATAATGCTGGGGCCGCATCTGCGCCTATCGTGACAAAGCAATACGTGCCCAAGCTTTGTACGTTTTACTCGCTAAAAAGTTATCGCGCTAATGCGGCTGAATAATTTTAACAAATGATCGTGCACAGACCGTCTACGCAGTCCGGAAACAACAGTCGAAATGACCAACGCTAGTTTGACCACGTGCCACGCTTATTATGTACCGCCACCCGGGCGATAAGTGCTACGCAGACCGAACTATCGCGACAATAACCGATAATGGTTGGACACATCGTAGTATCGTATCACTGTGCGAAGCTTCATCACGATAGATGCAGATGCGGAATGCTGGGGAGCATTAGAGTATCTTGAATTAATAAAAATTGTCTTGATCCCTACGCACCCCTTAACGAATAACCTTACTAAACAGTACACTCTATCTCAAGGTAGGTAGGTATTATCTTCTACGAGTATTACCAGAATTCCCTGAGAGACATTTTCTCACTCCCAAATTCTCAAGAGACATGACATTGACGTAAACGCTTCAATATTGTCGTCAAGTTCAACAACAGACAACTCACTTATCGCGTCAAACTAAATAACTTTGTAGTATAGAATAAAAAAATCGTATAGAAGTGACACTCATTGTACTTAGCACTTCCACTACCCAGCTGTATAGAGTTTGGGAAAAAGTTCGGTTTTACAAAACGTCCGTCATCTTTGTCACTCATAATTATTATGTATTTTTCTGAAGCTTGATATACATAATTATTATCTTATTAACGATTAGCTATTGCATTTTTGTTTGTGTGTGTTTACTGCGCGTGAAAATTTTAGGGCAGTGAGGAGTGTTAGCTGTCAATTCCTGAATGAATGACAGCTCACTTCACTTTAGTCTTCACGGTGTGATTTTTACTGGAGCACAGGCCTCCTCGTTGTGAATGAACAAGCCACAATCCACCACGCTGCCCAGTGCGGGTTGATCGAAAGGTATCTTGCCTTAGCCAAAATAGGGTTGTCAAAATTGTCGTGATCGAGCGCAAGCCAAATTACAATCTTAAGAGCCTAGACAAGTTGAGTGGCAATTGCTTTCAAACGTTTCGTATTTCTAAAACGATTTTCAACAGAATTTTTACTTTGTTGCTAGGCCCTCTGGCTATGTTGAACGTGCCTTCGGCCCTGGAACTGAATGGGAATAGGCCCTACGAGGAATTTTAAAAATAGGTATTTGAAGAAACTATTGCCGTCGTCTAACCTCAAGTCTGCCCCTGTAAAGTGCGATAGGCACAGCTGTGCAGCTCAGACTGATTATATCACAAAAAATTTGACGAGATTGACGTTTCATATTCCCCTTTTTTCTCCTCGAAAACTGAGCCGATTCAATTATTTTTTATATTAAAATTTTAAGAAAGAGTATGTCTTTTATGTTAAAAACTTATGATTTTTTCTGAAAATCATCTAATCACGGCAACAAAAATGGGGGATTTTTGAAAATTTTGGAGACCTATATTTTCCTTACCAATTAGTTGCTGAAAAAAAGGAAATAACAGTGACGTGTCTACAGCAGTCCTTTATTTTATGAAAAATATTTGTTCTAGTGCATAAATCAGGAAGAAAAAAGGGGAATACATTTGTATGGATAATCGCAGGCCCTGTTATCTTAAGGCGACGATAACCGACTTTTAATGATTTTATACTGAAGATGACGTCTAAACAAGAAGTGTTTATGATTTGAAAAAAATATATGTTAAATAAGAGCATTTTCTAAATATTTTAATATAGACATATTTTCGATTATGTTTATATTACATAGTGAAATTAATTTGTAAAGTTATGTCTAACGCGGATAAAAAACTGAGAATGACGCAAAATCTATCAAGCGTATTTTTCTGAAACCTTCACTATTTTAAAGATAATTTAATTATTAATCTTTCAGTATACGTGTTTTATTAAAATACTTTTTGTTTTACGTATAATAAATTAATAATGCGTCTAATTTGGGACAGCGCACCTTGATGGGCGAGTACTATTACTGGCTGGACGTACGACGCATTGCCTGAGCTCAGAACAAAACACGCAAGCTAACCACTCAAGGTGACTGGCATATATCTGCGTCTTAAGAACGCGTTCAGGGAGTGTCTCCTCTACACAATTTTTATTCAATGCACACTTTAGTGATTGACATAGAAACGGAAGGGGCGCGTTCGCTTAATTCGACAGAAATGTTCGCGTGATCTTGAACTATTAGGTATTAAGGTTGGGGCCTATTTTTAGTGGTATTGATGTGTGGGTTTTATTTTGTTAATCTGGTATAATTTCCGTATTTAGATCTGTGATTTATGTTTGCGAGATTAGTTAGTTCAAGTGATTTTCTACACTCGCACGCAATACAATGTTTATTTACATTTCATTTGAAACGGGGCGTAGAGAATAGGCACTTTATAAAAAATCTTTAAAAATAGAATTGATTCTAGTCGCCCCTTCCAAACGGTAGTTTTCGTATGGAGAAGAATGGGCAAGATACTCCACCGTTACTCTTTTAAAATGTTTTACAATATTTTGTAAGTATAGGTAATTATATGCGAAGACGATGCACCTAGAATTAAATTTTTAGTATACCACAATAGGTAAAAATAATAAAAAATAAAGCAACGACAGATAAATTAATTATGTGAAAACGCTACGCTGTAAAAATGTGCGAAACTAAATTCGTTTAAACTTCATTTTAGAAAAGTATTTTGGAAAAAAAGGAGCCTAGATAAACACTGCCTAAATCCGAATAACAACATAAAATAGTGGAAATATGCCCAAATTGCAAATGATTTAGGTATTACGTTTGTATGGACAAATGCGTCGCCGCGTTCTTAAGGATTCGAGCCTAGAATACTACGTTTACCAGCCAACCTTACTATTACTGAACACTAAGTTAAAAGCGTAATGCAATGCAAAATTCAACTTTCTACCGCCTTCATAAATATAACTTTTACAAATAAGACACCATCTTTGACACTCTATTTGCCGCTCCATAAAAACGAAGTTATTTTAACATCCAAACATTTGACTGGAACCTGGATAAATATTATCTCGTTTACCATTAAAACGTTTACGCGGCAAATATTTACGGCCTTCTTACTACATAAATATATTGAGCAGAAGGACCACTCTAAAGCCATACACATAATGTTATGTGCTCATGTGTGTGTGTGTTATGTTGGGGTGTGTGTGTGTGTGTCTGAGGGTGTGTGTATTAGGGGCAACCAGAATAAATTCAATTTTTTTGTTTGTAATGAATAAACTCAAAAACTACTGGACCGATTTTAAAAATTATTTCACCAGTAGAATGCTATATTATCACTGAGTAACATAGGTTATAATTTATAAAGATATCACGCGAGCGAAGCCACTGGCGGAAGCTAGTATTTTATATAATCCTAGTTGACGATTCTAGATGCTGTGCAGTAGCTCGAGATATCTTTATTGTGCCCAATTGCTCGTCTAATTGCTAAATGAGGTGAGTGCTCGAATAATGCAAAGTGAGGTTTGCATTAGTTCAAAGAGATGTCAGCACAATTGAAGGGGTACAATAGGGCCAATGCCTGCCGGGGTTGCAGGTTTGTCCGAAAGGATTACCGTGGCCCCTGGCAACATACAGGCAACTGAAGGAACACGGGTGGGTTTTAGTCAGTAAGAGTCTGACACTTTCCCGCTCCGCCCAAAGCGGGAGAAGTTATTTGACAATTTCCTACCCAAAAAAAAGGTCTATATTCATTTTCAAGGATCTTTACGGCCAGTAAACTGAGCAAAAGAATTTAATTTCACACTGAGTCATTCTACCTTACCATGGTATCTTTTGTCACTATCCAGGGGTAAAGAAAAAACAGAATGAAAAAAAAACGTGAACTGACGTCATGACATCACGTGACGTTTGAGCTGTCAAGTTTCAGAATGCGAAGCTATCAGAGGCTATTATGGTCCTTCTGAGCTTTTATGTTTTTCGTGTTTTGACTACAAGACATAATTTATGAGAAATATCTGTACCGTAATAAATCTTAGTATTGAAAGTATTTATTTTATGCAAATAAATTCTTTGAGTCTTTTCTCACTGATTCTGATATTTATTTACTGCCCTCTCTGTAAAGCAGCTTTATTCATAACTAGCTTTTGTCCGAATGGAGGTCAGAAATTATCGCACGGAATCGTACTATCTGTTCAGACTTTTTAGCATAAAAGCGAAACAAACAAACTCACTTTCACATTAATGAGTGTTACTAAAGGTAACTCGAGGTGAGTAACGTTACTTATTTACCCAAGTAATACAGGACGTTGATGCAAATGTAATGTGTCAGTTTTTTCAAAATTAGTTACTATCTATCTATAGCCGGATTTCCTGCGCATGTTTTTTTCGAAACATTACACAAAAATATCGCAACAAATATGGCCATACACATTTGTGTTTGCAAACATGATGTTTTTGTTTTCCGAGCTGCATGGAAAACATTCCCCACGCGGGTGAGGATGAAACAAACCCTTCCCGGGTTTGTTTCAAATGTTTGTGTTGTTGCGGGCATCTGTCACTGTCATTCAACATAGGTTTTGAGTTTATATTGTCTTGTGAATTGTTATGAACAAGTTGTGATAAATTGACAATGGATTGGAATACAGATACTTTTTAAGTCTTTCTCGTCGGAACTCATTACTACATCTACACAAAATGTGTAGATGTAATCTAAACATGTTTTAATACGCTAGATGAGACAGCTTGTATAGGAAAAAATATCTTATGTGCAAGGTTTTTTGTGTCATGAAACCCGGCTCATCATAGTCCATACTAAAGTATGCCGTTACTACAAATAAGGATGAACAACACTGATGAAGACATCAATCAGAGTTGCTAATACTCGATTCCTATAAACAAAAAAACGAAACGTTTTGCTTACCAATGGTAACAATTTTTAATTGCCAAACTGGGCATACAAACAGATAATTTTACCTGTGATAGCTACTTCCATATGGGAGGGTCTACTCTGCAAAGCTATGAGCACTTTGCTTCATTATTCTAACCTTTAAAAATACCTGTACAAAATATAAATATTGTAACCGAAAAAATACCTGTATTGACCATACTGGTTTCGGTCTCTGCTTAAAACAATAAAAAAAAACAGAAAAAATGCTTGTCAAAAGGGCCTCACTCAGCTCAGCATAATGTCGGCTGACACTAGGTATACCACCTGATGCTGAACAGGTGGGTCTTCAGCTTTTTTATAAATAAAAAAGCAAATCTTTTAATATAAAAATAAAAACACAACCCAAGCCTTTTACAAATACCAACAATATGTTCCAACTATAACAGTAAAATGTCAGCTTCAGCCTAAACGCAGCTAGAACGTGTTCAGTTCATAAAATATTCAGGTCACGTTTCAGTCTAGATTTTGAGACGAACCTCCACGTGTTCTCTAGAATAAATTCGACCAATATGTTTTCCCTTTTTTTTGTCGACTTTCTTTATTTCTTTTTTAAAGTTCTGAAATCTTCGTGTGCGAGTTCAACTCGCACTTGGCCGGTTTTTTTGTTTTCTTGTAGTTAATAACAGCCTTTTTCATGAAAAATCCTGTAACGTTCGCACGGACGGGACGTAATAAAATCGCGGCGGGTTTTTATCACGCACTGGATTTTCAACTCTCGGTGTTAAGCTAAATCGCACTCTCGTCCCAGCGCTTTGAAAAAATACACTGTTAGATTTTCAACTCTTGGCGCTGAGCAGAGCGTTGAAAATCCAGTGCACGAAAAAAAATCGCCACGATTTTATTACGTCCGTGCAAACGTCGGCTAACTTCTTTTGTTTTTTTAGAATAGGTATCACCGTCCTATAAAAATTTGTTAGAATTCTTTACAAAAACGTTATAGGTTTTATTAATTAAGGCTGGAAAGTTTACGTTCCACATTTTTAAGGCCTTTAATTAAAAAAAAAAAAGCTTGTGAGCCGAATCTGAAAATAAACGGTAATTTTAGGAGAAAAAACGCTCAGGAAGAAGTCTCAAAAAACAGACCAAGATCGTGTCGGACCACGCGCAGTGAAGGGTTCCTAAGTCGGCATGAAAATTTACGCATACACAGTATTGATTTTACCAGCCGCAAAAATAACTTTGTATTTTATAGTATTCCTCTAAAAACCTATGAAAAACAAAGTTATTGCTGCAGTTGTAACCGAAAATGTGCCATATTTAAAAAAGTATTCGCTTAAAATCAGTCACTTATAAATATCATAATCTTTTTATTATGGCACCCAAAAATTCCACATACGCTTACGTACATTGAATTTTATTTTTTTTCCTTCGATTACGTGTTATGGGGATTGCTTCTCCTGATAATTTTTTCTATGTTTTACTACAGCATTGTTTAGCGGTGCACAGAATACATTTTCTTCCCAATTTTCATTGACAAAGTGTGAATGCTCTCCGAGTAAAATGGCTGTGTCATATCCGGACAGACTAACAGACGGATATGACGGAATTATAAGGTTTCCGGTTTTTGCCATTTGGCTACGGAACCCTAATAAGAGGAAAACCAATCCCAAACTCGAAACCAGATAAATTATTTTCGAGGTACTTAATAAGTAAAATTCCTGATTACTTTCACAGGCTTTGAGTTCAATCTAGATTTCTTCATGAACACTTTTAGTAATGAAAATAGGTACATGAATACGTACAACTGTTCACGTTCGCGTTCTCGTGGACTGGAGAATTTTTAATAAACATTCTTTTTACTTGTTCTTCTCTTCGTGTGAATATTTAAAGGGTACCCATTAAAGATTTTTTTTTGGTATGTTTTGCTCTATCTTAATGCGGTACGGAACTCTTCGTGTGCAAGTCTGACTCGCACTTGGCCGGTTTTACTAGATAATATTATCTTGCGACTGAAAACGTATTTCAGATTTCAATTTCTTGGCAAGGAAAGCCAATAGTAATCAAGGCTACAAAATACTACGCACGAAAAACCTACTCTCGATCTGAAAACAAAAAAAAAACAGTGGCACTCCGGGAGTGCCGACAGAAGTGAAAACTTGAAAAAAAATCAGCACCCACCGCGGTAATCAACGTGTTGACGTCTTTTACTCCACGCACCGCGTAATCAACGCGTTGAAGTCTTTTTAATGGTCCTTTTGACCATTAAAAAGACATCAACGCTGGTGTCGTCACACTGTCGCGAAATCAATGGTTTAGTCCCATCTCAAAAATGCCCAACGCGCCTAAAGAAGTTTTCACTTCAAAAACAAATATTATTATTTATTATTATTTATTTATTTATTTATTCATTCAGTAGTATACTTATATCTTAATACATAATAAGTTGGTGCAAACATAAACTCATTAGAGTTTTACCGTGCACCAAAATCATCGACCACATGATTTAGACAATTAAAACAAACTTAGTTCTTAATTATAAAGTGAAACATTAACAAAAACACAACGAGGGTAAGAAGCGAAATATTTATCTATTACTAACGAGCGAACATCGATGACCAATCTACTGACCGTCCTTAAAACAAAAAGTAGTGGAGGTATGTGATTTACATTGATACAGGTTGTTCCTAAAAAGTATGTTATTGTATTAGTAATATGTAGTTAATTTACCTATGATATTGTTGGGTTTTATTTAAGTTTATTTACTATTTAACTATATTTATTTACAACATTTAGTTTCTTTCGCCAGCAGCGGCTACGCCCGCGTGGTATCCTTCTAAATTATAGCCAGTTTTTTTAAATTAAACAATCGTTCGTGACGTCTTTAGAACTTCAACCTAGAAATTATTAATTTTATTTATTTAGCACAGACTAAAAGGCACACAATGTAATATACAGCAGATAAAAAAAAAACAAACAAAAGTATATATAAAGTACCTACGATGTAAGAAATTACATTTGTTACGTTTTTTTTTTTCATTATTATTTGTTGTTTTTAACCGACTTCGAAAAAAGAGGAGGTTATATGTACGTAGCGTATGTTTTTTTTTTTTTTATGTATGTCCGCCGGTTTCTCCGTCATTTGTGAACCGATTTTGAAGATTCTTTTTTTGTTTGAAAGGGTATGCTCTCAAATTGGTCCCATATAAATTTTATTAACTTTGCTTGAGTAGTTTTTGAGTTAGCCACAAAATACGTATTTTTTCCAACTTAGTATGTAGATGATATGTTCCTGTCACTGGTAGCAGGTAGTGGTAAAAAAAATTACAAAAAAAAAAAAAAAAAACACTCCTAAGTGAAAAATAACTTTAATTTCGGAAGTCGGTGGCAAAAAACGAAAATACAAAACCCATGACACCGATTTCCTAAATTAAAGTTATTTTTCACTTTGCAGTGTTTTTTTTTTGGAAGTCGGTTGTTTTTTTTTGTTAAAAGTTTTTTACAATTTCACTCGCCAAAGTTTTTAGTTTGAAGCCGAGATGTCTGGCTCAGTCGTACTGAAAATCGTATTTTTCGTTCATTGTGAAATTTGTGTGAGCTAACATTTAAGCGCGACGATTTAAATCTTTGGTGCGAGTGGAAACCGACGTTCGTATTTGCGCTCACCGCAAATTGCGCGGCGCGAATATTAAAAATACTGTCGTTTGTAGTCGCTGCCGGCGGCACCGGCGCCGGCGCGGCGTGCTCCGTATATAAATGCAACCGACTTAATCAAATACCGTTTCTCAACCATTACGACACCCCCGATAAAAGAGGGTGACTAGGTCTTACACACGTGAACCATAGAACACTCAGCATTTAGATTTAGTTTTATTTTCATGAACAAAAATATAGACTCATTCTTTCTGGCCTGTGAAGTCCTACAGCAAGGTTTTTAATGGTTTATTCTCATACACTGAGGAGCTCGTAGCTAAGTACTAACAGCCGCACGGGTCTATCCATCAGGTTGAGCTACGCTTGCCGGAGTCGGTCCGTGGATGGGTGACCATTTCTACATACCGAGACAACTCCCCAGCTGTCATTCATGGATCTTTGACAGTCGTTACGGGTCGACAGAAGCCCGAAAGTCTGACGGGGTATCGTATTACCTAGTTACTGGGTTGTGGAGGTCAGATAGGCAGTAGCTTCATATGAAATACTGGTATTTAGCTGCCTCCGGTTAGACTGGAAGCCAACCCCAATATAGTTGGGAAAAGGCTAGGTAAATGATGTTACAGGGGGCGAGTCTATTGCCATCAACCAGGCCCGAATTCAGACTCCAGGCAATTAGTGAGAAAAAAAAAAAAAACCAATAACACTTTTCCCGCCCCGGGAATCGAACCCAGGACCTCATACTCAGCAGTTGCTCTTACAACAACTAAACTAACAATGCAGTCAACATCTGAGTAAATAGTCTGAATTGTATCGCTACATAAATTGCCCCCTTCCCATGTGTTATGCACATAAAGACATTTATAACGCTTCAACTAAAACACAAGCTTACTCAAATACAAGAAAACTTTGGTTTTCCTGCATATTGTTCACAAGAAAATAAGCCTCAGTGTAGATAAGTTAAAAGTAGGCCCACTTTTTACCCGACTACGGCGAAGCAAAAAGGAGGGTTATGATTTTGACCGGTATGTATGTATGTATGTTCATCTGTTACCTCATAATTTCTAAACTGCAGATCATAATTTGACAAATGAGGTATCATTGGAAGCGTTTTGATTGTCCGCTGATGATGACAGAAGTCAAGACATAGGTACAAAAATGATCAAGGTAAAGCCGTGGTCGCATGCCATTATAATTTTGTAGGTGTACAAGCATGCGACCACGGCTTTACCTTGATCATTTTTGTACCTATGTCTTGACTTCTGTCTGAAATATTTTCTTGTTTCATACCTTTTAGTCGGGTTTAAGTTTTTGAACTTACTTTTTATTATTACCTTCTAAAGAGACTCTTGCTACGATACAATAAAGTGCAATTCAGGTCGCAAACCGCTAATTACCTAGAAGTTATCTCTCTTTCTATCGCGTAACTCTTATATCTTTTGACTATGTTACACTCACTGAATTGGCCCGACAAGTCGAGCCCGCCGCGTACTTGTAGCTTCATATCTAAAATGCGGAGAGAATCATCTGTATTTATGTTTGGTATTATATTAACAGCCACACGGGTCGATCCATCAGGTTAAGCTACGCTTGCCGGGGTTGGTCCGTGGATGGGTGACCATTTCTACATACCGAGATTCCTCCGTTCCTCGGAAAGCACGTTAAGCCGTTGGTCCCGGTTGTCATTCGTGGGTCTTCGACAATCGTTACGGGTCGTCAGAAGCCCGAAAGTCTGACAACCAGTCTTCTTACCAAGGGGTATCGTATTACCTAGTTACTGGGTTGTGGAGGTCAGATAGGCAGTCGCTCCATATAAAATACTGGTATTCAGCTGCATCCGGTTAGACTGGAAGCCGACCCTAACATAGTTGGGAAAAGGCTAGGTAGATTGACGGGATTTTCAATTCAACGCTTGACTTGAGCCGAGAGTTGTTAATATGGCGCGAGCGTGGACTAATAGTTAAATGTTCGTCTGGCACACATTGGGGAGTCAACTGACTACCATGCTGACCCTGCTAATACTCTTACTATGGCATGCGTGTCGAACCCAAGGCACGCACCTCTGACTTTTCGGATTCATGTGCGTATTGTACAATTATCACTTGATTCGAAAACGGTGAAGGAAAACATCGTGAGGAAACCGGCATGCCTGAGAGATATTTCTCGACGGCATGTGAAGTCAGAGGGCCATGGGTGGGTTTAAAAAACTCTGACACCAGGTTAGTCACTAACTACACGAAAATAAGAAGAGGAAGTGTAAATTTAGAATTTCAGAAATTGTGCTTTCGCAAACGATTTATTTGGCAAACGTAAGGTAGGACGCCCTCAGGCTAGGTGGAGTGACGATCTTCGCAGGGTGGCAAGTAGCAGCTGGATGAGAGTTGCCTAGAATCGAGCTGAATGGCGTGCAATTGGAGAGGCCTATGTTCAGCAGTGGACTGCTATAGGCTGATGATGATGATGATGAAACACTTTATTGCTAAGAAGTTATCTGCAACGCTTCTTTTGTCAAAATAAACTAAGACGGTGAAAAATGTTTAATTTTTTATAATTCAATCCTCAGAAAACTATCCCACTTACTGCCTCATTGGTCTAGTGGTCGCATGAGCTACTGCTGAGCATGAGGTTCTGGGTTCGATTCCCAGATCGGGCAAAGTGATATAGGATTTTTCCATTAGGAATTTCTGAGTTCCAGCCTGGAGTCTGGATTTGTGCCCAGTTGATGGCAATAGGCTCGCCCCCTGAACATGGGACTTTAACATAACTGGCGAAATGTGGGTGTACCTACTATGTGTACACAATTGCCTAACCCTTCGGGAAAACAAGGCGTGATGTTATGTATTATGTAAAACTACCCCATTACTTCTAACTCTTTTTGAATGTTGTCATTATTTTTATGTTACGTATATGTCACCGTAAGATTGTGAGAACCGTCAGTTTATAAACTGTCGAAAAATTGTGAACTGGGTGAAATGGGTTAGGTTAGGTTAAAACTGTGACCAACCGCGCGCGAGCCGAGCGAGCGAAGCGAGCGGTGCTGCGGTAGCGGCCGGCGAGCGCTACTTCCAAGTTGCTCGCAGCCAGGCAGGCTATTTAATATTAGCGCAAGGTGCGTTATGTTGCAAGCAAGTTTGATACCAGTTCACAATTTTTCGGTTTCCCATGGAAAGATTATAAACTAGCGAAAAATAATGCGTTAAATGTAAATGGTTCGTTGCAGTTCACAATTCTTCGATAGTTTATAATTTAACGGAAATAATACCGATAGATTATAAAACTAACGAAGTTCATAATTATACGGTGACATATATAATACTAGCAGCGCCCCGCGGTTTCACCCGCATAAGTCTCGATCCCATGTGAATATCGAGATAAAAACTATTATATGTGTAAATCCAGGTTATATACTATCTGTGTGCCAAATTTCATCCAAAGCCGTTCAGTAGTTTTTGCGTGAAAGAGTAACAAACATCCATCCATCCATCCTCACAAACTTTCACGTTTTTAATATTAATTATCAATATTAATTAATATTATATTTAAAATTACATTATATTAAATATTATATTAAATTAAATATTATATTATATCATTTAATTTTTTCCTTTTTTATATAGAAAGTACTTAGCTATCAAAATTTTCAGCGAATCGCATGAAATGTAACTTCTGCATTTACCTACTCTAAAAGCCTGTGACAAAGCCATCATGTTTGTGTTGAGAGCCAAGTTCAACACAACATGTCATTTATGTAACTTAGCTTTAACTGCAGTACGGTCGAAGAATATTTAAGTTTGGTTTGTTAACTTTGTTGTTACTGTTGCTAATAGCGTTGTGTGGTTAAACTACAAATAGGTATTAAATTAGGCTGTTACACCCACTGCTGTTGGAAAGTTGGTGTCGTAGGCGGTTGGTGACTAATGTTCTTGTCCAGTGCTTGACGTGTAAGATGGATGGTTTTTCTCATAGTTGTAACCTTTATAAATGGCAGACTGATCTTTTGAAAAGATTTATTAATCTGATCCAGCCTGTCCCTTGCTGTCCTCCCCCAGCGACGCTCTAAAGTCCGTACCCCACAGGGGGTGCCCTTAGCGTGTAGTCGCTTAGTTTCTAAGTTTTATGCCCTGGCTGGAGGCCTTAATTTATTGAGGCAGCTACAGGAAAGTCCGGTTAAGCAGCCGACCAGCTCCTAGGTTGACGTGCAAGAGGCCATTCAAAAAAAATAAAAGCTATTATAAAATATATGGTGATTTTTCCTGCTCCTTATGCAATTAAAGGTTGCAAGGGTTATGCAAAATTACAAGAAAAGTTATAGCTATGTTTGAATGATGTAGGCAAAAAATCAAGATCGCAATTTTTGGCCAAAACCCGTAAAACAGAATAAACACCGCACTTAACAAACCGTTTCACTAAAAAAAGACCGGCCAGGTGCATGTCAGACCATGTGGTCTGACATGCACCTGGCCGGTCTTTTTTTGTATGTACCCTTTATTGTATGTACAATAAAGGGTTCCGTAGTTGGGATGAATTTATCCAAAAACAAAGTTAACATTGTAGTTGAAAAACATGTTCTTTCATACATCGATAGGATACGTTACGGTCAATACTCCAACTGCAAATGTAAGTTGTAATCGCAAAAAAAAACAAATTGTGTGATAACACTACAAATTACTTTTTCCTTTACATGTGCCGTGAAACCTTGCTTTCTGCCCAACTTCATGATTCTAGGTTAACGAGAAGTACCTTACAGGTTTTGGTTTACTTGCAAGTATCAAATTATGTCGCATAAATAGCCATGACTGCCTCGTTGGTCTAGTGGTCGCAAGCGCTACTGCTGAGCATGAGGTCCTGGGTTCGATTCGGTCGGGTAAAGTGTTATTGGGTTTTTCTATCTGAAATTTCTCAATAGCAGCTCGGAGTCTGGATTTGTGCCCGGTTGATGGCAATAGGCTCGCCCCCTATTACATGGGACTTAAACATAACTGGCGAAATGTGGGTGTACCTGCTACAGGGACACCTCTGCCCAACCCTTTGGGGAAACAAGGCGTGATGTTATGTTAAAAAAATAGCCATATTTTTTATTGCGTTGACTTAGGACCTCCAAAGGACCATAGACCTACTACGTATTTGATATAAATTTCAACTTGATATCTCCACGCGTTCTCGAGAAAAAGAGTCTTGACGGGTTACCCTTGTTTCATAAGAAAAAATTACAAATTATCACTTCTCAAACTATTTTCCGCATAATTACATTTGCTAAATTATTGAAAATAAACTCTTTACAAATAATTGTAACGCAAACCCAATGTTTGGCAAGTAAACGTTTAAACAATAGCTTGCTTAGGTACCAACTAGTACTTTTATAAATTTTTATGTAGTCAAATGTTTCAGTTGGTGTAACATTTTTTTTTGTCCTTGTCATCATTTGTCTGAATCATCTTCGCCGGCCAGCCTCAGCCGCGGCCGAATCTAAAACCTAAAATCTAAAAAAGTTATATAAGTCCTAAATTCAAATTATTTAATATTTATTTATCCTAATAATGCTTTTAAAACTAATTTGTATTACAAAGCTTTTTGCTATGAACTTCTCTCAGGCGTCAAGCATACACCATGCAAGCGAGCATGCAACATGCAGCAGACATGGTTTCTGTCACAGTTACGGCACTGCGGGGCTCCGGCGGTCCCACGCGAGCTTATCGTCGCAGACAGTTTAACGCTCACAACCACCTGCTCCTCAACTCGCGGTCGCTTACGCGAATTAAACTCTAGGGGTAGGGCAGACAAGACTGCGTGGAGTCGGATTTACAGCGATTCGTTTCTGTCACTAAAACCTAATTTTTAGCAAATTAAGTTTTCAACAAATCATTTGAATGACTAAATGTTTATTGTCTAAAGATTGTTTGCTGTAATAAATCACTTGATTAAAGACTAAATGCCTTAATGACATTATGCTTGGTAATATTTTGCCGAGTAAAAATTTGACCAATTGAAAATATGCGTACTAAAATCATTCTACATATTGCATTGGTATAAAAAAATTGTTTAGATAATGAAATTTTGTCAAAATAATTTTGGCAAAACGGCAGGATCCTGGGTCTTGACAGACAGACGGACAGACGGACAACGAAGTAATCCTATAAGGGTTCTATTTTCCTTTTGAGGTACGAAACCCTAAAGACAGTTAATGTTGATTTTGGACTTAATCAGCTCTCATTTCATAATCGCAATCAGCCACGATTTGATGGACCATTTGACATTTAATTTAAACGCTCGGGTCATGGGGCCCTACTGGAAATTTTTCGCCGACTGGTCGACACTTCACGTAACCAGAGGGCTGGCTCGTTCTTTGGCCAAAGAATTAGCATTGCCATTCAATATGGCAATGCTGCCAGTCCTCGGTGCACGTTTCCGGATGACAGCGATGCGGACGACTACTTCGACGCCTAAGTGCCCTTTTGTTTTCTTATTTATTTGTATAGTTAGTTAGTCATTTAATTTAGTACCGTGTTAATAGATAAAATAGAAATAATTTTAATCCTATCCTTTCAATATTGAAAAATGTCGACGAAAAGATAATATTTATATTCCAATGTAATTAAATACCTACAGTATTAAAGTATGTAAATTAATTATATATTTACCTGTTGCTATAATAAAATCATTTATAAAGTCGTCGCTAAAGTGGGGAATATTAAAATTAAGGCCAATAAAATTACCTCATTTAGTAATATTAAATAACGTAGAACACATTTTGCAGCGTTAAAATGTTGCTTTTCTAATATTTTTTTGATGATTTTTAATTTAAATCATTGTAGTTCGTAGCTGAGAGTGGCAATTAATAGTAGATACATTACTGCCATGGCTTGCAACAAGGGCATTGATTCGCCTCGGCCCATATATGTAAGTCCATCAATGCCTGGTGGTGGCCAAGGCTTGAATAGCACTTTTCTCAAATAATGCGCGGAAATTCAAACTGTATATTAATTATAAATTCTAGAATCAATGACGAACAATGACAATTTTTCACACGCCAATATGTTTATTTGTTGCTTTTTTACTTTTAACAGCTCTATTTGATATGGCGTGATCGAAACGGAGATGAGAGTTGTGCCTCGCAAGATGGCGACGGCGCGCAGCCGAGAAGAGAAGAGATGTGAGTGGTGTGCAGTGAGCGGTGCTGTAACAGTTCAGCTCTAGCCAGTACGCATCTCTGCACAGCTTCGGTGGATACACCTTAACTGAAAAACATCTGTTCTCGTCTCCGCTTCGGACATCTCCGCACAAATTTGCTTTGGTGGAGTCCGAGTCTTAAGCTTCGTTTCACAGGAAAGCAGTTCCGTCACATTATGTCAGCCTTCATTAAAATCTGCCAGTTTTACCAGTATTTGACATATGTCAAAACACGCTATGTATTTTGATAGCCATCATTGTGTGACCGTTCACTACTTTATTAAGAAACCAAAGCTTTTGGTATGTTACTGCTTATCTAAAACTACGTTTCCGCAATTAACATCTACAGATAAATAAACAGACGGACATGAACGCAGTTGACGACTTTTCCCATAAAATACTCGATAAAACAGTCTCAGCATCATTTTAGCGGCCCCGTCCAAAATTAAGGGGTCGTCAAACATCAAACACAATTTTATGGGCGATGAGAGAGCTCTTGCACTTTTATTATCACCCTGTTTCTATATGCTGAGAGTGGTTCATATAAAATGGCTGAACTTTGCCTTTGCCCCAATATCTACCTAGTAACTACCTTTAATAAAGCGTTGAGCACGGTAACACATAACAGATCTTTTGCTCTATACCTAAAGTATGTATGTATAGTAATTTTATTCTAGGTGCATCGTCTTCACATAATTATAATTGTAGTACCTGGGCGATCGAGCTCTGCTCTGGTGAAAATAGAGAATGCTCATTCAATAGTATAGGACATTCCATACTGCCATGTCATTATTCTAAGGTAGCCATCTTGTTCTAAACTTTGGGTGACCGAGCTCTGCTCGGGTAAAAACAAAACAGAGAAAACGATAATTCCCAGATGTGAGACCTAGCTAGATCGATTTTTCGCTTCCGTAAAATTGCAACTTTCATCGAAATTGTTATAGCCGTTTTCGAGAACGTGATTACAAATATATAGATAAAGTAAACAAATATTGCTTGTTTATTAGTGCCGGAGAATCCTCCCTTTTCTATGGAGGCTGAAGAACTTTACAGCCTGTTCCTCATACTTCTAGTGTATCTCTTCAGGTATTCGCCACACCCACGTACGAGTATATCATGTCAAATAAGTCATTCATTTTGACTTTGACTTTGAAAGGCTGAATTACGCAATCCAAAACTGTCCGAAATAGCCATAAAACTAAAACTTTGGTTTCCTAGAAAAACAGTGGCTGCCATATAATTTCTTTCGATATTATTTTCACCAGTCATGAGTCTCAGCTTTCAATGGCTGCTTGTAAAAGGCCGGTATTATTTACCGTCAGCAGATATAAATTCAGTTCCAGTAAATCACTTCAGGAGTTTTAGCAATAAACTCCGTCTAGTTCAGAAACTTAAATAAATCATTCCTGTTTTGTGTTGCTTTAAATTAGGTTAGAAACGCTCGGTAAATCCGGCTGACAATGCATGCATTTGACCAAGTTCATTCTCTTTTTCATAAAAGAATTTAAAAAAAAATCCCTACCATAGCAGAGAAGAAGGGTTATTTATGAGCAGTATCTTGAAATAAATGCATTTATTTACGAGCAGGTGGTTTGAAGCTAAAATAAAGCACTCATGCTAAGCCAAGAAGATGCTTCGGAAGTGAAGAAAAAACGAGTTTTTGATTTAACCCTAGAACTCTACATGGGGTACTGGTGTACCCCAAAGCGGTTTGTTTTCTAATTAATCTAATTTCTGTTTGTGTAATATATCCACAGTTTTGAGTGACCGTGTATTTAAGTTTGGTGTTGACCACTATTAGTTGATAAGTGAAACAGCGACCGTCGCACAGAGCGGGGGTGTCTTAGTTCCCCAATGTAGTAATTCCGTAAGTACCTATTAGGGTTCCGTACTTCAAAAGGAACAAACGGAACCCTTACAGTATAACTCATCTCTGTCTGTCCTTTTGTCACAGCCAATTTGCTTCGGATCTACTGAACCAATTTAGTTGAAATTTGGTACACATATAAATTCCTGTGACCCATACAGACGTGTTACGTAAATAAATGAATTTTGAATATGAGGCTCATATTTCGGGGGCAATTTGGTAAACTAAAAAAAAGTTTTACAGACTGTACCGTGTGATATATCAAATGAAAGGGCTTGTTGTGAAGTTCTCAATTATTTTTTTACAATTTGAATAAATATTTTTAAAGATATTTAAGAAAATTGCTGAATATTACTATTCCCCCCACCCCCTTATCTCTGAAACTACTAACCTTAAAATTTTGAAAGAATTACAGAGAATGGTTCTTTACACAGAACATTACAGGAAAACCTATTAAAAGTCTATGGTCTTAAAATAACATGGTAAATCTGTCAATATTGTGCGGACAAACTAACATTTGCAGTTGGAATGTATGGGAGAATATGTTTTTCAACTACCTACAATGTTAAGTTTGTTCTTGGGATAAGTTCATCCCAACTACGAAACTCTTTATTGTGCGTGGTCCGACACGCACATGGCCGGTTTTTTTTTAATTTGGTCCGTATTTTAGTATTTCATTCAAACTCAAACTCAAAGCATTTATTTCAATTAAACCATTTACAGGCACTTTTGAATTGTCAAGGAATCGGTCAGTCAGAAATAGGTATGAAGCTAGTTGCCCATTCCAAAGCGTAGTAGGTACCTATGGAGAAGAACGGGCAAGAAACTCCACGGACACTCTTTTAAATAAAAAATTGTTACAAAATATTGGTTACATCATTCATGTTGAAATTATACATGTGAGAACAATGTAGAAAGACGTGCACGTTAGAAGCGTCCGTAATAAAAAGATAAAACAAAGAACAATTCAAAAAATAAAAATAAGCCCTGGCAGCTAAGAGATGACCAGTCCCAACTGACGGCGCCCGTTCACGAACATGACGCATGGATTAGCACCATTTAGCTCAACCATTTTGAAGGGAGCTAAATGATCCAACACACGCGCCACCATCAGCGAAACATTTGAGTGAGCATGACATACTCACAGCCGCCAGGGCAGATTCAAGTCAATGCAAGACATATTACCCGGTAAATGGTAACTCTTTAGTACATAGTACTCACACCTGTGCTATGCAATTATATAATACAATGGAGATTGAGTTTATACAATGCAAAGATAGTCTTACAATCTTCAGCAGCTCCAACAGTATTTGCAAATGTTAATCAATTAGTTGTGGAGCAGGACCAGCATTGAGCCAAGCATTTTTATCAGCGATGTAATCCCCCAACGTATAATATGCCTGCCTGCATTGTATTAGTATTTCCCGAAGGATTGGGCAGAGGTGTACTTTTAGTACACCCACATTTCGCTAGTTACGATAGAGTCCAAAAGAAAAAAAAAAAATCTTTTATTTTAATAAGGGTTACTCTAGCACCCCTGTGTAGGAATAACTAGTACGCAGAATAGGGGTTAACCGATAACGGTTTCTAAGAACAAGAAAAACATATTTTTTCCGTTCATTAAACGTTATTTTATTGCCACTCCAAACTTTCCAGATGAATTTCCACTAGGTACTTAACAAATGTATAAATTCCATTTCAAATAAAATTGGAACGTAGACGATTTTATAAAGTAAACGATTTTGAACCTTAAGTGGAAAGTTTAGGGTTGATTTAACATTTTCATTCGAAATCGATGATTCTTTATGAATGAATTTTTGAGTTCTGTCTGAGTAAGGGACTAATTTCTCTTGAAAATCCTCTTCGGAAAGATTATTGGGCTATGATGCTTTTGGACATTTGATTTCACGAACCCATTTTATTTAGGTATAACAATCTCTCAAGTGAAGTGTTGGAAGGTCTTGTAGACGTACTTGACAACTAAAAATAGCTTTTTCCCTTTTAATAAATTATTAAGTGCCTACTAGAAGATGTTTCTTCAATTCAACCATTTTATGATGATAGGTATTTATAACCCTCTCATGGCGTCATGGAGAGTGCGATTGTCGCAACCCAGCGCTGGGCACGCCACAATTGGGGCGATAAGACCCTTCTTTGAGGAGTGGCTTGAGAGGCGCCACGGCGCCCTCACCTTCCGCCTGACGCAGGTCCTCACCGGATACGGCTGTTTCGGGAGGTTCCTGTTCAGGATAAGGCGGAAGGAAACGCCTGGGTGTCACCATTGTGTGGATCGCCCGGAGGACACGGTGGAGCATACGGTGGAGGTCTGCCCGGCTTGGGCGGAGCATCGCCGTGTCCTCGTGGAGGCGATCAGTGGCGATGATCTCTCGCGTCCGGCCCTGGTCCAGGCCATGGTATGGAGCGAGAGGAAATGGCAGGCCGTCACCTCCTTCTGCGAAGCAGTAATGCTCGCGAAGGAGGAGGCGGAACGCGTGAGGGAGAGGCAAATTTCGCGCCCTCACGCCCCTAACCGCCGCAAGAGGAAACGCCCGAGGCGGGAATTGCGAGCCGATTTCCGGCCACCGTAGGCGCGGGCTTGCGGACGGTGAGCAATAGGTAGCTCGCCGTCCGATAAGGATCAAGCCCGGGGTCGACGGCGCGTTGTGTTCCACGCGCGCCTCAAAGAGATGTCAGCGAAAGAGATGACGGGGTCCGCTAGGGCGTATGCCTGCCGGGGCTGCGAATATGGGCCGAAAGGGACATCGTGGCCCCCGGCAACAGGGCAACCGAAGGAACACGGGTGGGTTTTAGTCAGTAAGAGTCTGACACGCCCTCCCGCTCCACCCAGAGCGGGAGAAGTTATTTGATACAAAAAAAAAAGGCATTTATAACCCTGCGTCTGCTGTAACCTATGCAAACTGCCCATGCTCAATCTTGTAAAATTTCAGTATTTCCATTTCATTCATAAATTTCAGTATTTCCATACTGAAATTTATGAATGAAATGGAAACATAGATTACTAAGGTTATGATATAATTTAAGTGTCTAAATAATAATTAATCGTTTTTTAATCATTTGTGATTTTTGATCTACTACCATTTTTTCGCGGTTTTGGTTTCTCAGTATAAATAATAATTATGAAAAGCTTCCTATGTGGAAAGATTGGACAGTCATCAAGATTGAGCATGGGCAGTTTATATATATATGTGTTTGGATGGTCAGTTTATATATATGTATATAGATGTGTTTGGATGGGCTTCCGCCCATCCAAACACATCTATACATATGATAAAATTGTAGAAAAGTGGTGTCTGTACAATGGAAATATATAAAAAAAAAGTAGCAGGGGTTGTTATTATATCGATGCCGAACGCGAAATTGTAATTTTTTTTTTGTCTGTTTGTCGGTTTGTCTGTTTGTCTGTTTGTCTGTGTGTTTGTGCACGCTAATATCAGAAATGGCTTATTCGATTTAGATGCAGTTTTCACTAATATATTGTAATAAGCTTCACTTAACATTAAGTGTTTATTTCATGTCAATCGGTTCATAAATAAAAAAGTTATGTCAATTTAAAGAATCACGACGAACATTTGTTAAGGTATTCTATCAGAGTACGTACACGCCTCGCGCGCGTCCGTGGCTATATAAAGCGCGCTGAGAGCCGCGCCGCTGTTCAGACATCGCAATCCTCTGGTTGTCGAGGCAGCCGATTATATCCCATCCCGAATTAGTCAGACCCGCCGCCCAAGGCATGTACTCTCCGACCCAGATGACCCCATTACCCTCCTCCAGGAGCAGAATAGGGCCACCAGTACTGTGCATAAAAACAGACGCCTCCCGTCATTCCGACCTCGCCGCCGAGGTCCTTTGCGATCGCGACCGAATCCCCGAGTAAATGAAACTCCCCCCCGACCCTTGCTCGAAAACGAGGTGCCAGCAGTTGTTGCAGCTGAGCACGTAGCTTTAAATACCCCGCATAATAATCATGATGAAAATATAAATTTGATCCAGCCTGTCCCTTCTTGCTGTCCTCCCATCAGCGATGCCCTAAGCCGAGGTTCGTACTCCACAGGGGGTGCCCTTAGCGAGCATTCGCTTAATTTTAATTTAGAATAAGTTCAAAAAGCTCCTGGCTGGAGGCTCTAAGTGTAGAAGCTTATGGCACCCACAGAATTCAGTTATTTGTAGCGAACGCACGTATCCTGGAGAGTTTAGGCGAATAGTTGCATATGTCATTTATTTATATTTTAGGGTTTGTAGTATAATAAGAGCCATTCTGACTCTAGAATAACTTATTCAGTTCCGAATATAATTATTTAACCTCAAAATGGATACTAATCCCCAAATTAATCTTAAAGTCGTTACCCCAATATCATAATTTAAACTGTTTAATAAAACTACATATTTACAATATTTCAGGGATAAGGAAAATAATATGAAACACCAATATACAGGGCGTCCCAAAGTTATGGGACATGAAGGGAAAGTACCTTAAATATCGTAGATAGGGTATTTTGCTGAAAGAAGACATTATGTTATTTTTAAAAGTTAGTAATTCTGCATTCAAAGATTTTCTAAAAATTACTTGCCTCGTTTGGGAATCGAACCGACTTAAATGTAAAAAAAAAACTCCCCTACTTTTATGATGCCAATCGAAAGAATGGCCAAAAAATAATAACTCTTCTTAAGTAACATAGTATTTTAAAAGAAAGGAACAGCGTGAAATTAATCATTTTAATCAAATTAAAAACATACATGAAACTGCCGTAGTCAATTAAGTGGGTATTTTTTTGTAAATTAATTAACTAAATGCTCAAAATGTGATCCCTCTTGTCTTACGCAAATCGCCAATCTTTTAATGAGTCCGCTGCCTGTTGATTTTCTTATCATCTTATTATGAATACTCGATATGATATGGCACAATTAGTAATTCTGCATTGAAAGATTTTCTAAAAATTACTTGCAAAAAAAAAACCCCTACTTTTATGATGCCAATCGAAAGAATGACCAAAAACTAATAACTCTTCTTAAGTAACATAGTATTTAACACTGGGTGCGACGGCGTTTATTAAAATCACAAATCAACACAATGATCACAAATTACAATTAACACAGTAACTGAGCACAACGAATCCAGAACAGTTCCGCGACGTCTTCACTCCGATGCGATCCGAGGCTGAATCCCCTTCTCGCCGTAGCCTTAAAACATCACGACTCTGTAGAAGCACGCTTTCTGGTGTGGGTAGATCACTTTATGTCGCCAGTGGCGCGCTTGCAATTCGTTTCGTGTCCGTACTAATGACCGGATCCGACATATATATATATTTTTTTTTTCTTTATTACTAAGGGGTTTCTATCCACACGGATACGTCACCCCATTGTACCTTAAACTCTATTTACACACCACTATATACTTGTAATTATATTATATTTTACTACATTACTATCCACCACCAACCACTATACATAAAAACTAGGAAAAAAATAAAAGAGAATCTATGAATAAATGAAATCTGAAACAAATTCACAAATTATGCTTTTTGATTTAGGGTATGCCAAAATATTTTGGATAAGTCCAACATCCCACACGTTCGGTTTAAACTCCCTAGCCAAAGATTCTCTTTCATTCCTGTGCTAAGAACAGGTATTTATGAAGGGGAATTATATTTACACTAAGAAGGGCACTAGGAAGTGGTGAAGGGTGGGCGTTTTGGGGGACTGTCTTATGTAATTTTGACGTTCGAAAAGTGCTGATTCTCAGCCTAGTTTGAATAAATGACTTTTGAATTTTGAATTTATTATTTTGCTTGAAGTGACCCCCATCAGTTGACCTTCACATTACTCAATGACAAAAGCAATAGGTATAATAATAAGTCGCACAACAATGGCATCAAAATCGGTAAAAGCCCGTCACAGACGTAGCTATAATATACACTCCTTTGCAAAAAAAACGGGCGGTTTTGATTTTTCTACATTATTGGTAATCATTTAGTTCTAAAGAGGTTTTAATAGCTAAACTATGTTATTGGTACTTAATTAAGAGTGGATATGAAAAAAAGTTAATTCCAAATTCGAAACTTTTGTTTATAAAAATAATAATCCCTTTTCAGTTTGTGACTTTCTACTTAAGCTATAAGCTGGCCTCATATTCTACTGTACTACGCTAGGCCAGCTCAAGGTCAAAGTGTAACCACTGACGTGCGGTCGACTGTACCAATATTTGAAGGTTGGACGAGTTGTCAGACTAAGGCTTCTCATTGGTGTAAATGCTAGGAAAAAAAAAAAAACATTTGACAGTCGTGTCTGTTGGTAAAATTATATCGCCATTAAACAAATTTCCGAAGTTACATTAATTTAACGACAGGTCATTGGTCACCCGTCTGCTAAATTGTCGCATCAAGGTCAACTTCAAAAACTGGACGATCCACGACCGAAAAAGCAAATGGTCTGCGTTATAGCTCGTGTAGACCAGCGCGATATCGCGGGCGCGACAGGCAGCGCGACCCTGTCGCGCCCGCGATATTGTCGCTGGTCTACATGAGCCTTTATTATTTACCAAGGCGTCCCTTCGTAGAAATTTTCATTTTGCCTTTGATTAATTTATCATTGATAACCCATCATTTCTATAAAATATTCGATGATGAATTTTGACAACGTATCTCTCGAAGCCTGTCTAACTTAATTAAACTGAAGTCGGCTCAAAAGGGTATTGAACAAAAATCTAATAGCAAACTAAAACTATTTTAACAATGAAAACTTTCAGATATGAAAGTGATAAATGCTTGGTTATAAAATTGAGTACCTATTGTGAATGATGAATTATTAAACTAGGTGGACCAAATCTGGGCAAATTTAGTGAAAAGATTTTGTTTGAGATTTAAAAGCGTTCATCCAAAAAGTTGGCAACGTCGCAAGTTGCTGTCAAATATTTACCTGTTTTGATTAATTTGGCAATATTACTGTACGAAAATAAGAAATATGGCTAACTAGAACTAGAATATTAATTAATGAATTGCAATTATAACACTGAATTTGATGTTGCAACCGTTTTAGGTACAAAAAGGCATTTGGAAAGTTTCTAAATACTTTTTTTTACATCAAAAACTAAATATTCGGTGTTACGATATTAATTATTGCATTTCATAAACAATATTTTAGTCACTAGTTAGCCATATTTCTTATTTCCATACAGTAATATTGCCAAATTAATCAAAACAGCGAAATATTTAACAGCAATTTGCGACGTTGCCCACTTTCTGTATAAACGCTCTTTAACCTTTACATCTATATATAATAAAACTACATATTTACAGTATTTCAGGGATAAGGAAGTAATATGAAACACCAAGATATTTGTCAGTCATTTATATTTCATCACATCTCCTATTACCCACATAATATCACAATTCATTTCACCATCAAATCAGTATTCTTATATTTACCATAAAACTAATAGGTTACCTTAATTTACAGTAGATCTCCAACCAATTCTATGCCAATCTGTATTTTTACCGACACCGCCCACGTCCTACCGTCACGAGCGCCCAACCCAGAAGGACACATCGAATCTTTCGGTGCTGCCAGTATCATAAATTGAAACCTAACACTCGACCATCCTGACATCGTGCATGTCCTCATGCACGCAAGTGAATTAGCATCTAGAACCTAACACTCGGCTTACAACTATTTATACGTTATTTCTAAAACTTATAAACTGAGAACCGTTCTTCTAGCCAGAATATAAAACATAATGCAAATGAGAGAAAAATTATTGAAATTTCCACTAGTCGTGATGTGATGGTATGACGTAGACTAAAACTCAAAACATTTATTTCTATTAAACCATTTACAGGCACTTTAAAATTTTCAAAGGGTTGTCAGTTATTCAGAGAGTTGAAGCTAGTCGCCCATTCCAAAACATAGGTATCTCTCTATGGAGAAGAACGGGCAAGAAACTCCAATGATACTCTTTTAAATAAAGATATTACAAAATCCTGGGTACATTATTATTGTTGATTCTATATGTGAGAACAATGTAAAAAAAAACAATATCAAACAACTCAAAACACACGATTAAAGATAAGCGCTGGCAGTTCAGTCTGAATTGACGGCTCCCGTTCATGAACATGACGCATGCCTATGCACCATTTAACTCAACCATTTGAGTGTGCATGACATACTCATTTTCAAGTCTAACAACATCATAATAACATTATAAATGGATACATGGTACTCACATTTACATTTCTTTATTCTGCACGGAACTTACTATAAAATGCACTGACATTTGCTTTTATACCTTTCTACATCTAAAAACTGCAACTAGGTGGCGTGCCAAGCAACTTCCAAAATAAAACATTAAATATTATTTCAATCAAGTTTGTAATCGACTTCCATTCGCTAACCTAAGGTCTATTACGCATATTAAATAGCAATCAGCAATTATCGACACTAGCGCCAAAACAAATAAGTAGCAATCTTCGAAACTAACGTGATAAGAAATTCAACTTTCAAACACATGTAACAAAATCTTTGTCATGAAAAAAACAATGAATCCATTTTCTACTTGAAATTTACCAAATAGCTTAGCGTCGGCTACAAGATGGATAAGTGGATGAAATCAGTGTTTACTTGAACTACAAACAATATTCGACTGTTCTCAACAAGTTAAAATAAGTTTTAAAACATTAATAATATGAGAAACAAAGAGTTATACGTAATATTAATAAATTTAAGACTGAAGCATTTATTTTAACTTAGATATTTTTATGAATATCTTTATATTTTTTATGTCGACATTTTTAATTTATTATTGTTTGCTAAATTCACATTAAATGAATGTTTGACTTGAAATTAATTATTAATAATCATAACTATTCATATTTGCACGCATAGCATGTGGCAAACATGACTTGCATTTTTTTTTTGTTATCCTTCGCGCACGTTTTTATTATTGTACGTGTACACATGTTTGAGCAAATGAATATGTCTTATCTTAATAAAGTTAACTTTAAAATTTACAGTACCTAATCCTGTTTCAGTGTAAAATGGCAAATAGAGTATCCAATGATCAATTAGATGAACTTTTAGAGTTTCTTAGCCATCCTTACCCAATACATCAATAGAGACGCAAACATAACTAAATGAATAGTCTTTTACGCTACTCACAGTTTATTCTAATGAACACGCGACGTAGTTAAATTTAATGTAGGTACACAATTTTAGTTAAAATTCTTCGAATTATAAGACCAATTTACATTTTTCAATCAGCGAGCGACAGGCAAGCGATCAACAACACGGGAAAAGGTTATCGCAATTTGACGGCCAAATATGCTCGCCAATGGCTGTCTCTCGGCTACCAAAAACTATGCTTATCCTTTCAACTGTCATTAACGAGACACAATAGAATTTTAATTGTTATCCACCTTAATGAGGCGTCATAACAGATGATGAGATAATACGAAATAATCGCGATCACCATGCGACCACTGCACACTTCAGTTGACTGATTGTTTTCTAGAGGCAGCACTATCGCTAGTTTGCTATGGTGTGGCTATCGCCGATACATAATACGGATTTGCAATTTAAGAGCAACTATTGCGCAAATTTCGCAATCGCTAGGCTTCTGCAAGATACGTAATAAACCCGCGGAGACTGTAATTACAGCACCGGAAGTCGGTTTCAGAAAGTGTCAAATAATTAAATAAAACATTTACAAAATAATCTGCATCCTATCAACAAGATTTAGTTACGTTAAAATCAAAAGCTAACATTCGACCTTCCTGACATCAAGTTTGTCCGTAAGCTTTTTATTATAAAATAAACGTTATGTTGTTTGTTTGTTCAATCAATGTTATAGAAGACCTGAATATTTAGCGTTAAATATTACAAGCATGAGCTAACAATATTCTCAAAAACTATGAAATTCATTAGTCAGTGACAATTTACTCCAAAAACGCTTAAAAGGTAAGATATTACACTATCGCATTTTGTTAATTTCTCAGTTTGATTAGCTCATACAGACTTTTCAATATTAATTTACATCCGTCACTCATTGCACCGCAAGCTTCACTGATCAAGCACTCTCACCTGTCAGCCACTGTACGACTTACAATGAATGGCCTATGCTTCGACTTTAACCTAATATGTTAACATTACATTCTGTACATGCCACACATTGCACCGCAAGCTTCACTGGACAAGCACTCTCACTTGCCAGCCACTGTACGATTTCCAATAAGTGACATAACATCCTGCACGTGCCAAACATTGCACCACAAGCTTTACTGGTTAAGCACTCTCACTTGCCAGCCACTGTACGACTTCCAATGAATGGCCTATGCTTCGACTTCCATCTCTCAATCATATATAAGTATGTATTTTCATTTTAGCTTAACTTAAGTAATATCGATATTTTCCCTTAAAAGTTTCAATTTCATTAAAATCATAACATTTGCCTCTATTATTTTTAACACAGCATGACTTTTAACAAAACAGCATAATAATATTTAATTCACACTTCCTCTTCACTTTCAAACAATAACTTAATCATAAAATTCATAGATTAATTAACATACATCATTTGTTACTATTTCCTTATTAATCATTATTTTTATTCTTTCAGGTCAACCGTATCATATGAAGAAACGTAAATCATAAACTTCTGATGCAACACAATTATTCTGTTTTTAAAACCTATGACCAATTACATACTCCACAATTTAGGCGTATTTCATTCATCACCTGCCTAATCAACTTAATCATTATTTTTCAGATAACCGTCTTGTATCTAAAAATATTTTATTCATAATATTCTCACTACCAAGGATTAAATTCCGACCAAACAAGCTTCTGTTGGGGTTTAAACACTTCCTCTCTCCCTAAACATCATCATTACATGTAGTTCCTTGCTCTTGTTTCATGTTTATAATGTTATATAGGTGTATCTGTTATTTATCTAATATATATGTATATTTATATAGGTAAATATATGCTTTATGTATCTGTGTATCTGTTGTATATGTAAATGGTACACCACTGACTACCTGCAGTATTGTCTCTCCTTTGCCATTTAAATCCATCCAAAAGTTGTCTGTAAAAGATCGCTTTTAGCGATAAGACCGCCCATCGTGACACCCAATGTAAAATTTCTGAATATAATGTCTGTAATTTTTATGGTGTACATAATAAAGAATATTCTATCTAACTGTCTATCTACGAGTATCTTATAATCTGATTCTAAACTAAAACAATTCAATTCCTTGATATTATTATCAGAACTAACTGTATATGTTCTAACCAGTAGCTTCTTACTAACCATATTTAACAAAATACCCGATGTAATAAAAATGAGACATTTCCACTTTTCAAAAATAAATTGTCAGATAAATTAATTAATAAATGTTATTACTCAAGTAACAACAATATGAATCATTTGTGTTCGAGTTAAATAAAAAAATAAAACAAAATAAATAGGCGTTTTTTTTTTTTTCTGATGAGAATGTAAATTGTTATTATGTATCTAATAATAATAAATAAATCTCTGTACTCTTGACTTGTACTAAATCATGTTAATTTAACCGTATTGACCTCGAACTTGACGAATTTATGATCCCATTTTAGTAAACTTGACATTATGTATTGTAGGTATTGCTTATTTCAAATTATTTACTAAATTTCATCTTGACATGGTAAACTTGTATTGTTTTGATTGAAAGTTTTAATAATATTATATTAAGGGAGTCTTTATCATAGCTTAAACTGTTTGCATGCCTTAATTGAGGTAGTTAGTATAAGGATCAATTTTAAACTTAACATCTGTAACTTGTACCTACATACTTTCTGTGCAACTAAAGAGCTATTCTATACTTTTCATAATTTCTTGAACCCTCCTTCTCATATTAAATACATAAAAATAATTATTAAGTCACGGTGGTAGCAAACGCTCTCGCCAACCACGGTGACATAACTTGTGACCGCTCGCATAAGCATAAATACATAAATATAATCATAAAGTTATGATGGTAGTGAACGCTCTCACCAATCATGGCGACATAACTTGTGACCGCTCTCACAAGCATAAGTACATAAATACATATAATCATAAAGTCACGGTGGTAGCGAACGCTCTCGCCAATCGTGCTCATAACTTGTGAACGCTCTCACAAGCATAAATATATAAATATAATCATAAAGTCACGGTGGTAGCGAACGCTCTCGCCAACCGTGCTCATAACTTGTGAACGCTCTCACAAGCATAAATACATAAGTATATACTGATTGTTCGAAATTATAATTTTGATATTCACAGAAGTATCACAAAATAACAGTTACACACATATATACATGTGTGCTACATATGTGTCATATTCACATACATATTCTCATCCTTATCGTTCCAGATATAATTAATCAAATCTCAAACCAGTCAATCTACACATTATAATTAACTAGGAATACTAATAACTTTAGACACAATAAAATTGTACATAAACTTATCCGGATTGATTTCTCCTATTTGTCCTCATTAAAACTTAGTTAGTTTACCTTATGACATCTGGGAAGTACTATTAATCAAATGTACTCGTAAGAAACTAACAGCAGGCAACAAGCTACTATATGCCCCTTGATGCCCGACTTGATGCCCCCTTGAGGTCCATATTGATATTTTACTTTGTTATGTTTTCTATGTAATACATATGGAACGCAATAAAGAATTGAGTATTGATCTCGTAATACTAACTAGTTATATCAACCCAAGACGAAACTCACACTCAGATCCAAACACAGCTTTATCATGTGTATCGAATTTTATAACTGAATCCAAAGTACAGTAAGTTATAAGTTGTAAATTGTAGTATTTTGATGCCATTTATGAATAAGGATTTAATTTAATATTATTTACTAATCGCATCCATTATATAACTTAATTAATTAATTTCTCAAAATAATAATCCAGTATGTGCACTCCGTAATTAAAGGCATAATATAAGATAGAAATAATTTTCTTAAAAACTTTCTGTACCTTATTTGCAAATAAATGGTTGAAAAGATATTGAAGCAATAGCATCGATTATCAGCACCAAGTGCGACTGCACTAGCATCCAGCTATACAGGCGTCCAGCTTCACTGGCATCCAGTTGCACTGGCATCTAGCTGTACAGGCGTCCAGCTGCACTGGCGTCTAGCTGCACTGGCGTCTAGCTGCACTGGCGTCCAGCTGCACTGGCGTCCAGCTGCACTGGCGTCCAGCTGCACTGGCGTCCAGCTGCACTGGCGTCCAGCTGCAGCAGCGTAACCGCTTTTGCCGGCTCTCGCTCGCACATCCCGCGGTCCGCTCACAATAGACGCTGCACACGAGACTCCGACCACGGTGGCTGCGACCTCCATGGCGTCGGCTATGACTGCGACTAGTTCCCAGTTCTACCCCTGAATGGATACCACCTCGGGCCGGGGTCGTCAGCCGGTGCCCAGTGAGGACGGTTCACTGTCGCGAAACATTATCTGAAACTCATAACAACGGGTTTGACTCCTTTTCGAACAAGCCGTGAAAAAGTTAAAATGTCTAATATCTTCTAAACGGTAGGTCGTAGCTCAAAAATAACAAGATTTTACTTCCCCTTGCACCCCGTGAACTTATCCAGGAGATCAATTTAGAGAAAGAAAAATGTGACCTTCACATAACCTTCATAAAGTGGTACTATACGGATCACAGTCTATTTAATTTTTGTAATCGAAAATTCGAATATACCAAAAGAGATGTGATGTAGGTAGGTTAGGTATTTCTACAATTCAATTTTAACCGTTAATAATACTTTTAAATGAATTCTATTATAATGCAAAAGAAATAAGCGGGCCACATACCACTTCTGAAATATAATAAAACTACATATTTACAGTATTTCAGGGATAAGGAAGTAATATGAAACACCAAGATATTTGTCAGTCATTTATATTTCATCACATCTCCTATTACCCACATAATATCACAATTCATTTCACCATCAAATCAGTATTCTTATATTTACCATAAAACTAATAGGTTACCTTAATTTACAGTAGATCTCCAACCAATTCTATGCCAATCTGTATTTTTACCGACACCGCCCACGTCCTACCGTCACGAGCGCCCAACCCAGAAGGACACATCGAATCTTTCGGTGCTGCCAGTATCATAAATTGAAACCTAACATATATTATATCATAAAGAGGAATTTTGTGTCTTTCTATGTAAAGGCACAGCTTAAAGGCTCGTGCAGACCAGCGCGACACAAAGGCACCGCTCGTCGCGCGACGAGCGGTGTCTTTGTGTCGCGTCGCCTGTCGCACTGGTCTGCATGAGCCTTAATACAGATGGTTTAAGCGACTCTTGCTACGATACAATAATGTGCAATTTAGATCGCATAGCGCTAATTACCTATACACCTAGAAGTTGCCTCTCTTTCTATCGCGTAACTCTTATATCTTCTGACTACGTTACACTCATTGAAATGGCCCGATAAGTCGAGTCTGCCGGGTACTTGTAGCTTCATACCTAAAATTCAGAGTGAACCATCGGTTTTTATATGTAGTAGGGGGTAATCTTCGGAACTACTGATCTGATTCCGAAAGTCACTAACAGGAAGCTTCAGTAATTGTCGAGTGTCGTCGGATATATTTTATGTTAAAACTAGAAGTAACACGCGGACGAAGTCACAAGCAGAAACTAGGATAAAAACATTTAGATCCACTTGCACTTGTGAATATGGGTTGACAGGCAGTTTTACACTACCTCTCTTAAAACCTGAGCGAAAGCTACATCAGGGGGGTAATTGCTCTGCCCGGCTTGGGCGGAGCATCGCCGTGTTCTCGTGGAGGCTATCGGCGGCGGTGATCTCTCGCGTCCGGCCCTGGTTCAGGCCATGGTACGGAGCGAGAGGAAATGGCGGGCCGTCACCTCCTTTTTCGAGGCGGTAATGCTCGCGAAGGAGGAGGCGGAACACGTGAGGGAGAGGCAAACTTCGCGCCCTCACACCCATAACCGCCGCAGGAGGAGACGTTCTGGGCGTCGGGAATCGCGAGCCGATTTCCGGCCACCGTAGGCGCGGGCTTGCGGCCGTTGAGCAATGGGTAGCTCGCCGCCCGATAAGGACCAGACCCGGGTCGACGGCGCGTTGTGTTCCACGCGCGCCTCAAAGAGATGTCAGCAGAATTGACGGGGTTCGCTAGGGCCGATGCTTGCCGGAGTTGCGAATAAGGCCGAAAGGGAAATCGTGGCCCCCGGCAACATGGCAACTGAAGGAACACGGGTGGGTTTTAGTCAATAAGAGTCTGACACGCCCTCCCGCTCCGCCCAAAGCGGAAGAAGTTATTTTATAATTTCTCAACCAAAAAAAGGGGGTAATTACGTTAGACACTTATAACGGCAATGCCTTCTATTTTAACAGTTCAATAACATTAATTGCTAGTTAATTGATTCAGGCGTCATCTTGCCGAAATCCATTATAAAATACAATAGACGTAGATATATCTAGTTACCCATTCCGTTTAACTATTCCCAAAGAGTCATAAAAAACCCTGTAAGAACCGTGCCACGCCGAGTGCCTCTGTGTCCGGTGCTCGGGGTGGCAACACGGGTTTGGGTTCGCGATAAGTCAATCGTCATCCTGAGGATGCCTCGTTGAGAGGTGAAACACGTGTCGATTTCTTACAGGGTTTTTTATGACTCTTTAGGAATAGTTAAGCGGAACAGGTTACAAAATATATCTACGTCTATTGTATTTTTTAACATTCATTGCGTTTATCCGACGAATTTTCCAAATCTAAGAACCAATGACTTAGGAATTTCCTTCAAAATCCTTTGGATTGTGTTTGAAAGTGTAAATAAATTTTATTTCTGGGTGTGGCTGACACGCACCTACCGGATGATGATGCCATGGATTCTTTCTGGCGGAGTATCTGGTCGATGCCTGCCAGTCACACCGAAGGTGATTGGACTCGGGAAGTCGAGCCTGCGATCCAATACCAGAAATGGGGGCTATTACCATCTGCAAGATGTAGCACGTGCAGTTCGTCTGTTACCTAACTGGAAGTCTCCAGGGCCGGATGGGCTGTACAACTTCTGGATCAAATGGTTTGTGAGATCGCACGCTCGCTTGGCGGCTCAGTACCAGACTGCTTTAGAGTCTGGGTGGCTACCCCAATTTCTAACAACAGGAGTTACCTACCTGCTCCATAAGTCTACTAGCACCGCTGAACCCAAAAATTATAGGACGATCACGTGTTTACCAACGTTCTATAAAGTTCTAATATCCATTTTGCGAGCTAAAATTAATAAACATATAAACACCAACTCCATCATGTCTGCCACCCAAAATGGATGTAGGAACGGGTCCCTCGGTACTAAGGAGCTACTCCTCATTGATATGGCCATTAGCCAACAGGTTCGCCGTTTCCGAAAGGATCTGTCGACATGCTGGATAGATTATCTCTTTAAAAAGTGTTTGGCATGTCGGGTCACCCTCCAGTTTTCCAAGTTTTTGTCTTTTATTGGGTCCATCTCATTTCACATGTTACGCAATTGGGGCGTAGGTATTGAAACAACTTTAGTACGAGTTGTAAAGTGCGACTGCTGAGCGTGGGTCCAGGTGGTTGATTCCAAGGTTGCGGAAAGTGTTACTGGGTTTTCCCATTAGGATTTTTTTTTATAACAGCCCAGAGTTTGGAAGCTGGCGGTGTGATACCCCCGTGCCTCGGAAAGCACGTTAAAAGCCGTTGGTCCTGCGCCTGATCTCTCTCCGGTCGTGTTGGATTGCCGTCCCATCGAATTATGAGAGAGAGGGAAGAGAGAGTGCACCTGTGTCTGCGCAAATACGGTCTGGAGAATTATTATTATTACTACGAGTTAAAAGGGGTTAGATGTCTTTAGTTACATAAGGAGATAGATTAGATTTGGAACCTTATGCTCTCAATATTGTTCGAAATACCCGACTCGTATTGGTTCATTGGTGTTGAACCAACCAATCAGCCGTTATCGTCTCTGTTCTATTTGGTTAACTCAACACCTAACGAGATGGATGAATGAGATTGGACAGTAGCTAGGGATTGGTCGAGCTTGTAGAAATACTCGGCGTTGGGTACAGTCCAGAGGGCTTAGCAAAAGTGACATTCTATCAGCCATATTAAATGGAAAAGTCGAAAATTTATGGGACTGGCGTAAGCTACCGAAAACCTTAGGTCAATCCTGCTGAAACCCGTTGTTAAAAAATAAAACAGTAACCTATTCAAATTCATTTATTGGTGTGATTTTTGGTACATTTTACATGAGATCTTAATAATAAATAATTCGCTCCTCAAAAATCTACCTTAACTTTCCTAAAGATTCTTAATAAACCCTGTAAGAAATCGACACGTGTTTCACCTCTCAACGAGGCATCCTCAGGATGACGATTGACTTATCGCGAACCCAAACATGGCGTGTTGCCACACCGAGCACCGGACGCAAAATATTGTATTTTATAATGGATTTCCGCAAGGTCACGACTGAATCAATTAACTATCGTTGTTAAAACACGAAACCATTTCAAAGCGATTGCCACTTCGGGTCGCTCATGAATATTCCTGTAAAGCCCCTTAACTAGACTTGTTCTTTAAAGACGATAATTAGTGCTAATTAATAATTTCGTAAATGAGGCAAAAGACATAAGGATCGCAGCATGTGACGTTCTGTATTTTTTTCCCACAGGAAGAAAGCGTGAATTTATGTATGTGTATATCAATTCTGCTGAAACTCGTTGTTAAAACACGAAACCTTTTGAAAGCGATGGCCACTTCTCTTGGCCCCTTAGTTCTGCAAATAGTACCATTCCCAAAAACAAACACAACAGGAAGGTTACCCAGTAACTGGGTTGTGGAGGCCAGATAGGCAGTCGCTCCATGTCAAATACTGATATTAAACTGCATCTGATTTGACTTAAGCCGATGTCTCGATCTCGAATGCTAAGCTGATGATAATGACAAACATACAGCAGAAGGATATAATGATGAGAACGACTCAAAAGTTGAGAAACGGTATCAGAAAGTATCGCGCGCGATAGAAGCGTGTGGAGCGATATAGGGGAGGCCGGCGCCGTAGAGGCGACTGCTACGAATAGCGATGGCAAATTCTAGTAAAAAAAGAAAGGAAAAGCAGGAAGTAATTTATTGAAAAGAAAGAAAGAAAATAAAGAAAGAAAATGAAGAAAAAAAGAAAGAAAGGAAAGAAAGAAAATGTATTTATTGAGATTCGCACAGAAAATCACAAATTAAACTAAATCACACTCATAAAATATAAGTATAAAATAAAAACAATAAAAAAACAAAGTAAAACTAAAATATACAGTTAATCAAGTTCTAAATTGCAGGTAGTGGAATAAAGGGCATTTTTTTATTTTTTTTATTAGCTACGCCCCGCGGTTTCACCCGCAAAAGTCTCGATCCCGAGGGAATATCGGAAAAAAAAGTATCTTATGTATTAATCCAGGTTATAAACTATCTGTGTACCAAATTTCATCCAAATCCGTTCAGCCGTTTGAGCGTGAAGAAGAGACAAACATACACACACACTCACAAACTTTCGCCTTTATAATATAAGTAAAATTTAACAGAAAGTATGACCCATGAGGATAAAAATGACCTTAAAAATAAACGATACATTTACAGTACCCAAACAAAGTGAGAATTACTTCCAAACACCGATTTTATTGTGCAGATCATTATTTGACCCAGAAGCGTCGCTGCAGAATGTTTAACGATGCCGTAAACTGTGAGACTCGTTTGATTGCTTGCGACAAACCATTGGGTGGTCGCTGCCAAATATCTGAAGTTCTTGGCATTTTGATGCAGCAGATTTTTATTTTTGTTTCAAATGTTTTAGGAGGACGTTTGACTACCTTGTTGGTCTAGTGGTCGCAAGCGCGACAGCCGAGCATGCGGTCTTGGGTTCGATTCCCGGGTCGGGCAAAGTGTTATTAGATTTTTCCATCTGGAATTTCTCAGTTGCAGCCCGGAGTATGGATTTGTGCCCGGTTGATGGCAATAAGCTCGCCCCCCCATGGGACTTAAACATAACTGGCGAAATTTGATGTTCTACAGGTACAACCTCTGCCCAACTCTTCGTGAAATACAGGCGAGTGATGTTACTCGTATGTTTTAAAAGGAGACAATTTTACATTACATTTGGGTCGAGTAGGTAGTTATTGAAGTTTTGTATGTTGATAATTTTTCACGATTACCACGTTGGTCCTAAGAAGAAAGTTGTTCAGTTTGTTGGACTGTACATACCACACCCTTAAATTTACTAGACTAACAATATAATTGAGGGAGCCGCTGCCGGCGCCGGTATATAAAAATAATGCATACAGTGCATTATTGGCGGCAGCCAAGATAAAAAAAAAAACGACTGCCAGCTCCGCCGGCTCCCATAATGGACACCGGCGGCGGCGCGGCGTTTATAGAAAACTTTCCAGTATTCAGAACCCCAACTAACTAACGCAAATTAAAACATTTTTTTCTAGATATTCTAGTCGTTTGTGGCACTCGCCGGCCGCTGTCACGGCACCGCTCACTTTCCTCACTCGGCTCGTGCGTAGGGGGTCACAGTTCTAACCTAACTTATCCTTTTTTTGCGAATAAAAATATTTAACCTAATCTAACTAGTTCGGTTCCGGGTAGTACTTGATTACTGAAATATGAAAATATATTAATCCCGCCCATCTACTCTATATTATGCCAAATTGCCAACACATTTTCCGCTTTTTTTCCAAAGTCAGCGCCGGCAGCCAATTCAGTAAACGGTGCTGGAAGCCAATTCGGGAGACGGCGCCGGCAGCTGAGGCACTTCCTATAATTTAATTATATCTCCTTATTCCAGCTGATCCCAGAAATTTAAAAGTTGGCAAAAGCCTACAGCTAGTCGACAATGGTGCCGATTCCCTTGTTCACAAACTAAACTAAATTTAAATTCAGTGCATCTTTTTCTTTCTATTTCATTAAGAAAAGGACAGAAGATAAATTTTTGTTTAGTCCTGTCAAATTAATCAGCGCTTGACGTAAATTGACGTAATTTTAGTAGGCTAGTTTTTAATCACGTCTAAACTTGTATGGAGTAGTGACAGGCGCTGATTAATTTGACAGGACTAAACTAAAATTTATCTTCTGTCCGTTTCTTAATGAAATAGAAAGAAAAAGATGCACTGAACTTAAATTTAGTTTAGTTTGTGAACAAGGGAATCGGCACCAATATCATCTTGTTAGCTAAGTCAATAGTTCAAGGCCAGCAAGATTAGCAGTGCACCTACTCATTGCAATATTGATTTGAACCTACCCTAAGCTTAAATATTAGTAAATCCGTACTTATAATAGTGTGATTCTTCATAATGTGCACATAGCGAAATTAGGGAATCTATGCTTAATTTTAAAGACAGAAAAAATATTTTAAAAAATCTAAATATTTTTTTAATACTTTTTAAGGAATTAAAAAAAATTGTAACAAAACTTTTAAACTTAATCATCTATCGCGATGAAACAAACTCCATAATGACTAGAAGTAATTAGGATGAAAATTGAGAAAAATAAACCTTTATATTTTTTAGCAAAAATCTGTATTTTTTTTATCAATTTTTACAATAACTCTAAAATTATTATATGAGATGACAAAAAGAAAAAAAAATTAATTAAAAAAAACAAAAAAAAATTTTTTTTTCTTTTTTCCGTCGATAAAACTAAGCATAGATTATCATTTCGATATGTGCACATTATGAAGAATCACACTGCTTAAATGTATGAAGATCTACAAAAATGTATGAATGGAAGTAACTCTGTCTGTTTGCTTTTTTCGTCATAACGGTAGATTAGATTTCGATGAAATTTGATACGGTACTTTTTATCTCGGTAGTATTTTCCTTTGAAATCATTTCCGACCTCCACACAAACGAACTCGCAAGCAAAAGCCATCCTAAAGAAAACCATATTAAGTCAAACCGCAAATCTTTTCACCTAAAAATAAAAATGCGTAAAAGAGTATCAAATCAGCACTTTACTTGCCCAAAATATAAAATCGTTAACGAGCCAATAAACGCTGTGGGAATCGATTGACAGCCTTCAGATGTCTCGCCGAGGGTTGCCAACTTGGCGACGAGACATTAGCTACGTCAGTTGTTTTTATAAGGTTGGTTCGGCGTAATCACCAAACTCTTTTGATGTTTTTTTGTTTGATTAATGCTGGATAGCTTGCCTTAAAAATCGTTATTTGAATTTAGAACATAGATTAGTACAGCGTCACGGTTCTAGAATAGAATAGAATAGAATAGAATAATTATTTATTTGCATAGAAAGTAGGTACAAAAAATGCAGATGTTTTATAATTAGAGATCCTTATACTTTCTACCTTAAATTAGGCATGCAAACATTTAGTACAAGTGCTTAATAGTCTAGATATACTGTCAATATGAAAATTCTAAGAAGTGGAATTCTCTGCCGGAGTATGTGCTTTCTCATAGCTGTAACCAGGGAACACCGAGTATTAAAAAAATGCCAGTGGCACTCCGGGAAAGCCGACAGAAGTGAAAACTTAACCAAGACCGCCACATTGGTCCGTAACCTTACCTAAATAAAGAGCACAACAGCGTTCACAATAAAAAAAAATACTTCCGAAACCTTTAAAGTAAAAATACTTGCACAGAACATTGATCCGTAACATAATAAAATAAAGAACACAATCACGTTCACAAAACTTTTAAAGTAAAAATACTTGCATATAACATTGATCCGTGACGTAATATAAATAAGAACACAATCGCATTTACAAAAATGAGGTGTCGCCATGGTGTCGCGAAATCAATGGTTTAGTTCCATCTCAAAAATGCCCAACGCGCCTAAAAAAGTTTTCACTTTAAAAAAAACTAAGTTGTTTTGCAATGTGGGATGCTCATGAATACTGTAATCCTGTAAATCCCCTTAACTAGACTCGTTGTTTCAAGAGACTAATTAGTGCTAATTAATGATAATATTACTATACCATCGAATAAGAACGTTTCCAAATGCTAAACTTTACTGTTACCATTCAAATTATTCTGTGATTATTTAAATTGCGCTCACGTAATTTCACTCCGCACATTCCACTTTTCACAACATCAATAATTCGCATATTTATTATCTCGTCTACTTGACGTCCGTATGTCACTGCAGGGATCCAACAGAATATCAGCGTCAGGTACATTTGCCTGACACATGCTGATTTGGACTCCCATTTGGTGCAACCTTGAGACGCACACCGCACTTTGTATGTTTCATTATTTTAAAGTGTGTCATATCCAATAGTGTATTTTTTTTGTATATTGGCACCTTGTAGCTTTATTCATGTATTTAATTATTATTTAATCGTGTTTTTGTATGTTGTGCCATGTATTTTGTGTGCACCAAATAAACGATCTATCTATCTACACCAAAAAATTTTGAAGCTTACGAGTAAATAGGTACTGAGAATTCGCATATTTGGCAGAATCTTTGACCGAACTAGAAAAATTCCTTCGAGATTCTATATGAGCAGTTTCTAAAGACAAGTTTTATTTTTGTGTCAAGTTGGTACTTATAGTACTAATTATTAGTATGACTAAATTTACTAGAAATGGGTCTTGATTCCACCAAGTGCCAATTATTAAAAAGCTATATCAAAAAACGTACTCACAACCTCTAGCCATGCTGGCTAAAGGTTGTAAGTGGATACCAATGGATACATATTCCAATACTAGTGACCCGCCTCTATTTCGCGCGATTTCCTATGACTAGGTAAAACATCGAGGTAAAATAAATTTAATTTAAAAAAAAATACAAATAAACCTTTCAGATTTTTTTCTAAGTGATGGTGAAAATCGCATCAAAATTTGTTGTGCAGTTTAGAAGAACATTGCGGTCACACAGACAGACACGAAAAGCGACTTTAGATTGCAATATGTTTATGTCGCAATAAGATGGTTATAGCCGGTACATAGTTATATCCCTAGGGATATTACTATATACCGTAATATAGTTATATGAAAGCGGTTCATAACTGTCGGAGTGCCCTGATAGTTATATTACTAGATCGTGATCGTATCATAGTTACATTCTTAGTAAGACAGTTATGAACCATTTTCACACATAACATAACATCACGCCTTGTTTCCCCGAAGGGTTGGGCAGAGGTGTCCCTGTAGCAGGTACGCCCACATTTCGCCAGTTATTTTTAAGTCCCATGTAATAGGGAGCCACCCTATTGCCATCAACTGGGCACAAATACAGTCTCCGAGCTGCTACTGAGAAATTTCAGATCGAAAAACCCAATAACACTTTCCGACCCGGGAATCGAACCCAGGACCTCATGCTCAGCAGTAGCCCTTGTGACCACTAGACCAACGAGGCAGTTTCAACCGCTTTCCTATAACTATAGTACGGTATAAAGCTAAATCCCTAGGGATATAACTATATCACGGCTATAATCATCTTACTGCAACATATATATCCTATACCTACTATATTAAATGAGCAATATTTGTTTAAAAATATATTTGTAAGAATCACGTTCTCAAAAACGGCTCTAACGATTTCGATGAAAGTTGCAATGTAGGGGTTTACGGGTGCAAAAAATCGATCTAGCTAGGTCTCATATCTGGGAAAATTCGTTTTCTCTATTTTTACCCGAGCAGAGCTCGGTCGCCCAGGTACTATAGATTTAATCAAATAAGGCTCGTTTCTACCAATATTCTTGTCAAGATAGTCATTGATACTGGGACCCTAAAAGGGTGACATTACCAATCTAATAACCGATCCTTACAAGTAAATTGTATTAGTTAAATAATTCCGTCTTAGTTGTGGCCTTAAAAATAACGTGTTGGGAAAAAAGATCTATGTGTTATTATACTTATTTATGCAACTGTTGTATAATAAGGGGTATTAAAACACGAATGTGGGATAATAAAACTTTTTACAAAAAAAAAAACAACCGACTTAAAAAAAAAAACACTACAAAGTGAAAAATAACTTTAATTTCGGAAGTGAAAAATAAAAACTTTTTTAAAAAAAAAAAACAACCGACTTCAAAAAAAAACACTACAAAGTGAAAAATAACTTTAATTTCGGAAGTCGGTGACAAAAAACGAAAATTCAAAACCAAGACACCGATTCTTTCGTTGATTTTGTGCTCGTCTCGCTATTTAATCCTGGGTCTGTCGAGATCAAAATAAAAGAAAAACTCAGCTCAGCTCAGCTCACAGCAGCTTTATCATATATCACTTTTTCTTAATATCTATTGTTAACCCTGTCAAAAACGGTGAAGGAAAACATCGTGAGGAAACCGGCATGCCTTTTTTTTTGGGTGGCAAATTATCAAATGACTTCTCCCGCTCTGGGCGGAGCGGAAAGGCGTGTCAAACTCTTACTGACTAAAACCCACCCGTGCTCCTTCAGTTGCCATATTGGCAGAGGCTACCGTATCCCTTTCGGACTTTCCCGCAACCCCGGCAGGAATCGGCCCTAGCGGACCTCGTCAGTTCTGCTGACATCTCTTTGAGGCGCACGTGGAACACAACAACACAAACCAGCATGCCTGAGAGTGAGAGAAATATTTCTCGACGGCATGTGAAGTCAAGTCTTTAAAACTCTGACACCAGGTTAGTCTTTAACCACACGAAAAGAAGACCCGAACTATTAAAATCAATTCTATTGTCGAGGCCAAAAGTATAGCCAATTTTTACGGTTGGTAACAAGTGCACAGACTGCACAGTAATGCATAGTGTGCGCGTTATATATATTTAAAAAATCTTCACTTATGTAAGAGCTATTTAAAATTCACCTCGAATAATTCACGTTCCTACTTTAACGTCTCATAAATAAAATGCACTTAAGGCGCAACTAGCCGATACTTTTTCCATACAAATTTCGGGGGGGTTTTACTCCACTGTTACACATTGTACATCCAAAGTAAAACATGAATTCGTTTTATCTTATTATTAGTTTTGTCTGTACAGAAGCAGAATAGTAAAAAAAAAAGCAATTAAAAAGTTATGAGCCAACAAAGATTCGTTTTTCCTGCTAATTTTAACGCAACTTTGGGAGTAAATAAGTAATAAAAGAAGTATAAAATCTCCAAAACAAAGCTCGTTCTGACAAAGCTCAATTGTCGAAGATTATAACAAACTTTATTCGTAATTGATTTATGCAGTAGTTTTTTCATAAAACTCCACCTTCCGAAGGACTTTTCGTAATTTTTTAGGCGCTCGTTTTACTAAAATCGTTCTGAACGGTGTTTGTGTGCGTGCGAACTAGAGTTTGTGCATGTAGACTAGCGTCTAATTGCTCATCACTGATACTATCTCTGTCGGACACGATGCCAGATGAGATAGCGTGCTTTTTGACCAAGCCCACCAATGAGTTTGAGCCTTAAAACATTTCCCAATCAAACAGAGGCCGTTCTACGATCTAAAACACATTTTCTTGCTTCAACTCCGCTATTTTCGAGGCCTTCTCCTCACCCGCATGGTTAAGTGAGTAAATCAGTTTGGAGCGTACAATACCTCCACACTACGTACCTGAAGACGATGCCGCGCATATGTGTCGCTGATTTGGCTTCGGGCCATAAGTAGTACGTTATCGTATGTAAGACTATGTTGCGGGCGTTTAGGATGAGAAGGGTTTTAGATAAGAGGCTAAGTATTTAGGGAAATGCGGGTAAGTAGACAATATTGCCAATTAGCTTTAAAAAAAATCCTTTACGTAAACAACACTCTATACCGAACCCGTAATATTTTATAGAAAGAAAGAAAAAGTGTTTTATCTACACCCATTCTATAAAATCTCTATAAAAGTTTCTGAAACAGTTAGCTTATTGGCAACATTATAACAGCCAGTGTCATAGTAACCATTACATCATCCAAACGAGTGTTATAATGTCGTACTAAATTTCACTATGCAACTCGTTTCAACGTTCAAACGGGGGACAGCAGCACCCGCTGTACGCATGTGTGTGTGATGTGCTGCTGCAGGGGACATTCATACGTGCAGTTGTACTGAATTTCGTGGGAATGTCTTTACAAACACCTAATGGTTTCAGAACTTTTTATAGAGGATTCATATCATGGATGTAGATAAAATCTTGTATGCAACTGTTATAATTAGGTATTCAAACACTCATGTGATACTATTTTTAACCCACATTCGTGTTTTAATACCCCTTGTTATACAACAGTTGCGTAAATAACTATATTGAGACTCACACAGGAAATCACAAATCAAACTAAAATACACTCATAAAAACATAAATAAAAAAAACAAAGTAAAATTAAAATAAAAGCAGAAAGTCCTGTTAGAGGCTAAAACTCAGCACGATGCTGCGACATTTAAAGATAAATGTCGCAGCGCTGGTATTCTGTCTATCCGCAGTGATGTCACGGATAGATATATACAGAAATAAATACTACATAAAATAAAATATATAGATGTGTGTCACTGCAGGACACACTTACCTCTTTTTACTGAGAGTTTGCGAATTAAGAAGGCTATACGATCAAAGTTCCTTACGATATTTTTATAACTGGAACTACTTTCACGGTACTACATGAATGCTATAAATTAGTAGGTCATCATCAGCCTATAAATGTTCCCACTGCTGGGACACAGGCCTCCTCTCTGTAAGAGGGAGTGGGCTGTAATCCACCACGCGGACCCAGTACAGGTTGGTAGATGTGACATGCCGGTTTCCTCACGATGTTTTCTTTCACCGTTGTTTTGAGAGCAGTGGTGATGAAATAATTTACGCAAAGTAAAGCGCCTGTCTGGGTTCGAACCTACGAACTATAACTTGTAAGTCGCGGCCGTTACCACTGGGCCACCACTGCTCTTTCAATCATCATCAATTAGTAGGTATTTCACTAAAATTAAGGGTTTATTTTAGGCTTACATGAAATGCTGAACAGTATTTTTTGCAAAAAAGCAAAACTTTCTTAACGTTGGCCTTTTAGTTCGCTCTTTCCGAAATGACTAGCCATTTAGCTAAAATACTGCTTTATCTAAATGCCTGTGTCATACAAAGGGATATAAGTAATATGATTTGTATTGATCTTGTTAGGGAAGAGAAATTGTCTTTATGAAGACGTTCCATCAAAATATATTGGGTTGCATGGGATATAAAACCATAGGGAAAATATAATTCTGTCTTATACGCGAAGGGCTTACGGAAAACGTATGATTGTTCATGTTATGCATAAGCTTTCTCGTATATTATGTTTTTATTGTTTAAGGAGAGGGTTATTAACATAGCTTAGCTGCTTATATTGAATATAGAGTGACTTTTAATTTGACGTATTCCTTTCAGGACGTCATTTGCAACAATTAAGCCTATTAAAGCCTAGGCGAAAATTGATGGGATTCGAGTAAACCCAATCTTTATGTTATGTTGATTTTTTTCCAGAATTCGTCACTAAATATCACTTTTCTCTAAACTCTCAAATTAAATAGCTTTCATTGCTTTTCAATAGGATACCTAAAACTTTAATAAACCTTTCGATGGGACCAAATTTTCTAAAACATCAAACAGGTAAAAAAGGTAAAGGAAGAAGTTTGCTAACCATTTTCAAAATCAATCAGTTATATCGAAAGGTTTATTAAAGTATTAGGTATCCCATGGAAAAGCAATAAAGGCCATTCAATTTGAGAGTTTAGAGCAAAAGTGACGAATTCTGGATTTTTTTCAAAATAACATAAATATTGGGTTTTCTCGATTCTCATGATTTTTCGCCTAGGCTTTATGGGGTGCTTAATTGTTGCAAATGGAACACACTATCACGTCCTGGAAGGAATACGTGAAATTACCATTTGCCCGTAGAAACAGAGTGCATTATGTCAGTCGAGTCAAATCAAGTTAAATTGTGGTGATGAATTGATATTTCGAAAAATATTAATTTGGAACAATCCATTGTGAGTAATTATAATGTACCAACGAAAAATCAGTGATATTTCAGATTACATGAATGAACAGTTCTCCGGTGTTCTAAATCGGTGGAAAATTAATTTCATCATATCGTATCATAACTTTCGTAAGTGAAATATAATTTTAAAAGAGAGAATTTTCAAAACACGAATTACATGGGCAATAATATAATTTGTACCAATCGAGAATCTTTTAACAGAGAGTTGAGTACTGATCGTCTTATTGAAACATGTAGCGGTGAAGACTTATTCGAGTGGAATACGTTGGTGCTGATAGACAAGTTAGAGAAGGAGCTTGTGGCTAAATAATAACAGCCGCACGGATCGATCCATCAGGTTAAGCTATGCTTGCCGGTGTTGGTACGTGGATGTGTGATAGTGTTGCCCAAATTCAGTCTTGGTCTTGCAGTCTTGGTCTTGTTCTTGCGTTTTTGCAAGACCAAGACCAAGAACAAGACCGCGTATTTTTAGCAAGACCAAGACCAAGACTGACCGTGCAAGACTTGAGCAAGAACAAGACATAGCCTGCAAGACTCTTGCGTCTTGCAGCTAGGACTTAGCGCTATTTCACTGAGTAGTTAGGTGTAACAGTTTGGTGTATAGGTAGGTACGCTTAGGAATTCTATGAGACGCAAAAAACTGTATCAAAGAATATGAAAAACTGGACCTATGCGCATTACGACTAATACCATAAACATAGAGAATAAAAAAATATCTATTAAAATCAAACTGAGTGCATGCATAGTTATGTTTTAACCATCGGCACTTTGATAATGCGGCATCAAAGGTTTTGTACTTACTTTTCAAAGAAATTTGCCGGTTTTCGGAAGTACATGGTTATGATACACGCGCCGGGGCTTCTTTTGAAATCTAAAACAATCGTTGCCGCCACGCCGAAATCATAACATTTGTGACACTATTTGATTGCCGCCATAGGGCGTAGGTATACTCATGCAAAATAATTTCGAATTTTTTTAAGAGTACCTACAGGTGTTCCAAAGAATAAATAAGTTTCAGAGTGCTTAGAATGAAAATGAATACATTATACTGATCACGCAAGTAGTATTATGATTAGGATAAAATGGTAAGGATAGGTAGTAGATGTCATATTAATTCATTCTAGTAAGTATATATTATAATATTGATTACTTATATGGTTTTAAACTAATTACTTAGGTACTATTATTGTACATTTAGTCATTATATTTCTTAAGTTTTTACAAGAAAAAATAGCAAAAAAGTGTTCAAATATCACCCGTTTAATAAATATTGTAGCCACTTTTAAATATACTTGAAACGTGTAAAAAAATTCTACAAAACTAATAAAATAATATAAAAAGCGTAGGTACTTACCTACTAATAAAATAAAAAGCCTGCGATAAGAGTTTTGTATTACTTACCAGCCCGAATATCTCTGAGAGAGATGATGAGAGTAAGTATTTACTAGCTGTGCCCGCGACTTCGTCCACGAGGAATAGTAACTTTGGAGGTAGGTATAGTGACGTTCAGGACTTATTTATTTATTTTAAAACTTCTGTCATCAAACATACAAACGAACTCTTCAGCTTTATAATATTAGTATAGATGTACGCCAAAACATTCACTTATATGTAAAGAATAGTGATTGGCACTAATTCTATTTTATTCACGCGTCGCGTCTGTACAAGTAGGTAATATTTAGTGTGTGTTTGTACGCCGCACGCGGCATTGTTTGATTTGCGGCGGCATTGTTTCATAGAGCCGGCACGTGGCGAGGCGGCGCGGTAGAAAGCAAGGAAACGTACTATAAATAAAGGAATTATTTTAATTCCAGTCATTTCCAATTGAGCTGTGCTTCGAGTCTAACTTAATAATTGTTTTTACTAATTCTCGTTGTTTTCTAAAAACGTATCACGTGTACAATTTAATATGAGTGACGAAGATTCAAATTATTCTAGTCCGAGTAACGAGAGTTTGAGTCACAGATCTAAAAGACCCAAAAGCAAATTTGAGGAGTTTTTCGAAATAATTCATGCATCCCAAACTGCCTTCTGTAAATTGTGCCAACATAAAAAGATTGAAATAAAAATGAAAAACAGAAACACTTCAGGCTTAAGGAAACATCTAATATCTTTCCACAAAAAGGAATCAGAAATATTTCTTCCTGTTAAACCAAAATTAAGTGGAGATATCACAAGCTTTTTAGTAACCGCTGGAAGAAGTGGACAGGTAAGAATATTTTTTTAACAGTTAAAAGAATTTTAACTCCGCGTAGCTATTCATGCGATACTTTCAAAAACGCCATTAACTTACGTAAGTATTTTTGAGTTAGTGGTGTTTTCATCTAGGGGTGCGACATATTAAGTATGTAATTATCGTCTTAAATATTTTTTATAAACACCCATATTTTCATTTAATCGGCCAGTAACAACTAAGTACTTTATTTTGGTAAATTACAGTACAGTGCAACCTTAATATAACAAATATCAATTTAACGATTTTCTCGATTTAACAACAACAAACCTCCTCCTCTTATACGCTCAAACCTAGTATGTTTTAAATAATAACACAAGATTTATTGTTTTGTTTCAGTCGGAAAACAGCAGTGACAACATCACGACAGCTACAGTTGATTGGGTGGTGAAAAAATATCTTCCCTTCTCATTTTTCGATGACGAAGCTACACAAGTATATTTTCGACGTATTTGCCCTAATATGGTGTTTCCTAAAAGGTCTACACTTAGAAGGAAAGTCAAAGAGCGATTTGAAGAGCTCCAATTGAATCTCAAGGAACGACTTCAACAATTATCATCTAAAATGTCTTTTACCATTGATGGGTGGACGTCAATTGCTGGTAGGAGTTACTACGGGGTTACTATTCATTATATAGACAACGAATGGAAGTATCAATCTGTAGTTCTTGATTTTATACCATCACGCGGTCGACATACTGGGGAAGATATTGCAACGATTTTCCATGAATGTTTATTGGAATATGGCATAATTGATAAAATACAAGGTATCACGGTCGACAACGCAACTGCAAATACCAAATTTATGTATGAACTGGGCAAACAGCTGCCGCCACACTTTGATTCAGACAATCAACATTTCCGGTGCTTTGCTCACATTTTAAACCTTGGTGTACAAGATTTATTAAAGACCTTAGCATTACACTGTGAGTCTGACACTAACGCGCAAGATCAGCAGTACGAAGACTATGCAGACGAAACTGAGGATGAGGAAGATGAAGAATCTGCACCAAATATTGCTGACTCGCGTACATCTGTAACAAAGTTACGCAGTATTTCCAGTAAAATAAAAAGAAGTGAGATAGTGAAGAAGAAGTTTCAGTCTGCTTGTGAAGCAGCTGGCGTGCCATCAAATCTAAATGCCATTATTGACTGTCCAACGAGATGGAATTCCACACATATGATTGGATTTGGTTTAAAAGTGAGAGCGGGCATTGACATATTGTGCAGTTCTGTCACCGAATTAAATGATTTTCAAATCACAGCTAATGAATGGCAGGTACTCGAAAAATTACATAAATTTCTAATAAACTTTAAACTTTTAAGTACAAAACTTGGTGGAGACAAATATGTTACATTACCGCTAGTCATTGTATCATTCAATCTCTTGCTAGATAAAATTGAATCCATGGTAAAACAGTTAGATGAGAAACCTAATCGATCTGAAGTGGATGAAAGGCTCATTCTAGCTTTCCAAGCAGCTCGAGACAAAATGCTTAAACATTACAAGAAGAGCAACTGGATTTATTGTACTTCTTTAATTTTAGACCCAAGGCATAAGGCTCAGACTTTTGACCTGACAATGTGGGGGAAGCAACTTAAAACAGAAAGTCTGCGCAAGTTCAATGAACTTTATGAAGAATATAAAAGTCTACACTCACTGAACAAATCTCTGGAATTACCAGAAAAAGAAAATAAAGTATGTGATGAAGATGAAGACGTAATAGACTTTGATAAACTCTATGAATGTCCCTCGACGTCATCTGGATCTTGTCTTCAAGGCTTAGTGATAGACGAGTTGGAGGAGTACCTGAGAAAACCAAGAACTGCCAGCTCGGAAGACATTTTAGATTGGTGGAGGACGCATGAGACAGAGTATCCGATTTTATCGAAAATGGCCCGTGATTTTCTCTCAATACCTGCAACTTCAGTACCTGCTGAGAGGTTATTTTCTAAAGCATCATTAGTAATTAGAAAACATAGAAATAGGTTAAGTGATGAGTCAGCCAGATGGTTACTTTGTATTAATTCTTGGTCAAAAAAATTGATATAAAGTATCATAACCTAATGATAAAGCTGTTGATTTGTGTTGTATTTTATTTTTTATTCAAATAAATGATAAATCGTAAAACTCTTTTATTAAATTTCTTATAAGTTGAGGGTTCAATCTCTTTCTAGACAGATAAGTATTGTTCTTTAAAATACAGTCAAGTTATTGTAATTAATTTGTTTTTTACATGTTTTAGCAAATGTAAGCTTATAAATCATAAATGTTTATTAAGAAACAGTTACTTCCATGGAAAACGACATATAGGTCAGTTGATTTTTCGAATTTCTTATCAAATCTTCAGTTATTTATTAATCTGCTTGATCTTTACTATGGCTATGTTAATTCAAGCTCACAATGTTCCAATTCTAATACGTTTTTCTAAGATTTAAAGTAAACTTTAATAAATAGTAATAGACTAATAGGTAATTGCAAGACTTGCAAGACTCTTGCTGCAAGACCAAGACCAAGACCAAGACTGGGAGCGCAAGACCAAGACCAAGACCAAGACCAGGTGTATTGGCGCAAGACCAAGACCAAGACTGGCTAAGTCTCGTCTTGTTCTTGCATTTGGGCAACACTAATGTGTGACCATCTTAACATACCGAGACTCCTCCGTGCCTCGGAAAGCACGTTAAGCCGTTGGTCCCGGCTGTCATTCATGAATCTTTGATAGTCGTTACGGCACGTCAGAAGCCCGAAAGTCTGACCACCAGTCTTACCAAGAAGTATCGTATTACCCAGTTACTGGGTTGTGGAGGCCAGATAGGCAGTTGCTTCATATATTCGCTACTGGTATTCAGCTGCATCCGAAAGCCGACCCCAACATAGTTGGGAAAAGGCTAGGCAGATTGTTTGATGGACAAGTTAGAAGGGGAAAGACCTCGCGGCTCGTCACTTACCCGCTGGTCAAACCAAGTTACCGCTCTCACTGCCTGAGAGAAACCGAGAACCGAACGACGTGGAAGAACATCATACATAAAGTCACGAAGGCCTTTCAGGGACACGACCTCAGTAATAAAGTAGGCGACCAAGAAAAATAAAGTCACAAAGGCCTCTCAGGGACACGACCTTCAGTAATAAAGTACGTGACCAAGAAATATAAAGTCACGAAGGCCTCTCAAGGACACTATCTTCAGTAATAAAGTACGCGACCAAGAAATATAAAGTCACGAAGGCCTCTCAGAAACAGGACCTTCAGTAATAAAGTACGCGACCAAGAAAAATAAAGTCACGAAAGCCTCTCAGAGACACGACCTTCAGTAATAAAGCACGCGACCAAGAAAAATAAAGTCACGAAGGGCTCTCAGGGACACGACCTTCAGTAATGAAGTACGCGACCAAGAAATATAAAGTCACGAAGGCCTCTCAAGGACACTATCTTCAGTAATAAAGTACGCGACCAAGAAATATAAAGTCACGAAGGCCTCTCAGAAACAGGACCTTCAGTAATAAAGTACGCGACCAAGAAAAATAAAGTCACGAAAGCCTCTCAGGGACACGACCTTCAGTAATAAAGCACGCGACCAAGAAAAAAAAAAATCACGAAGGGCTCTCAGGGACACGACCTTCAGTAATGAAGTACGCGACCAAGAAAAAGAAAAGAACAACCGAAAATTAATCGTTGGCCAAAAAGAAAAAGAAGAAAAATCTAATTGACTCGTAACCCGAAGAAATGCGTAAAGAATCCTTCTCACAATCTCAGCATTGCGCTCAATTCTTTCATTTCCATCAAACTCCTTACAAAAGTAAATAAAAAAGCCACAAAATTCTCACTTTATTAACACAAGGTGTTCACAAATAATGAAAAGTCGAAGAAAATGTGCGATTTTCATATGTCATAAAAAGTACCAATATCCTACCGAACTTGAACATTACAGTATTTGTTGGTAGAGTGGCAATGATCCAAGTTTCTGATTAGCGGATGAATGAATGGAAACCGTCGCTGAATCATCGTCTGTCGTCACTTTTTAGGATCACTCGTGTGCCTGGCTGGCTGTCCGTCTGTCACAGCCAATTTGCTTCGAAGCTACTGGACCAATTCATTTGAAAGGACACATATAAATTTCTTTGATCCAAACACGGACGTGTAACGTAAATAAATTAAATTTTAAATATGGGGGTCACTTTTCGGGGGCAAATTGGCAAATTTAAAAAAAGTTTTGCATACATGTTCATGTTCACACCATCTTTGTTCCATGTGACATATCAAAGGAAGGGCTTGTTGTGAGGATTTAAAACATTTTTTAAAATAATTTTACTTTATAAATATTTTTGAAGATATTTAAGAAATTCGATGAAAATTGACCATGCTCCCATTAACTCGGAAACTACTGAGCCTAAAACTTTAAAAAAATATAATAGAAGTCTATGATCTTCAAATAACATGGTAAATCTCTCAATATTGTGCGTTCATTTGCAGTTGGAATGTATGGGGGAACATGTTTTTCATGTTAAGTTTGTTGATGAGATAAATTCATACCAACTACGGAACCCTTCATTGTGTGTGGTCTGAAACGCACATGGCCGATTTTTTAATTCTACTTTTTGTACATAACATAACATTACGCTAAGGGGCTCGTGGCTGGGTAATAACAACCGCATGGGTTGACCGATCAAGTTAAGCTACGCTTGTCGCGGTTGGTTTGTAGATGAGTGACCATTGTTACATACCGAGACCCTCCGTGCTTCGAAAAGCATGTTAACTAAGCCGTTGGTCCCGGCTATCATTCGTGGATTTTTGATAGTCGTTACGGGTCGTCAGAAACCCGAAAGTCTGACAACCAATCTCACCAAGGGGTATCGTATTACCTAGTAACGGTTGTAGAGGTCAGATAGGCAGTTGCTCCATGTAAAATACTGGTATTCAGCCGCATCCGGTCAGACTAGATGCCGACTCTAACATAGTTGGGAAAAGGCTAGGCAGATGATGGTACTTTTACATCGCATGAAAATTATTTATTGTTATTTAATTGTTTTTTTTTCATCTTTACAGAACAATGTGTTTGAACCAAAAACATACAGGTATACACAAAACTTAAGGTTAGTTTTATTTTCATGTAGAGGCACAGAATTCTCACGAATGAAAAAAATCTGTGTGGTTGCTAACTTTTCAAATGTATTCTAATACGTCAGAGGTACCTTTTTAGGGTTCCGTAGTAAACAAGGAACCCTTATAGTTTCGTCATGTCCGTCTGTCTGTCTGTCTGTCTGTCCGCGGTCTAGCTCCAAGACTGTTAGTACTAGAAAGTTGTAATTTGGCATGGGTATACATATTAATCATGCCGACAATGTGGTAAAATAAAATTATGAAAAATATTTTTTTATTAGGGTACCTCCCCTACACGTAAAGTGGGGATGTTTATTTTTTTATCCCTTGGTGTGGGGTATCGTTGGAAAGGTCTTTCAAAAACATTGTGAGCATGTTAAAACCATTTTTGAATTCAGAGATCCGTTTGCGAAATATTAAGCTTTAAAGTGCAAATTTTTGTTAGAGTCGAGTGTCCCCCCCCCCCCCCTACCAGCTAAATGGTTGGTTTTAGGTATGTGAAAAAATTCACGGCAGTAGTTTATATAACGAATTTAAAAGGAAAACTATCACAACTGAGTAGGCTTTACAAGTTAACGAGTAATAATCGACCAACTTAAATATGCGGTTGTAAAAACATGTTCTCCCATACATTTTGTATGAAAGATTTTTTTTTCAACTACGAAGTTAAGTTTGTTCTTGGGATAAATTCATCCCAACTACGGAACCCTACATTGTGCGTGGTCCGACATGCACTTGGCCGGTTTTAAATACGGCAGCATTATGTACGCAAAAAATGCTTTCTTCATAAATTGTTCACCTAAAATATTTATAGAAGCGACGCCACGTCCTATAGATTTTCATCTACGTCAATCAGAGAGATATGAATCTGCAAATATCGACCACGGTCGCGGTGTCAAAGGTCGACAATGACTGTGCCGCATTCATAGTCTCGACAATTTTCAAATAAATATTTTTTATTTCCTGCATCGGTGTCAGAAACGGCTGTTAATTTTTAACCGATTTCCAAAAGGAGGAGGTTCTCAATGTAACTGTGTTTTTTTTGTTTGTTTTTTACGCGATTATTCCGCCAATTATGAATTGATTTTAATGATTCTTGTTTTGTTCGGTAAGTCATACTTCAAAGGTAGTCCCATATAATTTTTTATAACTTTGCTTGGGTAGTTTTTGAGGAATCTTCAATAATATGTATTTTTTCCCACTTAGTATGTGGATGTTAGTTCCTGTCACTGTTATTTATCTACATACCAGGTAGTGGTAGTCGAATTTGTGTGGGGTAAATACCACAACTAAAAACTTTTTACAAAAAAAATCAACCGACTTCCAAAAAAACACACTACAAAGTGAAAAATAACTTTCATTTCGGAAGTCGGTGGCAAAAAACGAAAATCCAAAGACACTGACTTCCGAAATTAAAGTTATTTTTCACTTTGTAGTATTTATATTTTTTTGCAAGTCGGTTGATTCTTTTAAATATTTTTAAATAGTTAAGATCAGACGCTCGAACGTGCGGAGTAAACGTTACGGATATTCGAACGATTTGAATCGAAATAACAAGTATCTTAGAATTTTGGTTTAAAATTAGTTTACAAACAAAACTAATGTCACCCATAGACTAAAGAGAATAAAGTAAAAAAATATATATATATAATGTGCGAAACGAGTAGGTATTTTGAAATTAAAAATATTTTGAATTTCCGTTTCGTTTACTCGGGGCATTCCAGCTAGGCCCAGTGACTAGATTCGAAAAACGTAAACCGAACGTTACGTAAAACGTGGTTTTTTTTACGTTACGTTCGGCTGTTGTCCAGATTGTGAAGTCTCGCCTCACCTTATTTAGGATGCCCAGCTTTTTAGTAGCAGTCTGTGCTTTTGACTTGATGGTTGAACCGAAGTGGTGGTGGATGGTTCAGACGTCAACTCAAAGCTCTAGGCGGTCGGTAACTCAAAAACCTCGGAAAATAGGAAATAACTGAAACTGGCTCCTGTTAGCAGTGAAAATAAAGTTTATTTTTAGAATTTACTTCTTAATACGATTGTCTTTGAATATGCAATAGGCATAGAGGGTAAATAAAGGAATCTCTGAAAAAAAAAGAAAAACACCCAAGTTTGTTATGCTTTCACGCTAAAACTGCTGAACGGTTTTGGGTGAAATAATTGCGCATTGGTAGACCATGACCTTTTTTTTTTTTGGGTGGGAAATTATCAAACAACTTCTCTCACTCTGGGTGGAGCGGGAGGGCGTGTCAGACTCTTACTGACTAAAACTCACCCGTGTTCCTTCGGTTGCCCTGTTGCCGGGGGCCACGATTTCCCTTTCGGTTTTATTCGCAGGCATCGGCCCTAGCGGACCCCGTCAATTCTGCTGACATCTCTTTGAGGCGCGCGTGGAACACAACGCGCCGTCGACCCGGGCCTGGTCCTTATCGAACGGCGAGCTACCCATTGCTCACCGTCCGCAAGCCCGCATCTACGGTGGCTGGAAATCGGCTCGCGATTCCCCACGCCCAGGGTGGGGTTAGGGGCGTGAGGGGAGTAGACCATGACCTGGATTAGGATACTTTTTATCCCGATATTCCCACGGGATTGAGACAGAAGCGGCTGAAACCGCATGGCGCAGCTATTCTACTATACATTGTAATAGCGAATAAATTTTACCAAATAATTTTATGCAAAAGTGAGTTTGTTTGTTTCTTACGCTTTCACGATAAAACGGCTCAATAGATTTGTATGAAATTTGGCACATGGATAAACCATGACCTGGATTAGGACATAGAATACTTTTGATCCCGATATTTCTACGGGATCGAGCTTTATGCAAGTGAAACTATGGGGCGCAGCTAGTTTACGAATAAAACACAAAGTTAACGCTTGTATAAATTTCACTCCTCATAAAATTTTCATAATATGAAAATCGATTATTAAGGAGTAAACTCCAAAAACATACCTGCTGTGTTTGCATTCCAAAATACCCTTGGTTTGTGTAAACCGCACGGTTTTTGTGTTAAAAGTCAAAAGTTTCTTGGGCATAACTTAAATTATTATCAAGTCTCGACTTAGCAAAGCATTAGAGGACTGTGGGTGTATAATGGCTACTAAACTTCTAGTCCGCTGTAACTTTTTGTTTCTAAAATATGCCATAAATCGACGCCCACGTCATGGTCTTAGGTTTAGTTTTTTAAGCTGACCTGGACATTTCTCTTAATTATACGAACTATGAAAACTTCAAAGCTGAATGACAGCATCTCTTTGTGAAGTGGTGGGTGTTATAATAACCCATTATTCCATTTCCTCCCACAAATCTAACGTGGGTAGCATTTCTGAAACTTCGAACGTCTAGTCACGAACGCGCTTAGAATCTACACGGGCGTGTAAGAAATCTGGATTGGTCACAAAAAAGCTTTATAATCAATCTATAATGTTCACATATGCTGGGACACAGGCCTCCTCTCAATGAGAAGAAGTGGGCCGTAATCCACCACGCGGGCCTGCTACGGATTGGTAAATGTCACATCCTTCAAATTTTTGGTTCTAGGACATACCGGTTTTCTCAAATTATTTCATCACCACTGCTCTCAAAACGTTGAAGGAAAACATTTTCCTTCAACGTTTTGAGAGCAGTGGTGATGAAATAATTTACACAAAGTAAAGCGCTTGTCAGGGTTCAAACCTAAGACCTTAAAACTCGTGAGTCACAGCCGTTACCACTGAGTCACCGCTCTTTAAAAAAAATTATTTATCTGAAACTTGCTTTGGCCCGCGGCTTCGTCCGCGTGGATATCGAAAAATATCCCACGGGAACGTACTACCGGGATTACATACCTAATAACCGAGGAAAAGGTCATTGACGCCTACCGCTGCGCCCGCCGCCATCAACCATAATTATTTTGTTACGCTTAATTTTAAATCTGTGATATCTTTTAAAGTATTTGTAATGTTAGGCATACTTTAATCTAAATTAAATGCCCAATTCAAATTTGATTAAATAAGTATTAATAATTATACCAAAATAGATTCGGAAATAATAGTTAGTTTTTTATCAAATTCTGAAAGATAAAAGTGGTTATTGTGGGTCATCCTTAGAAGACATATGTTATCGCTGAGTTTTTTATTCATCTTTAATTTTATGTATCTCTTACGGTTTACGCAGCACACGCCAGTAAAGCTCCAAGTCATCATGATTCTTTCCGACATCTTCAACAATAATTGTCAATACACTTAAACCTTCCTCATGAAAACCGTTTGAAAATCCGTTCGGTAGTTTTTGAGTACTTATTTTCCCGCTTCTTAGTTCAAATGTGTAAGTACTTTTTAAAAGCATTCAAAATAATATTCAAGTTTTTTAAACACCACCATTTTCATATTTTTTATACCAGTATAAAACTGAACTACACATGCGTCAGATTGTCAGCCGCTGCGACACGATATTAAATTCAGTACTAAGTTAGGTACTTTAATGCCTTTTAGATTGATATCAACTTGACATTGACTGTGGACGAAAGGATTGACAGCTGCAGTGCTTATTACTTAAAGTTCACTTTGAACCAAGTCCAGTTAAGCCTCGGTCACACACAGCGATAACTCGCTGCGATTAGACACTTGCAGCGAGAACTCGCTCTGTGTGTGATAGGCTATTTGCTGCGAATAGATTAAGAGGAGGTTGTCTAAATTGTATGTTAATTTGCATTAATATTCTAAAAAAGTCACGCATACAATCAAAATGGAACTTTAGTACATGATTGTGAGTGATACGTAAAAATCTATGCACAATTAAGTTTTTCTTTGATATAGCAATTATGGGTAAAGTTTGTATCTCAAGTTGTAGAACAAAAAATAATAATTTACTTGTATATATTTACATTATATCGGTATTTAAAGTGTCACTTTTACTTTCATTATTTTATTGTTTTTTTAATGATTTTAAAGCCAAACTGACACTAAACTAAAAGTATCAATCAATCTACTTAGCCTTTTCCCAACTATGTTGGGGTCAGCTTCCAGTCTAACCGGATGCAGCTGAATACCAGAATTTTACATGGAGCGACTGCCTATCTAACCTCCACAACTTAGTAACTAGGTAATACGATACCTCTTGGTAAGACTGGTTGTCAGATTTTCGGGCTTCTGACGACCCGTAACGGCTGTCAAAGATCCACGAATGACAGCCGGGACCAACGGCTTAACGTGCTTATCGAGGCACGGAGGAATCTCGGTATGTAAAGATGGTCACCCATCCACAGACCAACCCCGGCAAACCTAGCTTAACCGGATGAATCGACCCGTGTGGCCGTCAAATTATTGAACTATTAAAGTGATTTCTTTAATGCAAACGTGACACTAAATGTGAACCTTAACGCAAAATGTCACTATTTAACCGACTTCCAAAAAGGAGGAAGTTATATGTTCGTCACGTATGTTTTTTTTTTTTTTTTTCTTTTTTTTTATGTATGTCCACCGATTTCTCCGTCAATTGTGGACCGATTTTAAAAATTCTTTTTTTTTTTAAAGGGTATGCTCTCGAAATGGTCCCATATAAATTTTATTAACTTTGCTTTGATAGTTTTTGAGTTAGCTTCAATAATACGTACTTTTTCCCACTTAGTATGTGGATGATTATGATAAGTTCCTGTCAGCAGGTAGTGGTTTTCGAATTTGTGTGGGGTAGGTACCACAACTAAAAAGTGAAAAATAAAAAATTTTACAAAAAAAAAAAAACCGACTTCCAAAAAACACTACAAAGTGAAAAATAACTTTAATTTCGGAAGTCGGTGACAAAAAACGAAAAATCAAAACCAAAGAAAGACACCGACTTCCGAAATTAAAGTTATTTTTCACTTTGTAGTGTTTTTTGGAAGTCGGTTGTTTTTTTTTGTAAAAAGTTTTTCTTAATTAAAATTATGCATAGGTACCTTATTAACAACATGACTTATATAAATCGACTTAATCCCTAAAATGACACTTTTGCACTTAAAAATCGTCAACTTTCTTCTTGACGACACATACTTTATCATTGAAGATCAGTTTTGCTCTAAGGGGAGGGGAATATTTTGTTTAGTGACGAAGCGGACCATTGGCATCTAGCAGTTATTCCTGTTACTTTTGGAATGGTGTCAGCGCGATTACGCGTAGTTCCACGTTTCCCAATAGATGGCATTAAAAAGTCGATTTGGTAAAATTTTAGATAGTGACAGTATTGGATTAAGCGTGCGATTTGTATTTCGGGCACCAACAGACTGTCGAAATTTTCGTGTAGTTCTCGCTGTGTGTGACAGGCAGTCAGCGAATTGTGGTTGCGAGTATTATTCGGAGCGAATAAATTCGCAGCGAGTATTCGCTGTGTATGACCGAGGCTTTACTGAAGTGACCGCAAAAAATTCAAAAGTGTAGTCATTTGTTTTTAAAATAATAATCGTGGATTTACGACTGCACTACTGAAATTCAAAGTTTAAAATACCGATGTATTGTATTCATAAAGTTTAAAATTACGATTTTCGTGAGTCAGAATGTACACTATGACGAATTACTTTATTGAGAATGTTCATAATCGCGAAGACGGAACTTCGAAGTTTGCTATGTTGAATTAATTGAGAATGTTCATCAGCGCGATGTTCGGAACTTCAATCTTGCTATACCGAATGACTAAATTTCGAATGCTTACTATCGAGATTCTGGGCGATACCTCGAAATCATTTCAATTTGGAATTGATTAGAGATGGTGTTATAATTTATAAAAACTTATATGATAAATATAATTTATAACCACGTTTTCTAATAAATTACCATTTTACGGCAGAGATCCCTACACCAATCAGAAAAGCGGTGATCTTCAAAATTGGTGAACAGATTTTCATCAAACATAGTTAATTCGATTTAATCGATGCAATCAGCTTTCTGCAAAAAAAAAACGCATTGAAAAAGGACCATAGATTTGGGAGCTACGCTGCCACAAACAGTCACACAGATACACAGAACGACAGCGCCGACAAACTTATAACACATCTCTTCATTGGTCGGGGGTTCAAAATGTGTGTCGCAAATGAGCCACGTTTTAAAACCTAAAAATGCTTTTAGGCATAAATTAAAATCGAGCACAACACTACAATTTTGACTTTTAAAACTTACTCACAAAAGGGTCAAAACTCCAAAAATGTAACTTTAAACTATTTTCCAAATAAAACGTAATGACGGTTGATGAGCCTTTTTGCTTCAACAAAAACTACGTTTCGTCGAAATATATTTAGGTTTTTAAAACAAAACCGATTTATAAGATGTTTCGCCGTTTTCACTATCATATAACAATTCACATAAACATGAGCTCGTTAGTAACAACATCGTTAATTAGAGTTTTCAAACTTGAATAAAACAAATTGATGTTTTTCGGAATGTTGTGGCGAAAGCTAAAACGATTAACTTTGGAAGAGTTTGAACGAAAGTATTTCTGTAATTATGTGGTTAAAGGTACCATTCTGTACCCGACCGCAGGCGGCAACTACAGGCGACGTGTCGCCGCGTCATGTCGTGGCGACACTTCGCGGCGTCATGTCGCTGCAGTCATGAGTCGGTAGATAGAAGATAGAAAAACGTGTTATCGCTCGAACTGTGGTGACACTACTGGTCTGCGGTCGGGCTACACATGTCGTCTATCACTCGCCCGTAGCTGCAAACGACGTGTCACTAGCTACGGAAGGTATTTCAGAGAAACCATTCGTGTCGCGGCGACATGGCGCCTGCAGTTGCCGCTTGCGGTTGGCTACGGAATGGTACCTTAAGGGGTGATTTATTTTTGAACCACGTGAGTACGAGTAATTAATTAAATTTAGAAATTATAATGTAACATAATATAACATGACAACATGCCTGTATTCCCAAGGGGTAATGCAGAGATGTACCTATAGTACACCCACATTTCGCCAATTATGTTTTAAGTTCCATGAGGAACTTGTGGCTAAGTAATAACATGGGTCGATCTATCAGATTAAGCTACACTTGCTGGGGTTGGCCCGTAGATGGGTGACCATCTTTACATACCGAGACTCCTCCGTGCCTCGGAAAGCACGTTAAGCCGTTGGACCCGATTGTCATTCGTGGATCTTTGACTGTCATTACGAGTCGTCAGAAGCCCGAAAGTCTGGCAACCAGTCTTACCAAGGGGTATCGTTTCCCAGTTACCGGGTCGTGGAGGTCAGATAGGCAGTCACTCCATGTAAAATACTGGTATTCAGCTGCATGCGGTTAGATTGGAAGTCGACTCCAACATAGTTGGGAAAAGGCTAGGCAGATCGATATATTGTTTTAAGTTCCATGTAATAGGGGTCGAGCTTATTGTCATCAATCGGGCATAAATCCGGACTCCGGCTTGCTACTGAGAAATTCCAGATGGAAAAACCCAATAAGTTTGCCCGTCCCGGAAGTGAAATCAGGACCTCATGCTTAGCAGTATCGTTTGCCACCACTAGAGTAACGAGGCAGTTAGAAAATCATTCGAGAAGTTATAATGTTGTCAAAGGAAATTGGACTTTATTGATTCCTTTATACAAAATTTTAGGAATATCGTTTAAGTACTTTTACAATGCTTTGCAATCACATGATTATTTTTTTCTGTCATTGCTTCATTTTTAATTATTTTTACCTATTGAGGTATAGTGATCTTATTCCAAGTGCATCGTCTTCATACATCATTTTATATTTAATGTAAACAAAATATTGTAAAACATTTTAAAATAGTAACGGTGGAGTTTCTTGCCCATTCTTCTCCATACGTAAACTACCTTTTGGAAGGGGCGACTAGAATCAATTCTATTTTTTGTAAATTTGGACGTTCAAGAGTGCTTTTTATGTGCCTAATTGAATTAAATTATTTGCCTTTGACTTCGCCAGCAAAAAAAACGTGTGCGGTCGGGGCCCCCGTCAGGAATGAAGTTCTTTCTCACGTATGATTTAAAACAAAAACAATTTTTTTCCTGCCGAAATCTTGAATTTACATTTTGATCTCACTATCGGCTTTAGGACCCTCGAAAATTATGAAAAATACACCCATGATGAAAATTTTTTAATATTTTCTCAGCCGCCATCTTGGATTAACATTTCGAACGAATTCACACTTTCTCTCTCTCTCCGGCAAGCATTGTTCTCTGGCCGATGTGTACAATTTTATCTCACGACACTGTAATCAATTTACTCTTTTCTGTTGATTTTTCTTTTGTTTATTTCTGCCAACGTTCTCTCTCTCTCTCTTTCTTTATCTTTGAATTAGATAAAGACAGTCGCAAGTATTAACACTTTTAAAGAACTTCGTTCAAATAATGTTAATATATAAGAGCAAATCTTTGGATTTGTCAACTCAGCACACATTTTATATGAGGATATCATTTCAAGTCATCATAACAAAAGAAAAGCGGATTTCCCTCAGTATTTTACGGACTATACAGCGTGCACATTCTATAGGATGAGCATTAGCAGTATGTTCACGTATCATCTTCCCATACAGATTCCTTAAATTTATTACGAAACACCCTCGTAATGGGAAGCGTTAGAAATATAAGGGAAACACCTTTTTTATTGGTGGTGACAAATTAAATTGTATGTGTTATGTTTTTTTCTCTTTAGTAAAAAAATTGTGGCATAACACATAATAATACGCATCGGTGGGTGCACATTAATTTGGGGCAGCTGTCTTCAGAAAATAAATAAATTGTTCCCCACGAAAAAGAGTTTTGAAATATTTAAAAAAAAAAACGAGGCGTTTCGTGGAACACCCGGTTAGAACGAAGTTTTTTTCACGGTACATTATATAAGTATTAAATAACAGGTGCAATGAAATAACGTTTGAGAGAAAATAAATGAGAAAAAAACTTACACAAAATTTGAGATCTTAAAACAGACTTTTTTCGAATTTTCTTTTAGCTCGCATAGAAAGTTTTACCTATCCATAAACGCATTTTTAATATAGAGCCAGGAGAGAGAACGTCGCACGGAGGTTCCTTACGTGACATCTTTAAGCCGCGTGAAAGAACTTCGTTCCAAAATTAAATTCCAATAAATCATCACCATTATCACCTAGGTTTAAAAGTAAAAATAGGTGTGCCACAAGGCTCGATATTGGGTCCATTCCTCTTCTTAGTGTATATAAATGATCTACTCCATTTATTAAAAAATCAACCACAAATGGTGTTATTTGCTGACGATACTTCTTTAATTTTTAAGGTAGATAGACGTGCTACAAATTTTAACGACGTAAATAACGCCCTACTGCAGGTCCAAAATTGGTTCACTGCTAATAATTTAGTATTAAATGGAAAAAAAACTAAGTGCATAAAATTTTCTTTACCAAATGTCAAAAGTAGTGATTGTGAGATAGTATTGAATCAAGAGAAACTAGAATTTGTCGACAAAACTGTTTTCCTAGGGATCACGCTCGACTCAAGGCTGCAATGGGGTCCTCATTTAACATCTCTTGCAGGACGGCTAAGTTCAGCAGCATATGCTGTCAGAAAAATCCGTCAATTTACTGATGTAGATACCGCGAGGCTAGTCTATTTTAGCTACTTTCATAGTATCTAGACACGCGATAGCGTGTCGAGCCAAGTTCCAGGCAAGACACGGCTGCAGTGTGTTATATTACACGAACCATTTGGAGCCACTTTTGACCCCTTAATAACTCAAAATCTATGTAACATTAGCACATGAAATTTGGTTTATTTATTAAAACCCCTTAGATTAACTAGAACTCCAAATTTCACAAATAAAGCTCAAACGGTTATTGAGATATTAACGTCTAAAAATCGGCATTTTTATCAACCACATAGCCATGGTCATCAAAAACCTTTAATCCACTTCCGGATGACCTATAAAGTTGAAAGGAGATTTCTCGAAAGCAGGCCCACGGTATGGTACTGTGTCAAAGCTTATTTAACAAAAATTATGTCGTATTTTTTTCAAGTTAAGTCGTTTTTTTTTTTAATTTCTTTCTGCTAGCATTAGAGAACCTAATTAATATTTATTTGGTTGACTAATTGTAATTTTGTACATCCGCCATTCAATCCTAACCTGAATGTTGCCAAATGACAGACTATACCAATCAAATAATTTGTAATCGATTGAAAAATCGATTCTAACCCACATGGAGTACGTGGAGTATCCACTACACGAGTATGTTTCAAATGCTATTTATTATACTCAAATACTGTAAAATTATGATTTCACAATAATTAAAATATTATCTGGTCTGAATATACTCAAAAACTTAAAAGTGTTTCGAGACAGTAATGTTATTTTATAAACTAATCACCAGTGATCGGAGTAGGTAGATTGATTTGGTGTCAATGAACTGGCACGTATATATTAGTATGGATATGCCTCCGGGATTCCGGGATTTTGAAATTATTAAGATTTTTTTAAGGAATTTCAAATGTTGTGATGTGTAAAATAAAGAATTCATCAATATGAATAAGAAATGTTTAACCCTTTTGCTGTCTTTTTAATAGTATATAGGTGATCGGACTCCAAGAAAAGGATAGGTATACTGTAAACAATATAATAATTTAATATATTTTAAATGTTTATCTATCGCATTCTATAAATTTCTAATGTAGTAGTTTAAAAATCCTTACTTTAACAATATTTGATTAAATCCCGTAAGTACCAAAATGAAATCCCGGAAAAAAGGCTTATCCATGTTATGATTTCTATGACTATTCATGATGCGAGTACCTACGTAAAATCAATCTACCTACTCCGATCACTGCTAATCAGCCAATCGATTTCGTCAATCGATTACCAAAATAATTAAACCTGGTAACATTGACACCATGCATAATGTCAAACTGTCAAAAAAATATCTGTCAGATCAATGGCATTGTTGGCTGTTTGTTGATTTGAATTTATTTTTCCGTATTTACTTTATAGTTAAATTACGTTACGATTTAATACTGTTAATTTAAATTGAAGCCAGACGAACTATTGCTTATCTTTCCATGGCCCTGGGTAAGTTTAATAAGTTCTTTAAATATTTGTTGTAAACACCCGTTCACCTTTCACTATTTTAGCGTATTGTATAACCTCATTGATTTTAGCAGCCTATTAGTAGAAGGCCTATGTTCAGTCAGAGGTACGTCGCGCGTCGTCAGCTGTAAATTTCTATAGTATGATGTAATTATATTACATAAGTAAATACACTGAATTTTTTTACCTTTTTCAGGTATGACGATGACATGTGTTATTGCAAGACTTGAAATTATTGATTATATTATCTACAACTCTATCCCAAGTATTACTTGCTCATGGAAATCTAAGCATATTATGTTTTGCAAGTGGCATGTCAATTGCAAGTCACAGAAGTCATCAGGTTAGTGTTTTTAAAATGGCAGAATTATTATGAGTGATATAATTACTAAACAAAAGTAAATAAACAACAATAAGAAGTACTTTCTTACTTTCTAGGTCATACATTTGGATAAAGTTTGTCATGCTTATTGAGAGAGGCTGCTACCAGAGATGTTTATAGACAAGCAAGTGATGATAAAAACAGAGCCACCCTAGAGTTTAAGAGATTTACCCTTAGGTCAAAACAATAATCTGGTTAGGGCCAGAATCAAATCGTGACGTGTGAGCAGCAGGACTTGGTGTACATAATTATTGATAAGTGAGCAAAATAGGACAAATCGTTTAAGAGATCATCATTGCTTATTACTGTTTCGTGGGAAAGCGTACACCTACCACCTACTGTACCTACGCTGCTTTCATACCATGACTAAGTTATGAGAATGAAGCTGAAGCCGTTTTAAATTCTATGAGAAATAAAATGTTTTTAGTATTTATTGTTGTGTTATTTGTTAGAGTAAACCTTCCTATAGAAGCGCTGAAAATGCTGCTACCAATAAGATTATTCATCTTTAATTAAGAGAGTTGGCTAAAATAATGTTTATGCCATTAAATGTTTCATATTTAGCGCGCAAGATTATTAATTTACCTTTATAAAATTGCAAGTCTGTAAATGCAACAATCGCCATTTTGATGACAGTCGAGGTCGAGGCTAAAAAACATAAAAAATTGGGGATTTCGAACATCCAAACTCCACCACAAGGACAGTGACTATTACAACATTTAATTATTTGACAAATTCATCCATTGTTCAAGTTAAATAAGTAGTGGTAATGAAGTTTTTTAGTATCAAAAGTCGAAGTTTCGCGCCAATCGTGCGTGTTTACATTTTAACTTTTCACAATTAACACTCATACACATGTAGATATGATTTAAAATGTGACAAATATGATTAAAAATATTATAAGCAACTAGAAAATGCCCAGATCTTAACTTATTATACGGACACACGTTCATTAACACGTAATATTCATTACTACTACTCAATTTGTGTTAAAAATCGCCGATCATTGTTTTTTTTTATTGTAATGATGTGCGAAAACGATTATGCCAAACTTTTTTTTTTTTTTCAATTTTGATTGTCTCGATAAATTTAGGTATATGTCGAATGTCTGAAATCTATACTTGAAAATTTAAATAAAATTGTTTTAAGCATTAAATACAATAAGCATTGTTTAAAATAATTATTTATACTTTTCTAGTGTAATTTTAATCGTTTTTAGGACATTCAATATAAAACGAGTCAACAGACAGGACGTGGATAGATACTTACCTCATTTATTGAATTTCGCGCCGAATTGTTTCTACATTTGAATTTAAATTCGGAACGTTGTTCAAAATTATTTTTAATTTATTGGACAATTATTTAATGTGGATTTTATTTTTGATAGTTTGCTACAGAATGCCTAGTATACATTTTTTAGGTAGGCAAGAAAATTTTGTTCGGGAATTATGTTAAATTAATTCTATAAATTAGGTAGGTATTCCGCAAACACTTTTAAATGACGTCTATATTTTTTGTTAGTTGTATGACTTTGGTAGGATTTTATTTTTGATAGTTTGCTACAGAATGCCTAGTATACATTTTTTAGGTAGGCAAGAAAATTTTGTTCGGGAATGATGTTAAATTAATTCTATAAATTAGGTAGGTATTCCGCAAACACTTTTAAATGACGTCTATATTTTTGTTAGTTGTATGACTTTGGTAGGATTTTATTTTTGATAGTTTGCTACAGAATGCCTAGTACTTATACATTTTTTAGGTAGGCAAGAAAATTTTGTTCGGGAATGATGTTAAATTAATTCTATAAATTAGGTAGGTATTCCGCAAACACTTTTAAATGACGTCTATATTTTTTGTTAGTTGTATGAGTTTGGTAGTATTTGTTTTTAATAGGATAATCTTACTCGAGTAATAGAAATTGCTTTTTTTTTGAGGTAGTTTCAAAATGAAATTTAAAAAACTGCCCAAGTGTATGTTGGACTACGCACAGTGAAGGGTTCCGTAATTGGGATGAATATTTACGCATAAACATTGCATAGTATCAATTTTATCGACTGCAAAAATAAGTTTGTGTTTCTCGAAAAAACTATAAAAAACAAAGTTAATTCTGCGGTTGTAACCGAAAATAAACTGTATCTCAAAAACTATTGACGTCAAAAGCAAAGTCACTTAGAAACATCTTTAACATTTTAATTATGAGATCCAACAATACACGCTTTATATGCATAGATTTTTTTCATCTCTCGGTTATATGTAGGTATGGAGAATGCCACCCCCACTATTATGTTTATCGTAATTTCACTACACCATTGTTTAACGGTGCTAAAAATACACCTTTTTTTAAATTTTCTTTATTTAAAATGGCTGTATGACATCCGGACACACGGACAGACGAACTTGACGAAATTAAGAGGTCCGTTTTTTTTACGGATTTTGATTATCAAGTTTACAATCGGCATGCAATTGATGTCTATGAGAATTGATCTACAATATTATTATTATTTGGAATAGCCGCCATCTTAAAATCCAGAATTTCCATCTAATTCGATATCAGCACTATCTCCCGAAAATGACAGTCATGACGAAAAATTTTCAAATAGTGTTAAAAACTGCCACTTGCTCACTTCAGATGGCGCTGATCTCCAGCGTCTTATAATTTGACAGCTAACTATACATTTTTGATTCGAATGCTAAAAGTTGATGTAAATTCCAGAATTTCATGACTGAATTCAAAACACCCCGTCGAGTCAACTGATGTGTCACGTGTCAAAATCTTGGTCCTTAATGTTAGGCGGTAGTGAATTCATTTCATTCATTCTCTGATCTCGAAAAACGTTGTTACAAACCTCAGGTTGGTATGATCAAGGTAGTTTGTAGGTTGGTACTGTGCTTGAGACGTTTTTGAATTGATAGATCGTATGACTATTGTTTTAGGGACTATGGTCGTTTAATATAGTAAATAGTTAAGGAACTTTGTTCCTGACGGGGCTCCCCGACTGCACAAGTTTTTTTAAATAATAATACTTACCGCGCCGGCTCAGCGACCTGACATCATTGCGGACAATTGTAACAATTGTTACGAAAGAAATACCTACATTCTTACACAATATTGCTACGCATATTTGCAAAAAGAATTTTATAGATCACGTTTGATTGACAAATGATAATAATTTCTTTACAAAAAGTAATGATATCCCATCAAAAACATAAATGTGAAAATGGGAGCCAAGTTCAATAAATATGGTTGTTGACTTCGCCGACAAAAGAATTGAGATCTAAATGGGTGCCAAGTTCTGTAGATAATCCTGAAATTTATTTATAAGAACATGCAACTTTCTAAAATAAAATTAAAACACAAATTCTTGTTTTTTCTGCTATAACAATGTTTGCTATTTAAAAATATAACTTCTTAAATTTGAACAGTCGAATTATTTACACAAAGCACTTAGGATAAATTGAAGCTCAAGATTTGACTTGGCTAGTTTTTACCAGCAAGCTGAAATTTTAGAGGAGGAAGATATTTTGACCTTACAGTTACAATAAGACACAGTATCTTGCGCATAATATAAATATGCCTAGGCAGACAGTCAAAGCTGTAAACAGTTATAATAAGAAACAGTAACTTGCGCATAACATAAAGAACAAAGATATCATCATTTTATTTTACTTATTGGACTCACCAACAATTGAGTATACCGATACAAAGATATGAGATACATCCAATAAACTTATAGACTAGAGTACCAATTTCTTACAGGTCACATCATGAATGACTTATTTGATGTTGAGTGCCTACTTAAAATTAAATAATAATAATTAAATATGACTAGGTAGACAGTCAAATCTGTAAAGTCGATGAAAAAAATAGCATCCAACTGTTAGCCGCTTAATGCACGCACACTAGAAAAGTAAAATTACAGCACAATGACGTGGCGCGAGTGTAAGACGTAGAGGTAACGCACACCGGCATAAAAAAGTTACTCTGTTTATTTTAGTTCTTTTGCACCACGACACTGTAGACAAATATAAAATCATATATAAAGTTGTAAGATAACTTGTATGTAAAAACTAGCCAAGTCAAATCTTGAGCTTCAATTTATCCTAAGTGCTTTGTGTAAATAATTCGACTGTTCAAATTTAAGAAGTTATATTTTTAAATAGCAAACATTGTTATAGCAGAAAAAACAAGAATTTGTGTTTTAATTTTATTTTAGAAAGTTGCATGTTCTTATAAATAAATTTCAGGATTATCTACAGAACTTGGCACCCATTTAGATCTCAATTCTTTTGTCGGCGAAGTCAACAACCATATTTATTGAACTTGGCTCCCATTTTCACATTTATGTTTTTGATGGGATCATGTCTTACGGTATTTTACTGTGGGGACGGGCTGCAGACATCGAGTCTATTTTTATTCTGCAGAAAAGAGCGATCAGAGCCATATATTATCTCCGCAGGCGCGATTCTCTAAGGAAACTGTTTAAGGATATTAACATCATGACGGTACCTTGTCAATATATCTATGAAAACATCATGTACGTAAGAAAGAATTTACATCTTTTTAGCAAAAGAGGTGATAGACATAATTATAGTACAAGAAATAGGGACCTATTAGTTCAACCAGGTTTCAGACTGGCTAAAGTAGATTCATCTTTTATGGGATACTGTTTAAAATGTTACAATAAAATTCCTCCCCACATACTTCAACTGAATGAGACGAAATTCAAATCTTGTATAAAACGCACACTATGCAGGCAGGCATATTATACGTTGGGGGATTACATCGCTGATAAAAATGCTTGGCTCAATGCTGGTCCTGCTCCACAACTAATTGATTAACATTTGCAAATAATGTTGGAGCTGCTGAAGATTGTAAGACTATCTTTGCATTGTATAAACTCAATCTCCATTGTATTATATAATTGCATAGCACAGGTGTGAGTACTATGTACTAAAGAGTTACCATTTACCGGGTAATATGTCTTGCATTGACTTGAATCTGCCCTGGCGGCTGTGAGTATGTCATGCTCACTTAAATGTTTCGCTGATGGTGGCGCGTGTGTTGGATCATTTAGCTCCCTTCAAAATGGTTGAGCTGAATGGTGCTAATCCATGCGTCATGTTCGTGAACGGGCGCCGTCAGTTGGGACTGGTCATCTCTTAGCTGCCAGGGCTTATTTTTATTTTTATTTTAATTTTTTGAATTGTTCTTTGTTTTATCTTTTTATTACGGACGCTTCTAACGTGCACGTCTTTCTACATTGTTCTCACATGTATAATTTCAACATGAATGATGTAACCAATATTTTGTAACAATTTTTTATTTAAAAGAGTGTCCGTGGAGTTTCTTGCCCGTTCTTCTCCATAGGTACCTACTACGCTTTGGAATGGGCAACTAGCTTCATACCTATTTCTGACTGACCGATTCCTTGACAATTCAAAAGTGCCTGTAAATGGTTTAATTGAAATAAATGCTTTGAGTTTTGAGTTTGAGTTTGACCACCTCCCTGTTGTACCATGCTTCCCTGGTCTGTGCGACTCTGGTCTTACCCACGAAAATGCTTTTAATAAATTATTCAAAAACAAAGTTTATATAAATGCTTAAACAAATACCTAAAACTTCCTGAAACGTTGCATTGTGTCCGAACTTTCGGTAACTTTGACAGCGTTGCCACCGTTGAAACTTCTCGTCGATCGGTCACTGTCCGTCGTTGTTTTCCTAAACTCTAGCTTTTGTGACGTTAAGCATATGTAAGTTTATTGGTTTATGCAATGTTTGTTCGTGGGTTCACAGCCCAGAATATATTACCTTGTCTATAAAGCCTATCACAGACGTAGCTATAATATATATTATAGCAGGCATATTACGATATATTTTCCATAGTAATCTTCGAGCAACCTCAGACGGAGCTATAATATATATTTCTAGTACGTCACCAAAAACTACGCAAAAAAAAAGTATATTAATATGTTATTGCTACATCTGTGACGGGCTTTAGTGTGACTTCTTTGACTTCATACAGTAAGCCCACGTACGCACGGACGTAAAAAATCGCGGCGAATAAATAGAAAGTGGTACATCTGTTCGCAAGACCGCAATTTTTTCCTGCCGCGGTTTTTTATTGCGCGGAGTTCGATTTTCAACGCTCGGCGTTGAGCGTTGAATATATGCCACATACCAAGTTCTGTGCTTGTGTTCCCACGGACGCGAAAAAATCGCACACGTTGGTCAGTACATTAAAAGGGTTTAATTGAGAAAATACAATACAAGAAACATGCTATTTAATCGATAATTATTATAATTTTTCAGGATATTTCCTTAAATAAGTGTATGGCGTCTGGCGTTTTAAATATAAGTTCACTAATCACGGGATGCATCCAAAACTTTCTTTTTGGTCTCGTGGCTTCACAAGTAGCTACCGCAAATAATTTTGATATGGTATTTAGGGGTTGTTGAATTTTTATTCCATAAAATAATTATGTAGTACGTCTATTCTGTTCATGTATAATATGGATCACTGTATCTGATTTACTTAAATCATCATCATGTCAGCCGAAAGACGTCCACTTCCACATCCAGCGGATTCCTGCAGCTTTCACAAGCCGAATTTTATTTTATTTATAAATAAAAAAAAAAACAATTTGTAATTTTGCTGTTGGAAGGCCTTGGACCGATGACCTTGTGAAGGCCGCAGGAATCCGCTGGATGCGGGAAGCACAGAATCGTTTGAAGTGGCGGTGGCTTGGAGGAGACCTATATCCAGCAGTGGACGTCTTTTGGCTGAAATTATGATGATACATAACACCTCGATCCTCGAGAAAGGATTTAAATATTGTTGAAAATTGCATAAAAACTGTCAAGTAGTTTTAAAGCTTTATCAAAACCGAATACGCAGACAGAATGATGTGACCTGCTCACAGAAATTTTAACATTCCTCCAATCTACATGCATTAGCTTAATCTGCATTACAACATGAACTAAAAAGAAATAAAATTAACTGTCAAAAAAAAATCAAACTGAAATTAAATTCTATCTTCAAGTCTCATCATAATTATTTTGTCTTTCAACCATTGAGACCCTTAAGTTATTGAATGTCGAATATTATATTTCTGACCAGAATCTAATGAGGCCCGGAATGACCTTGAAGTTTGGTAAGGGCTGATAAGTTTGGTCAAGGTCAAGTCCGCTCAAATTGGTTGGTAAGGCTTTTGAACTAGGTAACAGCTGACGTTAATAACTCATGATGTGATTGCAGTTGTTATTTTCTTGTTTTAAATCATATTTTACTGCAAATATCCCGCGATAAGTGTCTCCTGGGGCCTATTTAATAAAACAGATAGAATCAGAATAAGATTTATTTTGGGCTCCTCGAATGGAAATTTTATACTCTTTGGCATCTCAAATAAAACAAATGGCCAAAGTGCTGGACAGTCTGCTTGGTCAGCAACTGGATAAACACGTCTCGCTAAACGGCTTCAGGCACGGGCTTGCCACCGAGAGTGCTATCATGTGCCTCAAACAGACTGTACAGTATTACACGAGTAGAAAGACAGTATATGCATGCTACCTTGATCTATCGAAAGCGTTCGATCTTGTATCGTACGATATTCTATGGGGTAAATTAACGGATAAAACTTGTCGACCTAGGGAAATTGTGCTATTATTTATGCATTGGTATAGCAATCAAAAGAATTTTGTAAGATGGACAGGCGCTCTCTCGGAGGAATACGGGCTGGAATGCGGGGTGAGGCAGGGGGGCTGACCTCTTCCACGCTCTTCAACTTTTACGTCAACCGACTGATCGGTGAGCTAAGCAGCATCGGCACCGGGTGTCATATAGATGGAGTGTGTATTAATAACATCAGTTACGCAGACGATATGGTGCTGCTGAGCCCATCGATTGGTGCCTTACGGAGGCTCCTGAAAATTTGTGAGTCCTACGCGGTGACTCATGGGCACAAATACAATACGAAAAAGAGTGAAATAATTATTTTCAAGCCGGACAACAAGCGTTACACATTTGTTTCGAATTTCACTTTATGTGGTACAGCTCTAAACAAAATCGAGCAATTTATATATTTGGGCCACTGGGTCAATGAGGACCTTAAGGACGGTGTGGATATTGAAAGGAAGCGCAGAGCACTGTCTGTCCGATGCAACATGTTGGCCCGCAGGTTTTCGCGGTGCACGAAGACTGTCAAAGTTGCGCTTTTTAAAGCGTACCGTCCGTCCTTTAATACCTGCAACCTGTGGGTTAATTATACGCAGCGGACATGCAGCGATCTGCGCGTTCAATACAATAACGCATTCCGGGTGCTGATGGGGCTACCGCGCCACTGTAGCGCCTCCGCGATGTTCGCGGCGGCTGACATGGACGGCTTTGCTGCCATCATGCTCTATCATGCGCCGCAGGCGCGACAGTCCCAACACCAACCTGCGCGCGCTGGCGGACCGGTGGGACTCTCCGGTGATGGCTTGCTGGATACGGCTGCACGCAGTCGTATAGTGCTTTGTCACCACCATCGGGGAGTCCACCCGGACCTGCCACTTACTGTTTAATTAAATAAGATACAATAAAATTGCATTAATATTAAATGTCAATAATTATTACTAACACTAGTTTATAAGCTCGCAATTGTACTAACAAATATGGATGTAATCGTAAGATGAATCTGAAATAAATGATTATTTATTGAAGTGAAAACTTCTTTAGGCGCGTTGGGCATTTTTGAGATGGGACTAAACCATTGATTAGCGACACCATAACGACACCTCATTTTTGTAAACGCGATTGTGCTCTTTATTTATATTGCGTAACGGATCAATGTTCTATGCAAGGCTTTTTACTTTAAAGGTTTTGTAAACGCGATTGTGTTCTTTATTTATATTACGTTACGGATCAATGTTCTATGCAAGTCTTTTTACTTTAAAGGTTTTGTAAACGCGATTGTGCTCTTTATTTATATTACGTTACGGATCAATGTTCTATGCAAGTCTTTTTACTTTAAAGGTTTTGTAAACGCGATTGTGCTCTTTATTTATATTACGTTACGGATCAATATTCTATGTAAGTATTTTTCTTCCACCAAGGCGATCTTGTTCAAGTTTGCACTTCTGTTGGCACTCCCGGAGTGCCACCACTTTTTTTATTTCATTTCATAGTGGTTACTGATTGTGATTCTTCGGCATTTAATGGGCAGCACATTTTGTAATATTTTGACAAATATGTCGCATTGTCACTATCTCAGCAATAAATAGAAACTAGATACGTCGTCGTCAGGCAGACATCTTGTCTCCCGACCTTTTTCACAGTTTTCGGTGTCGCCAGACATAGCACGGGAAGTCAGGCACATCACGCGACTTTGCGCGATGTCCACATGTCAACCTGCCTAGCCTTTTCCCAACTATATTGGGGTCGGCTTCGAGTCTAACCGGATGCAGCTGAATACCAGTATTTACATGGAGCGACTGCCTATCTGACCTCCCCATCCTAGTAACTGGGTAATAAGATACCCCTTAGTAAGATTGGTTGTCAGACTTTCGGGCTTCTGACGACCCGTAACGACTGTCAAAGATACACGACAGCCAGGACCACTTTGCTTTTCGAGGCACGGAGGAGTCTCGGTATGTAAATATGGTCACCCATCCATAGACCAACCCCGGCAAGCGTAGCTTAACCTGATGGATTGACCCATGCGGCTGTTATTACTTAGTCACGAGCTCCTGCATGACGTCCACATTGTGTAGCTTTTTAAATCATAAACAAGAAAATGGGAAAAGCACACCTTTTAACCAACCAGAACGATACGTTAGTTGACCTTTGAAAAAACGCATCATTTTCATACAGAATAACGCGTTTTTCCTTTGAAAGTATGCAAAGTAGACTGGTCATTGATAACATTTTGACCTTGACCTGGCCTAGCGTAGTACGGAGTTTCAATAGAATTAGAGGCCAGCTTATATAGGTTTGTTCACCACTGACGTGCGTAGTGTACCACGGAAAATACCCTATTATTACGTTCAATCTTTAGTAGGTAGGTACCGACACCAACGTACCCATCTGTGTAACTACCCTCTTAAACCTCGATAAAAAAGAAGAAGAGCTGTAGAACTTTCTAAAGCCAGTAATTTCTTTCCTTGCATACTTAGGCACAAATGTAGCCGCACTATAGTTTCGCTAAAAGCAGTAACTGAACTAACAATAAGAGCAGAAAATCTGTACATTCGAGTTTGAATAGGACAAGCTCTGGTAAGATTTAATTGCCATACTAAAATGGGACAAAATGTACCTACAGTGTATTCCTATTCCTGTTTTAAATATGGTAAAATAAATGGCCACCAAATTAAGCTAAAGACAAAACATTAAAAAAAAAAATATGGTAACTCAATGTCCCACAAAAAGTGAAGGGGTTGGCATAATCAAAACCAGGGTTGACTATGCCAACCCATAGTAATGAGGGTTGGTGGTTGGGGTTGGGTGTGGCTGTCATTTGTGAATGTGTATTATAAGTAATTTTTTTGTAATGTGCGTTTAGTATGTGCAGAATAAACAATTTTTCTTTCTTGCTTTCTTTTCTAAAACCGGGGTCCAGGTAACCTTGACCGTTCTTATGGCGCCTGGTCACAGATTTCCGGTAATATCGCACAGAAATAGAAAGAGTTCTAAAACACGACTTATATACTATTTAATTGTACCTAAGTCTTGTTTTTCCCAGAATTATTTTGAGCTATTTAGTCTACAGTTCGACCAATACAATTTTGTGTAGCATTTTCCTTCCAAATAAACACAATGTAAATCTTCTATGACTTATTCATACCCAAAAGAGAAGATCATGTTTGAGACAGATTTAGTTTAAGTTTTCGCTACGATGTTTTGCTTTCCATTAAGTAACAGCAGATTTCTCCACGGTTCTTTAGATATAAGCTTCTAAACATATCTAAAGATTTTGATACCAGATGTATTTTATAGGTCTTGCCAATGTATTTTGGCACTTATGCGCCAAAAATTTTCTAGTGGTTGAATTAATATTAAATTATTTTGCTGTGGATAACAAAATGTTACCGAATGTAATAATAGTCGACCTTGTAATTGCTTTTATCTAAACCCATGCTATAAAACCTCTGTAAAAGTTTCAGATAAGTTAGCTTATGGCCAACATTAAAACAGCCAGTGTCATAGTAACCATTACCTCATCGCAATGAGTGTTACAATGTTGTACTAAATTTCATTACGCAACTCGTTTCAACGTTCAAGCGGGGGACAGCAGCACCCGCTGCACGCATGTGTGTGTGATGTGCTGCTGCAGGCGACGTACATACGTGCAGTTGTACTGAATTTTGTGGGAATTTCTTTATTCTTGATCTTGAATTACAAACATCCAATGGTTTCAGAAACTTTTATAGAGGATTCATATCATGGGTGTAGATAAAGTATTGTATGCAACTGTTATAATTAGGTATTAAAACACTCATGTGATAATAAACCCACATTCGTGTTTTAATACCCCTTATTATGCAACAGTTGCATAAATAACTATAACACCCTACGGATCAATGTCACTGGCATGTCATAAAACGTTAGTCTTTTTTTGCGTTAATTAAGACCAGTGTGACAATTAGATAGTTTTAATCTGACCAAGATTATGTCTGGACTTTAAAAGAGACTGACCTCTGAGTTTGTATCGACCTTGCTTCTCATAGTAGTCAGATAGGAAATGCCGACCTCATCTAGTTTAAAAAAATATTGACGTGTAAAAGTGTTTGTACAAACCAGGGACCGAAAACCTTTATCAATTACGGTACAATTTTGGTTACTTTTACGACTAAGGTTACCGCTATTTGGGTAACCAAGAAGAAGAAACATGTTACCTCTATTAGGTTACCGTTTTAATACCTGTTACACACACACAGGCGATACGCGCCCTTTGACTAATCCCGACATCACGTGTAAGAAAGAGGTAATTTTTATTTCGGTAACCGTTATTAATACTGGTTGTATTCAAATGAAATGAAATGAAATGAAATGAAATGAAATGAAATTGTTTATTCTGTAAATAGGATATCGAAATCACTTTTACACGTCATATAAAAAAAAATATTAAAAATAAGCTAGATGAGTTCGGCGTTTCCTATCTGACTACTCTGAGAAGAAAGGCCGAAACAAACTCAGAGGTCGCAGTCTCTTTTAAAGTCCAGACATAATCTTGGTCAGGCCATATGAGGACCATGTAGATAAGTGTCTGAAAAGGTCTTTTGAGGAAAGAACCACACAGATTTGAGTGGACCTGTCCAGTCAGTGCAAGCATTTGTCAGTAATCGTGGAGCTCAACTCAGAACTTAAGGAGCTCAACTCGACGAACAATACCAAAGAAAGGACATTTGGGTAGGCCGCATAAACTACTCAAACTGCCAGACCATCACTAAAACTAGCAGAGAAATAAAAACAATATCCACATAGTCCTCACATTCACAATAGTTAAAATAATATAATACTTTACAAAGTACTCATGTCATTTTGAATATAATTTTCAACAATGTCAATGTGTTTATAAAACTGGTATATGTTGATTTTACATAATTAAAATGTCTAGTTTTATGATTTTATCACAAGGCTTAGCAGAGCGAGCAGTTCAATCCCAAGGTTTTTTATCTTCTAAATAATCTGAAATTGTATAGTACCCTTTTTTACAAAGTTTAGTTTTAATACAGATTTTAAATCGTTTAATGGGTAAGTTTCGAATGTCAATGGGGAGTTTGTTGTAAAAACGTATACATTGACCCATGAATGAGTTGCCTACTTTGTGGAGACGTGTGCGATGTACAGCAAGGTTGTGTTTATTCCTGGTATTTAAACTATGAATATCGGACATTTTCTTAAAATTTGATATATTTTTGTGCACATACAATAGGTTTTCAAAAATATATTGTGAGGCTACAGTCAGAATATTTATTTCTTTGAATTTTTCTCTAAGGGAATCTCTTGGACCTAGATTGTAAATGGCTCGAACAGCCCTTTTCTGTAGAACAAAGATAGTATTAATGTCCGCACAGGTTCCCCAGAGAAGAATCCCATATGACATAAGACTATGAAAATAACTAAAATAAACAATTCTGGCTGTATCTACGTCAGTTATCTGTCTAATTTTTTTAACAGCATAGGCGGCCGAACTTAGCCTTCCTGACAATTTTTCTATGTGTGGGCCCCATTGTAATTTACCGTCAATAGTGATTCCAAGAAAAACTGTCGACTCAACAGGGTCCAACTCTGTTCCATTAACCTGAACATTGGTAGATAGCTGCCTGACATTTGGCATTGAAAATTTTATGAGTTTAGTCTTTTTTTCGTTCAGGAGAAGATTATTTGCATTAAACCAATGCACAACTTTAGAGAGTGCATCATTAACTTGTTCAAAGTTGACTAACTGACGTTTGATTTTAAAAATGAGGGAAGTATCATCTGCGAATAGTACGATCTTGTGATTATCCCTTATGTGATAAGGTAAGTCGTTTATGTAAATTAAAAACAAGAAAGGACCAAGAATTGAACCCTGCGGAACGCCCATGGTGACTGCAGATCCTGCAGATCTCTTGCCATTAACATCGACCCTCTGAATTCTGTTGTTCAGATAAGAAGTCAGAAGGTCAAGAGCCTTGTCCCTCATACCATAGTGGTACAGTTTCCTGATGAGTGTTTCATGATGTACGCAATCGAATGCCTTGGACAAGTCGCAGAAAATGCCAAGAGCATCTTGCGACTCCTCCCAGGCCTCGAATATGTTCTTCAGTAATTCCACGCCCGCATCTGTAGTTGAACGACCCTTAGTAAAACCAAACTGTTTCAGATGAAATAAATTATGTGCATTGAAATGTCCTAACATTTGTTTTAAAATTAATCAAATTAAAATTAATCAATTTAAGGTTACCTTTAAAAATACCAGTTTCGATCCCTGATACAAACCTACTCACAGAAATAAAATCATTTTATTATTTAAACCTTAGTGAAGTTTCAATATTGTGTGACTTTTTTGCGAAAAGTGGTAAATTAACAAGTGACATGTGGACTATTGAAAAAAATAACATCATACCGTAGAAACTCCAAGTTATAGATATACTCGTGTTTTTACAAATAAATTATTATTTACAACATAACATAACATAACGCCTTGTTTCCCCAAAGGGTTGGGCAGAGGTGTATCTGCAGCAGGTACACCCACATTTCGTCAGTTATGTTTAAGTCCCATGTAAATGAATATTTATGTTATTTAAAAGCCTAACCTAACTCCTATGCATATTTAAGCCATTAGTGGCTATCGAGCTGACAGTTGATCTTATAAATACGTTGCAACGTTGCTTCTTTTTAGGCAGCACATTTTTCGAGTAAAGCAGTTTGTCAAGACAAGCACTTTGGATGTATTTTCGTACGAATTTAACTCGTGCGTACACGTACGAACACGCACGAACGATCCCGACCTTCTAAGTACAAAGGAAGCGCGCAGACTGGGTGCGACTTAGTCGTACGTACCAATATATAAGTACAGTTCCGACGTTCGAATACAATCCTAACTTGTTGGGATTTGTTCTATTTGAAGTAGAAAAACGTATCCAATATGCGCACTTAATTCGTACGACCATGGTCGTACGTGTACACACGAGTGAAATTCGTACGAAAACGTATCCAATCCAAAGCGCGCGCGGCTAAAGATTCGAAAAAGTGCTAACAAATAGGAATACTCCCAATTCTTACAAGAAACGCTCAATCGAAAGCGATCAGGTTCATTACTCTACGGATTCGAAGAAATCTGGATTACAATATCATCTCGTAGGCCACATAGGGAATAGTTATCGAAAAACTTTGCCAATTTTCTTAGAGCACGCTGAATTTTTATTTGTTGTTGCTACTCCCAATTTCTGGGAAGTTTTTTTGATAGCTGTATGAGGTTCTTATAGGGTTCCTTATTGAAAAAAGAAAACCTCAAGCATCCTTTCCTAGCTTAATATTATAATGCGAAAGTAAGTTTGTTTGTTTGTTACAGATTTGCGAGGTGTAGTTTAGGGGTAAAGATCACTCTATTTAAAGCATTCTGCCAAACTCTCTACACCTGCAATCTGTGGGTCAACTACACGTAGCAGGCCATGAACGCTCTCCGAATACAATATGATAACACGTTCAGGGTGCAGGGGGCTCCCGCGCTGCTGTAGTGCGTCTGCGATGTTTGCGCTCGCGCACACAGACGGCTTTCACACTGTGCTGCGGCGCCGCATCGCTTCGTTGATGTTCCGCACATGTGGGAGCGCCAACACCATCCTGAACGTGCTCAGTCACAAGCTGGACAGCCCCCTTCTGGGGCACTGGGTTCAAGCACAAGTGCGTGTGCTCGAGGCCCAGTGGGCGGCAAACACTTAAATTAAATTTATTATTTTAACTAATAATAGTTTGTAAGTCGTTTCTACTAACAACATTATGGGCCAAATGTGTCTGAAATAAAAAGATTATTTTTTTATTTTGTTACGCTTTCACGCTAAAATGGCTGAACGGATTTTGATGAGATTTGGTACATGGATAGACTATGACCTGGATTAGGACATAGAATACTTTTATCCCGATATTTCCACGGGATCGAGACTTATGCGGGTGAAACCGCGAGGCGCAGCTAGTTGGCTATAAACTGGACAAACACGATTTTATGAAGATATGACTGACAGAGTCACAACTTCATAAAATTGTTTTTGTCCAGTTTGTAAGTAGCTATACAAGTCTTCTGTAAAAGAAAATTAAAAGTTAAATTCACAGTTGGTGAACTAAAATGCTTCTTGCCTCTATACGCAATGTTTCTTCTTTTGAGACTAGTTGATGCCGTGGCCGCGTGGTTGAAATTCCAGGAACCGAGGTGGCAGTGGAGCTGACTGCATAGGCAGCCTATAATGTTCCCACTGATAGGACACAGGCCTCCTCTTTCTGTAAGAGGGAGTGAGCCGTAATCCACCACGCGGACCCATTGCGGGTGTTGGTGGATGTCACATGTCGTCGAGTTTTTGGTTCAGTTTATTTGGAACAACTTAAGTTTACAATTCATCATTATAATGCCAAAATGTTCCAACCCACAGTGAACACACTGTGGGTTGGAACATTTTGGCACAACTGGGTCCAATATATAAAGGAAAACGAAGATAGCCACAAAAGTAAAATACTGTGGCGCAGCTATTAACACCCAACCCGAAATATATATAAACAAAGACAGTGTTCCAGACTTCCCGAAAAAAGTTAGTAAAAAAATATAAGAATAATAAAGAGAATATACTCTAAGTGGAGGTTACTACGAGTATGCAGTATAAGTGTAGAGTGGAGCTGGGGTGAAGTGTGTATGTGTATGTATGAGGGTGTGTTTGTGTGTTTAAAGTGTATAAGATGCCATAAGTTGCTCAGTTTCTTCATAAGACAAGGATTTAAGCCAGTCAGTCACTTTTCTCTTCAGTAGACAAAAGTCTACTGAAGAGAAAAGTGCCCTACCCTATGACTTTTTAGTAACCCTATGACTAAAAAGTCATAGGGTAAATATGGACGGTCTTTATTTCTTTTGACTAACATTTGCTACCATTCAGTCACAGCTTTACTTCATCGGCCGTCTCCGCGTCTAAGATGTCCTGCCCAACTCTACTTGAGGCGCATCGCCCTGTCTCCGATGTCGTAGACTTTCGACTGACTCCGGATTTCAGTGTTATATTCGCACTCGGTTTAGTAGGGTTATGCCAAGTATGCCAATTTACGTAAACTGGACGTCAATTGTCTTAACAATAAATTTTCCAGACTCAAGCAACACCACTCGTAGTGGCTTGACTTGGCTTCTATATCGAGACGTACATGGCTGGTTTAAAAAAATTATAAATCTTATAATCGTACTGACTACGGAACTCTAAGTACAGAACCTACTTGCTTGTTTTTTTCAATTGAACTGAAGGGATGTGAGAGTATCAGACTATGTGAATATACACATAATAAATATTTACTTGGATAAGGGGCCTGAAGGTGCGGCACTTAGAAAGTTTTGATACATTTCTCATGTTTGATTTAACCAATTATTTGTTTTCAACTTGGTAGCTCAATTATTATGTTAGATATGGACATATTTTGTTTATTCGGGTAAAAGACGGGCTCGTGGGTAAATAATAACAGCCACGCGGGGCGATCAACAAGGTTAAGCAACGCTTGCCGAGGTCGGTCTGTGGATGGGTGACCTTCTATTACATATCGAGACCCCTCCATGCCTCGGAAAGTCCCGGGTGACATTCGTAGATTTTTGACAGTCGTTACGGGTAGTCAGAAGCCCAAAAGTTTGACAATCAATCAAAGGTAACTGGTAGTAACTGGGTTGTGGAGGTCAGATAGGTAGCTACATCCGGTTAGACTGAAAGCCAACCCCAATATAGTTGGGAAAAGGCTCGGCAGATTGATTGTTTGTTCGGGTGAAACAGAACTTAATACGGAAGGTTTTCATATTTTATTTAATATTTAACATTGAAATGTTTCTAATAAATCACAATGTTATTTCTAAATTTTAATTTGAAAGAGTTTTCAGAATATTTTAATGAAACTTTCTTGAGAAGTCGTGGGCTCAATGATGTCAAATCACCAAAATACCTAGAAATAATTAACAAGCTCGGTTTGTAATTTTTTTTTTTGTAAAATGGTTTTACCAAAAAAGACGCTTGAGCGTGTAGCACATGGTTACTAGGTTAAACTGATAACCACTTGTCTATCTCTCATGTTATCCAACCTCTGTCGTTCTCTAGACAACTGTACACATCTAAATAATATACTTAACCACCGTTCTTGATACTTACATGGAGAGGCTCCCAGACGACCATCTAAACTACTTTGATTAACTCACGAAATAGGTAAAGGGTGCTAGATTGGCATTAGTTACGAGTACTTGTATGATACTTAGAGTTTACAAGGTGTAAGTGTCTTGTTTTCGATGTCATTATCTTAAACACATCTAGGTTGATACATAGATGAATGAGGGTGGTAAAAAAACGCTACGAAAAAACAAAAATATTGCACTTACGGTGCAAAACGTCACTTTTACAATTTTTGTCAAAATTGATCTGAGTATGAGAAAAAGTAGCTAATGTACCCCTTTACCTGGTGAGTAATAAATAATATGAAGTTCAAAGTTGTAGTTTAAATATTACCGGTTCATTTCTTTTGTCAAGAAGAACTATACATTATAATACGATATGAGCATAATCAAAATATGAAATTTACTGCTTTAAATCCTAACTTTCCGACAACTTTTAAGCGAATACAAATAAAGAAACGACCGAATAAAATACTGAAAATTCCGAAAAATTAATACAATATTTGCTGACGTAATATTTTTCAAACACGCAAATAAAAAAAAAAAAATAAAAATCTTTATTTATCCAAAAACATACAGAGTTTGAAAATACAGTGTGATATTTGGTTTAGAAAATACATTTATAGTTTGTTGCAAAATCTGTACAAGAATAATATTCACTACCTCTTAAGCTAGGGTATACCTGTATTATAAGAGGTAGTTTACGGTCAATAATCAACAAAAACATATCTCAAGTGGACTGTGTCATTCTACTGTATGGTAATAATAGAGTAAAATCGTATGTTGTGTGTTAGTGTATGTGAGTGGTGTGTGTGTGTAGGTGTGATTGTATGTGTGTGAGTGTGTAGGTGAGGGTGTAGGTGTGTGTGGATTATCCAAGAAAGGTGAGTAAAGACTCCGTGTAAGAGTAATCCTTAAGGAGCAGCCACTCTGTTACTTTAGATTTTAGTGCATAAGCATACACCATGCATGCAGCATGCAAGCGAGAATGCAATATGCAGCAGGCATGGTTTCTGTCACGGCTCTGGTGCTGCGAGGCTCCGGCGGTCCCACGCGAGCTTATCGTCGCAGATGGTTTTAATGCTCAACACCGCAGCTTCGGCTTGCTGGCCACCTCGCCCCTCCGCGCCTACGCAAGCTTAAATTACACTCTAAGGGTAGGGCAGACAAGACTACGTGGAGTCGGTTTTGCTGCGATTCGTTTCTGCCACTAATTTTTGTAGCACAACATTTTGACTTTTCGGAGACTTAGTATTTTTTTCGGAAGTTTAGTATTTTTTTTGGAAGCTTTATTATTTTCCGCTGAATGATTATGAAAGAGAAGGGGAGTGAATGGTAGCGTGACGTTGACAGGGGAGAATGGGAAAGGGCAAAAAGCTGATGATCAAGGTAGGTACCCAGTATTTGTGATCAAATTAAAAATGATGTTTCGAAATTATCAGTTTTTGATTAAAAAACAGCTGCGTTTGTATTAATGTTGCCACCTTGATCAAAAGGACGGGTTTAACTCCATTTCAAATCGAAATAACAGTAACAACCCAGAGTAACCTATTCGAAATCTGTCATTAAAATAAATAGCAACCACTCAGCAACAATATTTCATCTAAATTCTAAGGCATAGCTCATACGATACAGAACAGGCTATCGAAACCCACTGAGACGTGTCTAATTCGAATCGGCAACTCCACACATTACAAAAATCCGTCCTAACGAATTAGCTTCGAATGAATGGGTAGCGGACAAGACAGGGATATGAAAAAGGACTTATGGCCTTCCAGTGAGTGATTGCACGCATGTGACCCTTGGTTTATAAGTGGGGATATATTTAGGTGTTAAGGGTCGTTGCTAGTGGATACAGTAAAACTATAAATAAGATTAAGATTATAAGGATTTTATCCAAGATAAGAATGCTTGGAAACAAGCTGATCTAGCTAGCATAGGACAATTTAGAGTCTAGACAAAATCAAACTGGTTTCCAATTTAATTGTACAATTGATTATTATTGTAACATTTATTTTATTAGTATTACTTGTATTTTTTTTTGAAATATCGTATAAGACAGTACTTTTACTATGCTTGTAAATATGTGAACATCATGTATCCATCAGGTATTTAATTTTTCTATCATTACTTTATTTTTAATTATTTTTACCTATTGTGATAAAGTTATTTTACATATATATATTTAACACTTTGAAGGACAGTACACGAGACACAGTAGAAGTTTTATTGTTATGACGCCTATGGGCGCCTATGTCCTTCAATGTGTTAATGTATACAAAATATTGTAAAACATTATAAAAGAGTAACGGTGGAGTTTCTTGCCCATTCTTCTCAATACGAAAACTACCTTTTGGAAGGGGCGACTAGAATCAATTCTATTTTTTGTAAATTTTGACGTTCAAAAGTGCGTTTTATGTGCCTAATTGAAATATATTATTTGACTTTGGTTATGAAGGTTTCACAAGTATTGAAAGTACTTCTGCACCTTGGGTAGTTCGACCCGCTATGGAACTTGTTGACTCGTCAAACCCATGAAAATACGATCTAACCGAATCATCTCTTAGGTCTAGTGGTTAGAACACCTGCCTCAGACCCAGAGGTCCCGGGTTCGATTCCTAGTGGGGGCAAATTAGTAATATAATATTGTTATTATAATGTAATTAGCCTGTAAGCCTTCCGAAAAAAAAAAAAAATTCTGCTCGGTTTGATTGGTGGTAAGTAAGGCTTGTTCTAAGTCCGCCTGGCTAGCTACCACCTAAGTCTATCGCCATAACAACAATGTTAACAGCATTGGTGTGTTTCGGCAGTTAGGGGTGAGATAGCCAGTTCCTCTGTGGTTGAGAATTCCGAGCGAAGCTCGCTTCCACTTTTGGTCTGATCATCACTTATCATCAGGTGAGATGCAGGCCAAGAGCTTCCCAGTAGTGGTAAAAAATAAAATAAAATAAACTAGGTACGTATTTAGGTAATAGGTAATACGGGCTGGTATCCGCAACTCCAAGTCAAAGCACGTATTTTGCGTACGGGTGGGAAAATCTGTTATTCGATCCACCCCAGCTCCTCAAAGAAGGCCAGCAACGCCTTGGTGTCACTGACAACCTCACGCAAGGTATCTGGGTTACCGAAGTACTTTGCCCTGTATGTTGCGACCGCCGGGCAGTTTAACAGCACATGGGCAGCTGTCTCGTCGTCCTCCATGCAGGCTCTGCATAGCGGACTGTCTGTGACTCCTATGACAAAGAGGTGTTTATTAAATAACCCATGGCCAGTTAGGGCAGCTGTAACTATGCGCAGCTGCTGTTTTGTTAATCGGAGAACCTGTTTCGTGAGGCGGCCGTCGATTGTAGGGAGAGCCTCCTTGGCCTGCCTGCACTCACCGTGGTCCACCCATAGTTTGTGATGTTGTTCCCTGGTTCGTTTCCTTACCAGTGTGCGTAGGTACCCGAACGGGAGTGCCGTGATGGGTTCAGGCCCCACTGGTGCCATGCTCGACCCCTTCTGGCAAGTTCGTCGGCTGCGTCATTGCCCCGCGAACCGCTGTGTCCCTTGATCCATTGGATGGTTATATTATTGAGGTCACCCACCTAGGTACGTATTTGTAATTTTATAAATTACTAGCGATTCGCTCCTACTTCACACGGTTGACGAAACATCGGGATTTCTTTATTATTTGTATCAAAATCCGACACGTAGTTTAGAAGAACAACTCGGTCATATATGGACAGAAACGAAAAGTGACTTCACTTTATAATATTATGTAGGTATACATATATACACATAGATGTGGAACTTTGTAAAGATCAAAGTAGTTTGTTACTCAATTGTGCATAAACATTGATTTCCATTACAAAAAAAAAAAAACGGCGGAGTGCATTTTGAAGGCAAATACAGTTAAGTAGACTTTGTAGACTAATATTGTATTTTGGATAGGATCTAGAATAGATACCTACTTGAAATAGTTTTAAGAACTACACGCAGCAGCAAGTAGGTAATACATTAAGAAAGAAACAAAGAAAATAAGTTTGTACGCGATAAATATGATGAAAAGAAAAAGAAACCTGAAAATAACAATTTGGGGAAAAATATGCGTTACGTATAAGCAAAATAGCCATCGCTCAGAAAAATGTTGTGACCCCATGCGAGACAGCCCCAGCGCTGGTTTTCAGTGACAGCCGGCGCTGACGTGATGACGTCAACCGGTGCAGCTTAAAAGTGAAATAACCAAATAAAAACAATAACAATATATTTGTGTAAATGTGAAAATCGCAATTGCAACCGCGCTATGAAATATTAATATTGCAGCCGTATCCAGTAAACAGGAAATCAACTTCGAAAGGAATAGGTTATTACAATTTTGACCTACCAATCACAATCAACCTATTTATTAAACACAATTAATCTACCTCGATAAAATGAAGCTCATTACTTAATCAGCCTATAATGTTCCCACTGCTGGGACACAGGCCTCCTCTCTTCAAGAGGGAGTGGGCTGTAATCCACCACGCGGGCCCAGTGCGGGTCAGTAGATGTCACATGTCTTCGAATTTTTGATTCTAAGACATGCCGATTTCCTCACGATGCTTTCTTTCACCGTTTTGAGAGCAGTGGTAATGAAATTATTTACAAAGTACACGATAAAATGAAACTCATTAAATAAAATTAATATTTATTGAAAATACAATTAATAAATTGGGTCGGGAGAGAAGTTTTCAATTGTATATCAGTCTCGGATATTACCTTGACAGCCTGAAATTGGAATGTTTTATTTGCTTTTCAACCTTTCCAAAGATAAGCGTAGTTACAGCCAATTGTATTGGCAGTTTTTGTTCAAAAATTATGTTCAATAAATCTGGTATGGATTCAGTAAATAACAATTGTATGTATATTTATATTATAGTTCATTGGAAAAATGAAAACGTATTTTTTTTCGGATTTATGGAGTTTGAGTGTTTAAAGGTATGAGGAAAAAGGTGTAAAGTTCACTCATCCTCTATAGAAAAAGGGAAGATCCTCCGACCAGACAGATGTCATTTCTGGTGGGCAACTGCCCAACTGTTAAAGTTGGGATCTTATAGATATGTCGATCGTGCGGTAAACTCTGCGCGATGCAGGATTTTGTGTTACGTCAGGTCTTTGATGTGTAGTTCTCATGTGGCGATGTAGATGCCGTCACAAGTGTATAAAAAGAGAAAGAATTTTGTAGTTGGAAAGTGAATTTTGCTTCGATTTTTATCTACACCCATGCTATAAAACCTCTTTAAAAGTTTCTGGAACAGTTAGTTTATAAGCAACATTATAACAGCCAGTGTCATAGTAACCATTACCTCATCCCAATGAGTGTTACAATGTTGTACTAAAATCATTACGCAACTCGTTTCAACGTTCAAGCGGGGGACAGCAGCACCCGCTGCACGCATGTGTGTGTGATGTGCTGCTGCAGGCGACGTACATACGTGCAGTTGTACTGAATTTTGTGGGAATTTCTTTATTCTTGATCTTGAATTACAAACACCCAATGGTTTCAGAAACTTTTATAGAGGATTCATATCATGGGTGTAAATAAAGTATTGTATGCAACTGTTATAATTAGGTATTAAAACACTCATGTGATAATATTATCACACTCGGCTTCGGCTCATGTGATAAACCCACATTCGTGTTTTAATACCTCTTATTATACAACAGTTGCATAAATAACTATTACCAGCTTTTGTAATGTAAACTTCATGGGTAGTCAGCGCAAATATCAATCTTGTTGACAAACTAATCTGCACTACATAGAATCAGCTATTGTCGTATAGCTCGAGCCAATCCGAAAGAAGAATTGTTCCACATCGAAGTCTCTGTAACCGAAAATGTCTCACTTATTTTATTTTTGAAGAAGAGCTCGTGAACCATATTCAATGTAATGTCATCTTAAACAATTTTCAAGATTGCATAAAGCGATAGCGATAACCGATGAACATAAACGTCGTCGTCGTAGTAATCGTTTAAATCGTTTCACATGAATTCATACGCTCGTCGGAGAAGGCGAATACATAAATATCTGATGGCGCAGCAAATGGCGCCGTTTAATTTTGTTATGAAGTTACTGGAATCACCGAAGAGAGTGATACGGTATGTATGGGAAAACATGTTTTGCAACTGCAAAGTTAAGTTAATACTCGTTAACTTGTAGACCCTCTTTAGCTGTGATAGTTTTCCTTTTAATTTCGTTATATAAAATCTACTACTGTGATTTTTTTCACACATCGAAAACCAACCATTTAGCTGGCGGGGGGGGGGGGGACACTTGACTCTAACAAAAATTAGCACTTTAACCTTTCGTGAACGTGGATCCACGCGGAAACCGCGGACAGACGGACATGACGAAACTATAAGGGTTCCTTGTTTACTACGGAACCCTAAAAATGTCGCACGTCTTACTTTGGTTCTAGGACATGCCTCAAGATATTTTCCTTCACTGTTTTCAGAGCAGTGGTGATGAAATAAATTACACAAAGTAAATTGCCTGTCTGAGCTCAAACCCATGTCGTACGACACGCAAGTCGGTGACGTAACTACTGAGCCACCACTGCTCAATTTGAAGGTGACAGCGCTTTAATTCGTAGTAACAAAGATGGTTTTCGTAACTCAAGTACTTTTAACATGTCGTTCGTTAATTCCGTTCAAAATTCGACTTTCCTAGACAAGGTCTACAAGAACTGGTAATCAGAACACTATCGAAGTGAGTTGGGTATGCGAACTTCTGACCTGCAGACCCGACTCGTTAGGAACGCAAATATTGACAGAACTAGGGGTTGCAATCCTGATCTTTTTCGAGATTCAATCTCGTGGGAAGACGATATTATCGTTCGAGATCTCAACCGATAAGGTCGAGATGTGAGAGAAGCCCACGTGTCTTTTTATACCAAATATTGCTCAATTACCCATTATTCATTATAAAAAACCGGCCAAGTGCGTGTCGGACTACGCACAATGAAGGGTTCCGTAGTTGAGATGAATTTATTTATCCCAAGAACAAACTTAACATTGTAGTTGAAACACATGTTCTCCCATACATTCGAACTGCAAATCGTCGCTCGGCATCCAATACCGCGAATGTGACATTAAAAAAAAAAATTAAATTGCAGTGTCACTTATTTGAACGTGTAGAATGACATAAAACAAAAATCAGATTTTCGTAAAAAAAATCACATTCGCGGTATTAATATAATAATAATACCTTTAAACCAGCAATTCTTGTATATACCTATGTATATATAATCTGAATCTCGGAAACGGCTCCAAGAATTCTTATTAAATTTAGTATGCAGGGGGCTTTCAGGAGCGATAAATCGATCTAGCTAGGTGAGATCACGCTAAAATGTATATTTTTAAGACCTTTCTGTACCCCTATGTTCACAAATAAAGTTTGATTTGATTTGGTTTTTGTTTTTTTTTTCATTTTTAGAAAACGTCGTTCAAAAAAAAAATATCATCCAGATATTTTTCTTTATTCAAGTAACAAGGACTCATTGTGTTAGTAAACTTATGAACTATGTTAACTTATTTTACGAGGTCACTTAGAAAGTTTTGTGACTAACAGTTTTTGTCTACTTGTAGAATATTGGCTGGTTTTGATGTCAATTAAAACGATGACTACTTATTACAAAAAAACATAACATTCCAAATTCGAAATTCCCTCCACATTTTTTTACGAGCAAAATCAAAATACTCTGTCTTACTGAAAACTGGATTTATAACGAGAACATTTTCGCGCGATGATTTTGTACGATTTCAAATATCGACTAAAACCAGAAGAATCGTTTGAAAGACTTCGAATGGTGTTCATAGAAAAAAGCCCTTCTAAAGCGACTGTTTTTCGCTGGTTCAACGAATTTATGGGTGGTCTAGTAATTTTGGCGGACAAAGAAAGAAGTGGCCGCCCTATGACGGTTGTTACATAACAAAAAGTGCTGGCTGTGAAAAATGTAATTCAAGAGAATAGGCGAATTACATATGAAGAGGTTCAGCATACACCGTGAAATTTGAATCACAGTTTTGTTAGAACAAACGTTGTTCAGACCATGGTCTACTACCATTATACAGCATCCAATAAAAAAAAAACATAATTAGTTTTTGAACAAACACAAAAAAAGCAAAGTTTAAAATGTCAAGATAAATAGATGTATACTGCCGATTGGATCGGGAAGTGTGCACACTGCATGAAATTCTACACAGGCATCTTCGGTTATGAAAGATAGTTTCACGCTGGTACCGTAAAATCTAACGCAGGGTCAGAAGGAGGTTCGGGTAGAATGGTGCCGAGACATGATAGCAAAATTGGTAGCAGGCTCGTCTCGGCGCGTTTAAGATATCATTACGGGTGATGAATCTTGGATTTTTCAATATGATCCAGAAATGAAGCGTCAGTCGACCGTGTGGCTGTTGAACCAAAATGAACCAACGCCTACCAAAGTGAAGTGAGCCAGAAGTGCAGGCAAAATGTTGACCGCAAATTTTTTTTTTTTTTCTACCAGGTTATCTGGTGTCAGTACCCTGACGAGATCAAAGGAGCATCAATGCTGAATGGTATGTTACCAAATGTTTGCCAGAAGTTTTTACTACTGCAAGCAGCAAGCGACCGAACACTGGCCTCCGTGGGCTACTGCTTCACCACGACAACGCGCTGGCTCACTCGGCGCTCAAAACAAGGGACTTTCTGGACAGCACACCGGTCAAATTTATAGGTCATCCTCCTTACCGTCCCGATTTGGCTCCGTGCGACTTTTTCTTGTTCCCCAAAATAAAAAATCAACTCAAAGGAAAACAGTTGAAGATGCACTGGGTGCATTTGACAAGGAGATTGGAGAGGTTGTAGCGGTTACCGTATATGGTTTGAAAATTAAAATCCAATTTAATTTTGTAGCTAAAATTGTAAACACTACACAAACATTATATAACCTCTTACATCATATTTCTCGTTTGACATTTCAACCTGTCACATTCATACTTCATTCACATAGACAACAAACGAGGAATAATATCATTATCTATTGCTTAAACATGACTAACAAAAATATATTTACAACTATTACTTATTTACTATATTTACAACACACATAATATCTATAAACATATATAACAAATCTAACAATTATATTCACACTCCACATCTATTAATTAAAATGTAATTATTTAATATGTGGGAGAAACGGAGCGTGCGTTCAGACAGTGAAACGAATCGCACATATGATTTGCAAAAAATCATTCCCAGGGTTCAGTGACCCCAGTGCACGATCTCAGCTGAACTCGAACGCACGTCCCGCTAAGCTCCAAAATCTAGGCTTCCTCAAAGCCCTAGATCTCGCTACTTTAACTTTAGTCATTTGTGTAATATCTGTTTCTTTTGTACATCTTGTCCTTAGTCCTTTTACATTGTGTTGTACCTTTATATATTAAGGAAGTGCCGAGGTAGGCAGTAATACAAGTCGTTTACGTCTAAAGTCGTTTTTATTGCGTCTATCCCGTAACACTTCATTGGTGACCCCGATAAAGAACACAGAAGCCTGAAGGAGACATCATGCCGGCCGGAGCAGGAGCGATGACTGGAGGAGCGACAGCAGAGAAGCAGGACGTCTGCAGAGTCAGCGTGAAGCTGCCGCCATTTTGGCCAGAGGAGCCAGCACTTTGGTTCGCCCAGGTCGAAGGTCAGTTCACGATCGCCGGTATTACCGCGGACAGTACAAAATTTTATACCGTCGTGGGCCAGCTTGACCACCGTTATATGGTGGAGGCAAGGGACATCATAGAGAACCCGCCGGCCCAGGACAAGTACGTAATGCTGAAGGCCGAGCTTATACGTAGGCTCTCTGATTCGCGCGAAAAAAGGGTGCAACAAATCCTCACCCACGAGGAGCTAGGCGACCGCAAACCCTCTCAATTTTTGCGACACCTTCAGACCCTGGCTGGAGCGAACGTGCCGGAGGCTTTTCTGTCCACGTTGTGGGCGAGCAGATTGCCAACCAACATACAGACGGTTATCGCGTCGCAGCCTAATCTCGCTCTCTAGTCTATCGCAGATTTAGCCGACCGCGTGCACGAGATCGCGCCAGCGCCCGCACCGGCGCTCACATCACCTCCCGCCGTGGCAAGTACGAGCACCTGCAGCGAGATCAGCGAGCTGAAACAGAGCATAGCGGAGTTAACGAGACAGGTGGCGGCTCTGCAAACACGTGGTCCCGTACATCACCGCTCGCGATCGTCAGATAGGTTTAGGCGTGGTAGCAGAGATACGACCCCAGGCCGGCGTAGCCGCTCAATCTCCAGAGGCCCGTGGAACGAGGAGCACTGCTGGTACCATAACAATTTCGGCAATAAGGCCAGGCGGTGCAACTCACCGTGTACGTTCGCGGGAAATGCCACCGGCAGCCGGAAGTAGCGGCAAATGGCTGCCCCAATAAACCACGCCGCCTATTCGTGACTGACCGGGCCACTAAAACCACATTTCTAGTGGACACAGGGTCCGATCTGTGTGTGTACCCACGTACAGCACTACAGCAGCGGCGCAGCAAGACGACGTATCAGCTTTTCGCGGCCAACGGTACCGCCATCGACACATACGGTTGGGTCGAGCTCCACTTGAACTTAGGGCTCCGCCGTGTTTATTCGTGGAAATTCGTGGTCGCTGACGTCACAAAACCCATCATAGGCGCAGATTTTTTGGCACATTACAACTTGCTCATAGACTTGACACATTACCGCCTCATCGACGGGCTAACCCAGCTGTCCTCCACGGCGTCATCAGCGGCCGGTTCAGCAGCAGACATCGCCTCAGTCAAGTCCATTGGTGGTAGCACGGAGTATCACGAGCTTCTTCGGCAGTATCCGGAGATCACGCGCCCTGCGGGAAAACAAAGACAGGTCAGTCACAATACCGTACATCACATCCGCACTACCCCAGGACCGCCCATTTTCAGTCGACCTCGCCGACTCGCACCGGATAAGCTCAAGGTCGCTCAGAAGGAGTTCGAGGCGATGCTAGCGAACGGCACGGCACGACCGTCGGAGAGCGCATGGTCATCCCCTCTCCACCTCGTTCCCAAGAAGGACAACAGCTGGCGGCCATGTGGAGACTACAGGGCACTAAATGCCCGCACCGTCCCGGACAGGTACCCCATCCCGCACATACAGGATTTCTCTCATCAGCTGGCTGGCAGCAGAATTTACAGTAAAATTGACCTAATTAAAGCGTACAATCAAATACCTGTCCAGTCAGCTGACATCCACAAGACTGCGATCACCACACCGTTCGGGCTGTATGAATTCCCATACATGACGTTTGGTCTCAGGAACGCAGCACAGACGTTCCAGCGTTTCATGGATGAAGTACTCCGTGGTCTGTCGTTCTGCTACTGCTATTTAGATGACATTCTCCTGTTCTCAGAGACGGCAGCCCAGCACACCGAACACTTGCACCAACTCTTGAAGCGTTTGTCCGACTATGGCATCCTCATCAACTCTGCAAAATGTGAGTTCGGCCGGACCTCCATTACCTTTCTAGGACACGAGCTGTCCGCAGAAGGTGTTCGTCCCCTGCCGGAAAAGGTACAGGCGATCCAGGACTACCCAGCTCCCAAGACCGTCAAGGAGATGCGTCGCTTCCTGGGTATGTTCAACTTCTATCGTCGCTTTGTCCCAGTAGCCGCTCGCTTGCAGTCTCCGCTTAATGTCGTTCTCTCAGGGCCTAAAACCAAAGGAAATCAGCCAATTAGCATGACACAACAAATGCTGGACGCTTTTGCTGCTTGCAAACATGGTTTGTCCCAGGCTACATTGCTAGCGCACCCAAACCCCAATGCTGAGCTTGCCTTGTTCACAGACGCGTCGGACACCTCAATAGGCGCAGTACTGCAGCAGAAGGCTGGAGATACATGGCAGCCACTGGCGTTTTTCTCCAGGCGTTTGTCCTCATCGCAGCGCAAGTACAGCCCGTATGACAGGGAGCTCTTAGCCATCTACGACGCAGTTCGATACTTCCGACACATGGTTGAGGGTAGGCACTTCACCATATACTCGGATCACAAACCCCTGTCATACGCGTACGCACACAGTCGGGAGAATTGCTCACCACGGCAGTTCCGCTACCTAGACTACATAGCCCAGTTCACCACGGACATCCAGTTTGTCGCAGGCAAGGACAATATTGTAGCGGACGCACTGTCGCGTCTGGAGGCAATAACGTTGCCAAGCTTCGACTACACGGCTCTTGCACGTTCCCAGGAGAGCGATACTGAGCTGCAAGGTTACCTGAAGAGCAACACCACTTCACTTAAGCTCCAAAGAGTGCGTTTCCCGGACTCACGTGTGGAACTACTCTGCGATGTCTCCACCAGTAACACCCGCCCTTATGTTACAGAACCCTACAGAAGGCAGGTGTTCCAGAAGCTTCATCAGCTGAGCCACCCTGGCAGACAGGCCACGGTCAAATTGATTTCCTCACGCTTCGTTTGGCCTGGCCTGAAGAAGGACTGCAGGGCCTGGACCAGAGAGTGCATAGAGTGCCAGAGAAATAAGGTCTCGCGGCACACATCCTCTCCCACCTCTCCGTTCCCTGTTCCTTCCCAACGTTTTTCCCATGTCCACATGGACATAGTAGGGCCACTAACAATTTCAAATAATTTCAGATATTGCCTCACCGTCATTGACCGCTTTACTCGCTGGCCTGAGGCATATCCCATCGCCGACATCACGGCTGAGACATGTGCCCGCACCTTCATCGCTGGCTGGGTGTCTCGCTTCGGTTGCCCCCATCGCATCACTACCGACAGGGGCAAGCAGTTCGAGAGCAAGCTGTTCCACTCCATCGCAGCGCTGCTCGGTAGCCAGCACCGCCCAACCACAGCGTACCACCCAGCCTGCAATGGCATGGTCGAACGCCTACACCGCCAGCTGAAGGCGGCCATCCGATGCCACACGGACACCAACTGGTCCGAGGCTCTTCCTCTGGTGCTGCTGGGCATCCGCAGCGCCTGGAAAGAAGACATAAAGGGGTCAGCAGCCGAGTTAGTCTACGGGGAGCCCCTAAGACTCCCAGGGGAGTTTATCAATCCAACACTCACCGGCACCGTAGACTACACCGACTTCGCGGCGAGACTCCGACATCAAATGGCGAAGCTGTCACCAGAACCGGCGAGTCGACACGGACAAAAACCGTTTTACGTGCCCAGCAGCTTGGCTTCAGCAACGCATGTTTTCCTACGTCATGACGCCGTGCGCCGACCACTCGACCCACCTTACACCGGGCCATTCAAGGTGCTGCAATGGGGCGAGAAAACTTTTAAAATTGAGGTAAAAGGGAAAGAAAGTACCGTCACAATAGACAGATTAAAACCCGCTTACCTCAATAATGAGAGCAACACGCCTAACTCGCCGACGCCAACAGACACGCAGGTAGCTCCGCCAACAGACGCTACCGCCAAAAGGAAAACCCGTTCCGGGCGAACAGTACATTTCCCGGACTACTATCGCCCGTAATTTACCAACCACGGTCTCAGGGGGGGAGTAGTGTAGCGGTTACCGTATATGGTTTGAAAATTAAAATCCAATTTAATTTTGTAGCTAAAATTGTAAACACTACACAAACATTATATAACCTCTTACATCATATTTCTCGTTTGACATTTCAACCTGTCACATTCATACTTCATTCACATAGACAACAAACGAGGAATAATATCATTATCTATTGCTTAAACATGACTAACAAAAATATATTTACAACTATTACTTATTTACTATATTTACAACACACATAATATCTATAAACATATATAACAAATCTAACAATTATATTCACACTCCACATCTATTAATTAAAATGTAATTATTTAATATGTGGGAGAAACGGAGCGTGCGTTCAGACAGTGAAACGAATCGCACATATGATTTGCAAAAAATCATTCCCAGGGTTCAGTGACCCCAGTGCACGATCTCAGCTGAACTCGAACGCACGTCCCGCTAAGCTCCAAAATCTAGGCTTCCTCAAAGCCCTAGATCTCGCTACTTTAACTTTAGTCATTTGTGTAATATCTGTTTCTTTTGTACATCTTGTCCTTAGTCCTTTTACATTGTGTTGTACCTTTATATATTAAGGAAGTGCCGAGGTAGGCAGTAATACAAGTCGTTTACGTCCAAAGTCGTTTTTATTGCGTCTATCCCGTAACACTTCAAGGTGTCTGATGCGGACTGGAAAATGTGTTATGAAAATTTGTTTAGACGTATAAAACTGTGTATAGACGCCAATGGAGAGTTCTTTCAAAAGATATAATAAAAAAAATTATAACCTGTAGTATATTTTTTTCTAGTATCACAAAACTTTCTGAGTGCCCCACGTAATCTAGTTTAAATTTATTTCACCCCATGGGAGATGGCACTGCAGTGATTGATGTACATGCAATCCAGACTGCTAGCGATATTGTTGGAACTGGCCCGTACTCTGCGTACCAGGGATGCACACCTCATTCGCATCGTTACGTAAAAGCAATTAATATGTGCGTCCGCGAATATTCCCGATGCGCTACAAAAACGAGGCAGCCCCACCAATACCCTGAAAGCGTTGTTGTATTGGACTCGAAGGGCGTTGCATGACCTTTGGGTATATTTAGCCCACAGGCTGCACGTGTAAAACGTTGTACAATAAGCTCGAAACAGAGTAATTTTGGCTTTTGTAGCGTGCAAACCTGCGAGCCAGCATGTTTGCCCTTACCGACAACGCCCTTCGCTCCCGCTCAATATCGAGTCCGTCATTGAGGTCAGGGGTCAATATATGACCAAGATATTTAAACGTAAATACTCTTTGTAGTGGAGTCCCATTGAGTAATACAGGTGGTACATAACCCGGTCTGCCCCCAGCCTCAAAGACCATGATCTCCGACCTATTGGAGTTATACATCAAACCATGTGTTTTGGCATACTGCTCACATTTGGCGACCAATTACTTTCTGACACCACAGATTGACGCGCTCAGAAGCACCATATCATCTGCATAGCTTATATTATTTACACAAATACCATCTATTTAGCAACCCACTCTGGTGCTGCTGAGCTCGCCAATCCTGCCTCACGCCGCATTCCAACCTATTGATCTGGTTACCATACCACTATTTAAAGATGTTTGCTCCGTTGGCAACCTATCCTGCTCCATCTTTCTCCACAATACGTCATAAGCAACCAGATCAGAAACCTTGAATAAATCGATGAACCTAGCATAAATCGGCATCCCACGCTGTGTATAGTAAGTATGTGATAGTATGCTTAAGGCACAACACTGCACTTTCTGTTGTCAAACCACGCCGAAACCTGAATTGGTTGTCATGAACATTTACAGTTTTATTTATTTGTGTATTAAGCAGACGGTCAAACACTTTTGATATTTTGATATTATAGTAGCTAGAGAGATGGGCCTTTTGGATGCCGAGCGACGAAATGTAAGTTTTTACGCACAATATTGAGAGATTTACCATGTTATTTTAAGACCATAGACTTCTTATAGGTTTTCCTGTAATCTATGAGTAAAGAACCATACTATGTATTTTTTTCAAAATTTTTGGTCCAGTAGTTTCGGAGATAAGGGGGGGGGAATGGTCAATTTTCATTGAATTTATTAAATATCTTTAAAAGTATTTATTTTAAAATTATATAAAAATATATTTAAGATCCTCGCAACAAGCCCTTTCATTTGATATGTCACACGGTACTGTTAGCAAAACTTTTTTTTTTAATTTTCTTGTTTGCGCCCCAAAAGTGACACCTATATTCAAAATTAAATTATTTACGTTACACATTCGTGTTTGGGTCACAGAAATACATATGTGTACCAAATTTCAACTTAATCGGTCCATTAGATTCGGAGTAAATTGGCTGTGACAGACGGACAGACAGACAGACAGACAGACAGACAGACAGACAGACAGACACACGAGTGATCCTATAAGGGTTCCGTTTTTTCCTTTTGAGGTACGGAACCCTAAAAAGTTAAAAAAGAATGATTTATTAAACGCATTATTTTAAAAAGTAGGTTAAACCGACCGGCGAAAACTACCGGGTGAGAGAATGGCAAATCTCGACATCAGATTTAGCACTCGAGATCTTGTCTCGATACAGTATTCCCTAGACGGGACCCGGTGGCCGCCATCTGTCTGTTGAAGCGCAAACTACAGTCGCAATGCGGATTTAGACTGTGCCAAACGTTGAGACGAGAATTACGCTCCTTAGCTTTGAGATATGGTAGGAAATCATTTGTAGAATGAACTTTTATCCAGACGCTTTGAAGGTGGCCTCTTTAACCGTAAAACCGTTTCAGTGGCTGTCTGAAACCAGGCTTACTTGAAGCCAGATTATTACAAAAACTATGTAAGTAAAGTCAGGGAAATCTTAAATTATCCGTATAAAGAAAGTAAGAAAGAATAACGTTTATTTTGACTCAGTTCGTAAAACACAAATAACAAAATAAAGAAGTGAAAATAATGTAATGTGTGTGTGTGTATATTCAAATCACAACTTGCAGGCTAAGCGTATGCTGAGACGCCGGTGACGCAGGTTCACGCAGCGCAGGTCAGAGTAGATTTTGTGATGCATAAACGTACTGAGAGCTGCGTACGCTGCGGCGCAGGCACGTGCGACGCAGACATGTGTCTGTCCTATTCTGCGTCTCGTTGTAGTGCCGGCACAAATTTCTGTGTGACGCGAGCAGGTCGTCACGTGTTTTTTATCTATCTATTGTCTGTACTAGCTAGAACGCAAACGTGTCTATGTAGCTGCGTCGCAGCATGCGCTCGCGGCCTATGTCTGCCTCGCCTGCCCTACCCTGCAAAATCTGTAATGCGCTGTGCTGCATCACCTGCGCTTCAGCATAAGCTTATCCTCATTCTTTGACAATTGTATGGAATGGCTATAACACGGCCAATTGACGTCGGGTGTCAACTTGTTTAACAATAAGTTAAACTGCACTTTGATTAAATTTTCTCATAATTCTTTCAGCAAAGAGAGAAAAACTTACTTCTTGTAGTTGTGCTTTATATGTTATGTTACTTCCAAACTACATAAGCTAAAAGCGATGTACCAAAGGGTTCACCGCTCTTTGTCTATGTTTTTTTAGACATGTCTCATTTCTACGACTCCTAATGTACACTCCTGTTTGTTGAGATTATGTGTCCTGATGTGTGCGGGACGCAGCGGGTGCTTTTCAATGATATGATTTTATTAGTTTACAATGAATTAGGTTTATTCGTTATAATATTAAAAAACGTACAAGGAACGACGCTAACGCGACCGTCCAGGGACCGTCAAGAGAAGAGTGAGGTGGGCGGAGGCGGATCCTGCAGACGACCAGGTGCCACGCACCGCGACTATGCGTAGGACGCGAGATTTGAAGGTGGTGCCCGTTGTCCATCACGGCGCATAGATGGCACCAGCAGTAACTTGCCAACAATTCCACATACTTTGGCTTTCTGAAATTAGTAAGGAGTTACTACTTTATTTTTGTATAGATTATTTTCCATTTTGTGAATGTGAGAACGCTGTAGGCTTAGTGAATTGTAGATTTTTTGACCATTTTCTATTTTGTTAAGTACTTGATACTTGTTGAGAGACCTACACTGTCCTCCCATACCTATTAACATTGTTAATTGAAAATATTGTAACAGCCAATTATTTTTAAAGGAGATACCGTGGAATTTCTTGGAAACGACCATTTGGAACCGTGCACCTAGCGTCTGACATTTCATAAGTGCCTATTGCAGCATAACTCTGCATTATCAAACTTTTTTACGCGTACATCATAGGCCGCCTTATTTTTTCCTCTTTTCAAGTTGACGCAAATTTAAAATTTTTAAATGAGAATTTTTTCTGGGTTGACATCAGTCAGTCGTCAGCCAAGAGAGTCCATGGATAGACACCAAAATTTAACTCGTTGAAGATTTATATTGAAATTATTTCCTGAATATTCGTGAGCAGACAAGCAGCAAGTAAATTTAAAGCCGTTGCTGCCAGCTGGTGCCCATTTCCGGGACCAATCGGGGATACGAGTATTCTCCCCGATCCCAAATTGTTCCTTTGATTGTTTTACCGTGAGTATTCCAATTGGTTCATCATCACCCACTATCAATCTTCACAATTTTGCCTTGCTTTCTGGTCCTAATATCCTGTTTATCTTGGATCCAGTCAGACAAGGCCGATTCCGGCTCCACCCCCAGGCCAGGGACGGCTACCTATTTGGTGCGGGTTCCCGCCACATCCACGCTTGGGCCAGAGTCAGCCAACCAGCCCTATCCACTGCGGGGTCCCTCCGTATCCGCGTTTCGCCTGTGGTCCGGGCAGAAGCCGGTCGTGCGTAGCCGAGCGCCGCGGCGGGACGAAGGACGGTCGGAAGCGGTGCGCGGTGAAGTGCCACCCTCGAGCGCATCAACCTTTTTTTTTCTTTTTCTTACTCTAGCTATTTATTCTTAAATCTAGTTAGCGCGTTCTAATCGTTTTATCTAATTACGTAATCCGATGTTAGGGTTCATCGCGACTACTTTCGATATGCGTACGTCCTATATGACGCGGGGTCGACATTAGCTATTGGCGATAAATCCGCGTCGTTTCGTCGTACACTAAAATTAAATTACGAAAGTCGATGAGCCTAGGTATAAAAATTTAAAATTTCTCCCATCCCTTGTCATAATATTTTCCCAAAAATATTTCGCAAGCTGACGGCTACTCATTTTCTATTTGATTTGTTTTATTTATAATTATTTGTGTTTAGTTTTACAAATCTAATAATTATAGTGTTATTTTACCACAATTAAACTTTTCATTTCTTAACCTTACAACGCACCGGGTTCGATCCCCGGGTGTCGTTGGATATGTGGCAAGAGAACCCATAATTTATGCTACAAACTGGCGCCCGAACACAAGTAAGTACATTTAAGATACTATTACTAATATATTAATAATAACTTACGAGTTTTTTTTTCTTACTCCGTATGTGGTGTGCTTCCTAGCAGCACAAATTTAATTTCTTCTTGATTGGTATATTTTCAGGTAACGAGTTGTGCACGAAGCCCTTCGGAGCTTGTTGGAAGGACAATTGACGCAGCCCGTATCTTCTACTATTTTGATCATAAATATTTAATGTTGTGTGATTGTTCATGAAATGTTTTAATAACAAATGCATGTAACCATATTCAAGAATTGACCTTTTATTTTCTCCCCGCAAATATATAATTTATCCTTGAATTTCATTCACCTCTTGTAGACATAGTTTTAGCTAGTACCCAGTAGTGTGTGTTTGGTGTGCGATTGTTTAGGACGCAGCATAAGGTAAGCCTTTTTGAGTGGTGATTTTGCTAGATGTCTAGATTTTTTTTTGTGTATCTAGTCCCACCTATTTCGTTATATTGCCGTTTTGTTGCTGTCGTTTCTTTCACACATCGGCTACACGTTATTAGACATAGGGTTTGGCTACCCACAGCGAATTCCAATTCGAAACCTTTCCTTTCAAATACTTTCCCACCTTAGGTCGAAATATTCCCCTGTCTGTTACCCGGTCTACACGGATTCGATTAGGATAATAGTTTTACACATAATTCTATACTTTGACATAGGAATTAGCGAAATATTCGTGTAAACAAAAATTTACGTTTTCAAGTTACGTAAATATTTGTTACAAATATCGTTCAAAATATAAAGGAGAACGACCATTCACTTTAGTTCTATTTGAAAGGACGTTGACCACTTTCATATATTGCTTTCGGTTCTGTGAACGTTGGTCTGTCGTACTTCGGGTCTTCAATCTTATCGTGTTTTTTATTTTGTCTTGTTTCGTTAATTTGCGTCAGTATGGAAGGCGAAGATCTTCCTATTGTTTCAACTCCATACCGAAGCAGCCCTATAATTTCTAGGCCTCCTCCGATTCCACCCAGAACATCCAGAGCTTCAACGTCGTCTGTTATTCCATCTCCTATGAGGTCGGAAGATTGCCCCCAGTATTTCAAAAAACAAATCTCACTTTCAAAATGGAAGATTGATTATTCGGGGAATACATGTGTTCGCGAATTCTTCACCAACATCGACGAACATAAAGACGCGGACGACTTACCGGATTGCTATTTGCTTAAACGGTTTCATGAGGTTTTGTCTGGTGCCGCTTTGAAATATTTTAGATCGATTCGCAGACCCGACTTATCCTATTCAGAACTTAGACAATCGTTTATTAGGACGTTCGGCCCCACCGATTTTGAATACAAAACCGAACAAGAAGTCAGAAATTATAAACAGAAGTCGGATCAACCCGTTAGAGACTTTATAATCCAAATTTCCTATCTGAACCAAACGTTAAGCCGTCCGATTAGTAAACCTGACTTGTTGGAAATCGTAACCCATAACATGCACCCGAGATATTACCCATGTTTATCGGTCCATAAATTTGCTGACTTTGATACACTCATCGATACTGCTTCGCATTTTGAGAATTTCTTACCCAAATCCTCCGAAGCTGTGTCGGTCGTCTCATCCAAAGTCCGATTGTGTCCCAAGTGTAGAAAAAACGGACACTCATATCGTGTCTGTCCAGATTTTCCTGGCAAGCTCTGTTTCAAGTGCCGGACTCCTGGCGTTATTACCCGGGATTGTCCAAAGTGTAATTCAAAGAAATGCATAAGCCATCGGCGACACGCCGCCCATTTTTCTCGTACAGTGTCACCGGTGATAGCGTCGGACTCTTCCGATAATAGACCGTTTATTGAGGTTTGGTTGAAAGGCCATTTGGTTAAAGCATTACTAGACTCGGGAGCTCAGATGTCTCTTATTAGTGATAGTTTGGCTCGCGAGCTAGGAATTTCGATGACATCGAACATTTCGTGTCCTCGTGCCATTTCAGCCAATAACTCACCCATTGATATTTTGGGAACTGTTTATCTTCCGGTTCAATTCAACGATACTAATTTTATTCACGAATTTTTGGTTGCGCGTAGTATGTCTTCTTCAGTCATCTTAGGAATAGAGTTTTGGAACAAATTTGGTCTAACCTCAGTTTTTAGTAAGGCATTTAACAAAAACATCAAAGGAAACATGTATATTCCTTCTACTAGTCATTCCTTTCCTCGGGTTTCTTGTGTAACTGAACCCCGATACATTCATCCTCGTAACGTCTTGTTACCTGACCAAGAGCGAAGTTTACAACAGGTCATTGATGAGTTTGAAGTCATCTCATCTGACAAGGTTGGACTTGGAAAAACTACCTGGCTATCACACAAAATCAATACGACGGGACAGCCAATTAGGCAAAGGTTTTACCCTCTTTCACCCGTTAAATTAAAGGTTCTCAATGAGGAGATCGATAAGATGCTAGAATTGGGCGTTATCCGACCATCTCGTTCACCTTGGGCTAGTCCTGTGGTCATGGTCACCAAGAAAGACGGTTCCGTTCGCTTCTGCGTTGATAGCAGAAAGTTGAATAGTGTGACCATCAGAGACTCTTATCCCCTCCCCCGCATTCAAGATATCCTTGACAACCTTCGGGGTGCAAGGTATATAAGCTCTCTCGATTTCAGGAGTGCCTTCTGGCAGATACCTCTCGCGGACGATGAGAGTTGCAAAAAGACTGCATTTATAGTCCCTCAACGCGGCTTATTCGAGTTCGTCAGAATGCCATTTGGGCTCACTAATGCAGCCTCTGAGATGCAGCGTCTTACCGATATGATTGTCAATTTCGAATTCACTTCGACTAGCGACGACTGTGTTTTCGGTTACGTCGACGATCTTATTTTAATTTCCAAGGACTTCCACAGCCACCTCGCTCTCCTGAGGAAGGTGCTAAGCCGTCTCAAGGAGGCTGGTTTATCTATTAACCTTAAGAAATGCGAATTTTGCAAAAGTGAGTTAAGGTATCTGGGTTATATTGTAAACGAGAAAGGTCTACAGACCGACCCGAGCAAGCTCGATGCTATTAAGGACTATCCCACTCCTATCACCGCTAAATCATTGCGCGGGTTTATTGGGATGTGTTCTTATTATAGGCGTTTTGTTGACGGTTTTTCCTCTATAATAGCTCCTCTCACTGCTCTTATTGGCAGAAAGAAGGGTCGAGACCCAATAAGCTGGGACGATGCCGCCGAACAAGCATTCGTTAAGCTAAAGGGCGCATTAGTTAACACTCCCGTGATGGCTTGTCCAGATTTTTCCAAGCCATTCCTGTTACAATGTGATGCATCAGCTGTTGGTCTCGGTTCCGTTCTTTCCCAAAAGATTGATGGTGTGGAGCATCCCATTGCTTACTATTCCCGTCTTTTTTCCAAAGCAGAACGCAACTACAGTACCACCGAGCGGGAACTTCTGTCGGTGCTGGATTCTATTAAGCATTTCCGCTGTTATTTGGATGGAATGAAGTTTTCAGTTTTAACTGACCATATGGCTTTGAAATGGCTTCTCACGCTTAACAACCCTTCCGGTCGTTTAGCCCGATGGGCCACTATCATCTCCCAGTATACTTTTGATATAGTCCATCGCAAGGGATCACAACACGTAGTTCCAGATGCCCTATCCAGGATCTACGCAAGTCCGGTAACGTTCGACCAGGGTCCCGAACAAACTAATGACAGATGGTACAAGAAGGTTTACTTGGGTGCTCGCGATTCACCCCAAATGTTTCCCGCATACGCCATCCAGAATGGTGTTCTTGTGAGACGCATGCCTGTCGCTAGCCCCCTGTCATCTGACCCATGGCGTGTGGTTTTGCCAGCAGAGAAGGTTCCCCTTGCCATCTGGGAGGTTCACAACAATTTCCCGTCTATACACCCTGGGGTTATGAAGTCTTACCTTAAAATCAAGGAGCTCTTCTATTGGCCGAACATGTTCCGGGATGTTGCTGAAACCCTGAAGCGATGCGAAGTTTGCAAAGCGTATAAGATAGCTAACACCCAGCCACGTGGCCAGATGTGCTTCCCAAAAGAAGTTTCTTTGCCCCTACAAGTAATTTCCATTGATTTGATTGGTCCCCTACCTATCGCTTATTACGGTTATAAATACATCTTATCTATGGTTGATGTTTTTTCAAAATATGTTTGGCTAATTCCCCTAAAAAAGGTGAATGCCACTGCTGTAGTAAAAGCCCTAGAATCCGAAATATTTTTCAATTTCGGCGTTCCACGGGCTATTCTTTGCGATAACGCTACGGTCTTCCGCAGCAATCAATTTGTAAGCTTTCTTAGGTCTTTTCACATTGACTCTCCATTTTATACGCCTTATTATACTCCACAAGCTAACACAGTGGAACGCTATAATCAAAGTGTTGTTACCTGTTTGAGTATTTTAGTCGGGGAGAATCAAAGAAACTGGTCGAAATTGCTACCCAAAGTTAAACTTTACCTCAATTCGTGTATCAATTTAGCCACAGGTTTCACACCAAACTTTCTTATGTTTGGAAGGGAAGTCCTTATGGATTTGACCCATGCTCAGGGGCAGACTCAAAGCACCAATTTGGCTGAAAGTCGGTCTCGGCATGCGTCCAATCTATCCTCCCTCACCGAGGTTTATGCTAAAGTTGCCGATAACCTCTCTATAGCCTTCCTCCGCAATTCCCGGTCTTACAACGCAAATCGTTCGGCTATCACCCTCAACGTTGGTGACACTGTGTGGAGACGAAATTTCTCCAGGTCCTCGGCGACGGACTATTTCTCCGGAAAGCTTGCACCTCGCTTTATTAAATGCCGTGTTACTAGGGTTATCTCTAGGACTACCTATGTCCTTCGGGACTGCGATTCTGTTCATTCTGGATCATATCATATTAAGGATATCCTGAAATGATGGTTTCGCTTGGCAATCTATGTTTTACTCCCAAATTCTTTCTACGCCCTTTTGCATTTTGCCCTACAAAATTCGCTTGAACTACGTTACATTAAAAACATCGTAGTACACAGAACGCTCATTTTGAAAATACACTGGGCATTCTGTACCTACTTCAGTTTTTCCCTTCCCTAAATTCGTTGTTTCTTTGTATATATTTCCTACTTGCGTTAACTAATACAAATGAATCCAACGTACATATTAGTTTTACCCCTAATTATTTTCTAACTACGTAATTTTATGATATAAAATTAATTATGGTTTCAAACTATTTACAAACGGTCTTAGTATATGACCTTATTTTTCAGACTAACATTTTGTTTTTTTTCACATTGACATTCTGATTGTCACTGTCCTATCAGGGAATAATAAATAATATTTATAACTAAATAATAAATAAATCGCTTAAAGCTACGAACAAAAGTGGTAAGCAGATCCCTTCATAATAATTATATTAGTTTAAAAACTTGCAATTTACGTTATTTTAGGCGTGGAACGCTGCAGTGTTTTTTTCTCTTCCTTTGCTAGAGTTAGTAGCGTCTTGTCGCCGGTCTCATCTTACCCGACTACGACGAAGAGGGTGTTGTTAACCTCTAGGTATGTCCCAGAGGCACAACATCCCTCTCATTTTACTACTCATCCCGTTAGTCAGACTCTAGGTACTAATTAGGCCGAAAGTCGATTAGGATGCAAATCCTACAGACGGTCACTTAATTTGTCCTTTATTTTATTGGACTGAGGTTGTTTTTGGACTCAGGCTTTCCATAGCCTGATGCTCTTTTTTGGACTTGGTCTAATTTTTGACTTTAATGTTCTCCCCTTTTTACCTCAGTCTGTATTTTTTTTCCCCTAACTTCAATAGGTATTGTTTTCTTCTTTTATCGTTACTTTTTTTCATCTACTTTTTATTCTATGCTAATGTTTCCTCTCTTCACCTTAGCTATTAGTCTCTTTGTCTTATCTTGTAACTTATTCTTGTCTTAGTTAGTTAATTGGTAGGTTTAGTTGGCACTTCTGGAGCTCGCATCGGTAACGTTTAGGTTCGATCCGGTTCAAACTTATTCCTTATCGGTAGCACTCCAATTGTCGTCCTTTAGGTTACTTTGGTTATTTATTAGTCTAGGATTAGGTTCTATTTATCTTTTAGTTACTTAACGTTCAGCCTCTCTCGTAATACCCTCGGAGATATCTGACACTAGTGATGCTACATTGTTTGGATTTTATATCGATAGTATCGATATTTTTTTTTGTTAGAAAGGGGGTACTGCAGCATAACTCTGCATTATCAAACTTTTTTACGCGTACATCATAGGCCGCCTTATTTTTTCCTCTTTTCAAGTTGACGCAAATTTAAAATTTTTAAATGAGAATTTTTTCTGGGTTGACATCAGTCAGTCGTCAGCCAAGAGAGTCCATGGATAGACACCAAAATTTAACTCGTTGAAGATTTATATTGAAATTATTTCCTGAATATTCGTGAGCAGACAAGCAGCAAGTAAATTTAAAGCCGTTGCTGCCAGCTGGTGCCCATTTCCGGGACCAATCGGGGATACGAGTATTCTCCCCGATCCCAAATTGTTCCTTTGATTGTTTTACCGTGAGTATTCCAATTGGTTCATCATCACCCACTATCAATCTTCACAATTTTGCCTTGCTTTCTGGTCCTAATATCCTGTTTATCTTGGATCCAGTCAGACAAGGCCGATTCCGGCTCCACCCCCAGGCCAGGGACGGCTACCTATTTGGTGCGGGTTCCCGCCACATCCACGCTTGGGCCAGAGTCAGCCAACCAGCCCTATCCACTGCGGGGTCCCTCCGTATCCGCGTTTCGCCTGTGGTCCGGGCAGAAGCCGGTCGTGCGTAGCCGAGCGCCGCGGCGGGACGAAGGACGGTCGGAAGCGGTGCGCGGTGAAGTGCCACCCTCGAGCGCATCAACCTTTTTTTTTCTTTTTCTTACTCTAGCTATTTATTCTTAAATCTAGTTAGCGCGTTCTAATCGTTTTATCTAATTACGTAATCCGATGTTAGGGTTCATCGCGACTACTTTCGATATGCGTACGTCCTATATGACGCGGGGTCGACATTAGCTATTGGCGATAAATCCGCGTCGTTTCGTCGTACACTAAAATTAAATTACGAAAGTCGATGAGCCTAGGTATAAAAATTTAAAATTTCTCCCATCCCTTGTCATAATATTTTCCCAAAAATATTTCGCAAGCTGACGGCTACTCATTTTCTATTTGATTTGTTTTATTTATAATTATTTGTGTTTAGTTTTACAAATCTAATAATTATAGTGTTATTTTACCACAATTAAACTTTTCATTTCTTAACCTTACAACGCACCGGGTTCGATCCCCGGGTGTCGTTGGATATGTGGCAAGAGAACCCATAATTTATGCTACACTATGTAGGTTTATTTGAAATAAAATATTTATAACTTTGTTTTTTTTTTTATTTTAACTAAAATATACTTTTGAGTAGGTACCTATTTTGTATGTTCACCCCCTATTAAATAGGACTTAAAGATAACTGACGAAATTGAACTGAACTCTGCGTATTTGGGGAATACAAATGCGATGTAATGCTACTTACAAATGCCAGTGTAACAATTAAAATTATTTAACACCACGCTCTTAAAAGTCAGTTCATATTCAGACTCTAATGGAAACAAATGGTAATAGGTACTTTACACAAACGCCCACTCACGGGCAGTTTAAAATGGCGTGGGTGACGTAATGGATGAAAATATCGTGAGGGGCAACTCTCAGTAGGTACCTACGAGCTGTTTCACAAAATATTTCGAAAAATGTCGTCATTTATTTAAAGTTAACTTTCACTGCCTTAAGTCATTCTTTAGTTGAAAGAAAATAAATAAATGAAAAGTATTGTATTATTGGAATATGACAAACTAAACTAAACACAATCATGGAGACATTAAAAAACCGGTCAAGTGCGAGTTGGACTTGCAGACGAAGGTTTCCGTACCGTATTAAGAGCGTACCGACCATTTGCCTTTGTCTCTGTCTTTTTCTTTACGTGTAAAGAGTAAAGAAAATAATCACACTTTTGCACTTTTTCAATGTTTTTCGTTGTTATTTTTATCATATTGCTCTTAAATAAAAAAGTAACGCGCAAAAACGCTGGAGTCATCAATGAACTTTATTTAAGTAAATTAATCATAATATAAATTTACTTATTTATATAAAAGGAGCAACATAGAGGAAAAAAATACTCGATAAGACGTAACTTTGCGAATTTATTCTATCGAGCCAATTTTATCAAATCGTGTTTCCATCGCGCATAATGTCTGGTATATATCCCCAATAATACCAATTTATTTCCCTAAATTTTAATTTAATTGTTTACTACTTCAAATAAGCTTTATAGAAACATGTTTGTGTGCATAAAAAGCTCGGTGCCCTCTTAAGATCGAGCAGAAAACGCCGAAAAAAAACACGTTTCGTTTCTTGTATTTTCTTTAATTCATTATTAACTTTATTTAATTTTATTATTTGTTGGTATAGCGGCCATAGAAATACACAATTTGTGAAAGTTTCAACTGTTTTCCTATTACATGAGATACAGCCCGCTGACAGACAAACGGACGGACGGACAGCGGAGGTTTAGTTATAGGGATCCGCTTGGCACCCTTTGGGTACGGAACCCTAAAAACAAAATGATTTTTAAGTGAAAATAAAAAACAGAAATTCCTATACGTAAAAAGCTCTTATCTCAACATGATGTTACGACATTAAAAAATAAGTGTATCGAAGAGATATATAGAGATATAGGTATACCCTAGCTTAAGAGGTAGTGAATATTATTCTTGTACAGATTTTGCAACAAACTATAAATGTATTTTCTAAACCAAATATCACACTGTATTTATGTTTTTGGATAAATAAAGATTTTTTTTTTTTTTTAGATTTTTTCGGTAATTATTTTTAACTAAGTGTTAGGTTTCAATTGATTAATACGTAATTGTTGGATATTGTACTGGCAACACCCAAAGATTCGATATGTCAAAATGAGGAAATAACGACCTTCTGGGTCGTGCTTAGTGGCTATGTCGTAATATTGAATTAGATGTTGGCAAATAAATATAAATGACTGACAAAATATCTTGGTGTTTATATTATTTTCCTTATCCCTGAAATATTGCAAATATGCAGTTTTGTTAAACAGTTTTAGATTATGATATTGGGATAAGATTAATTCGGGGATTAGTATCTATTTTGAGGTTTAATAATTATATTCGGAATTAAATTAGTTTTAGCAAGGATGGTTCTTATTATATAAGTAATTGATGCTAGTTGCTTAAGACCTACTGCTCGGATCATCGCCCACTCTCTTCAACAACAACCTGGCCCCTGGCCTCACTGACGCAGCCCTGAGGACCCTCTCATGAGGTGCCAGGACCCTCTACGTAGGGACTCGGTACGGCACCTCCCCGACCATGACATAGGAGCAGACACCAGCCTTTGTAAGGCATTGGGCAATAGCCTGTGGAGAAAGAATAAGATTAGCATGATCTTTTGTATTTCAAACGCACATTTCGGGGTCAAAAAATAAAGTTAAGCAAGTAAGTGAAAACACTTTGAAATGCAAGCAAATACATTGGGGGTTACCATAGGTACACTCGTTATATATCAGGTCGAAATAAAACAAGAAGTGAAGCGTCATGCAATTTTTTGTAACAGACGACTTCGTAATTATTTTATCACTCTAATAGTAGCCATATACGTTACGATATACTTGCGCAAGTTTAGACTTTCACAAGTAACGTGTGTTGGACGATTTTTGCGCAAATTTCAAACACACATTGTATTTTCATTTCATTGCATACTGGTGCAAGTCTAAACTTGGGCAAGTATATCGTAACGTGTATATCATAAGGTTGAATTTAACTTGCATTTTTGTCTATGTGACAGTAAGATAGTTTTACCCTTAGTGATGTTTCAGTTTACTACGATTACGAAGCAATTACGGTACGGCTGGTCCATAAATTTAAGGTTGCTCAGCGAACCATGGAGCGGGCTATGCTTGGAGTCTCTCTGAGGGATCGAATCCGGAACGAAGTGATCCGGCAGAGAACCAAAGTTATCGACATAGCTCACAGAATTAGCAAGCTGAAGTGGCAGTGGGCCTGCCAGGTAGGACGCCCTCAGGCTAGGTGGAGTGACGATCTTCGCAGGGTAGCTGGTAGCAGCTGGATGAGAGTTGCCGAGAATCGAGCTGAATGGCGTGCAATTGGGGAGGCCTATGTCCAGCAGTGGACTGCTATAGGCTGATGATGATGATGAAGCAATAAGCCTTACGGCGTGCTATTCAGTTCATGTTTATTTTCCCAGGTGAGCAAACTATGTTCCAACAGGTGGACCCAGTGTCAACCTACGTAAAAAACTTTTGTAAGGTAAAGGGCAAGGCCGAGATATTAAATTATGACGTAAATAAGTAGTCGAGCAGTTGCCAAAATTATAAAAACCGTGTGTCCGTTGAGATATCATCATCATCATCTGCTTAGCCGCTTTCCAAATATGTTGGGGTCGGCTTCCAGTCTAACCGGATGCAGCTGAATACCAGTGTTTTACTTGGAGCGACTGCCTATTTGACCTCCACGATCCAGTTAACGGGTAATACTATACCCTTTGGTAAGACTGGTTGTGGTGGTTTTGGCAAAATTTACTAACAAATATTGACAAAATATACGTATACAAAATAAAAAAGACGCAGCTGTTTTTTATGTTAGAAGTGCAGGTAGGTATTTTAAATACCGAAATATCCATACATAATATAAAACAAAGTTCCCCTACCACGTCTGTCTGTCTGAACGCGATAAACTCAAAAACTACCGGAAAAATTTTCAAAGGGTTTTCACCAGTCGACGGAGTGATTTTTGCGTAAAGGTTTTGATGTATAATTCATCAAGGTTTTGTGTAAATTGGCTGAAATATGACGATTATTGGGAAAAAACATGCTGACTGGGAGCTGTGCGCCGCGTAAACCGTTAGAGATACATCAAATTTATATAATGCAGGATTAAATATGTTAAAAAGTTCAACAAAAAAGTCCGGAATGGCATATGTCTATCTTCTAAGGATGACCCACAGTAACTATTATTATCTTTCAGAATTTGCTAAAAATTCCATTGTTATTTCCAAAGCTATATTGACCAGTATCATAATAATCATTTTCCAATAAAATATGTTATTTAAATTGGGCATTTAATGTAGATTAAAATATGCCTTGACATCATATCATTTAAATGAATGGTTTAAAAGATGTAACAGATTCAAATTTACGCGTAAAATAAATATTATGGTTGGAGCGCAGCGGTAGGAGTCAATAACCTTTTCCTGTACTATTAGGTATGTAATCCCGGTACTGCCTGGTAGTACGTTCCCATGGGATATTTTCCGATATCCACGCGGGCGAAGCCGCGGACAAAAGCTAGTATTTTATAAAGGAGCGTTTAGAAAAAAAAGTACCTGTATATATAATATACTAAAATATGATATAAAAAAACTGCAATTTTAGATTATAAAAATTAAACTAGTAATTACCGACAGAACGTTATTATTTCATTTGAAACCGGCACGAATATTTTTATCGTACGTGCTGTACGTGAAATTTTAAATGAGCTGTGTTGATAGCTGAACTATTTTATTTGTTCATAATGACTATACAACACATACTACGCAACACCTGTTCACGTATTTTGTGTGTCAACTAATAATCAGAGTCAATGGAAATCTTTTATCATTCAGTTCTGGGTTAAACTAGGTTTGGCGGACGGATTAGTGATCGCAGTGTTTTGTGAGCAAGAAAAGATGGTTGAAGATTATGCTTCCTTCTTAAAACTTTGAGGTACTTCGAGCTCCCATTAGGGGTTATAACAATGCGTCTTGAATCGCAGGCCGATTCCCGGCCACCGTAGGCGCGGGTTAACGGACGGTGAGCAATGGTTAGCTCGCCGTCCGATAAGGACCAGGCCCGGGTTAACAGTGCAAAAAATATATCAGCACAACTGAAGGGGTCTGCTAGGGCCGATGACTGCCGGGGTTGCGGGTTTGTTCAAAAGGGTTACCGTGGCCCCTGGCAATACAGGCAACTGAAGGAACACAGATGGGTTTTAGTCAGTGAGTCTGACACGCCCTCCCGCTCCACCTAGAGCGGGAGAAGTTATTTGATAACTTCCCACCCAAAACAAAAAGGTACCTATTATATAGTATTGATATTTGACCTATTGAGTAATGAGGTTGCCGACCACTGGGCTAGACCATGACCTGGATATGAACAAAGAATACTTTTAATTCCCGAATACGTTCCCGTATCTCATGCGATAATTCAGAACTTCATGCGCGGCCACTGGCAAAAGCTAGTGACTTATAAATATCACTCCTATCTAGTGAACATTTTGCATGAAAACAGCTACTCCAGTGTTTATTGGCGGATCAAAAAGAATTACGTGGTGAGATCTTCTAGTCATCAAAATGAAAGAATAATATATTAAATACAATGAAATAGTACTTTAGTAAAACTTAAGGATTCAAAAAAGTAAACAAAAAATGTTTTTAAGCCGTAAAATTACATGAAGTTTTAAAACTTTTGTCACTAACTACAAAATGATGATACATTGTTGAAGAAGTTTACCGTTCAACGGTATTCGACATTTGAAATTTCCAGCGTCTAAATAGAAATTCCTCCAAAATCCAAAAATAGTAACAAAACGAAATAGACGTCCGATGCATTCAAAGTTCTAAGAATAGTGACTCGTCGCGTAGCGGATTGGGGACCTGCTACGGACAGCGTAGCAGTGACACCCCTACGCCGGCTACGACGTAGCGACAGAACAGTCTTTGTATCAATGTTTCATCGATACCCGTATTTGTATTGACAACTAAGCTGAACTTTTGTATATTTTCTTTTGGAAACTCCCACGTTACACATGTTTGCAAAAACTGAAACAGAAATAAAGTTAGGTAAATTTATCGGTTTTTCTCCATTCGATTTTGTGACAGTTTTTGCGAAAATTAGACCTGGGACTAATTGTCGTATTTCAGACGGAGACGAGAATTTTATGTTAAAAAACAATTAGAAAATAGGTTTTAATTACTGAAAATATGAATTATTCAGTACGCGGCCTTTAATAATGGCAAGTCTAGTTTTAGGCTGCCTGTCCACTGGAGCGGAGCGGAAAAATGTGCCAATATTAACCAATAGGAGCGGAGCTCTGAAGCGGAGTTTAGATTCTATTGGTTAATATTTGCATATTTCTCCGCTCCGCTGCCTCGGTCCGCTTCAGTTGACAGGCAGCCTCAGTGCTCGTTTACGGAGACGTGGGGCGTTGCGCGTCGCGTTGGACGGCGCGGGCCACACTAAATTCAAACATATCGGCGTACGCAGCATTGCGGCTAGCTATTCGGCAACAATACTTTTCACGCCCCGCGCCACGCCCCACATCTTCATAAACAACATCGTAAATTGCCAAATTTTTGTGTTTGCGCGTGTGATGACGCAAACCGCTGCACGCGCAGGTCTGTAAACGAAAGAAAACAACCGACGCGCTGCGAGTCGCTGAGCCGCAAGCGACGCGCAACGCCCTGCGTCTCCGTAAACGAGCACTGAGGCTGCCTGTCCGCTGGAACGGAGCGAGGCAGCGGAGCGGAGAAATGTGCCAATATTAACCAATAGGATCTAAACTCCGCTCCTCCTGACTGTGAATGTCACAAGTTATGAATCACGGAGGCGACACTCTACAAAGCCTGTTATTTATTTTAATGGCTGAATTTTCCAACGTCAGATTTTCAATATCCGAGGAATTAAATTGACGTCTGACAGTTTGTAAATGGAGAAACAATCAAAAATTCTAAATTATTCTTCGGATAATGATAACTGGCGTAAAAATCAACGCGTCAAAGTCAAATCATTTATTTCAATTAGGCACATAAAAGGCACTTTTGAACGTCAAAAATTAACATGAAAATAGAATTTACTCTAGTTGCCCCGGGGTTTCAAAAGGTAGTTTCGTGTGGAGAAAATAAAAATGTTTAACAATATTTTGTATATTATGTAACAACAACAACACAGTAGGTATAAAAACTTTAAAAAAAAAAAAAAACAACTGACTTCCAAAAAAACACTACAAATTGAAAAATAACTTAAATTTAAACTTAAAAAGATTTTATTTCCCGCTTTTTAGTGTGTTACTGTGTTTTTAGTAAGTACAAAATATTGCTTTTCCCGATGCAAGGACGTTAATCTTTGAGGAGTTCTCCTGGTACTTTACCATCAGCTCCATTTCTCCATTTGCATTGTAACGAGCATAAATAACTTGGCAAACATATTAAAGTAATCGAATCGCAACCCGTGGAATACTTAGTATTGACTATTGAGAGGTAACTTTACAAGTTACTATAAAAAATACCCAAATTGCTATAGGTGTGCTTATAATATTTCAGGAGTTCCCTCGATTTCTCAGGGATGCCATCATCAGATCCTGGTTTCCTTATCATGATACCAACCTTGGGATATCTCCTTTCCAACAAAAAATAATCTTCAAAATCGGTTCATAAACGACGAAGTTATCCACACATAAAAAAATATATATATATTATTATATACGGTCGAATTGAGAAACCTCCTTTTTTTGAAGTGGGTTAAAAAATAATTAAAAGTGAAGCAAATGAAGCAATCTTAAAGTCAATATGGTATATTGACGACCGTCTACCTGTCTTTAGTTAAAATTATTTATCGTGAGCAGAGCCGCAGCATACGCTGGTTCTCGACTACAAAACGTTGCGTGTAGTCCCTTAATTATTTTGCACAATTTTTACTACCTAAACTAGTAATTAAACTCATGGTTATTTATGTAGTGTGTTATCTACCATCAGTCCGCTTTAAGCCATTAAAAAAAATCTATTAAGGGGGAAGCGTCAGGGTAGCCCGCGAAATTCAAATTTTCTTACGTTTTTTGCATTTTGCAGGTCAGTGTCAGGTTTTATGTTTATTAAAATATGATTCGCGGTCGTAACAAATATGGCTTTACTCAATTATAATTATTACAATCAGCAATACAACTCCATAAGTTAGCAAAGGTGTCAAATGTCATGATTTCATGAAATCATGACATTTGACACCTTTATCTTCTTCTTAATCACTATTGCTGATTGTAATGATTATAATTGAGTAAAGCCATATTTGTTACGACCGCGAATCATATTTTAATCAACATATAATCAGACACTGACCTGCAAAATGCAAAAAACGTAAGAAAATTTGAATTTCGCGGGCTGCCCTGACGCTTCCCCCTTAAGCTATTAATTCTGAACTGCCATGCTATTTCTGCCACCCAGCAACTTTGCTATGTTACGTGACATTTCTGGTATAGTATTTTTATATCACAAAGCGACGCGCGCTTTATTTGTGGTTACCAAGTGTACAAACACGCTGTGAATTTGTGTGTAAGCACTGGAGCTCTCAGTACCGTCCGAGACAATGATGAAGACGGAAGTGTGTGTGCATGTGCATATGTGTGTTATGTGCTGACGCTACTCGTCTTCACGCACATATTCACAACGTGTTTGTACACTTGTTAACACAAGTAAAGCACGCGTCAATTTGTGAGATAAAAAGATTGTACAGTAACCGATCATAAATATGGCTCTCCATGTTTTACAGTTCTTCCATAGTTATTTTACCTCTGATTTTGCATCATTAACAAAATCATAGTTATCTTTATTCACGTTGTAATAAGGTTGCTAGTGGGTTGCTGCCATTGACATTTTGAAGTCTGTCAAAATCACAGTGATTTTTATTTGCAATTAGGTTACCAACCTAATTACTTACTCAGTCCTAATTTATTTGGCCTTTATTTTTTTTTTAATACAAGATGAAATTAAGATTTAAGTATTTTTTACATCTTTCTGTAAATTTGAGGATTCTTAACTTTTTTTCTGGCTAGCATCTGAATAAAGCAATAATTTTATAAGAATCTATCAACATTAAAGATTAAAAATAAATACAAAAATATTGCCTGTTCTACCCATTTTAAATAAAAATTACACTTTAAAGTTAAGAAAGTGGTGAAACTAGAAGATAGCAAAAAATTTTTTTACATTATCCAGGGGGCCAGGGCCAAATAAATTAGGGCTGAGTAAGTAGCAGATGACCCCACCTTATCCACCATTTTCGTATGTTCAACGTTCTGCCAAACACCCTGTATAGTGGCTGCCTCGTTGGTCTAGTGGTCGCAAGCGCTACTGCTGAGCATGAGGTCCTAAGTTCAATTCCCGGGTCGAGCAAAGTGTTATTGGGTTTTTCTATCTGAAATTTCTCAGTAGCAGCTGGGAGTCTAGATTTGTGCCCGGTTGATGGCAATAGGCTCGCCCCCTATTACATGGGACTTAAACATAACTGGCGAAATGTGGGTGTGCCTGCTACAGGGACACCTCTGCCCAAACCTTCTGGGAAACAAGGCGTGATGTTATGTTTTGTAGTCAGTTGCGTCTGACAATACGAATTAAGATGGCTTCGCATTGTATGTACGTGTTGTACCACGGAATTAGTATTTCGCTTCAGCCGAACATTCAAAATTAAAAGGTGCTTATTATGATTGCACTAAAGGTCTTAAATTCACGTCAAAAATATCAAATTTTTGTTCAAACACGTATTTGATAAGCACAGCAGAAGTTACTTAGTTTTTTCGTACTCCGGTAAAATTTGCCAACATCTAAGTTACGCGGTATTTTCTGTTGTTAGTAACGCGGTATTGCAGTATCAGCGACAATAGGTCACTTTTTATCCCGTATTTCGTTCCCTTGGGATAATTTCCGACCCCCACGCGGGCGAAGCCGCGGTTAAAAGCTAGTAATCGTATATATTTGAAGAACCAAAATTGATTTAAGTTCACCAATAAACCAATAACAGAATAAATTACATTTCGAACCACTCAAAGCGTAATAAACATCGTTTTTATCGACAATAACATCGTTCAAGTTATAAATAGATTCAATAATTGACTCACTGACTCTCGATCGGGAACAAGATACCAATATTATGTCATGAGTTCAGAATTTCATACAGAATAAAAATTTTTACTGTACGGGAATCGTGTATTGTGTTCCGCGTTGAATATTAAAACAAAAAACGCTGCAAAAACATTATCAGTGACTACTGTTTTGAAATACACAATAAATAATATGAAGGGTCAAATAGCAATAACCATTGAATTTTTTCAAATATAAAAGTAAATAAAAGTGAAAAATGTATTTCGAAAAAGGATAATACCTATTCCCGCCTCCGTAGTCTAACAACAATAGAATTGGTTCATGTTTTAATAATATAAAGATCACGTACGATTTTCTGATTTCAAAGTATTATTCTTTTATAAATATTTTATTGTGAAGTCATAAGTAGGTACTTGTTTATAGAAGTATGAAAAACAGGGTGTAAAGTTCGCTCATTCTCTATAGAAAAGGGTAGATCCTTCGACCAGAGGGGTGTCGTGTTTGGTGCGCAAATAACTGCAAGGTGATTTTTTTTTTTTTTTTTAACTATCTCGCAGTTTTGAATTTCCTGTGGGTGCCTTAAGCTTCTACACTGAAAGCCTCCAGCTAGGAGCAAAAAACTATTCTAAATTAAAACTAGGCGAACGCTCGCTAAGGGCACCCCCTACAGGGTACGAACCTTAGCTTAGGGCGTCGCTAGGGGGAGGACAGCAAGAAGGGACAGGCTGGATCAAAATTAGATTATCATCATGATTATTAGGCGGGGTAGTTAAAGCTATGTGCTCAGCTGCAACAATTGCTGGCACCTCGTTTTCGACCAAGGGTCGGGGGAGTCTCATTTAGTCGGGGACGCGGTCTTGATCGCGAAGGACCTCGGCGGCGGGGTCGGAATGACGGGTATCGTCTGTATTTGTGTACTGTACTGGTGGCCCTATTCTTCTCCTGGAGGAGTGTTATGGGGTTATCTGGGTCGGAAACGATATACCTGGGACGGCGGATCTGACTGCTTCTAGATGGGATATAATCGGCTGCCTCGATAACCAGAGGGTTGTTGATGTTTGGGAGCGGAGTCAAAGTAACGCTTGGACATGCGTTTTAGGAACTGATGAATCGTAGGGATTTTACAGTCGAGATGGAGGATCTCATTTCTGACATTAAAGGGGGGCTCCCGTTGCGAAGGAAATGGTTTTGTAGGGTCTGCATCCTATGGATGGAATAGAGTTTGGCATGAGCGAAGACTGCACCCGCATAGGTCATGATGGGTCGAATGCACACTGTGTAGATTCGCAATTTGCACTTAAGTGATAATTTACTGCGTGCATTCAGAACGAAATGGAGTCTATCTAAAGCGAAAGTGGCTCGCTAACGAACCGTCTTTATGTGCTCTGAAAAGGAGAGGTGATGGTCGAGGTATTTGGCTCGCTTCTCCCAAGGGATCGGCTTGCCGAACAAAGTGATAGGTCGGGGGAAGCCAACGATTTATGTCAAGACGTAGTATATGTACTCGTCGTGTGGTAAACTCTGCTTGTACGATGCAGGATTGTGCGTGACGTCAGTGTGATGCATAGTTTGCATGTGGCGTTGTAGATGCCGCCACAAGTTTAGTAAAAACATAATAATTATTAGAGTTTAACTTTAAACACTGCATCGATATTATCTAATTCTTATTTCAATAAAATAATCTATCCGGACGCCATCCAACGTGGCAATGCTGCCAGCCTTTTGGGCACTTTCCCCACTGACAGCGATGCGGACGAATTTTTTGACGCCCAATGAGCTCTTATCTTTATTTTTAACTTTTTCCTTTACATACTTGTACATAATATATATAGTAGTTAGTTGTAAATATGTTTGTGTATATTATATGTTAAAAATAATAATAAATTAAATAATCAAGCAAAAAAAAAAAAACATCATCAAGATTATCCTAATCCCTCTTTTTTCTTCAAGTCGTTCAATGATTATTTCCAATCCCTTCTCTTTATTTTTGATCCGGAATCGACTGACCTACATTACGGGTTCTGATAACGATAAACTATGGATAACAATCCGCTTGCCAAGCATAGATTATGGTAAAGCTTACCGTGATTTATGCGAATACCAACTGAAGCAATGGTGGCTCGATGCTCATAAGAGGGCAATTTGTATGCACCCGTAGAACGACAATTTGTATGTTATCTAACGCCCAACAATGTATCTTGATCCCATTCTTTCACTAAATACTGCTTGTAATACGTCTTCCTAAAAAATATAGATAAGACAAGTCATTCCATTAATTTGGCTATTATAATCAAATTAATCTGCCTAGCCAACTGGTTGCGCTGATTCGACTATAATTACAATATTGTCATTTCCTTTCTTAGGTATGTTGAAATATTAATATATTATAGTGATTGGTTAGCAATTTCCTATTCCCTATCCCATTCCTGCACATTGCCTATCGTTCGCGTAGGAACAGGACAGCTACACCAAAGTGGCGCCACCCCGCGCAATCTCGTTGCAACATTTTTTGAACTCGAGAAGAACGAAAGATGGTGAAAAAGTCTGTGTTCGAACTGCGTCGCTAGTGCAACTCGTGCATTAAAACTCTAAGAAACAAGTGAAAATTCCTGACAATTGACATACGGATCGTCGCTCCAGGACTCCATCGCATCAATTAAGTTATTGTGCTCCTATTTCTTTGTACAACCTGTCGCATAGCGTCCAATTTCTCTCCAAGCAGTGATTGTACGCCATCCATTGTTCTGCAAACCAACTTTTCAAAATCTATCGTTAGTCATCGCATAATAGCGCAAACACCAACTATGTTGGGATCGGCTTCCAGTCTAACCGGATGCAGCTGAATACTTTTACACGGAGCGACTGCTTATCTGACCTCCACAACCCAGTAACTAAGTAATACGAAACCCCTTGGTAAGTCTTACCAAGGGGTATCGTATTATCTAGTTACTCGGTTATCAGACATTCGGGCTTCTGACGACCCGTAACGACTGTCAAAGATCCACGAATGACAGCCGGGACCAACGGCTTAACGTGCTTTCCTTGGAACGGAGGAGTCTCGGTATGTAGAAATGAAATGGTCATCCATACACGGACTAACCCCGACAAGCCTTTTTTTTTTTTTTTTTTGTAGGGGTGGAAATCCTCGTGGATGTCCTCCGCCCTGGGGTGGGCAAAGGGGTCTGTCAGACTCTAACTGACTAAAACCACCCCGGTGTTCCCTCTCACACTTGCGTCGGGGGCTGCGAGTGCAAATGTGACTTCCGCTGCCCCAGACTGGTGACGGCCCGTGCTCTGTGGGCCCCGATCCGTAGGGGGAGTAAAACTCCCCCAATTACGTCTTATAGAGGCGCGCGTGGAACACTACGCGCCGCCATCTTGGGTCCTCTGTGATGGAGGGCGACGGATGTCCCCGAGTCTGCCACCCCTGGACCCATTTAGGGGGGCTGGAAAAGGGCATTATCTGCCCTCCGCCGACGCCCAGTGCACCTGCTGCGGGACGGGAGAGTACTGGTGATCTCCCTTTCCCTTTCCGCAGCCTCCTTCTGCGAGATAACTGTTTCGCAGAAGGATACCACCGCGTCCCAGGACTCTGCACTGCCGACCACCGAACGAACCACGGTCGGCAGCGACAGGTCATTCCCCACTTCTGAAACGAGGACACGGCGTGGCCCCTCCCATGCGACACATTCGGCCAGCGTATGCCGCGCCGTGTCCTCCAGACAGTGGACGCAGTGATGGCACCGAGCGACCGGCTCCCCAAATTGGGAAGCAGCGTTGACAACGCACCCGCCGCGCCCATCAGTTTGGGCACCAGCCGCTGAAAATGGGGGCCGAAGTTCCATCGGCTGTCGAGCACCAATCCTAGGTACTTCATAGTTGACTCAACAGCGATACGAGCCCCTCCGACCACAATGTGTGACCCCGGCGGCGGTGCCCGTCGAGGGCCATGGAATGCGATGGCCTCCGACTTGTTGAGGGCCACCTCTAGGCCCAGGCGTCGTATGCGACTCACGACCTGCGAGACCGCAACCGTAACCAGCAACGCTGCCTCCCTGTGCGAATTTCCCCGAGCCGTGACCAGCGTGTCATCCGCATAGCACGTGAGGCTCACCCCCGGTAGAAGCTCGCCTCTCAGCACCCAGCCGTATCCGATGTTCCACAGGAGTGGGCCCACAACCGAACCCTGTGGAACACCGCACGACATGTCGCGTTGGCCGCGCGGCCTCTGCCATCGCGTCCCGTGTAGGTAACACACCTCCCCGCTAAATAAGCCCCCACAACGTGGCAGAGGTAGGGAGGCACTCGGTGGTAACGTAGCGACTCCCTTACACAACTCCAAGGCAGGGTGTTGAATGCGTTAGAGATGTCCAAGGACACCGCCAGTAACACCCCGCCCTGGGATACTGCTTCCTCTGCCAGGACTCTAACCCTCATTATGGCGTCAATGGTAGAGCTCCCATGACGAAACCCAAACTGGCTGTCGTCCAGGTTCGGCCCCTCTCTGCACAAGTGGCTGACGATGCGGTCTGCGATTATTCGCTCAAACAGCTTGCCTACCTCGTCTAGCAACACTATGGGCCGATAAGCGGATGGTGAGTCCGCAGGGCGCCCCGCCTTCCTGAGCAGGACCAATCGACCTGCTTTCCACTGATTAGGAAACTGGCCCCGTTCAAGGCACGCTGAGAAAAGTCCTCTCAGTGGGGGAACCCCGACAAGCCTAGCTTAACCTGATGGATCGACCCGTGTGGCTGTTAGTACTTAGCCACGAGCTACTCTATTTAAATAAAATGGAGTGAAATAACAATTTAGACGTCAAAATGTCAAGATTCATGAATAATTTTAGTCGTTAGTTGTATAAAATTATAGTGAATTATTCAGTTTTAATATATGATTACTCTAAAACTTTTAAACTTAACCAGAGCTGTAATACATTTATAAGCTACTTATGCGGTAAGCCAGAACTATAATCACAACCTAGGTTAGGACGGAGGATACTTTTTATCCCGATTTTCCCCCGTTATCGAGACTTACGCGGGTGAAACCGTGAAGCGCAGCTAGTAAATCGTAAACACACAAGTGTTGTTTCACAATTAAGAGTTATTTTTTTAATTTTACGAACCATCATTTCGTTTGTATGAAAAAGAAAATAACAGATGTTTGTGTTTCTTCAGCTAGTAGCTAGTAATTAACGTTAATTATCTAGTAGCTAAATGATGTTTGAGAGTGGGTTTGTTACTGTTTATTTTCTTTTTGGGAATAAACACACACACACACAACATCATAAACCCATATGAATTTTGTCCCTGACTTTAAAAGAGCAAAATCCTAAAGCGATCATCCTTTTTTTTTGGTTGGGAAAATATCAAATAACTTCTCCCGCTTTGGGCGGAGCAGGAGAGCGTGTCAGACTCTTACTGACTAAAATCCACCCGTGTTCCTTCAGTTGCCATATTGCCAGGGGCCACGGCATACCTTTCGGACTTTCCCGCGAACCCGGCAGGCATCAGCCCTAGTGTACCCCGGCAGGCATCAGCCCTAGTGGACCCCGTCAGTTCTGCTGACATCTCTGTGAGGCGCGCGTGGAACACAACGCGCCGTCGACCCGGGCCTGGTCCTTATCGGACGGCAAGCTACCCATTGCTCAACGTCCGCAAGCCCGTGCCTACGGTGGCCGGGAATCGGCCTGCAATTTCCGACGCCCAGGGCGTCTCCTGCGGCAGTTAGGGTCGTCAGGGCGCTAAATTTGCCTCTCCCTCATGCGTTCTGCCTTCTCCTTCGCAGAAGGAGGTGACGGCCTCCCATACCCTCTCGCTCCGTACCATGGCCTGGACCAGGGCCGGACTCGAGAGATCACCGCCGCCGATCACCTCCACGAGGACACGGCGATGCTCCGCCCAAGCCGGGCAGTCCTCCACCGAAAAGCGATCATCCTAAGATTTAAATCGTTTAATTTGCCCTCACCGTACTAAGTCACCCGAAAAAATGTCCATACTGAGAAGAGTGAACTCACACAATAATAATGTCATTTCCATGACTATCAAGACGTCAAGCTCGACATAAGCAATGCAATTTAGTTTTATATCTAAGGTATATTAATGTCGTACTGGTATCTTAAATAGTTTCATGTGCATATAGTATAATTATCACTTGCTTTAAAAAACGGTGAAGGAAAACATCACGAGGAAACCGGCATGCCTGAGAGATATTTCTCGACGGCATATGAAGCCAAGTCAGAGGCCCATGGGCGGCTTTATAACTCTGACACCAGGTTAGTCACTATCCATACGAAAAAGAAAAAATAGTTTCCGCATTATTCACACGTGCCTATCTGACAATAAACACATAAAATGGTGCATTACCTAATTCACAAATCCTATAATATATAATGCACAATGCCTACACTGAGGGTAAACCCACGTGGGACGCGAATTCACGCGACTGCGTGCTTCGATTGTTTTAATAATTAGGATGACTATTCACCCTAGTTTGATCACCTTTAAACAAGTTAATTGATACATCACCAGCGCGAGCGCTAATTTCCCGCGCGGGATGTGACTATTTGACTTTTATTTTTATTTTTAGGTAGGGCATCTCGTAATTGACCTCTGAGATCATGACTACTTAACCGGGCTTTCCTGTGGGTACCTTAAGCTACTACACTTGAAGCCTCCAGCCAGGGGTTATTCAACTATGCTAATTAAAACTAGGTGAACGCTCGCTAGGGCACCCTCTGTGGGGTACGAACCTCGGCTTAGGATGTCAACCGGAGGGAGGTCATCAAGGATGGGACGGGCTGGATCAAAGTTTTGATCATGATTATTAGTCGAGCTACGACGACGGGCTTCAACAATGTCGATGAAAGTTGCAATATAGACCCCTATATTGCAACTTTCATCGACATTGTTAGAGCCGTTCTAAACTTTAGGCGATCGAGCTCTGCTCGGATGAAAATACGGAGAAAAATATTTTTCCCAGATATGAGACAAGATAATGAATACATGACATTATTGACATTAGACTAATGATTATGGCAGCATGGAATTAGTAAGTACCTACTATCATGGCAGTATGGAATTAGTACGTACCTACTATCATGGCAGTATGGAATTAGTAGGTACTATCCTATACTATTCAATAAGCATTCTCTATTTTCACCAGAGCAGAGCTCGGTCGCCCAGATACTAACAATAAAAGGTCGACTGAATAATACTTTTGAAAATCAAAAGTATTATTCAGTCGACCTTTTATTGCCAAAAAATGTACATGGAAATTCACTTTGGTTTTCAACGAAACAAACATAATAACATAGTATTTTAACAACAGTACAATTCAAAGCTATTGTTGAATTGTTTTTTGTTATATTTTGAATGTCACAATCAACGCCCGTGGCCTCTTAATGAAATTAGTGAAAACTAAATTTAGGTGAAAAATATTTTCGACGGAAACGTGGTTGAATTTTGATTATAGTGTTTTGTGGAATGTTTTTTGTGTATTTTATTTTCTATACAGTTGCGCCCCGTGGTTTCATTCGCATACGTCTCAATCCCGTGGGAATATTCGGATAAATGTATCATATGTCTTGGTCTTGCCATGTGCTGAAGCGTGAAAGCGTAACAAACAAACATACAAAAAAATGTAATCTTTTCTTTTTATTAAAATAATAGACTAGCAGCTGCCCGCGGCTTCGCCCACGTGGATCCCAATTATTTTTCTAAAATAAAAGTAGCCTAAATTACTCCTTGTAATATCATCTATCTGGCAGTGAAAGTCCCGTCAAAATCGATTAAGCTGTTTCGGAGATTAGCCGGTACAAACAGACAGACAGAAAAAAAAAAAAACTAAAATATTGTGACATTACAAAGAAACACGGCTAGGTCGTCGGTAAGGTCACTAACACATGAGTTCTGAGCACTCGCACACTTAGGAAGGAAGAAAGAAAAAATATTTATTTTGACACAGTTCGTGAAACACAAAATATACATACATAAAACGAAATAAAATATATATATTTTAACAATAGTGTGTGCCTCACGGCTGCGCCAAAAAAGGTTCATTTCAGCATTAATGCCAGACAGATGCAGTCTGACGCTGGTTTTCTAATGAACCCTTAAAAGGACAAGTGACAGGGAGTACAAACAGTTTCAACATACCTAATACATAATTTGTTTACTTAAAAAAAAACTAAATAAATAAATAAGCACGTAATCAAATATAATACAAAAACAAAAAAAAACATACGAAAACAACAAGAACTGTCCCAGCAAAGGACGGAAAATCACTGAGCGTGCGCAACCACCCGCATACCCAATATTTATTTTGTTTGATAAGATTTTGTTTGAAGAGATTTTGTTTGGAAGGGTACCGTCCTTGGTAGCACGTGGTAGACGTGGGGGCCTGCTCAGCATAGGCTCCGCAGTAGGCCGGACGGCCCTTGTGAGCTGCTGGTAGTCAGCGTCAGCAGCACGTGCTGTCGGCGGTAGGCCGCAGGTAGACATTGGGAGCACGTGGTAGGTCGTCTGTCAGCATAGGCGCGCGGTGGTAGGCCGCAGGTAGGCAGGCCTTCGTCAGCGTGCAGGTAGCGTGCAGCATTGAGCCCGTACAGAGAAAGGCGTGGTACCGATCCTTCAAAAAAAAAAAACAGTATAATATTCCAATGTCTCATTCAAATATTTTATTTCACATAAACCTACAAGGGCACTTATGAAACGTCAGAACCTAGGTGCACGGTTCCAATTGGTCGCTTCCTATGGAGAAGAGCCGGCAAGAAACTCCACGGTTACTCTTTTGAAAATAAATGGTTTCTACAATGTTTCCAAATTACAGTGTTAATAAGTATGGGAGGACAGTGTAGGCCTATCAACAAGTACCAGGTACTTAGTAAAATAGAAAATGGTCCACAAGTCTACAGCCTATTATGCCGTTTGGAATGGAATATTGTGCCGTTTTTTTTTTGCGGTGAGTTTTAGCCTCACTTACTATTGTCGTCAATATTATTTATTTAGAAGAATGGTTGAGAGTCGTTGAAACCAAATTGCTAGTTTGCTGTGTAAAAAATAAGTACACAACCAAAAAGTGTTGTGTGTATTGTTTGGCGTGTGTTGTGTTGCATATTATAATTTTATCAATAATTTTAACAATTCACCACAGAACCCAGCAATACTGATTGTCGTTAGGCGATTATTATTTCATTTACTGTTAAAATTATTTCATTTAATGTTAAAATAGTTGAACGACCCTAAAAAATGATGAACCCAGCAATACTGATTGTCGCTAGGCGATTATTATTTCATTTACTGTTAAAATTATTTCATTTACTGTTAAAACAGTTGAACGACTCTAAAAAATGATACAAGGTATTCAGAAAACACACAATTGTCGTATCTACACTACATAAAACGCGGGTCACATTGGGAATGAAGCCAAACGAAGCTTAGTTCGTTTATAATTGTTTGGGAAATCTTACTGTTCACTAAATGTACACTTTTTGTAAACGTTTTTATTAAATAAACATTATTATTCCGTTTATTCATCTAGTTTCTTATTAATTTACATTTTTAAATATTTCTTAAAATAAACAGAATAAAAAAAACATTTAAAAATATAAAAAAAATAGAGGTGCGCCGGTGTCTGGAGCAGGGTCCAAGCTTCAGATGGTTAGGGCTGCAGAGACAGGAACCTGCTCACAATGCGAGCCCTTATTATATTATTATTTTATTTAGAAGGAAAGAAAGATTTTTTTTTTATTTGGGACACGCACACGAAATACGTCATTAAAACTAAGAAAATTATAAATACTGTAGCAATTTCAGAAAAAAATAGGTACTCATCATGTGCCTAGCTTTTCCCAACTATGTTGGGGTCGACTTCCAGTCTTTACGTATCATGTTCTTCTACTTCGTTCAGTTCTCGGTGTCTCTCAGGCTGGTCGTCAGAGAGTCCAGTGAGGGCGGTAACTTGGTCTGACCAGCGGCTAGGTGACGGGCCGCGAGGTCTTTCCCCTTCTAACTTGTCCATCAAACAATCTGCCTAGCCTTTTCCCAACTATGTTGGGGTCGGCTTTCGGATGCAGCTGAATACCAATAGGTATTTTGCATGTAGCGACTGCCTATCTGACCTCCACAACCCAGTTACTGGGTAATACGATACCCCTTGGTAAGACTGGTTGTCAGACTTTCGGGCTTCTGACGACCCGTAACGACTGTCAAAGATCCACGAGTGACAGCCGGGACCAATGGCTTAACGTGCCTTCCGAGGCACGGAGGGGTCTTGGTATGTAAAGATGGTCACCCATCCACGGACCAACTGCGGCAAGCGTAGCTTAACCTGATAAATTGACCCGTGTGGCTGTCATTCCTTAGCCACGAGCTCATCTATTTAAATAAAATGCAGTGAAATGACAATATGACAAAGCACATAAAAAATAGTAATAAAAAAAAATAAAAAAAAAATTGTAAAAAGGTTTTTTTGCTTTTTGAAGCAAGTAATACAAGTATCTTAGCATAATGCTATGATATTTGAAAAAACAAATACCGCAGCGTTTAGCTTTCTCTCGTATTTTTTTCAGACTTCGGTTCACACCGCGAAATGAAAACGATAACGAATGTATGAAAAGATTATGAGTAGAATTTACCTTCATTTTGCTTTGTTCCCAGTGTGGCCTGCGCTTAAGGGGACGATAACCGACTTTTAATGATTTTATACTGAAGATGACGTCTAAACGAGTAGTGTTAGTGATTTGGAAAAAATATATGTTAAATTAAAGCATTTTCCTAATATTTTAATATAGGCATATTTTTGATTATGTGTATATTACATAGTGAAATTAATTGGTAAAGTTATGTCTAACGCGGATAAAAAACTGAGAATGACGCAAAATCTATCGAGCGTATTTTTCTGAAAACTTCACCATTTAATTAAATTATTGATCTTTTAGTATACGTGTTTTATTAAAATACCTTTTGTTTTACTTGTAATAAATTATTACTTGTAATAAATTTGGGACAGCGCTCCTTGATGGGCGAGTCCTATTACTGGCTGGACGTACGACGCGTTGCGTGAGCTCAGTACAGAACACGCAAGCTAACCACTCAAGGTCACTGTCATATATCTGCGTCTTATAGGAATTAATATAAACAAAATTCGATAAAGTACAATAATGCCAGAGCAACTCTGATTGCTGTCAAAGGTTTACCTTAAATCGGCTTACCTGTTTGACGGGAACCCTTTACATCCAGCTCGACGTAAAATCAAATTAAAGGTCACTAGTTTTCAGAATAATTATAAATAGATGGAACAGGTTGTCATATCTATTTATATTTTATTTTATTAATACTGAAAATTAATAATAAAATAAATAAATAATAAATAACTTTATTTCCGGAGAGCAACTAGTCACTGCAATATATTATTTTACACTTAGAATATATAAAGCTGAAGAGTTTATTCGTTTGTTTGCTTGAATTCGCTATTCCGATTTGAAAAATTATTTCATTGTTAGATAGCCCATTTATCGAGAAAGGATAAAGGCTAAATATTACCACGCTAAGACCAATAAGAGCGGAGCACCAAAGTAACTATTCCACGCGGACGAAGTCACGGGCAGAAGCTGGTACACTAATATATGTTTGAATCTATAAATTCTCACCATTTTCATCTCATTACATTCAGGCCCAAGAGTATACGGAGCATCGCCGTGTCCTCGTGGAGGCGATCGGCGGCGGTGATCTCTTGCGTCCGACCCTGTATCAGGCCATGGTACGGAGCGAGAGAAAATGGCAGGCCGTCACCTCCTTCTGCGAAGCAGTAATGCTTGCGAAGGAGGAGGCGGAATGCGTGAGGGAGAGGCAAATTTCGCGCCCTCACGCCCCTAACCGCCGCAGGAGGTTGCGTGCCGATTTCCGGCCACCGTAGGCGTGGGCTTGCGGACGGTGAGCAATGGGTAGCTCGCCGTCCGATAAGGACCAAGCCCGGGTCGACGGCGCGTTATGTTCCACGCGCACCTCAAAGAGATGTCAGCAGAATTGACGGGGTCCGCTAGGGCCAATGCCTGCCGGGGCTGCGAATATGGGCCGAAAGGGACATCGTGGCCCCCGGCAACAGGGCAACCGAAGGAACACGGGTGGGTTTTAGTCAGTAAGAGTCTGACTCCCACTCCATCCAGAGCGATTTACCACCCAAAAAAAAAAGGCCCAAGAGTGTATGACGTAATCGTTTCCGTCTCCTTCGCAATTTACATAAGATATGTTATATTAATGACAATATTGTTTTTAAATTGCATAAATCACTGACTATCTCCTCCGGCACCCAAGGTAAGATTAAACTTGTGTTATGGATGCCAGGGCTCTCTCTAACAACACATTTTTAAATGTATACAAACTAGTACGGATTTATATTGGGTAAGTAGCTATCGTTGAGTACAATTAGAAAATAAAGTAATAATGATCATCCTCTGATGATGATCAGTCTATGATCATCAAATGTTTAATAATACCAATATATATATATAACTTGTAACTTACCCAATAAACGTATTACAGTATTTTATTTCACATAAACATAAATGTGACATCTACCAACCCGCACTGGGACCGCGTGGTGGATTACGGCCCACTCCCTCTCACAGAGAGGAGGCCTGTGTCCCAGCAGTGGAAACATTTATAGGCTGATGATGATGACGAAACATAAATGGGCACTTATGAAAAGTCAGAAGCTAGGTGTGAACGGTTCCAATTGGTTGTTTCCTATGGAGAAGAGCCGACAAGAAACTCCACGGTTACTCTTTTAAAAATGTTGGCTTTTACAATATTTTCAAATAACAGTATTAATAGATATGGAAGAACAGTGTAGCGGTTTCAACAAGTACCAGGTACTTAACAAATTAGAAAATGGTCCAATATCTACAGCCTACAACGTTCTCACATTCACAAAATCTAAAAGATAATTAAATTATTGTTTACTTTATACTAAAAGAATCGACGTTGCTCGTCGCAAACGTATTTCTTAAACATAGGAAGCAATGTATAATGAATTTCCTTCAAAATCCTTCGGATTGTTTTTGAAAAGGCAATTAGAGTGCATGGTGCGCTATATAAAGCACGCATGCATATAAATAACAATGTATGTTAATGTACGCCTTTTATGGATATGTTAAAACTTGATGGCAATAGGCTCGCCTCCTATTACATGGGACTTAAACATAATAAACTTCGGGGATTACAGGCGTGATGTTATGTTATGTATATTTAAAAACCAAGCCAGGACATGCTTCAAAAAATGTTAACATTTTTCATAGAATAACCCTAATTTCACTTTTCATTGCTCTTTGTGAACAGTAGCGAGAAAGTAACTTTGTTTGGGGGAGGGCTTAAGTCAATTCAATCATTGTCACCGTGAAACTTGTAATGAGTCCGATATTATAAATTATGACGGAAATATGCAATGGTGCCTATTCCCTTGTTCACAAACTAAACTAAATTTAAGTTCAGTGCATCTTTTTCTTTCTATTTCATTAAGAAAAGGACAGAAGATAAATTTTTGTTTAGTCCTGTCAAATTAATCAGCGCTTGATGTAAATTGACGTAATTTTATCAAGTCTAAACTTATATGGAGTAGGGACAGGCGCTGATTATTAAATTGACTATAATGGATTGTTAGAGAGTAAAAATAGGCCGTAGAAGGAAAAAAAAAGAACAAAAAAAAAAAATTGGCAACACGTGCATAATGTATAAAGATAACTTAGTAATAGAAATGCCTAATGGTAGAAAACAGACAGATATTAGTCGGGGAATTTAATGCAACGTGCTCACGTAGCACTAAATTCCCCGACTAATAATCATGATCAAAACTTTGATCCAGCCCGTCCCATCCTTGATGTCCTCCCTCCGGTTGATGCCCTAAGCCGAGGTTCGTACCCCACAGGGGGTGCCTTTAGCGAGCGTTCACCTAGTTTTAATTAGCAAGGTTTTAAGTGCAGTAGCTTAAGGCACCCACAGGAAAGCCCGGTTAAGTAGTCATGATCTCAGAGGTCAACTACGAGATGCCCTACCTAAAAAAAAAAAGTAGAAAACAGAGATAACTTTCTCTTTTTTTTTATTTCAATATGAAACAGTTTCCGTGACTGACTGATTGGTTGCGCTAAGTAGAGATTTTCCGAAACAAGTAAACAAAATTGCGGCTAACAGAATAACTTGTTTATTGGCTAAATATACTCATGGGCCTTCGTAAAGAATGTTGCAATCAATCTCAATAAACTTTGAATGGATGAACATTCCTACAGAACATAAATGTTGGTAAACGACGTTCAATTTTGCAAACTAGATTCTATAAACAAAAAAAACAGTCAAGAGCGAGTCGGACTTGCGCACCGAGGGTTCCGCACCAATGGGTAGGTGCGGAACCCTCGGTGCGCAAGTCCGACTCGCTCTTGACCAAAAATTATACCAATTTTATTATGGCGGTATCATTATACCGCCATAATAAAATTGGTATAATTTTTATTGGTCAAAAGATATGTGTAAATTTAGATTTTCGGGAAAACTTGTATGTACCATTTTCAACTTTTTATTTTTCGGAATGATCCCTTTATTTATGCTATTAAGACCTTGCTTTTTGCCAAATTTCGTGATTCTAGGTCAACGAGAACTACCATATAGGTTTTCGACCCAAAACCTATAGGGTACTTCCGGTTGACCTAGAATTATCAATTTTGGTTAAAAGCAAGGTCTTACAGCACAAAAAAAGGGAATTTTTGTACACCTAATAGGGACTATAGACATCAGTATCTGGTATAAATTTCAACTTGCTAGGTCCACCCATTCCTGAGAAAATCTGTGGTGACACACGGACAGACGGACAAGAGAGTGATCTTATAGGGTTCCGTTTTTTACGTTTTGAGTTACGCTAAGAAGCGGGTCCCGGTAAAAAACAGAACCAACGGAACGGAAAACAATTGACTTTACAAAGTATTGTTTTTGATGTGTAACATCTTTCTTCTCGCTTTATCTTTCGTCTCGCTTTCTTGCAATCTGTGGGAGTGATTTCGTGAAAAGGGACGGAAATATATTACAGGAAGCCGGGGAAGCACGCGTTATTTGATTTGACCAATGAGCGCGCGCGGTGCTAGAGTTCAAGTGCAGTGAGTTGGCCGTCAGATACGACCTTGACGAGGCCCCGCCCTTTTAATGTTGCTTATTACCAAGGATAAACAGATGTTACCTACACATTATATACGACTACCTACTGTAAGGTTCGCTCGTTTTTTGAGGGTTCCGTAGTAAACAAGGAACCCTATAGTTTCGTCATGTCCGTCTATCTGTTTGTCCGTCCGCGGTCTAGCTCCGAGACCCTGAGTACTAGAAAGCTGTAATTTTGCATGGATATACATATTAATTACGCCGACAAAGTGGTAAAACAAAATTATGAAAAACATTTTTTTTAGGGTACCTCTCCTACACGTAAAGTAGTGATGTTTTTTTTTTTCTGTCCCATGGCGTTGGGTATCATTGGAAAGGTCCTTCAAAAACATTATGAGTGTGTGAAAACCATTTTTGGATTCAGGGATTCGTTTGCGAAATATTAAGTTTTAAAGTGCAAATTTTTGTTACAGTCAAGTGTCCCCCCCCCGCCAGCTAGATGGTTAGTTTTGGAAATGTGAAAACAATCACAGCAGTAGTTTATATAACGAAATTAAAAGGAAAACTATCACATCTAAGTAGGCTCTACAAGTTAACGAGTAATAATCGACCAACTTAACTTTCCAGTTGCAAAAACATTTTTCCCATACATTCCGTATGGGAGAACATGTTTTTCAACTGCAAAGTTAAGTTTGTTTTTGGGATAAATTCATCCCAACTACGGAACCCTTCATTGTGCGTGGTCCGACACGCACTTGGCCGGTTTTTTTTTGTAGAAAGTTTTTATTTTATTTTTTTTGTTGTGGTGGCTACCCCACACAAATTCGAATACCACTACCTGCTATGTAAATAACAGTGACACGAAGTTATTATAACATCATCCACATCCACTATGTGGAAAAATATGAAAAAAAATAATAAAAAAAATACACACAGACGAACGTTGAACCTCCTCCTTTTTTGTAGTAGGTTAAAATTTTTAGCAATAGCAACCATTAACAAAGAATCTTATATATTTACATATTCATTTGCAATCAACTAAAGCCCTTTACATTTATTAGTCTTGAAGGACTGGCGCTGTTCGACAGGCAAGACCGAACTTTGAAAACATGCTTCGTTCGCGAAACATGCACGATGGTTTGCTGTCTAAGAAAGTTTACGAACTATCGTTTTGCGATTAGCATCTTGAACGAACACACAGCATGACAAAACGATGGAGCGATCGATTTCATACCAGTATAAAAAAAACAAAACACTATCTTTTCATCATCTGCTTTTCCGAGCTACGTTGGGGTCAGCTTTCAGTCTGTAACAAAACTAAATTATACACATAATCAGTCTACTTATAAGGTTCCCACTGCTGGGACTCAAGCGTAATCTGTATGAGAGCGATTAGAAACAAACACAAAAAAAAAAAACAGAATAAACACAAACTATATTATTGCCCACATTTTATCGATAATGCGACGTAATTTTAGAACTGAGCCAAAAATGTTCAAACCGAACTCTCCATATTTCCTTATACTTTCCTATTCAACTTATATCTTATCAATGATTTATAATTTATACCTGTACTTACGCTGAGAGATTTATTACGCTGCAGCGATTTGCAATCTCGCCTACACCGCCCCTGTATGAGTAGAACTCTCAATTCGAGTCGACAGTCGTTCGCTGTGTTCCAACCGCCGCGCATGCCTCAATACGCCAACTGTACCGTAACTTTACACTTGCGAAACAACGTATAATAAATCTTCGAAAAAATTTAAAAACGTATTTATGGTTCAAATAAATATTTATTTTTAAAATGTGCATGAGTTTTGAGTTCGAACTCTTTTTTTTAATACAAACTTTTTATTAATTGAATTTCGAACTATAATCAAACTGTGTTTTTTTATCGAGTGTTTTGATTAAACTTTTTGAAGTGAATAAATGCAAATTTTTGAATTCAAGTGCGAATTTTAATTGTTAAATTCTATTTAAAAACCGAGTGTCAGTGAAAAGTTTTTCAAAAGTTGTTGACGAATTGTTTGTTTCGTTTGAAAAATTTAAGTGAGTGTGTTATTAGAGATTTCAGTTCATTAAGAAATCGTTGAATTGATGCCAAAACTCTTATGGAACGTAAGTAAATAATTGTTGGCATTGTATTGACGTTTTTAATCGTTTTTAGAAATATGTTTGTGTGTTTAGAGCGAGCATTAATCGCTTTATTTATAGGTGTTGGGAAACGTACGTGCGCTATCTATTCGAAGAGACATATTCTTTCAAAACCCATTAGGTATTGCTTGTAATAACAAGGTACAATAATTATTCTAAGTATTTAATTAGGGCAATATTATTATCGGTGGTAATAATTTTTATGTCACGTATTTTTTTATGTGAAGTCGCGCTGTTTTTCTTTATAAGAGTGTACATTTTTATTATTACAAAAAAAAAACAATACACGTGCTATTTTAAATTCAATAACAACAGAAAAATAATTTATGTAGAATTTTTATAAAAATATGAGCTATTTATGTAGTTTTAATAAAAACAATGTTCGTCCTCACATAAAAATATAATTATGTCTATAATATTTGCGGTGCTAACAAGAAACACGTCCCACTTTTTCTTGAGTTGGATATTATATCTTTTGGTCGGAAATAGGAATCACAAACTTTTTTCATGCATAAAAATGTAGGTAACTTTATTAATTTATTATTTTAAACTAAGCAAGTGTTTTATTTTTTATGCGAAGTTTTATAAATATTTCCAGTTTATGTGAACGTCGTCATAACAATACGATACGTACAAAACCTTGTCTCATATTAGGTAGATACTTGATACCTACTTTTAAAAGACTTTAGAATTGGTTGAAAAATAAAATTTCGTTCCATTTTCAAAAAGAACCAACTTAATTAAGTCTTTAATAACTTAATAAGCCTCTTTTCAAAATTAAAAATTAAAAGAAATGTTCCAGAATATGATTTTTAAACGGACAAATATACTTAAAGTTTAAAAAATCATTGGTTGAAAATTTTAGCTGCAAATCTTTATTACATTAGTAATTTAGAAAAGTATAGATTGTTTTTTTTAATTATTTTTTTGTTTATTTTTATGCATACAGTCTTAATACAGGTTCATGTTTGTTTTGTACCATTAAACCAGAAATGTTTTGTAATGGTACTCATATTCGATAAAAGAACACTCTTTAATCACTTAAATAACTTATTATATTATATACTATTCATGTACCTACATTATTTGCCAATAGGGTAAATAATTCCTGGTTGGTACTAATATGGGTCTTCAACGATGGTTCTTATTGGACACTTATCTTTGACAGGTTTTTATTTATGAGGTTTCTTAAACGATACCGTTTATTATATTCGATGCAGAATAAAAAAATAATTCGTGTACACAGATTTGTTTTTATTGGCTTAAAAGCAATCACCACTGACTTCCGAAAAAAAAACATTATTTTGAAATGAAATTTTAATTATAAGAATTGTAGTAGGCACATTACAGATGGTCGGGTTTTCGAATAGGTTCTAAAACAAATCGCTAAAACTAGCATGCAAAATTACGTAAATTAAATAAATGAAATAATAAGCTAAAAACATTGGAAAATACATCATAGTTATTATATTAAGAATAAAAATGTCAATCATTTGTAAAATTATAATAGTAAAATGTCAGTGAAAATCTTAAGTTTAGGTACTCATTCACAGAGTACAAAGATTTTTCTTTAAGCCATTTGAATAACGCTGTTTTAAAACGATTCATTGGCAGTTCCCTATATCAATCAATCTGCCTAGCCTTTTCTCAACTATGTTGGGGTCGGCTTCCAGTCTAACCGGATGCAGCTGAATACCAGTATTTTACATGGAGCGACTGCCTATCTAATACGACTTGGTAAGACTGGTTGTCAGACTTCTGACGACCCGTAACGACTGTCAAAGATCCACGAATGACAGCCAGGACCAACGGCTTAACGTGCTTTCCGAGGCACGGAGGAGTCTCGGTATGTAAAGATGGTTACCCATCCACGGAACAACCCTGGCAAGCGTAGCCTAACATGATGGATCGACCCGTGCGGCTGTCACTATTTAGTCACGAGCTCCTCGGGCAGTTCCCTATCTGATTTTGGTCATTTGAGTTAACTGGGACTTTTTATGGTGATGATTAAATGATTGACCATTGATATTGTATACTAGCTTCTGCCTGCGACTTCATCACAATTTCTTGTTCCTACATCACACCCCGTCGCTTCGCATCGCCTGCCTGCGCTGTTACGAGTACTTCGGTTGCACTTAGCGTTCTTTCTAACTTCTTTTCTTTTTGCTCGGCTCCTAAGGGTCCTAGCATGATGTTAAATAGCTAATAGTCTAACTCAAGAATTGGGCTATCAAATGCAAAAAGATTTTTGCAAATCCGACTGGTATTTCTAGAGATTTGCGCGTTTAAAACAAACAAAAAAATAATATCTTCAGTTTTATCTAAATCTAAACTATATTATCATATGGAGAAAAGATTTGATTTTGTATGTTAGTAATGGAAAATCTACAAAAAAAAAACAAGACCGATTTAAAAAAAACCAACCAACCAAAATCACCAGTAGAATGCTATATTATCATTCAAATCAAATCAAATCAAATGTTTATTTGCCAGAAATACATTGTTTTGGTACAGGTGAGATCTTATAACTTAAGTGTCATTGTATTCTGCCTGCAAGCAAGCGTGCAAATTTTTTATTAAGTTTACATTCATTCCTATTTTATTAACTATTATTATTATAAACAATTATCATGCATTTATTCACTATTTTGATATATATATTAGGTATATTCTAGGTACTAATATTAAATTTTATGTTCCATATATTCCTTAAAACTATAAAAACAACACTTTAGAAGCCATTCTGTCAATTTTGTCTTGAACACATTACCCTGTAATCATTTTAAATCGTTTGGTAAGTTATTGTAAATTAAAACACACATTAACATTGCATAACAGGCGTATCATTTATAAAGATATCACGCGAAGCCGCTGTCGGAAGCTTGTTAGTAGTATAGAAGTGTGGTGAAATTAAATAGTATACACACTAGTTCTTTGTCTTTATGTGAGAAGAACTTAGGTGGTTGGAGTTCAAACTTACCTACGACTTTACGGACTATTATTGCTCCAATCACTAGTTAGGTACACATACGTGTAGCATAATCAGTCTAAATAGTTCCCACTGCAGGGACACAGGCCTCCTCTCATTGAGATTACAACTATAATAGACCAAACATACGGAAACTTCGTTTAGTTCCACCAATGGCTAAGTCCCCATACGGGCTACCCCTTAATTGCCCTGCAGTATCGACAAAAGACTTGGCAACACACCCAAAATCCTCATTAAATTCATTTACAAATTTTAAGTCATGGTCCCAACCAAGTCTCTTGCAGTAACACAAATTCATTACTTTTAGTGATTTCATACACACATTGCGTTTAGGAAGATTAATGGCGCAAAGGGTGTCGACACAGGTTGCATCCCACACCAAAGGCCTACCCAACTTCCAAGATATTATAGTCATTCTGTCTGGCCATTTCCCATCGTCATCCCAAGCCATAGGGTTCTAAAACAGCTGGCACCCCGGCGGTGACAAGAGCCCGACGGATGATGTCATTAATGCTTGCGTGCCGTGTCAACCGACCAGCGCTCTTGCTGCAGGAAAGGCATAGTGTGTGTGGCTTTTGACTGCTTCACCACACTGACAGCGATGTGGAACCCAGTAAAGAGAGCTCAGACGCAGACTTGTTACCAAACTTTAGATTCATAATTCCTCTCGCTGGAACACGGAATCGTATAAACTTGATGTCCATAGCCCAAAAATCAACACTTAAGAATCTTTCAAGCCTACTGCAAATCTATCTTTAAAAGAAACAAATTTCGTCTCGTGTTTTATTTATTTATTTAAACTTCTCACACACAAAAAGGTACAAAGGCGGACTTAATGCCATAGGCATTCTCTACCAGTCAACCAAGGGTGGTGAAGAGATTAAATGGCAGGTGCTCAGTTTGAGAGGAACAAAGAAAAAATTATTAAAAATATATCATTAGAAATAAAATGTAGGAACAACAGTACATAAATAGGTTATAACTTATAATACAGACTACTTTCGTTGTTAGTAGTGGCTTTTACGCAATTTTCATCCATTTTACTGACGTAATTATGTCCGAATATCTTCCATGGTATTTGCTTTTGTCAATTGAGACACGTAAACGGCCGAGGACAATTGAGTAACCTTTAGTTTAGTCGAGACAAGTCCCACCCATGTTGGCAAACTTCTCCCGCTTCTTACACAAATCACAGCACCATGCACGTACACTCTTTTTAACCGACTTCCAAAAAGGAGGAGGTTATATGTTCGTCGCGTGTTTGTTTTTTTTTTTTTCTTTTTTTTTATTTATGTCCACCGATTTCTCCGTCAATTGTGGCCCGATTTTAAAAATTCTTTTTTTTTTTGAAAGGGTATGCTCTTGAAATGGTCCCATATAAATTTCATTAACTTTGCTTCGATAGTTTTTGAGTTAGCTTCAATAATACATAGTTTTTCCCACTTAGTATGTGGATGATATGATAAGTTCCTGTCACTGTTATTTACATAGCAGGTAGTGGTTTTCGAATTTGTGTGGGGTAGGTACCACAACTCAAAAGTGAAAAATAAAAACTTTTTCCAAAAAAAAACAACCGACTTCCAAAAAACACTACGAAGTAGTGAAGTAACAACCGACTTCCGAAATTAAAGTTATTTTTCGGAGAAGTCGGTTTTTTTTTTTTTGTAAAAAGTTTTTTTTATATCTATTTTAAGTTTTAGAAATGTACTTTTTTTTTTAAATTGTTAACGGAATGAAGGAGCCTGGATCCCACAACATAGGGAATCCTAGTGTGAGGTCTAGGAATTCAATCCACTTAAATGTAAACTTTGCAAAATAAATTTATTCTAATTCTTCTTTTTCTTCACCACAAAAAAATATCAACATGAGTCTTAGATGTATCTGCAGTATTTGTTTGCACTGTGTTAATTAATATGTCTCTGTATAGCGGGGTATGCAATAAGTCAGCTGTTGTTTGTCGATCGGGTGACCTTGAGCTCGACCTCATTACCGGTACAGTAATTATAATATTGCCCGTATCCTTTTTCACCGTTTACACTTGTTTACATTTATTCTATAAGTTCAATCACCATACGTTTTAATTAATCTATTTTTGTTTTTAGGATCTCCTTATCTGAGAATGAGGTTGCCTTATTCATTAGTGACAACAGCCCGTTTAGCTTTTATTTATTTATTGATATGGCACTTCAACGACTTATCACTAAGACATACACAAATAAAAATCACATACGGTTTTAGGAATTGCGAATTCGTCACTGATTATGTAACACACGATCAAGCATAACCTGAATAATTTTGAAGGATTGCTAATCCATTGCTTCAAATTTATGTTCGAAAAATTTGTCTGCTCAACAACGTAAATGAAACAGATTTTGATTGATCGTGTGTTCCGCAAATAGAGTGCACAGCACTAAGTCGACGTTCAGACAGACGTTATAAAATCGCGGCGGAATTTTATCGCGCACTGGATTTTCAACACTCGGTGTTAAGTCGAGCGTTGAGAAACCAACGTATTTTTCTGAAACCTTCACCATTATACCTTTTGTTTTATGTATAATATAATAAATTAATAATGCGTCTAATACAGCGCTCCTTGATGGGCGAGTCCTATTACTGACTGGACGTACGACGCGTTGTGTGAGCTCAGTACAGAACACGCAAGCTAACCACTCAAGGTCACTGGCATACATCTGCGTCTTAATCTGAACTGCAAACGATTTTTCTATTGCGCAATAACCAACACTACCCATAGTACGCCCACAGTTGTTAAAATACGGATGATAATAACGAAAGACACATATCCTCTCCATCATATGTAGCACAGACTTGACGGTACTTCATTTTGCAGCGCCATACGGAGCTTTAATAAAATATATTTTATTGCAAAAATAAATTTTGATTACGAATTTCATGTTGTGACACTCGTGACACAAACTTATTGACTTTTTATGGTTCTGTGCAATTTCTGAGTTTTATGTTTTATGCTGTCAGTCACATCGTAAAAATTCAGATATTAAAAACACTACAGTTCACTTCTGATTTTTCATTTGCTTGTCTTATTTTGCGCTGGTCGTTCTGACGTTTTGCATAATTTGACAACGTGGAACACTTTATGAAACCGTATGGTATCGTCTGTCAAGCGCTTTATGCTGAAGTAGAGATAATGATCTTCTTCTTTTCGTGTGTTTAGTGACTAACCTGATGTCAGAGGTACAAAGCCGCTCATGGGCCTCTACCTTGGCTTCACATGCCGCATAGTGGGAAAAAAATGACTTTTTTTGTTCAAAAATCTGTCTACACCACAATTTTTGACGTATCGCTGCCATTTTTTTTTTATACACTCCACTTTGGTATTTGACTGCCACTTTTCCTTAAAATTCAATACTGTAACCTCAAAAAATCAGGAATTGAAGCAAAAAACAATTTAATAAAAAAAACAATTTTCAGGGGTTTTTCAGGTCCCTGGTCATGAATTTATTGTCTGTTTATAAAAATTCAAAATGGCGGAAACAAAAAGGCGGCCTAAAAAAAAATTGATTAATTTCCCCATTTTTAAAAAGAATAAAAAAGAAAAGACATTTCGATTTTGGAAAAGTGGCAGTGATACACCAAAGTGTATATAAGCGATACGTCAAAAATTGCGGTGTAGGCAGATTTTTGAACAAAAAAAGTCTTTTTTTTTCCCACTGTGCCATCGACAAATATCTCTCAGGCATGTCGGTTTCGAGGAGGCGAAGCGCCGGGGCTTAACTCCGATGCCGCAAGAAGTCGCGGCACAGCGGACAGAGCTCCGGCGGGATCTCATGGCGGAATGGAGAGTGCGATTGTCGCAACCCAGCGCTGGGCACGCCACAATTGCGGCGATAAGACCCCTCTTTGAGGAGTGGCTAGAGAGGCGCCACGTCGTCCTCACCTTCCGCCTGACGCAGGTACACCGGACACGGCTGTTTCGGGAGGTACCTGTTCAGGATAAAGCGGGAGGAAACGCCCGGGTGTCGTCACTGTGTGGATCGCCCGGAGGACACGGTGGAGCATACGGTGGAGGTCTGCCCGGCTTGGGCAGGGCATCGCCGTGTCCTCGTGGATGCGATCGGCGGCGGTGATCTCTCGCGTCCGGCCCTGATTCGGGCCATGCTACGGAGCGAGAGGAAATAGGAGGCCGTCACCTCTTTCTGCGAAGCAGTAATGCTCGCGAAGGAGGAGACGGAGCGCGTGAGGGAGAGGCAAATTTCGCGCCCTCGCGCCCCTAACCGCCGCAGCAGGAGACGCCCTGGGCGTCGGGAATCGCAGGAAGATTTCCGGCCACCGTAGGCGCGGGCTTGCGGACGGTGAGCAATGGGTAGCTCGCCGTCCGATAAGGACCAAGCCCGGGTCGACGGCGCGTTGTGTTCCACGCGCGCCTCAAAGAGATGTCAGCAGAATTGACGGGGTCCACTAGGGCCAATGCCTGCCGGGGGTTCGAAGAAAACCGATAGGGAAATCGTGGCCCCCGGCAACATGGCATAGGAAGGAACATGGGTGGGTTTTAGTCAGTAAGAGTCTGACACGCCCTCCCGCTCCACCCAGAGCGGGAGAAGTTATTTGATAATTTCCCACCCAAAAAAAAAACAAAAAAAAAAAAAAAAAAAAGGCATGTCGGTTTTCTCACGATGTTTTTCTTCACCGTTTTTGAAGCAAGTGATTATAAAATACGCACATGAATCCAAAAAGTCAAGAGGTGCGTGCCTTGGGTTCGAACTCGTAACCTATGACTTGGCAGTCCGACGGTCACACTACTAGGCTATCACTGCTACGTGACAATGATTAAACAGTGCTTTGCAAAAATAAATCAGAACCGTTGCCTTCGGAAGGCCTCGGGAGCCCCCTGGTTTGTTAGGAATGAGATCCTCCATCTCGACCTAAAAATCCCCACCATCCACCAATTTTTCAAACGCTCTTCCAAGCATAGGCTGCGTTTCCACCAGAGATGTGCGAGGATGCTAGCGAGGGATGTGTTTGTTAAGAACCAATAGAATCGCTTCATTTACCTAGCCTCACTCTAGGTATATCTATATCTGTGGTTCATCTAGTTTTAATTAGCATAGTTGAAAAACCCCTGGCTGGAGGTTTTAAGTGTAGTGGCTTAAGGCACCCACAGGAAAGCCCGGTTAAGTAGTGAGATCATGAGATCTCAGAGGTCAACGACAAGATGCCATAATAAACAATAAAAGAAATGAAAACTGTAACATTGCATGTTGCATTGCGTTCTGGATTACACAACATGTAAACTACGAGCTAATAAAAAGATCACGACTAGCAGTACAGCTTTGCGTTAGACCATAAGATATAAAAACTTTTTCCAAAAAAAATCAACCGACTTCCAAAACGTAGATATACTAAAAAGAGAAAAATTACTTTAATTTCGGATGTCGGTATTTTTGGTATAGAATTTTCGTATTTTGTCACCGACTACCGAAACTAAACTTATTTTTCTATTGTAGTATTTTTTTGGAAAACGGTATTTTTGTTGTGGTACCCACCCCACACAAATTCGAATACCACTACCTGCTATGTAAATAACAGTGACAGGAAGTTATTATAACATCATCCACATAGAGTGGAAAAAATACGTATTATTGAAGCTAACTCAAAAACTAAAAAAAATGAAATATGGGAATACCACGCAAGCACAACACCACCAAATTAAAAAAAAAAAACAAAATCAGTCTACATTACTGACGAAAATGTCGATGAACTTACATTTAAAAAAACATACATACAGACGAATACAGAACTCCCTCCTTTTTTAAAGTCGGTCAAGAAAACAAAAGAAGGTATATCATTTTATTCCTTGAGCAGGTTGCACCCAAAGAGTTCGATAACAAGATTTAAAAACCGCAAACGTTGTCACGTTGTCAGGTTTGTTAGCGTAAGCCATACTGGAACTGAAAACCGCAAACATATTGATCACTCAGTTACCTAGAACGGGAGGTTAAAACTACGATACAGGGCGAATTTCAAAGAAAAAAATACTGTCGTTGGTACAAATAATAAATATACAATATACTAAAACTTTTTACAAAAAAAAAACAACCGACTTCCAAAAAAAAACACTACAAAGTGAAAAATAACTTTAATTTCGGAAGTCGGTGTCTTGGGTTTTTTGTTTTCGATTTTTGCCACCGACTTCCGAAATTAAAGTTATTTTTCACTTTGTAGTGTTTTTTTTTGGAAGTCGGTTGTTTTTTTTTTGTAAAAAGTTTTTTATTTTTCACTTTTTAGTTGTGGTACCACTACCTGCTACCAGTGACAGGAACTTATCATATCATCTACATAGTAAGTGGGAAAAAAATACGTATTTTGAAGCTAACTCAAAAACTACCCAAGCAAAGTTAATAAAATTTATATGGGACCAATTTGGGAGCATACCCTTTTAAACAAAAAAAGAATTTTCAAAATCGGTCCACAAACGACGGAGAAATCGGTGGACATACATAAAAAAAAAAAAAAAAAAAAAAAAAAAAAAAAAAAAAAAAAAAAAAAAAAACATACGCGTCGAACATATAACCTCCTCCTTTTTGGAAGTCGGTTAAAAATAGATACACAGATAATACATATCCAAGATAACATTGTAGGTAGGTACAGTGTTTAATCGAATCGAGCTGCAAATAAGTTACCGTTAGATTCTAAAGATCATGAGAATCAGCAGGCCTAACATGACACACGCGACATATATCCACTCTCGCGCGACAAATTTTTGTCTATTTCTGTAGTTTTATCGTTTTCTGACAGCTACGCCATACAAAATACTCGACTCGTTCTGTCAAACTTGATGTTTTGTCGACAAACCCTAACATGACACGTTATTTATCTCGATTTTTGACAGTTCAACACGATATAATCAGTAATTTTGTCGAATTTAGTCGTCGTTTATTTTGACGACGATAGAGAGTAGACAAAAAGACAAAATTATGATACATAAAAAAACTAGAAAAAAAGATGGCATATTCATAGTCGTACATAATGTAGGCAAATTTTTTTTTTTTTTTTCTATGCAATTTTTTTTTTTTTTTTGTCGGCTATGTTTTTTTTTTTTTGCAATGTGGGTGTACACCGGTGTACGAGTACTGTAGTGGAGAGAAGCACTATCACGTAGATGACTATTACTTTCAGTAATAACCAGTCGCTTTGCCAATTACGGTGATTAAATAATTAATTCATTAATTAACGATATCTATTTGTACAATAAACTTCGATTTGTCAAATTGCGATCGTCGGCCCATTTGTCATTTGTGGTGATTATCCTAATTTTAATTTCCGTCATTTTGTATTTTAATTTCAGCATGCCAAAAAATCATTTAATTTTAATCAAAAAGTCGGAATTACATAAAAAACTAATCATTAATAATTAAAAGAGAGAATAATTAAGGGAGAGAGACGTTTATTCATTAAAGTACATAATTCCATGCATAAAATTGAATGAATGAAACAGAACTTCAAGCCGATGTTGCTATCATCAAAATAATTTGTTTTTAATAATTTGCAACATCGGTTTATCGTCGCGCGATAAAGAAGTGTCAAAGTGCCTTTGTCGAGTTTACTCGTCGTTTGCGGTCATGTTAGGGATTAGAATGACGTCAGAATCGTAGACAAATTACGATAAAACGAGAAAAAGAGCGTTCTCGCGCTTGTCATGTTAGCCCTGCAGGTTACTTACCTGATTCTCATGCAGTGCAATATTGCAGGCAGCGGTTATCAAATAATTGGTACTGTTGTTTGGAATTCAGAATACAGATTTGATCTCAAACTATGTGACAGAACGAGAGTGCTCGCGGTCTAAAATTGGAGGAATATAAAATAATTATAATTATATAATAATTTATAAGATTTAGTTAACAATCTATGTGTATGAGAAATTGTAATAATCACGGACCAATTCGTGTGTTTTAATAATAATATTTTATATTATTTTATATTTATAAAATTTCGAAAACCATCTTTGACACAAAATAGATTATTTTAAATAATATTTCGAAAATCTCCAATAATATTGTTTGAAAACGCTTTTTTCCATCTTACTTTCAAACCGAACTTAATAAAAAGCAGAGACTTAACTTTGTAACCATAACACCGTTTGTCCACCGCTCCGTGATTGGGACGTCAACGAGAACGAGATGACGACGCCGAAGTAGCGACAGTACATTAAGGCTGCGTTCCGAGTTAAGCTGTAATCGATTTGAGCGTGCCTAACACCCGTACCGAATTAGCGTTAGCGCGATAACGACGTCCCGTGAATCTTCACAGATGACGTCATGACATGTGCCATATTGCATTAACGCCGACCATGACCTTATTAATATCGCCGTGAGCACTGTCAAAAATGACAGTTGTGCTGTTTTGTTTTAAGTCGCATCATATCTATAAACTAACGTGGCATTTACAAAATTGTGCTCCTAGCTACCGTCGCCACCTAAACATAAGAGAAGAAGACATTTGTGGTAAATACACAAAGAAAATTATGATATGCTAGTTTTGACGTTGAGCGAGCACTGTGAGCGCGTTCACGAGCATTCTGAATTGTTGACAGCCCTCAGCTGTCATAAATGTGATATCTAAATCGGAACACAAATTATTTATGTCAGCGCTGTGAGCGATTATGTTCTAATTCGGAAAGCGGCCTAACTATGGCCGCGTAATCTCGTTTCTCGTCAACGTCCTGTTCACGATGCAGTGGACAAACAGCGTAAAGGTTACAAAGTTACCTTCACTTCGTAGATACACTTTTCACCCAGGCCGGACTAATTAAATTGTAAAGGAAAGAGCAAACTGATCAGACATTAATTAGAACCTCACTACTTCTTTAAACAAGGCTTGGATAAAGAAGAAACTTTTAAAATGAGGTTTTACAGACTTGCTACAAACAAAAACTAGGCACTGGGTAAGCTTTGGTAAAGTCTGGCCACGCTAACTCTGCAGTGGAATAAATGGGCAACCCCTAAAAGTTTTATGTATGGTATACTTTTACATCAGTCACTTTTGTGGCACTCGTACTTGAGCTGTCAGGTTACTTACGCTGTAAGTTGTTTTCACAAAATAAAGCAGAAAAATAGTTAAACCTATTAAAAGAAGAGTGTAGGATTTATTATTATAAAATAGGATATGTAAATTCCAAGATGTGGAGGAACAGCACGATATCGTCCTTAGCCAAAATGTTTACAAAATATCGAAAAGTTGACGTGTAAGTAGATCTAATGATTTTGATTTTTTGCCTTTTGATTTTTGCTTAATAGATTATATGTAATACATTATGTTGTAGAGCATGGCAATTAAGAGAATGTCAAGCTCACTTAAATGTCTCGCTGATGGTGGCGAGTGTGTTGGATCTTTCGGTTCCCTACAAAATGGTTGAGCTGGATGGTGCTGATCCACGCATCATGTTCGTGAACGGGCGCCGTCAGTTGAGTTGAGACTGGTCATCTCTTATCTGCCAGGGCTTATTTTTAATCTTATATTTTCAATTGCTTTGATTATTTTTTGTACATTGTTCTCACATATAGAAGCAACAAGAATAATGTACCCAGAATTTTGTAATATCTATATTTAAAAGAGTGGCCTTGGAGTTTCTTGCCCGTTCTTCTCCATAAAGATCTACATTTTGGAATGGGCAACTAGCTTCAACTTTCTGACTAACTGACCGATTCTTTGACAATTCAAAAGTGCCTGTAAATGGTTTAATTGAAATAAATGCTTTGAGTTTGAGTTTGAGTTTTGTACCTATGCTCTACCTCCATACGATGACAAAACTGTTTTAAATCCACACTGCATCGTGCTAAAGTGACTATTCTTTACCAGGAAACAATCAGAATTTAAATGAAATAACCTATCAAAACCAAAAAGACAACAAACTATCAAATTCTTTCTTAGTAGTACAGACTTGCCGTCTACAGATTTTCAAATTACACCAAGTCTTTTACTTATGCAGAGTTAGCGTGGCCACACTCTAGTCAACTAAAGAGATAAATGCAGGCAAAAAAACAGTGGCACTCCGGGAGTGCCGACAGAAGTGAATCCTTGAATAAGATCGCCTTGGTGGAAGAAAAATACTTGTATAGAATATTGGTCCGTAACCTTATCTAAATAAAGAGCACAATCGCGTTTACAAAAAAAAAAACTTCCAGAACCTTTATAGTGAAAATACTTGTATAGAACATTGCTCCGTAACGTAATATAAATAAAGAGCACAATCGCGTTTACAAAAACTTTTTACAAAAAAAAAAACAACCGACTTCCAAAAAAAACACTACAAAGTGAAAAATAACTTTAATTTCGGAAGTCGGTGTCTTGGGTTTTGTGTTTTCGTTTTTTGCCACCGACTTCAGAAATTAAAGTTAAAAAAAAAAAAAAAAAAAAAAAAAAACATACGCGTCGAACATATAACCTCCTCCTTTTTGGAAGTCGGTTAAAAATGAGGTATCGGTGACGGTGCCGCGAGTTCAATTGTTTTTTCCCATCTCAAAAATGCCCAACGCGCCTAAAGAAGTTTTCACTTCAAAAAACATGTATACACTAAGCAATGTTTTGTATTGTTAGTGTTTTGCCCAAGACTACTTGCTTGTGAAATTCGGATTTTCTCATACAACCTTCAGGAACTAATTTTTTTTTGTCATTTGACGCCTAAAGCCCCGTTTTTACAGATACAAGTTTCTTGCCATGGCATACGATAAAATTGAAGCCGCAAAAGACTTGCGTCATTTTAACATTGTTTATGGGGATGCGGAATTCAAATTTTCTTACGTTTTTTGAAATTTGCAGGTCAGTGTCAGGTTGTATGCAGGGGCTTGTCCTTTTTCGTGTCGGCAATGCCATTCATTTTGACAATTCAAAAATATTAATTTTGTTATTTACGGTGTCGACTGTGTCGAGCAGACGAATTTGTCAAACAGCAATGGATTATGAACTTCCTTCAAAATCTTTCGGTTGTGAGAAAAAGTGTCTTACGCATGGAACTAAACACCAGTATTTCTTGATGTAATATACAGTGTTCGTTATTTATATATGTATATGAAAAGATACATTTGCCCTGTGGCGTTCAATAGCAGATTCGTATTAATAGATGTAATTTACAGCATAAGTGTATTTATTTCTCGTCATATATTACTCATAAAATTATAATATTGTCATACCATAATATTATATCAACTGAGTGGTACTTCAAAACTATTTTAGATAGATCACAGAGAAACTTTGGCAATAAAATAGAGAAACTCTAATATTAATATGAACAGAATATTAATGAAGGCATAATATAATATATTAAAACTAAAGTGTAATGAAATACTAAGGCAATACTACTATTATTAATTATATTCTGAATGAGAAAGTTTGTATGTTTCGATGTTTGGATGTTTGTTACTCGATCACGCAAAAATTGCTTAACGGATTTGGATGAAATTTGGCACACATATAGATTATAACCTAAATTAACATATTATAATACTTTTGATCCCGTTAGTACGTCCCTAGGGATTATTTTCGACGTTAACGTGGGCCAAGCCGCGGGCAAAAGCTAGTAAGTAATAAAAGTCACTACTTTGACAGTGCGTACACCAGAATCAAAACATCATAATACATTCCATGCTGATTATTACACTATTATAGTGTATTATACCATATACCTATCAACGAAGCTCACAAATTACCCATGTTATGTCTATTTTACAATTTAGTTATGTCTTTGATCATGGATCTGTGATCGTAAATAAGATGGTGTAATACCCCCCTTAAGAAAAATACTAATTAAAAAAAAATGTTGCAGTCTTGTCATTGTATAAACAGCCAGTGTGAATTAAAAAAATACCTAAGCGGGACGACGCGCGGCGGTGACGCGGTGTGTTCCCTATTTAAAATTAAAAAGACTAATAGGTACTAGAATACTCATTTTATTATTATCAATGAATATTTTAGAAAAACTATAGTAACTTTTAACTTTCCTTATATTCGAAATGAAAAGTAGAGTGTTTAACACGGGTGAAAGTCATCAATTCCTTTCGACCCTTGTATAACAATCTACTATTGTTTCCGCCGACTGTAATAAGTTACGAGCATATCCTCTGATGTGGCTAATGTAACATTGACTGTACAGGTACGTGTACAATGCGAACACGTTAGAATGCCATTGTGGTAATGGTATTGTGTATTGAAGGGTGGTTTACTCTTGAGGCAATCTCGTCTACTGTCGAGATCCTTCTTCTGCTGGTCTTCAAAGGAATAAACATTTTGAATCAAAACAATTTTGTCTACAGAAGACAGAACAGTTTTGTCTTGACTAAAAATGGAACGAAGTTCTTTTCGAATCAAGTTCTTACGGAAAAAAAATATGGTTAAGTTTCCCGGAAAATATTCAAATTCGGGAAAAGCTCAAAATCCTTTTTCTGTAGGATTTTTGTACGAACTCAAGACCATATTGTTTGGATAGGACAGCGACAGTCGAGTCAGCTAGTTACTAATATTTATAACATAACAACAACAAAACCTTTCCAATAAGAAACTATTTACTGAAATACATGTTTCTTGAAAGAACCTATTTCTGGGGATACGAAACTAGCTATTTCTCGGAAACTAAGCCTGGTAACTAAACCTCAACAGACTGGAATCTATCTAGGTAAGTACTATCAAAAATATTTTGTTCGATTCCTAGAATTAAGTGTCAGCACTTTACATCTTTCGACCTTTCCCGTCCGACAACCAGTCTTACCAAGGGGTTTCGTGTTAGCCAGTACCTAGGTTATGGAGGTCAGATAGGCAGTAGGTCCATGTAAAATACTGGTATTCAGCTGCATCCGATTACATTGGAAGCCGACCCTAACATATTTCGGAAAGGGCTAGGCACGTTCGACTACATACCTTTCAAATCTTGTGCCAAAACTGTGCGGAAACTATGCGACATACAGATACTAACATGCCAATTGAAAAATGCTTCAAATAGGTAGGTACACAATATTGTGCCAATTCAAAAATGTTTCAAATACATGGGCGCGGCACATATCCTTTGTATGTATTCTACCTAGGCTTCACGTGGGTTCCTTTTTCCGAAAATAAGCACTACACTTAGAAACCTTTGGTTAGCCCTTTATCTCTATGTAATGTCAGTAATTCAAAAAAGTGGTGGCACTCCGGGAGTGCCGACAGAAGTGAAAACTTGAACAAGATCGCCTTGGTGGAAGAAAAATACTTGTATGGAACATTGATCCGTAACCTTATCTAAATAAAGAGCACAATCACGTTTACAAAAAATAATATTTCCAAAACCTTTAAAGTAAAAATACTTGCATAGAACATTGATCCGTAACGTAATATAAATAAAGAGCACAATCGTGTTCAAAAATGAGGTGTCGGTAACGGTGTTGCGAGTTCAATTGTTTTTTTCCCATCTCAAAAATGCCCAACGTGCCGAAAGAAGTATTCACTTCAAAAAAAAAAAAACGAATTAAAAATACTTGCATAGAACATTGATCCGTAAGGTAATATAAATAAAGAGCATAATCGCGTTTACTAAACCTTTAAAGTAAAAATACTTGCATAGAACATCCATCCGTAACGTAATATAAATAAAGAGCACAATCGCGTTTACAAAAATGAAGTGTCGTCATGGTGTCGCGAAATCAATGGATTAGTCCCGTCTCAAAACTGCCAGTATTTTACTTAAAATGACTTACTGCATATCTGACCTTCACAACCCAGTTACTGGGTAACACGATACCTCTTTGTAAGACTGGTTCTCAGACTTTCGCGCTACTGATTGTCGACATATTTCTTAATATTGAAGATAAATAGATTCCAACTCGATAATAGTGTAGAACGTGCTAAAATAATAGATATCTTATGCTCTGTTTAGTTTAGTAGAGCTACGCTAAACGAAGCATAAACAAAATCTAATCGACAGCTCCTAATGAAAGCTATGGAATCATTTATATCACGTACTTCTTAATATCCCTCGGGTATCATCGCATTTCCGAAAACAAACGAATGCTAATTTCCATGTCCATCAATTATTAGATTTATCGTGTATAATAATTTGAATTCAGAACTAAGTACTTTATTGTTGTTTTGTTTTGATTTCCGTGTGAACTATAAAGAGCTGTAAAACTATTTTCCTATTTGTCGTGCTTGCGACTTTAACAGTTTTCCTCTTATTTAGTAACAAATTACATTAAGTTAAAAGAGTATTAATAACTCTGTATACTTCCAAGTCGATTGAGAGCGTCCGGTCTGCACCAAGTGCAAAGGGCAACTGATAGAAATCCGACAACTGACGAAACACGAAGTTTGCCGAGGGACATACAGTAGTCATCAACCTTTGGCAGGCTTAAAGGATAACTAATGTAAACTTTAGTTTCAAATTTGTGTCTAAAGTCTGTGTTGTGTGTTAATAGAATGTCTTTATATTTTGAGCAGTGGTGGTCTAGTGGTAACAGCCCCGACTTACGAGTCGAGGTCGTGGGTTCGAACCCAGGCAGGTGCTTTACTTTGTGTAAATAATTTCATCACCACTGCTCTCAAAATGATGAAGGAAAACATCGTAAGGAAACCGACATGTCTTAGAACCAAAAATTTGAAGACGTGTGACATCTACGAGCCTACTCCCTCTCGAAGAGAGAAGGCCTGTGTCCCAGCAGTGGGAACATTATATGCTGATTATGATGTATTTGGAGTGTAAATCTTGGTTTAGGAGATGTGCTGCTCTAGCATTTTTTGGTTTTCAGAAAATCTGACTAGAATTGTTGAAGATTTTTATTGTCTGTATGTTTTTGGCGTTACGAGGTAATAATTGTTATTAATTTTAATTAAGACAACCGGTAGCAAATTTGTTTTTTCTAAAGCTTTTCTCTACACTTCTTGCTAAAGTCATACTTATTACACAGCGCTTTAAAAACTGTTTTTTAATAAAAGTTTTAAACTTTTTGCACAAAATATTATAATCTTCAAAAACTTTCCTACAATACGCTGCCACGCAGTGCCTTGAAGACTGGATAAACAACTCAAGTAGAATTACAAACAAACTTATTTGAGTAGTTACTTAAATACCTACTTATACAATCTTGTTTTAAGGTTTTAATGCTTGTTAAAGCTGCTAATAAATCTAGACAAATTTGTTAATGTTAAGTCTATTTGAAGATATTAATTTTAACGTATAAGACACAGGCAAATGGACCAACAACCTATAGCAAACACATAAATTATGCTGAAAATACTCAATACTGAAAGCATTAGTTAGAAGAAGCCTATGTTTTCGGGTTTTGCTTTTACTTCGATTTTTTTATTTTTTTTATTGAAAACTTCTTTTGGCGCGTTGGCCATTTTTGAGATGGGAAAAAACAATTGAACTCGCGACACCGTTACCGACACCTCATTTTTGAACGCGATTGTGCTCTTTATTTATATAACGTTACGGATCAATGTTCTATGCAAGTATTTTTACTTTAAAGGTTTCGGAAGTTTTATTTTTTGTAAACGCAATCGTGCTCTTTATTTAGATAAGGTTACGGATCAATGTTCTATACAAGTATTTTTCTTCTTGTTCAAGTTTTCACTTCTGTCGGCACTCCCGGAGTGCCACTGTTTTTTTTTCCACATAACTATGTACCTAAACCGTTAGTCTCGGCTGTCATTTGCAAATGTTTGAAAGTCTTTACGGATAGTAAGAAGCTCGAAAGTTTTACCAAGGGGTATTATGTTTTGTGTACTATCTGAGGTCAGATAGGCAGTCGCTCCAAGTAAAATACTGGTATTTAGCTGCATCTGGTTAGACAGTTGAGAAAAGCAGATTATAGTGATGTCTACATCTTTAATTTATTATTACTTCTAATTTAATTTCCCTTTTTTTCACATAACTACGTAGCCGGCAATATGATCTAACACTAAAGCAATAATAAAAATCGATGTCGACCCCAAAATAGCGTTTCATAAGTCTCTGATTACGGCCCTTCCCCAACTAGGGGAATCCATGAAAGGAAATGAGCGTATAACCGTTTTCCTGTCTGTCAATAAAAAGGAATGGAAAAGAAAAAATACTCTCCATAGTAGGTACCTATATCTTATGTTGGTTTTGGACATAATGAGACTTACGATTTGTAGGTCGTGGTTTCGAACCCAAACAGGTGCATTACTCTGTGTCATTTATTTCATCACCACTCCTCTCAAAACGGTGAAGGAAAACATCATGAGGTAGAACCAAAAATTCGAAGACATGTGACATCTACCAACCCGCACTGGGCTCTCGTACTGGATTACGGAGAGGAGGCCTATGTCCCAGCAGTGGGAACTTTATTGGCTGATTTTGCTTGGACATATTAAAGAGAACTAGCTGTAGCTTGCGACTTCGCCCGCTCGGAGTTTAGAAATTCCACGGGAACGTACTACCGGGATAAAAAGTATCCTTTATCCTTACCCAGGTCTTGGTCTATCCGTGTGGCCATACAAATCCGTTCATCTGATAAGACGTGAAAAGGTAACAGACCGACAGAGTTACTCTCGTGTTCATAAAATTTGTATGGACTGTGGAATCCTATACTATTAAAAGAGCAATATTTAAATATAATTATATCTGTAATCACGTTCTCGAAAACGGCCCTAACGATTTCGATGAAAGTTGCAACATAGAGGGTGAAAAATAGACCTAGCTAGGTCTCCGTATTTTCATCCAAGCAGAGCTCGGTCGCCCAAAGTTTAGAACAAGATGGCTACTGACACGGTATCATGGAATTAGTATGAATATCCTATGACATATTATATAAAATGCGCATTCTTTATTTTCACCCGAGCAGGACTCGGTAGACCAGGTACTTAATATTAGTTTGGATACTTTTTATACATACTATACTGTAGGGACTGTCTCGTTGGTCTAGTGGACGCAAGCATGGCTGCCAAGTGTAGAGTCCTAGGTTTGATGTCCAGGTAGGGTCAAGTAATCGGGTTTTTGAATTAGAAAATTCTCAGTAGCAGCACGGAGGATGTGGGCCCGTTTAATGGCAATGGGTTTGCCCCCATTAGGTAATTATGAGACTAACTCAAAATTTACCAAATGTGGGTGTACCACCTCTGTCTATCCCTTCGGAAAAACTGGCTTGATAATATGCGCATGTGAAGCGGAAGAATATTTTGAATTTTCGTCAATTCTAATGAGATTTATGTCAGATTATTATAACATCAAATTATTGTTGTTGATAACGGGAAGTTTCGATTCTGTCCGAAACAATTACTTACCTTTTTGTTGTAGATAATGCATTGTACGCAATAGTGCTAATTGTAAATATCCTGTCTGTTGCTAAAAATAAGATAATTCCTCTCTACACGTGGGAGTTAGCTTTTACGCAGCAATAATTATGACTTTATTATTATAATAAATGAGAATAGTCGTGTAGAGTCGTTACGTCGTGTTTATGCAGTTAATTTATAGTTTGAGAGTAAAAGTCTTATAAATTATTCTAGGTCTCAATTTCTGAAATCCCATTTCGCTATATCTTCTGTTAAAATCAGATGACAAACTTTTTAAATCAGTCAGTGCCTCCTATAATCTGAATTATTCGTTAAATCACCGATTTTGGAGTTTCAACGCAGCTTTTCAACTAATAAAATGGTGTATCTTCTGGTAAAAGCAGATGACAAACTTTTTAAATCAGTCAGTGCCTCCTATAATCTGAATTATTCGTTAAATCACCGATTTTGGAGTTTCAACGCAGATTTTCAACAACTAAAATGGTGTCTAAACTTACGAGCCGAGCATTGTCAATCCAACAGAGCGCATCTCAGCGCGTCGAAAAAACACTGTTGGATTTTCAAGTCGCGGCGCTATAAGTCTTTAGAATAAGCTGGAGTTATCTCCGACTGAATCTCGTCAGCCATTCGTTTGAGATTCGCGATATTTATCACGATTGTATCCTTGTTTATAGCCGCTAGATTATTGCTGAAATGTAAAAACAGGGGATGTAGGTTTATATGGAAACGCTTGTGGTAAAAAATTGGAACTCTGTGAAGTCTCTGTGAGTAAACTATAACCTTACAGTTTAATAGGCTCGCCCCCTATTCCATGGGACTTAAACGTAACTGGCGAAATGTGGGTGTACCTGCTACAAGGACACCTGTGCCCCACCCTTCGGGGAAACAAGGCGTGATGTTATGTGTTATGTTATAGCTTACAAATTTCGACCGCATCTTCACTTTCCATCAGGTGCAGAGATGTGGCCGAATATAAGCCCTTCAAAGATGAAAAAAAAAAGGAAAATCCAAAAGTGCACGTCTCACAGACAGAAAAAATGTTACTCAGTGATAATATAGCATTCTACTGGTGAAAGATTTTTTAAATCGGTCCAGTAATTTTTGAGTTTATTCATTACAAACAAACATACAAAAAATATTTTTTTTCTCTTTATAATATTAATTTAAATTTAAATGAAGTTAGGTAATATTTTTTGTCTATTCTGGAAGAATTAAGCCCCACAAAAAAAATTTTTTCTAACGTTAGAGTCGATATTGTTAGCTGGGTCATAAATCAAACTCCTTAACAATACCTAAATATAGAACTACTAAAATACAAACCAATATTGTTACAATAATATTTTTCGGCAAAAATATTATACTTATTTTTGTTTCTCATGAACCCACGCGTGTCGTTTTATTACCGCCCACTAACCAAAGAATATCAAATTAATGTCCCGATATTAATAAGAACAGACTTTAGTACCGTTTATTGAAATGATAAAGGGTGTTTTCTCAGAGCAAGTATTGGCATTGGGGTCAATGAATACCTATCCTAACAATTTTTTTTTCTCTCTGCCTAAATTTTAAGCTAAAGTTCCATTACAATTTCAAATACCCTTACCAATTGCATTACTCGATAAAATGTAGGGAATGGCTGGTTTATTTTTCGCGTTTTCTGGTTTTGTCCCGTAGTTAAATTAAAGTTCTTTATAAAGATGAGTACAATGGCCCTTTAAAATATTTTCAGTTATTTCAAATACATCTTCTAAATTTCCTCTGGCAGGGTTTAGGATGATATTTATCCTTACGATTGAAGTTGTGAGAACAGCTACTTTAAAGCATGGATAAATAAAATGTCACTCTATTTTCTGCACAGAATTTCCGATGAAGTTCGTAGTGCTTTTACATAAAAACAATTTTTTTACCGGAATATTCTGAGTTTTGACGGCTAGGTTATTTAATTTTTCACAACCGAAAAGCGGTGTGCCTGTATGAAAATAAATAACCCTTCAAAAAAATGCATGCAAACTAAAAACGGTAGAAAATTCATTCGATTATAAACGGAAGCGGAAAAATCAATTTTTCCTTGCATTCATTTCAAGCATTGCCTTGGTTAAAAAACTTTTTAGATGCGGCAAAATATTTTCTAACCTACGGTGTTCAGACTTGGTCGCTCACTGAGTCGCAAAAGTTCCGCCTTGGGGTTTGTCAAAGAGCAATGGAGCGCAGCATTCTTGGTGTAAAACGAACTGACCAAATACGCAACACCACACTACGCTCCAAAACGGGGATCTTAGACGTTGGTAAAAAGGCTGCCAAGCTAAAATGAGATTGGGCGGGTCATGTCAGCCGCATGCATCGTGACCGTTGGGCAACAGTCTCCACACAGTGGGTGCCTGAGGATGGACGGTGGCGCCGAGGTCGGCCCAGGAAGAGATGGCGAGACTACCTAGACGAGTACCGCAAGGGTTGGATGGAGGTGGCCCTGGAAAAGGATGCATGGAAGGATTTGGAGGAGACCTTTGCTCAGCAGTGGGACAGTGCAGGCTAAAGAAAAAAATAACAAAAAAAAAGAATTTTTATGTAGTTCGCGGTGAGTCGGAACTGTCTGTGGTGATTGTGGTGATTCCCCAGTGAGTCGGGGTGATTGAGTTGACTGCGATGATTCCCTAGTGAGACGGGGTGATTGAGGTGATTGCGTTGATTCCCCAGTGAGTCGGGGTGATGAGGCTGATTGTGTTGATTCCCCAGTGAGTCGGGGTGATGAGTCTGAGGGTGATGACCAGGAATGCGCGTTCGCTGCATGCTGGTGGCCAGGGTACCCGTTGAAGCCGTGGGTGCTGGCTGGCTGTGTGACTCGCCTCACGAAAGCTTGTGGGAGTGATGATGATGATAACGTCACGCCGAAGTAATTGCACGAAGGCTGCGTTGACGTTCATCACGTCGGGGTCACCAATTTAGCGACATGAGGAACAGGGTGTAAAGTTCACTCATCCACCATATAAAAGGGAGGATCCTCCGACCAGACGGGTGTTGTGTCTGGTGGGCAACTGCCCATCGTTTTGAAGTTGAAATCTTGTACGTATGTCGATCGCTCGGTAAACTCTAACTGCGCGATGCAGGATTTGTGTGACGTCATGTCTATGATGCGTAGTTCGTATGTGGCGGTGTAACCGCTACAAAGTAACTTTTCACTAAACTCTGCTAGTCAGTTTATCTTTGCATCATTGCTCGCGGATTCTATATGTAATCAAAGAAATATGTGAGAATTTAATACAGTAACGAAAGGAAGAATAACATTATTTTTTTCTTTACTGAGGTAAATTCTCGCATGATCAGTAGGATCAACAACTAACAGGCATCATAACCAATCTAAAAACTGACCCCAGTAAGTGCAACTGTAAATCAAATGATATTCAAGATTTTGGTTCTTCCATGGTCCTGAAAATTACATTCCCGTCTGATTTTAACTCCCGTATGTTCCAAACTCAAATGCTCGTTAAGGTAATGCCCTGTTATCTGCAACTTATCTCTTACAAAATTCTTCAGTACTCACTTATCGCCTTTTTTACAGAGACTTAGATTTCCTTCCGTCCGTGAAACATCGGATTAGGGTATTTAAATGAGGTTGGTTTATTATTTTGGGCATTTTCAGCCATCTCATTTGCATTTATTCGCTGGGTTGTATTACGGATTTTGGCTGCTCAAAGTAGGTAATGTGAAGACATTTTTCCTTGGTGCTTAACAACGGCAGTTTTTTTATTTGTAACAAGCTGTTCGTGCCTGGCGTCGCCCGAGTGTATTTTCGACTTTTTCGGTGGATTTTCCAAAATTTTCTTTCATGCAAACCTTTTGTAGATAATTACGAATACAACAAAAACAAATCAGCTTAATCGGTCGAGCCATTCTCTAGTGATGATCTTTCATACCATGCGGCTATAGATTTTTATTTCATGCAAGCCTGTTACTTTTTGTTAGTTTTATGCTATTTGTGTGCCTTTCATCCAAATCCTATTAGTGGGACGATACTTAGTAATATTGTAATACTATCTTGAATTCATGCAAGCCTAGTACTTTTTTTTGGGTTACTCTCAGAAATTGTGCACAAAGTGTCGTGAACAGAATACCGTCTTGTATGACGATAACTTTTTTTTAAAGCTTATATTCTGCTCCTAATTATTCTCTGTCTACCTGTGAAAATTACATGAAAATTCGTTCAGTAGTTCCGAAGATGTGCGTAAACAAACAGACAGACACCGGATTCTACTGTTTTAATATATGTGTCGGAGATGGGTATGTGACTCGTTATTATCAGGGATATTTTAACTACTGTGAGCGTAGTGTGGGTAGTGTTGGTTAGTGCGCAATATAAAAACAGTTTGCAGTTCCAGATCACATTATAATTTATTATCAAATTAATCACACTAGCTAAATTATACACACAGAGTGCGACGGCGTTTATTAAAATCACCAATTAACACAATGATCACAAATTACAACTAACACAATAACTGAGCACCACGAATCGAGAACAGTTCCGCAACGTCTTAACACCGATGCGATCCGAGGCTGAATCCCCCTCTCGCCCGTGGCCTTAAAACATCACGACTCTGTAGAAGCGCGCACTTTAGGTGTGGGTAGATCACGTCCTGTCGCCAGCGGCGCGCTTGCGATTCGTGTCGTGTCCGTACTAATGACCGGATCCGACATGTATAGATAATTGTGCATACACTCCGCTGACACTTTCAATACGGCTTAACCGACCTTCACTCGGTCCATATACCTTTCAAAACGAGGAAGATGAGCCAGAGTTTATCGGTAGAAAGTATGAGGGTACGACCAATATATTATGCTCACTCAGTTTGCAATATATCTTTTGACCCTGACTCTGGACTTTGGTACTATTGTAGTATTTAACGTCTAATCTAATAATTAGTCACTTGGTTTTTTAAATATAGGTACCTAATTAAGTTCCCAATTAAGTAATAATCGATCGATCGATTAGGTTCAGCTACGCTTGCCGTAGTTGGCCCGTGGAAGGCGACCATCTTTACGTACCAAGACCCCTCCGTGCCTCGGAAAGCACGTTAAGCCGTTGGGTCCAGGTTGTCATTCGTGGATCTTTGACAGTCGTTGCGGGTCGTCAGAAGCCCGAAAGTCTGACAACCAGTCTTACCTAGGGGTATCGTATTTCCTTTAACTGAATTGTGGAGGTCAGATAGGCAGTCGTTCCATGTAAAATATTAGTATTCAGCTGCATTCGGTTAGACTGGAAGCCGACCCCAACATAGTTGGAAAAAGGCTAGGCAGATGATGACCTCTATTATTAACATCATTGGTTTCATAATCTAAGTTCTGAGCCGGTATTCCCAAAGCTCATCAACGATACAGGACAAATCGACTGATTTGATTTAAACTCCCAGTAAAAGGTAGTTTTTATGTGGAACTAGTATTCCACATAAAAACTACCTTTTACTGGGAGTTTAAATCAAATCAGTCCTACTAAATACAACGAAGTTATGGTATTCTACACGAAAAAAACTTTTTACTAATAAAATTCAACCGACTTCCAAAAAAAAACACTACAAAGTGAAAAATAATTTCGGAAGTCGGTGGCAAAAAACGAAAATTCTAAAACAAAGACACCGACTTCCGAAATTATTTTTCCTTTTGTAGTGTTTTTTTTTGGAAGTCGTTTGAATTTTTCTAGTAAAAAGTTTTTATTTTTCACTTTTTAGTTGTGGTACCTACCCCACACAAATTCGAATACCACCACCTGCTATGTAAATAACAGTGACAGGAACTTATCATATCATCCACATAGTAAGTGGGAAAAAAAATACGTATTATTGAAGCTAACTTAAAAACTACCCAAGCAAACTTAATAAAATTTATATGGGACTATGGGATCACCTCTGAAGTATGACCTACGAAACAAAAAAAGAATCATCAAAATCAATTTATAATTGGCGGAGTAATCGCGAAACAAATATACAAAAAAAAAAAAAAAAAACATTCAGTCGAATTGAGAACCTCCTCCTTTTGGAAGTCGGTTAAAAAGGGTTTGAAGATGAAGTCAGTAAGTAGCAGTAGTATAAAACCTCTATAAAAGTTTCAGAAGCAGTTAGCTTATTGCCGTCATTAAAACAGCCAGTGTCATAGTAACCATTACCTCATCCCAATGAGTGATACAATGTTGTACTAAATTTCATTACGCAACTCGATTCAACGTTCAAGCGGGGAAAAGCTGCACGCATGTGTGTGTGATGTGCTGTTGCAGGCGACGTACGTGCAGTTGTACTGAATTTCGTGGGAATGTCTTTATTCTTGATCTTGAATTACAAACACCCAATGGCTTCAGAAACTTTTATAGAGGATTCATATCATGAGTGCAGATAAAGTATTGTATGCAACTGTTATTATTAGGTATTAAAACACTCATGTGATACTATTGTGAAACCCACATTCGTGTTTTAATACCCCTTATTATACAACAGTTGCATAAATAACTATCGTTCGTCTTTTTCGGGTGACCACTGAAAATCAGCGCTGTGCTGTGGGTCTCCCAAATCACAGCATCATGCTGAGTGGAAGCCTTCTTGTCACAGTCATCACGTGCAGCTGCAGACTGTTTCTGTTTTATACTCATGTTTGCATATGTACTAAGTTATACTTATTTTGTTTTCTGCTTACCTACTACTCTTATCTTTGTATGCACGTGTTGCTGTGACAAATTAACCTCTTTTTATTTCTTTTCTTTGTTTCTTTTGCTAGCTTTCGCTAGCTATGGATGGTATTCCATAGAAGTACATGGAAGCCAGTCATGTCGCAGCGACACGTCGCCATTTGTTTTTTTTATTTTTTTATTTGAATACCCTGGAGCCGTTTATTATGTTATTAAGATGTATGTTGACTTGAAAGAGCATGGCAGTTGAGAGAATGTCATGCTCACTTAAATGTCTCACTGATGGTGACGAGTGTGTTGGATCATTCGGTTCCCTACAAAATGGTTGAGCTGGATGGTGCTGATCCACGCGTCATGTTCGTGAACGGGCGCCGTCAGTTGAGACTGGTCATGTCTTATCTGCCAGGGCTTATTTTTAATCTTATATTTTCAATTGCTTTGATTATTATTTGTACATTGTTCTCACATATAGAAGCAACAAGAATAATGTACCCAGGATTTTGTAATATTTAAAAGAGTGGCCTTGGAGTTTCTTGCCCGTTCTTTTCCATAGAGATCTACGTTTTGGAATGAAGCTTCAACTTTCTGACTAACTGACCGATTCTATGACAATTCAAAAGTGCCTGCGGTTGCCGCCTGCGGAATAACACCATTAATTGTATTTGAATTCAGATCACCAATCATTAAGATCACACAAAAACAATGTGATAGATTATTATTGATTAGTAAATGGCGAAAACTTGTAAGAACAATAATATAAACGGTGACGGTGATCATATCGATAAATGCAATATTGCTTATATTATCCTGAGTAAAAAAATATATGTTGACACAAATGCTTGCTCACAGTGTAGTAGTTGTTGTCTCAATTGATTTAATATTAAAAACTAAAATCCTGTCTTAAACACTTTTTTTTAGAAAAAGTTCTTTGATTTCTCAAAACACTTTAGTGATAATGGAAGATATCACCCATCGACTCTGCTAAAAGAAATGCTTAGAAACTTCATAATTCTTATAAAACGACTTAGATATAAAACTGCTTGATATTTTTCTAATAAAACGTCAATCACAATCTACTTTATACCTTTTTTTAGAACCGATCAGAAACATTATCAAAGTATATCAAAGATCTAAAGAAACACTCTGTAAATGGCTTACGATTGACAGGTTAATTTCCTGCAAAGAACCTAGACACGTTATCGACATATCAGAAGGCTTTTTACAAATTTTATGAGTGAATAATCATTTTTTTTTTTCGGGCTTATAAGTCAAGAAAATACTACCTACAAAAGTAATTCGACCTCAGTATTTTTTGCTCACGACTTCGTCCGCTTCGATCTTCGATTTTCCTACACTAACTTCAACACCCTATGTACGTACTTTCTCTAGTGGTTGATGTTTTTCAAAGCGTTTTATCAAATTTTTTAGAGTTTAAGCTATCTCTTCGGATTTCAATTTTCTTTTTCTTGTATTTCATTAAAATTGATTCAGTGTTTTAGCCGTAAAAGCGGACAGATCGTATATATAACTTTTACATTTTTATCTTTATAAACATAATAACTTAAAATCGCTTTTCGTGTCTGTTTGTGTGACCGCGTTGTTCTTCTAAACTACGCAACGGAGTTTGATGGGGTTTACACCATCATTTACAGAATTTAGGCTAAGCGTATGCTGAGACGCAGGTGACGCAGGTCCACGCAGCGCAGGGCAGAGCAGATTTTGTAATGTATCGACGTACTGACAGCTGCGTACGCTGCGGCGTAGGCACGTGCGACGCAGACATGTGTCTGTACTGCTCTGCGTCTTATTGTAAAGCCGGCACAGATTTCTGCACGACGCATGCAGATCGTCACGTTCTTTTTATTACCCGTCTATTGTTTGTACTAGCTAGGATGCGAATGTGTTTGTGTAGCTGCGTCGCAGCATACGCTCGCAGCTTCTGTCTGCCTCGCGTGCCCTACCCTGCAAAATCTGTACTGTGCTGTGCTGCGTCACCTGCGTCTCAGCCTACGTTTAGCTTTATTCGGGAAGCTAGTGTATACTACATTAAATTTCACTTACATTTATAACAAAATAAATCTCCATATTTTGTTAAGTAAAAAAAAACCGTAAAAAATTCATAATATCAGTATATAGTATGATTTATAGAAGGAACATGTAAACATGTCTTGGCAATTTATCATGACGCATGTCATATGAAATCTGATATCTAATTAATTGAATTTTTATAGAGATAGGAATTTGCTTGAGCGTAGACATGTGTCTTTTATGACAGCGAGTCAACAAGAATAATCCTATTTGATTTATAATTTGAAAACGTTTAATAATTGGCACTGTTGGTAAATAGTTTTTTTTTTGTTGGATATTTTTTTCCGATTATTTTAAGAGTTCTGAAATTAAAAATATGTCCGGGTGTATCCGCAGATTCATATCAAAAGGAGTAACATGACATAATTAGCTTATGTCGTTCCCATTGCTGGGCCGCTGCTGCTGCCTCCTCTCTCTGAGAAGGAGTGGGCCATAATCCACTACGCGAGCCGGTAGCGGGACGGTAGACATGTCCTTAAATTTTTGGTTCTAGAACTTGCCGGTTTATTTACGATGTTTTCCGTCACCGTTTTGAGAGCTGTGGTGATGAAATAAATTACACGAAGGTGTCCCAAGGCAGGCATTTTGCGTAATTTCGAATCCACGACCACCACTTCTATTTCAAAAAGCTTGTACTGTAATAATTACCATCGTGAAATTTTTTCAGCCTAATGGTATGAAATCTCCAGCACACATTGTTCAGCAAATTAATCAATGTGCGTTCCTTCTCAGTATCTACAAGTTGTGCTATAAGTCAACGCCATGCCTTACAGTAGGACATTTAAAACCTTACAATTTCTGTAAACAGAAGGAAACTGCTGTCTATACTTTTAACACCCCAAACCGGCTTACGACACCCGCGTGTACAAAGTTAACTCACTATAACTATCTACTTTAACCCGTCTAACGCTCACTATATTACCCATAAAGGCGAACTTCCCCCATTCTTACGCCCTAAATTTCCACTGACCCACTTATTTGGAAGAATGCCCCAAAAAGCTTAGGAATGCTTGTAAAGGAAATAACTCCTATTGTATCTTCATAATTAGGTTAATCAAGAAAGGATTATGACGGATAGATTTATTTGTGGTACAGTCAACACACGTTCATGGAAACAATTTGTGTTGGTAACAGTAAGGGCGATTTTCGCAGTTCAAGTTACTACCGATTTTCTGTTGACCGTTCTAGCGTTTTTCGCGACTTCGTACGTGTGGAAGTTTGATTTTCCTGTACAAAGTTCAACACGTTATTTACATTTCATATCAACTTAATAGGAGTATAAATTAAGTTGATTTCAGAATGACTAGTTCTATTGCAAAAGTCATAAATTTTTTGTTTTTATTGTAGCGCAAATTGAACTTTATGTATGGATTTTAGAGAAGTTTTTCCAAAAACACATACTTGTTTACATGTTTGGAAACTATACCGTTAACTAAGTTTATAGGAGTAGTTTAAAGGATGTTTTAAAAATGAAATAAGTAACTGTCTCCTACGAAGATAATTATGTGACATCTGCCAATCCCCACTGGGTCAGCTCAATCCCTCTCATGCGGAGGAGACCTGTACCCAAATTGCATAATGCAACACAATCACAATTTGTTTCGATTTGATACAGGTTGCTAATACATTGCTTCATAAGTTGGAAAAAAAAATCTGCTCAGCAACGTAAATAACGCAATGAATGTTGTTGAACTGTCAAAATGAAACAAATTAGGCAAAATTGTTTACGAAAATATGTTACGCAATTAGGGTACTTTTTCCCAGCAGTGGAAATATTCTAGGCTGATGATACTATGCTATGCTAATCTAGAGATACTTCGCATTTATGTAGCAAAGAACTCCTCCTTTCAAGCTAACAATCGTTTCAGGTATTTGCCTCGCTAGACATTGTGTGATTGAGTTTGTCGAGCTATTTTCGGAGTGCTGCGGGTGTTACATTGCTAACCAAACTACGTACCTATCGACTAAAATAAAGTAAGATATTGTATATTGGTGTGTAATGGTTTGATATTAGCAGTGGTGGCCCAGTGGTAACGGCCGCGACTTACGAGTTGTACGTCGTAGGTTCGTACCCAGACAGGCGCTTTACTTTGTGTAAATAATTTCATCACCACTGCTCTCAAAACGGTGAAGGAAAACATCGCGAGGAAACCGGCATGTCCTAGAACCAGAAATTCGAAGACATGTAACATCTACCAACCCGCACTGGGCCCGTGTGGTGGGTTACGGCCCACTCCCTCTCACAGAGAGGAGGCCTGTGTCCCAGCAGTGGGAACATTATAGGCTGATGATGATGATGATGGTTTGATATTGTGATGCTTACTTAAAGACAGAGTCAGGAAAAATCAGTCACACCTTGAAATTGAAGTACTTTAGACCAATTTTAATAGCAAGGGAATCACCAAGGACGACGCAAAATAAAATTATAAAGTCTCGGGCTTGATCTTCTTCCATTTTCTCGTGTGCTTAGAGACTAACCTGGTGCCAGAGTTTTAAAGCCGCCCATGACTTCACATGCCGTCGAGAAATATCTCTCAGGCATGCCGGTTTCCTCACGATGTTTTCCTACACCGTTCGTCGATCTTGATAAGTTCCTTCCATTATGATAAATCGAATCGTAGTAACTTAGGGTCAAATATTAATAAAATAACTATACTTAATACAGTTCTGAGGTTCTTTGAGCTAAATTGGCTGGCCCTTATGAATTACAAATCCCGAACAAACAAATTATTAATCATAATAATTAATAAATCAGCGAGCTCAATCAAATAATTTGTAGAGTATTACTTACATTTTGTTAATTTTACAAAGCCATATCAAAACTTAACTTACTCGAATATAGAACGAAGCCTTAAATTCGAAAACTAATTAGAATAGGTGACGACAGGTCAACAATTAATCATAATAACTTTGTACTATGTAATCAATCACTAGTGTTATATAAAACTGATGGATGTCGGAAAATATCCCACGGGAACGTACTACCGGGCAGGACCGGGATTACATACCTAATAGTTCAGGAAAAGGTTATTGACTCCTACCGCTGCGCTCCAACCATAATTATTTTGTTACGCGTAATTTTGAATCTGTGATATCTTTTAAACCATTAATTTAAATTATTTGACGTCACTGCATATTTTATTTTAAATTAAATGCCCAATTTAAATAACATATTTAATTGAACAAGGATTAATATGATACTGGTCAATGTAGCTTTGGAAATAACAATGGAATTTTTATCAAATTCTGAAAGATAATAATGGTTACTGTGGGTCATCCTTTTTTTATTTTTATTGGGAAATTATCAAATAACTTCTCCCGCTCTAGGCGGAGCGGGAGGGCGTTTGAGACTCTTACTGACTAAAATCCACCCGTGTTCCTGCGGTTGCCCTGTTGCCGGATGCCCACGATCTCTCTTTCGGTTTTCTTCGCAACCCAGGCAATCAGCAGGCACGATGCCCGGCTCTAGCGAACCCCGTCAATTCTGCTGACATCTCTTTGAGGCGCGCGTGGAACACTACGCGTCGTCGACTGGTCCTTATCGGACGGCGAGCTACCCATTGCTCACCGTCCGCAAGCCCGCGCCTACGTCCGTAATCCACTACGCGGGCCCAGTGCGTGTTGGTACGAGTAGATGTCACCTGTCTTCGATTTTTTGTAGATCAGCAAACAAATATCCCTTAGAATTATTGTTATCATAATCAGCCTTTAATGTTCCCACTGCTGGGATACAGACCTCCTCACTTCGAGATGGAATAAGCTGTAATCTACCACTTGGGTCCACTGTGGGTTGGTAGATGTCACATGTCTTCCAATTTTTGGTTCTAGTCTAGGACATGCCGGTTTCCTCACGATGTTTTCCTTCACCGGTTTGAGAGCAGTGGTGATAACATTATTCAAACAGAGTAGCGCCGGCTCCAAACTTTGAACTGCTCTCACTCAAGCTTAGAGATCAGTTCAAAACGACGATTTTTTTGGGTACCTATTCGTACTCAGAGCTTCTCCTCCACATTTATCATGCAGACGGCCTAAGTGTGGAACTCTGTCTGCGTCTGTGTTCCTTTCCACATGTAACCCAGTCAGCTTTCAAAGCAAGCGTCATCTTCTGGGCACATTCGTTCCATCGTAAACCACATTTTCTTTGCACCAGGTGAGATCGAGGTCAAGAGTAGGCCCAATCAGCAATAAAAAAAACATGTGACCAAAAAACTATTTGCTTACGTCTTAAAAGTTAGCTTAAACTGGCTTCATTAATTTCGTTTATACATGTGTAGGTAGGTACATAAGTGCAATGTAAACAAGGCTATGTTTTATTTGTAAACAAAATAATTTTGTAGTGGACGCGTTTGTGTCATGTTTGTGTAAATAAAACTAAATGTTTATTAACCTGTTTAAATGTTTGAGTAAACTACTCCATGTGCTTTTTGTTCGCGTGGCTTACTGACGTACCTAGTTGAAGTATGGAAGTTAGTATTAACTCGTTCTGATCACAGAACAGATGGTTCTGATAATATTCCTTCCTTCTGTACGGTAAATAGTGCTATTCTGTAAAATTCACTTCAAACCTCACTCAAGTGACCGCACACAATGTGAAAGCAAACATATTTGTTTCTATTTTCATTGATATTTTATCTAAGTAAAATTAAGAGCAGATTTTTCAGTCTCCTTAATAAAAATCTTAAATTCATTCATTCGACTCTAGAAGAATAAAAAGCAAAAGTGAGCACTAAGAACTTCACCTGTAAAGGGGTAAATAGGGGATTTGAATGGAAGTTCCATCCATATTCTTCAACATCATTTCAGCCGAAAGACGTCCACTGCTGGACATAGGCCTCCCTCAAGCACCGCCACTTCGACCGATTCTGTGCTTTCCGCATCCAGCGGATTCCTGCGGCCTTCACAAGGTCATCGGTCCATCTTGTGGGAGGCCTTCCAACGCTACGTCTTCCGGTACGTGGTTGCCACTCTAGAACCTTTCGACCCCATCGGCCAACCGTTCTGCGAGCAATGTGCCCTGCCCATTGCCACTTAAGATTGGCAATTCTTCGGGCTATGTCGGTTACCTTGGTTTTCCTGCGGATCTCTTTATTTCTGATTGGATTACGTAGGGAAACTCCAAGCATTGCCCTCACATTGGACGCACAGCTTGTCGTATGATAATTTTATTCGAGGTATAATTTTGACAAACGTCAATTTTATTCTTCGGATAAAATATACCTGACGATGGAAAAAGCGAGATACTCAGAGCACTGATTTCAACGGCACTTTACCAAACGGCACCGAATCTGTTCTATTAACCGCATTGAAACAAAATTGCAACAAGTCCTTATATCAATAAAAATATATAACAAATTACAGTACGACACAACTTAGATGTAGCATTAAAAATGTTCATTCATTTCAATTTTACGAATTTATTTGGCAATATGACTTTACAAGTTATTGCGTTTGCGTAAAAATCATTTTTACCTAAAGCAGTAATAAAGATTGGTGATTTTGAAGGCGCACTCAGTTCGGATTATGATCAGTTTTACGAATTTTGCCGATGCTACATGTAAGATGTATCGTACTGTACACGAATCAATCAGAAAAAAAAACGTTTGGCACTCGGGGACTGCCGCGGTAAAGCTATTGCATAGCATTTGTAACCTCCATACTTCCTATTTGTCAGCGCTACACTTGGGATGATGACGGATGATGACATAAAACAAAAATTTCTAATCGGAACTACGTTCTCATGACAACTGACAACAATGAAGTGGGGGGTGTTAGGTTTTATTTTCGTTACGGAATTTCTTGATTCGGTCGCCGCGCTCAACACCCGCGATAAAAGCTAAAAAAAACTGCATCGATTCACGAATAAATTAAAAAATCTATTATTAAGTAAATGTTATTACAGTGTAAACGAATATTTAAATGATAAATCTCCCAAATTCATATAAAATACACAATTTTATTCTTTTTTGTGTAAGTTAGATTATAAGATAAATGATAGGTCCTCTTCTCTACTATCTTTCTTTTTCTGTGCCCGATATGGTCCACGATTGTTTCTCAAGCAAATGTTTACCAACTAAGCACATACATACATTGTGGAATACAATAAAGTATTGAGGATTTTGATAAGTGCGGTTCGATGGCATACTTTTAGGCCACGAACAGCACCTGCGTACAGTTTGCAGTGATGGGAATCATCACAGTTTCACACCTCGAAACTGTTCCAATTTCGAAATAACACCTAATAATGTTATAGGTACGGGATTAGCTTCATGTGGGTGGCGACCCCAGGCCGGGGTGAACAGATTTGCAAGTCACCAAGGTTGGTTTGCTACCCAAGGTGTGCCTAAGTAACTATAGGCATTTTTATTTCTTCCCACACCTTGAAAATCTCGCCAAGTCACAAGTAAAGTAGTTAATTATAGCCAGCGATAGTTTTAGGCTGGTTTCACAGCTGTCCGGGAGACCCGTGCGGGCTCCTGGAACGGAGACACACGTGAGGCGTTAGGACATTGATTCACAGCGACGCGAATTGGTCCGTAAGCGACCCACTCCGGGTAGAGCCCGTACAACGCTAGCAACCGCATCGTACTATCTTCCTCGTTTCAGAGCACTGCGGGTGCTACCCGAACGGGTCTCGCGAATAGCTGGGAAACCAGCTTGAAGCCAGTATTTTGATCAATGATTGACTCATTTACTCACTCGAGAATCCTACGTAGAAAAGTACTAGCATTTATTTTTAACTGACAGTATCACCATCATCCTGTGTAGTCTTTTCCCAACTATCTTGGGGTCGGCTTCCAGTCTAACTGGATGCAGCTGGATACCAGTATTTTACATGGTGCGACTGCCTATCTGACCTTCACAACCCAGTTATTTAGAAATACGATACCTCTTAGTTCGACTGGTTGTCAAACTTGCAGTACCTATATCAGTCATTGTACTGAATCGACCGAGCTTTGCTCGGGTGAAAATAGATAAACATATCGTACAGGTGTATACCAACGTTGTATCACATTCCCGAGACTATGAAAATAGAGAAACCAAATTTACCCAGATATGAGACTAGATCGATTTTTCACCTTTATTGCAACTTTCATCGAAATCATTAGAGCCGTTTTCGAGAACGTGATTACGAATACGGGGTAAATACATTTATGTTCGCATAACTCGTCAAAATGTAGGGAACAGCAGATTTTTTTTTTCGGGATTTCAAGTTTGGTCCCATAGTGAAAGTTGTTCATAATGATGATTAAAGTCACAAATTTAAGTTTGCGCACTGGTTAAAAAAAATCCTGTATAGGATATATATACAAATATTGCTCATTTAATAGTATAGGATAGAAAACAACATGACAGTAGTCGACACTACTGTCAAAATATTATTTACCCAAAGTAAATATTGGTGTTGGGCTGACACGCGATGTTTTTTGTCGCAGCCTATGGACATGTTGTTTTTAAATATTAAAATAAATGTGTGTTTAAAGGCTACTTTTTAGGGTTCCTTGGCCGGAGGATGCCAAATGGAACCCTATTAAAAATTTAAAGTAAAATAGTCAGTTGCGTCTGACAATACGAATTAAGATGGCTTCGCATGGTACGTGTTATAAAATTGTACCACGGAATTTGTATTTCGCTTTGGCTAAACATTCAAAATGAAAAGGTGCTTATTATGATTGCACTAAAGGTCTAAATTCACTATAAATCAAGGGGTCACATATAGAAGAACTATTTCGAAATCTTCATAAAGTAAATTTATAAAATGTTATGCATCATTATGTTTATTTGAGGCGGAATATAATTATGTATAATATGTTAGCATAGATAAATAGATAGATAGAATACTCTTTATTATGTAGATATGCCTTAAAAATTACAGAAATAGTATATTCAGCCTATAAGAGATAGATTCCTGAGAGGAAGGAGTGGGCCATAATCCACCACGTGGGGTCTGTGCGGGATGGTAGATGTCACATGTCTTTAAATTTTTGACTCTAGGACATGTCGGTTTCCTTACGATGTTTTCCTTCACCGTTTTGAGAGCAGTGGTGATGAAATTAAATACACAAAGTAAAGTGCCTGCCTGGGTTCGAACTCACGACCTACAACTCGTTAGCCGGGGCCGTTACCACTGGGCCACCACTGCTCTAAAAATTACAGATATAAATGTAGAAATTATAACACATCACGTTATATAAGTTGCTAAATAGTGAGCTACATACCGAGACTCCTCCGTGCCTCGGAAAGCACGTTAAGCCGTTGGTCCCGGCTGTCATTCGTGGATCTTTGACAGTTGTTACGGGTCGTCAGAAGCCCGAAAGTCTGACAACCAGTCTTACCAAAGGGTATCGTATTATCCAGTTACTAGGTTGTGGAGGTCAGATAGGCAGTCGCTCCATGTAAAATACTGGTATTCAGCTCCATCCGGTTAGACTGGAAGCCGACCCCAACATAGTTGTGAAGAGGCTAGGCAGATTGACGTTATATTTATAAGTACACAAAAACGTAATTTTAATCGTCAAATTCATTACGTCAAAAGTCTCTCACACAACTGTTTACCCAGCTATTCTAAAACAAAACACGATATCTGAAATATGAGCAATTGTTTGTACAACTAATCGTACAATATTCTATTAATGTAACTATCGGTCAGAATTTACTTTGTTATACAATACTGACATCATAATCCCATAGGTGAAGCTTACAATGAATTTTTCAGGTCAGCGGAATTAGAAATAGGCTAATAGATTATAATATCGACTTCCTCTTTTTAACCGACTTCCAAAAGGAGGAGGTTCTCAATTCGTCTGTATGTTTTTTTTTTGTATGTTTGTTACGCGATTACTCCGCCAATTATGAATAGATTTTGACGATTCTTTTTTTGTTTGATAGATCATACTTCAGAGGTGGTCCCATATAAATTTTATTAACTTTGCTTGGGTAGTTTTTGAGTTGGCTTCAATTATACGTATTTTTTCCCACTTAGTATGTAGATGATATGATAACTTCTTGTCACTGTTATTTGCATAGCAGGTAGTGGTATTCGAATTTGTGTGGGGTAGGTACTACAACTAAAAAGTGAAAAATAAAAACTTTTTACAAAAAAAAAACAACCGACTTAAAAAAAAAAACACTACAAAGTGAAAAATAACTTTAATTTCGGAAGTCGGTGACAAAGAACGAAAATTCAAAACCAAAGACACCGACTTCCGAAATTAAAGTTATTTTTCACTTTGTAGTGTTTCTTTTTTTAAGTCGGTTGTTTTTTTTTTTGTAAAAAGTTTTTATCTTTGAATGCCTCGTTGATTTGTCTTGACTATTAAGCATTGGTTCTGGGTTCGATCGTGTTATTTTAGGGTTTCCTTTTTTAAAATCTCAATAGTAGCGTGGATTGCTGAGTCTGGATTTGTGCCCGGGGTTATAAAAGGTTCTGGTTGTATTCGTCTATTAGGTACATCAGATTAATTCGGATGGTTCACTCCGCAATATCCTTTAAATAAAAAGCGACTCTTGCTACGACACAATAAAGTGCAATTTTTTTTTTTTTTTTGTGTGGGAAATTATCGAATAACTTCTCCCGCTCTGCGTGGAGCGGGAGGGCGTGTCAGACTTTTACTGACTAAAACCCACCCGTGTTCCTTCAGTTGCCATGTTGCCGGGGAGCCACGATTTCCTTTTCGGCCCTTATTCGCAGCCCCGGCAGGCATCGGCCCTAGCGGACCCCGTCAATTCTGCTGACATCTCTTTGAGGCGCGCGTGGATCACAACGTTTCGTCGACCCGGGCCTGGTCCTTATCGGACGGCGAGCTACCCATTGCTCACCGTCCGCAAGCCCGCGCCTACGGTGGCCGGAAATCGGCTCGCGATTCCCGCCCAGGGCGTCTCCTCCTGCGGAGCGCTAATTACCTACAGTTATATTCGCTCAGAAGTTCTCTTTCTATCGCGTAACTCTTAGATTTTCTACGTTGCACTCACTGCATTAGCCGAGGTTCGCACGGACGTAATAAAATCGCGGCGATTTTTTTTCGTGCAATGGATTTTCAACGCTCTAAGCGCCGAGAGTTGAAAATCCAATAGTGTGTTTTTTCACCGCGCTGGAACGAGAGTGCATTCCAGGGCGTTGGATTGTCAACGCTCGGCTTAACAACGAGGGTTGAAATTCCAGTGCGCGATAAAATCCCGCCGCGATTTTATACGTCGGCTTAGTCTAACAAATCGAGCCTGCCTCGTACCTATAGCATAGTATAAAGAGAGATAGTAAGCTATCTTCATAGAAACGCACCACGCGCGGCTTGTATGTAGATAGATAGATAGATAGATAAAACATTTATTTAGTGCACACAAAAGACACACGTAAACACAATTAAATTATAACAAATTAAATAAAAACAAGATGCCAATGTAAAAAAAAATAAAATAAAGAAACATAAGTGTAGAAGTGACATTATGACATACCTACTTTGGAATAATTAAATATTTATAAGGTGCGGTGTGCGTCTCAAGGTTGCACCAAATGGGAGTCCAACTCAGCATATGTCAGGCAAATATACCTGACGCTGATATTCTGCTGGATCCCTGCAGTGACATACGGACGTCGAGCAGACGAGATAAATTAGTGTTGTGCTTGTGACAAAGTGTTATGCGTGGAGTACAATTATGTAAGTACTTACAAGTACCCTCAATTTAAATTATGTACCTATCTACAACAAGTTTTGCATTGGGAAAGGTTTTTGTTCGTTAATGTGTCGATTTTGTTTTGATTACTTGATTATTTATAAAGTATAGAGTCATATGTATAATGTTTAAATGAATAATCTTAATATAATATAGTGGCGTAGGTGCAAGTAAAATAAACGTTTTGGCTAGTATAAAATAATAATGTTTACAGTAAATAAATATAGGTAAATAATGTGTAATTATAACTATAATCCAACATAAGATCCCCAGCTATTCAATTACTAAGTACCCCCTTATTTGTTCACAGGTTTGTGATCACGAGTTACGCTAAATAAACGGATTGAGTCGGGAAGAACACGACAGCCAGTTATATAATGGACGTGTTCGTAACAGCCATACCCAGTTTTTGCTGAGAGGTAATAAGAAACTGCCGCAGTCGAACTCTGAAGGTACCAAGACATTTAAGATTCCTTATCGGCGGGGGAATATTGTTCCAGCATTTGGATGCGGCGTATCGAAAACTTCCTCTGAAAGCAGCTGTCTTGTGTGATTGAGTGGAGAGTTGCTGCGAGCACTGCCTACTTGCGCATTCTCTTCTACTAGTGATCCAGCTCAGTTTATTGTACAGGTAGGACGGCTGCTTATACTTTATTACTCCAAATAATAGGCAAGCTAAGTGCAACTTACGCCGTGACTTCATCTTAAGGATATAGTGCTTATTTAAGAAAGGCGTTACGTGACATCTTGGCGGGATTGAGAAGCAGAATCGAGCGCAAGCGTTTTGCACCCTCTGGATCAGTCGATCAGTTCTTACCAGTAGTCGAGGGCCAATAACTGTGTCCGCATAGTTTAGATTGGATAGCACGAGTGACTCAACCAGCTGGATCCGCAGCTCCTCTGACAGATAAGGCCTTATTTTATAAAGGACCTTAAGCCGGTAGAAACAAGTGCGCACTGACTCTGCCACGTGCGCTTCGTATCTCAACCCAGCGTCCATGATCAGACCCAGATTACGTGCCTCACTGACTCGACTGACCGACTCACCCAGCAGGGTAACGCTGAGCGTTGCTGGCACTGCACTGATTTGGTTCTTGGTTCCAAACAGCATGTATTTGGTTTTAGTGGGGTTAAGTACCAAACCGTTATTTTCAGCCCAACATGCTATCCTGTCCAGATCATCGTTTAGATCCTTTATCGCGTTGTCATAGTCACTTGGCTTAAAGGAGATATAGACCTGTACGTCATCAGCATAAATATGGTACCTACATCGCTTCAGGGAATTTATGATATCCGCACAATACAAGATAAAGATGATGGGGCCCAGTATAGAGCCCTGTGGGACTCCCCTGCAAACAGAAGTGAGTGACGAAACAAGAGATGAGCCATTGCTTAGTCGTATTTCCACACACTGTTGACGGTTGGTCAGATAGCTTTGGAACCAGTGTATCGTATTTTGCTCAAATCCATAATAGTTAAGCTTTGACAGAAACAAATCTATATTTATGCAGTCAAAAGCTCGCGAGAAATCAAGTAGGACAAGAAGTGTGCATAGGCCCTTATCCTGTGCCGACAGAATATTATCTGTCACGTCCAAAAGAGCCGTAGAAGTACCACGCTGTTTGCGAAAGCCTGACTGTAGTTCAGGCAGAATGTGTTTATCTTCTAGATATTTTGACAGTTGCTGGCATACCGCTTTTTCAGCAATTTTAGAAAGGCAAGGCAGAATACTAATAGGCCTGAGGTCTTTCAAGTCAGTCGGATTTGTTTTTTTAGGCAGTGGCCTAACGATAGCAATTTTCCAGATCTCCGGGAATGTTGCTGAGACAATTGAGCTGTTCACAATGTCAGTGATGGCTTTTAGTGTATGTGGGAGTGTAAGCAAAAGCATATTCAGAGTCAACTTATCACAGCCTTCAGCGTTAGATTTTAGCTGACGGAAGTATCGCAAAACCTGATCAGCAGTTACTGGTTGTAATGCAAAGCTATCATCACCATAACGATGAGACTCAAAAAAAGTGCGTTGCGATATATTGCAGACAGGGTTACCAGGAACGTTCAGAAAGTGATTATTGATCTGGTCCGGATCTCTGAAGTGAGCAGGAAGGTCATCTATTTGTTTCTTAGGTAGTACTGTGTTTTTTAAATTTTTCCATAATGTTTTAGGATCCTTTATTTGATTATTGATATTGAACTTAAAATATGCAACTTTTTCTCTGAATATGGAAATTAGCACCAGAGATTTCAGCTGCTTGTAGTATGCCTTTTTGGACTCGGATCTCGTTTTACGGTACTTGGTCAGAGCGTCATTCCGCAAGTGCATCATCAATTTAATTGTATCTGTTATCCAGGGATATGACGGTTCTTTAATTAAACATTTCTTGACCGGAGCGTGCGCATCATAAATTGTTAAAATGTTTCTATTTAATTCCCCAACCATGTCATTCACATTAAGCAAGCCACAAATGTTGTCCCAGTGTATGTGCGATAAATCACTATCTAGTACTTCTCTATGTAATTGCTTAATCGGTCTGTACGTAACTGTATGGGGTTTATATTTACTACGCCTAATATTAAATTCGCACACAACAAGTGAGTGACCATTTATTGAGCCATAGGGCTCAACAGATATCCCTTTGTGGTTGAGATTAGTACAGACAAGGTCGATCAATGTTTCGCTGTGGTCTGTAAAATGGGTGGGCGAACTTACCAGTTGTTTTAGGCTCAGACTATTCAAAAACTCACATACTTTCTTAGTTTGCCCGTTAGCATTCAGTAAGTTAACATTTAAATCGCCGAGCAGTATGTAGTGATCACATTTTACTAAGGAGCTAATGGAGTCGGTTATGGCGTCGAGAAAGAGGTCCAAGTCAAAACGGGGGGGACGATACGCTGTGCCTATAGCAATTTTATTTCCATTTATTGTGAGGGTAATCCACATTTGTTCGATAGTATCGAATCTAGGGTCAATTGGGGTGGACCAGGTACGAGCGGTCAGGCCGCGTTTTAGATAAAACCCTACACCACCCCCCCGACCCTCATGCACAGAAAGCGGTCGTGGTGTATGGCGCAGGCGGTAACCTGGTACAGCGGGCGCTCGCCCCTCTTCGCCTGGTCGTAGCCAAGTCTCGTTAACTGCTAATACATCGAAAGAATGCCTTTCCACTGCTGCTATAAAATCATCGTGGTTAGTGCCAAGGGAGCCGACGTTTAACAAACCAACTTTAAGGTATTTTTCAAGCATATTTAATGCAATGAAATACACAACAAAATAGAGAAGCACTGTCGCAGACGTAAAGTGTTGACGTTTTCGCATTTGTCAAGGGACACAAAATAAAATTGTAAAGTAAAATTGTATGTAAATATTGTAAATAACTGTTGTAAACAACAAATGATTGAAATTCATAACAATAATTATAAACAAAGCCAAAAAATGCAAAAATAAAAACAATATTGTAAAGATAAAAAAATAAAAGTAATAGTTTTAAATAAGTGATTGTAAATAATAATTTTAAATAAATAATTGTTAGTAAAAATTGTATAATAGACATTGTAAATAATAAATGCGTGTTAGCCAGTGTAAACAATAGTTGTATAGTATAAGTTTTTGCAAATAATAATTTGAAAGTCATAATCGACATTATCATCGAATTGTGTCTATGGATACATGTATTAAAAGTGTGAATACCAGTCATGTGTTTGTAAATAATATGTGCATAATAATATGTTTTAAAATTTAAGTAATCTGTGCATGAAAACACTACCAATTTGCTGTAAGCTGACAGTAATTGATAAAATAGCTTATCTGTCCACAATTGACCAAAATAATCAACATTCTTAGAATATAATTTGCGTACTGTTGACCAATGGCGTTGAGAGCAAATTAGACTCCCACTCGGTACTACAGGAAACACACACCGCCCTGTGACATCACTTAATTCATAGAACAAAATAAAAATAAATCCTTTATGTGTAAAACAAAATAACAAAAAGATCAAACTGTTAACATCCACAGGAGCAATAGGCAAACGAGACAAGTTTACAGAACGCATTCGGATGTGATACAAACCGATCATTATCCAAAAATCCTACAGATATCGTCTTCACACCTGACTCGCTCTGCTTTTTGGTGATCTTCTCTGCGAGCTAAGATTCTCCCGTCTCTTGTCCATACATACTTCCATTTATGTTGACTCCCTGCCTGACGAGCGTGATAAAATAACTGGCGATTTGTCCGAGTTAGACGTTCGTTTACATAAACTCGGTGCGGCGGCCCAGTGATATCAAGGTCACTTGTACTCAAACCGCGGCGAACCCGAGCCGCGCGCAGTAGTGAGTCGCGCGTTGCGCGCCTTGCGAAGCGCACGGATATACACCGCGGTCGCTGCGCAGTGGGGTCGGCAGAGATGGCGCCGTCCGCGTCAGAAGTTCGATTACGGCGCGCGGATCCGACTCGCTCAGCATGAACGACGTCCCTCTCATCGATGACGACGCCAAGCTTTAAGGCAAGAAACTTAACAAGGTGTAGGGCGCTCTCGTCCTTGTTTTCCGGTATTCCGGTCACCTCAATGTCGTTGAGCAGGAGTTCCTGATCGCGCTCGTTCAATTGGCATTTCAGTTCTGCGATGGTACTTTCCAATGGATCCTTATCCGGTTGTATTGCTTGCTCCAGTTTGTGTTCCAGGGCGTCTACTCGCGCTTCTAAGCTATCCATCCGGTCATCAGAAGTCTTAAGGGAATCCTTTAGTTGAGCCATTTCTGTGCGTAATTTATGGAATTCCTGATGCATCAGGCGAAACTCGGCACGCAGCTCCTCCTTAAATAATCGCAGCTCGGCTGCCAAGTCGGGAGATAAATTAGTACTAGCGTCCTGGGCAGTGCTGTTTAATGGATCCATGAGCTCCTCGGGGCTACTGTGCTCCTCTTCCTGGGCAGGATCCACCCTACCCCGAACTGGTGTCTCCGTCTTGTTGTCACGGACCAGATTTTTTTTGCATTCAGGGCAGCGCCAAGTGTGTGCAATAATACCCGTATTAAGCAAGCCGACGCAAGCTCGATGATAAAAGGCATTGCACTGGCTGCATTTAGCGGCCTCTATCGGCGATAAGAATTTGGCGCAACCGCCGCACTTCGCTGCAGGCATGGTCCACTACGTTCGTAACCCTTTTAGATTATCGATCCCGCTAAGTCGTTCTGCTCAGTTTCAATAGATGGCGCTGTTTTTGAATATAAGCGAGTTATGGTTTCATGGGAGTTTAATAGGTTGTTAACACCATAGAACGACACTGGGGTAAACAGAGTTGAAGCACACTCCTGGGCAACACTTCACGGCTAGTTTTTAAGTGTCTTCACTGAAGTATTTTAATAGTTTTAATGTTAAGGGTAGATATTTTTCACTGGTGTACAGATTTATGTTTATACATTAAATACTATTGATACACTGCACTTGCGCACTAGATAATGTTTCTTGTCTTGGATTATTGTACGTAGAAACTTTCTGTATTAAAATTGTTCTTATTAAATGGGTTATTTTATTTATAACACTTTAAACAACAGCAAGGAGTACCGACTCACTGGACGTCCGTGACGTCACCCTGTGGGGGGGCCATAGTATCTATCAATCAATCATCATCAAATCAAATCATCAAATCATTTATTTCTTTGCAAAAATGGGTATAGTACATAGGTGTTTTTATAATAAAGTTCTCCATATTTTACCGTCACATGGGCATGCAAAGGTTTACAATTCCAAATAAATAAATAAAAATTAGAAATATGCAGATCATTGGAATTACAAAAAATTCAATAAAAATGTCGGTGTGGTCATAGCAATAAAAAAATATAAAATAAGACTAAGTAAGCGAACCAATAATTCGCCGCACGCACACTTAACAAAATCTCGACCTGTTTCTCGTGAGAAACCGCCAAAACCGGTCGAGATTTTGTTAAGTGTGCGTGCGGCAACGCATAGATACAAGCCGCGCACATATATAAGCCGCGCGTGGTGCGTTTCTATGAAGATAGCTTACTACCTCTCTTTATACTATGCCTATAGCATCATACCTGAAATGCGGAATGAACCATCTTTATTAATCTGTGCTATTTATCTACTAGCATTGTTGTCAAAAAAGTATGTCATCGGAATCTCATCGTTTCCTATTTAAGGGGACGATAACTGACTTTTAATGATTTTATACTGAAGATGACGTCTAAACGAGTAGTGTTAGTGATTTGAAAAAAAAATATGTTAAACTAAAGCATTTTCTTTATTTTAATATAGGCATATTTTTGATTATGTTTATATTACATAGTGAAATTAATTTGTGAAGTTATGTCTACCGCGGATGAAAAACTGAGAATGACGCAAAATCTATCAAGCGTATTTTTCTGAAAACTTCACCATTTTAAAGATAATTAAATTATCAATCTTTTCGTATACGTGTTTTATTAAAATACCTTTTTTTTTACGTGTAATAAATTAATAATGCGTCTAATTTGGGACAACGCTCCTTGATGGGCGAGTCCTATTACTGGCTGGACGTACGACGCGTTGCGTGAGCTCAGTACAGAACACGCAAGCTAACCATTCAAGGTCACTGTCATATATCTGCGTCTTAAGCCATGTCGAAAAAACGCTTTGTTGGAGTGCAGTAGTGTCGGACTTGAGGTATTTCGAACTAAAGTATTGTCGAAATGAAGATGGGTCGGAGTTCCATATTAAATTGTCGAAATAAAATCTTGTCGTATAACGGTTTGTCATTTTTGATGTATCTAACTGAAAGTGACTGTTCTTTGGGATTGCAGGCGTCTTATCATCAGATAGTCCGTTTGTTAGCAAAACAACACACTTGAATTTATTTTGGACTCAAATTGAGCTTTTTTCATAGGCTTAACTCCAGAAACATTGACGTAAGTAGGAATTTACAGCAATTACGAACTGTAAGCCTGTCGAATAAATATCACTGTAAATGTCAACATGTCATTCATAATTGTTTGAGTTTAAAAATCCCCAATACACAGGTAGATTTGGTGTAAGTAGGACGAAAATAATTTAAATATAACTAATTTCGAAGAGTTTTTTAATGTTTCTGTATTTTGGCTTAACAATACATTTAGTTGACAGACCAAGTTTTGTGGATTTTCAATTAATCGAGAGGCTTTAATATAGTAACCCCGTTTGATTTAACCAGAATTTGTAACCCTACCCACAGTACAATAAAGGCTCGTACAGACAAGCGCGACACGCGGCGCGACGCAAAGGCACCGCTCGTCGCGCGACGAGCGGTGCCGCGTCGCGTCGCGTGTCGCGCTGGTCTGAATAAGCCTTAAAGTAACAGTATTATATCGGGGTACATAATTACCTACGGCCACTCAATAGATAAACGTTCCACGTCTGTACGTATCATCATCATCATCAGCCTATATAATGTTCCCACTGCTGGGACACAGGCCTACTCTCTGTGAGAGGGAGAGGGCCGTAATCCACCACGCGGGCCCAGTGCGAGTTGGTAGATGTCACATGTCTTCGAATTTTCGGTTCTAGGACATGCCGGTTTCCTCACGACGTTTTCCTTCACCGTTTTGAGAGCAGTGGTAATGAAATAATTTACACAAAGTAAAGCGCCTGTCTGGGTTCGAACCCACGACCTACAACTCGTAAGTACCACTGCTACCACTGCTACCACTGCAATATAATATTGTTACTTATTTATGCTATGCCTTAACTGAACTCAAACAGAACCAGTTGCTAGGTAACCTAGGGTCGTAACACTAGCCTTATGACAGTCCCCATTATCCACGTACCATCGCGTCCTAGTGGAAGAGGTTATAAAACAAATGACGTACGAGTATGTTGGCCCGTCGTAAATGGACTAACGACTTTTTGCTCTTTCTTTAATGGGTTACAGATATTGTTTTATACCGTTGTTTAGATGGCACGATAAAGAGGAACTGAGTTGGCACATTTTTAGGGTTCCGTAGTAAACAAGGAACCCTTATAGTTTCGTCATGTCTGTCTGTCTGTCCGCGGTCTAGCTACAAGACCCTTAGTACTAGAAAGCTGTAATTTGGCATGGGTATATATATTAATTACGCCGACAAAGTGTTAAAACAAAATTATGAAAAAAAAATTTTTTTGGGGTACCTCCTAAACACGTAAAGTGCTAATGTTTATTTTTTTTCTGTCCCATAGTGTGGGGTATCATTAGAAAGGTCCTTCAAAAATATTATGAACGTGTCAACACCATTTTTGGATTCAGGGATCTGTTTGCGAAATATTAAGCTTTAAAGTGCTAATTTTTCTATGGGCAGGGCACATTGCTCGCAGAACGGATGGCCCATGAGGTCGAAAGGTTCTGGAGTGGCGACCACGTACCGGAAGACGTAGCGTTGGAAGGCCTCCCACAAGATGGACCGATGACCTTGTGAAGGCCGCGGGAATCCGCTGGATGCGGAAAGCACAGAATCGGTCGAAGTGGCGATACTTGGGGGAGGCCTATGTCCTGCAGTGGACGTCTTTCAGCTGAAATGATGATGAATATCTTTCTTCTCACTTTCCTCCAAACTGTGGGAAGGAAGCCGGAGAAGCGCGCTATTTGATTTGACCAATGAGCGAGCGTGGTGCTAGAGTTGGCCGTCAGATAGTACCATGACGATGACGGTGGTGGTGACAGTGACGGTGAGGTGACGGTGACTAAATTCTCAGCCAAGCCTTTTCCCAACTATGTTGGGATCGGCTTCCAGTATAACCAGATGTAGCCGAATACCAGCATTTTAATGGAGCTACTGCCTATCTGACCTCTACAACCCAGTTACTGAGTAACGATATCCCTTTGTAATACTGGTTGTCAGACTTTCATGGTTCTGACGACCCGTAACGACTGTCAAAGATCCACGAATAACAGCCGAGATCAACGGCTTAACGGGCTTTTCAAGGCGGCTGTTATTAGAGAGCCAAGAGTTACTTTCGTATCTATAGTATTAGTATGAATTCAAGAATAAACTGCATTAAATAACCAATTTCCAACTATGAAACATATTATTCTTAAGCCATTTTCAAATCGTAAGTTTGCCATTATGACGTTTTCACATTTGACCTGTCAACAAATAGGAACGTAACATCTCTATTATACCCATAAAGAATGAAATCATGACGCACCAATTGTATTGTGGTGGGTACTTTTAGTAAGCAAATACGTCTATTTGTGAGTGTGGGTACAGTGGGCAAAATAAATAGCAGGAGGTGCAGTTCATTTATTTGATGTATGTCGCCATATACCTTTTAGTGACGAATATCTGAATCTAAAATACTTATATCTCAAATATAAGCCTAGGTACGATTTGATTGAGATCTCACGACCGCTGTAATTATACAAACTGATTTCAACTGAATTACCGTTAGGTACTGAATCTGAATTATCATCGCAATGATATTGGGGTTGTCCCCCCAAAGTGGCCTCCAACCTCCCCTTATAGCCACCCCGAGCCTCGCATCTGAATGCTGGTCTGATTTGGTATCATTTCTGAATCTGATCGCTGTTAAAACAATACACACACACACGACAACATTATGAAATAAATGTAGAATAAATATCTGGTAAATCTGCAGACACATGCACTGAGAAATAACAAGTTCGCTTACCAATATCCTGCTAGCTCCGACCATCAGGCCCAAGTGAGTCGGGTGCGCGCGCGCTGTCAATCCCCGCGCGCCACCCCCTCCTTCTCCCACCTCACGTCACGTCTTAACTAGTTATTATCTGTGCCTATAGACTATATTACTTCGCATTCGCGACACTCCCGCCCAAGGGAAGAGATAATTGAAAATCTGATCTATTGAAATAACTGTTTAATCAAGATCATTATAGGATTACAACTGATACATTTTCGAAGTGATGACGGGTTAAAACTGAGTTCTGATTATAAGGATTAAGAATACATCTGATACCAACTATTGTCCCCTAATTTTAAATCAACACTGATTATCACTGATTTATTGGATTATTGAAACAATCTGCTCATCAACTGGGATGTCCACTGTTTAACTCTCTCTTTTGCTTTGTCTGCTGATGCCCTGACTGGTCGTCTACTGGTGTCTGGTACTGACTGAACTATGGGTGCATCATTGATAACTGGTTCACCGTTTTGAGTACTTCGAGACTCTTGGTTAAAACTGATTCGATGATCACCTTGTACTGATTGTTCCTCCTGAAAATCTTCAGAGTGTGGACTGATTCTGACTGGTGAAACATTCTGCTCTGGGGACGATTCTGTACTTTGATCGTCAATCTCCAACGGGAATAGATGGCCTACTGAACGGGTCAGTGTTTCTCCTGATGATAATTTAACTTTGGCTACTCTAATCTGCTCATCCGATCCTTTTCTCAATTCTGCTATTTTGCCAACTTTCCAATGTGCCCTATTACTATCTGACTTAATTTGAACTGTCTCTGTTAACTTTGGTCGCCTTTTAACAACGACTCTAGGTTGTTTGTGTTTGTCACTTCGTTCGCGGAGGCTAGTCAAGTATTGATTAGTGAACATTTTGGCGAATTCTGAAATGATGATTTGACCACGTTTCCATCCGTCAATCAGATTTGTAGCTAGTACTGTAGCTGGTTCTAAGAAGTCTTGATCTGCAACTTCAGTGGGCAAAGTTCCGCCCGTACGGAGGAAATCTGAAGGAGTCAATATGTGTTCTAACTCCGCACCTACAGTAGTCAGTGGCCTGGTATTAATTACAGCCTCAAGTTCTTTCATTTATGAGATGTTTGTCTAATGTTCTCTTCATACTATGTTTGACTAAACCTACTAATCGTTCATAAAATCCTCCGAACCATGGAGCCAACTCTGGGATGAATTTCCACCGCAAGTGATTCTGAATGCAATAATCTGAAGTTAACACTTCTGCTGTAAGCTTAAATTGCGCAGCATTGTCTGACACAAATAATTTAGGTAAACCTCTTATAGCGACGAATCTCCTAATGGCTAGTAAACATTCTTCTGCTGTTAAATCTTTAACAACCTCCAAATGTATAGCCCTAATTGTTAGACATGTAAACAGGCACACCCAGCGTTTTTCTTTACTGCCCTCATCCACAAGCAGTGGACCGAAATAATCTAGGCCCGTAAAGGCGAACGGAAGTGTAAGGTTGACTCTTTCTGCTGGTAGATCAGGCATAGGTGGTAATTTAAATGGACCGCCACCGTATTTTATACACTGTGGACACTTTCTGATGACTCTTTGAACTGTTGATCATCCATGTGGCACCCAAAACTCTTGTCTTAATAGAGCTAAGGTATGAGAGACACCTACATGATAATTTTTCTGATGCAGTTCGGTTATAATTTTGTGTGTAAAATCTGAATCTTTTGGAAGTAGTATAGGCTCCTTTTGATTATGTGATAAATTAGTGTATTTGTATCTACCTTTACACCTAATAAGTCCTTCCTCATCTTTATATTATTTCAGTGATCTCGATAAGTTGGTTGTGATACCCTCAACTTCTTTAGGAAAATGTTTAGCCTGAATTTCTAATATTTTACTCTCTTTTTTGTCTGAATCGTTTACTATCATCGGTTCTGGAATATCTAGACTTGGTCTATTATTATCTAAAGGTATTGAATTCGAAAGACCCTCCCCGGCAATTGAAATTTGAGTATCTATATTATTATGAATTGTAGGCCACTGATTTGAATTACTCGTTAAAAAGTCAGGTCCTATGAGCCATCTATTGTAATAACCTACCCGATCCATCCTAGTGCCTACATCAGATGGATTTAATTCAGTTGGCACATATCTGATTTGTAAAGTCTTGTTCTGTTTTATTTCACTGATTCTACGTGCCACAAATGGCGGAAGTAATTTATCTGATTTGAGCCAGCTTATTACTATTTGACTATCAGTCCACAAAAATTGTGCTTTTATTTTTAATCGTAAAAATTTTGTTACATAACCTATAAGTCTACATCCGATAAGTACTCCCAGCAATTCTAATCTTGGAATCTGTAAGTCATTTTGGTCCTTTAACGGCACTAATCTAGACTTGCCAATAACAAAACTGACAATATTATTAGTATGCAAAGTACCACGTAAATAAATTACTGCTGCATAAGCATGCATAGATGAATCCGTAAAACAATGTAGTTCGTATTAAATTTGCTCCGCGACTTGGCTTTTATTTAAACCTTGCGCAAAATAACGATCAACATGAATATTCTTTAGACATACAAAATTGGATGCTATTTTTTGCCATTCTATAAGTTGACTATCACTCAATTTGTCATCCCATTTAACCTTTTCTTTCCATAATTTTTGAAAGAATAGTTTTGCTGGAAGAACTACCGGAACTGCGAAACCACACGGATCATAAATTGAAGCAATGACCTTTAACACGTCTCTTTTTGACAGAACTGTGCCTAATTCTGTATTGAAGTTAGATTTCAAATATAACTGATCTTTTTGTATGTTCCATAATAAACCGAGAACTTTTATGTGTTCACGGTCTTTTGCTCTAAAATTATCTGGTATGGAAGAAACTAGTTCCTTTGAATTTGAATTCCATTCACGCAAATTCATGGACAAGCTATCAAATGATTCTTTTGCAGCACAATACAGTTTAATTGCGTCAGAAATTGTTTGTGCGCCACTTACAATATTGTCAACATAAATGTCGTCCGCAATCTGTTTCAGAAATATATTGTTCGACTTATTTAAATGATATCTGATCGTAGCATTCAGTAGAAATGGACTTGATATGACACCGAATGGGACACGACAAAAACGTAAGTGCACCACATTATTTGGGTGATCTGTACTGTTTATGTCTTTAAACCAAAGAAATCGTGTTACATCCCTATCTAAATCTTGTAGACCTAACTGTAAGAAAGCCTTTTCGACATCTGCAACTATTCCTATAGGGTGTTCTCTAAACTTAATTAGCAAGCCTGTAAGATCCTCCAACATAAGTGGACCCCTATATAGGCATTCGTTTAAACTTCGATTGTCTGCAGTTTTGGCTGAGGCATCATAAACGATACGGAGTGCTTTGGGTTTATCACGACCACGAACACAATGGTGAGGAAGATAGTGAACTGGATGATTTTGTGCAATCTTGGGATCTGGTATAATCTCAATTATTTTATTCTGTAGCTGTTCCTGAATTACCTGATCGTATGCTTTTAAATCTGAATTATCTAATCGTTTCATTAAACCATTGAGCCGACCCCAAGCTAAACCTAGATTATTAGGAAGATTTGGAGGTAATTCAGTCCGTGGCCATTGAACGTGGTATCTGTTGTTTTGATACTGAACTGTTTCATTAAACTGCCTAATCGCTTCTTCATCGCGAGTGGTTTTTGGGGAATCTGTGATGCCTATTGATTCAAGGTCCCATAACTGTTTAACATCATCTAGTTTTAGAGGGAGATCGGGTTCGTTTAATTTAGTATCAAATGACCCATCTGATTGAAAGTAAGTCAATACAGTTAACTGATCGGAACTATCAATGTTCTCACTAATTCTTCCAGACCATACCCAACCAAAATCTGAATTAACTAAGAACAGGTCTTGATTGACCGATATCTTTTCTTGTGACATGAATGAGTGATAATAATCGTTTCCGATTAAAATATCAATTTTGTCGCCACAAGACCCATCGTCAGCCATTATTCGATCTTTAATTCCGATTGTGTCTAAATCATAAAAAATTGGTGCTTTTATACTCTGAGTAATATGAGGTACTACATTTGCATAAATAAGACGAGTAAATCCTGTTCGAGTTGTAATACTAAACTGTACTACAGGACTTTTAATAAGATGTGGTGATTTGTTTCCAAATGTAAATATTGATAAATTCATTTGTTCAGTAATAGGTAGTTTAAGTAAATTAGTATTATGTTCTGTTATATATGAGCGCTGGCTACCACAATCGAGCAACACCCTACATTGTAGTTTTATTTTAGTTTCTAAATTATCTACAATGACTAGGGCTGTCTGCAACAGCGTAGTGCTATATGCGTTATTAATATGTAAGGTATCAGTTGGTACGGACTTCACTGGCTGTGTTAGCTTAGTTGGACATAATGCTCGATTATGATTGCCAAACTTATTACAATGTCGACATTTTCGTTTGGCACGGCAATTGTCAGCCCTATGGCCTTCACCGCAACAATTATAACAACGGTTTCCTAATTGAGTCTTTCTTTCTTGTAAGGTTTTGTGCACACTACACTCATCATTAAAATGATTCTGCTTACAAAATATACATTTAATTGATTTCTTTTTAGGTGGCTCATCGGACCTGTCACCGTCATGTGGTCTTTTCCGAGGGGGCAGTTTATGTTTATTATGCTGTCTATTTTCATACCTAGATTTTTCCTGTCTGAAGTTTGATGTAAATCTACGCCTTTTATTATCAATAGTCTCTTCCGATCTAACATGTAATGATCCTATTGTAATATTATCAGAAGCCTGTTTGTCTTCGCTAGTTGTTGTATTTTTATTTTTTGTACCTTCTGCAGTTTTCTTTAATCTATTTGATGTTTCCCTAGCCGATATGATATACTCTAAGAACTTTCTAATATTATCGATAGACTCATCTTCGTCAGTTATCTTCATCCTTAATTCGTAAATGAGATCCTCGGGGAACTTTTTTAAAATCATTACTCTAAGATGATTGTGATTTACATCTTCACCTAAAGAACTTAATACTCTAAGATGTCTCTCAACTTCATTTAGAACGTGCCTACAGTCTTTGACCTGACTAGATTCAGCTGATTTAATTCTATAAAGTGCTACATAATGAGCATCAATAATAACGCTAGGTTTGCCATACCGTTCCTTCAATGTGTCGACAGCAATGCGATAGTTTTTGTCTGTTGTGTCCAACCCATCAATTGCCTGTTTCGCGTCACCTTCAAGAACCGATTGAAGGTACAACAGTTTATCAACATCATTAATATTTCTCTTATCAACGTTTGATGAAAACTGATCCCAAAATTGGTACCACTTTAGAACATCACCATCAAACTTGCCCAACTCCATTTTTGGTAACGTACTAATTGTGTTAGCATTGTTGCCATTATTTGTAAAAACGAGTGCGCGGTTTCGATTATATTTACATCTATTTCTGCTATTACCTCTTCGGCCTGAATCTGTGTGGACGTATACTGACTAATTTCCTCATCGTTGATTTCTTTTATCAATTTACAATAATTGTGAATTTCCGATACTAACATCTCATTTATACCTTTTAGTTTAGCACCAATTAGTTCTAATCCTTTATAGTTGGGATCTTCTTTTGATAATTCTGTTAGGGCACACCGTGCAGAGCTTATGTTTGATTGGAGGGATTCATAAATAATTTTTAAACGAGATCGGATAGCGTCTTCCATTATTACGTAATATCGAAGTCTTGGACCGTTTTCTTAGTAAATGAATATCGCGAGTAGATATCTAAAACAATATCACTTGGAATGAGATTCTTATGAAACCAAATCCATCAAACACTAGTATTAGTTTAAGTGAAAGACTATTAAACTAAATCTGAAAACATTTTAATACTAACATTTGAATACTCCTTTGATTTCCACCTATAATATAATTAACTACTTAATAAACTTTTACTAGTATCGTTCTGCGCAACGTAAAAAGAATAAATTATTCATTAGACTTCATTCGTTCATTATCGTGTAATCGGATTTATAAAATAAATGTTAACTATAGTCGTGACTGAATACTGTCCAGCGGGCGTTTAATATTATTTCTTGGAATCGACTTAACGCAGGGTAGGCTGGTACCTCAGTGCAGGTTGTGTAATCTGACAATTAACTACATTGATGTCAATCTTTTCTCGAGTAGGTATAACTATGTAAACCTTGCCCTAATACCCAAAGTTCCAATCCAACATAGTTTTAGGTAGGTCATTACACCATACCAATAATGTAGGGCTCTAAGAAAACATTCATAAACTTCATAATAGGTAATAACATGGAACTAATTACTAAACAGTCACAACAGCTTCGAACATGGTTTCTGTCATTTTTTTATCATGTTCCATTTTTGAATTTCTTTGTTGAGTTAATGGCTATTCGGACACCATGTGAAACTGACCTAATTCTGTTAAATGCAGAACACAATTTCAATATACCCACATTACTTAATTTTCAGAACTGAACAATGCATTACTTTTAAAACTATTTTAATGAGATCCCAGCATCTCCACCATGTCGCCATATACCTTTTAGTGACGAATATCTGAATCTAAAATACTTATATCTCAAATATAAGCCTAGGTACGATTTGATTGAGATCTCACGACCGCTGTAATTATACAAACTGATTTCAACTGAATTACCGTTAGGTACTGAATCTGAATTATCATCGCAATGATATTGGGGTTGTCCCCCCAAAGTGGCCTCCAACCTCCCCTTATAGCCACCCCGAGCCTCGCATCTGAATGCTGGTCTGATTTGGTATCATTTCTGAATCTGATCGCTGTTAAAACAATACACACACACACGACAACATTATGAAATAAATGTAGAATAAATATCTGGTAAATCTGCAGACACATGCACTGAGAAATAACAAGTTCGCTTACCAATATCCTGCTAGCTCCGACCATCAGGCCCAAGTGAGTCGGGTGCGCGCGCGCTGTCAATCCCCGCGCGCCACCCCCTCCTTCTCCCACCTCACGTCACGTCTTAACTAGTTATTATCTGTGCCTATAGACTATATTACTTCGCATTCGCGACAATGTAAGATGTAATGTATTTCCAGTACATGGTACATTAAGATCTTAATATTAAAAAGTTTCACATATACTACCGTTGCCGGTGTAGAAATATTAAAATCAAAGTACAATTTATTACTTAATAATTATAAATTAGTTTGAAATGAAAACAGTTAATTTTGAATACAATGTCAATTACATTTTTTTCTTATTATTTATGAATGAAATGTCAAAATATACCAATCATAATAATGTCAAAGATCAACTAAGAAAAAAAAAGTCAATAAACACAAAATATTGATAAAATGTAATGTCAAAAATAATAAATGTCAATTTTAATTTCTTCTCTGAAGGAAATTGTGTGTCAACGGATTTTCATAGAGTTTTCACCAATGGACGGAGCGATTCAAGAGAGGTTTACGTGTATAATTCATCAAGGTTTTGTGTAAATTGGCTGAAATATAACGATGATTGTTGAAGATGTTGGAAAAAATCATGCCTGACGTGTACAGCGTAAACCAATAGAGTTATAAAACAATATTATTACGGAATTAATACATTGTTGATCTGGATTAACACATAGAGTACTTTTAATCACAATAGTACGTTCTTGTGTGATATTTTCCGACATCCACGCGGGCGAAGCAGCGGGCAAAAGCTAGTACTAACAAAAATCTTTTTTTCAGTATCCTGTTGTTTTATAACCATCTGACACACATCTACAAACAGTTAGACACGAAACCAATATCTTAAGTTACATCACACAAAATATGAAATACCTAATCCGAATTAGAATCGAACCCGCGACCCGTCATCGTCACTACTGTGCGATCCTCTCTGTCTTATTTGCATTTTTACAGTTACGTGTGAGTTTATTCATGGTTCTTGTATATGTATAAAAAGTACCGTTACGTTATGGTGCGTTATCTATAAAAAGTAATTTTAAACACCTGTCAATTATTTTTTCCGTAAAAATATTAATTCGACTAAAAAAACATTGTGGCGATTTATTGAGTACTTCCACATTGCCCCACCAAGCAATATTTTTTTTGTTACAAATCATGTTATTATTAATCTGTGATTTACAACCCGATTCCTTCCAGAAACAAATAGTAATTACCTAAACAAAAATTACCAAACAATTATTTTTGTAGGTACTTTTATTTAAATACAGTACCTAGGTATGTACTAAGTCTAACGTTACCAGTCCTAGTTACATTTTTACTTAGATATACATGTTTTTCTTTTCTAAACAAATATAAAATACGAGCACCTACACAAATTCTAAGGTATTAGTGGGGCAGAATCCACAAGATTTAAATCTAGTGGAATCTGCCCCACTAAGTCGAACCAGTGGGGTAGATTTCACTACAAAATTTTAGGCATTCCATCTTCCCCCACCAGTGGGGCAACTTGGTGGGGCAAAGTGGAAGTACTCGACTTATTCACCTGCATCCGTCAAGGGGGAGATTCTACCTGTCATACTAAACCACTTTCGCTGGGAAACTCAACATTCGCGAAAAACTACTAAACCGCCACCCTGTAACAAACAAATAAATATTCATTAATGCTGTATTTAGCCTGCGGACTTGACTGTTTTGCCTTATGTACGTGCTAAGTGCGAGAATAGACCGATTCGAACCAAGAGCTGTTTATGTGGGTAATTGGTAAATCGGTCTAAAACGTTGCATTTGGTTTGTTGAAGTGGTTCAGGAATGTTGGGTACAAAATACCACGGCATTTTAAAAGTGGTGAGAGCAGTGGTGGCTAGGGATTGCAATCATGCAAAACGGGATCACGCATTCCCGCGGGATCCCGCTGCTTTTATTAATCTGCTGGATCCCGCACCTTCAAAGCGCGGATCCGCGGATCCCGTCTATAGATTATAATGCTTGTTTTTCTCTTTTCAGTTATGTGTTTTTGCAGTCAGGTTTTATTTTTTTTTCTAGCTTGAGCATATTTTCAAAAGTTGTGATTAGATTATTAGTCATTATATGAAAAAGACGGAATTATAAATATAAAACTGTTGTTAGGAGTAAGGGTAAAATTAAATAAAACTATTAAACTATGCCAAACATTTAAAGATGAATCTAAGAAAAAAGATTACCAATTACTTATACATAATTAAAAGAATTTCAGCAAGAACTCTTATATTGTAGCAAGTATTTCCTCAACCTTGTTACACTTAAAATTTCCTGCAAAGCTACCCAAAACCTGAATATTGCATCAAATTCTATTTCAGCTCAATATGGTTTTATTTTCGTCGCCAGGAACGGGGTCAGATGCAAATAGTCTCCATTTCAATGTAAGGTGACGCGTCATGAGCTATCGAGCTAGTACTTCCCTTCCCCTAATAAAGCAGTATTCACACTACAGCGTCACACGGAGCGAAGAAAGCTCGTAATTAGATTTGCCGCGAATGAATGCTGCCTCAAAAATGAAAAGAAAAGGTGTAAAAGAAAAGTTGGGGAGAAAAGAAAGGACTTTTCTTTTTTAATAATTCAATTTTCCTGAGTAACTTTCTGCTTTTTAGGATTCCGTACCAAAATGGTAAAAAGGAACCTGCAACAAGGACTGAACAGGGGTCTTAAAAATTCGAAGTGGGGCTTAGAGGGCATATGGGGTATCATATAAAAGAGCGCCGCTTGATTTTCGACTTTTGATGAAAAATTTAAAAAAAAATACCGTTCCCCTTATCTCCGAAGTTTGCATATGGAAAAATCTGAAATTATTGTATGTGATAGAAGTTTATGTAAATATTACAGTAAAAATAAAACAATATCTCTAAATAGCACACTTTTTCAGAAATCATCCACTTAAATTACATTAGTTCCAGTATTTGTCAAGAGATGGTGCTGACCTAAAACTGCAATATTCTACATGCCAGTGTGCAATGTTAAAATTCTCTGACGAATAAAGGCCTAGCAGATGAAAATTTAAAATGGTACCCTTGGTGCGCGAGTCCAACTTGCTCTTGACTGGATTTTTTTCATGGATGAATGAAGAACAGAGTTAATATTCATCTTCAAGATACGAGTAGTCTGTGATTACTGCACAGTGGTTTTTAAGTAACTTAAACGAGAATACCATCCAGGCTTAGTTACAGTGGTGCATCTGCAAATACAAAAAAGGGAGGGGTAGGTTTAAAAAAAAACTACATTATTGGTATCAAATAAAAGCTAGTAATGAGTCAATATATATTATTTTAATAAAACTAAAAAGCTTAAAATAAAAAATAAAATTAAAAACAAAAAACCCGACCGCAAAAACACATAACTAAAAAGAGAAAAACAAGCATTATAATCTATAGAATTTTGGTATTGCTGGCGGGACAAACCAATAACCTGAAATGTTGGTGTAAATTTTGTTTGTCTCGCCTGCAATACCAAAATTCTATAGATTATAATTTTGCGGTCGGGTTTTTTTTTTTTTTTTTATACATTAAACGTGACACTATTCATATAAATATAACCAGACGTGTACCGAGCAGTATATAAGTGGATTTGACGGGCGATAAGGCTCACTCTGCGTTCAGCGCTCGGTGTGGCAACAAGCCGTGTTTGGGTTCGCGACAAGTCAATCGTCATCCTGAGGATGCTTCGTTGAGAGATGAAACACGTGTCGATTTCTTTCAGGGTTTTTTATGGCTCTTTAGAAATAGCTAAGCAGAACGGGTTACTAAATATATCCACGTCTATTGTATTTTAGAACTATAACCTCCTGATAAGCAAAAAAAGTTTGTAACTTAGAGCCCCAATCAATCTGCCTAGCCTTTTCCCATCTATGTCAGTGTCAGCTTCTAGTCTAACCGGGTCCGAGCCCATTCGTCCCCTAAGATTCGCACCCTGTGTCCACTCGTCCCCTGGAACTTTTGAGGGGCCCATTCGTCCCCTGAAGAATATTTATTTTTATTCATTCTTCTAATATAAGTACATGTATATGTGTATACTGCAGCTTGGGAGTCCTGGTACAGTCGCGCAGAAAAGGCTAAAATAAAAAATTTAGTAATTCGGTAGATATCATGTTTATTTCAAATAAGATTAACGACTACCCCTCCCGCTTCGGCATTCCACACCCCGCGCACATCTGGAGAGTACTTACCAATTTTAAACACCTTATCTATTATTTGTAACCCGTTTTTTAACAAGCCATTCGTAGTGAGACAATTTTACATCGTAAGCCTATCGACAGGTTGTATTATTATCATGACGGATTATCATTCATCATAGCTCTTTTTTCAATGATCTGTTATGATTTATTAAATTAATTCCGTTAATAAACTGTTCACAAGTGTACTATGTTAACCGTTTCTTATGTAAAATATAGCAAATTTTATCTCAGGGGACCAAAGGCACCTGAATAGGTGCCGAATCTTTAACTTATATTGTATATATATTAGAGGGGACGAATGGGTACCTTAAAAATAATATTTTTTATTAAAATATTAATTGGTCCCCTACCAGGAGACCAATGGGCACCTATATAGGGGCCGAATCTACAACTTTTATGCTGGGGGACGAATTTTAGGGGACGAATGGGCTCTGACCCGTCTAACCGGATGCAGCTGAATACCCGTATTTTACATGGAGCGACTGCCTATCTACCTCCACAACCAAGTTATTGGGTAACACGATACCTCTTGGTAAGACTGGTTGTCAGACCTTCGTGGTTCTGATGACCCGTAACGACTGTCAAAGATTCACGAATAACAGCCGGGACCAACAGCTTAGCGTGCTTACCGAGGCACGGAGGGGTCTCGAAATGTAATGGATGGTCAACCATCCACGAACCGACCGCGGCTCGAGCTGCTGTTATTATTTAGCCACGAGCCCCTTTTCCTCTATCCCGTAACTTAGAGCCCCATTCGCTGCAATTTTGACAAAGAGCATCTATTACAACTTGTAGACAGGAAGAGACTGTTTTTGACATCGAATATACTTTATGGCGGCATCTACATCGCCACATACGAACTACGCAACAAAGACCTGACGTCACACAAATATCATGACATCACACAAATCCTGCATCACGCAATTAGAGTTTACTGCGCGATCTTTCCGACATCAATCGTTAGGCATTTGACCGTCAGACACGACACCCGTCTGCTCAGAAAATCCTCCCTTTTCTAAAGAGGATGAGTGATCTTTACACCCTGTTCCTCATTCGTCTAAAACTTCAATGTGTTGGTATCCTTTCCTCAAAGAGATACCTACATGAGAACTGTTTTATGGCAAACACACAGTAACTACCTCGTCAATTTAAAATGGTACTACCCTATTTGCGTACTGAGTTTATTTTTAGTAAGGTATTCAATTAGTGGTGTTATTAAGTATTTAGCGGTCGTTGGCCAAAAATAGGTCAATAACACATTCCGTAATGTACCGTTGAAAACTTTTAGCTACTCGATCCTTTTCAAGTATAACTTAAAAGTTATGTGTCTATGAAAGGATAAAGTAATATTTTTGGAGTAAACTCCGTAAGAATCGATTTTTATTTAAGGCCGATGGTATTAAAATTTTATGTGGAGTATTTATACTTGTTTTACTCGTAAGTAACACGGATTACAATTTTGAAAAAACGTGTTACGTATTTCACACTTTGATCTTGATATTTCGGTCATTATGGAGTAATAGTAGGCCTCTTTGTACTTGGCATAATTTAATGTTCCCACTGCTGGGACACAGTCCTCCTCTCTATGGGAGAGAGTGGGCCGTAATCCACCACGCGGGCCCAGTGCGGGTTGGTATATGTCACATAATTGTCTTCGAATTTTTGGTTTTAGGATATGCCGGTTTCGACACAATATTTTCCTTCACCATTTTGAGAGCAGAGGTGATGTAATTATTTACACAAAGTAAAGCGCCTATGACCCCGTTAACACTGGACCACCATTGCTCTTCTTGTGCTTACCAATTAGTCCAAAATCTTTTGTCATCCCAGCTAGTCCTAATTTTGGTCACAAACTGAACTCCATTACTGAAATACATTAACCCAGCTGCTGTTCCAGTTTTAAAGTATGGTCTACAGAAAATGACACATGAAACTTTTAAACTCTTGGTAACGAGTACAATGCATTGTCACGCTAAACACGTCCTTTATTACGTGACCAATGATTTTTGAAGTGCTGCAATTATAATAGACAGAGGTAATAGAATAGCACCAAACATTGTAAATCTAATGATTTTGTAATTGTTAAACTATTTTCAAAGGCAAAGAGTGAATTGAACAAAAATATATAATCTAATTGTTATAAATATCTATTGCAGACCGTATTGGCTTAATCCGTACCCCAATTAACGTAGCTAACATATTTGATTATCAACAACTTAAAAAAAAAGGTTTTTATCGACACTATTTGAGTGTAGGATATTGAAAATATCTCATGGATATTAAAATTTCTACTTGAATGGACAATTGAGAGCATCAAATAGTAGCTAAGGGTCTAATTGGGGTTCGAATTAAGCCGATAGGGTCTTCAATACAATATTGGACGATACAGATATAGGTGCCTACATTCATATAGGTAGATCTAAAAATAGAGATGCATTGGATATCACTTTATCATAAAAATAACACACACACACACTCATTTCGCACATAATTTTTATTTCTTTTTAAGACCAGTAGCACCTGTATATCAATACAGGTGCTACTGGTCTTAAAAAGAAATAAAAATTATGTGCGAAATGAGTATTTTCAATTTAAGAATCGTTCGAATTTACCTACGTTCCGTTTTCTACTCTGCACGTTCGCACTAGGCCCACAGATGAAGTGATTTCCTAATTACCATTCAATCTAAGAAAATATTTAAGAGGATTTATCCTAAAAGTTGGCAACGTCGTAAATAGCTGTCAAATATTTACCTGTATTAATTAATTTGGTAAAATTACTGTAGGGAACTAAAATATTAATTATGAAATGCAATATTTATTATTAATATCGTAACACCGAATATTTAGTTGTAGATGTAAAAAAATGTTTGGAAACTTTCCAAATTTTTACACCTAAAACGGTCACAAAATCAAATTCAGTGTTATAATTGCAATTCATTATTAATATTCTAGTTCGCTAGTTAGCCATATTTCTAATTTATTTACAGTACAATGCCAAATTAATCAAAACAGCGAAATATTTGATGTCTATTTGCGACGTTACCCATTTTCAGAATAAACGCTCTTAATATTCGTTTATGATGTCGTGCACAGTTAAAAAATACAGGAACGTCAATATAAAAAGTATTTACAGTGCATTTTTATCTTTTTCAAAGGTCAGCGGTCTGTAAGGCATTCTTGGGAGGATCAGAATTGAAAGAGATTTGTAAAAGAGCGTCCTTGATCTTTCAATGAATAAAGAGTACCCCGAACTTGGGACGTGACATTGAGACCCGAGTTTGGGACATCTTGGTACTCCTAGTACATTATGTTAACAATTTTCTGTCATACCTACGACTAGAGGGGCTTGTGGCTATCTTAAACCCGCACGGGTCGATCAATCGGGGTAACAACGCTTGCCGGGGTCGGTTAATAGCTGAGTTACTACTCATTAACCGACTTCCAAAAAGGAGGAGGTTATATGTTCGTCACGTATGTTTGTTTTTTTTTTTTTTTATGTATGTCCACCTATTTCTCCGTCATTTGTGGACCGATTTTGAAAATTATTTTTTTGTTTGAAAGGATATGCTCCCAAATTAGTCCCATATAAATTTTCAAACAGGGTAGTTTTTGAGTTAGCTACAGAATACGTATTTTTTTCCCACTTAGTATGTAGATGATATGATAAGTTCCTGTCACTGGTAGCAGGTAGTGGTATTTGAATGTGTGTGGGGTGGGTACCACAACTAAAAAGTGAAAAATAAAAACTTAAAAAAAAAAACAACCGACTTCCAAAAAAAAAACACTACAAAGTGAAAAATAACTTTAATTTCGGAAGTCGGTGGCATTAAACGAAAACACAAAACCCAAGACACCGACTTCCGAAATTAAAGTTATTTTTTACTTTGTAGTGTTTTTTTTTTGGAAATCGGTTGTTTTTTTTATTTTAAAGTTTTTTTTTATACCGAGAGTCCTAGCCTCGGAAAATACTCTAAGCCGATGGCACAAGACTTTTTTAGTCTTGTCAGTCGTTATGGGTAGTCAGAAGCCCGAATGGCCGACAAACAGTCCTATCAAGGAGTATCGTGTTATTCAGTTACTGGAGGTCAGATGGGCAATCGCTCCATGTAAAATGCTGGTAATCAGCTGCATTCGGTTAGACTGGAAGCCGAGCTCAATATAGTTGGGAAAAGGCTGAGCAGATAGGTAGACTTCTTCTAGTATAAAAAAACTAAAACTAAAAAACGTGTGGCACTCAGGGACTGCCGCGGTAAAGCTATTGCATAGCATTTGTAACCTCCATACTTCCTATTTGTCAACGCTACACTTGGGATGATGACGGTTGATGACATAAAACAAAAATTACGTTCCCATGACTACATCACGTTGTCATGGGAACGTAATTTTTGTTTTATGTCATCATCCGTCATTACATGGTAGGCGGAGTGGGGGGTGTTAGGTTTTTTTCGTTACGGAATTTCTTGATTCGGTCGCCGCGCTCAAAGCCCGCGATAAAAGCTATGCAATAGCTTAAAAGAACACAAAAAAACAACGAAACAAAAAACAAAATAAAAACAAGAAAAAAACAAAAAAAAATAACAAAACAAAAACAAACACAAAACAAACACATAAGCAAACAAAACAAATAAACTGCAACTGTTGCAAACTTATTTTTCTTTCTTTTCTTTATTTCTTTCTAGTATATTGAAGTTGCGTTCTAAATTTAAACACTGTCGCGACGTATCTCACTGCGACCAAGTCGCAAAGTTGCAAAGAGTCGATTAAGTGTGGGACATTCTTAAGTTTGCTATTCGTACGTAATTCTAAGTATACATACGTAATTCATAGTAACATAGGTCATTGTAATTTCTAAGAACTAGGTTAGATTGCCATCGCTCAGGAAAATGTATAGTCATTAACGTCATACAATAACTGCAAATAACAAATGTATGTCAGACATGAAACTTGGATGGAGTTGTGAAGGTGGAATACTGAAATAGAGTATCTATTTTGTTCGGTTCCTATTTATTATCAACTAGCTAGTTAATTGATTCAAGCGCAAATCCATTATAAAATAAGATAGACGTGGATATATTTTGTAACCTATTCCGCTTAGCTATTTCCAAAAGATTCATAAAAAAACCTGAAAGAAATCGACACGTGTTTCACGTCTCAACGAGGCATCCTCAGGATGACGATTGACTTATTGCGAACCCGAACACGGCGTGTTGCCACACCGAGCGCTGAGGTGAAACACATGTCGATTTTGTTCAGGGTTTTTATGGCTCTTTAGAAATAGCTAAGCAGAACAGGTTACTAATATAGGGTATCTCAGAAATAACACAGTTAACCTTCAAAACTTATTTATTGTGCTCACAACTTATTATTAACAAAACTTATTTCTTAAAATTAATCACCACGGTACAACAATACCACGACTGCTCGCTGTCAACTCCCAAGTCACCGCAACCGTCGCCACCAGTGTGGCCAGTGCAAATCCATTCAATCTCCCGATTTTATTCCAATCCGCATTTCCGCCATCAGTGTGGCCAGTATAAAATTTTTAACCATAGATAAACTCGATTTGTAGATTTTAAACAGTGTAGTTTTAGGTCTTTTGTATTTCATCAACTAGCTTCTGCCCCCGATCCACCGCGTCGCATCGCATCGCCCGCTCCAGCTATTACTTCGTTTTCGCTTAGCGTACTTTCTCACTTTTTTTCTTTTTCACGGCTCCTAAAGGTTGTAGCGTGCTTTAAAATAACCTATAACCTTTCTCAGAACTAACCGGCACAGACCTAGAGCTCAGAGCACGCAAGACCGATCACCGCGTCAACGTAGAGATACGGCGGTGGGGTGATTAATATTATTATGAAAGGATATTTTACTCCATTTTGCCTTTTTTTTAGCCTAAATTAAATAATTATAATTATGTAAGTTTAAAAGATTTATTACGTCTTCCCTGCAGCTTTATTAAAGGAGTCGGTTTTGAATGAAATATTCGCAATCTAGGGTGACAGGTTGTCGCCTGCCGCCATCTTGGAATATGATTTGTTGGAGTTTTAAAAATAGAACACCCAATTTCCCGCGCATTTTTTGGGATTCTGTTTTTTGTTTTTGCTGATGTTGGGCATTATTTTGTAATTAGAACGTAATTCAATTACCTTAGTTATTATTTTCTGGCTTCATTCTTCCTTATAATAATTTCTGTATATTGAAATTCCTCTTCGGTCTAGTGACCACAAGTGTGACTGCTGAGCGTGAGGAGCAGGGTAAAATAACTTCTCCCGCTCTGGGTGGAGCGGGAGGGCGACTCAGACTCTTACTGACTAAAACCCACCCGTGTTCCTTCGGTTGCCCTGTTGCCGGGGGCCATGATGTCCCTTTCGGCCCTTATTCGCAGCCCCGGCAGGCATTGGCCCTAGCGGACCCCGTCAATTCTCACATACATCATCTCTTTGAGTCCGCAGTCTGAATTTGTGTTCGGTTAATGTAGATTGGATCACCCCCTATTAGATGCATAAGAATAAAGTATTGCTAGTATTAGAAATTATTCAAAATACCATGTGTTAGGTTAAGTAGTTACTAATGCCACTTATAAAGTGCAGTGTCAATTGTAGGCTGTTTGAATATGTTCCATAGTCTTGAATGTGATCCATTCTCTGAAATGATAAAATATACTTCCTTCCGTCTTCGCAGTCGAGCACGTTGGTTTTATTAAATGTTCCCTGTAATAAAACACAAAATAATAACAGCTAGCAAAATAATGGGTGCAAGCTCTGCCTTTATCTTCAGGGATATACCGGTGCGCACTAAAAACAAATTATATAAAGTAAATAAATCTTTGTGACTTACCGTTCCAGACCAATATTTTTGTACTGTATTTTCATCTCACGAAGCGACGCGTGCTTTACTTGTGGTTACCAAGTTTACAAACACGCTGTGAATGCATGTGTAAGCGCAGGAGCTCTTGGTACCGTCCGAGAGACGGGCGAAGTCGGAAGTGTGTGTGCATATGTGTGTTTTAAGCTGACACTACTCGTCTTCACGCACACATTCAGAGAGTGTCTGTACACTTAGTTACCACAAGAAAACCGCGAGTCGTTTCGTGAGAAAAAATACTATAATACATTAAAAGATTAGAAAAGAACGTAACAGCAATAGGAATATCAACAAAATACAATACTTCTACTCGTACATGACTGCGTTTCTTATTGTGTTCACGACCGTGAAGATAAGTTTGTTTTCTACGCTGTTCAAAGTCAAAGAAACGCAGATTGTAAATGAAATCGTATTAGTCAGAGAAAACTGTTTCAACACAAAACATAACATGAAGCCTGTAATCTGCGAAGGGGTAACCAGACTTGTATTTATGTATATGTCGGAGTCGGGTATGTGACTTTCGTTATTATCAGCAAAATTTAACTACTGTGGGCGTAGTGTGGGTAGTGTTGGTTAATGCGCAATAGAAAAACAGTTTGCAGATCACATTATAATTTACTATCAAATGAATCACACTAGCTAAATTATACACACACTGGGTGCGATGGCGTTTATTAAAATCACAAATTAACACAATGATCCCAAATTACAACTAACACAATAACTGAGCACCACGAATCGAGAACAGTTCCGCGACGTCTTGACTCCAATGCGACCAGAGGCTGAATGTCTTCCTCGCCGTGGCCTTAAAACATCACGACTCTGTAGAAGCGCGCCTTTTTTGGTGTAGGTAGATCACTCTTGATGTCGCCAGTGGCGCGCTTGCGATTCGTTTCGTGTCCGCACTAATGACCGGATCCTACATATATATATACCTACACATATATATATACCTACACTCACATTTCTCCAATCATAATTTATGTCCCTCTAGCTTTTGCCAGCAGTTTAGCTCGCGTGACGTCGGAAATTATCTCACGGGAACATACTACCGCAATAAAATATATCTCAAAACTCAACTCAAACTCAAAGCATTTATTTTAATTAAACCATTTACAGGCACTTTTGAACTGTCAAGAAATCGGTCAGTCAGAAATATGAAGCTAGTTGCCCATTCCAAAGCGTAGTAGGTACCTATGGGGAAAAACGGGCAAGAAACACCACGGACACTCTTTTAAATAAAAAATTGTTACAAAATATTGGTTACATCATTCATGTTGAAATTATACATGTGAGAATAATGTAGAAAGACGTGCACATTAAAAGCATCCGTATTAAAAAGATAAAACAAAGAACAATTCAAAAATTAAAATAAGCCGTGGCAACTAAGAGAGGACCAGTCTTAACTAACGGCGCCCGTTCACGAACATGACGCATGGACATATATCCTATGTCCTAACCCAGGTCATGATCTACATGTGTGCCAAATTTCATCCAAATCCGTGAAGCTATTTTAGCGTGAAAGCGTAACTGACAAACAAATTCACTTTCGCATATATAATATTAGCTAATATTTATAATATTAGTAAGGATTAGGATGTAATAGAGGCCAAGACGATTGCCATCAACTCAGCGTAAATCCAGGCTATTTAATATGAATGAATAAAGATTTTGCCATGCCACAGGAGTTGCAAGATTTAGTATAAAACCTGCATAATTTAACGAACTCAAAATAAATCGCTGAAAGTCATCTCATCTGCCTAGCCTTTTCCCAACCATGTTGAGGTCGGCTTCCAGTCTAACCGGATGCAGCTGAATACCAATATTTTACATGGAGCGACTGCCTATCTGACCTCCACAACCTAGTTAATAAGTAACATGATACCCCTTAGTAAGACTGGTTGTCAGACTTTTTGGGCTTCTAACTACCCGTAACGACTGTCAAAGATCTACAAATGATAGCCGGGACCAACGGTTTAACGTGCTTTCCGAGGCACGGAAGGGTCTTGGTATGTAAAGATGGTCACCCATCCACAGACTAACCGCGGTAAGCGTAGCTTAACCTGATCGATCGACCCCTGCAGCTGTTGTTACTTAACCACAAGCCCCTTATTTTTAATTGCATTAATTTTCATACAAATATTACGCTCGGTACCTTACTCGACGCAAAATGTCCCCAACACAAATTCCTCGACTGATTTTGAGCGCCGTAGATTAAGCCGGATTACGCTCATCTGGTACCATCCTTTGGGAAAACCGCAATAGTTCGTGGCTCCCTAAATAGAGGGACCATTTATTCCGCACTCCCTTCAGTAAGTGACGTGAAAAGCAAAGGGATTATGTTAAGAGGAAGGTTAATCGGCTGTATGTTCTATATGTTACTTTTCGGGAAATACTCTCGCCCCTTATTACATGGGACTTAAAAATTACTGGCGAAATGTGGGTGTTCCTATAGGTACGCCACTGTCTAACCCTTCGGGGATTACAAGCTTTATGTCATGTTGCTTTTCCGGGACTAGCCCTCCATGCAAGTATAATTATTATTTTCGTTTATTCATTTTAATTCTTATTCGTTTACATTTTTTAATATTTCTTAAAATTAAAAGGATAAAAATCATTTAAAAATAAAATAAAAATTGTTCCGCCGGTGTCGGGAGCAGAGTCCAAGCTACCGGTGGTTAGGGCTGCAGAGACAAGAACCTCCTCACAATACGCGCCGTATCAAGGAGTACTGCCTTCTGAATCAGGCCCTTGATCCAACCACCTAACGAGAGCTTACGAGCCTTTTTTAAATACGAAGACCCTCCACAACCGCGATGTGTGCAATCTCAGGGAATATTTTTTAAAAGCCGAAGTGGGTATGCATCGTGAATTCGTGATGTGGTGGCAGTGGACCCCTTGTCCACTTACCCCGCTTACCCCGCTCTTCATGGCTAAAAAGAACTGGCATAAACCATAATTAGTATTATTATTAAACCAGACCAAAGACAAAAATGTGCTTCAGTACTAAATACTGATGATAGATTTATAGAGCGGACTATGCTTTGCATAGTAAAGTAAGCGATTCATACGAATAGGAAAAAAAGAAAGAAAAATTGTTTACTCTGCACAAAAAAAACGCACATTATAAAAAAAATACATAAAATACACACATACAAATTACCCAAAAGCCTCGTATTCAAGTAACAGAAATTTGTCAATTTTATCTATTCCTTGCTTGATATGCAAGAAATATTCATATTCGTATACCAAGAGTGATCAAGCGTTTTGAATATGAATATTAATATCACATAACATAACATAACATCACGCCCAGTTTCCCCGAAGGGATATGCAGAGGTGTCCCTGTAGCAGGTACACCAACATTTGCCAGATATAAGTCCCATGTAATAGGGGCGAGCCTATTGCCATCAACCGGGCACAAATCCAGACTCCGAGCTACTACTGAGAAATTTCAGATAGAAAAATCCAATAACACTTTGCCCGACCTGAGAATCGAACCCAGAACCTCATGCTCAGCAGTAGCGCTTGCGACCACTAGACCAACGAGGCAGTCTATATTAATATCATCAGAATAAAGTTCATCCGTATGAGCCAAACCTACTTGGAAAAGTAAGTCAAAGTGCGGTCCAGGAATCTCCCCTCATACTGGATGTGGACAGCGGAGAACCGGGTGTAACTTGGAAATGGTTTATATCCCGTAGTGCGATCATCATCATTTCAGGCAGAAGACGTCTACTGCTGGGCATAGACCTCCCTCAAGCTCCACCACTTTGACCGGTTCTGTGCTTCCCGCTTCCAGCGGTTCCTGCGGCCTTCACAAGGTCATTTGTCGACTTTTGAGGTCTTCCAACACTACGTCTTCCGGTACGCGGTTGCCATTCCAGAACCACTCGTCGCCACTGTTTTGTAAACATAGTTCATTTAAAAAAATAAAAGCGTAAAAGCGTAAGCGTTTTAAGTTTATTTCAATAAAAGCGGGCCGGCACCAGTCGGGGATCATAGAAGGCACACTAGATCTCATGATCCCCGGTTCAAGTGTGGGAAGGGAACACCGGGGTGGTTTTTAGTCAGTATAAGTCTGACAGACCCCTCCGCCCGCCCGAGGGCAGAGGACATCCATGAGGATTTTCCACAGCGGAACAAAAAAAAAAAAGAAAAGGCCTTTCAACGCTACGACTTCCGGTACGCGGTTGCTACTCCAGAATCTTTCAGCCCCATCGGCCATCTAATCTGCGAGCAATGTGCCCTGCCTACTGCAACTTGAGTGTGGCAATTCTTCCGGCTATATCGGTTACCTTAGTTCTCCTGCGGATCTCTTCATTTCTGATTCGATCACGTAGAGAAACTCCAAGCATAGCCCTCTCCATTGCCCTTTGGGTGACTTTTAGCCTTATAATAAGGGCCATTGCGAGCGACCACATTTCAGTGCCATAAGTCATCACTGGCAACACGCACTGGTCAAAGACTTCCGTAGTGCGATAGACTTAGTAAATTCCATTGATTGACTGAAAACTATCGACTTATCATCATTCTCTAGCCCTTATCTAGTCTACTTGGCTTCGGCGAAACATTTTTCCATCCTTCTCTATAATTGTCATCTCAGTAGTAACACTGTGGCGGCATCTATATCATCACCACATGCAAACTACGCATCAAAGACCTGACGTCACACAAATCCTGTATCGCGCAATTAGAGTTTACCGCGCGAACACTATATATTTTATATAACTTGGGCAGTTGCCCGCCAGACACGACACCCGTCTGGTCGGAGGATCCTGCCTTTTCTATAGAGGATGAGTGAACTTTACACCCTGTTCCTCATACCTCTAAAACACCATTCCTAGCCATATCATCTTTCAGACAGTGCATCAACTAGCACGGGTAAACATCGGGAGTAACTATTTTATTTTATTATATTCGGGAAACTTACAGCTAACTTACACAGTGTTCTTAAATTATGTAAAATTGAAGGCCATTTACAAGTTTCCACTGATAAACACGTAACATAAAAAAGTGAAAAAAAAAGGTCGGTACAAAATACCCATTAAACATAAATTAGGAAAAAAAAAATAGCACACGATAAATTACAAACTAAAAATCAGTTTTGCTAACAATTACTTTTCCGTAAAGAAGCTTTTTACCAACAAATGCTTAAGCCGAGAAACACTGGTGTTGAATATATCCAAATCATGTTCACCAGACAGTTTATTAAAACGTCTGCACGCACGGATTAGAAATGAATTCTGCCTGTACGCGGACTTGGAATGAGGGACATGCAACAAACTAGGTTTGCGAAACATTTTGCAGTGAGTGCTCTTATCCAGATCTCATCTAGATCTATCTGGATGAATAATGTAATATAATAATGATTTGATGAGGAGCTTGTGTGTGATAACACCCGCACGGATCAATCCATCAGGTTAAGCTACGCTTGCCGGGGTTGGTCCGTGGATGGGTGACCATCTTTACATACCAAGACTCCTCCGTGCCTCGGAAAGCACGCTAAGCCGTTGGTCCCGGCCGTCATTCGTGAATCTTTGACAGTCGTTACGGGTCGTCAGAAGCCTGAAAGTCTGATAACAAGTCTTACCAAGGAGTATCGTATTACTGGGTTGTGGAGGTCAGATAGGCAGTCGCTCCATATAAAATACTGGTTTTCAGCTGCATCCGGTTAGACTGGAAGTCGACCCCGACATGGTTGGGAAAAGGCTAGGTAGATTGATTGAATAATAATAATGATTTGGAATGTACGTTTTTTTTTTTTTTGGTTGGGAAATTATCAAATAACTTCTCCCGCTCTGCGTGGAGCGGGAGGGCGTGTCAGACTCTTACTGACTAAAACCCACCCGTGTTCCTTCGGTTGCCATGTTGCCGGGGGGCCACGATATCCCTATCGGCCCATATTAGCAGCCCCGGCAGGCATTGGCCCTAGCGGACCCCATCATTTTGGAATGTACCTGGAGCGAGAGAAGGAAGTAATGCAGCCAATAAATATTTAAATAACAATGAGTCCATCCATCGTTTCTTTGGTATTCCCCTACTCTTATCGCCATTCACATTCATACTCAATACTGAAAACTTCCAACGACCTATCGTTACGAATTGGTCCACCAAGCGTGGCGAATAATAAGCAATAATATCCTAACCACAAACTACGCAGACCGTTTTATGGCGTATTGAATGTATGAATCATCATCGTAATATCGTGGTACAAATAATAAATAATATAAGAGGTACCTGATGGGCTTGGAACCGGTACTAAAAATACAGGTTTTATATCGGTACTTAACGGTTCCTGCCGTTTCGGTTCCTTGGTACCGGTTCCAGACGGATACCGGTACTATAGCTAACAAGTACCGGTACCACATTAAGGGACCCGGGGCGTACCACAAATCTCATATTTGTACGAGGAACCTCGTACGGTTGGCAACCTTGAAGTTATTTTTCTAATGCCTATTAACTATCCTTTTTAACCAACTTCCAAAAACGAGGAGGTTATATGTTCGTATCGTATGTTTGTTTTTTTTTTATTTATTTATGTCCACCGATTTCTCCGTCATTTGTAGACCGATTTTGAAAATTATTTTTTTGTTTGAAAGGGTATACTCTTAAATTCGTCTCATATAAATTTTATTAACTTTGCTTGGGTAGTTTTTGAGTTAGCTACAAAATACTTATTTTTTTCCCACTTAGTATGTAGATGATAAGTTCCTGTCACTGGTAGTAGGTAGTGATATTCGAATGTGTGTGCGGTAGGTACCACAACTGAAAAGGTGAAAAATAAAAGTTAAAAAAAAAAAAACAACCGACTTCCAAAAAAACACTACAAAGTGAAAAATAATTTTAATTTCGGAAGACGGTGGCAAAAAACGTACACTTTGTAGTATTTTTTTTGGAAGTTGGTTGTTTTTTTCTACTTACTATATCTGTTTTCTCACTATAACTTACGGAACTATTTGTTTGGTGCCGGTTTTAAAAATACCAATGATACAGGTACTACGTCTGGTACCGGTACCAATAGTACAGGTACCAAGTACTCTGTTACCGATATCACACCAAAGCCAATGGTACCGGTTCCCAAATACACCGCTATTTCAAGCCCTGCCTGATGCCAACCAAAAAGTAGTACAGTAGGCTGCACGTCAGTGGTGACAAAACCAGTTTAAGTGACATTGATTTCTTTAAATTGGTATTAAAAAACCACTTTTTCACGTCAAAAATTAATTATGCCTTTAAAACTAGCTGAGTTCGGTGTTTCCTATCCAACTACTCTGAGAAGGAAGACCAAAACAAACTCAGAGGTCAGTCTCTTTTAAAGTTTAGACATAATCTTGGTCAGATCATAATATGAAGTCCATGCAGATCATTGTCTGAGAAAGTCTCTTAGCATAATCAGCATATAATGTTCCCACTGCTGGGACACAGGCCTCCTCTCGGTGAGAGGGAGTGGGCCGTAATCCACCACGCGGGCCCAGTGCGAGTTGGTAGATGTCACATGTCTTCGAATTTTTGGTTCTAGGACATGCCGGTTTCCTCACGATGTTTTCCTTCACCGTTTTGAGAGCAATGGTGATGAGCATTTACACAAAATAAAGCGCCTGTCAGGGTTTGAACCTACGACCGGTTACGCGGCCGTTACCACTGGGCCACCACTGGTCTCTTAATCTATTGAAACTTGGTCTTACGAGGTCAAGGTCAAAGCGTTAACACTGAAGTGAGGTCACCTGTACTATCCTCTTAATAATATTATAAACGCGAAAGTTTTTGAAAATGAATGGAAGGATGGATGGATTGATGTTTGTTACTCTTTCACGCAAAAACTACTAGACGTATTGAATGAAATTTTTCAGACAGATAGTTTAAAACCTGAATTAACACATAGAATACTTTCTATCCAGATATTCCCATAGAATCGAGACTTATGCAGGTGAAACCGCGGGGTGCAGCTAGTTTTCTTATAACTTTGGCTTCACGCCTCTTCTATCGCTTTTATACCGTTGATGTAGATACCTGAGAATTGCTTGTTGACGGTAAATATCAGCAAAAATTGGCAAGAAAATGCGCCGATAAGAGTACCGGTTTTCGATAAAATTGTACTTAGGTATATTTGGTACAAGGTAGCAAAACTGAGGGCTTAGACAAATTACACTCTATCAGGATTGATAATGGAAAAGAAAAAAAAACCGACCAAGTGCGAGTCGGACCCGAACACACTCGCACACGAACGGTTCCTTACCGTATTAATTTCGAGCAAAAAACACCGAAAACAACACGTGTTGTCCTGGACTTTGTTTTTAATTATTATTATTTGTTGTTAAGTAGCAATAGAAATCCACAATCTGTGAAAATTTCAACTGTCTACTTATAACGGTTCTTGCCATACAACACGCTGAAGGATAGATGGACGAACGGACGGACAGCGAAGGCTAGTTTAGTTCAGTAGAGTTCCGTTTGGCACCATTTTAACGATTTCATAAATTTCATCAAAGAACCATTAAAATTGAGTCTAATGCTGCAACACGTTGGAAGGTTTGTATAAAATTGCAGCTTTAAAAGTTAAAGTTCGTTTCTGCAACTAGCTGCGATATATTTAAATAAACTTCACTCACGATGAGGTGAGATGTAGGCCAAGAGGTTCCAAAGACGTTAAAAAAAGAAAAACTTCTTTGCTATTTACGCGAATTTCTTCCATAACTCTGAAATGCAGTTTTATGATAATAATGTCAATTCTATTGCATTATCTTATAGATAGACACAGGCACAGAACTTCGTGGGCCCAATGCGATTTCAATTCGAAAAAAAAAAATACGGACTTCCATTCAAACTTTCATGCTCTATTTAACCTGGGGATGAATTATTTTTTCAAAAATCCTTCCTTTTCGTTCTCCTTCATTATAAAAAGAACTCTTGTGCAAAATTTCATCCTTCTAAACTCAACACGCTAAGCGTATGCTGAAACGCAGGTGACGCAGCACAGCACAGTACAGATTTTGCAGGGCACGGCAGGCGAGGCAGACATCGGCCGCGAGCGTATACTACGACGCAGCTACACAGACATGTTCAAGTCCTAGCTAGTACAAACAATAGACGATCGCAACAAAATTATGAATCAGTCAGTCACGCGTCGCGCAGAAATCTGTGCCGGCAACAACGAGACGCAGAGCAGGACAGATACATGTCTGCATCGCACGTGCCTGCGCCGCAGCGTACGCAGCTCTCAGTACGTTCATGCATTACAAAATCTGCTCTGCCCTGCGCTGCGTGGACCTGCGTCTCAGCATACGCTTAGTCTGAAGGCTGTGCGTTGTCTCTCAGTAATTGATCATCTGCCTAGCCTTTTCCCAACTATGTTGGGGTCAGCTTCCAGTCTAACCGGATGCAGCTAAATACCAGTATTTTACATGGAACGACTGCCTATCTGACCTCCACAACCCAGTAATTAGGTAACACGATACTCCTTGGTAAGACTGGTTGTTAGACTTTTGGGCTTCCAACTACCCGTAACGACTGTCAAAGATCTACAAATGACAGCTGGGACCAACGGCTTAACGTGCTTTCTGAGGCACGGAGGGGTCTTGGTTTGTTAAGATGTTCACCCATCCACGGACTAACCGCGGCAAGAGTAACTTTACCGCATCGATCGAACCGTGCGGCTGTTATTACTTAGCCACAAGCTTCTCCCTCTGTTGTCTGCTAGTAATTAAATGTATTAAAATTTTATTACGTAGATATACCCCGGTTAAAACTAATTATTTTTAACCGACTTCCAAAAGGAGGAGGTTCTCAATTCGACTGTGTTTTTTTTTTTTTGTATGTTTGTTACGCGATCACTCCGCCAATTATGAATTGATTTTGATGATTCATTTTTTGTTTGGTAGGTCATACTTCAGAGGTGGTCCCATATTAATTTTATTAAGTTTGCCTGCGTAGTTTTTGAGTTAGCGTCAATAATACGTATTTTTTCCCACTTAGTATGTGGACGATATGATAAATTCTTGTCCCTGTTATTTACATAGCAGGTAGTGGTATTAAAATTTGTGTGGAGTAGGTATCACAACTAAAAAGTGAAAAATAAAAACTTTTTCCAAAAAAAAAATACAACCGACTTCCAAAAAAAACACTACAAAGTGAAAAATAATTTCGGAAGTCGGTGGCAAAAAACGAAATTTCTAAACCAAAGACGACTTCCGAAATTATTTTTCACTTTGTAGTGTTTTTTTTGGAAGTCGTTTGAGTAGGAGAGAATTGGGGTACCTGGATCAAGAGATCCAGGCACCCCAATTCTCTATTCAAAATGAAGACTGCATTCAAAATACTCTATTCAAAATGAAGGTTGCATTCAGAATCATCTATTCAAAATGAGTGTTGTATTCAGAATCCTCTATCCAAAATGATGGTTGTATTCAGAATCCTCTACTCAAAATTAAGGTTGCTTTCAGAATCCTCTATTTAAATGAAGATTGCATTCAGATCGAAATGAGACATCTATTCAAGATCGTCTATTTAGAATACTCCATTCGGAATGAGACTTCTACGATTGGGATTTTATTCTATAATGCTCTAAATTACCGAGAGTTAGCTACATTTCCATTTCCATTTAGGTATGTATGATGCAGTGATGTGTCTTTATTATGAGTTAATGTGGCCTCTGAGTAAAATACCAAATACCTAAATCGTTTTAAAAATCGTATTCATAATCAGTTGCTAAGCACGACTGATTGTTTACATAACAAACACATTGCCATTCCCGTAAAGGAAGCAGGTCGCATTCTTTTGTACCCATCGTGTGCCTCATAGCTATAAAGTTATAATTATTAATTTATATCAGAAATCAGCATTTATAGTATTACGATTAAACCAATATGCCACATTCCTAATGTATACCTATGACAATTAAATAAGTTTACACAATGAGCACAGACATGAGCAATAAGAAGTGTGTGTATAAAAATGTAGGTGTACCCTATAATAAAGAAGTTTTAAGTAATTTTAATTAATTAAGTTTAATATAATTTGAATCTTGATATCCATGAACACATTCATAGTACTTATAAGATTTTATTTATTTATTTCCTAAATGTAACTATTTGCCTGGTGTGCAAATAGGTACTTGCTCATGATTCGTACATTTTATTAACAAGAGTGATAGAAATGAAACAACTGAAATACAATTGATGGTTTATTCACAATTTTTTATGCAATTTGCTTAAAATATCCTTAACACATTTATAAATATCATCATTAAATACATTTCCCACAACATGTTGGACACATACATTGGCACTACAATCACATGGTGAATTTGTGAATTCTTCCGCGTCAAAAACTTGTATTCGTATTATTTTACTACGATGACCCGTTGATGGTTTCTGAATGTATGAGTATACAACATCACTTCTTCGTCTTTTATTATTGTTGCTGTTGTTACTATTGCTGGCAGGCGGTGTTTCCTCAAATTGAAATGGTTGAAATGGTCTTTCTCTATCCAAATAGTTGACCACTTTTTGACGTAGGGCTTGTTCACCAGGAATTGGCGAGTATGAAGAATTAGTGGGGAAAATATCACTGGACATCTGAAACAAAGAAATAGGTATTAATTAAATAATACTTAAATTGCAAGTTTATGAAGACAAAAATGAACTATCCTAGAATAGATCCCAGTGAAAATATTTAAAATTCATTTATAATACACATTTTAATGTTTTTATTAATAATTTAAAATACTTTTTTATAAGATAATTTACTTACCGACATCGTAGAGCAGAAAAGACAACTTGAATGTTATTTTTTTAATCTTGGATTGGTTTATATAGGTACTGGTCCATTTTTTTTTTTTTGTCATTAAGGTTCAAACTAATTTCGTTTTTATGTATGTAAAGTAATTCGAACTCCTCCTCATATGGCTAGAAATTTGTGACACGTATACAAGATGCATTGCAATCTACAGACGAGCGTTATAACCGCAGCGTTTGTCCCTCTGACACATAATTACACTATAATATGAGTTCTTACTTTTTTTTAAGTTGTTGTTAATAATGAGTTGCTAATAGTACACAATTGATAATCTTTAGCTAGCGGCACCCGAGACCCGCTAACAATCAATGAATTACGCGTTTAAAACGCCGCGGTTATAACGCTCGTCTGTAGATTTTTGTTGATGTAAAAATGCTGCACTTGCAATCCGGGTGATGCATTGCAATTTACAGACGAGCGTTATAACCGCAGCGTTTGTCCCTCTAACACATAATTACACTATACCTAAATTAGACTATATAAGTACTTACTTTTTATTTAAGCGTTGCTAATGAGACACAATTGATAATATTTTGCTAGCGGCACCCGAGACCCGCTAACACTCAATGAATTAAGCGTAAAACGCTGCAGTTATAACGCTCGTCTGTAGATTTTTGTCGAGGTAAAAATGCTGTGCTTGCAGTTCGGGTGATGAACTTATTTTTGCATGTATGCAATTTTACAAATTAGGATATGCGTGACGCGTTTTTACGCCTATATAAACGGGTTGTGGCAAAAGTTCGCTACCAGACCACCACTGGAAAGACTCGGGGCTCCTGAATTTCTGCATCAAGTACAGAACATACGTAAATCAAGCAAAACAGCAAGCTTTAAAATGTAAGTAGTTTAATTTTTTAAGTCTATTCATCTATTCACTCATTTTGTCTGTTCATCTATTCAATCGTTTCATTTATTCATCGATTCAATCATTTTGTCTATTCACTCTTTGATTTCTAATTTCATCTAAGTATTTGTTGATTTCATTTATTCATCATGTCCCAAATTATGTAATCAATCGATTAATCTTTTTTCACTGAACTGTGCCTTTGGCAATGTTTTTCTTTGTTGCCTAATATATAAATATTTAATTATTGTTGCAGGTCGAGACAAACAGCTACCCAACTTTTCTCTTCCGATGACGAAGCCGAGCATCAGCAGCAGTTGAAAAAACCGCAAGACTCTAAAGCGTCATCTTCATCGCTGACTGCTAAGAGGTCGGCTGAGGGAGAATCGTTCAATACTGCGATTAAAAAGAAGAAAACGAAGAAGACCACGATCAATCCTATCAGCGCCAGCATGAGAGCCACGTCGCATGATCTATTCGGGACCGATAGCGACGACGACGGGGAGCAGGGAGAAGAGACCGTCGCAAGCACTTCGGGTAAAAAAATACTACCAATGCATTCATATTATACCCGTAGAGTAGCCAATGGTATAAGTAAACAGACTAATGAGAACAAAAAGGGTAGATTTTATATAGAGCTAAAGATATACGATCACAGTGAGATAGAGCGTGTAGCGCCTATAAATCGATGGCGGCATGCAATTGTAAGCGTAAAAAATCGCACTAATGATGACACGCCATCATGGAAACACATAAAAGACTTTTTAAAAGAAACTCATAAAGAGTTCAAGCACTGTCCCATAGATTATGTCCACAGTTATTTTTAGCTCATATCTCTCAATACTCTTTAAATACTTACTCACTTACTTGTTCATACTTTTTGTTAATCATTATATTAATCATTTACCTATTTACTTTAATTATAGTTTTCGGGTATTTGTATACATCAAATATTCTTAAGGGTGAAAAATCATAATATAAACAGAAATGTAACCATAATATTATCTTTTCGTTTCATTTACAGTACAAACCCCGTCTACTCACCGAATGCAATATACAAATAATCCAGAATTTATTGAATGTAAAAAATGTCTCATTGAATTACCGATTAATGAATTTAAATACCATTTGAGAACCAATATTCACAAGTCTAATAGTTTATTACAAAGCGAATTTGAAAATATTTACATTATTGCAAGTGCTTTCAAAAACAGAATCATAACATATCGTTTAAATCCTGCACAAGATGTTGAATACCTCACACCGGAGGCATTCTTGTGTCAGAATAAAAATGATATCCTGAAACTTATACTTAGATCTTTAATGAAAAATACTTGTCTTAAGATTAATTTCGAATTGTTTGCCCACTTTGTCTTACCAAAAACGAGTGAGCAACAACTTAAGTCATTCAATACGAAATATGAAATTATTTGTAATAACACAGATATTAATGAATTGTATTCGAAAGTAATCGAACTGTTAAAATGTAAAATGTCAGAATTCGAGCACAAAGATTCTGGATGGTCTTATCATTCAGTTAGTCATCTTGAAATCAATGTGAATAAATATTGTCCGATGAGAGGCGGCAATTATTTAGATTTGCCTACAAAAATTAAGAATTCTAAAAGTTGTATTAATATACAAAATAATGACAATCATTGCTTTTTATGGAGTGTGGTAGCTTCTTTGTATCCTGTTAAGAAGAACGTCTGCAGGACTAATTCGTACCCACACTACAGCTCTGTTTTTAATATTGAGGGAATGTCTTTTCCTGTCTCATATCAAGACATAAAATTATTTGAAATAAAGAACAACATAAGTATTAATATTTATGGAGTAGATAATAAGAGCGAGAATGTGACTGGACCTCTGTATCTAACAAATAACAGAAAATCTGTTCATGTTAATTTGTTATATTTAGAAAGAAAAGGAGTAAGTCATTATTGTCTTATAAAAAATCTAGTACGACTAATAAGACGGCAAGTGACATGTCATAAAGGTAGTTTTTTGCTGTGTGAATCATGTTTACAATTCTATAGCAGTGAAAATAAGTACAAATCTCATAACTGTTCAAAAGTATTATCAATTTTGCCTGAAAAGAATAGTAAACTCAGTTTTAAGAATTTTGAAAGAAAGCAAAAGATTAATTATGTAATTTATGCAGACTTTGAAAGCCTATTGCTAAATTGTTCCGAAAAAAAATCTGAAAAAACACACAATTTCAAAAAACACCAGCCCTCATGTTTTGGATACTATATATGTTGTTCACACGATCCAAGCCAAAATAAATATGTTACATATAGAGGTTCTGACTGTGTTGAAGTATTTGTTACTAGATTAATAGAAGATGTGAAGAAAATTAATGAAATATTGTCGATAAAAAAATCAATGATACCTTTAACAAGAAAAGAGCAAATCAGTTATAATAATGCTAGTATTTGTCATATTTGTGATCAGTTATTATTTCATGATAAGGTACGTGACCACGATCATGTGACAGGAAAGTATAGAGGACCTGCACATGTTCAATGTAACTTGATGCTAAGAGCATGTCCATTCATACCAGTACTTTTTCATAATTTAACGAATTACGACTCTCATCTGTTTATACAAGAATTAGTGAGACATAAAGGTTATATTAAAATTATACCTAAAACTAAAGAAAAGTATTTAACTATTACCAAATATATAGATAATGAGAATGGAGACCGTCCTATTCAAATAAAATTCATAGATTCGTTCCAATTTTTAAGCTCTAGTTTAGATGCACTTAGTAAAAGTTTATCAGATCACGACTTTATTAATTTATCAGTAGAATTTAATAATGAAAACATATACTTGCTTAAAAATAAAGGTATTTATCCTTATGATTGTATTGACACTTGGGACAAGTACGAAGAAACAACACTCCCTCAAAAAAAACATTTCTATAACTCTTTGAAAATGAACCACATTAGCGAAAACGAATATGAACACGCGAAAACTGTGTGGAATGCATTTAATATCAATAGTATTGGCGAGTATACTGATTTATATTTAAAATGTGACGTTTTATTACTATGTGATATATTTGAAAATTTTCGTAATATAAGCTTAAAATATTATAAGTTAGACCCTGTGTACTATGTAACAGCACCTAGTTTAAGCTGGGATGCTATGTTGCTTTATACGCGTGTTGAACTAGACTTAATTGATGACTTAGAAATATATCAAATGTTGGAAAAGGGTATACGTGGTGGTCTGACTCAGTGCTCACTACGTCATGCAAAAGCAAATAATCCTTATTTATCAGAATACAATGATCTAGAACCGTTTAGTTATTTGATTTATCTCGATTGTAACAATTTGTACGGATATGCAATGACAAGAAAAAACCCAATTTCAGAATTTAGATTTTTGAAAGAGAAGGAAATTAACTGTTTTGATATAATGAGTGTATCTAATGATAGTGAATATGGTTTCATTTTAGAGGTAGATCTTGAATATCCTGAATCATTACATGATTTTCATAGTGATTTGCCTTTTGCTCCAGAGAAATTCATACCCCCTGGAGGAAAGACAGCTAAACTTATAGCAAATTTATATGATAAATTTAACTATGTGATTCACTATATTCACTTAAAAGAGTGTTTGAAATACGGCCTAGTTCTAAGAAAAATTCATCGAATTCTTACTTTCAGACAGGAAGAATATTTAAAAAAATATATTGATTTAAATACTAGCCTGCGTCAAGCATCTACAACTGTTTTTGAGAAAGACTTTTTTAAGCTTTTAAATAATTCTATTTTTGGTAAAACAATAGAAAACAAACGTAAACAGGTAGATATTAAACTAGCTACAAAATGGATGGACATAGAAAATGTGACAAATAAGCAACTCTGTGCTGAAAAACTAATTTGTAAACCTAATTTAAAATGTGTTACTATATTTTCGGAAAACTTTGTAGCTGTGCAACTAAAACCCGAGAGAATTGTTTTAGACAGACCGATTTACATAGGTTTTACTGTTTTAGAATACGCTAAGTTACATCTTTATCAGTATCATTATAATATAAAACATAAATATATGAATAATGTAAGGCTATGTTACACAGACACCGACAGCCTTCTTTATTTATTTCACACGGAAGATATTTACCATGATATAAAAAATAATTTAAAGGAATTTGATACAAGTAATTTTGATTTAGATAACCCATATTTAATACCTCGGGTAAATGCAAAAATACCTGGTTTATTTAAAGATGAACTCGGTGGAGACGTGATCAGCGAATTTACTGGTTTAAGAGCAAAACTTTACTGTTTATCGGCTTCTAAAACTGAAATAAAAAAAGCAAAAGGTATTTCAAACTCTGTCACCAGAAGGCTAGAGATATCGCATTACAATAAATCATTATTTGATGATGAGAATAGATCGTGTAAGATGAATATGATTAAATCAATCAAACATGTATTATATTCACAACAAGTAAATAAACTTGTGATGAATAGAAATGACGATAAAAGATATATACTCTCGAATCAGATTGAAACATTGCCTTGGGGTCACTACAACGTTGTATTTTAGTTTATAGTTTTTAACTTTAAGCTATTATTTTATAGCATTAAGTATGATTCAATTTCTTAATAAAGGTACCTATATGTAATGACATCGAACTTCGTTTTATTTATTGATCCCTATTTAAATATATAAACGCATGTCATTTACATTTATCTTACATTTCACAATGAAGTTCATCAAGCAAGCACAGACTTTAGAAGTTAATAATATAAAATTAGAAAATCAATCACGTAAAGTGAAACATAGTGCACTCTTACCAGAAACTATTAGATGTATAATATGCGGTCCATCTAACTGTGGGAAAACCAACATAATGCTTAATTTAATATTACATGAAAACGGTCTCAAGTTTAAGCATATTTACTTATACTCAAAGACGGCTTTCCAGCCAAAATATTGTTTTTTAAAACAAGTTATGAGCTACATACCAGGTGCTAACTTCTTTGTCTTCAATGATAATAAAGAAGTCATACACCCAAATGATGCTTTAACGAATGCAGTAATGATTTTTGATGATGTAGCATGCGAAAATCAAATCAATATTCGTAATTACTTTGCAATGGGGAGACATAAACAGATAGATTGTTTTTACTTAACACAAACCTATTCCAAAATACCTAAACAACTTATACGAGATAATGTAAATCTTTTAATAATCTTCAAACAAGACGAGATAAACTTAAAACATATATACAATGAGCACGTAAATACAGATATCGAATGGTTTCAATTTAAAAAACTTTGTTCTGCTATTTGGGAAGACAAGTTTGACTTTTTGTTAATTAATAAAGATTGCCCTATAAATGAAGGTAGATACAGACAAGGGTTTGACATATTTATATACTTTTAAAAAGTGCATAAATACCAACTCATTGCAGAAAATATATCAATCGAAATCTGAAATCTGTAAATAACGGATGGGTCATTATTAAAAAAATAAAATAAAAACATTATGCAGGTAACTATTAAAGAACAATTGATAAAGTCAGTCGATAGTATAAAAAATAAAATTAAAACAATGCAAAATGAAGAAGATACAACACATTTAAAATTTAAAAAGGTCTTCAAACCAATAACAGATCCACTAGAAATATTAATCAAAGCGAATGATATAATTAAACCAATATTTGACAATTCAAGAGATGAGAGTAACTCGCCTGAAAGATTTAGCGCATCAACAGATTATGTTCCACATTATGAAAGTTTTAAAGAATGTATAAAAACAGATTCAAATGAAGATTCTGAGTGTTATAAAGATGTTCTATCAAGAAATCCTTTTAAAGATTCCAATGATACACTGATTTCACTAAATAAAGAAGATATGATGGACATCTATGATAATATGAATGTCCCATTCGGGATACGTCGTGAAAATAAAAAACTGATGATGGGGAACAGCAATGTTACATTTTCTCTTACAAATAAGACTTGTAATTCACCAAAAACAAATATAGTCACTATTAATAAAAGGCCCTATGAATTAACACAAGGCCTAAAGGAACTTCTGGTACGCACTAAACCTAACCTTAATTTAGTCACTGAACTAGATAAAATGGTCTATAAAGATATGCTTCATAATACACACGCGCACAAACGAGACTTTCATCCTAATGGTCAAATAAAAGGTGATAAAAGTTTAAAATATCGTGAAATTATTAAACCTTTGTTTTCGCAAAATGTTCAAGATGAAGGACAGATAATGAAAACAAAAAGCGGTGGTTTTTTACCTAAATTAAAAAAATATAAAAGTAATACCGATTACGTTTACTGGGATGACCCTAATGAACTAATCGAAAGGTTAAAACTTCTAATTGCTTCAAAAAATGCTGGTAATACTAATCATGATAATGAAATTCTATCAATTATAGAAGAGTTAAAAGAAGCTGATATTATAAAAGACTAAAAGGTTTGGAATTTTCTCAGTCATCAAAGTTGTTTGCAACATGAATGAACATAAAAATATTAATTCTGTTCGTGTAAATAAAACTGAAAGTGACATAAGCGTGGAATGTGTTGAGATTAAAAATACTATTGAAGAGCAAATCCAAAAATTTAAAGTTAATATTTGCATGCAAATAGAACAACTGAATAAACTGATTTTAATTTTAAACGATAAAATAAGGAATCTCGGAAAAAATATTGTGTTGAAAGAAATTTCAGGAAAATTAAATAAGCATTATGAGCAAAGTAGATGTTATAAATGAAATTCATAAATGTGCTAGAGTTAACTTTCCAAGAAGACAGGTCATACTTAAAGATATCGATGATCTCTGGCAAGCAGATTTAATGGATATGCAAGCAATTTCAAAAGTGAATGTTGGTAACAAATATATACTAGCAATCATAGACACTTTTTCAAAATATGCTTGGACAGTTCCTTTGAAACAAAAAAATAAGCAAGAGGTGTCAAAAGCATTTGAAAGTCTATTGCTTAAAGGACGTGTTCCAAGAAATTTGCAAACTGATTTGGGAAAAGAGTTTTATAATAATAAATTCAAAAATATTGTTACAAAATACAATATTAATCATTATTCAACGTATTCTACCAAAAAAGCCTCAATTGTTGAAAGATTAATAAGGACATTAAAAAATAAATTATATAAAGAATTTAGTCTTAACGGGAATTACAAGTGGATGAATGGAACGCTCAACAAAATTGTAAATGAATACAATAATACTACTCATAGAACTACGCGTCAACCTCCCGCTTCTATAAATCATGATAATAAAACAGACATACTGCAAAGATATATTCGTATGGCTGAGTGTAACAAAAACATTAAGTGTAGGAAGTTTAGAGTTAGTGATTTTGTAAGAATAAGTAAATATAAAGGATGTTTTGATAAAGGCTATTATCCTAATTGGTCAACAGAAATATTTAAGATAAAAACAATACAAGAAACTAATCCGCTAACTTACTTGATAGAAGATGCAAGATGTCGACCAATACTAGGAGCGTTTTATGCTCAAGAACTTCAAAAAACCAGCCATCCTGATTTGTACTTAGTTGAAAAAGTATTGAAAAAAAAAGGGAATCAAGTATATGTGAAGTGGCTCGGACTTCCTATTACCGAGAACAGCTGGATAGACAAAACAAATGTATTTTAAGTGGGCCAATCAAAAATTTGTTCTAATGTGTATTTAAGCAAATACACATATTTTTTCTATTCATTACGTATTTGTTCTTAAAACAAAAAAGACTTGTATTTGTACCTATTAAATACGTTTGTTTTACTGTGGGGGGGGGGGCAAAAATAAAGAAATAGCTATGAAAACAACACAAGTTATGTCAGACAACAAAAAAATGGTTTCATCATCATTGAACAAAAACATCAATAAAGTAAAAACAGGAGGTGGTTTTAAGAAAACTCTTAAAAAAGTTGTTACCCATACTAAAAAGCACATTACAAAATTAAAACCATCATGTAAAAAAGCATTGATGGAATTAGCATACGCAGCAGCTAAAGAATTTACATCAAATACACCAATAAAATTACCTAGGATTATACCAGTACCAAAAACTGGAGGATTTCTTCCTTTAGTACCAATATTTGCTGGATTATCTGCTGCTGGCAGTTTAACAGGAGGTGCTGCCGGTATTGCAAAAGCAATTAACGCATATAAAACAGCTAAGAAGCAATTGCGTGAAGCAGAACGACACAACAAGGAAATGGAGGCGTTGTTCATTGGAAGAGGATTACATCTCAACCATTACAAGGATGGTTTAGGCATTTACATATCAGAGAAAAAAAACTGAAATCTCGGCTACCCAATAGAGCTTTAACCAATATTGATATAATGAAACACTCAAATAATATTCCATTCTTTCGAGGTGTGTTTATGAGAGATAAATTACCAGATGAAGTATTGCCGATAGAATGTGGAGTGATCAATCTTGACTCTTCTATAAACTCTGGTACTCATTGGGTAGCCTATGGCAAGATAAATGAATACGTAGAATATTTTGACAGTTATGGTAACTTAAAACCTCCAAAAGAATTTATGAAATATGTTGGAAATAATATTCAGTATAATTATGAAAACGTTCAGCTTAATCATTTGTATAATTGTGGACACTTGTGTTTAAAATTTCTTAGATCATTTTGGAAAGACAATAAAGTAATATAGCAAATTAATGTTTTTTATTACCTAATACAAATGGATGTCCTTGTAACGTAATTAGAACGAGTTATAAAAGTTAATGTCTTGATACTCTACACACATTCTTAGATTGCCTGTACTGATAATCACTACTCACATTGTAAATAATAATATTGAGCTAAATTTAATAATAGTAATACTACCTATTTTGTTTATACATAGAAACAACATGCTAGTTTTTAATAAAACACCTATCCTGAGAAGAAAATGTAATATTTCACTCCCTGTTTCCAAAGAAGTCAGACGTATCAACGCGAAAAAAATTAAAAGACAAATTAAAATTACTAAAGAGAATAAAATATTTCTCAAACATATTGGATTAAAATTAAAATAATAACAACATGCTTCAAATAACAGATTTAGTGCAACATGACAACTCTATCGAAAGTTATGAAATCCATAGCTACAATCCGTATAATACTAGTTTCAAAGAAAATGATGAAATCAGAATACCCATTCATCATCAAGATTTGTATGTATTGCCTTGCAACAGTTCCATTTTCATAGAAGGGTATGCAAGTGTATCTAGTAAAGATCCAGCAGGGAAAACAATAAAAAAAGATGTTGATTTCATAAACAACCCAATCTTATATTTGTTTCAAGATATTAGGTACGAAATAAATGGTGTTGAAATCGATCGTATTAAAAATTCTGGTATCACAACAACTTTAAAATCATATGTCTCCATGAATGAAGGTGAAAGCAAAGCTGCAGCAATTTGGGGATGGAACTTAAATGGTACAAAAATAGGCAAGGGACATTTTAGCGTTATTGTACCATTGAATAGAATACTGGGATTTGCAGAGGATTATAACAAAATAATAATTAATTGTAAACATGAACTAATTTTACAAAGACACAGCTCCGCATTAAACTGTGTGCTTATGGAGAAAAATGATAGCCTAGAAATGGATATTCAAAAAATACAATGGCGTGTGCCGCATATTAAAGTTTCTGATCGTAACAAATTATTATTGCTTAAAAGTTTGGAGAGAGATCGTTCCATACAGTTAGCATTTAGAAATTGGGATTTGTATGAATATCCGCTATTACCAAGAACAACAAAGCATTCATGGTCGGTGAAGACAACTTCGCAATTAGAGAAACCAAGGTTTGTTATATTTGGTTTGCAAACTAACCGAAAAACTAATAAAACCAAAAGTTCTTCCTTATTCGATCATTGCAATCTATGCAATATTAAATTATTTTTGAATTCGCAATATTATCCATATGACTCACTTAATCTGAAATTTGATGAAAATAAATACAGTATATTATACGAAATGTATGCAAATTTCCGTCAGTCGTATTACAACTTGGGCATAGATCCGTTGCTTAGCTTAAATCAATTTAAAGAAATTGCTCCACTTTTTGTAATTGATTGCTCAAGACAAAACGAATCGCTCAAAACTGGCCCGGTCGATGTCCGATTAGAAATTGAATGTTCTGAAGATATTCCAGATAATACATCCGCCTATTGTTTAATAATAAACGATCGACTTTTCGAATACAAACCTTTGAGTAATATTGTGAGAAAATTATCATGAATGTTATCGTGGATGTCCAAGGGTTTAAGAATGAAAAAAACGAATTTATTCCAAAGGAAATAGCAATGATGTATGAAGGACGCATACAAGTAATGTTGATAAAACCACCACGACCATTTTATTACTTAACGAAAAAAGAACGGTTACAAGTAGCTTGGATTGAAAAAAACAGGGGAATTTACTGGAATGAAGGCTCTGTACCATACTTTAGCTATAAAACTAACTTTGCTAATTTTCTAGAAAATAAGTCTATATTTACAAAAGGTAATGAAAAAGTGTTATGGTTAAAAGATATATTCAAAATTGATAATGTATATAATTTAGAAAGTAAGCAGTGTCCAAGTATAGTAACATTGTATAAAAATTATTCAACTTCTCCTGATATTATAAGTTGTATCAATCATACCAACATTTGTGCTTTAAAAAATGTATTTTGCTTAAATAAGTGGTGTCTCGAAAATAATGTTCTTTTAAAATAAGCAGCAATTTATAAATATAGAACTTAACCAACATTTTAGTTTTATTTTATAGCACCTATCTTCTTTAAATTATAAGAGCTTTTATATAAAACAGAGGCAACGGCTTTCCTAACACATGAAACAGCATGTTAATTCTGGTATGAATAGCACATTATATTTTACGAAACAGATGCTGTTTGTGAGCGCGGCGCATTCAGGCAACACACACACCCTCACACACACACACACACACCATACACATTTCTATATTATACGCATACCCTACGTATCATGGAACGCAAATCGAAAGATTAATAATTGAATGGTTGACACTTACTTACTTTTAGCAATGGATTATTTAGATATCATATTTTATGAATATTTTATTTTGTTTTCCGACTAAATAACTTATAACATAATGTTTATAAATCGTAACATCATACTTACTACTACTGTATTACTGTTCTAAGTCGTAAAATGGGAAGATTATGTTGATAATCAAGACCATAATTTATTAAAGAAAAAAAGAGTTTAAAATGAATACAAGTCTCATTTCACTAACTTGAACACAACATTCACTTTGAATAAAGGATTCTGATTACAACACTCATTTTGAATAGATGATTGTGAATGCAATCTTCATTTAAATATAGGATTCTGAATGCAACCTTCATTTTGAATAGAGGATTCTGAATACAACACTCATTTTGAATAGAGGATTCTGAATGCAGCATTCATTTTGAATAGAGGATTTTGAATGCAGCCTTCATTTTGAATAGAGAATTGGGGTGCCTGGATCTCTTGATCCAGGTACCCCAATTCTCTCCTACTCGTTTGTATTTTTTTACTCCAATTCTTGTTTTTCTGTGTTTCTCATGAATTCAGTTTGCAAGTCCATCTCAAAAACTCAATCTGTAAGCACCTTGCAGTACCGTGGATCATGTTAAAAACTCCCAGCCAACTAGGTCTTGCATTATTTGTTTGTTTAAAACAGTAATACAGTAACTATCGATCGTTATCGAGGATCTCATCATCTCGCTGGCTGCCGACGGCGAACTTATTTCATCTCCTGTTTCAAAAGTTTCCAAGAGATAAGCTGAAGCGGAAATGCGCTCTGACAGTTGAAGGAGTTTGCGTCGAGAAGTTTTTGAGATTTGTAGTAGCAACAAGTTGGGTTTATGCCAAACGTGGTATCTTATCTTTCTTCTTGGTTCCGTGACTGACAGACAGCGCAGAACCATAACCAGTGCAGATTACTAGTGTGTAGAAACAAAATAATAAAAGTGTGCTCAAATACTGGGACGTATAAATAATCAGCCTACAATGTTCCCACTGCTGGGACACAGGCCTCTTCTCTGTGAAAGGGAGTGGGCCGTAACCCACCATGTGAGCCCAGTGCGGGTTGGTAGATGTCGGTTAGAAGCCGGTTTCCTCACGATGTTTTCCTTCACTGTTTTGAGAGCAGTCAAGCGGTGATGAAATAATTTACATAAAGAAAAGCGCTTACCTGGGTCGAACCTACGACCTACAATTTTTAAGTGGCGGTCATTCGGTCGGGCCACCATCACTGCAATACCGGGATATGGTGTGGTGTAGCCTGAATTTATTCCTAATACTTTGCAGGACACTAAACGCTTCAGACGTGTTGTGACTCGTTTAGTGTCTTTCAATCGATTAACATTTAAAATATAATTTCTGCCTCTGCCAACTTCCATCGATTGACTAAAATAGGAGTGTTTCAAATGATTTCAGCGCTAAATATTTTAAGTGATTTTTGTCGGCAGCTGACCCTAATGGTAGCCACACACGTAACGATATACTTGCGCAAGTTTAGACTTGCACAAGTCTGCGTGACACCGAATAGCTCGGATATCTGTGCTTATTCACCCCACACAGGTTAATGTATACTTGTGCAAGTCCAATTTTGCGCAAGAATATCGTATCGTGGGTGGCCTACAAAATATTAGAAATCACAAGTATGAATTAGCAACATCTCCATGTTTGCCCAAAGCAGAAAATGCAACTGCTTTTGTAATTTAAGAGGGTGAAAATCTGTCATACAGGTTCCGAACCCAGTATAGCTGCTGGCTCTCACAAAGAATACCTTGCTGTTACTTATGACACTTATGAACCAAAAATTATACCTATAGAGAAAAAATACTATTACTAAAGCGAAACGAGGACAGATCCTTATTAACCCTTGGTATGCCGGAACGTAGATCTACACGAGACACAATGGTTTTTTAATTGTTTCTGTAATTACGGCATTCGAGAGGTTAATCCCTGTTATAGAATGGTTCCCTGGTATAACCATAAGAAAAAAAAAAAATGGGAAATAAGCAGTACCTTTGTACTCAAAATTATAACAATTATGTCGTATTTAACTGTCCACATAAATAATTAAAAAATATATATAAAACCCGTGCCGTATTTAACTGCGATGTAATAACAATCTGATAATTATTATTATTGTTTATATCCTGTTAATCATCTTACGAAAGCCATGAGCCTTGCATTAGGACACATTCAGGTAGTTTTTTTTTAAATCGCTTTCTGCTCCTACTTCGTCCCACACCTGAAATGCAAACATCCCCCATTGACACGGATAAGTATGGCACCAGAGCCGATGTCGTCAACGACTTCTAATGGAAGTTTATTGAGCAACTTTATCTTCGAAGTTTTCAGCGGGAAGTCGTTACAATACACTTTTATGTTGAAGTTGTACAAACTTTAATGGATTTCCTTTCATTTCGATTATTGAAAACGTGGACGTACCCTTATTTGAAGAATTTTTCGGAGTAGTTTGGAAGACCAAGTTTTTTAAGTTTATACTCTATTGTAAGACTCGAAGGACCAAAATGTCTTGAGGTCTGCATTGTTATGATGCATCTCTAATATCTCAATATCGTTTTACGTTTTGATATTAAAAAAAAAAAAATTAGTTGTGAGTGTGTTGTTGTGTGTTGTGTTAAGCTGACTGCATTATTATTATTAGAAAAATGTTATTATTGTATAAAAGACTTTTTAAATGATAAAAATATATAACTATTAAAAAATATAAATGACATATTACGAGAATTTATTTTATATCAGAATGACTTAATTATTAATATTGTTAATTTGGACGAAAATTGTATCGTTAGTTTTTACGACTTTGCATGCCGTAAGGTAGAATGTAGCGGAAAAACCTAGTGATGTACCATATTATACCTGTACCTACATTGTTGGCAAAATAAATCTGAATCTGAATTTGAGAAATAAAACACTTCTTTGTAAATGGAGCCACGAAACTTATTGTGATGCAGCTTGGAAAAATGTGCAAAAGTGAAGTGTCGTCGATAGAATTTCAAACGTTTGGCAATATTACATAAACAGATATACTCGTAGATAGAAAATAAAACATCACACCCAGAAACTCTGTTGCTCTAAATTTAATAATTTATTAATCAATCTGCCTAGCTTTTTCCCAACTTAGTTGAGGTCGGCTTCTAGCCTAACCAGTCTTTTACATGGAGCGACTGCCTATCTGTTCTCCACAACCCAGTAACTGGGTAATACAATACTCCTTGGTGAGACTGGTTGTCAGACTATCGGGATTCTGACGACCCGTAACGACTGTCAAAGATCCACGAATGACAGCCGGAACCAACGGCTTTACGTGCTTTCCTAGGCACGGATGAGTCTTGATATGTAAAGATTATAACCCATCTACGGACCAACCCTGGCAAGCGTAGCTTAACCTGATGGATCAACAAGTCCAAATGCATTGTGCAAAGCCCCGGTGTCAAACAATGTTTGACACCCCGACAAACATTGTTGGACACCGGGATTTTATCTTTTTCTAATATAAAATAATGTCTAATGTCCTCTGTGGCTTTTTTATTCTATGGTCGGATAGATATGCTAGTCAACAAAACCATTTCATTTTAAAATACCTTGAACGCAACATTTTAAAAAAATATTGAAAGTGACGTTCGGGGACGAAAAAATGTCAGTCTACGAATCGCTCCGGCCTTGAAGGTTATTACCGTAATATTTCATTTTTATTGTGGTTTTTGTGTGTAAATCGACGGGAAGTGGTGTTATTTTCATTTTTAAGTAAATATTACGTCGTTGTAGATAATATTTGCAGTAAATAACATCATGTTATACCTATTTTGACCCAAACTAAAAGTGTAAACAAACATGTGAATGAAAAAGTGACCGTGCTGTGATTTTGTGGTATTTTGGTGTGTAATCGTTGGTATTTGATGGGTAAGTCGCCTTTTTTAATGATTACATTAGATTTTTAATAATGTTAGGCACTTTTTTTGCCTAAATACGGCAAAAAAATATTTTTTTGGAACGAAGAAAGTTACGTAAACACTAGAAATTCTAGATCTTAAAAATTATAGATTTTTAGTATTTTTTATTTTCAACGTTTGTCTCTAAAAACGCTTTTGTTAGATAACATAACTATCCATAATGTACCCTGCAAAATTTCGTGTGAATTGGTTAGCTAGTTTTATCAGAAATCGTAAAATTAGTGGACAATAGACTCGCGAACAAAAACGCGTAATAAATCTTAGTAAACATTTCACACGAAAGTTATAAATATTTATGTTGGGTTCCTTATCTATCCGAGAACCGAAAATAATAGGCTTTATCGTTTGACGGCTTCTAGGAAACTTGAGTATTTTGTTTATCTGAAGGTGAGTCATAAATCTTTTGCGTCGTGGGTGGTCGCGGGGCTTGACAGGAATGACTCATCTGTCAAAAAATACCTGAGAGGTTAATTATTTAGCTAATTGACTATCAACTTAAATTGTCCGTTTATTCAAATCATAACTGTCATTCCTTGATAGTTCTATAAAATGGCTACAACACGGAAAATTTACGAATTGTGTCTGTTTGATAAACCATTAATTTGACTGTACCTAAATTCCACTAAGCAAAATTAGTATGATATCAATCCTGCCAAGCGTAACTACAGTGATTAAAGCATATTATGCAGATTTGAAGCCAGTCCTCCTGCCAAGCGAAATCGCAATCATTGCGGCATGAGCAGATGTAACCACAATACTAATCCTCAAGCCAAGTGTGCTCATTATGGCAATACTCCAGGCCAACTGTGGCAAACAAAACCTAATAAACGATTACTAGCACATAAAACGGTGGTAATGAATCAACGATATGGTAGCATTCTTGAAGTAATGGCCGACTCTCACCGTCGATAAACTGTGCTGCTATGCGGGTGAAGCTGCTTACTGTTGACTGCAATAGATCTTTAAGACTTATTACTACGGCATAATATTGCAATAGATAGGTAAATGACACAGAGCTCGGAGTCACCGCGCCGACAGCGTCTAAAAATGGCAGTACAATTAAAATTCGTGGTGACGAAAGTGTGTTGAGCGTGCACAATTTATGTCACGAACCGTTTTCAAAGCCGTCAGTTTTTAATGTGTAACATCTTTGCTCTACCTTTCATGCAATTAAAATCTAAATCGAAATAATCAAATCTGTGAAAAGGGACGAAAGTGTGTAACAGGACGCTGGAGAAGCGCGCGCTACTTGATTTGACCAATGAGCGCTCGCGGTGCTTGAGTTGGCCGTCAGAAACGACCTTGACAAAGACCCGTCCCTGTAATGTTGTTTATTACCAAGGTGAGATGTCAGATGTTACACATTATATGCGACTTCTGTAAGGCTCGCTCGTTTTTAGGGTTCCGTAGTAAACAAGGAACCCTTACAGTTTCGCCATGTCCGTATGTCTGTCTGTCTGTCTGTCCGCGGTCTAGCTCCGAGACTCTTAGTACAAGAAAGCTGTTATTTGGCATGGGTATACATATTAATTACGCCAACAAAGAGGTAAAATAAAATTAGGAAAAAAATATGTAGTTTTTTAATAGCCAAGAAAAAATATTAAACAGTTACAAAATCCAATTTTAGGGTTCCGTACCTCAAAAGGTAAAAACCGGAACCCTTATAAGATCACTCTCTTGTCCGTCTGTTGTACACACGGATTCGCAAGTAGCGCAACTTTTTAACAGAGTCCTTTTATTTCATATCTTAATTTTATACCATGATCATTTCCACTGAGTAAGCTTGGTTTTGTATTTATTTATTTATTTAAAGTTAATTAAAACGGTACAACACTAATTACATTAAATACCATAGAAACAATTATAACGTTGACAATAATATAATTTAAAACTAACGTGAAACAGTAGAAGCATACTTTCTCTCACAGAACACCAGACATATACACATAATTTTACTCCATTCATCCGCAAACACATCACATTCAGGGTTGGCAGTCAGAAGGGCATTGAGCATCTTTAGGGTACGACAGACTGGGGATTCGGCTCTGGCTACAGTTTTGCATGACACTTGCGCAAACAGATTGTGTCGGCGGCTCTGACGGTGTCCAATGTATTTGTCGGGCACAAATAATCGGCAGAAAAGGCCATGGAGCTCTGTATGTCCTTAGATACGAAATATATGATTGTTTGTGAAGCATGACTGCCAGATCCATTTATTTTAGTACAGAAGATAAACGGTCTGAACCATTTAGATTGCATACTATTCATTCCCTTTGGATTTCTGCTCTCAGTAAAGACGTGAAGAAATAGAGCATATTTATTTAAATAGATTCGACCCTCACGAGTTTATCTGTCCCAATGTGTCTATTGTTATGCGATATCTACAAAAGTAGTACAGTGAGTAAAATAACAATACAGGCTGGAAATAGATGTTTGCATCTTTTATAGTAGCTTTGAAGACGTACCTATTTGACTACTGGTGAACATGAGGTCCTAGTTTCGATGGTTACCATAAGTTCATAAGTTCGAAAAATATTTGACCGAATTTCATTTCACCTAAAACTTTTCAACTATTATCGTTTCGTTTTTTTTTTTTTTTTCATCGAAGTCACGTCTACCAGTGTATTAGTTGACCTATATCAATTCGATTTTTTCGTTACTCCGACCTTTCATTTGGTCGAAAAACTTTTTACCGAAGTTACTCTTAGCCTAAATAACATTTGTTCGAAGTATTATGTTTCCAAACATTCATTCGACTTACTATTTTGTTTAATTAATTATTTACTTAATAAAACAGTTGATTATGAACAAAAGTGGTTTAAGTGGTCCCAGTAAGAAGCATGCAAACAAGGATACTTGCTTCAAGCATGAATTATGCAAGCAGGCATGCAACATGCAAGCAGGCATGCAGCATGCAACATGCAAGCAGGCATACAACATGCAGGAAGCATTTTCATTTCATTTATGGCGGTACGGGTCGTCATGTATAAATGACGCTGTGAAAGTTAAAGTGTTACAAGTCAATTAATATTATATGATAAAACCAGCCTATTACTATCCTACTGCCCCTTCTGCGAAGCAGTAATGCTCGCGAATGAGGAGGCGGAACGCGTGAGGGAGAGGCAAATTTCGCGCCCTCACGCCCCTAACCGCCGCAGGAGGAGACGCCCTGGGCGTCGGGAATCGCACACAGATTTCCGGCCACCGTAGGCGCGGGCTTGCGGACGGTGAGCAATGGGTAGCTCGCCGTCCGATAAGGACCAAGCCCGGGTCAACGGCGCGTTGTGTTCCACGCGCGCCTCAAAGAGATGTCAGCAGAATTGACAGGGTCCGCTAGGGCCGATGCCTACCGGGGGTGCGAAGAAGTCCGAAGGGAGATCGCGGCCCCCGGCAACATGGCAACTGAAGGAACATGGGTGGGTTTTAGTCAGTAAGAGTCTGACACGCCCTCCCGCTCCGCCCAGAGCGGGAGAAGTTATTTGATCATGTCCCGCACAAAAAAAAGGGTCTGGATTTGTGTCACCACGCTTGCTCAACACGGGTTGGCGATTTCAGACTTATATTAACTATAAGTTCAGATTTCTTCACGATGTTTTTCTTTACCGATGTGAAAATAGTCTCAGAAAGTAATTAATAAGCTAACCCATTCAAAATGTAGTAAAGACGGACAATTTCTTTGACATTTTTACAGGTTGTCAAACGTTCAAAATCATTCCAAATTTATTTTGAAAACGAATAGTTAGGTACTAGCACTTTACCAAACAAATGTTTATTTATATTTGAGAAACTTAATACAAAGTGAACAGCTACAGTTTCATTTGATCAAATCTTGTATGCGGTACTAAAACGATAGCTATCTGTACGAAACTTCTCTATCTCCCGAGATTTCATGCAGTGGGATTGTGTTCTGTAGAAAATTGGACGGTTTGAAAATCTCTAGACTAATAAAGAGTATCACTATTTTCTTTTGTATTTTGAAATGTTCCGCCATAATACAGGGTGATTGGAAGATGGGTGCAAAGCTTTAAGGCGAAGATAGTACAGACAATTTAGAACCATTTTAGCCATGGTTGTCTTAGACGAAGTCTTACCAAATATTTTTAACCAAATTTTTAAGTTTTTTTCGGAAATTCTCAAAATTTAATGTAATCTGCATAATTATGGCCAAATTGAATGATAAATGAATTCATTTTTTATTTATTTAATTAAAGTAATGTGTAAGCAATCAAGCAAAACATGTTTTAGGCTTCTGTGTCATTAGACATTTTTTTTACAGACATTTAAAGCTCAGAAAAAATAAAAAATTTGTACAATACGTCTTTTAAACCTTATTAAAAATTAAAATATTTGGTAAGACTTTGTCTAAGACAACCATGGCTTAAATGGTTCTAAATTGTCTATACCTACTATCTTCACCTTAAAGCTTTGCACCCATCTTCCAATCACCCTGTATAAGAACTCTGGTAACGAGGGTGCATTTAAAGTGGCAAAAACCTTTTAGACCAAGGCTTAAACGGGCAAACGTCATCTTCTTCTAGTGTTTAGTTCACCAGGTTAGTGACTAACCTGGTGTCAGAGTTTTAAAGCCGCCCATGGGCCTCTTACATGGCTTCATATGTCGTCAAGAAATATCTCTCAGGCGTGCCGGTTTCCTCAAGATGTTTTCCTTCACCGTTTTTGAAGCAAGTGATAATTATACAATACGCACATGAAATACTTGGGAAAAGGCTAGGCAGATTTTGTATTGCTTACCAAATAAGTTAAGTAAAGAAAAATAAAAACATTAGTAATTTTATCAAAATGCTTTGTTAGATTATTTAAGTAACAGCTAAAATAATGCACACCACACAAAGCCGCTGTTTTCCTTTAATTAAATAACCATCAGATAGACATAAAACAAATTAAATATGTGTCTGGGTCACTGACTTACTAAATAAATTAAATTCAATGCAATTTAAACTATGTTTTCATTGAAATACCAAAATGTAAACTACGTGTAAAGAAAAAGTATTTCTTATTGTAGTTTGCATAGTAACTCTAAAGAGTTTCTTTATGACAGTGACAGTTAGTACGGATGTCAAATGTTTTATTATTAGAATATTATAATAGGTGTAATAAAAGACTTTAAATGTCGTTTCTTTGATTTTAGCAACACATTTGGTTTTTATTTTTACGCCTATTAAGCCACTAAAAAAATATCATAATACGTTTAATGCTAAAAACGAGCGGCCGCGTCCCCTTATGCAATGGATGATAATCTAGAGTGGTAACAAAATTATACAGAGTGTATTTCTTTTATTTTCGTGTGGTTAGTGACACTAACCTGTGTCAGAGTTATAAAGCCGCCCATGGGTCTCTGACATGGCTTCACATGCTGTTAAGAAATATCTCTTAGGCATGATGTTTTCCTTCACCGTTTTTGAAGCAAGCGATTATAATACAATACGCACATGAATCCGAAAAGTCAGAGAGTGTGTGCCTTGGGTTCGAACTCGAGACCTATGACTTGGCAGTCCGGCGGTCTCTCTCACTTAACCTACTTGCATGTCATTGCACAGGATACTAACATGTGTATTCCCGACACTGCATTTACAACATTTTCAAGTTAATGACATGACTGACATCGAAGAAGGAAATTGTCGTGAGGAAAACTGAACTTATTTTAATAAATAAGATTGAAATCGCCAATCCTATGAGCGTGGTGATCAATGCTCATGCCTTCTCTGTACGAGAAGAGGCTCTCGCTCTGCAGTGCGAAATTTTTGTATCCTCACGATGTATTCTTTCACCGTTTTTGAAGCAAGTGATAATTATACGGTTCCCATCTTAGCGCCCATGAATTTATTTATCTTGCCCATGAAAAATTCCCATCTCGGCAGCCTGTCATAAACCATTGTTAGGTACCCATCGAAAAATGGAAATACAGTATCTTTGAGAAGCTCTTTTTAACAGCTCTTTTTAAGTGTCGTACGGCGCGTTGCATGACCTCAGTACAAAACACGCAAGCTAACCACTCAAGGTCATTGGCATAATATCTGCGTCTTAAGTATCACCACTCGTAGCGACACATATCGTACCAGACCCTTCTTCCCAGAAAAACAAGAAGAAATTGAGCAAGTAAAAAAAAACTTACATCTAAATATTAATCACGTCTTAAATATTAAGATAATTAATTGATTCAGGAGTGACCTTGCGGAAATCCATTATAAAATACAATAGACGTGGATATATTTAGTAACCTGTTCCGCTTAGCTATTTCTAAAGAGCCATAAAAAACTCCTGAAAGAAATCGACACGTGTTTCACCTCTCAACGAGGCATCCTCAGGATGACTATGGACTTGTTGCGAACTCGAACACGGCGTGTTGCCACACCGAGCTGCAATCAGCGCTCGGTGTGGCAACACGCCACACTTACTAAATATATCCACGTCTATTTTATTTTTGAATTTTTTTTGTCTTAAATATTGTTAAGTACCTAAATCCTGCTGACTAATCACAAAGTTTGAATGATGAAGAAAAAATTTCAAATTCAAAATACTATCATAAATTCAAATCATGCGACCCACTCAAACGCAAAATCTAGCTTTTATTAAACTATACCAATCTCGGCTGGACGGAAGACGGCAATCTGTGCTGCGACAGTTCTTCCCAAACTAAATTGCACTCTATTGTTGCGGGGTTTAAATCTATTCTCGTACAAAAGGACCACTGTTCCATTGGAAAACATTTTATGATTGCTCGAATGTAGTTCGTTTGTAGATTTGCTTAGTATTGGAACTGTGTTAGCCTTTTGAATTTGGTCTACATAGACGTAAGTTTTTCACTTTGATTCTTCGATCTACCGTTTTGCTCTTGGGAGTTTTTAAGATAGTATTATGTAAGATCTTTCAAACAAATCTGTCTGTGAAAGGCACATTTTTTATATATCTTTGTTTGTATTGTTATGTAGGAATTTCGTGTCACATGTTTATTAAACTGCTTACTGCTACTACTCTTCTCTTTACTTACATATAGAATAATAATATCTATAACATATCGCTGTCCCCGGCAAGTAAAATCGTAATCGTAAAAACCAAATTTTACAAAAAAAATAAAAAAAACTGAATATCTTATTACCTATTTTCATAGCGAAAAGCAAGCAAAAGCAAAATTGTTTTTTTTTTCCATTCATAACAATACACCTTCAAATTACAGGTCCAGGCCTAGTTTGGGGGTTAGGATCAGATTCTTAGCAATACATTTGTGTGCTATATTATTACGACCTACTCGTTTGTAACTTGTATTTTAAGTGTCAAATAAATGTTTTTTTTATTTTTATTATTTACTTCTGAAATAAACAAAATCAAAAAAAATCAAATCAAATCATTTATTACCATAGGAAATGAATGTAAAAAATTTACAGAGTGTTGTAATCGGACCTCTAAATATCGAATATGCAATAAAGTTAAAACTATCGTAATAGCACATTGCCATTTTATTCGCCGGGGACAGCGATATATCTATTTTTATAATTGTCTATTTGACTGTTTCATGTACAGACAGAGTACTGTTTGTCACTTATGATTCTCGTTAATTGTCTGCCATAACCTTTTGCGTACTCCCATCATGCACTCAAAGTAGGTACCTATTCATACAAATCTCATTAGACTTCCAGTGTTCATGTATTAAAACATTTCGTAACAAAGGGTGCACATTTTCGCCCACAACAAAGAGAGGACTGTGTATCCAACCCTCGCATTTTCGGTCCTAAGAGACCGGCAGGACCAAAAATAAAGTCAATTACTATGGGAACGTCTATTATATGTCCAATCCCAGATTTCATCATGGTCCTGATGAATTAATTTGCATGCATGGGTTTGGTCTCCAAGGGACGCTTTTAAAGAAAGGGATATTGGATTTGTTTTTTTTTTATTCATGATGTTTTTGTAACAGTTTCTTCTGGTATATTCAAAGGATATGAGAATGTGCGTTATAGATTTTTAGTGGTATGAGGAACAGGGTGTAAAGTTCACTCATCCACCATAGAAATGGGAGGATCCTCTGACCAGACGGGTGTTGTATCTGGCGGGCAACTGCTCAACGGTTTGAAGTTGAAATCTTGTATCCATGTCGATCGCTCGGTAAACTCTAATTGCGCGATACAGGATTTGTGTGACTTCATGTCTATGATGCGTAGTTTGTATGTGGCGGTGTAACCGCTACAGATTTATCTTCTACTTAATACATAATCAGCCTATAATGTTCCCATTGCTGGGACACAGGCCTCCTCTCTTCGAGAGAGAGTGGGCTGTAATTTAAATTTATAATTTTTTTAATGTTCTTTGTTTTATCTTTTTATTACGGACGCTTCGTCTGCGTCTTTCTACATTGTTCTCTCACGTATAATTTCAACAAAAATGATGTTACCAATATCTTTTTGTCGTGTTTTTTATATCGTGTTCGTAATGTTTTTAAGTTAGAAACGTGAACTATTTATAAGTAAACTAGCGACGCGCTCCTTTTTGCACAGTCTTACAACTTGACAAAACATCGAGATTGTGAAAACGATGGTGAAAACCTTATCAAAATCTGTTGCGTGGTTTAGAAGGACAACGCGTACATACAGACAAACGTGAAAAGCGACTTTAATTTAAAATATTTTATTTTATTTTAATTTATTATGGGACAATAAACAGCTACAATAAAAGGTGTTTACAAATAATAATATAGGCTTATAAGTAGTATTAATAATATTCACTACATTATCCGCAAGTTAACAAAATTAAGATAAGGTAAAAAGTGCCACTAGATTAGCATTACTCAGATATATAAAATAATTGATTATTAAATACAATAATACAATTAATTAATTATTAAAAAAAACTAAAATAAAAATATATAAATTTTTGGATAAAATTTTAAAAAAAAATTGGGTTTATACCTTATTATTACAAATAAGAATTAAGATTATCAAAAAAAATTAAAAAATTAAGGAATCGACAGTACAATACAATTCATTAATAAAAATAATTAAAACGGTTGAAATAAATTAAATTTAGAATGATTAGTACTCACACTATTTCATATTATTAGATAAGATTTTAAAAACATTGCTATGCTATATTTATGCTTTATGTATAATGTAAAAGTTAGTTGTAAAGGTTCCTGAGAAGTTACCGATTGAAAATCCCACTGGATACACGGCTTGTTCTTATAATAACATATATATCACATCACTCCTTGTTTCCCCGAAGGGTTGGGCAGAAGTATACCTATAGTACACCCACATTTCACCAGCTATGTCAAAATCCCATGTAATAGGGGGCGAGCCTATTGCCATCAACCGAGCACAAATCCAGACTTCGAGCTGCTACTCAGAAATTCCTGATAGAAAAACCTAAATAACACTGCCTGAACTGGGAATCGAACCCAGGACGTCATGCTCAACTTGAGCATTGACTTGTAATGAGCATTCTAGTGAATTACTATACAGAAACATAAACATTGATCAAACTGACAGCTGCAAACCCTATTTTCTAAAGCATAATATTCTAACTCTCCCCAGTATTTAAATTCTAGAAATATGTAAATTTGTCCGTAAGCTTCAAGAGTTTTACACAAAACGCGAAGATATCCAATCACAGTACACATGCACAAGCACCGATCTAGGCTAAACATACCAACATCCAAGCTAAAAAACATTCTACAAGTCCCTACGTAATGTCAATAAAAATATATAACAAACTACTTGACATAATAAAGAAAGAAGAAAAATTAAATATATTAATAAAAACCTTAAAAATTACTCATAAACAAATGCTATATTACTCCTTAGATGAATATTTAAATGATAAACATAAATAATAGTAGTAGTAGAATTAATAATATAATATATCATTATTAAATTATTAATCACGCAATTTATAAGTACGTTTAAAATATATTAATGATACGGTAATCATTAATATTAATATTTTAATTATAATCAATAAATTATGTAACAATAACAATAAAATAAAAAAGCAATAATAATAAATTAAATAATATAGCAATAATAATATTCAAAGGAAAACAATTTATTCATATGAATAAACTGAATACACATGTACAGATATATAAAAACAATCTAAAATATTTCAGTACTTTTTGCAGATAAAACATAAATAATAGCTAAGCGAAATGTTAGTATCTTATTCGCGATGTCCTGACTTAACTTGTTCCTACAAAAACAACTTAATGATCTCCTAAAACAGGACTTCCTCTCTCTTATCCTTTTTGCAGTACCCTACAGGGTCCATAATGATCTAAATTATATAATTACCACATAAGTACACATTATGGTAAAGCAATAAAAATGTTGAGTATTGAGTATTGGGAAAATAAACGGGAGCATTTTAGCGAGAATTCTAGCGAAACGACAGTAAAGCTTCGAGCTTTTTGCCGAGCTGAGTCATTCTGACATTTTTAACCGACTTCCAAAAGGAGGAGGTTCTCAATTCGTCTGTATGTTCTTTTTTTTTTTTTGTATGTTTGTTACGCAATTACTGCGCCAATTATGAATAGATTTTGATGATTCTTTTTTGTTTGGTAGATCATACTTCAGAAGTGGTCCCATATAAATTTTATGAACTTTGCTTGGGTAGTTTTTGAGTTAGCTTCAATTATACGTATTTTTTCCCACTTAGTATGTAGATGATATGATAACTTCTTGTCACTGTTATTTACATAGCAGGTAGTGGTATTCGAATTTGTGTTGGGTAGGTACCACAACTAAAAAGTGAAAAATAAAAACTTTTTACAAAAAAAAAACAACCGACTTCAAAGAAAACCACTACAAAGTGAAAAATAACTTTAATTTCGGAAGTCGGTGACAAAGAACGAAAATTCAAAACCAAAGACACCGACTTCCGAAATTAAAGTTATTTTTCACTTTGTAGTGTTTTTCTTTGAAGTCGGTTGTTTTTTTTTTTGTAAAAAGTTTTTTCGTGAATAATATTTTTTTGACGAGCATTGACTAGAGCACTCGCTAAGATGATCGTGAAAATGTTCGTAGCGATGTTTGGCTCCATGCTTGACTCTGTTTGTTGTTACGTTTGACTAATTAAAAAACGGCTGATGCTCGATGTTCTGTAACAAGTGAATGCTTATCAGCACCTTTATGAAGAAGGAGGTACGTAATAGGTAAAGAGCTTCTGTTATCTAATCTGGCATAAATCCAAGACCCAAACGGCGAATAAGAATTTTTACCGAGTCTGTGCTTTCTAAAATAATTAAATTCTTGGGATCTTCAAGTCGGGAGTGAAAAGGTATGCAAAACGTGAATATCTATATCTATTCTAAATAAATAAAATTTAAGTGTCCCTCCCCCGACCAATAACCTTGTTCGGCAAGCCGAGCCCTTGGGAAAAGCGAGCCAAATACCTCGGTGTGATCCTTGACCATTATCTCTCCTTTTCAGAGCACATAAATACGGTTCGTTCGCGAGCGTTTTCACTTTAGGTAGACTCCACTTCATTCTGAATGCACGCAGGAAATTGTCACTCAAGTGCAAATTGCGTATCTATACAGCGTGCATTCGTCTTATCATGACCTATGCGGGCGCAGTCTTTGCTCACGCCAAACACCATTCCATCCATAGGATGCAGACCCTGCAGAACTGTTTCCTTTGCAAGGCCACGGGAGCCCCCTTATATATCAGAAACGCGATCCTCCATCTCGACTGTAAGATTCCCACAATCCAACAGTTCTTAAAACGTATGTCTAAGCGTTACTTTGACTCCGTTCCAAAACATCACAACTCCCTGGTTGTCGATGCAGCTAACTATGTCCCCTCTAGAATCAGTAAGATCCGCCGTCCCAGGCATATCCTTTCCGACCCAGATGACCCCATAACACTCCTCCAGGAGAAGAATTGGGCCACCAGTGCAGTGCACAAACACAGACGCCTCCCGTCATTCCGACCTCGCCGCCGAGGTCCTTTACGATCGCGACCGAGTTCCCGAGTAAATGATACTCCCCCACGAACCTTGCTCGAAAGGAGGTGCCAGCAGTTGTTGCAGCAGAGCACGTAGCTTTAAATACCCCACATAATAATCATGATGAAAATCTGAGTTTGATCCAGCCTGTCCCTTCTTGCTGTCCTCCCCAAGCGCGCCCTAAGCCGAGGTTCGTACCCTACAGGGGGCTTAGCGAGCGTTCGCTTAATTTTAATTTAGAATATGTTTTGCCCCTGGACCAGAGACTTTAAGTGTAGCAGCTTAAGGCACCCACAGGAAAGTCCGGTTAAGCAGCCATGACCTTAGTGGTCAAAACTGCGAGTTGCCCTAGTAAAAAAAAAACATCACAAAATATTTACATAATATGTCAAATAACAGCTTTTTACTAAATGCCTATGAAAGTATATACGGTACATGTAACATAATTTTTTTTTGTGTATCTGTTTTTTCTGTTTGTTCCGGCTAATCTCTGAAACGGCTGGACTGATTTTGGTGGGACTTTCACTGGTAGCTGATGTTATAAAGAATAACAAAGGCTACTTTTATTTTAGAAAAAGCCATGTAGGCGACGCCGCGGGCAGCAGTTATTATCTTACTAACTATGATAATTTATAATATAATTTATATTTATAATTTTATAATAATATAATATTATGTTATAAATGTGAAAGTTTGTGAGGATAGATGAATGGACGTTTGTTACTTTTTCACGCAAAAACTATTGACCGGATTTGGATGTTTGGCACACAGATAGTTTATATAAAACCTGGAAAACTAGAATACTTTTTATCCCGATATTTCCACGGGATCGAGACTTATGTGGGCGAAAACGCGGGGCGCAGCTCGTCAAATATATTTAACACCAATATTAAAAAACAAAAGTACAGGATTTAACATATTAAATTAGTTCATTCGGTAGTCTTATTGCTAGGTAAAAATAGATCGTTGAAATACTCCTTTTTGAGCACCTTATAAATAGCAAGCAATATATAAAACAGGGTGCTACAGACAGTCCTATCAGTGAAAGCGATCTTTTACAGACAACCTTTATTTAGGTAAAAGGTACTTTCTAGGAAATTGATCTTCATTTAACATAGTTTGGGATAGTGGCCAAACACAAAGCAACGATGGAATGACTTTGTGAAAGATGATATTAGAATAGAATTATCTTTATCAAGTATCGTATGACTCACAAATTATTAATAACACTTACAATTATATTATAAAAAACTGACATAAATAGTAGTGGATCACCGCTGTGACAACCCATGTGAGATGGCACAACAGCGACCCACGAAAACACAGTCTAGGCGACTTGAAATCATGCTTAGGATACTGTTGAAGCTGTTCCACACCCTGCGCACCATGGAACCGCACCTTTTGCACCTTTGGCACCAGCATCCTAAACGCGTTAGATATTACAAGATGACAACTAAGATGTCGACTATTAAAAAAATATGGAAGAAAAGAAATGCTGCACCAGTCGCAAATAAATTGGAATAATCGCAGGAGAATGTAGATGAGTGTTCCAACGCAAGCCTAGCTGATGACAGTACCTTACAAAAAACAAAGTTCAATGCTTGTTTTTCTCTTTTTAGTTATGTGTTTTTGGATTTTTTGGTTTTAGGGTTCCGTACCTCCAAAGGAAAAAATGGAACCCTTATAGGATCACTCGTGTGTCTGTCTGACTGTCCGTCTGTCACAGCCAATTTGCTCCGAATCTAAGGACCGATTAAGTTGAAATTTGGTACCCATATGTATTTCTGTGACCCTAATACGGATTGTAACATAACTAAATGAATTTTGAATATGGGGTCACTTTTGGGGGCAAATAAAAAAATTAAAAAAAAGTTTTTTAAACTTTATCGTGTGACATATCAAATGAAAGGACTTGTTACGAGGATCGCATTTTTTTTAAATATTTTTAAAATATATACATATAAAGATATTTAAGAAAATAGGTGAAAATTTATCATTCCCCCCCCCCCTTATCGCCGAAACTACTGAGCCTAAAATTTTGAAAAAAAATCGGAGAATGGTTATTCACTCATAGATTACAGGAAAACCTATAAAAAATCTATGGTCTTAAAATAACATGGTAAATCTATCAATATTGTGCGTGCAAACTTATATTTTATGTATTTGCAGTTGGAATGTATGGGAGAACATGTATTTCAACTACAATGTTAAGTTTGTATTTGGGATAAATTCATCCCAACTACGGAAACCTTCATTGTGCGTAGTCCGACACGCACTTGGCCGGTTTTTATTTTCTTTTGTTTTATTCGTTTTTTCAATGGTCCTAAGGTACATTTTTAGTCTTTTGTTAGTCTTTTGGCGCGACTCAAGATGTCTTAAGTCTGTAACGACTCTAAACAAAAGCTTCAGTCATTATTTTCGATACTTCTGAGCCTGGATTTCAAGTGTCACGTATTGACATTTCTAACAAATGGTCAGAATGTATTTTTGAAGATGAGTTTATTCACAGTCCTCTTGATTTTCTGTATGATATCTGTCGCCAGTTTTTTGAACTGAAAACTTCTTTAGGCTCGTGGGCATTTTTGAGATGGGAAAAAACAATTGAACTCTCGACACCGTTACCGACGCCTCATTTTTAACCGACTTCCAAAAAGGAGGAGGTTATATGTTCGTCGCGTATGTTTGTTTTTTTTTTTTTTTTTCTTTTTTTTTATGTATGTCCACCGATTTCTCCGTCAATTGTGGACCGATTTTGAATTTTTTTTGTTTGAAAGGGTATGCTCTCGAAATGATCCCATATAAATTTTATTAACTTTGCTTCGATAGTTTTTGAGTTAGCTTCAATAATACGTACTTTTTCCCACTTAGTATGTGGATGATATGATAAGTTCCTGCCACTGTTAGTTACATAGCAGGTAGTGGTTTTCGAATTTGTGTGGGGTAGGTACCACAACTAAAAAGTGAAAAATAAAAACTTTTTACAAAAAAAAAAAACCACCGACTTCCAAAAAACACTACAAAGTGAAAAATAACTTTAATTTCGGAAGTCGGTGACAAAAAAGTCGGAAAAAGTTTTGTAAACGCGATTGTGCTCTTTATTTATATTACGTAACGTTACGGATCAATGTTCTATGCAAGTATTTTTACTTTAAAGGTTTTCAAATTATTATTTTTTTTTTGTAATCTCGATTGTGCTCTTTATTTAGATAAGGTTACGGACCAATATTCTATACAAGTACTTTTCTTCCACCAAGACGATCTTGTTCAAGTTTTCACTTCTGTTGCACTCCCGAAGTGCCAATGTTTTTTTTTTTTTTTTTAAATGTATGTCGTCGTCCATGTTTGCAATCCATGTGATCAGTGGACTGTTGGGTGACATCTTAATTATGATCCTACTTCCTACTAATACTGGATGTTTGTTACTTTTTCTCATAAAACTAAACTACCGAACGGAATTTAATGAAATTTTGCGCACAGGTAATTTATAACCTGGATTAATACATAGGATACTTTTTATCTCGATACTCTCACGGGATTGAGACTTGTGTGGGTGAAACCGCGGGGCGCAGCAAGTAATATTATAAATGCAAAAGTGAGTTTGTTTTACTAGTATTCAGCTGCATCCGGTTAGACTGGAAGCTGACTTCAACATATTTAGGAAAAGGCTAGGCAGATGATGGAAGCTGGTAACATACTCGTAGATGCATCCTTACATATTATAAAACAAAGTCCCCCGGCCGCGTCTGTCTGAACGCGATAAACTCAAAAAATACCGAACGGATTTTCAAACGGTTTTCACCCATAGACGGAGTGATTCATAAGAATGGTTTTGGTGTATCATTCATTATAGTTCTGTACCTTCAGTGAAAAGTGATATAATATATATTCTTACACTGAGTTTAACAGTAAATTTTTTTCGTCTATTTGGTACCCCTTTAAGATTAAAATTGAGCAAGCTTATTTTAATATAAAGTGCTCTAACTAAGCATTTTTTACATTTATTAATGTGTAATAAAATACATTTTAAATAATATCAATGTGAACTGAACAAATATTGCAAGTACCTTAGTGTATATTAATACAAATGTATGTGACTCTTATTACACGATCTATGTGAATTAGTACAAACTGATATATTCACTAATAATCATCCAACACCAACCAATAAACAAATAATGTGTAAAATGGTTCAAGTCATTTTAAATTAATTTACACATACTACGACTTTAATATTGTCGTGTTACGTGATACAACTGTATTTCTTTATAAATTATAAAAAAACTATACAAATTAATCTGTTTCTTCTTACACTAAATCGTGCTCAAAGATATTTTTTACCAATGTCAGTAATCAGTACTCATTTTAGTGAAGTAGACAAAGAGTCAGATTTTTTAAACTTTAACATTACATTTCTCAAAATCATGATTTTCCAGTTACATCACTTTTCACTGAAGGTATAGAGTTTTGTGTAAATTGGCTTAAATATAACGATTATTGTTGAAGAAGTCGGAAAAAATCATGGGAGCTTTACTAGCGTGCGCCGCATAAATCGCAAAAGATACATAAAATTTATGTTCAATAGTATTGTTGATAATGACCTTTCCTCGGCTGTTAGGTATGTAATCCCGGTAGTACAGTCAGCGTCAAATAGTTAGTGACACTCAGGGTATTCAAATAAATAGACGCAACCAAAAAGTCAATAATATCGGTACAAACAAAGTTTCCTTATTGTTGTCAACAATGTATTTGCTCAAAAGGTCGAGACGTCGAGACGTGTCATATAGATCGGTTCAGTCAAACCGCCATAAATATGATTACAGTCATCCCACCAATGGTATTCAAGCATTATAAGTGTTCACACGACTGGAGAGCGTAGAAACCGAATACAATCAATCGCTTGTATGCGGCACTCGTCCGATCGGGTTTCCGAATTGGAGAATCGGATCAGGTAGGTACCTGACATGTGCGGCCACCCTTACATGCTAGTTTATTTTTCTAATGTGTTCCATATTTTTGAATACTTATAATGCTTGGATACCATTGGCGGGATGACTGTAACCATATTAATGGCGGTTTGACTGAACCGATCTATATGACATTTTAAACGTCTCGACCTTTTGAGCGACTATATTGTTGACAATAATAAGACAACTTAGTTTGTACCGATATTATTGACTTTTTGGTTGCGTCTATTTATTTGAATACCCTGAGTGTCACTAACTATTTGACGCTGACTGTACGTTCACGTGGGATATTTTTTACATCCACGCGGGCGAAGCCGCGGGAAAAAGTTAGTATATTCTAAAACGCTACATACGAATTATATCACAGGAGCATGAGCAGCAACCCTCCTCCTGCCTGTTAATTATGACTAACTGGGATCATCAATTCGTTCTGGACGTGGTGAATGAGTGATTATGACAATTTCTCATCTTGCCGCTCATTAGACCATTCATTAGACTTACGTTTAGTATAGGATGTTTAATATGACGAGTGCGAATTGATACCCGACTACGGCGAAGCAAAAAGGAGGGATATATTACATAAAATAACATTTCACTATTCCTACTGCAACATACAATAGAATAAAATGTCAATGCAATTAAAATAGGTAAAAAATTATGAAGATTACAGAATTAAAATTAAAATAAAATGTCAAGTGCAATTAAAATAAACGAATGAATAATACAAATTATACGGGTCACAAAATCGAAATTAAAATGAGAGGTGTATGTGTGTTATGATTTTGACCGGTATGTATGTTTGTATGTGGGTGTGTATGTTCTAAAAACCTTCTCATAATTTAACAAATTAGGTATCGTTGGAAGCGTCTTGATCGTATATAGGCTATATTTATGATGTCACATTAACCTCTTAAAATTCGGAGTCACGTAGTCTGTTCGTTTTATGTCCGAACACGACGTGTGACTCTGGATTTTTAATTTGTCTCTCTGTGATGTTTTGTTTATATAATTTTAGTTTACTTTTTGTCGTAGTTGAGTTTTATTTCGGTATCGATTTGACTTATAGAGAGCCGTTTCTTTAGAGATAAAGAAGACTGTTGAACTAAGTACTACGAGCATAATAGTTCAAATCTTCTTTTCTTTCTTTTACAGCACCTTCTTCACACATGAAATAATCATAATTAATACCTACTTTTTTGGTGGACCTTAAACTCTTACCATGAATATGCCAACACTGCCCCCAAGGGAAACTTCGCCCGAAGAACCATTTATAACATTGATTGTCTTAGGTGGTAAATAAGTTATATGTATGGCAATACTGACTATCGTGTTTGCTGCAATTGTTGCTAACTTCGCTTAGTAGCTTCTTGGAACCTTGTCAAATAAGGTGCGTTTTTTGCGGGCAAATTTTAATGCAAGATCAGGGTAACATTGCCCAGTGATTTTACTATAAAAGTTTTCGTAATGTCGTTTACATTCCAAAAGTAAACGCCATCTTTACCAACATTCTTGTACTGGTTTTTATATCATCTGCATAAAGGCCATATTTTCAAAATATCTTTGTGAGCAAAGTTGGCAAAAACTCCACATAACTTTTCCCGCCAACAAAATCGAACAAATATTGAATTCAACGTTGAATAATAGTAAATTTATCAATACTAACACATGCACATGTTCTTACAGCTGTAGCTGATGAAGGAAAATACTTACGTCTCTATAGAAAAATCGTATTTAAATTGTAATTATTCGAAAAAAGTGGGCAAAGTTGGCATATCACGGTACGAGCTAATTGCCACGAATCGTGAAAAATTCTTATTTTTTAACCGACTTCCAAAAAGGAGGAGGTTATATGTTCGACGCGTATGTTTGTTTTTTTTTTTTTTTTTTTTTTTTTTTTTTTTTTTTTTATGTATGTCCACCGATTTCTCTGTCATTTGTGGACCGATTTTGAAAATTCTTTTTTTGTTTCAAAGGGTATGCTCCCAAATTGGTCCCATATAAATTTTATTAACTTTGCTTGGGTAGTTTTTGAGTTAGCTACAAAATACGTATTTTTTTTCCCACTTAGTATGTAGATGATATGATAAGTTCCTGACACTGGTAGTAGGTAGTGGTATTCGAATGTGTGTGGGGTAGGTACCACAACTAAAAAGTGAAAAATAAAAACTTTTTACAAAAAAAAAACTACCGACTTCCAAAAAAAACACTACAAAGTGAAAAATAACTTTAATTTCGGAAGTCGGTGGCAAAAAACGAAAACACAAAACCCAAGACACCGACTTCCGAAATTAAAGTTATTTTTCACTTTGTAGTGTTTTTTTTGGAAGTCGGTAGTTTTTTTTTTGTAAAAAGTTTTATTTTATTTATTTTATTATATTCGGGAAACTAACAGCTAACTTCCAGTGTTCTTAAAATATATAAAATTGAAGGCCATTTACAAGTTTCCACTGATAAACACGTAACATAAAAAAGAGAAAAAAAAGGTCGGTACAAAATACCTTTTAAACATAAATTTGGAAAAAAAAAATAGCACACGATAAATTACAAACTAAAAATCGGATTTTGCTATCAATAACAGATTTCTTACATAAACTGCCTCGTTGGTCTAGTAGTCGCAAGTGCTACGGTAGAGCTCATGCTCATGATCGTGGAATCGAACCCAAGACCTCATGGTCTTATGTTCGATTCCATGGTCGGATAAAGTGTCAGTGGGCTTTCCATCTGGAATTTCTCAGTAGCAACCCGGAGTCTGGATTTGTCCCCGGTTGATGGCAATAGGCTCGCCCCCTATTAAATGGAACTTAAACATAACTGGCGAAATGTGGGTGTATTTAATAGCCTATAGGTACACCTCTGCTCTACCCTTCGGGGGAACAAGGCGTGATGTTATGTTACAAACAAAAACTTCAAACAAAATATAATCACGAGTCGTCATGACGGATGTACTGTATTTTTATTTTCTTAATGTTTTTTTTTTCATTAAGAAAGTATGAAAACAACGGCAAACTTCGTGTTTCGTCATTTGTCGGATTTCTATCAGTTGCCCTTTGCATTTGGTGCAGACCGGATGCTCTCAATCGACTTGGAAGTATATAAAGTTGTTAATACTCTTTTAACTAAATGTAATTCAAATAATAAAAAATGGGATGAAAGCCGCTAAAGTCGCAGGCATGACAGATAGGAAAATAGTTTTACAGCTCTATATAGTTCACACGGAAATCAAAACAAAACAACAATAAACTACTTAGTTCTGAATTCAAATTATTATACACGATAAATCTAATAATTGATGGACATGGAAATTAGCACTCGTTTGTATTCGGAAATGCGATGATACCCGAGGGACATTAAGAAAATAGAAATATTGTACGTCTGAACAGATCGGTACCATCGCGCTCATGCATATATAACCACATTGAAAACAAAATCCCGTGCTCACGATCCTTTTTTTTCGTAGGTAAGCGATACTATAGCGGCCAAGAGCTGCAAGCAAGAATAGTCCTTACAGTGTGCATAGATGCGTTTCTTCGATAGTATCTACTCTTTCAGATTTTGCGTCACCAAGAGATTGGTTCAAACAGCCAAGTTCTCGAAATGGGATATAACTTATCCAATATCTCCGCAGTACCTATTCTAATTAAATTAGAGGTGCACGTATCAAGTAAACCCACAGTGAATTAGATTTGCTATTGTTGTCTTATCGAGTTAACCCATACGTGCGTACATAACATATGTAGCTACTAGGGTCACATAGTAAATAATTGGTAAGATCTTAGGGGCTTTAGTTTCCCGAATATTAACTTGAGTAGGTACAGTGATTGGTTCCAGTAAGTAAATAGCAGTATTTATCCACCTGTGACGGTTTGAAAGTATAATTCCTGATGTTTGATTTTTAATTTTCGTCACTTGGTAAAGATCAATGATATCCGATTATTAAATTTAAATAAAATATGAATCTCATTCTCAAAACATTTAATTTCAATTATAATATTTACGGGTAATTTTGAACTGTCAAGGAGTCGGTCAGTCAGAATGTTGAAGCTGGTTGTCCATTCTAAATAGTAGGTTCCTATGAAGAAAAAAAATATATTTTTCCGATTGCATATCATTCACTTTTCATCGCTTTTCAAATGAAAAGCGATGGTCTCAAGGAATTAAATTATGTATCACTCAGGGAATCTTTTCAAAGAACTGGTCCATTTCACCGCATTTGAAACTTGAGGGATCATTAATCACCTCTATAGGTTTCGGATTACTTTTGCGGAAAAAGGGGCAAAACCCATGGGAAAGATTGCATGATTGCTCTTGAAAATGCGTATTTGACTGTTTAACTTTCATATGGAGATACTGAAAGTCTTCTTGTACAACCGATCTAGTTGTACAGTGAAATCTGTACACTTATACACCAAAGACACACACTCACTACACTAATTTACTCACACCACACAACACAACAGACTTGCACAGCACACTCACACCTACAGTTACTTTCTTTTAATTACCAAGTTGTTCGTACTTTTTCATTGTACTCTTTTATTACCTATTAGCTTTTTCCAACAAACATTGGCTTACATACATTAATATCAATACGCTAACTCATTTTAAACAGAAAGCTTTGCTACTGTGATACAGTTTTTAGGGTTCCGTAGTAAATAAGGAACCCTTATAGTTTCGTCATGTCCGTCTGTCTGTCTGTCCGCGGTCTAGCTCCGAGACCCTTAGTACTAGAAAGCTGTAATTTGGCATAGGTATACATATAAATTACTTCGAAAAAGAGGTAAAACAAAATTTTGAAAAACATTTTTTTTTAGGGTACCTCTCCTCCACGTAAAGTGGTAATGTTTTATAACCCTTGGTTTGGGGTATCATTGGAAAGGTCTTTCAAAAACATTGTGAGTTTGTGAAAACCATTTTTGGATTCAAGAATCCGTTTGCGAAATATTAAGCTATAAAGTGCTAATTTTTGTTAGAGTCAAGTGTCCCCCCCCCCCTGCCACCTAAATGGTTGGTTTTGAATGTGTGAAAAAAATCACAGCAGTAGATTATACACCGTGAAATTTGAATCACAGTTTTACTAGAACAAACGTTATTCAGACCACGGTCTACTACCATTCTACAGCTTCCAATTTAAAAAAATAAATAAATTGGTTTTTGAAAAAACACAAAAAGACAAAGTTTGAAATGTCAAGATTATCTACTGCTTACTAAATTTCGTTTATGGAGGTACATTTCCCTGTAAAAAAATGCTGTGTCCCATGCGTGGTGTCTGTGTTGTAGGGAGTAACGATAATCTTGACATTTAAAACTTTGTTTGTTTTTGTGTTTTTTCAAAACCAATTATGTTTTTTTTTAATTGGATGCTGTAGTATGGTAGTAGACCATGGTCTGAACAACGTTTGTTCTAGCAAAACTGTGGTTCAAATTTCACGGTGTATAACGAAATTAAAAGGAAAACTATCACAGCTAAGTAACGAGTAATAATCGACCAACTTAAATTTCCAGTTGCAAAAACATGTTTATCCATACATTCCGTATCGGAGAACATATTTTTCAACTACAAAGTTAAGTTTATTTTTGGGATAAATTCATCCCAACTACGGAACCCTTCATTGTGCGTGGTCCGACACGCAATAGGCCGGTTTTTTTTAACTAGTACAGGCTACGGGTGATTTTTTCCACTAAAATTAAGTACTGTATTGTATTGCATAGTTTTTGCTTATCAATAACTGTTGGAAAAAAATCTGTAACACTATTTTTGGAACAATAAGAATAGGTAATTATAATATTGATTATTGACATAACGGTCCCGCATGACGAGAATTTCGTGAAAGCCGAGAAAGATAAACAAATCAAGTATCTTGACTTGGCTCGCGAGGTTGTCGACATGTGGGATGTGGACTCAGCAATCATTGTTCCGATAGTCGTATCAGCCAATGGCTTAGTTGTCAAGAGCCTCGACCCACACCTAAGGAGGCTCTCGTTGGGCAGCTGGATTAAGGTCTTGATTCAGAAAGCGGTACTCCTGGACACGGCTCGCATTGTTAGGAGATTCCTCTCTGTGGGGCCCTGACCGAGCTGAAGCCAGTAGCTTGGACCCTGTTCCCGATACCGGTGGGTACTATTTATTATATTTTTAAATGTTATTGTATTATTTTAATCTAATAATTAAAATTATAAGTTTAATGTAAATAATGAAATAAAGGTATATATAATTAATAGATTGTAATTTTAAAAAACTTTTTACAAAAAAAAAAAAAACTTACTTCCTAAAAACACTATAATGTGAAAAATAACTTTAATTTCAAAGTCGGTGTCTTTGGTTTTGTATTTTCGTTTTTGCCACTGACTTCCGAAATTAAAGTTATTTTTCAGTTTGTAGTTTTTTAGGAAGTCGGTTGCTTTTTTTTTCACATTTTAGTTGTGGTACCTACCCCACACACGTTTGAATACCACTACCAGTGCTACCAGTGACAGAAAAAAAAAAAAAAAAAGAAAGAAAAATTGTTTATTCTGCACAAAATAAACGCACATTACACAAAAAAATACATAAATTATAAAATATACAGGAACTTATCATATCATCTACATACTAAGTGGGGAAAAAATACGTATTATTGTAGCTAACTTAAAAACTGCCAAAGCAAAGTTAATAAAATTTATATGGGACCAATTTGAGAGGATACCCTTTGAAACAAAAAAATAATTTTCAAAATCAATCCACAAGTAACGGAGAAATCGGCGGAAATACATTTAAAAAAAAAAACTTACAAACGCTACGAACATATTATAACCTCCTTTTTGGAAGTCGATTAAAAACATGAAACAAATATAAAATTAAGTCGCTTTTCGTTTGTCTCTGTGATCGCGTTGTTCTTCTAAACTAGGTACTCAACGGATATCGGTGTGGTTTTCACCATCAATAAGTAAATTTATTCTGGAAGGTCTGTGTGTTTAGTACATTTTTAGGAGTATGAGGAACAGGGTGTAAAGTTCACTCATCCACCATAGAAAAGGGAGGATCCTCCGACCAGACGGGTGTTGTGTCTGGCGGGCAACTGCCCATCGGTTTGAAGTTGAAATCTTGTATGTACGTCGATCGCTCGGTAAACTCTAACTGCGCGATGCAGGATTTGTGTGACGTCATGTCTATGATGCATAGTTTGTATGTGGCGTTGTAACCGCTACACATTCATATCAAACTTTCATATGTTAAAGAAATCTCGATGTCAAGTCGTAAAAACCGTGCGAAGCAGAGGCAGGTCACTTGTCCTAACTTGTAATTATTACTCGTATAAATGCTAAAGTGTGTTTGTTTATTTGTTTGTGACGCTTTCACGCTAAAACGGCTTAACAGATTTGGATGAAATTTAGCACATGGGCAGACCTGGATTAGGACGTAAGATACTTTTTATCCCGATATTCCCACGGGATCGAGACTAAGGCCCTTTCCTCACTGGTCGGTACGTCTGCGGTGCGACATCGTTTCGGTACCGCGTGACGTCACGCGTTTTACTGCATCGGTACCGAAAGCTTACCGAGCGCATTATATTTTATAAAATTATAAACGCGAAAGTGAGTTTGTATGTTTGTTCGTGTTTCACGCAAAAACAGCCGAACGGATTTGGATAAAATTTGGCACATGGGTTGACCTTGACCTGGACACACACACGACAACACGTACAAAACACGCACACATGCATTTATAGACACACAAACAGGACACACAGAATACAAAAAAAAAGGTGGGGGGAGGATACAGGGTACATAGGATACTTTTTACCCTGATAGTACGTTCCCGTGGGATAATGTTGGTCGTGGGTTCTTGTACCAATAGAATTAATTTGAATTTGGAATTCTAAATGAAAGCCATGCGCGTTACCGTTTCGGTACAGAGTGCTTACCGACCAATGAGCAAACAGAAGCAGTACCGAAACGGTACAGAATCGGTACCAAAACGATACCGTACTGACCAATGAGGAAAGGGCCTGATACGGGTGAAACCGCGGGGTGCTGGCTAGTGTCAAATAAACGGAGAAGCATCTCCCTACTCTTTAATCAGTTTTCTTCACACAATTTGCAAACCACTGTTCTTACTTTATAAATTGCTTTTCTCTGTAAGTTTTAAATTTTAGTGCATTATTATTCATGCTAGTTACCTAGTCACTAGGAAAGAAGTACTATTTGAATTGCAGGAAGACGGTCTCAAAGAGAAATCTAAGAATAAAATTGTAATAAATATTCGCTCTTTATTTTTTAGAAATGCGCTGGTCCTGACGTAACGAATTCTACTAGTAGAACTTTATGTCAGATTTTTAAGATATTTACTGCAAAAAGAGTTGGCACTAAATTCTAAATCAGTAATGCCAAAACGAATAAACCAAAACAGTTTTACTATTGCTTCATTCTGTCTCGTCGCAGAATGTGACACGAAATGAGACACATGGTTTCATATTTTCTATTAAAAGCACTTAAATGTTTATAATTATCCCTTTATCGCCTGTTCCAAGTCCAAAGTATTAATCATCAACATCATCATTTCAGCCGAAAGACGTCCACTGTTGGACACAGGCCTCCCCCAAGCACCGCCACTTCGACCGATTCTGTGCTTTCCGCATCCAGCGGATGCCTGCGGCCTTTACAAGGTCCATCTTGTATGAGGCCTTCCAACACTACGTCTTCCGGTACGTAGTGGCCACTCCAGAACCTTTCGACCCCATCGGCCATCCGTTCTGCGAGCAATGTGCCCTACTCATTGCCACTTAAGTGCAAGCATACGCATTAAGGGCCTATACTACCTCAAATGGCTTAGCATGATCCTCCGTTAAATCGAAACTATTGCAGCATTAATTTTGAAATAAATATATGTTAAAGTTAAGGATTAATGTTAAGTACTAAGTTAGACGAAAACACGATTCCATAAAATTTTCTCAATAAAAAAAATCCAAAGTTACCTCCAAACCGAACAATAAACCGCTGGTATTAAAAAAATACTTCAAATTAGATGAAACTTTGCATAATAACGGAACTAACTACCTATAAAGCAGCGACTATGTTTTTTTTTTTTTAAATAACCGTAAAAAGCAATTACCTAAATTATTGGCGCCTCGGAGCCACTAACACCCCACTCCATCTCGCTCTCACTCAGTCCGCAAGCAGTATGGTGCGAGCGCGATAAAAAGTGAATTTGAGCTGAGGTAGCATAGGCTCTTAATATTAAATCTAATTCCGCCACGTGTACAATCGCCGTTAAACCTCTGGTTATTGGTTGATTTGCACAAATTTACTCCCCCGAAACGGGCGAAACGTCACTTTTTTTTTGTAAAATTAGAAAAAAAATTGCCTATATACCTAGTTCCTAGTGTAATTTTTCTTAACTTTATTGCATAAAATTCAAAATGTGCCAATTGCCTAATTCGTATTTCTGGAGTTGTCGACTTGCCCACAAATTAATGAACTTCGTGTGAACCGCCTATAGAAAAAAACAATATTATTTGAAAGTGACGATTCGCCCGCATCGGGCGAGTAAATTCATGTGAATTGACCAATAAGCCTAAACCTCAATAAATTATTATGAGAATTAGGTCATAAATTATGGCTCACTCAAATCCCCTTGCAAAGCAGATCATTATAATTTATCCCAATATTATATCGATACCTAAATTTTCATACAAATCCTTACACATTAACATAACATAAACAATATCTTATAACCTATCGCATAAATTATTATGTACTTTGAAATAATCGTTCATGAACACCTTACAAAAAACATCGTAATTACAACTCCACCTCAACTGAAAACCAACTCTGCATCATTGCTATAAAGTCCGATTTTAAATGTGTTATTCAATACTTCTGGCGTTTACACAGATCCGGTTTGAGAGTATTGGGTAAACGACTTTAATCAAACAACGATAGAGTAGGATTTCCAATAGATTACTTCAGTCGTTTACAACTTTTGTATGGAAAATACGAAAATCGTTGAGCTCCGCTTTGCTTTATTAGTTTACTATTGTGGATGGAAAGTATTTCTGATGTGAAGGAATGCTATCGGCGTTGCCAATCGCTTATCTCGAAACCAACTGTGTAGGTACAGTTGGCCTCAAAAACATGACATCGATAAGAATTCATTTAATTATCTGATTTCCCCAAAAGGAGTGAGAAGTTTTTCGAGAGTATATACGTATTTATGTCTATTTCTTTGGCACGCTCTGTATCCTAAACGGCTTTATGGATTTTATCATTGTGTGTTGTTAGATTCGTCTTAATTGTGGGAGTGACATAAGCTATAATTATGATATTTATACAGGGTGGCAGGGACATCGACGCAAAAACTGAAACCATGGATTCAGTACCTACATGATTCTGAACCCCACTGCGTTGAAATTTTTCGTCTGTTATTTAAAAAAAAATCAGATGTTTCATAGAAACGTGCAATACCTACGCGGTTAAAATGTATGGAACAGCAGATTTTTTTTTAATAACCTACGAAAAATTTCAACGCAGGAGGGTTCAGGATCATGTACTGAATCCATGGTTTCAGTTTTCGCGTCGATGTCCATGCCACCCCGTATATTGCATCTGCAAATACAAAAAAAAAGGAAGGGAGGATAAAAAAAAAAAAGACATTTGACATCTATAATTTGCAACGTTGCCATCTTTTAGGATAAACCCTTTTCAACATCTGTTTGATGCTGACTGTACCTGTTCGTTTTTCCAAGTATTTTTTTCCGATCAGATTTTTTCGTAGCTAATATTGGATTTGTGATCCGTTTTCGTCGTATTGTTGAATATTTTCGATATGTTTTCTTTTATTTTTAAGAAATATTTATTTGAGTGTACTGTTATATGGCCATGATACGGATTTATGAAAATAAATTTACTTCAGGCCTGAAGGAAACCCAGATAGTATTAAAAAAACAACTGTCTTTGATTTCAGGATGAAAGGAGTATATAAGGACCGTAGCAGCTATAGTTTCTGCCTACCCCCATTGTAAAAAGCGTGAGTTTATTATGTGAATTTTTGATTTATTGAATGAGTACTGGAAATGTTTATTCACGTGTGGCTTTAAAACGAGACGGTTAATTAATTTCAACTCTAAAATATAAGTTACGCCCATTTTATAGAGCCTATAAAAGATTTGGTATGTGAAATACAAATTAGTATAATAGCTTGTTCCTAGGTAGAGTTGTTGTAGAATGTAGAGAACAATCTATATTTTGTATACAGGGTGTTTGGCAGAACGTTGAACATACGAAAATGGTGGATAGGTGGGGTCATCTGCTACTTACTCAGCTCTAATTTATTTGGCCCTGGCCCCCTGGATATTTTTTTTTTGCAAGTAGAAGTTAAGATTTAAGTATTTATCTTTCTGTAAGTTTTGAGGACTCATAACTTTTTTTCTAGCTAACATCTGAATAAAGCAATATTTTTTTTTTTAAATCTGCCAGCTGTTTTAGCCATTTTTAATAAAAAATACACTTTAAAGTTAAGGAAGTGGTGAAACTAGAAGAAAGCAAAAATAAATTTTTAACCCATATCCAGGGGGCCAGGGCCAAATAAATTAGGGCTGAGTAAGTAGCAGATGGCCCCACCACCTATCCACCATTTTCGTATGTTCAACGTTCTGCCAAACACCCTGTATAAAGCAAGTGGTAACAGCCGCGACTTACGAGTTGTAGGTCGTAGGCTTGAAGTCAGACAGACGCTTTGCTTTGTGTAAATTATTATTATCACCACCACTCTCAAAACGGTGAAGGAAAACATCGTGAGGAAACGGAAACTTTTGTTCTAGAACCAAAAATACGAACACATGTGACATCTACGAACCCGTACTGGGCCCGCGTGGTGGATTACCCACTCCCTCTCACCGAAAGGAGGTCTGTATTCCAGCAGTAAGAACATTATGTTCTCACGATGTTTTTCTTCACCGTTTTGAGAGCAGTGGTGGTGAAATAATTAAAACAAAGTAAAGTGCCAACTGGGGTTCGAATCTACGATTATAACTCGTATGTGTCGCGGTTTTTACCACTGGGCCACCACTGCTTTCGTTCGTCTTCATCTCGTTAGGCTTGATGTAAACTACTTCGGAAAAGAATAGGCGAATGTTCACAATCAAAAAAAAACCTGAAAAGCGAAAAATAAAAAATTGCCTTTTAAGTTAAGTTAATAAGTTCCTAAATGAATTTAAGTAACCAATTTTGAGTTAGCGGTAAACAAACAAATTAGTTAAATAATAAAGCGTAAAATGGTAGCTAGATGGATTTTCGTTGAATGTGTGTTTGGCCGCGCCGCCGCCTCAAAATTTGTTACTTAAATTTGTTTAGGAGCTTAGTTACACTAAAAGACCATTTTATTTTTTCGCTTTTCAGTTTTTTTACGAAGTTTTAATTTATTTATTTTTTAGTTTTTTGACTGTGAACATTTGCCTAGTCTTTTCCGAAGCAGTTTCCAATTTTACATACAACTTCGAAGTATACCCTCCCCAATAAAATAAGAATCGACTTGAGAACCTCCTCCTTTTTTTCGTCGGTCAAAAACAAAACCTTCTTTACATTCAAAGCAAGTGTAACATAACATATTAAAAAACAGTATTCGGAACGTAATCAGTATCATATTTGGCCGTATCCGGCGGAGCTTCTATGATGTCGGTTACCTGGCGTACAACGTCTGTTGGTAATTTTGCGAGCACCATTTCGTACTTTTGGGTGTCGCCTTGCTTCTGTGGTGCCATCATTGCCTCGAACTTACGAATACGATGCAAAATATCACGTGGCGAGAAGCACGTGTCGCGGCTCGTTCCATCGACTTTCATTTCACATGAGACGTGATATTTTCTACGTAGAATATTAGGCTTGGTGTTGAGTAAACAAAATGATTGGAAATATAATGTTGTTTGTAATACGATCGGAAGTCTGTGTATTTGATTTGATTACTTAAAAACATAACATCATGCCTTGTTTCCCCGAAGGGTTGGGCAGAGGTTTCCCTGTAGCATGTACACCCACATTTTGCCAGTTATGTTAAAGTCCCATGTAATAGGGGGCGAGCCTATTGCCATCAACCGGGCACAAATCCAGACTCCGAGCTGCTACTGAGAAAATTCAGATAGAAAAACCCAATAACACTTTGCCCGACCCGGGAATCGAACCCAGGACCTCATGCTCAGCAGTAGCGATTATGACTTCAAAAACTTTTTTCTCACCCAATACATATGTCTATGTATGTTGTTGTGTATACCTTTAGTTGGAGATACTAAATAAATTCAAAACTAATAAAACTATACAAACTTTGACATTTTAAAAACTAGTTTATTTATTTAGTTGCTGAGATTCTTTATTACATTCATACAACCTCATTTGTGGCTTAAGATGGTTTATCCTAAAAGTTGGCAACCTCATAAATAGCTGTCAAATATTTACTTGTTTTGATTAATTTGGCAATATTACTTCTTATATCTTCGGCTGCTCTTCTGGTACGGGTGGAGTAAGAGGCATGCTCTCTCTCCCTCTCCGCCACCTCTTTCACATGCATCACCTCCTCGCAAAAAGAAGCGACAGCATCCCACGCGTTTTTGATTCTGACCATGAACTGAACCACGGCCGGAAGCGAAAGATCACCCGCTCCAAGTGTCACGACGAGGGTACAGCGCTGTTGAGCCCAAGCTGAGCACTTTACACTTATCATCTACTACAGTCTCCACAATGTACTTACTCTGAATAAAAAGACGCAATATAATAACACTTCGCTATAAAAATGTTGCGTGAAGAAAGAATTGTTATGTTTTGTGTAAAAGATGAAAGATTCAATCTTGTTCAATGGATTTGATGGCGTGGCTTTGTCTTGACTTCTATATTGTCGTGTGACCTGAGATTCTGTTTTAAAAACCATATTTTATTTTATTCTAACTACACTAATAATAAAGCTGAAGAGTTTGTTTTTTGTTTGTTTGTTTGAACGCGCTAATCTCTAGAACTACCAGTCGGATTTGAAAGAATATTTTTGCATTTGATAGCCCAATTCTTGAGGAAGGCTATGCGTTGTTATCACGCTAAGACCCTTAGGAGCCGAGCAAAAAGAAAAAATGTCACAAAGAACGCTTAGCAAAAACTAAGTAAAAACACGGGAAGGCGATGGGATGCGACGGTGTGGGTCGGGGGAAGAAGAAACAAAACATAACATAACTTTTTTCTGTTACCCTGGGGCCGGATCATTGGATCATTTAGCTCCCTTCAATATGATTGAGCTGAATGGTGCTAATCCATGCGTCATGTTCGTGAACGGGCGCCGTCAGTTAAGACTGGTTATCTCTTAGTTGCCACGGCTTACTTTTAATTTATTTATATTTTTTAATTGTTCTTTGTTTTATCTTTTTATTACGGACGCTTCTAACGTGCACGTCTTTCTACATTGTTCTCATATGTATAATTTCAACATAAATGATGTAACCAATATTTTGTAACAATTTTTATTTAAAAGAGTGTCCATTGAGTTTCTTGCCCGTTCATCTCCATAGGTACCTACTACGCTTTGGAATGGGCAACTAGCTTCATATTTCTGACTGACCGATTCCTTGACAATTCAAAATTGCCAGTAAATGGTTTAATTGATGAAATAAATGCTTTGAGTTTGATCCATCTGCGTTTATCGTGACAAAGCTATGCGTGCCAAAGCTTCGTATGTTTTGCTCGCATAAAAGTTATCGCGCTAATGCGGTGGTCACATTAGCGGCTTCAAAATTTTAACGAATTATCGTGCAATAATCCAAGATGGCTCTCCATTATTTCGACAGAGCGTCTACGCAGTCCGGAAACAACAGTTGAAATGACTAACGCTAGTCCGACCTTTTTTTTTTTTTTTTTATTTTTTTTAACTATGGCCTCTCGCAGTTTTGACCACTAAGGTCTTGGCTGCTTAACCGAACTTTTCCTGTGGTGGCCTTAAGCTTCTACACTTAGAGCCTCCAGCCAGGAGCTTTTAAAACTATTCTAAATTAAAATTAAGCGAGTGCTCGCTAAGGGCACCCCCTGTGGGGTACGAACCTCGGCTTAGGGCATCGCTGAGGGGAGGACAGCAAGAAGGGACAGGCTGGATCAAATTTATATTTACATCATGATTATTATGCGGGGTATTTAAAGCTACGTGCTCAGCTGCAACAACTGCTGGCACCTCGTTTTCGAGCAAGGGTCGGGGAGGAGTTTCATTGACTCGGGGACGCGGTCGCGATCGCAAAGGACCTCGGCGGCGAGGTCGGAATGAGCTAGTCCGACCACGCGCCTTGCTTATTATGTACCGCCACCCGGGCGACAAGTGCTATGCAGCCCGAACTATTGCGATGATAACCGATAATGGTTGGTCACATCTGCGTGTATCGTATCACTGTGAGAAGCTTCATCACGATAGACGCTGCGGCTCCAGCATTATATACTGTCCCATTGCTAGCTAAAGCCTGCGTCCATTCTTACCGCTTAACGCCTGTACCCACCTAATGAACGGATTTGGATGTTTGGCACACAGATAGTTTATAACCTGGATTAAAACATAGGGTACTTTTAATTTAAAAAAAAAGTGTTTTATTTCAGGCAAAATACAAAAAAAAGAATAAATGAGTAGTAAAAACATTAAAAATTATTTAAAAAATTATCATTAAAAATTATCATTCAAAATTAGAAATTATCACAGTCTTCAAAACATTTTGTCATTTCCCGGTAGTACGTCCCCGTGGGATATTTTCCGACATACAGGCGGGCGAAGCCGTGGGCAAAACTTAGTTGTAAATAAACACCCACGCGAACCAACATTGACTCTATTTTATATTACAATTTTATCGCTCAACGTATTTGTTTTTCAGTTGGTTTTATCAAACAGTTTATCGAAGGAAAAATCTATTTTTATCTCAATTAACATCAATGAAAATGCTGTAAAATAACGAATTTTAGCTCATCTGGATCTCATTTTCCTAAAGAATTTAATGGTTGGCAGGAATTTTGCATAACAAATTTTGATCAGAGGTGTTTTGTGTTTCTCTTTATACTGTCAGTTTTGAACATGAGCACACAAAATTCCTGTGGTTTACAAAATATAACGTAATATTTTGATGGACGACCTCTGTCTGTCATGGGTCAACAACATTTTATTGTGAGTCGTATATAACTTCGTAGTGACAACATTTTTGGTTCAGTTCAGATGGCAAAACAAGTGACTCTCACCTTCCCTGAAAATACAAGTAATTCACATATTTTTTCGGACCGATTTTGAAAATAGTACATTACTGTCGTGGCCTGCAACAAGAGCATTGATGGATGGTCGTGAAAATGTGGACCGAGGCGAACCCGAGGCACACATATCGTCGCCCTCCCCGCTAACTGTCGTAACTAGCAATTGATATTTTTCCAGGGCAACAGTTTTTCGGTCGGGCGCTACAATCATGTTAATATAGTTGAGTTAGCTATGGCTTTATTAATTAATTAATAACTTTTTATAAATAGCTCTTGACTTAATCTTTAACTCACTAACTGTAGATGTGTGCATATACGACAGGTGGTGAGAATATTTTTTCCCTTCTTTTGCACTTACGCAAAACAAAATACGTGATTATCTTCTAAACGGTAAACGACACAAACACGACGATTAGAGAGAACTTTTTCGAAACAAAGTTCTGAACACGTAGATAATGTCAGTGCAGATACGTCAGTTTGTGAGATACGACAGTCACCGGGGAGGGCGACGATATGTGAGTCCATCAATATCACAAAAAAGCGGATAAGGTGAAAAAAAAAGTTTAAAAAATCTGATCCTTTTTAACCAACTTATTTATAAAATTCCTCTCGACATCCACTACCCCCAACCAAACCTTACCAATATAACCCAAAAAAAATCTGACGAAACAAGAAGTAAACTAATTTCTGACGTGACACGGCCTGGGCGTGTTTCAAGCAACCCATTTGAATAAACTTGTATGCAGACGGAACCGCTAAAGTTGGGGGCCCGTTATTAGCGGAACCCTAAAAGGGATGGGCCAATGTGTAAACGTGATCAAGCGAATTGATTAGAAAACTTTGTTTTGAAGACCTTTATTTTAATTGTTGGGTTGGAAATTTACGGGTGAATAAATAATAATAATAAAAACCGGCCAAGTGCATGTCGGACCACGCACAATGTAGGGTTCCGTAGTTGAGATGAATTTATCCCAAGAACAAACTTAACTTTATAGTTGAAAAACATTTTATTTCATACGGAATGTATCGGAGAACATGTTTTTACAACCACAAATCTAAGTTGGTCGATTATTACTCGTTAATTTGTAAAGTCTACTCAACTGTGATAGTTTTCCTTTTAAATTCGTTATATAAACTACTGCTGTGAATTTTTTCATATATCTAAAATCAACCATTTAGCTGGCAGGGGGGGACACTTGACTCTAACAAAAATGTGCACTTTAAAGCTTAATCATTCGCAAACGGATCTCTGAATTCAAAAATGGTTGAAACACATTCACAATGTTTTTAAAAGACCTTTCCAACGATACCTCACACAAAGAGATTAAAAAAAACATCCCCACTTTACGTGTAGGGGAGGTACCTTAAAAATGTTGAATTTTACCAGTTCATTGGCATGATTAATATGTATACCCATGCCAAATTACAACTTTCTAATACTAACAGTCTCGGAGCTAGACCGCGGACAGACAGACAGACAGACGGACACGGCGAAACTATAAGGGCTCTTTGGTGACTACGGAATCCTAAAAAGGGTTGGATCAACGGCCTGATTCAGAAGGCATATACACCTCGATACGGCTCGCATTGTGAGGAGGTTCCTGTCTCTGCAGCTCTAACCATCGGTAGCTTGCATCCTGCTCCCGACATCGGTGGAACTATATTTTGTATTTTTTTAATGTTGTTTTTTATTCTTTTTATTTGAAGAAATATTTAAAAATGTAAATTAATAAAAATTTCGCACTGCAGAGCGAGAGCCTCTTCTCGTACAAAGAAGGCATGAGCATTGATCACCACGCTTGCTCAAGTCGGATTGGCGATTTCAAACTTATTTTAATAATAAGTCCAGTTTTCCTCACGATCTTTTCCTTCATCGATGTCAGTGATGACCAATATTAACTTGGAAATGTTGTAAATGCAATGTCGGGAATACACATGTTAGTATCCTGTGCAATGACATGCAAGTAGGTTAAATGAGAGTGACCGTCGGACTGCCAAGTCATAGGTCTCGAGTTCGAACCCAAAGCACGCACCTCTGACTTTTCGGATTCATGTACGTATTGTATTATTATCACTTGCTTCAAAAACGGTGAAGGAAAACATCATGTTTGAGAGATATTTTTCGACGGCATGTGAAGCCATGTCTTCTAGGCTCTTGGGCAGCTTTAAAACTCTGACACCAGGTTAGTCACTAACCACACGAAAGAGAGAGAGAGGTTAAATTCCATTGTGCCAGACACTGAATTATTGTAGCTATTTTGTGGAGCCACAACACTTTTTGGCATGCATGCAAGCCTTCTTGTCATCCCTTTTGTACACAGCAAGGGTCAGTTGGGTTGTTCCATTTAAGGTCACTCAGCGCACTGTCATAATAATAATTAATAATTATTTATTTATTTTTTCAGACAAAGTCCATAATCATATTATATTAAAAAAAATCATATATAAAACGCATCAAAGTTGGGGAGTGGGGGTCGCTACGTCACAAGTAAGTATAAACTCAATATATCGCCGTAATCTTTTGATAACATAAAAAAAGAAAAAAATACATTTTCAAAACATTGTTTAATAATCTACATGACATGAAAAAAAACATTAATCACCATCCCTATAATTGTCGTACACAAAAAAAAAAAAATACTGGAGCGAGTTATGCTCGAGAATTCTTTGAAGTATAAGATCCCAAATGAGATTAAGTATTCGAAAATCGTATCACGTATCGGTAAGTGTAGCGAGCGTCCCCAGCTAGGTGGACCGCTTACCTTAAAAGGGTGTTGTGGCAACTTGGAAGAAGCCAAGTGCCTCACAGTGGACTGTTATAGGCTGAGTTGTCAACTTCAAATTCAAATTCCAACAGCTTTATATAGCTTTATGTAAGCGGGCACGCCATTTATGCCTGGAGGCTTTTAATTCTGCTTGAGTATAGTTCTCGATGTTTTTGGTTGGTATATTGGCGTGTGCTAGCTGACATATGGCCAATAATTTATCATTTATGTTATGTTTTGTGTTGCATAATATAAATTATTTTGCATACTATTGTATAAAATATTTTTTTTCTAACTTGAACAGATAGCTGTGCTGCTGGGGAGTTTGTTTCGCCACTTCTTCTTCCCAGCTTAAGGCACTAGGAAGTGGTGAAGGGTGGGCGTTTTTGGGGGACTGTCTTTTTTGACGTTCGAAAAGTGCTGATTCTCAGCCTAGTTTGAATAAATAACTTTTGAATTTTTTGAATTTTGTTTTATAGAAGGTAAAAAAAATTGCTTAGCAAATGAGCCACTGGCTCAATAACATACAACCTCCTTACATAACATTTTTCCAGCTACTGGGATGCCTGCACCTGGCTTTTGATGTGAAAAGATGCATAACACCACGCCACCTACATGCGAAGTTTGATGCCCACTCAATCAATCTGCCTAGCCTTTTCCCTACTACATATATTATGTTGGGGTCGGCTTCCAGTCTAACCAGATGTAGCTGAATACCAGTATTTTACATGGAGCGACTGCCTATCTGACCTCCACAACCCAGTAACTGGGTAATACGATACCCCTTGGTAAGACTGGTTGTCTGACTTTTGGGCGTCTGACGACCCGTAACGACTGTTAAAGATTCACGAATGACAGCGGGACCAAGGGCTTAATCTGCTTTTCGAGGCATGGCGAGAGAGATAGATATATTATCATTTTTTTTTTTGTATGCATGCCCTAAAAGTCATTTCTTTTAGTTTCACAAATAATACTTAATTAGTATATCAATTGAGTTGCGCAAACTCTGAGTGATCAGCTTTTGCTCTATGAACAGCGTGTACGATTCCCGCAAGGACATTTTTTTTTTACTTCTCTCATTATTTATTTATTTTTTAAAGAACAACATTGTGTAGGTACCAAAATATTTAGGAAATATATTTCTGATAAGGTAAACACAAATTATAGATGTACATAACATTTACACATATATTATCAGCACCATTGGCTCGAACTATGAAAACAGCACGTTCGTGTTAAAAATCATAGACATTATAAACAGGCTATCTGCCTGTATCTGACTTGATAACGCCTACACTGTGACCCCACCTCATTACTAATAGTTTCTAAACTAAAACCGCTAATATATGACTTGATTAAGATCACGCCTAGAACAATATTAAATCACTTAACGAGGCGTTTACTAAACTACACACAAGATTAGAGTTAAACTAAATATAATCTGAGGCGATAAAATAACAGGAGGATAATACAAAGTGAAAATCTATCAGCGATAATGATGATGGATATAAAAAATGTACTGGATTGGCATAAGCTACCGAACACCATAAATCTTGTTAAAAGTCATTGTAAAAATACGAAACGCTTTGAAAACGATTGCCACTTGTCTGGGCCCGAAGGTAAATTCTTAATTCATTACCTTTGCTCAGGACCTTTAATAGGATTGACATTAAACTTTTAAAACTTTTAACTCATAAATAAAAGTGCAGAACTATTGTTTGATCGAGGCCACTGTAACGCGCCTTAGGTACGTGCGCGGTGGGGGAGCAGTGCAGGCCGCTCATTTGTCAACGCTCACGGCACCCCGTCGCTCATTCGTCAATGCTTACGGCGTCCCGCCACTCATTCGTCAACGCTCACGGCATCTCGTCGCTCATTCATCAACGCTCACTGCGTCCTGCCACTCATTCGTCAACGCTCACGGTTCCCATCGCTCATTCGTAAATGCTCACGGCATTTTGCTGCTCATTCATCAACGCCGCGCATTCCTAAGGCGCGGTACAGTGGTCTCGGTCAAACTATAGTTTCGTACTTTTATTTATGAGTTAAAAGTTTAATTTGAAACTATAATGGTAGGTCCCGCCGTGTGTGTTTTAATAAAATTGTTTGTCAATGTTCTCTCGAAAAAATAAGATTGCATTTTGTTTGGTTGAAATAATATTACCATTTTATTCCAAAACAAGTTCTAACTTTGATCCAAGCTTACCATTCAGCCAGTTCTTTATATTTAACTTATTTCGACTGAGTTTTAAAAACAAAACTGACAATTTATAATTACTTTTTGCATTTAGAACTGGAATATAGTCAGAATTAAGTTCGACTTTCAAAAATGGATCAAGGCATTTGGGTCTAAAGATAAGTCTCCGTAAAGGAATACATCATGCTGAACTGTCAGCATTATCTAAACCCGCGAAAAAAGGACATAACCACATCCCAGTGAAATCCGCTAGCTTTAGCTTGCATTCTCAAACACGGCCGAGCCATCGCAGTAGTGCCGAGATTAGCAAAACAGAATTACAGATGTATGTTTACCCTCAAGTAGATTGTGCAGCAATAAGTGCTATTTTATCTTACCAGCACCAATTGCGTAACACAAGATCAATCACTATCTGTACCCTAATTGCGTAATATAGAACAACACAATCACAATCTGTTTCGATTTGAAACATATTGCTAAACCATTGCTTCATAAGTTGGAAAAAAAATCTGCTCAACAACGTAAATAACGCAATGAATGTTGTTGAACTGTCAAAATGAAACAAATGCATAATTTTTTTCGAAAATAAGTTACGCAATTCGGGTACTATTTCATTGTGACAGTTCAACAACATTCATTTGCGTTATTTACGTTGCTGAGCAGTACATTTTTTCGAACTTATAAAACAATGGATTAGCATTTCCTTCAAAATGATTCAGATTGTGATTTATCGTGTATTACGCAACTATGAAAATATTATATAAAATGTTATTGGGCTTTTAATCTGGAAATTATATCAGTAGCAGCCCGGAGTCTGGCATTTGAGCCCAATGGTGACAATAGCCTTGCCCCTATTACATGGGACTTCAACATAACTGGCGAAATGTGGGTGTGCTATGGATACATCTCTGCTAATCCTTCGCGGAATCCAGGCGTGATGTTATGTTATTTTATCTTACTGAAAATGAGAAGTTTTAATTTGTCCTATTCTCCTGGCTAAGTTTACTTTGTCACTATTTTTAGGGTTCCGTACCTCGAAAGGGAAAAACGGAACCCTCATAGGATCACTCGTGTGTGTGTCCGTCTGTCTGTCTGTCCGTCTGTCCCAGCCAATTTGCTCCGAATCTAATGAACCGATTCAGTTGAAATTTGGTACACATATATATTTCTGTGACCCAAAAACGGACGTGTAACGTAAATATATGAATTTTGAATATGGGGGTCACTTTGGGAAGATTAAAGAAAAAATGTTGCGAACTGTACCGTGTGACATATCAAACGAAAAGACTTGTTTTGAAGATCTCAAATATAAACATAACATCACGCCTGTAATCCCCGAAGGGTTAGGCAGAGGTGCACCCATAGTACACCCACATTTCGCCAGTTATGTTTAAGTCCCATATAATAGGGGGCGAGCCTATTGCCATCAACCGGGCACAAATCCAGACTCCGGGCTACTACTGAGAAATTCCAGATGGAAAAACCCAATATCACTTTGCCCGACCCGGGAATCGAACCCAGGACCTCATACTCAGCAGTAGCGCTTGCTACCACTAGACCAACGAGGCCGTCAAAATATATTTTTGTTAAAATTTTAAAATAAATACTTTTAAAGATATTTTCGATGAAAGCTTTTTCACAGAGCCAGAAATCAGTTTTGAATGAGAAAATAAAACAAAACCTGTAATATCGGCAATTAACGCTTGCGGTTTCATTTTTTGCACAATGATTGTGAAAAAAAGTTCACTTAAACCCGCGTTTACATAGGCTTACCCAATTAACTGACCCTTTTACCCATCAGGGTAAACCTGATAGGTTCGTTAATTTTTTTAAATCCTGTCAAACATCGGGTCTTTCATGACTTAATTAACTTTGCAGCAAAGCGATTGCCTATAAAGGTCTAACGAACAAATTAATTGAATTTGGATAAAAATTTGAATTAGCATTTTGATGTGGTTTTGATAAATAGGTTTCGATGACTATTAAGGTCACTATTGTGGTGTAAATTGAAAAATATCGGAGATTTTTTTACTAATGGGTTTTCGTAAATCGTTTCTTGTACAAACAGTAAATATTTAAATAGGTAATAATATTATTGAACTCGTGTCTTCTCTTTATGAGAAGAGGCAGTTTGCTCTACAGTGAGGAACAGAGTGTAAAGTTCACTCCTCTATAGAAAAGAAAGGTTCCTACGACCGTGGTGTCGTGTCTGGTGGGCTATTGCCCGACGAGAGTTGTGGATGTCGCGACGCCCCTGCAAGGGGGCGTGGCGAGCGGGGTCAGGGCTTCGCCCTTCGCCCGCGGTGGCCATACATTGACCCATAAAAATGGGCTCCTCAATTTTGTTTGCCTCGGACGGCTTATGAAAAAGACTACACTTTTGTGAGGCAAAAGTACATCTATGTTATTGGTTGCTCTGAGTAAATCTGTAGGCGCGCCACGACGCCAGCTCCTGGCGCCGCTTTCTTCACGACATCCCGGCGGTCTGTCCCCGCCAGGTGAGACCCCCGGTTACCCGGGGGAGGCCCAGCGAGAACGACCAGCGACGGTGATGCCGACTCGACGCCCTACAGGTCTAATATGTAGCTTCCCCCTCTCCCCGCTTACAGATCGAGCCGTTTACGGTTTGAGGGGTAGGCAGTCGCGTATGTATGAGCGGCTACTGTTGTAGTGTAACACCGCTCAGTGTAGACGCACGTCGCGACCCGCATCGCGCCCGTGCGTGTTATGTACGGGTGCATGTATAGTAATGGATGTCTGTATTTAGTTATGTGACGTGCCTATATTAACTTAGAACACGCCACACAACAGATGTATGTGTACATCTGTAGAGTCTTATTATTTCGGGTAAGCTGCGTGTAACCTGGGTTGCCCGACGATTGATGTCAGAAAATTATATATATTGATCGCGCGGTAAACCTTGCTTGCGCGATGCAGGATTTGTGTGACGTCAGGTCTTTGATGCGTAGTTTGCATGTTGCGTTGTAGATGCCGCCACAAGGCAATAAATAGGTTGGTATTAGTTATTATCATATGACAATATTATTAAAAAGGAAACAATAGACTTCTGTTGATTTTCAAAATATTGTTTGAAAACACACATCATCGCTTTTCCTCTGCTTAATATTTCGGAATGCGGCCTTGAAGTCAAAAAATCTTTTAGAGATTTACATATTTTTTTCAAAAGTTTTGCAATGATTCAATTATTACAGGCTGATATTTTTGCTGATTATCAGGAAAAGTATCAATTTCAGGCCTACTTTACTACAAGCCTTTTTACTACTGAAAATTTTCACAATAACGGTCCGTTGGGACAGTAAACTAAATTACTGGAAATAAAACTTAAAGAGTAAGAACCTAAAGCTGTACAAGAATCTTTTGGCGTGTGGCAAAAATCAGAACTAACGCCGCCATTTTGTTTGTTCATTACACTGCCGTCCTTTAACTAAAAAGCCAATGGCCAATTTTTACTTTTTAATTGAAAGTGATAAAGTTCAAAATTCTCTATCTTTCTGTCTAAGAAACATTTTTACAACATAAATAGTTCCAGAGATGTGAAAAATTTTGTAGGCCGTTAAGTAACACAATTTATGACGATTCCATCACTAGAAAGCGTCTAACCCACACTTCTTCTTTAAGAGTTTCTGGACAGAAAGGATTCTGTATGATAAACAGACAAGAATAGCAATTAATGAGATGCTGAGATAGGAGCCTTTTTGGCCTCGCACAGGTCGTTATTAATTTTGTTTGTTAGTTTTTAAAATGCTCCTTTTTATTTTTGTTAACTATTTTTTTTATCTTTTATTACTGTTTTGTATTTCCTGTGCGTGTCCCAAATAAAATATTTTTCTTTCTTTCTTTTCTTTCTTTAATGTGTCCAACAATCATAGCATACAAAAACACTACAAAGTGAAAAATAACTTTAATTTCGGAAGTCGGTGTCTTTCTTTGGTTTTGAATTTTCGTTTTTTGTCACCGACTTCCGAAGTTAAAGTTATTTTTCACTTTGTAGTGTTTTTTGGAAGTCAGTTTTTTTTTTTTTTTTGTTAAAAGTTTTTATTTTTCACTTTTTAGCTGTGGCTTTTTAGTTGGCCTACCCCACACAAATTCGAAAACCACTACCTGCTATGTAAATAACAGTGACAGGAACTTATCATATCATTCACATACTAAGTGGGAAAAAGTACGTATTATTGAAGCTAACTTAAAAACTATCAAAGCAAAGTTAATAAAATTTATACGGGACTACCTCGAGAGCATACCCTTTCAAACAAAAATCAGATTTTCAAAATCGGTCCACAATTGACGGAGAAATCGGTGGACATACATAAAAATTTTCATTTTTTTTTGACAGCTGCTCTAGCGCACAGATTGTAATAAGTCTGCGGCGCGTGAGTCGCCGACGGCAAGAAATGTTGCCATTTTAAATATTATATTTGTATAAACATTTAGGACTAGTTTTGTATTTATTTTATTTTTGATTTGTTATTTCACTATATGCTGCACCGGTTGACGTCATCACGTCAGCGCCGGCTATCGCTGAAAACCAGCGCTGGGGCTCTGTCTCGCATGGGGTCGCAGCTTTATGCTGAGCGATGGCCGTTTTGCGTGGATGTGACGCATATTTTCCCCTAATTTGTTATTTACGTGTTCTTTTTTAATCTTTTTTTGCGTCATGTTTACCGCAAATAAACGAATTTTCTTTCTTCTTTCTTTTCTTAAAAAAAAAAAAGAAAAAAAAAAAACAAATATACGCGACGAACATAATTATAACCTCCTCCTTTTTGGAAGCCGGTTAAAAAACAACGATTCTCGCCTTTTTTGTTTTTTGCCATTTTCTCGGAAATAACTTTTTGGGCTTAACGGCGTTCTAGTTAAAAGACAGCAGTACATTTCACAAACGTTTACCGACAGCGCCCCCCTGTTAACGTCATTTGCGCGCCAAAAGAGTCTTGTAGCAGTGTAAGTTGATTAATTGATAAGCTGTGATTCATTGATACCTGCAGCCGGTCTATTCTGAAAATCTTACCGTGAAAACTTAGGTGAAGTGAGATGTCAATAGTTTCAAGCCCTAGCATCAGAGGGGCAATTCACATAATTTTTAAAAACGTTCGAATTCTAATCTCATTCGCATTCTCATCTATCAAAAATACAATCAATTCACCAACATTTTTGACAAGTTTGACAGATTACGACTTGAATGTGAATGTTTTTTAAGTACGAGAATTGGCTTTTAGGTGGAATGAAACCTCACTTCAAGGTCACTTCACCTAAGTTTTTACGGTGAAATTGTTACAGAATTGAATAAATTTTATTTTAATTTGTTTTTGTTTTATATTTTTATTACGAAGCTTTTAACGTGCACGTCTTTTTTACGTGGTTCTCACATGTATAATTTCAACACGAATGATGTAACCAATATTTTGTAACAATATTTTGATATTAAAGAGTGTCCGTGGAGTTTCTTGCCCGTTCTTCTCCATAGGTACGCTTAGGAATGGGCAACTAGCTTCATTTTTCTGACAAACCGATCCCTTGACAATTCAAAAGTACCTGTAATTTGTTTATTTGTAATAAATGCTTTGAGTTTGACCGGTTGTATTCTGTAGAAATCTCACCCAAAAAACTTAGTTTAAGTGAGCTTGAAGTGACCGCTCACTTTACCTAAGTTTTCAATTTCAGATTTTAAAGAATAGACCGGCTTACCAATGAGTTCATTGGTTGGTACTAGATTAATTAGTCGATTGATTGATTGAACACAAAACTCACAATTTGGATTTCGTGAGAAATTCAATCAATATTTAGACGTGTAATTGTTTGTTTAAAGAGTAAGCTTCAATCACCTGTCCTAATTGACTGGTAACCGACTCTTTCAATCAACAAGTCAATACTGTCGGATGTATAAGACAGTTCATATACATTTTTTCTTAAAAATAGCGTGGCTGGAACATGTCTAATTGAAATGTTTTGCGCTGTTTAAATAAAAAAAAAACATAGGAATACCGACCATTGACCTGTTTAAAAAAAGAAACATCACTCTTAGTTTCAAAATGTGAAGCAAATTAATAAAAGTGTAGGTAAATAAACTAAGGTACCTATAGTTCGTTTTTTAATCCCAGAGACTAATTTGACAAGTACAAATGTCACACTACAAATTGAAAAAACAAACAACAGTCACTTTTGAAATGTCAAATTACCTAGTCTACGAGATTAAAAAACGAACTTTACATAAGTCAGGACATAACTATGCTGCAGCATTTAGCAAGGTTTACTTAGTCGGAAATACGAGGAGGAGCAGGAGCTTATGGCTAAGTACTAACAGCCGCTCGGATCGATCCATCTACACATACACTTACTGGGGTTGGTCCGTGGATGAGTGACCATTTCTACATACCGAGACTCCTCCGAGCCTCTGAAAGCACGTTAAGCCGTTGGTCCCGGCTGTCATTCGTGGATCTTTGACAGTCGTTACGGGTCACCAGAAGCCCGAAAGTCTGACAACCTGTTTTACTAAGGGATATCGTATTACCTAGTTACTGGGTTGTGGAGGTCAGATAGGCAGTCGCTCCATGTAAAATACAGCTGCATCCTGTTAGACAGCTAGGCAGCTTGATTGACACAATACCTACTTATCTTTGCAAAATTATTAAGAAGACAAATAATCTCCAAAAGGGCATTTTCCTGTCGTTCCTAAATCGCATTTCTCATAGCGTTTCGTAAAAGGAAGTACACACATGTGTTTACAGCTAATAAAGGAAGTGACGAAACGACGCGGAAACAGCGGCACGTTTTATATGAGGAAGCTATCATATCCGCCATCTTTAATGTATACCCGAAATAGAGACAAAGGAACTAATGAAATTTATTGAGGAATCTGTAACTGGCTTGTTACGTGTTAGCTTGAGCTAGGCGAGAATACTTGATGTCATCGGCAATGTTGGTGGACTGACTGCAAATGTGAATAGTGAATATCCAATCGAATCAGAACAATCGAATCAGATTGTGATTGATCGTGTATTACGCAATTAGGGTACGTCATACACGCACGCTGGTTGCGAGTACTACACTAACTAGCGTGTTATTTGAAAGTATTGTAAAAGCCAATTATTTTTAAAAGAGTAACCGTGGAGTTTCTTGCCGGCTCTTCTCCATAGGAAACGACCAATTGGAACCGTGCACCTAGCTTCTGACGTTTCATAAGTGCCCTTGTAAGTTTATGTGAAATAAAATATTTTGAATTTGAATTTGAGTACTCGTTACAATCTAAAAATGTAACTTAATTATTTCTTTTAATTAGAATCCTAACTAATGTTATAATTGCGAAAGTGTGTTTGTTTGTTCACTAAAACGGCTGAACGGATCTGGATAAAATTTGGCACATGTGTAGACCATGACCTGGAAAAGGACATAGGCTACTTTCATCCTGGTTCAAACTGTAGCAGGAAAAGTCTTTAATAAATAGATAGAAAGAATACTCTTCATTGTGTCCACCAAATAAATTAAAAATATTAAATGTAGAAATTTGACTGCCTCGTTGGTCTAGTGGTCGCAAGCGCTACTGCTGAGCAAGGTCCTGGGTTCGATTCCCGGGTCGGGCAAAGTGTTATTGAGTTTTTCTATCTGAAATTTCTCAGTAGCAGCTCGGAGTCTGGATTTGTGCCCGGTTGATGGCAATAGGCTCGCCCCCTATTACATGGGACTTAAACATAACTGGCGAAATGTGGGTGTACCTGCTACAGGGACACCTCTGGCCAACCCTTCGGGGAAACAAGGCATGATGTTATGTTATGTTAATAATAATACCAGCCAATATTGTCCCACTGCAGGGCAAAGGCCTCTTCTCATATAGAGAAGGCACGAGCATTGATCACCACGCGCGCTCAAGACGGGTTGGCGATTTCAGACTTATATTAACTACACGTCCAGGTTTCCTCACGATGTTTTCCTTCACCAATGTCAGTAATGTCCAAGATAGCAAGATAGACAAGGCGTGATGTTATGTTATGTTATAAATGTAGAAATTTCACATAGACTCACACAATGGGCGGTCTTATCGCTAAAAGCGATCTTGCGAGGTACTCTTTTTCATAAATATAATCACAAAGTAACTACCCCAGCTTTTTCCTCATATTTTAATCAAGATATTACATACAAATACCATGCTTATTTCTTTCAACGACCCACGGCGTGGATTGATCTCTTTAAAATATGGAAGGCTGATTATAACTCGAAGCACAATTTGTTGAGGGATGACTGTCGAAATACGAGTATTAACGTAAATAGGTTCCGAGATTATTATTTTTCGGATAAATCGGATCTGTGGGGGATTACTTATAGTTGCGATTTGGGGTTCAGTAGGAATTAAATTAAGGTTTTAAGGGCTTTTGAAGTGAAAACGTCATTAGACGCGTTGGGCATTTTTAAAATGGGAAAAAACAATTGAAAACGCGACTGTGCTATTTATTTATATTTCGTTACGGATCAATGTTCTATGCAAGTATTTTTACTTTAAAGGTTGTGGAAGTATTTTATTTTGTAAACGCGATTGTGCTCTTTATTTAGATAAGGTTACGGTTCAATGTTCTATATAAGATTTTTTTTCCACCAAGGCGATCTTGTTCAAGTTTTTACTTCTGTCGACTCTCCCAGAGTCCTTCTGTTTTCTTTTTTATTACTTATTAAATGCTTTAAAGCAGAAAAATATTTTACAAGATTGGATGCTATCGATCTTTGAGTTACGGTTTTTTAATGTCAGCAACATTTATCATAGATTTGCAATAACTTTTAAATGAATGATTGTAAGCAATAAATTACTTAGAGTTGATTTTTCAGACGTCTATAACTTTTTGAGAAGAGTTTTTCTGAAGAAAATCTGTCAGAATGTCATATTTATTTCTTTGATAAAACATTCGTCTTGTTATTTAGCCGATTTATATCTGTATAAAAACGCTCGTCATTTAAAAAACCGTAATCAAAGAAATTATTGTCAATATCCGAATCTTTCATCTTATTTTGTAAAGAAATCTCTTATATACGAACCAATCGCAATTTCCTGTTTATTACTCGTACGCAACCATTCAATCAATCTCCGTACTCGTTGAAAAATAACCGAAATCTTCACACAATTTTTCACAGGAAGTTCATTTGTTTTTACGCTCTGCCTGTCCAGCATTCCCGCATTGATTGACGTTTCCCATTAACGCTCCATTGTTTTAATTTCTATACCACATACCATGGCATATGCGTGAACAGATCAAAATAATTGTACCTACGCAGATATCGGCTACACACAATGAGTTTTCAAATTACCATTACAATTTTTGGCAATCGGAAAATCGAATTAAACTGGGAAATGATTTTTGTCGTGTAAATATGTGATGGATTGGTTGATAAATCAAAGCGTTTTGGAAGATAAATATTTATTTAGTACTGATGTACAGTTAGTAAAAGATTTTGGTTTGCAGGAAAGAAAAAACATCCTTACACAACCTACGCAGGAAATATTCATCATTGTTGTGAGCGTAATAACTTTTTAAACATGACTTGAGCTATTCAAATACATCGGTTGGTAATCTGCCTGCAAACAATTTTTTGAATTCAAAACTTCTTTAGGTGCGTTGGGCATTTTTGAGATGGGACTAAACCATTGATTTCGCGATACTGTGACAACACCAGCGTTGATGTCTTTTCACCCGACTACGGCAAAGCCAAAAGGAAGGGTTATTTAATAGTCAAAGGGACCATTAAAAAGACATCAACGCGTTGATTACCGCGGTGCATGGAGTAAAAGACATCAACGCGTTAATTACAGCGGTGCCCATTTTTTTTTAAAGTTTTCACTTTTGTCGGCACTCCCGGAGAGCCACTGTTTTTTTTTTATTGACTGTTTAGGGAATCCAACCCATAAGAGTAGGGGAAGACCAAAGAAACGATGGATGGACTGTGAAAAATGGTATGACCAGAGAGAGGGTGGCTACCGATTTGACGACAAATTTTAATAGAGAAGTATCGAAGAAAAAGTTGCGCGCGCCCGATATAAATTGAGATTGGGATAATAGTAGAAAAATAATGATATATAGGTAACTCACTGCTTGAAAAAACTCTTTATTTTTACACGAATTGCGGTTTATATGAATAAATCTCTAATAATAAAACAACACTTTACCAACAGTAGATTAACATTTTTAGCTATTGGTATAGACCTACAAATTGGAGACAAGCTTGTGGCTGTGTAATAACAGTCACACGGGTCGATCGATCAGGTTAAGCTACGCTTTCCGGGGTTGGTCAATGGATGGGTGACCATCTTTACATACTAAGACCCCTCCGTGCCTCGGAACGCACTTTAAGCCGTTGGTCCCGGCTGTCATTTGTAGATCTTAGTCAGTCATTACGGGTAGTTAGAAGGCCAAAATTCTGACAACCATGTCTTACCAAAGGGTATCGTGTTACCTAGCAACTAGGTTGTGGAGGTCAGATAGGCTCCATATAAAATACTGGTATTCAGCTGCATCCGGTTACAGTGGAAGTCGACCCCAACATAGTTGGGAAAAGGCTTGGCAGATGATGGTATAGAGCTACAAATACTCAACTGTCAGATGTGTCGCAAAACAGCACATATTGAGCTCACGTTTTGGTTCTTCGTTTAATTCACGAACCGCATATTTGAGATTATAGCATGATTGATTCAGTTATCTGAATGCCGGCAATCAATTCAGCTGAGCCTTTTCCCAACTATGTTGTGATCAACTTCCACGCTAACCGGATGCAGATGAATACCAGTATTTTTAATACCTGACTTTCGGGCTTCTGACGACCCGTAACGACTGACTAAGATCTACAAATGACAGCTAGGACCAACGGCTTAACGTGCATTCCGAGGCACGGAGGGGTCTTGGTGTGTAAATATGGTCATCCATTCATGGACCAACCGCGGCAAGCGTAGCTTAACCTGATCGATCGACCCGTGCGGCTGTTATAACATAGCCACAAGCTCATCTCCAATTTGTAGCTCTATACCAATAGCTACAAAATATGTTAATGTACTGTTGGTAATCAGCAATAACAAAACATGTGCGTGTTAGGGTCAGCCCTAATACGCACATGTTTTGTTTAATCGCACGGATCAACAATGGAATTAACAAATAGATTTTAGCTCTGTTTACTTGGATCTCAATTAGACAACTAGTCGCTGTATGTAAAATACTAGTATTCAGCTGAATCCGGTAAGACTGGAAGCCGACCAACATAGTTGGGAAAAGGTGAGGTAGATGGTGATGACTTAGATCTCAACTAGCTGTGCCCGACTCTGTCCACGTAGCATAATCAACCTATAATGGGACACTGGCCTTTTTTCTATGAGAGGGAGTGGGTCACCATGCAGGCCCAGTGCGGGCTGGTAGATGTCACATGTCTTCGAATGTTTGGTTCTAAGACATGCTGGTTTCCTCATGATATTTTCCTTCAGCGTTTTGAGAGCAGTGGTGATGAAATAATTTTCACAAAGTAACAGTATAACGTTAACTTATTTAGAAACAATTCGTGAAACATAATTAACTTTAGAGTTTCAGGATAAAGGCTAGCCTTTGTCTAAGTAGATGAATTTAGGTATTTAGTCTCTAAATTGGCTAAATTAAACCCAAACTGGGCTTTCGTTGAGACTAAAATCGTGAGGAACCGCTTCTTTTAATTATCAAATAATACCGTCATAATATTCTCGAGAAGGCACGAGCTGTGATCACCACTTGCTCAAGACGGGTTAATGATTTCAGACTTACTTTAAGCGAGCTCTTTAGTATAATTATTAAACCTGTAGTTTAGTAATCATACTATAGTGCTCGTGGCTAAGTACTAACAGCCGCACTGGTCGATCCATCAGGTTAAGCTGCACTTACCGGGGTTGGTCCGTGGATTGGTGACCATTTCTACATACTGAGACTCCTCCATGCCTCGGAAAGCACGTTAAACTGTTGGTCCCGGCTGTCATTCGTGGATCTTTGACAGTCGTTACGGGTCGTCAGAAGCCCGAAAGTCTGACAACCAGGGCTTATTTTTAATCTTATATTTTCAATTGCTTTGATAATGTTTGTACATTGTTCTTTGTTGGCTGCTGGGGAGTTTGTTGCGCCACTTCTTCTTTCCAGCGAAAGGGACTAGGAAGTGGTGAAGGGTGGGCGTTTTAGGGGACTGTCTTATGTAATTTTGACGTTCGAAAAGTGCTGATTCTCAGCCTAATTTAAATAAATAACTTTTGAATTTTGAATTTCTCACATATGTACCCAGGATTTTGTAATATGTATTTATTTAAAAGAGTGTCCTTGGAGTTTCTTGCCCGTTCTTCTCCATAGAGATCTACGTTTTGGAATGGGCAACTAGCTTCAACTTTCTGACTAACTGACCGACTCTTTGACGATTCAAAAGTGCCTGTAAAAGGTTTAATTGAAATAAATGCTTTGAGTTTGAGTTTGACCAGTCTTACCAAGGGGTATTGTATTATTACCTAGTTACTGGGTTGTGGAGGTCAGATAGGCAGTCACTCCATGTAAAATGCTGGTATTCAGCTGCATCCGGTTAGACTGGAAACCGACCCCAACATAGTTGGGAAAAGGCTAGGCAGATTGACTAAAAAGCTTCACTTTTATAGGTTGATATAAAATAAAAATAAAATAAGTAAGTAAGTATAAAATTTGTGAAGATTTTTAACATTTTCAAGCCCTATAAAACCTTTCTCGGTACATCGACAGCTTTTGTAACAACTTCGATACTATTAGCAGCAATTTGCAACCCTATACAGAAACTAACAGCTTTTCAAGGATACGCAGTTATCTGAAATATATTTACTAGCTTTTTCCCGCGACGTCGTCTGCGCAGAGGTCGGAAGGTCCCACCGGAATGTACTACCGGAATAAAAATTATCCTATGTCCTAAAGCAAGTCATTGTCTACCTGTGTCATGTGTGCCAAACTTAATTGAAATTCGTTCAGCCGTTAAAAACATAACATAACCTCACGCCTGTAATCCCCAAAGGGTTAGGCAGAGGTGTACCTATAGTATACCCACGTGCAGCCGTTAAGTATTGGAAAGAAAAACAGATAGAGTTACTTTCGCAATTAAAATGGACATAAATATTGGATGCTAGATTCTGCCCGCGACTTCGTCCGCGAGCCTATAACCTTCTTCAAGAATTAGGCTATCCAATGCAAAATACCTACTAGGATTAAAAAAAAAATGTAACGTATAGGTAATATAATTACAGGCTATATTATTTTTTCCGTTCGGAAATCACGGAGTGTTCTTTAGTGAAGACCAAGGGAAATGTTCATAGAGCTTTACTTTGCTTAAGAAATTTTATCGTTTCATATAAATATTAACCTTATTCTCTTATGTGTTTAATGTTTATATTGATATAAGCAAATGCGAATAAGTGAGCCTTTCATTTTATAATTATGAACATTAACTATATTCAAATAAAGTTCATATTCGTATGAGATGCACACGGTAAAGTCAAACTCCGAAATTATTAAAAAAAAATGAATACTGCATGTCGATTATTATTTAATAGTTTTCAAGACTAACCGCTGACAATGTTTAAAAAAATACTTTTTAAACTAGGTACTTCTATTTAAAAGATATTGTACTATTATGGACTATTTAGAAGGCAAATCAATAGAATCTGTAATTGAGTTAGATTAATTGACATTGCTGATTGTGAATACATTTGCATGTCATGTTATAGCAGGATATGCTGAAACAAATTTACTGTAGCACCTTATGTACCATATTCTAGCAAATAAATATTTTTGATTTGATTTGCGGTCTGTGAATTTTGACGATCTTCACAGGGTGTCTTGTAGAAGCTGGAGAAAAGCATTGAGAGAAATTACGTGAGATCGAAGGCCTCCGGGTCCAAAAGTGGACGGCTATAAGCCGTTCATGATGATGGCAAAGATTTAAATCGTTAGATTTCCCCTCACCGTACTAAAGCCACGCGAAAAAATTTCTATACTGAGAAGAGTGAGCTTACACATCCCGCATGGAACTATAAATGCGATTTTTAGTATAAGGTAAGCATCATAATAGGTAATATTCATATTTCATTGTCAAAGAAACGAAACACATCTTTTGGCGCGGTCGAAAGAATCTATTGATTTTATATCTTTGGATGGTGGGAATTAAACTGATCATCAGCGTGGAAGCCACCGTTTGGTTCTTTAGTGGTATGAGGAACATTGTGTAAAGTTCACTCATCCACCATAGAAAAGGGAGGATCCTCCGACCAGACGGGTGATGTGTCTGGCGGGCAACTGTCCGACGATTGAAATCGGAATCTTGTATATATGTCGATGGCACGGTAAACTCTAATTGCGCAATGCAGGATTTGTGTAACGTCATTTCTTTGATGCGTTGTTCGTATGTGGCGGTGTAACCGCTACAGTTCCAACCATATCGTCAATGTTTATTGCAGTCCGGCCGTCGAAAGTATGAGTTTTTAACACCTGTCAGTTTCATACTAATGAATAAATGTTTTGCGAATTTGATCCTTATCAGGAACGCCTGACGGCCGGACTGTAGTGTAGGTAATGTTATCATTCTAAAAGCGTTCAGACGTTTATTATTCTTGTCTTTCCATTTTGAGCACCTGCCTACTGTTAATTTATTTCAGTCCTCTCTAAAAGTCCACTTTAGGAAATTGTAATTTAATTTATTAAAGTTTAAAAGACCCACTAACTAAGTAATAAACATTCGTGATAATAGAACTTCAAGTTCATAAGTTAAAAACTTATTTTTCACTTTATAGTTGTGGTACCTACCCCACACAAATTCGAATACCACTATCTGCTATGTAAATAACAGTGACAGGAACTTATCATATCATCATACTAAGTGGGAAAAAATACGTATTATTGAAGCTAACTCAAAAAATACCCAAGCAAACTTAATAAAATGTATATGGGATCACCTCTGAAGTATGTCCTACCAAACAAAAAAAGCTCATCAAAATCAATTCATAATTGGCGGAGTAATCGTGTAACAAACATAAAAAAAAACAAAAGGAAGTCGGTTAAAAACGAGATTAGATTTAGAGCTTGAGCCATGAAATTTTTGAAATAAAGAGCGTTGTCATAAACAAGAAAGTGAGTTTTAGTTCTTATTAACACGTCTTGACTTCATTTAAAACTTAGTTGAAATATATTGCGTCACGCTTCTTCAAAGTTTTAAAACAAAAGAACGGCAACATAAGCTAGATGTATGTCATTTTCACTTTATTAGTTTATCAAAACCAACAATATCTCAGTGAAGAAAATAACCTTAGTTATGGAATCACCAGCATGCAATGAAAAATCGTGATAAATGATGCTCGCTCCTTCACCGACTTTTTATCCGACTTCAAAAAAGGAGGAGGTTATACATAAGTTCATCTGTATGTTTATTATGTTATTTATATTCATCGTTGGTCGTTGCTCGTTGGTCTAGTGGTCGCAAGCGCTACTGCTGAGCATGAGGTCCTGGGTTCGATTCCCGGGTTGGGCAAAGTGTTATTGGGTTTTTCTATCTGAAATTTCTCAGTAGCAGCTCGGAGTCTGGATTTGTGCCCGGTTGATGGCAATAGGCTCGCCCCCTATTACATGGGACTTAAACGTAACTGGCGAAATGTGGGTGTACCTGCTACAGGAACACCTCTGCCCAACCCTTCGGGGAAACAAGGCGTGATGTTATGTGTGTGTGTGTGTATTCATCGATGTTTTCGTAAATTGTGTACGGATTTTGTTTTTTTTTAAATTAAATTTTGATAGAGGAAGCTTACGCGGTGGTTTCATATAAATTGTATAAACTTTGCTTGGGTAGTTTTTGAGTTAGCTTTGATAATACTTATTTGGTCCACTTTGTGTATATTGATGATGTTATGTTGTTAACATAACAAGTAGTAGTATACAAGTGAAAAATAGAAAACAGTTTTGCAAAAAAAGAACAACCGACTTCCAAAAAAACACTACAAAGTGAAAAATTACTTTGATTTTGGAAGTCAGTGGAAAAAAAAAACCAGAAAAATATAGATCCAGACACCGACTTCCGAACACGAATTTTTCAATTTGAAGTGTTTTTTTTTTGGAAGTCGGTTGTTTTTTGTATAACCATGGTTAGAAAATTATTGATAAACCAACTCTATGCAATTCCAAAAAACATTTCAAAACGTTCGAGCGACATACTCGTATTTTATGAGGTGCGACCTGAGCAGGTTATCCGACAGAGAGAAAACTTCATACAAACACGCATTGATATATACACTACTCAAAGTGCAGCGTTCGAAAACTTAAGACTTAACTTAGCTTTGCTTCTGTGGGGGTAAATCTGTGTCACGATGTTCGTGCTTATTTGGAAACATGAAAATTACCGAAGCGCACACCTTTTCTGGTTCAATTGTACCTTCTATACAAATTACTCGTAGTCTACAAACTAGTTATAGAGTTCCCTGTGAAAGAATTTGTCCAAGGAAATTCTACGACTATCGTTAGCGACCGGCAGTAAAATTACGGACACATTCTCTGGGTAACAAAGGAAATTCAATGACACATAGAGGGCGCACGAGGTCAAGAGACTGAACTATGATCACAAAACCGAATAACAACCACGTGTATAATTTCAACAAATGAACGAATGTTTTCCTAAGCGATAAAATGCAATAAAAGCTAAAAGCTTCTGAAACCGTGAAAGAAAACAAATGAAAGAAAATAAGACGTTTCTTTCATCGCATTGTGATTTTTGAGAAAACGCATCTGAATAAAATATTTGTCCATTAACATTTTTTTACAGAGTTTTTCTCGTGGCTGTGATGGAAAATGCATGCGTCTTTCACAATTACACAATAAAGTAGTGGACTTCTGAAACAAACCACGCGTTGTGTTTACATTGTGAATTTTCCTCTGCTAAAAAAAATATGAATAAGTTTTGACGTGTCGTTCTCATGTGGCGTTTTAGATGTCGCCACAAGTTAGATACAGATAACTTATAAAGATAACCAATAAAAGCCTCCACGATTGACAGTATAGATACTAGGCATTTGTTCGGCACACCTTGGACAGTAAGGGGTGCTAGACACATGATCGGGTCGGCGTGACCGCATGATTCGGCACAATTCGGCACAGCCGAAAAATAAACATTCGATTTACTTTACTTTAGATTATTTTATATCAAATTTATTTTAATTTTATTGTTTTTGTATTATAAATTTTATTAATGTTGGAACGCCGATGTTCTCCCCTCTTGGAGGTGACCGCTAATGGCTGCAACACAGTTTTTTAAACTAATGTAGCTGTTAACAAACACAAAAAATTGTAAACCTGTTTTTGTTCCAATAAAGTATTTGATTTGATTTGATTTTGCTGCCCATGGCTTAATCATCCTACAATGTTTCCACTGCTGGGACAAAGACCTCCTCTTGATGAGAGGGAGTGGGCCTTAATCCATCACGCGGGTCCAGTGCGGGTTGGTTGATATCACATGTCTTCGAATTTTTGGTTCTAGAACATGCCGGTTTCCTCATGATGTTTTCCTTCATCGTTTTGCTTTTTTAATTATTTCATTACCACGGCTTGTGATGATGAAATAATTTACACAAAGTAAAGCCTGTCAGGGTTCTAACCTACGACCTACAACTCTTAAGTTGGAGCCGTTACCACTGCTTTATCTCTATTTTGACGCCCGGCTGTGCCGAATTGTATCGAATCATGCAAACCCGAACGAGTGTGTAGCATGCTTTTCCTACGTTCCCAAACTAATCTTTTTACCACATCACGAGCTAAAATATTCTCCTACAAAACTCGAATTTATGAAAGACGGTCAAGAAGTTGGTATAAAAAATGTTTGGCAAACGCAAAGTATGTTTGTACGAGTTAAAACGTCCGCTTTTGACCACGCTATGATAGATCCAAAAATAGACATAGCTCAATCAATAAAATGAGATAAAATAAACAGATTAGAGTGGCTATCTGTGTTTGTAATGTTCTATTTCTGTTGGCCATTCATTTGTTTGTTTTGTTTAAGGGCTTATTAGCGATCAGCTATGGCCCAGTTCACGGCCTCGGGCGTTGCGACCTGCGCCAAACGTCACCTGTTTCCGTCGAAACTCGTGGCATGTTTTAAAAGCACCGGCCAAGTGCAAGTCGGCCTCGCACACCAACAGTTCTACACCGCCGTAAAGTATTAAAAAAAACGTGGCACACCGGGAGTGCCGACAGAAGTGAAAACTTGAACAAGATCGCCTTGGTGAAAGAAAAATACTTATATAGAACATTGGTCCGTAACCTTATCTAAATAAAGAGCACAACCGCGTTTACAAAACTTTTAAAGTAAAATACTTGCATAGAACATTGATCCGTAACATAATATAAATAAAGAGCATAATCGCGTTTACAAAAATGAGGTGTCGGTAACGGTGTCGCAAGTTCAATTGTTTTTCTCATCTCAAAAATGCCCAACGCGCCTAAAATTTTCACTTCAAAAAAACGCCGAGCAAAACATGTTTCCTGTAGGAGACCCCCTTAGGGTTCCGTTTGGTACAATTCGGGTACGGAACTCTACCAACTCCTTTCATTTATTTTTTGTGCACTCTCTGTCGCAAGCCGCGTGTCGCTTGAGCGTGTAGCTTATGACCACGGGGTTAGCCATTCATGTGTTTGTTTGGTTTAGAGGCTTATATTAGTGATCTAAAACCAAGAGAAGCTGGGATTCTATAAATTCTCGGAAGCAGTGATTAAATCGAAATGTTTATTTTTCTGTTCTGTTTTGTCTGATCAGTCAGGAAACACATAGATGCCTACATTCATTGGATACGCTGTAATACGCATATAAAAGGCTAAATTAAAATAGCTAGCAAAACTCAACAAACGTTATGATATCTGAACATGGTAAAACAAAAAAAAAATGGTCAGATGATTGTTTTTTTTTTGTTTTTCATGTTCTGATATCGTTACCCACCACAACTGTGGAGTTTTGCTAGCTTATTTTATTTGACCTTGTGTAACATAAGTTAACATGTAAGTTTAGTTCTACACCCACATTTGGCCAGTTATACACCTCACATAAAAAATGTCTTAGAAAAGGTGTGTAACCCATTCGTATAAACCTTACCACCGTCCTAGTATTGTCCCACTGCAGAGCAAAAGCCTCTTCTCATACAGAGAAGGCACAAGGTAGAAGGCATTGATCACCACCCTTGCTCATGACGGGTTGGCGATTTTAGACTAATTATCCTAACTAATTTATTATAAATGGGAAAGTGAATTCAATTTCAAAATCAAAATATTTTATTTCACATAAACCTACATGGGCACTTATGAAACGTCAGAAGCTATGTGCACGGTTCTAATTGGTCGCTTCCTATGGAGAAGAGCCGGCAAGAAACTCCACAGTTTGTTTGTTTGTAACGCTTTACGCTAAAACGGCTGAACGGATTTGGATGCAATTTGACACATGGGTAGACCATGACATAAGACATTTATCACCTTTTTTTTACCTGAGTTCACGAATAAAGATTGATTAATTGATTGATGACCTTAGTTAGGACAGGATACCGATATTCCCACGGGATCGAGACGTTTTAGGCGTCGGTCTCGAAGTCAGCGGGCAGCGGGGCGCCGGCGGTGGCGGCGCGGCAACACATAGTTTTATATGGAACCGCTCGCTCCCCGCTGCCTTTGAGGCCAGTTGCATATAAATCTATGCATTTGAACGCGCCGCTGCCGCCCGCTGACTTCGAGTCCGCGGCCTTACGGGTAAAACCGCGGAGCGCAGCTAGTTAACTATAAATCCAGGTATCATGTCAGTAATATCCAAGATTAACTCAAAAAGTAAATATGAATTGAAAAAGTGACATTGATACTTGCCCTGATTTGAACCCACAACCTCGTGCATGAGAGGCGACATCACGACATAAACTATTTAAATTATTTTATCTGCAACTCAGCAGAAGCGTAAAAATCTAATTTTACAGTTGCAAGGCTGCAAACATTACCATACCTGATACCTATGCAAAAATATGCAGATTGAGACTAATTATAACATAAAGCCATTTGAAATATTTTCGCAATAAAATTATGAAAGTTTCAGCAATTTATAAACTGCGCCGCAATAACAACAGGATTAAAAAGTTTTGAATTTAATATTCTTTTTGGAATTAGGAATGATGTTAGCGAAGGTTTTATAGCATCGGGGTTGCCAACCTTTTAACAGAGACCGTAGGGTCCCAACAATTTTGCAGTCATGAGATTGTACTTAACTGTTCTGTCAGTCACCATTTTGAATTCTAATCCTATTCTATTTAACGAGCAATATTTGTACCTATACATTTATATTCGTAAATATGTTTGTAATTACGATCTTGAAAACAGCTCTAACGATTTCGATGATAGTTGCAATATATGGATTTACGAGGGCGAATAATCGATCTAGCTAGGTCTTATATCTAGGAAAATTCGTTTTCTTCCTATTTTCACCCGAGCAGAGCTCGGTCGCCCAAAGTTTAGAACAAGATGGCTACTTTAGAATAATGACATGGCAGCATGGAATTAGTAAGTACCTACTGTCATGGCAGCATGGAATTAGTATGTACTATCATGGCAGCATCAAATTAGTTTGTACTATACATGGAATTATTATGAACTTTCCTATACTATTAAATGAGCAAAGCTCGGTCGCTAGGTACTAATATTGAAATGAAGACTGCAAAATTCAGTTCTACCAATCGAGTCTCGGGACAAAATATAATGAACACACAGTTTTTGTTTTTCGCCAACCAGCATTGTTTTGAAAGTGTGTTTGTGTGTGTGTGTGTGTGTGACAAATGCTTTTTCATACTAACACTTTTACGAAATTGTACTAAAAAAGTTTTCAGGCAGACACATTCAAAATAGGAGCTACATATGCTTCTGTAACCTAACACAAGCATATGTTGGGTTACAGACTGCATACTCGTACGTAGTTTTTAACAACTGCTCAACACAGCAGTGTTGAGGCGAAGATTGGGTTTGCTGGTAAGTGGCGTCGTCATATAACAGGTGCAAAATTACAGATTTCAGTTACTATATATACGCACTTGACTTTTTTGAATAGGCTCGTAACTATTTCTTATCAGCAAAGATTTAAATCTTTAGATTCACCCGCTCACGTCAAAATATGGTCACGTTTCTATTTCGTTGACTTTGAACAGTATCGTATCGCTCCCTCATGCTGAAAAACATGCGTATCTACCGTTCCGTGTGAGATTTATGAGGTCACTCTCCTCAGTATGGACAGTTTTTTGCATGACCTATGTAAGTATGGTAAGAGCAAATCTAACGATTTAAATCTTCACGAGTCTGCCCAAAATGACACAGATTTCATACACAAAGATTATTCATAATCTTCTCATTTTCTTTAGATTAGTCTCATTACGTTTACGCGTGGCGAGACAATTTGTGGGACTGTCTCTGACGTCTTTGGAAATTTTTGCCAAGAATTATAATGGCGTGTCCTTGGGTAGGTAACAAAGAGAACTGTAATTGTTTTTTTTTAATAAGAGTTTAGTTTGACGATATTCTTTAGGCGCTGAGCAGACGATGGACTGTTTGTCCGCGGACAATTTGGAATCGTATGGAAATCTAACGCGCACGCGGACAAAATGCCGAGATTTCCACACAATTCCAAATTATCCATCGTCTAAAGGTAAGGTCAGCGATAAAAGTCAACAAAGCTACTTTTATCGATTTATTTTTTAGATTTTTCAATATTACTGAACTAGTTTTGAAATCAATCATATCTATAACCCAGAATATGTTCAAACTATTTAACTAATCCGTAACTTAATTTAGTCGCCCTAAAATCAGAACTCTTCTTATTAAAAAACTTTTCTAAAAATCTTAACACTAAAAGTTGTCCAGTTAACCCGCGACTTTCAGTGTAAAACGAAATTAACCTGAAAATACGGTTGTCGCCCAATAAAATCGTAATTGAGCTATTTCCTCGCGAGGACTCATAAAATGTTGACAACATATTATTTTTATACCTTGCTGACGTGTTTTTAGGGTACCGTATCACCTAACGAAAAGTTTGTTAATTGATTCAGGCGTGACCTTGCGGAAGTCCATTATAAAGTAAAATAAAATGATTATAAAATAGACGTATTATATAAAATAATATAAATAATAATATTCTGTTGCTCTTTGGGTGAATTTACAAGAACAGCTATATATAGAATTTGCTATGTCAAAAACAGTTAAACTATTTAAATTATAAGTGTGCTACAATATCGCATTGGGTCTAGCCTGTAAGGATATTTGTATGTTTAGAGAGTAAATAAATAAATATTTAGTAACCCTCTGCGTCCTGCACTCGGCGTGGCAACACAACTCGTTCGGGTTCACGACAAGTTAATCGTCATCCTGAGGATGCCTCGTTGAGAGGTGGAACACGTGTCGATTTTTTACAGGGTTTTTTATGACTCTTTAGAAATAGTTAAGCAGAACAGGTTACTAAATATACCTTCGTCTATTAAATTCAAACTGTGCAAAAGTCAAAAGTCATGAAAAAAAACTCGTGTTTAACACTTCAGTACGTCAATGGTTTTTGAATCCTATTATAATATACTCACTTCAAACAACTATTTACGTAAACCTACCTTCAATCTTCGTTCCTTAAGTTTTTACAAAAAAACCATTTTATTTGATACGGAACTTGCACATTAATATATTTTTCCTTGCTAAGAGTTATGGCGGAATAAAAAAGGTTTCAAAGCGTAAAAAAACTGTTAATTATTATGAATAAACAGTTTACAGGCTGGTAATGAAACACGTGCCAAAGTAGAGGGCGAATACTTAAAAGATTACGACAACCATTTAAAATATTATGGTCATAATTCGTTATGAAAAATGTCTAGTATTACTCAAAAAGTTTATATTTTTATGCCTTCTTTAACTTTCAGGGTAACCCGTTATCATAATTTTTACTTTGAGTCTTAAAAAAATTGTGATGATTTATTTCATCTGTTGGTATGAGTGAAAAGTGGTGGTTATGATTTGGCAAAAAAAATAAATTTCTGCAAAAAAACGTATACTTATTGCCACCCTTTACCCTTTAATAGTTATTTTGTTGTAGATGTTGCCTTTCACAACACTCTTAGTTATGACGAAACGTCAGCTTGATATTAGGTATGCACCCTCTAATTTAAGTCTAGATAGGTACCAGGCAAACATAAAAATCAAAAAGGTCACGTTTTACTGTAATACTCAACCCTCTAGGGCTACGCAATTTTGACACTAGACAGAATATCACAGAAGATCCGTTTTAACATATTCGTCGTAAATTCACTGACAGACGACGCATAGCCTCATTCGCTAAGTCTGAAGCATGCAATTTTGCACAAGAATTCCTTAAGGTTCTCGATGATTTCTGATTTATTTTAAGCTGTGCGTCCGATGGGATTTCCATTCGGCAAAAATTACGAACTTCCATTCAAACTTTTATCTCCTTATTTAACCCGTTTAGGGGATGATTTTTTATAAAGTAACATTTCTTAGTGCTCACCTTCGTTATATAAAGGGTCTCCGAAACGATAAATTACAATTGTTATTTTTTACGTAATTGATACACATTGATGCGCAAATTTATCGTCTAACAAATGCAATTGAAGTGATTAACAATATTACCACAATTGCAAATTTTCGTTTCGGGGAGACCCTTTACACAAGGTGAACACTAAGGGAATCAAGTCGAATTATTGATAATCTCTCCTTATTTTTGAGGTTGATAAAAAGTGAAGGGAAAACACTTAACATTTTGTGCCGCACCAATTTTAGGAAGCTCTCATTTCCGTGCAAATTAAGACGATGGTTTCGTCTTGCTTTAATCAAATATTTCATAATTAGGTGCTCATTTGACACTTGAGCATAAAATATGAATATAAGAGAAATTAATTTTGTATAAAACAAAATAGGTACCACCTACTAAACATCACGCTTGTTTTTCCCCCAAGAGTTTGAGCAGAGGTGGGCAGTAACACCCACATTTCGCCAGTCAATTTTAAATCCCTTGTAATAGGCGAGCCTATTGCTGCTAAAGAACTAGAACGTGGTAAAGGGCGGGCGTTTTGGGGGACTATCGTGTATAATTTTGACGTTTCAGAAGTGATGATCCTCAGCTTAATTTGAATAAATTACTATTGATTATGATTTTGCCTCTAAACGTGCACAAATTCAGACTCCTGACTGAAAAATTCCTGACGACGAAAACTCATTAACACTGCCCAAATTGGGGAACAAACCCAATCAATAAATCAACTCTTGAATCTCTCGAATACGCGCCTATCAAAGTGATCCTTCTGCAAATTTTATGCCTGTTGACACTGACGTCACTAAAGCAATAAACACAGCATTTGTTTTAAACCTCCATTAACTCAACGTCGTAAACTTTTGTGTGTACGCGTCCTTAAATATTTGATGAAGTTTTTTTTTGGCAGGAAAAGTTTTGAGCGTTGTTGTCATGTTAGCTCAAGTGTTGGAGAATTTTTATGTTGATCCGACAATGAATTGCTAATACAGTTTAATGTACGTTTTTGTGAAATGACATTACCTCGTGCCATACATTGTTAATTACTTTAAATTACTTTCTGTGTTTATGTTATTGCTAGGTTTTGCCCGCGGCTTTGCCCGCGTGAATGTTGGAAAATATACCACGGGAACGTACTATCGGCCGGTACCGGGATTACATACCTAATAGTCCAGGAAAAGGTTATTGACTCCTACCGCTGCGCTCCAAACATAATTATTTTGTTACGCGTAATTTTGAATCAGTGATATCTTTTAAACCATTCATTTAAATTATATAATGTCTAGGCATATTTTAATCCCAATTAAATACCCAATTTAAATAACATGTTTTATTGGATAAGAATTAATATGATACCGGTCAATATAGCTTCGGAAATAACAATAGAATTTTTATCAAATTCTGAAAGATAAAAATGGTTACTGTGGGTCATCCTAAGAAAATAGATATATGCTATTGCGGACTTTTTTGTTGACCTTTTTAAAATTTTCAATCCTGTAGAACATAAATTTAATGTATCTGTAACGGTTTACGCGGCGCACGCCAGTAAAGCTCTCAGTCGGCATGATTTTTTCCGACATAATCGTCATTATTCAGCCAATTTACACAAAACCTTTATTAATTATACACTAAAACCTTCCGCAAGAATCACTCCCTCCATTGGTGAAAACCGTTTGAAAATCCGTTCGGTATTTTTTGAGTTTATCACGTTCACACAGACAGACAGACAGACACGGTGGGGGACTTTGTTTTATAATATGTAAGTATAAGGATAAGGATGACTACATTCGACTGACTTGACAATTCAAAAGTGCCTATAGTCGATTTATCCTAACTACTCAATGCTTTTATTATATTCCACATGTGGGTATTCTTAGATGGTAAACTTATAATAAGATCGTATGGACCCTGTCGGGCACAGCAAAACAAGTGAGTTAAAAGAGAGGAAGCATTTGTTAATTTTATAATATTTCTTAGCAAACTACTATAGTTATAATAGTGATGTAGATATTTCCCGAGATACACTTATTCAGCTTTAATACAAAATGTAAACAGGTATCTATTGAGAGATGTTATAAATAATTAATAAATCAGATAAAATTTAGAGTCGGTAAGTAAGTAATTAGTAACTAATATTAATATAACATGCCATGATGGCCCAGTGGTTAAGGCCTCGCCTCTCATGCACGAGTTTGTGGGTTCAAATCCGGGCAAGTACCAATGTGACTTTTTCAATTCATATGTACAGTAAGCGCTCAAAAGTGCATGAGCACGCTAAGAGTCGTATTGCTGTGAACACGCGGTATAGCTCGTACATTTGTATGAGTAAGCAACACGATACACACACCACAGCACGAAACAACAATATATTTCCGTCGCTTTAAACATGCTAGCACACACGCACTATGCGCGTGAACTTGACCAGTTAATGGCATTGCTAAAATTCGATAGTAACTTAACAAGTGCAGATAGCAGAAAGCGTTAAGCGTTGGTATGGAATTCAAACTGCCTCAGGTTCTAATCTCGTAAAACACAGTGTGGTTTTTTGCAAATATTATTATTTTTGTTTTCGATAATAATATTTTTTAAATATTGCTGCTTTTTTATGTTGTTATTGCAATAAAGGTTTTAGAATAAAAAATGCGTGATATATGATAACAAAATTAAAAAAATATGTTTATTCGTTATATTTATTTTACATAAGTTAATAAAGTGCTACAATTATTTATCATTACTTCAGCTGAATAAGATGTGAAATAGATGTCAAGAAACTTAGAAGCAGTTTGTATTATTTTGACATAATTAAATGATGAAATATGATTTTTTCACCATAAATATTAAGCTTTGATCATGGTCGAAGTAATTAAGTAATAAATAAGAATATTAGACTACTTAAAATGTAAAAAACTACTTACAGAATAGGTAATTTTAAGGTTAAATATGGGCAGTTTGTTTATATTTTATTTGTATTAATTATTTTACATTTTATTTGACTTTAGTAAATATTGGTTGTTATTGAGGTTAAAGCTTAAGTATTCATTTTCTTTACGAAAAGAAGATTGAAACTAAACCTCAAATTTTAATCCTAAAATAATACTACCTATTACTAAAATAATATTAAACAATTTCGGTATATCTGCAAGAAATACGACAAACACCCTATTGAAACGTGCTTAAAAAATTCGTTACCATAAATTCATGCAATAACGAATCTGTTGTTTATTAAGTTGGTACGGTCAATATTTTAAGGTCAAAAACGGTTTTCTAGCTGGTCTTCAGTGATGCAAGCCTTCAGAGTGCACGGCGAACGGTTCATAATGACGTGTTTTTAATAATTCAGCAAAATATCTCGTTGGTATGAAACCATTTATTTCATTCACCATTTGACGTCGCTGCTACTCGATAATAAGCCCCTTCCTCATATCTCTTAACCCTCACAGTATTTCTCTAGAACAAAGAAAAACATTGTTTTTATTACACATAATACCTTATTATTTATTATTCACTAATCGAATTAAACCTCACAATGAATTTAAAATTTTAAAGGCATCTTCTGTCTCAACAATACCTCTGTTCTATCAACAATACCCTTGATTAAGATTTATGTTTAGTAAAATATGAAATATATAAATGATAACACTCACACTTAGTCCGGTTTCATTAGATATTCACTTCACTTTTACGCAGCGCAATAATATTCTCTGATCTGATCTGATCTCTTCAATATATTTTATGCCTGCTTTTTGATAATAATAACCACAACACTGCGCTAAATACTCGTCACCAATATAATCCACGAACCAACAAAGTTCTATTAATTAACTCATCATCTGTTAACAAACTGCATCTACCCCACAGAAATCGAAATAATTTACTTAGTTTTTTGTGGTCTACCTGCTAAACTTTAATATTTATGTGAACAAGACGAATGAAACTAAAAACGAATGATGATTATTGAACTAGTCATTGGTTGCAGACAAAGTGAGTGTGTGTGTGTAATGTGCGTGTCTACAGTATTGTAACAACTTATAGAAGAAGGTCGTAAGTCAAACCGAAGCGTCAGTCTATTGCTTTGTGAGATTGCTCATGGACTTTTGGTCGGCACTGTACTTTCTGAGTTTATCTTGGACATTACTGACATCGGTGAAGGAAAACATCGTGAGGCAACTGGACGTGTAGTTAATATAAGTCTGAAATCGCCAACCCGTCTTGAGCGCGCGTGGTGATCAATGCTCGTGCCTTCTCTGTATGAGAAGAGGCCTTTGCCCTGCAGTGGGACAATATTGGCTGGTATTATTATTAACATAACATAACATCATGCCTTGTTTCCCCGAAGGGTTGGCCAGAGGTGTCCCTGTAGCAGGTACAACCACATTTCGCCAGTTATGTTTAAGTCCCATGTAATAGGGGGCGAGCCTGTTGTCATCAACCGGGTACAAATCCAGACTCCGAGCTGCTACTGAGAAGAAAACCCAATAACAATTTGCCCGCCCGAAAATTGAACCCAGGACCTCATGCTCAACAGTAGCGCTTGCGACCACTAGACCAACGAGGCAGTCAAATTACTAATATTATAAATGCAAAAGTGCGTTTTTACGCTAAAACGGCTGAACCTATTTGGACGAAATTTGGCACATGGCCTGGCATGGCCTGGGTTAGTACATAGAATACTTTTTATCCCGATATTTCCACGGGATCTAGACTTACGGATATACGGGTGAGGCTGCGCGGCGCAGCTAGTAGTTTTAAAATAAATGCTTTGAGTTAGGGTTGGCAGCCGTGTAGCAGGCACTTAAGGTTGACAGTTCCGGTGACGGATGACATTTTTTTTTACTACCTACTTGTTCTTTCCTAAGGCAAACTAACTTAGATATACAGGGTGTCAGGGACATCGACGCGAAACTGAAACCATGGATTCGTACATGATTCTGAACTCCCCTGCGTTGAAATTTATAGTCGGTTATTAAAAAAAAAAAATCTGCTGTTTCATAAAGCGGTCAAAATTTAAAGAACAGCGGTTTTCTTTTTTAAATAACCGACGAAAAATTTCAACGCAGTGGGGATCAAAATCATGTACTGAATCCATGGTTTCAGTTTTCGCGTCGATGTCCCTGACACCCCGTATAACATATCTCTGGTGTGTCCTTGTCCAGTCCTTCAATTTGATTTCAAACTCAAACTGGATGAATTTATTTGCTGCGCCGCGCAGTCTCACCCGCAAGTCTCTCTTGATAAAAATTAAGCATAAATTCCCTCATTTCGATATGTGCACATTAAAGCCGAAAACACTGGTGTACATCTCCCGCCTACACTTTACCACTAAGGCGGAGGACATTGTGGAGTACGTGCGCCGAAAGACGAGGTACGCGCCGAGGGTGCAGTTATTAGAATCGCACCGGAACGTCAATTTCAAGGCATTCGTCGTGCGTGTACCGAACTTTTATCTGCCCCTCGTCATGCAAGAAGACTTGGCCGCAGGATGTGGTGTTCCGTCGCTTCCGCAAACAAGTTCCATAAGACGGCACTAAGTCAAGCTAGTGCATAGTGAAGTGCTACTAACATAGTTTAAGCCTTATTTATTAACACAAGCTTTATATGTATGTTTAGTTTATGGTATTTTTCTATGGGCCTGTGTCGCCTGCAATAAATGGTATTATTATAAAGACTCGCATTGTATTACTATCAAGCAAAATGTGATTGCTATACGCCCATGCCCACTCCTGCGGGGTAAAAAGGTGTGATGAAATGTGTTTTTAAACATTTTCCGTAAAATCACGCCTCGCGTGTGAGAGACGCGTGCAAGGCTGCGGAACAAAGTGGGCGCGTCCTCCTGTCATGTAGCATGTATGTAGAAATATAGACTTGTGTGTTTGATGTACACATGCTTTAAAAGGATGGAAACGCCTACAGTTTTCCGGCGTCAAATTGATTTATGATCAAAAATAGTTGCTGCTCGTGAGTTCGTCTGCGTGTATTTTTAACCGACTTCAAAAAAGGAGGAGGTTCTCAATTCGTCGGGAAATTTATTTTATTTTAATATTTGTTCCCCGTTTATTCGAAGACAGCTGGACCGAGTTAAAAAAATATTTTTTTGTTTGAAATGGTATACTTTCAAGTTGGTTCCATTATTTGGTCACGATCTGATGATGGGATCTTGGAGAATTTGAGGGAACTCTTCAAATATTATAGGCACATCTATAGCGATTTGGGTATTTCTGATGAGCAGTTGACATTAAGCTATTGTAACATCTAATAAATGCTATTTCAAGGTTATCCATTATTTACCAGACACCCTGTATTAACGCCCTATTTTAACGTTACACGTTGTATATACAATATTGTAAACAACCCTGTCCGATTCGTAAGGGTGTTGTTAGGTATCGTTCTGAGAGTCTATTTATGATTTATGTGCTAATTTTCAGGAAAATCTAAAAAAAATATCGACTCTTTTTTCTTTAATGGGAAATTTTGCCGCTTGGGGGTAAGGGGCGCGAACAACCGTCGTTTAGCGGGTGTCTACAAGTCATAACATGACCCCTGTTGAAAATGTGTTCATTTTTAATGAATTTGGGGTAATTTTGGAACTAAAAATGTGATTTTTAAATATCATTTTTTTTAAAATAATACTTAGATTATTTATAGATAGATAGATAGAAAATTCTTTATTATGCACACCATAAAAATTACAGGCATAAATTTAGAAATTTTACATTGGATGACACAATGGGCGGTCTTATCGCTAAAAGCGATCTTTTACAGACAACCTTTGGATGGATTTAAATGGAAAATGAGAGACAATACTGTAGGTAGTCAGTGGTGTACCATTTACATATACAACAGAGACACAGATACGTAAAGCACATAATATTATGTACCTATATAAATATATATGTCACCATATAATTATGAACTTCGTTAGTTTATAATCTATCGGTACCATTTCCGTTAAATTATAAACTGTCGTAAAATTGTGAACTGCAACGAACCATTTACAATTTAACGCATTATTTTTCGCTAGTTTATAATCTTTTCATGGGAAACCGACAAATTGTGAACTGGTATCAAACTTGCTTGCGACGTAACGCACCTTGCACTAATATTAAATAGCCTGCCTGGCTGCGAGCAACTTGGAAATAGCGCTCGCCGGCCGCTACCGCGGCACCGCTCGCTTCGCTCGCTCGGCTCGCGCGCGGTTGGTCACAGTTCTAACCTAACCTAACCCATTTCACCCAGTTCACAACTTTTTGACAGTTTATAATCCAACAGATTATAAACTAACGGTTCCCACAATCTTACGGTGACATATATATTTGATAAATAACAGATATACATAAAATTATAAACATGAAACAAGAGCTAGAAGAGAAGAGAGTATTTATTACTTTTAGGTAATGTTATTGCAGTACCTATGAGCCCTTTTTGGATTGGAAGGTTATTTTTACATGTACATACTCGTATATGCCACCTTATTCATTTCTGCTACCAATCAGCGTTGTGTAGGGACTACAGGTAGCAGTAATGCTAGCGGTGCAGAATGCAATGTCCCCCGCGCATTAGGTTTAGCGGCCAGTCGTTTTCCCAGAGCCGTGGCAATAACTTGTGTACCGTGTAATTACATAATATAAGAAGCATCATAGTGCTTAAGATTCATGGTCATATGAATAGACTTTATATTGTACACATGATTTTCATTTATCCCTCTCCAACCACGATAGTCATAAGATCACGTCGGGGTCACCAATGTTGGGACCTTATGAGTATCGTGGTTGGAGAGGGATAATAAATGATATTCAGGTGTACAATATAAAGTCTATTCATATGACCATGAATCTTAAGCACTATGACGCTTCTTATATCAATTACACGGTACACAAGTTATTGTCACGGCTCTGGGAAAACGACTGGCCGCTAAACCTAATGCGCGGGGGACATTGCATTCTGCACCGCTAGCATTACTGCTAACTGTAGTCCCTACACGTTGCTATGTTAGATTTAAAGACGGTGCCGTTGTTATTACTGCCATGGGACATGACTGAAGCTGAAGCTTTGACTTTGACTATAAGGTGACTTTTTGCTCACTAGTCTACAGTTTGATTGCATAACACACTTTAGAGGTATGTGGAACAGGGTGTCAAGTTCACTTCCTCTATTGAAAAGGGAGGATCCTCCGACCGAGACGGGTGTCGTGACCAACGATCGATGTCGGTCATATATATGTCGATCGCGCGGTAAACTCTAATTGCGCGATGAAGGATTTGTGTGACGTCAGGATTTTGTGTGACGTCAGGTCTTTGATGCGTAGTTCACATGTGGCAATATAAATCACAATATGACTGATTTTGAAGGATATTTATTACTAATCCATTGCTTCATAATATGTTCGAAAAATTTGTCTGCTCAACAACGTAAATAACGCAATGAATGTTATTGAACTGTCAAAATGAAAGCCATTGCTGCTGTTTGTGTGTGACGCAATTACCTCGCTGATTAAATTTCACAGTCAATTTTGTCCACAATAATCTTAATAAAAGTTTAAAAACTTTTATCAAAACAAAAACAAATGTGTCTTCCAAAAAATAAAATGTTCGAAACTTTTTCATGACTAAAAGTGAAATTGCTCCCAACTGCATTAGGCTCTACAAATACATTCGGTCTAATAAAGGCGACTTGCCGCGTCTGCCTATCCTGTAATGTAGTTACCGCGATAGCTACGGTCGTAGTAAGGTTGAAATACAAATAGGTTACGTTACAGTACTCAAGTTTCTGGAAAAACTAATTGTGTAAAATGGGGCCGTATTATGCTGTACTGCCACCACTGTAGCGGTTACCTACTGGCTGCCACTGTAGCGGTTACACTGCCACATACGAACTACACATAAAAAAGACATGACGTCACACAAATCCTGCATCGCGCAATTAGAGTTTACCGCGCAAACGACATATGAGTATAAGACTATCCGACATCAACCGTCGGGTCCAGCTCGTCCCATCTTTGATGTCCTCCCCACAGCGACACCCTAAGTCGAGGTTCGTACCCCACAGGGAGTTGCCCTTAGCGAGCGCTCGCCTAGTATATAAGTCTAGTTTGTATGCCCCTGGCTAGAGACTTTGAGTGTATGTAGAAGCTTAAGGCAGTCACAGGAAAGCCCGGTTAAATAGACATGACCTCAGAGGTCTGCTAGGTATGAGATGCATAACAGAAAAAAATATATATATACCGTCGAGCAGTTGCCCGCCAGACAAGACACCCGTATGGTCGGAGAATCCTCCCTTTTCTATAGAGGATGAGTGGACTTTACACCCTACTCATACCCTAAACCACTAGGATTGTGTTGCAAAAGGAATGTTTCATATTAACTGATGACATTAATCCTGTATAAATAGTGCCATCTACGAAGACGTGCCCCATTCTTCTTCCTAAACGTGATTACCTACTGTACTGTTTATTTGAAATGTAAGTTCTTGTTTAGTTACTCTTGGCAATATGTTAAGATGGATGCATTAAGAGGAGGCTCCCTAAATTGTTTGTTTATTTGCATTAATATTCTGAAACAGTCAGGCATACAATCAAAATGGAACTTATTGGATCTTTTTTCTATATACAAGATAGTTACGTAATTGTAACATTTTCGCTCGATTCATTTTTTTATTCGAAAATCATGTCTTTTTTTAAAGATTACTTATATAATATCAAAATTACTCGGCTTTTATGTCTAAAATAAGTATTCACTGGTAGAACATATAGGATATATTATACAGCGACAAAGTATTTTTTCTCTAGATGAATTATTATTATTTTACAAACGAAATAAGAATTGAGACTTACGCCATTTAGTTTCGCGCTCGAATACGATCAAAGAGCGCACGCGATATTCAGCTTTATTACTGATGTGTTAGCGTTTAGCACACAGTAGAGTGGCGGGTACATGGGGGCGGAGCTTGCGTGGAAACTGTCTTTAGAGTGCCTGGTCTTAAGGTAGACCGTGTTTTTTTTTTTTCTATCTGAAATATCCCAATATAGCATCCCGGAGTCTGAAAATTTTGGGTGATAGGCTCACCCCCTATCATATTAGGCTATATTTTATAGGTATAGTCGTTATGTTATGTTATGACACAAATGAAGCATCATCAAACTAATAATGATAAATGTGGAGCCATTTTAACAAACTTGTGTGGAAATATTCAAGCCACAACAAAGAGAATCTAAAAACCTAAATTTTTTCCTGCAAAAGAGAAAAAAAATCCAACCCTTTTTTCGATTCTATTCAAAACAAAATTGAAAAGAGAGAAAAAAGGACGGGGTTCTCAAATAAAACCAAGACTGACGTCTGAAACGCGGCGTAAGCTGAGAATGTTTCATTTTAATTGCAAGCACCGCCTCCACCCACTTACTTTTTTCATTTCTTTTGGCACAGACGGTATTTTTATTATATTAGCCAACTCAGCTGCTTAAATCTTCGTAGAATTTATATTCTTTTTACTTTAACAGTCCACCGGCTTTTGTTAAAACGTGGCGGTGTGGCTATAGGGATTCAAATAAAACGGGAAAGTTGTAAAAATTATATAAATAACTAACTTTTGCCTGCGGCTCCAGATAAACAATGTATTAATTCTGTAATACATTGTTTTCATATTATTATTACTGTATTGGTTTACGTAGCGCACGCCAATAAAGCTCCCAGTTGACATGATTTTTCCCAACATCTTCAACAATCATTATCATATTTCAGCCAATTCAAACAAAACTTTAATGAATTATACACCTGAACCTTCCTCATGAATCACTCCGTCCATTAGTGGAAATAGTATGAATATCAGTTCGTTCGTTTTTGAGTTTATCGCGTTCAGACAGACAGACAGACGCGGCGGGGGGACTTTGTTTTATAATAATAATGAATCTGTTTGTTTTGGTTTTCTCCAGGGCTGTGAATACTAGAAAGGTAGGTAGGTACTTCTATTGAATGAGCAATTCTTAGAATATAGAATTACGGATTGGTAGTCGAAAACTTAAGAGAAATGTTTAGTAATATTTTTATCTATATGTTCTTCTAAGTGATAAATCTTTTTCGTTTGTTACGTAAAAAAATTAGGCTCAATATTGAAAATAGAAAATGCCTATTGAAGCAAATTCTGTTTAAAAATATTGTCATCTTCCTTCAATAGATTTGGATGACTACGCTAAAAAGAATTCTTTGCGAAAATATTTTTTGTGTCGCTCTCCGCTTGTTTTGTCTTTAATTTTGTGAAGCAACGTTGAGTTACAAAATATGTACAATATGCTTCACATACTGTACATATTTTGTAACTCAACGGACTATATGTGAAGCATACTGTACATATTTTGTAACTCAACGGACTATATGTGAAGCATATTGTACATATTTTGTAACCCAACGGTAGTAACGCTAGTGACTAATAATAAGGCATTCTCAAGCCAAATATTGAAACAGTTCGGAAAACATTAAACAGTATTGTCACGGAATTAATTTGAAAAACGAACACAAACTGCCATGTTAACCCCAGTTCACGTGACAAAAATAATAAACGTTTTGACAAACAGTTAAATACCATTTTACGTTTTAGTGCCAACATAACATATTTAATGTTTACATGCGTACGAAGTAATAATATTCACTGTTACAACACACGCGAGTTTCGTGGTTTACGTCTGAGTATGCGGGTAGCAAAATGTTAAGTATGGCATTAATTCTGAATTTGACACTTTATTGTCAAAATTCCTTAGCAAGTAGTGCCAACACGAAACACAAAGATATTATATGAGGAGATTCTTTTCATAACTTGACCATTCCACTTTTTTTTTTTTTTTAAAGAATTTGAGAAACAATTTTTTTAGGAATGCAGTTATGTATTAAATCGTATACTTTGTTGAATTATTTTATACAACCAGAATAGCCATTGTTTTGACCGGGTTTCAAAAATCTAGCAATAATCTATTTTGAATAAATATAAAATTTGAAAAGGAATAATCTAATTTTGACTCGTCTTTGTTGGAATAATCATGTTTTGTTATGGGTCTAAAGGAATAATTTCAAGCCACGCCGTTCCAAGCAACACAACACAACACAATTTCAAGCCACGTCATAAAAATAAAAACTCTGCACCGAAGAAATGTACCTAACTTTGAAACTAAACTGACTGAAAAATATAGGGAAAAAGTGGATTAAACTACTTTTGATGAAATCATGCGTTTTTAGGGTTCCGTTGCCAAATTGCAAAAATCGGAACCCTTATAGATTCGTCATGTCTGTCTGTCCGTCTGTCTGTCTGTCTGTCCGTCCGTATGTCACAGCCACTTTTTTCCGAAACTATAAGAGCTATGCTGTTGAAACTTGGTAAGTAGATGTATTCTGTGAACCGCATTAAGATTTTCACAGAAAAATTGAAAAAAAACAAAAAATTTTGGAGTTCCTCAAACTTAGAACTGAAACTCAAAAAAATGTTTTTCATCTAGGGATAGGTCTTTAAAAATGATATTGAGGTTTCAAGTATATTTTTTTTCTAAACTGAATAGTTTGCGCGAGAGACACTTCCGAAGTGGTAAAATGTGTGTAACCCCTTGTAACTTCTAAAATAAGAGAATGATAAAACTAAAAAAAATGTATGATGTACATTACCATGTAAACTTCCACCGAAAATTGGTTTGAACGAGATCTAGCAAGTAGTTTTTTTTTAATACGTCATAAATCGTAAACCACAATTTACCCTTCATTCAATGTTACTTGCTGCTACGGAACCCTTCATGGGCGAGTCCGACTCTCACTTGGCCGCTTTTTTTTTCTGCTGGATCAAGCCGTTTTGGCAAACTTTTGTTTTCGCTGCAGGTAAATTTCAATGTTACAAACCAAAAAAAAAAAAAAAAATTTTCTGTCTAAATTTGAATAGTCAAGTTTTGAAAAGAACCTCCTCGTATACTAGCTTCCGCCAGCGGCTTTGCTCGCGTGATATCTTTATAAATTATACTAGGTTTTACTTTTGATGTCCCATAACTGTAAGATTATATGCTATAAGGGGTCGTCCATTAATCACGTGATGTTTTTTAGCAAGTTTTTTTTTCCTTTCCCCCTAGTGATACGTGGTGAGGTTTTAGACTAACCCCGCTTCCCAAAATCACATGTATTTGTTTGGTACAAAGAATTTTAATTTTTTTTAAGAATATTTTCGTTGCCTGGAAACGGCGAGTGAAAGTCACGCGCTGTTTTTCGGTTCAGAAATCGCGTGTTCAACGACAAAATTAATACACGTGGTATCTCACTACACCCCCCTCCCCCTTGTGATATTTTATGATATTTTTCTTCATGCTCCTTGCACCACAAAATCATCATAGGTACAGACGCTCAAGCACGCTTGCACAAAATGATTGTTCGTGCAGACTTTTCATGCTTGTAGTTACGTGTGTAGATACCCTCCTTATGATAACGTTTATAATTTCTGCAAGCTCAGTTCAGTCAGTATAAATATCACTGAAATCTCAATAAGACTGTTTTGTGTGTCAATTATCGTGACCGAAAAAAAGGAAGAATCAGTAAAAATGTAAATGGTTATTTTTAGCAAGTCAAATTGTTCAAGGAAATGGATTATCCTAACAAAATAAACCTTCGAATTAACCCTTTCTAAATTGGTTGTGTTCAACGATTAACTTTAATTAATCGACTTTCAACTAGGGTTACCACCCATCCGAGCTTATCTGGATATGTCCGATTTTTTGGTCTAAAGTTTTTAGACACAACTGAAAGATAGTAAATTGATTCAGTCGTGACCTTGAGGAAATCCAATATAAAATACAATAGACGTTGTTATATTTAGTAACCTTGTTCACTTAACTATTCCTAAAGAGCCATAAAAAATCCTGTAAGAAATCGACACGTGTTTCACCTCTCAAAGAGGCATCCTTAGGATGACGATTGACTTGTCGCGAACCCGAACACAGCGTGTTGCCAGACCGAGCGATGGTCGCAACTCTTAGAAACTAAAAAAATTCAAGAATTTATTTGCAGTATTATTTATCTACAGCAGAATTTATCTACAAAAAATTCCAGTAATTTTTAACACTTTACTAGCCGTTCAACATCTGCGTGTGTTTAACATTTCACTATTTTATAGGATTTCGTACCCGAAGGATGTCAAACGGAACCCTATTACTAAGCCTTCGCTGTCTGTCTGTCTGTCAGCGAGGTGTATCTCATGAACCGTAATAGTAGACAGTTGAAATTTTCACAGAATGTGTTTTTTTTTTTTATAAAGTTAATATCTATATAAAAAACACATACATACAAGAACCGTTTTCTTTTTTCAGTGTTTCTCGGTCTTAATACGGTATGAACTCTTCGTGTGGGAGTTCGACTCGCACTTGGCCGGTTTTTTTATACTTACAAATATCCAGGATGAAAAGTAGCTTATAGCCATCCCCAGGACCCAGGCTACTTATTTGTCAAATTTCATAACGATGGGTTTAGTAGTTTAGGCGTGAAAAGCAAACACACAGGCGGACAGAAAGAGTTGCTTTTGCTTTTATAATATTACTAGTTTTTGCCCGCGGCTTCGCCCGCGTGGAGGTCAAAAATTATTCCACGGGAACGTACCATTGAAGAAACGCATAACTATACACCGTAAGGACTATTTCTGCTTGCAGAGCTCGGCCGACATAGTAACCCTTACCTACGAAAAAAAAAGCGGCCAAGTGCGAGTCGGACTCGCCCATGAAGGGTTCCGTAGCAGCAAGTCTTGCTAGATCTTGTTCAAACCAATTTTCGGTGGAAGTTTACATGGTAATGTACATCATATATTTTTTTTAGTTTTATCATTATCTTATTTTAGAAGTTACAGGGGGAGGGTGCACACATTTTACCACTTTGGAAGTGTCTCTCGCGCAAACTATTCAGTTTAGAAAAAAATTATGTTACAAACCTCAAAATCATTTTTAAAGACCTATCCATAGATACCCCACACGTATGGGTTTGATGAAATTTTTTTTTTTGAGTTTCAGTTCTAAGTAACCCCAAAATTATTTGTATTTTTTTCTATTTTTGTGTGAAAATCTTAATGCGGTTCACAGAATACATCTACTTACCAAGTTTCAACAGCATAGCTCTTATAGTTTCGGAAAAAAGTGGCTGTGACATACGGACGGACAGACAGACGGACAGACAGACAGACATGACGAATCTATAAGGGTTCCATTTTTTGCCATTTGGCAACGGAACCCTAAAAAAGGGTCGTGTGCACGGGGTTTTGTTTCCAAACTGCTTTGGTATGCGTTTCTTCGATGGTACTCTCGGGATAAAAAGTATCCTATGTTCTAACTCAGGTCATGGTCTACGCATGTGCCAAATTTCAGCCAGTATCCGTTGAACCGTTTTAGCGTGAAAGCGACAACGTGTTTGTAACAAACAAACTAACTTTCGCATTTATAATACAGTGTGATTCTTTATAATGTGCACATATCGAAATGAGGGAATCTATGCTTAATTTTACCGACGGAAATTTGATAAAACAGTATAATTAATTGACATCTTGAATACAAACTAAAACAATTCTAAAATTCTTTGAAATATTTGATTTAACGTAACATCATATTTTAAAATACAGGACTTTAATAATGCATAACTTTAAATGTAAAATCAATGTTTAATAAAATAAATGGATCGTAACCATACCAAAAGTAGCGCTATCTAGTGGTATAAGATGATAGTCACATCCAACGTAAAAATGACTGTCATAATACTCACACAAAACTATCTAACAGATTAATAAAAAAACAATATTCTATCTTATTTGAACTAAATTCTAGCAATAGTACTAGAAAATTGTCAAACTGACAGGTGTCAGCAGAAACGCATTCTCTCGACGGCTGCACGATGTAACTTACCTAGAAAAACTTCTAAAGGACTTTTTGAAAAATGACCGTATTTTTACCATCAGAATTTTCTCGAAGTGGTAACCCTACCGACTAAACCCAGCTTTTGGTTAATTAGAGGGTTATTTCAACCCCTTTTGATGCCTTAATGAATAAGATTATGTTAGCAAAATAATCATTATATTCTATTAACTAGCTTCTGCCCGCGACTTCGTCCGTGTGAAATTTCTAGTTACCCCGACTCACCGCATCGCATTGCATCGCTTGCCCGCGCTATTACTTCGTTTTCGCTTAGCCAACGTTCGCATGGACGTAATAAAATAGCGGCGGGATTTTATCACGCACTGGATTTTCAACTCTCGGTGTTAAGCCAAGCGTTGAAAATTCAACGCGCTGGGACGCACTCTCGTCCCGCAGCGCGGTGAAAAAATACACATTTTTATTTTCAACTCTCGGCACTAAGCACAGCGTTGAAAATCAAGTACACGAAAAAAAATTGCCGCGATTTTATTACGTCCGAGCGAATGTCGGCTTGGCGTTCTTTTTTACTCTTTTTCGTTTTGCTCGGCTCCTTTTTTTTTTTTTGGGTTGGAAATTATCAAATCCTCCCGCTCTGGGTGGAGCGGGAGAGCGTGTCAGACTGTTACTGCTCGGCTCCTAAAAGTCCTAGCGTGATGTTAAACATCTTACAGCCTTCCTCAAGAATTGGGCTATCAAATGCAAAAAGAAATTTTCAAATCCGATTGGTGTAACTCGATTTTTATATTTGTGCGCTTGGAGCTGTCAAAACCGCAGGTTGTTAGTATTGAATTCACCCGCCCGGTTACCTCCTCAGTGCCCCGACGCCTCGTACTACGGTCTGCATAACTTGTGTCGTGTCCACAGTTCTATTTTATTATTCGTTAAGTTGTTATTGTTATTATTTAAACCACTGCAATATTTTGACGTTGACAGGTGCACCTGTCAACGTCAAAATATTGCAATCGTTTAGTGTAGGTATAAAAATCGGGTTATAGTTTCAGAGATTAGCGCGTTCAAACAAAAAAACAAACTCTTCAGTTTTATTATTGGTATGTAGATGGCTAAAATTTAGATATTACATAACTTGCGAAATCTGGGTATGTACTTTAATTACTACGGATACGTCTCTGCCTAACCATCCGGGGAAACACGGTGTGATGTTATGTTATGTTATTTAATAATTCTTGGTAAATCAAGGTCGGGTTCTGTCTCATTAGTGTGCTTGATGTTTACATATTAGCTGACAAAATTAAAGCTTGTTGAAGCAAAATCGTACAGAAATTAGTACCTGGGTGACCGAGCTCTGCTCTGGTGAAAATAGAACACTCATTTAATAGTATAGGAACGTTCATACTTATCCATGTATAGTACCTATTTATTCTATGCTGCCATATCATTATTCTAATGTCATTATTCTCATGTCATTATTCATTAACTTGTTCTAAACTTTGGGCGACCGAGCTCTGCTCGGGTGAAAATACGGGGAAAATGAATTTTCCCCGATATGAGACCTAGCTAGATCGATTTTTCACTCCCGTAAAAGAAATCGTTCGAGCCTTTTTCGTGAACGTGAGTTCAAATATTTATATATACCTATATAAACATTGCTCGTTTAATAGTTTAGGATATAGGATAGGATTCTCAGAGATACATTAGAGTCACACATCACGCCTGGCCCCGAAGGTGTAGGCAAAGATGAACAGTATCGATACACCCACGACATCATCATCATTTCAGCCAAAAGACGTTCTCTGCTGGACATAGGCCTCTCCCAAGCATCGCCACTTAGACCGCGAATTCCTGCGGCCTTCACCAGGTCATCGGTCCACCTTGCGCGAGGCCTTCCAACGCTACGTCTTTCGGTACGCGGTCGCCACTCCAAAACCTTCGGTCTCATCAGCCGTCTGTTCTGCGAGCAATGTGCCCTGCCCACTGCCACAGTTTGGCAATTCTTCAGGCTATATCGGTTATTTTGGTTCTCCTACGAATCTCTTCATATCTGATTCGATCATGTAGGGAAACTGCAAGCATAGACCTCTCCATTGCCCTTTGGGTGACTTTCAGCCCTTCACACAAAAATCAATCTACCTAGCCTTTTCCCAAATATGTTGGGGTCGGCTTCCAGTCTAACTAGATGCAGCTGAATACCAGTATTTTACATGGAGGGACTGCCTACTTGACTTCCACAACCCAGTAACTGGGTAATACGATACCCCTTGGTATGACTGTTGTCAGACTTTCGGGCTTCTGATGGCTCGTAACGACTGTCAAAGATCCGTGAATGACAGCTGGGACCAATGGCTTAACGCGCTTTCCGAGGCACGGAGGAGTCTGGGTATGTAAAGATGGTCACCCATCAACGGACCAACCCTGGCAAGCGTAGCTTAAAACGTGATTGATCAACCCGTGCGGCTGTTATTACTTAGCCACAAGCCCTACACACACACCCACATACATCACCAGTAATGTTTGAGTGCCATGATGTACGGATCGACCCAGTAGTTCTACTAACCGGGCAATAATTTTGATTCCGAGATGCTACTCACTGAAAGTTCCTTACGGAAAACCTCGAATACTTAAGGATCTAGGATCTCACGCTTAGCAAAACCGCTTGCTACCTCTCGGCAGTCAATGCCGCAATAACGGTTTAAGACATTTATTCCGCTAAAAGAATAAAATTTACTTAACATGAGAAATAAAATCTTAATACTAAATTCACGAACTTATGAAGAACGGTAGATAATCGTAAATAATATAGTAAGTAGCAAATGCACTTTTTGATGTGTAACATCTTTCCTCAAGCTTTCCTGCAATTTTTGGGAGTGATTTCGTGTAAATGGACGGAAGCGAGTAACAGGACGTCGGGGAAGCGCGCGGCGCTACAGTTGGCAGTCAGATGGTACCAACCTATTTTCCAAGAGGTTGGCACTGTTAGCCAAGAAGTCAGATAGTACACATGTGACTACTGTAAAGCCAGCTCTTTTTTTTAAATAATTCATTTACGTCCAGAAAATATTGTCCAGACGTTGCTACAACAATAATAGTGTAAAACCTAAATTGAGAGAGTGTACCTCTCTCCCAACTTAGGTCGTACTAACCGTGTCTCGTTGTAATATAATTAGTGTTGGTCTTGCTTCGAATTCTATTTGCTTCGTTAGTGTTTAGACTAATAAGCGTGTAGCTATAAAGGAACGTAAACTACGTCGTTCTACCGTCAAATAGCATGTTTTCTGGACCAGGTATAACAGTAAATAGACATAAATAAGATAGTTATTGTGTAGAACATATTTTTTTTCTAACTAAACAGATAGCTGTTCCGCTGGGGAGTTTGTTGCGCCACTTCTTCTTCCCAGCTAAAGCACTAGGAAGTTGTGAAGGTGGGTTTTAGGGGACTGTCTTATGTAATTTTGAAATTCGAAAAGTGCTGATTCTCAGCCTAGTTTGAATAAATATCTTTTGAATTTTGAATAGAACTATTAAAGATAGTACTATTTTATCATCATTCTGCTGCCCTTTTTTTTGCTTGGAAAATTATCAGTTAGTACTGCTCCTGTTCTGTGTGGAGCGGGAGGGCGTGTCAGACTCTTACTGACTAAAACCCACCCGTGTTCCTTCAGTTACCTGTATGTTGCCAGGGCCCACGGTATCTCTTTCGGACTTAGAAAGTGATCTCATCAGTCACCCCTTTTCTACACATATCATCATCATATTCACGCAATCCATACATCGTTTCTTTTGTCTTCCTAGGACGAACACTGTCGCAATAATAATACGTGTGTTCGTGCTAAGCCCATTGGTTATTCAGGGTGGCAGAGACATCAACGCACAGCCTGCTACCATGGATTTTGGATGCCCCTGCGCTGAAAATTACTGTAAGCTATAAAAAAAATGTTTTATATACGCGGTCAAAATATATGGAACAGCATTTTTTTTATATAACTGACGAAAACTTTCAATGCAGGAGTTCCAGAATCATGTTCTGAATCCATGGTAAGAGTTTTCACGTCGATGTTCCTGCCACCCTGTATAGAGAGGGCTAGGCCATTGACTGATAGATTAGCATTTCAGTAACTGGGTGTCACTGCTGAAATGAACGTTTGAAATATTTACCTCTGTATACCAGATATCAACAAGCCAGAATACAAGTAATTACTAGGAAAAACTAATTAATTAAGGCATTCCGTTGTTTCGGGAATTAAATAGATATACGAGTATAGATTACTCTGAATTTATTACTTACACTGTGCGGTGCTCCCAACCACATTCATTTGTTTTAATTGTTTTGTACTGTATGTGCCGTCGTTGGCATACAGGGAATTGACAACATTATTTTGATCGTGGGTGTATTCAATCAAAGTAAAATAACACAATTTTATATTTTAGTTTTGTTTAGCAGGCTGCATGTCAGTGATAGGCTGGCTTTTTATTTAATTGGAGCACTGTGCTACGCTAGGGTAGTTCAGTCAAAGTATTACCACTGACGTACGGTCGAATGTACATACTGTTGTGTGATTCAGTTTAATTGTTATTTTTATTATTATTCTTGAAAAATAACAAGTGACCGACCGAAGCTTCATTTTCGTTTTTGTTTTCGGACAAAAAATCATCATTCGGCCATATTTTCGTTGTCGGCCATAAAGCAGCCGAAGCTTTTGCCAAGCCGAAAATCAGAAGTTCGTGAATTGTTGCACGTCATGCAGCTTACTTCGTAAAGTTCGGCAATATCGGGTGACGCTCGGTTAACTTCGGGGAGAATCGGATCCGCTCGTGATTTCTATTAAAGCCTTTATTATTATTATTATTTTTTTAATTTTTATTTTAATTTCGTTTTATTCTAATTTTTGTTTTTATTTTAAGAATTAGTTTTATACTTTTTGCTGTGCCCTACAGGGTCCGTAATTGTACCATAGCTTTAAGCCATTGTAACACCTATACCTACATTATGGAATGCAAATAAAGATGAATATGAATAACATAACATAACATCACGCCTTGTTTCCCCGAAGGGTTGGGCAGAGGTGTCCCTGTAGCAGGTACACCCACATTTCTCCCATGTAATAGGGGGCGAGCCTATTGCCATCAACCGGGCACAAATCCAGACTCCGAGCTGCTACTGAGAAATTTCAGATAGAAAAACCCAATAACACTTTGCCCGACCCGGGAATCGAACCCAGGACCTCATGCTCAGCAGTAGCGCTTGCGACCACTAGACCAACGAGGCAGTCACTAGACCAACATACAGACTATGAATATGAATATGATATTTCTCTCCCAAGGTGTAAAAAAAAAACAAGATTTCAGTGTACAGCGAAAATATTAATATTTTTTAATGTATAAATCATTTTCGTTTTCGGTTTCGTTTTTGGCTGTAAATCCATTTTCAGTTGCACACTAAAAATAATCTTACGTCATCTTTTATTTGCGATTTACGTTTCACTTCGAAAAAATGTCCTGTGATAAAATAAATGACGTGATTCTTTACTAAACGTGTCAATAAACCGAATCACAATTAAGTATTCATGACAAAAACAAAGCAGGAATATAATATCAATTGAATTCAATTACCTAATTTAATAATATTATTGCCTTATCATCACGTTCCTTTCAATTATTTGTAACGTATTTTTTTATTATTATCAATGTAGTGAGCAATGTCAAAACCATCTCAGTCGTAATAAAATGTTTCTTACGAAACAAGCAAAATAAGCTAACTCTTTTGCCCGCGGCTTCGACCGCGTGGAGGTTGGAAATTATCCCTTATACAACCTAAATTTTTCTTTACACTAAAACTCTTAAGGGGTTATTGTACTCATCATTATGAACAACTTTCACTGTGGGACCAAAGCTGAAATCGCGAAAAAAACATCTGCTGTTCCCTACATTTTGACGAGATAAGCGAACATAAATGTAGAGAACAGCTGATTTTTTTTTCGCGATTTCAGCTTTAGTCCCACAGTGAAAGCTGTTCATAATGATGAGTACAATGACCCCGTAAGAGGTTTACTTATTACCCGGATAAAAGGTATTATATTATGTCCTAACCCAGGTCATGGTCTACATATGTGCCAAACATCGAAATCCGTTCAGCCACTAAGTACAAGTTCGCACGTTCGTTATTTTATCGCGGCGATTTTTATTTCTTGCACTTAATTTTCAACTCTCGGTATTGAGCCGAGCGTTGAGAATCCAATAGAGCGCATTCCAGTGCGTCAAGAAAACACACTGTTGGATTTTCAACTCTCGGCGCTAAGCAGAGCGTTGAAATTCCAATGCGCAAAAAAAATCACCGCGATAAAATAACGCCCGTGCGTATCTGGGCTAAGGCGTGAAAAGGTAATACGAGTTACTTCCGCATTTATAATGTTAGTATTTCTACAATCATTACAGGAAATGAAATTAAACACACACAATTATTATTTTTATAACTTGCAGGTAGGTAAATATCTCCAAACAAAACGTACACCATTCTAGACACCGTCTTCTTCGGTAAATGTTTCAGAAAAGTTACTTAACTCAGTTATAGAAGCGAAGTTGTGTTCTTTTACAATTATTTCTCTGAAAACTTTCACTGAATTTTTCTTTTACTCTAAACGAGAACACGTGCAAAAACAATTAATTTAAAACGGTAAAATTTCAGTTAAAATAATAACCTTCCCCATTCCCCATTGAGAATTCACAGCCATTACTGCCGAAGCCAAATTGCCCAATTTAAATAAATACTTTTCTTTTACAGATGGCGCAAAAACCGGAATTTCAACGAATAAAATGATCTACTGACCAACATGCACACTTGAAAAAAGGAAGATGGATTTTAAAATATTATTTTCGAGTCTCACCATGTTAGTCATGTTCAAATTCAGTTTTTCAACAACTGATATATACGGTAACACGTCTATATCAAAATTAGATAGCATAACAAATTTCGCCAACAAACCAAGAATGGTGACCAACAAAACTGATAATGAATTTGAAATAGAAGAGTTTATAATGAATACAACACTAAACAGAGATAGTAAAGATAAATTAGAGAATATCAATGATACAGAATCTAGTATACTATTCAATGATACTGACTCCTGTGTTGGTGACCCCGACTTTTGTAATATGACTAAAGAAGAATACTTGGAGATGTTAAATGATTACATATTCCCACAGCCTTACGAATGGGTTTTGATAGCAACTCATGCTATAGTGTTCGTGATTGGTTTAATAGGGAACGCCTTAGTGTGTATAGCAGTGTATAGAAATCATTCTATGAGGACTGTGACGAACTATTTCATCGTAAACCTGGCCGTGGCGGATTTTATGGTAATTCTCATTTGTTTGCCGCCCACCGTGCTGTGGGACGTGACGGAGACATGGTTCTTCGGGACGGCGATGTGCAGAATTGTACTCTATTTTCAGGTGAGTGAGTTTATTTTAATTTATTCTTAGTTGTATTTTTATTGTTATATTGCTTGGTTGCCAAAATTTACTTTTGACTAACCAATCACTTGTCAAATGTAAGGTCATTGAAAAGATTCTAATGGCAATTGAAGACATTATTTTAAAACCACCTTAGTCAGTTTTACAGTGGAGTAAAAAAACTTCTTCATAACTTCATTTTTAACTTTGGTGGCGTAACCAACTCATATCATATTTTTTTTTGACAAAGGTGGTTTTTGAAATAAAGTCTTCAATTTTACCTATAACGTCTTTTAATTCATAAGAAATCCTTCATGGTTTAAAGCGTTTCGTTCAGCTTGCATAATAATGAACATATAGTATATATGTTCAAATATTACAGAAGGAATCCTTTAAGGAAATTACCTACACAGGAAAGATATTGGAAGCTGTATCTCGTAGGTGATATGATTGCATGAATTTGGCATTGCTTCGGCTTTTCCTTGAAACCACCTGCGGTCTCTATTGTTATCTCTCCAAGGCCAGACAGTTCTCTTGAATATAATATGATTAATCGATTATTTGCTTTGAACAGCATGAATATTTTTAGGTTCTTCTTGATATACTATATGACCTACTTCCACTAAAACATTGTTGGTTAATTCCTTAAACACTAGAATATTTTAAAAAGTTTACGTATTTATCTTCAGATAGAAAGAGCCATTATCTTTACCTTTATGAAGGATAGAACCATTTTTATTTGCATTAAATCATGGTACAATAATAATATATAATATAATGTACTAACTTAAAGTATTTCAAGGAGTCCAGTATGTCTTAGGACACTAGGTAGTCTGATATTTTTTTTACAAAAAAAAAAAACAACTTAACAAAACACAGTAAAACGTGAAAAATTATTTTAATTTCGGAAGTCGGTGTCTTTGGTTCTGTAATGTCGTTTTTTGCCACTGACTTCCGAAATTAAAGTTATTTTCACTTTTTAGTCGTGATACCTACCCCACAAATTCGAATACCACTACCTGCTTTATGTAAATAACAGTGACAGGAACTATGACATCATCCATTTAGACTAACTGGGAAAAATACGTATTATTGAAGCTAACTCAAAAATGACCCAAGCAAAGTTAGCAAAATTTATATGGGACCACCTCTAAATCAAATGAATTCATAATTGCCGCAGTAATCGCGTAACAAACATACAAAAAAACAGTCGAATTGAGAACCTCCTCCTTTTTGTAGTCGTTTAATAATCCTAAGATTAATTTAACAAAGTACGTAATAGCATGGAATAATCATAATATTGTTACTTCTCGGATATCTTTAGAAGCAAGCCGAGGAGGGTTAATGACCCTCTGCCAAAATACAGTATCATTATTCATAATGTGCACATATCGAAATGAGGGAATTTATGCTTAATTTTAACAACAGAAAAAATATTTAAAAAAATCTAAATATTTTTTTATACCTTAAATAAAAAAAAATGCAACTACACGGTGTAACTTTTAAACTAAACGATCTGTCGCGATGAAAAACTCCATAATGATTGGAAGTAATTAGGCGTCCTCATAAATGAAAATTGTGAAAAAAACTACCCTCAATTGAAAATAAACATGTTTTTAGCAATAATCTGTATTTTTTCATCAATTTTTACAATAATTATTGTAAAATTTATCAATAAGATGCCAAAGAGATTTTTTATTTTATATTTTAATAACCTCCTCCTTTTTGAAGTCGGTTAATGAAAATGTGGACCATATTAGAAGTTTATCCTTATTTACGATGAAATGGCCACATAAAAATGGTGTGACGACTAAACACAAGATTAAAGTAACAAAGTCTACTAGATATTGTACTTCCATACAAAATTTTAGTTCCATGTTTATCAGCTCTCGAAGTTCCTTCCTGTATCCGACAGAATCCCGTAGGACAAAGTACGACACATCGATAACGTACGTCATCAAAAATAATGGCTTCCTATGTACGAGCCAAACTCGATAATCGAAATGCATAAACATTATTTTCTACGGACTGCAGATAAAAACGAGTCTGGGTGCATTTTAGATTTACGCAGCCATGATATTGAAATATTTCAGACTCTAAAGTTTTTAAATAATGAGACCTAACCTGTATGTGTTTATTTATTGGACTTTAAAACCGCGTCCTATCACTGTCCAATGAACCATATATGTGGTCTGTGCAATTGTTTTAACTATTGTGTCTGCATAAATGGGACAGTAAACAATAAAATTGCGGAGATTTTTTTTCGTGCACTGGATTTTCAACGCTCTGCTTATCGCCGAGAGTTGAAAATCCAACAGTGTGTTTTTTCAACGCGCTGGGACGAGAGTGCCTAGCGCGTCGGATTCTCAACGCTCAGCGTAACACTTACAGTTGAAAATCCAGTGCGCGATAAAATCCCGCTTCGATTTTCTTACGTCTGTGTGAACGTCGGCTTAATAGCGATCATCGAGCGACTATGCATATGTCACTTTTTGTTCGAAAAATCGGACAGTGACCTCTGTCGGCGCAACCACGCGACAAACCATTTCATTAATAAAAAGTTAATATTTATTTTGAGCTTAATCTGCTCTCATTTCATAATAGTAATCAGCCACGATTCGATGGAGCCATTCCTACAAAGAGAAAATAAAATACAGGGTGGCAGGGACGTCGACGCGAAAACTGTTACCGTGGATTCAGTACATGATTCTGAACCCCTCTGCGCTGAAATTTTTCGTTGGTTATTTTAAAAAAAATTTGCTGTTCCATGCATTTTGACCGCGTAGGTATTAAGGCCGCGTGCACTTTTCAGCAGATTTTTTTTTAAAGTAATTGACGAAAAGTCTTGACGCATGGGGGTTCAGAACCATATACTGAATCCATGGTAACCGTTTTCGCGTCGATGCCCCTGCCACCCTGTATAATAACGGAATAAGAAATTTCCAGTCGGGCGACTGGAAATTTCTCACCGAATGGTCGACTCCTCACGTTATCAGAGTGCTGGCTCGTTCTTTGTCCAAAGAATTGGCACTGTAATTCAACGTGGCAATGCTGCCAGTCCTTTTTTTTTTTTGGTTCGGGAATTATCAAATAACTTCTCTCGCTCTGGGCGGAGCGGGAGGGGCGTGTCAGACTCTTATTGACTAAAACCCACCCGTGTTCCTTCAGTTGCCTGTATGTTGCCAGGGGCCACGGTAACCCTTTCGGACTTCCCCGCAACCCCGGCAGGCATTGGTTCTAGCGGACCCCTTCATTTGTGCTGACATCTCTTTGAGACGTGCGTGGAATACAACGCGCCGTCGAACCAGGCCTGGTCCTTATCGGACGGTGACGGTGATGCCGTCTATAGAATTTCAAATTCCACCGTTTTTTTACTTACGCAGACTTAGCGTGGCCAGATCCTATATCCGTGTCTGATCTTACTCACGAGAAATGTAACCACATCCTACTATGAATTTTCTACCAGTCATCGATCACAATTTAACCCTTCACAAATATGACTACCACTATCTTCCTAATTACACAAAATTCTATACCAACGTCGTATGTTAGCTTACTTAAGCCCATCTTACCAAACTCGATACTTTATTAGACAAATTGCTTGGTATCGAATTCCATGTACAATTTATCAGCAGCATCTATCATTGCGTCGAGCGATTAATTTTCGTACAGCCCCTTCCTAGGCTGACACTTTAAACCGGCAGTATGGCCGGTATTTGGGCTAACTGCTTTTATTTGATTAAGTGTTTCTTCTTTGATGATGTCGATTTAGGCCTTGAGAAAAAGCCCTCTTGAGCTTGCGGGTTTTAACCTGAAAATAACCAATGTGAGTTTTCCATCTCACGTAGTTTAGTTGATTAAACCCTACTTTCTGAGGTTTATTAATAGGATACTATTACTATTTGTTGTGGCAGTGACAGCCTAGAGGTGTGACCGTCAGACTGTCAAGTCATAGGTCACGAGTTCGAACCTAAGGCATGCACCTCTGACTTTTCGAATTCAGGTGCGTATTGTATAATTATCACTTTCTTCAAAAACGGTGAAGGAAAACAACATGAGGAAATTGGCATGCCTTTTTTTTTTGGTTGGGAAATTATCAAATAACTTCTCCCGCTCTGGGTGGAGTGGGAGGGCGTGTCAAACTCTTACTGACTAAAACCCACCCGTGTTCCTTCGGTTGCCCTGTTGCCGGGGGCCACGATGTCCCTTTCGCCCCATATTCGCAGCCCCGGCAGGCATTGGCCCTAGCGGACCCCGTCAATTCTGCTGACATCCCTTTGAGGCGCGCGTGGAACACAACGCGCTGTCGACCCGGGCCTGGTCCTTATCGGACGGCGAGCTACCCATTGCTCACCGTCCGCAAGCCCGCGCCTACGGTTGCCGGAAAAACTGGCATGCCTGAAAGATGTTTCTCGACGGCATGTGAACCCAAGTCAGAGGCAACTCTGACACCAGGTTCGTCACTAACGACACGTAAAGAAGAAGAAGAAAAACTATTGGTTAACCGGATACTATTACTATTGGTTGTCCGGATAATATTACTATTGGTTATCCAGATACTATTACTATTGGGTAACCGGATAATAATTATGAACATTCGTTAGGAAGAAACCTTGCTTAAAATGTTGAAATAATCGAACGATTGAGAGTTTATCGACCATTTTAGTTTCAGTTAATTTTTAGGGCATTTAGCTGTTTTGACCTTGCTATGCTTGTTGGTCCGTGGATGGGTGACCATCTTTACATACCGAAACTCCGCTGTGCTTCGGAAAGCACGTTAAGCCGTTGGTCCCGGCTGTTATTCGTGGATCTTTGACAGTCGTTACGGGTCGTCAGAAGCCCAAAAGTCTGACAACCAGTTTTACCAAGGGGTATCGTATTACCCAGTTACTGGGTTGTGGAGGTCAGATAAGCAGTCGCTCTGTATAAAATACTGATATTCAGCTGCATCCGGTTATACTGGAAGCCGACCCCAATATAGTTGGGGATAGGCTAGGCAGGCACATCATAGCTGTTTTGACCTTAAAGCAAAACTTAATCTTGTACAGAGAAGAAAGCTCGTTAGCATTGAACACGTCGATTACTCAGTACGTGTTGTCTATTCCAGAAAATTTAGTCCAAGTACCAACATTTTTTTTCATTCCAATATTTCTAAAATTAATTTTGTCGTAGTTGCCTTTTGTCCTATTATGATAATAATATTCTTTCTACATTCTTTTGATAATAAATTAGGCTTGAAATTGTTAAAAGCAAAACATTTTTGTTAATAAAAGTTTTGCAAAGAAAATTATAATAATTTTATAGTTAACACTGAATATTCTTTTCGTGTGGTTAGTGACTAACCTGGTGTCAGAGTTTTAAAGCCACCCATGGGCCTCTGACTTTTCTTCACATGCCGTCGAGAAATATCTCTCAGGCATGCCGGTTTCCTCACGATGTTTTCCTTGAAGCAAGTGATAATTATACAATACGCACATGAATCCGAAAAGTCAAAGGTGCGTGCCTTGGGTTCGAACTCAAGACCTATGACTTGGCAGTCTGTCGGTCACACCACTAGGCTATCAGTGCCCATTAGAGATACCCAAAAGAAGAAGAAGAAAAGACATTGAATATTATCTCAGCCCGGGTCGACGGCGCGTTGTGTTCTACGCGCGTCTCAAAGAGATGTCAGCAGAATTGACGGGGTCCGCTAGGGCCAATGCCTACCAGGGCTGCGAATATGGGCCGAAAGGGACATCGTGGCTCCCAGCAACAGGGCAACCGAAGGAACATGGGTGGGTTTTAGTCAGTAAGAGTCTGACACGCCAGAGCCAGAGCGGGAGAAGTTATTTGATAATTTCCCAACCAAAAAAAAAAAAAAAAAGGCATGCCAATTTCCTCAAGTTGTTTTCCTTCACCGTTTTTGAAGCAAGTGATAATTATACAATACGCACATGAATCCGAAAAGTCAAATGTGCGTGCCTTAGGTTCGAACTCAATACCTATGACTTGTTAGTTTGTCGGTCACAGCACTAGGCTATCACAGCCCATTAGAGATGCCCAAAAGAAGAAGAAGATATTGTATAGTATCTCATTTGTACGTGCTTATGTGTATAGTATAGTAATGATGTTGATTCTAAATAAACCATAATAAATTACTAAGGAATTCATTATTTGGTTAATCATTTAGGGGTATGAGGATCAGGGTGTAAAGTTCACTCATCCACCATAGAAAAGGGAGGATCCTCCGACCAGACGGTTGTTGTGTCGGGCGGGCAAATTCCCAATGGTTTGAAGTTGAAATCTTATATATATGTTGATCGCTCGGTAAACTTTAATTGCGCGATGCAGGATTTGTGTGACATCATGTCTATGATGCGTAGTTTCGTATGTGGCGGTGTAACCGCTACAAGCACACTAGCTCGTGGCTAAGTAATAACAGCCGCACGGGTGGATCCATCAAGTTAAACTACGCTTGCCGGGGTTTGTCTGTAAATTGGTAACCATCTTTATATACCGAGACTCCTCCGTGCCTCGGAAAGCATCTTAAACCGTTCGGCTGTCATTCGTGGATCTGTGACAGTCGTTATGTGTTGTCAGAAGGCTGAAAGTCTGACAACCAGTCTTACCAAGGGGTATCGCTATTACCCAGTTACTGGGTTGTGGAGGTCAGATAGGCAGTCGCTCCATGTAAAATACAGATATTCAGCTGCATTCAGCTAGACTAGAAGCCAAGCCTGATGCGTGTGTATCAAGTAGCTTAGAGATATTTAATTAAGGGCCTATACTACCTCAAATGGCTTAGCATGATCCTTCGTTATATCGAAAATACTGCAGCATTAATTTTGAAATAAATATTTGTCAAAGTTAAGGATTAATGTTAAGTACTATGTTAGACGAAAACACGATTCCATAAAATTTTCTCAATAGAAAAAAATTCCAAAGTTACCTCCAAACCGAACAATAAACCACTGGTATTAAAAAAATACTTCAAATTAGATCATGAAACTTTGCATAATAACTGAACTAACTATAAAGCAGCGACTATGTTTTTTTTTTTTTAATTACCATTATTTTCGCCGTAAAAATCAATTACCTAAATTATTGGCGCCTCGGAGACGCTAGCACCCCACTCCGTCTCGCTCTCACTCAGTCCGCGAGCAGTATGGTTCGAGCGAGATAAAAAGTGAATTTGAGCTAAGGTAGTATAGGCTCTTAATCTGTCCAGTCAATTCTTGAACAGTTCAGTGAGGGAGCCGTCACAATATTTTCCGGGAGCCTATTCGATGCTGTTACAACTCGGTTAGACAAGAATTGCTTCAAAAGCTTTTTGTTTGATGAGTTTTCCCGGTGGAGGAGGAATGGAATGAAAGATATTTTTTTATTATTTATCTATTTTTATCCTTATTTCTGAAACTACTGAGCCTAAAATTTTGAAAAAAATACAGTTCTTCACTCATAGATTACAGAAAAACCTTAAATAAAAAAAACTGGCCAAGTGCGTGTCAGACTATGCACAATGAAGGGTTCCGTAGTTGAGATGAATTTATCGTAAATACAAACTTAACATTGTAGTTGAAATACATGTTCTCCCATACATTCCAACTGCAAACAATGTTGATAGATTTACCATGTTATTTTAAGACCATAGACTTTTCATAGGTTTTCCTGTAATCTATGAGTAAAGAACCATTCTCTGATTTTTTTTCAAAATTTTACGTTGAGTAGTTTCGGAGATGGGGTATGGTCAATTTTCATCTATTTTCTTAAATATATTTGAATGAATTTATTTTAAAATTAGAAAAAGAATATGATATGTCACACGATACAGCTTGAACAAATTTTTAATTTTTTTTATTTGCGCCCCAAATGTGACCCCCATATTCGAAATTCATTATTTTATTTACGTTACACGTCTGTATTTGGGTCACAGAAATACATGTGTGTACCAAATTTCAACTTAATTTGTCCATTAGATTTGGAGCGAAGTGGTTGTGACAGACGGACAGACAGACAGACACACGAGTGATTCTATAAGAGTTCCGTTTTTTTTCCTTTTGAGGTACGGAACCCTAAAAATACCATGAGAATTCTCAATAAGCTATGAAAAAGATTCCTTCAGAATGGCTTCAAAGATTCACATTTTAATTTTCCAAAATTGTGTACATAATTCTCTCGCCTACATACTACACATAAGTGCTTGGTATTGCGTAAATTCTTCCGTTTACTGACATAGCGAGCGAGTAACGTCATAGAGTAATAAATCGATAGAAGGGAAACTTCCCTTTGAACGTAAGACGCTATCGCCATGCTATGTCCCACGCATGCCTAATCTAAAGTTGTCAAAGTTGATATGCATTTGCGCGGCAGACAAACATCGAGATGGGTAGATACATTATAAAGTATCGCGGGTCACCTACACCCTAACTGCGTAACACACTATGACTCACAATCTGAGTAATTTTGAAGGATATAATCCATTACTTAATATGTTCGAAAAATGTGTCTGCTCAACAACGTAAATAAAGCAATGAATGTTGTTAAACTGTGATAAAAAGCAAGTTAAAAAAAAAACAAGAAAATATTGCAGACAGAAATCAAGACATAGATACAAAAATGGTCAAGGTAAAGCCGTGGTCGTATGCCTGTATACCTGCAAAATTATAATGGCATGCGACCACGGCTTTACCTTGACCATTTTTGTATCTATGTCTTGATTTCTGTCTGCAATATTTTCTTATTTCATACTTTTTAGAGCGTGATTTTTTAGTAGTCGGGTTTAGTTTTTGCACTTACTTTTTATTTAAATTGTTTTGGGGTTATAATTTCGTGATAAAGTATTTGCAGAGCAGCTTTACATTTTTTTGTTTGGGTTTTATTGTATAGGTTTCAATTTTACAGCCGCGCCGTACGTAGCACAGTCTCACTTTTGCTTGTTTGACTTGTTTCTAACAATTTAAACATTTTTATTTACTTAGACAATATGATATATGTACATATTTATAATGTGCTCGTCAAGCCCTTTCATTTGATACCCAAAAGGGTAAAGTTTTTTTTTTTTTTTCATTCATTACTTTATGTCCTCTAGAGGGCGCCATATTACAGTTAATGAGACGCCACATAGCCTATAACCAGCGGACGGCTAAGACGCTTCCAATGATATCTCATTTGTGAAATTATAATCGGTAGTTTAGAAGTTATGAGGTAACAGATGGACATACATACATACCGGTCAAAATCACAACTTTTTGCTTCGCCGTAGTTGAGTAAAAATGATAATAGGCCTGTGTCCAATAATTTATTTTTTGTCTGTCTTGTAGATTATTAAAAAATATTGAACACGTATTTTTTCTTTTTTGACGTAATCAAAAGATTACCTCGATACATTGAGTTAAAATGTGGCATGACGTCACGCCTTGCTAGATTTTATACGACTTTGTGACGTAGCGAGCCCCCACTCCTCAACTTTAATGCGTGTTTTCTAAGTTATTTTTGATTAATATGATAAAGCAAAAAATACGTGTGTAATATTTTTTTATTATCTGAAAGACGGACTAAATAGAATTTCTTTTTTTTTTACCTAGGCAACTACCCAATTGCCGGGGCGCGCGCCGTACAGACTGATTTACATATTTTGCACTAGTAAAGTCGCGAGTTAAGTCCCTTGACGTCAATACGTGACACTTCATAATGAAAAACTGTTACTTTTGGACTGACATTTAGACAATTACTTGAACTAAACTCGCTACTTAACTGATGGAAATGTAAATCTGCTATAGGTGCGTTGTTATCCTGCCTACATTGGCCACTTCAACCGGCCTGCACATAATTCCGTTACACACTTTCAATAAATCAATTGACGGAAACTGCCAATCCATTGCTTGTTTAGGGACAGGGTGTAAAGTTCACTCATCCACCGTAGAAAAGGGAGGATCCTCCGACCAGACAGGTGTTGTGTCTGGCGGGCAACTGCCCATCGGTTTGAAGTTGAAATCTTGTATGTATGTCGATCGCTCGGTAAACTCTAACTGCGCGATGCAGGATTTGTGTGACGTCATGTCTATGATGCGTAGTTCGTATGTGGTGGTGTAACCGCTACACTTGCATGCTTGAAAAAATCTTCTCCACAATATCAATAACGCAATGAATGAAGGCTTGTGCAGACCAGCGCGACACGCGACGCGACACAAAGGCACCGCTCGTCGCGTGACGAGCGGTGTCTTTGTGTCGCATCGCGTGTCGCGCCTGTTTGAAAGAGCCTTGAAAGAAGAAAAAAAGAAAGAAAAATAAATTTGTTTGTCAAAGAAACACGTGCATACAAAGACAAAAGTAGGTAAGCAGAAAACAAAATAGATATAACTTAGAACATTTGCAAACATGAGTATAAAACAGAATCAGTCGGCAGCTGCACGTCATGACTGTGACAAGAAGGCTTCCACTCAGCATGATGCTGTGCTATGGAGACCCACAGCACAGCGCTGATTTTCAGTGGTCACCCGAAAAAGACGAACGGAAATCAAGTCAGGTTCAGCAATTTGTAAATAATAAATAGGTAACAAAATAAAATAAACAGTACTTAGAATTATAAAACATCTATTTATCGAATTCTAAGAATAAATATTATTAAATAACATAAAAATTAATCGTCAGGCATCACTGTGCGTGCATAAATAATATACCTACTTGTGACATACCTACGAAGGAGCTCGTGGCTAAGTAATAACAGCCGCATGGTTCGATCCATCAGGTTAAGCTACACTTGCCGAGGTTGGTCTGTGGATGGGTGACCATCTTAACATACCGAGACTCCTCCATGCCTCGGAAAGCACGTTAATCCGTTGGTCCCGGCTGTCATTCGTGGATCTTTGACAGTCGTTACGGGTCGTCAGAAGCCCGAAAGTCTGACAACCAGTCTTACCAAGGAGTATCGAATTATCCAGTATCGGTTGTGGAGGTCAGATAGGCAGTCGCTCCATGTAAAATACGGTATTCAGCTGCATTCGGTTAGACTGGAAGCCGACCCCAACGTAGTTGGGAAAAGGCTAGGCAGATTTTGTGACATACCTACACGAGAATATCCAGTGTTTTGTCTCGCTCTGACCCTCCCCTTTGCGTCGCGTTGAACTGTCAAAATGAAAACCATTGCTAAATGTTATGCAATTACCCCGCAGGACAACATGGCCGCTTATTGTAGGGAGGACGGCTATATGTAGAATGGCTTAACAGTGTTTGAAACAATGGTGTCCAATCCAATGATAGTAAAATTAAAATGTCCGTTAAGGCGACGATAAACAAACTTTTAATGATTTTATACCTACTGAAAATTACGTCTAAACGAATAGTGTTAATGATTTGGAAAAAAATATATCTCATCACCTGTTAAGCAGCCTTATAAAGGCGGATAACAATTAAAATTCTATTGTGTCTCGTTAATGACAGTGGAAGGGATAAGTTAAATTACTGCATTTTCTTAATAACTTAATATAGGAATATTTTAGATTATGTTTATTAATTGTGAAATTAATTTATAAACTTATGTCTAACGCGGAAAAAAAACGGAGAATCACGCAAAATCTATCAAGCGCATTTTTCTGAAATCTTCACCATTTTAAAGATAATTTAGTACATGATCTCATGACATGCGTGTTCTGTATTGAGCTCACGCAACGCGTGAGCTCAATACAGGACACGCAAGCAAACCACTCAAGGTCACTGGCACATATCTGCATCTTAAGTTTCAATTACGTTGGCCGATTCAATTGACCTGAAACTGTAAGCATTTAAAAAGCGTTTGAAACCGCAGATTATCTTCTATGCATTTTTAATCTATGGTTCCATCAGCGAGATATTACGAAGCAACACTCAGAGCTCGCGCGAATCATGTGGTGTAAATTCAATTTAACATTATTTGGCACGGATAATGGAATCCAGGGCTGCATTGTTCGGTTTTGTCTTTAAATGTATTAAGTACGTTAAAAGGATTTTGAGTTCATATTATTTTATTTTATTCATCACACTCTCAGGTTCAGTTGAAAACCAGCGTCAGGTACTTATACTGCCGCGCTAATAAAAAGTGCAATAAGGAGGTTATTCGTAGTTTTGAGTAAATGGTGCTTAAACTTTTTTGCTCTCTACGAGGATTCCGAATCTATAAGTAACTCAATTTTACAAAAATCTGTCCTTACTGCATTTCTAATTAGCATGGCAGTATATAGCATTTTTGCTAAACTGGGCCTTTTTGGCGCAGCCGTGAGGCACACTTCCCTGCTAATTTCTTACATCGCGCTTAACATTTTTATCTGATTTTTATTTTTTTATCTGTTGTTAATAATAATTATATTATTAATAATAATTATATTGTGTTTTTTTCTTTCTTAATATGGAGCCCAATTACTTGGAAATTCAAATAACCACATTCACTGGTTTATTGGGAACTGGGTTGTGGCATACTAATTGCGGTCACGCCATATTAAATGCTTATTTAATAGCACAGTTGCCCCCAGATTCAGAAACCATTTTTTTTACTCTTTTGAAATTTGCTTACAGTAAAATATATGTACTAAGATAACACAAAAACATATCCTATTATGTACAAGTATGTTATAAAAAAGGGTAAAGATTACTCCGCAAATAAAATTAGGTTTATGGTAATAACCTGCTAATTATGGCCATTCATCTTCTTTTACCGGACCGATAGCCAAGTGTGGCAAGCCAAATTCATAATCCATCTTCCAAATATAACCTCTTATCAAAACACACAGGTAAAAGGGGGTAACATATTTTTGCTCCGTAAACCACAAGGTACTACAATGATGTAGTGCAGGACTAAAAATAAGCCATTCTATTTCTGACACATAGGCGAAGTAACTTATTTGTGGGCGGTCAAAGGATTATACCTTCACGCCGCAAGGAGGAATTGCTAACATTTTAGTGTTTCGATCAAATTATTCTAGTTTACCTAACATGTTTGTGTGTGCACACCTGACGACACTGAAGTTTTGCTACATGTAACCAGAATATCCACCAGAATAAGAGCTTTGTTTGAGTTCGATATCAGTCGGAGTACCACGGAATTATTTAAAGAAGTTCCTTTTTACCCGACTACGGCGAAGCAAAAAGGAGGGTTATGATTTTGACCGGTATGTATGTATGTATGCATGTATGTATGTATGTTCATCTGTTACCTCATAACTTCCAAACTGCCGATCATAATTTGACAAATGAGGTATCATTGGAAGCGTTTTGATTGTCCGCTAGTTATAGGCTATGTGACGTCACATTAAATGCAATATGGCGCCCTCTAGAGGACATAAAGTAACGAAATAAAAAATAAAAATAATTGAATTGTGCCATGTTGCGTATCAAATGAAAAGGCTTGACGAGTACATTACAAATATGTAAATATATATTATTGTCCAAGTAAATAAATAAGTTTAAATTGTTAAAAACAAGCAAAAGTGAGACTGTGTTACGTACGGCGCGGTTGTAAAATTAATACCTATTTTATATCATAAATGCCGTGATGGTCCTGTGGTTAAGGCCTCGCCTCTCATGCACAAGGTTGTGGATTCAAATCCGGGCAAGTGCCAATGTAACTTTTTCATTTCAAATGTACTTTCTGAGTTTATCTTAGACATTACTAACATCGTAGAAGGAAAAATATCGTGAGGAAACCTATACCCTAATTCCATAATACAACACAACCACAACCTGTTTCAATTTGAAATAGTGTGCTAATCCATTGATTCATAAGTTGTAAAAAAAATCTGCTCAACGACGTAAATAACGCAATTAATGTTGTTGAACTGTCAAAATGAAACAAATTAGGCAAAATTGCTTACGAAAATAAGTTACGCAATTAAGGTAATGGACTTATAGTTCATACTAGCTTCTGCCCGCGACTTCGTCCGCGTGTAATAGTTACTTTGGTGCTCCGCTCCTATTGGTCTTAGCGTGACGATATATAGCCTGTAGGCTATGCTTGCCTTTCTCGTTAAATGGGCTATCTAAACCTGAAAGAATTTTTCAAATCGAACCAGTAGTTCCTGAGATTAGCGCATTCAAGCAAACAAGCAAACTCTTCATCTTAATATATTAGTATATATAGATATTTAAGTCTGAAATCGCCAACATGTCTTGAGCGCGCGTGGTGATCAATGCTCGTGCCTTCTCTGTATGAGAAGAGGCCTTTGCCCTGCAGAGGGACAATAATAGGCTGGTGTTATTATACCATATATAACCCAAAAAAAATGTTTTAAAGCTGCTCTGCAAATACTTTATCACGAAACTATAACCCCAAAATAATTTAAATAAAAAGTAAGTTCAAAAACTAAAACCCGACTAAAAGATATGAAACAAGAAAATGTTTCAGACAGAAGTCAAGACATAGGTACAAAAATGATCAAGGTAAAGCCGTGGTCGCATGCTTGTACACCTACAAAATTATAATGGCATGCGACCACGGCTTTACCTTGATCATTTTTGTACCTATGTCTTGACTTCTGTCTGAAACATTTTCTTGTTTCATATCTTTTAGTCGGGTTTTAGTTTTTGAACTTACTTTTTATTGAAAGAATCTTCTTCTTTTCGTATGGTTAGTGACTAACTGGTGTCAGAGTTTTAAAGCCGCTTCATGGGCCTCTGACTTGGCTTCTCATTTTTTTTTTCTCCGTTTCAATCTGCGATCAGTTTTTACTTTATCGGATGAGTTGGAGGTAAATATTGGCGGGAAGAGCGTGACTCCAGCGAGCCATCTACTCCGTATTCGTGCTTAGGTCCACACAGGTGTGGGTGGACTACACAATGTCTTTCCTTTTAAGTCTTTCCCTGCAACTTCTTATTTTCAGTGCGGCAGCCAGATTGTTGGGGAGCCTTTCCAGTCTTTCCTGGTATCTTTTTGTGATGTTTTTGATCTCGTCCATGACGGTATTCATTGATAACTCCTTGTGTATTTCAGCGTTCATGACAAGCCAAGGACAGTCGCTAATTGACCTCAAAATAGTATTCTGCATTCTCTGTATGATGCTAATGCTTGAGTTACAGGCGCTGCCCCAAAGTTGAATTCCATAAAGCCACACTGGCTTCAGAGCAGTGGTGGCCCAGTGGTAACGGCCGTGGTACGGTCGTAGGTTCGAACCCAGACAGGCGCTTTATTTTGTGTAAATTATTTCATCACCACTGCTCTCAAAACGGTGAAGGAAAACATCGTGAGGAAACCGGCATGTCCTAGAACCGAAAATTCGAAGACATGTGACATCTACCAACCCGCACTGGGCCCGCGTGGTGGATTACGGCCCACTCCCTCTCATAGAGAGGAGGCCTGTGTCCCAGCAGTGGGAACATTTATAGGCTAATGATGATGATGACACTGGCTTCAAGATCACTTTATATATTAAAAGTTTGTTGTCGGTACTCAGTTTACTGATTTTCCATGTCCGGCTACATATACCGTCTAGAAATATCTCTCAGGCATGCCGGTTTCCTCACGATGTTTTCCTCCACCGTTTTTGAATAATTATAAAATACGAACATTAATCCGAAAAGTCAGAGGTGCGTGCCTTGGGTTCGAACTCGAGACCTATGTATGACTTGGCAGTCTGACGGTCACACCACTAGGCTATCACTGCTCTAGAGTAGTCGTTTTGAAAGAACATGTAATTGCTTATTGATCACTACAGTATATTTGTATCAGATGTAATTTCAGGAAAGCCTGACTGAGAAAACCCGCGCGTATAGAAATAGTTATTAAAATAATTATTTTTAATTAATTTTCAAAGAAACTAACAATAAATTCTATACGGGTTTCTTCCTGTGTTCCCGAAAAAACTAGCTGCTACAAACTCAAACTCAAAGCATTTATTTCAATTAAACCATTTACAGGCACTTTTGAATTGTCAAGGAGTCGGTCAGTCAGAAATATGAAGCTAGTTGCCCATTCCAAAGCGTAGTAGGTACCTATGGAGAAGAACGGGGAAGAAACTCCACGGACAAACTTTTAAATAAAAACATAATTTTCAAAATCGGTCCACAAATGACAGAGAAATCGGCGGACATACACAAAAAAAAAAAAAAAATCATTCGCTACGAACATATAACCTCCTTCTTTTTGGAAGTTGGTTAAAAGGTACAAGGTGTTAACATACAAAAAAAAGAAAACGACATATTGTGATGACACTATTAGCACATAACAAACAACCACTGGTCTTAGTTTTATCAATAATTTGATTAGAACCGTTTAAACAACAAAAAGCTAAGTTGAATGATTGGGGTTTGTTTTAACTTTAGGTTTTGTCGGATCAGTCTTAACTTTTGCTGGACCCAAAAGTTGGCGGATAAACATCAAATTTATTCACAAGGTCCATAAATAGTTTGCAGACGAAAATTTGTCTAAAGTTACATGTGACCGCAGTTTGTACGCGTCATTTTATTTTTTGCAGAAAGATGTTCAATGCTGGGCATACTGTATGCCCAGCATTGAACATCTTTCAGGCGGGAGGTGTATGCCGCATACACCGGGAGCCTGACAGATTATAGAAACGACCGGATTAAAAAAAAATGCAGCCACCGGCCGACTCTCTTTTGTTTTTCACACATTTTCACAGCGATAGGCCAGGTGTGTCCCCGGCCTAAATCTCTACAAAATCGCTTTATCACAGTTTTTTAAGCTATTGCATAGTTTTTATCGCGAACTTTGAGCGCGGCGACCGAATCAAGAAATTTCGTAACGAAAAAACCTAACATCCCCCACTCCGCCTACCATGTAATGACGGATGAACGTAATTTTTGTTTTATGTCATCATCCGTCATCATCCCAAGTGTAGCGTTGACAAATAGGAAGTATGGAAGTTACAAATACTATGCAATAGCTTTACCGCGACAGTCCCCGATTGCCACACGTTTTTTTTTTTTTTTCGGATATTCATAAATTCTTATATTTTGGAATAATGTGCTACTTTTTAAATAAAAAAACCAGCCAAGTGCGTACTTCGCATAAGGGTTCCGTAGTTGGGATGAATTTATCCCAATAACAAACTTAACATTTTAGTTGAAAAATATGTTTTCACGGTCAATTCTCCAACTACAAATATAGATAAAACTACAAGTTAACTTTTTTAGAACTTTTTCCTTTATAATATGTGCTGTAAGACCTTGGCCTTACTTCCTGCCAGATTTCATGATTCTAGGTCAACAGGAAGTACCCTGTAGGTTTTGATTTATTTGCGAGTATCAAAATTATGTCGCATAAATGGCCAGTTTTTTTATTATATTGATTTACGTGCTTGATATTTTAGAGATCCAAAGGACCATAGACCTATTTATTTGATATTTGATACGTACCGCGATACCGCGTTCCTAAAAAAAAGGGTCTTGACAGACTGATAGACGGACGGACAACGAAGTGATTCTATAAGGATTTTCCTTTTGAGGTACGGCACCTTAAAAATAATAAAAATATAATAAAGAAACAAGAAACTTGTTTTTCAAGCGTTTTTGCCCGATCTTAATACTGTACGGAACCATTTGTTTGCGAGTCCGACTCACACTTGGCCGGTACTTTTAATAAAAAAGTAGCATGGTATTCCAAAATATAAGATTTTGAGACCTTCATTTTCTCCTAAAGTTCGTGCTAAGATAACAAGAACTGAATAAAACACCAGCTGTTGATATTCCACAATAAATTAGAGACCTTCCAACCTACATAAAACGAGCGCCACACGCGGCGAGCGCCGATGCACTCACTTAGTGTTTATATACAGTTCAAACATAGCCATTAGTGCTTGCTATCGACTGCCCTGTTTATTTAAGATGGCTGTGTTTCCTTAAGACATTTATTATATCAAAATACATTGCATTGATGATAATATGCAGCAGTGGTGGCAGTGGTGGCCCAGTGGTAACGGCCGTGACTTACGAGTTGTAGTTCGTAGGTTCGAACCCAGACAGGCGCTTTACTTTGTGTAAATTATTTCATCACCATTGCTCTCAAAACGGTGAAGGAAAACATCGTGAGGAAACCGGCATGTCCTAGAACCGAAAATTCAAAGACATGTGACATCTACCAACCCGCACTGGGCCCGCGTGGTGGATTACGGCCCACTCCCTCTCACAGAGAGGAGGCCTGTGTCCCAGCAGTGGGAACATTTATAGGCCGATGATGATGATGATGATGATGATAATATAACGGATGTAAAATACCCTTAACGAAGCGGAGAGTCACTTGTTCTTATTGTTCACTTTATTGTGTCGTGGCAAGATTCACTTTTTATTGAAATGATTTAGTGGAGTGAACTATTTGTATTTATCTGTGACCGAAGTATGAAATGACGCGGTAGTTATTATGTAACTAAAACGAAACTAAGTTTCTAGTGTGGCCTGCGAGAGTGTTGCAAAAGAATTAACTACTCAGCACACTTACAATATTGTAGTTGCAAGTTAGTTGCCTGTATACAAAATAACTTAAACACTATTATACAATTGATGAATTATTAAACGAACTTACCCTAAGTGAAGTTCTATCATAATTATACGAAGTGCTTCGTCCATAGAGATTAACGCAAGAGCTGCACCATTCCCACATACCGCTTTACCAAGTCTGACTACCTTCAAGACATTCACGATTTGTCTCCCATATTTGAGACATGTTCCTAGTATGTACGCCTCGTCGTCGGTATGTTTACTGAGGCGGACTGTCGCATACCGACTGAAGAACGTTTCGTTTGTGGTGAAACTTGAGTCAATACCGTAAACTACGTAGATTATGATAGAATTCGTTCTATAGCTAACTCAGGACGGATAGTCTTACAATAACAATTAATCAAATTCTCAACATGATTTCATCACCGCCCGTATGCGGGCACAACTCCTGTAGATTGGAAAAAGCGGCCAAGTGCGAGTCGGACTCGCCCATGAAGAGTTCTGTAGCAGCAAGTAACATTGAATGAAAGGTAAATTGCGGTTTACGATTTATGACGTATTAAAAAAAACTACTTGCTAGATCTCGTTCAAACCAATTTTCGGTGGAAGTTTACATGGTAATGTACATCATATAATTTTTTTTAGTTTTATCATTCTCTTATTTTAGAAGTTACAGGGGCGGACACACACATTTTACCACTTTGGAAGTGTCTCTCGCGCAAACTATTCAGTTCAGAAAAAAAAAATATTAAAAACCTCAATATCATTTTTAAAGACCTATCCATAGATACCCCACACGTATGTTTGACGAAAAAAATTTTTTTGAGTTTCAGTTCTAAGTATGGGGAACCCCAAAATTTATTTGTTTTTTTTTCTATTTTTGTGTGAAAATCTTAATGCGGTTCACAAAATACATCTACTTACCAAGTTTCAACAGCATAGCTCTTATAGTTTCGGAAAAAAGGGGCTGTGACATACGGACGGACAGACAGACAGACATGACGAATCTATAAGGGTTCCGTTTTTTGCAATTTGGCAACGGAACCCTAAAAAACCGGCCAATAATGGGTTCTCTAGTTGGGATTAATTTATCCCAAAAACAAACTTAACATTGTAGTTAAAAAATATTTATGTTCTCCCATACATCGATATATATATATATACATCACGATCAATTCTGCAACTGCAAATGTAAGTTTGTAATCGGAATTTTCGGACATTTTCCTTTACTTGTGCTGTGAGACCTTGCTGCCTGCCAAATTTCATGATGCTAGGTCAACAGGAAGTACCCTGTAGGTTTTGATTTATTTACGAGTATTAAAATATGTCATATAAATGGTCCTATTTTTTTATTGCGTTGACTTAGAAGCTTGATTTTTTAGAGCTCCATGGTACCACAGACCTACGTATTTGATATTAATTTCAACTTGATACTTCCACGCGTTCCTGAGAAAACGGGTCTTGACAGACTGACGGACGGACAACGAAGTGATCCTATAGCGGTTCCATTTTTTCCTATAGAGGTACGGAACCCTAAAAATGGTAAAAAAATCCACCAGTCACATTTCAGATTCTTTATTCGATGAGATAAATGATTTGATATATTAAGTTGCAAATAACTAGAGTCTTGAAAGGATGTGCGGTAGATTCCAAAAAAAAAAACGTTTGGCACTCGGGGACTGCCGCGGTAAAGCTAATGCATAGCATTTGTAACCTCCATACTTCCTATTTGTCAACGCTACACTTGGGATGATGACGTGAAGACATAAAACAAAAATTACGTTCCCAAGACAACACATGACAACATCACGTTGTCATGGAAACCGTCATTACATGGTAGGCGGAGTGGGCGGTGTTAGTTTTTTATTTTAATTACGTTATTTTCGTTACGTTACGGAATTTCTTGATTCGGTCGCCGCGCTCAAAGCCCGCGATAAAAGCTATGCAATAGCTTAACAATATAGCAAAACTCCAGTCAATCTAAAGGATGTCTCGTAGACTGTAAGCGACAAAACCTTGGACTCTTTTGTATCTGAAAAGACTAAAATCGTTCTCTGCTGGTGTTCAAAAACCCTTATCGCGGCCAAATGCTAGTTATACTGACCTTGTACATATTACAGTTGTAATAGCAATCATGTATTTTCGTTTAAAATAGGGTTTCATTTTTATTAATTTGTTTATCTTTTAAATAGATTATTTTCTATTTTGTGAATGTGAGAACGCTTTAGGCTTAATGGACTGTAGATTTGTTGACCATTTTCTATTTTGTTAAGTACCTGGTACTTGTTGAAAGACCTACACTGTCCTCCCATACCTATTAACACTATTATTTGAAAATATTGTAAAAGCCAATTTTTTTTAAAACTAACCTTAGAGTTTTTTGCCGGCTCTTCTCCATAAGAAACGATCAATTGGAACTGTGCACCTAGCTTCTAAAGTTACATAAGTGCCCATGTAGGTTTATGTGAAATAAAATAATTTGAATTTGACTTGAGCAGGCCTAGCGTGGTACAAATCCCATAGCAAAGAGGCCAGCTTAAACTGGTTTTGTTACCTTTGACGTGTGGCTTACTGCACCACAAATACCCACACCACATTTACCCATTGGGTAACCTCTCCACATCGACAAACATACTGACGTCACACAGCCAAATTGCCCACTGAGGCAAATTGCCGCAACCGCTACCAGTCTAGATTTAGTGCTAACTACATGATTGTTATGTAAATCTCAAGATTTCATTCGGTTTGTGGCCGCAAAGGGGCTTGTTGTTAGATTACGTAAATTAACTCCGTTGGCAGATGAGGATAAAATACATTGTTACAGACTCTCAGCTGCTTGTTTCTATAGACCTGCTTATTCTGCTTATTATCTTTATGATGTTAGTTCAATGAATTGTGGAGGTCTATTTATCGCAAGTCTTACTTGTAAGTTAATGTTAAGGGGACGATAACTGACTTTTAATGATTTTATACTGAAGATGACGTCTAAACGAGTAGTGTTAGTGATTTGAAAAAAATAAATGCCAAATAATAGCATTTTCCTAATATTTTAATATAGGCATATTTTTGATTATGTTTATATTACATAGTGAAATTAATTTGTAAAGTTATGTCTAACGCGGATAAAAAACTGAGAATGACGCAAAATCTATCAAGCGTATTTTTCTGAAAACTTCACCATTTTAAAGATAATTAAATTATCAATCTTTTAGTATACGTGTTTTATTAAAATACCTTTTATTTTACGTGTAATAAATTAATAATGCGTCTAATTTGGGACAACGCTCCTTGATGGGCGAGTCCTATTACTGGCTGGACGTACGACGCGTTGCGTGAGCTCAGTACAGAACACGCAAGCTAACCATTCAAGGTCACTGTCATATGCGTCTTAAGTTTTTGATATGTAACATCTTTTCCTCCTGCAATTTTTGGGAGTGATTTCGTGAAAAGCGACGGAAATTTAGAAGGGGGAAGCCGGGGAAGCGCGCGCTATTTGATTTGACCAATGAGCGCGCGTGGTGCTGGAGTTGGCCATCAGAAACGTCCTTGACGAGGCCTCGCCCCTTTTGAAGGTGAGATGTCAGATGTTACAAATCATATGCAACTACTGTAAGGCTCGCTCGTTTTTTTACCCGACTACGGCAAAGCAAAAAGAGGGTTATGATTTTGACCGGTATGTATGTTCATCTCTTACCTCATGACTTCTAAACTACCGATCATAATTTGACAAATGAGGTATCATTAGAAGCGTCTTGATCGTCCGCTAGTTATAGGTTATGTGGAGTCACATTAAATGCAATATGGCGCCCTCTAGAGGAAATAAAAACATGAACTATAAAAAAAAAATCAAGGTAAAACCGTGGTCGGATGCCTGTGCACCTACAAAATTATAATGACATGCGACCATGGCTTTACTTTGACCATTTTCGTACCTATATCTTGATTTCTGTCTGAAATATTTTCTTGTTTTAGAGCCTGATTTTTCAGTAGTCGGGTTTTAGTTTTTGAACTTACTTTTTATTCTTCTTTATCTTACCCTTATGCCCGTTTTCACAAACACTTACCTAGGTGAAACTTAAATAAAAGCCTAAATAGAAGTGCGCTGTTAGATTTTCAACGCTCGACTCGGCGCCGAATGTTTGGCCACAACTTTTGGCTTAGCGGTGAGTAGCGTAACTGCATCCACGCCACATTGCCGTTCAGAGTCGTAGCGGTGACGACCCTAGTAACCAAGTTGAAAGGATTTAGACACGGATTTATTGAAAGTTTCTCACTCTTTTAGTAAACGATAAACGATAAACGATTTTATTTCTGTAAGTAGGTTTGTACAAACACTTTTACACGTCAATACACCGCGCGTCACAAAGTTTCAATAAAAATTCGAAGGATTTTGAAGGCAACTCCTATAGTTTGACCAATACCGCTGTACCGCGCCTTAGGAATACGCGGCGAGGCGGGAGGCAGTGTTGACCAATGAGCGGCGGGCGGGACGCTGTGCGCCGAGAGCTTTGACGAATTAGCGGCCTGCACTGCTCGCGTCTCGCTGCGCGCCTTCCTAAGGCGCGGTACAGCGGTATTGGTCAAACTATAATGCTTCATCAAAATTAATGTCTTCTCAACAACGTAAATGACGCAATTAATAATGTTGAACCATCAAAATGAAAGGCATTGTATTCCAACTCAAAGCATTTATTTGAAACAAATGCTCTGAGTTTGAGTTTATACTCAACTAGCTGCGCTCCGCGGTTTCACCCGCAGAAGTCTCGATCCTGTGGGAATATCGGGATCAAAAGTATCTTATGTGTTAATCCAGGTTATAAACTATCTGTGTGCCAAATTTTATCCAAATCCGTTCAGCCGTTTGAGCGTGAAGAAGGGACAAACATACACACACACTCACAAACTTTAGCCTTTATAATATTAGTGTAATAAGACAGTGTTTATTTTTGTAATAACCCCGCTGCTGTAACACAACAAAATCACATGGGTATTCATTTATATGCCATAATTTATGAGCTCTGTGCTGTGTATCAACAGACATATATCGGTACATAGTACAATCGGCATTGTCCAAACATATTGAGTGCCTTTAAAAGCACATCTGAAACGTCGATTTGCGCCCGGACCAGTCACGTTATTGGCCATTTCCGGTGCAGTAACAGCTTTGCTGCTGTAGAACCAATTTTGCCGAAATGTTTAATCTAGGTCGGGAAAATCACACCGAAAAAGCTTAAGAGAAAGAGAAGCTTACTTATCTCTATATTCTTTTTCGTTATAACCAGACTATGGGTTTCCCTCTGCAAGGCTTGATCATTTCGAATCGGGTATATATCAATATGCTGACCCACTCAAAGCATGTTTGCAATTTGAACTAATAGAACCAGTACCCTAATACGTAATAGGTAATACGGGCTGGTATCCGCAACTCCACGTCAAAGCGCGTATTTTGCGTACGGGTGGGAAAATCGATTATTCAATCCACCTCAGCTCCTCAAAGAAGACCAGCAACGCCTTGGTGTTACTGACAATCTCACGTAGGGTACCTGGGTTACCGAAGTACTTGGCCCTGTATGTGGCGACCACCGGGTAGTTTAACAGCACATGAGCTGCTGTCTCGTCGTCCTCCATGCAGGCTCTGCACAGCGGACTGTCTGTGACTCCTATGACAAAGAGGTGACCAGTACCCTAATTGCGTAACTTATTTTCGTAAACAATTTTGCCTAATTTGTTTCATTTTGACAGTTCAACAACAATCATTGCGTTATTTACGTTGTCGAACAGATTTTTTTTTCCAACTTAAGAAGCATTGGATTAGCAATCTGTTTCAAATCGAAACAGATTGTGATTGTGTTGTATTACGCAATTAGGGTACCGGTTTTCTGCAACTTAGTGGTGTCTCCTATTAGCAAAGTTTGCTTTTTTCGTTGAATAACAATGTTATATTTGGTTTGGTTTCTGTTGCTAGATTTGACAGCAATAAATAGCATGTCCTGGAATTAACGCACACCACCAAACACCCCAATTATAATCCTTGTAGTTTCTTGCCCGTTCTTCTCCATAGAGATCTACGTTTTGGAATGGGCAACTAGCTTCAACTTTCTGACTAACTCACCGACTCTTTGACAGTTAAAAAGTGCTTGTAAAAGGTTTAATTGAAATAAATGCTTTGAGTTTGAATTATTATGTTTTAATCATAATACTTACACAGTTTTTTTCAAATACAAAATATTGTTTATTTATTAAATTTGTTATACTGATTTTGGGAGAAAATTGTGGTCACATTACAAATCTACGCACGTACAGTCGTACAGTATTTCTATTTTCTTAATGTCTCTCAGGAATCATCGCATTTCCGAATACAAATGAATGCTAATTTCCATGTCCATCAATTATTAGATTTATATTGTATAATAATTTTAATTCAGAACTAAGTACTTTATTGTTGTTTTGATTTTCGTGTAAAACTATTTTCCTATCTGTCTTGCCTGCAGCTTTAGCAGCTTTCCTACTATTTTTTAAATAAATTACATTAAGTTAAAAGAGTATTAACAACTCTATATACTTCCATGTCGATTAAGAGCGTCCGATCTGCACAAAAGTGCAAAGGGCAACTGATAGAAATCCGACGACTGACGAAACACGAGGTTTGGCGAGGGAACATAAATTTGTACTGTCTAAGGGTACAGAATAGTAGGTACTTCGTCCATTTTGGTTTGTTTTGGCTGTAGAGCGGAATTGTGATTGTAATTTACGTAGTTTTAATTATTTTTGGGATAAAAAATGACCTATATTAAAAATCTCATAAATCGACTAAGTAAACGATTCTGAAAAAAACTACTTTGATACTGTGCATTAATTCAAATTCAAATTATTTTATTTGACATAAACCTACATGGGCACTTATGAAACGTCAGAAGCTAGGAGCACGGTTCCAATTGGTCGTTGCCTATAGAGAAGAGCCGGCAAGAAACTCCACGGTTACTCTTTTAAAAATAATTGGCTTTTACAATATTTTCAAATAACAGTATTAATAGGTACCTATGAGATGAAAATTCAGTTACAAATTGTATACTGATCAGGGACTTTCATTTATCGGAAATAATAAAGAGCAAAAAAAGGTGTCGTTGGTTATATTTTTTGTGTGGGTTTGGAAAAATTAAGGTACCGTTTATTTTGCCAAACCCAAGAGGAAAAACGTGCGGATTATATTTTCATATCGGAAACAAAATATTGTAAATCAAACATTTGTACAGTGACAACAGAGAGGGCGCGATAAATATGTTGACAAAGATCACCCGAGATACGGAGGCGGGAAACTTTTATCAAAGTAACTTTTTGGATACTTGTAATTATTTTTGTAGGAGATTTAAAAATAAATTGAAAATAACTAAGTAAAAGATAGTGGTTGCTTGTTTTAATAGCATACGTTCCAGTTATTGAAGTGAAAACTTCTTTAGGCGCGTAGGGCATTTTTGAGATGGGAAGAAACAATTGAACTCGTGACACCGTTACCAACACCTCATTTTTGTAAACGCGGTTGTGCTCTTTATTTATATTACGTTACGGATCAATTTTCTATGGAAGTATTTTTACTTTAAAGGTTTCAGAAGTATTTTTTTTTAATTGTTCAAGTTTTCACTGCTGTCGGCACTCCCGGAGTGCCACTGTTTTTAAGCTATTGCAAGTTCACCTTGAGAGTCGAGAAGTTGGAGTCGCGCCACAAGATTAACTTCAAATCTTTTGTGGTGCGGGTTCCGACTCATCACCTAGAGACTTTCATGAAGGAGGAATTTTGGCCGACGGGTGTCGTGTACCGGCGTTTTCGCGGAAGGCTACATGACACCACGACTCAGCGCAATACGTCGCCGACCCAACGTAGTAACTAGATTTTATAGAGATGTTTTTTTTTTTGTTATATTATGTATTAGTTTATTATTGTGTAAGATTATTTTATGTATTTTGTCTATGGGCCTTAGTTGCCTGAAAATAAAGCAATTATTATTATATATATATTTAAATATCTCGGGACCTTAGGGTCCCGGTCTTTTGGAAGGCGTACGAGGGGCCGAAGCCAACTCGCAGAGGCCTCTTGAACAATGTTAAATGGAATGAGGCACCAACCGACGATTATCCCTGTATGCACTATGCAAGTGCACCCAAGGAGAACCCCCGGTTGGTGCAAGGCTATTTCAGAACATGGAAACAAAACGTATTGGGTTATGGGTTTGGGTGGCTTAAGACGACTGGTGACCTGGAACTATGGAAGGACTATGGCCCCTGCCTAATCAATGTTTTATATGTACACGGATAAGATGGCAGGGGGTGACTTGCACACTCAATAATGGGCCCCCAAAAACGGTCGCTAGCACAAAGTGTCGTAGCGACAAGGGGGCAACATGTCCTGAGGTGCTTATGAGGAGTGGAGAGGTATTCCACGGCTATCAGGACAATCCCGGAAGTACGGTCAAGATCCCTACCAGCATCTTACTGGAATACTTCCTTCCTCCGAGCATGTTTGCTCTTGCGAATCTCCACTCAAGCCAGCCAATAAAGGCAAGAATGAGGTGGGAGCTCTGTTCCTCGTCAGTGTTCACTCTAGCCGGCCAATAAAGGCAAGCCAGAGGTGAGGAACAAGACTTCTCCCGGAAGATAGGGTCCGTGAGGTCGCTACTGCCCAACAGCTCGCCACATGCTGCCCTGCGGGTTTTTGTATCTCTCTTGGTCTGGCTCCTCACACTAGACCTGTTTCGGCAAAGTAAACTTTACCGGCACAGACCCAGAGTTCGGAGCGCGCAAGCCCCACCACGACGTCAACGTAGAGATACGGCGGTGGGGTTATTATTATTATTATTATTTAATCGCGGGCTTTGAGCGCGGCGACCGAATCAAGAAATTCCGTAACGAAAAAACCTAACACCCCCCACTCCGCCTACCATGTAATGACGAATGATGACATAAAACAAAAATTGTTGTCATGGGAACGTAATTTTTGTTTTATGTCATCATCCGTCATCATCCCAAGTGTAGCGTTGACAAATAGGAAGTATGGAGGTTGCAAATGCTATGCAATAGCTTTACAGCGGCAGTCCCCGAGTGCCACACGTTTTTTTTTTTTAATATCTTTCATTAGTATAAAGCTACATAGCGGTCTCATAATAATTATTTATAGTGTTTCTTTCTACCTATAACCCGTTAGCCTTTAAAGTAAAAGTGAACAGGCAACTTCTAGGCATTATCGTTCTATCATAAACCTCATCTATTGCTTTCCATCATTCTAGATCAGGGTCAAGAGCAGATTCATTATTTTGTGAGTAAAAAAAATTTAAATGTTCTTTTGGTGACTAATTTTGCAGGATTTACTCGGTTAAAGTATAATTTACTAGCTTCTGCCCGCTACTTCGTCAAGAATTGGGCTATCCAATACAAGAATTTTTCAAATCGGGCTGGTAGTTCCGGAGATTACCCCCTACGTACAAACTTACAAACAAACAAATAAACACCTCTTTGTATTATTAGTTTATAAATAGATTTTCTAACAAGATAATCTACTATACATTATAAAAGCGATTCAATTTTCACGCCTACCCCTTAAGACCTAGGCTAATTTTTTTTTTGATATTCGGATATCTCATGACCTAAAGCGGTGCCTTAAAGAATAATATTCGCAAAATTTTGCGGGTATTCTGGTATACCTGCATATAAACACAGTATTAAAATAAGTTGGGAGTTATAATTACACAATTAATTGTGGGTGTACTATAGGTACACCTCTGCCTAACCCTTCGGGGATTACAGGCGTGATGTTATGTTATGTTATAATTATATTCGAGCTGTTTGGATTTGAAACACTAGGGCCATGGGGTCTGAGGTTTTTCTGGGGTTTTTCGAGACATCGCCAAGCGGTTGGTCGAATCTTCATATAACCAAAGAGGACTGGCCTATTTTTAACCAGCTTCAAAAAAAGAAGGAGGTTCTCAATTCGATTGTTTGATTGATTCGATTGTTTGGTTTGATTGTTTTCAACTGATTTTGATGATTCCTTTTTTATTTAAAAGCTGGTGCTTCCCGTGTAGTCCCATATAAATTTTATTAACTTTGCTTGGATGGTTTTTGAGTTGGGTTCAATAATACGTTTTTTTTCCCACTTAGTATATGGATGATAAAGTTCCTGTCACTGTTATTTACATAGCAGGTAGTGGTATTTGAATTTGTGTGGGGTAGGTACCACAACTAAAAAGTTAAAAATAAAAACTTTTTTTTGCCAAAGAATCAGCATCGCCATACAACGTGGCAATGCTGTCAGCCTTTTAGGCACTTTTCCTGTTGACAGCGATGCGGATGAGTTTTTTACGCCCTAGACCAGTGGTCGGCAAACTCATTAGTCAATAGAGCCAAATATCAATTTATAGCCACTAAGATTTCTTATGAAAGCCAATCCTTTCTGTGTGTCCAAACTGTCTCAATACACTTTTCTTAATCCTTAAAACTCCCATATTCTTTCACTCCGCAAAGCTTCCTAAAAAATATTTTTTCAAAGGTTAACTTGTTGACAAGTAGGATGCTTTCATCATCATATCGGCTGATAATAATAAGATGAAGGCATTGATATAGTGGTGGTGGATTGAGGAGAGCGGTGCACAATGATTATTGACATAACAGTCCCGCATGACGAGAACCTCGTGAAAGCCGAGAAAGATAAACAAATCAAGTATCTTGACTTGGCTCGCGAGGTTGTCGACATGTGGGATGTGGACTCAGCAATAATTGTGCCGATAGTCGTATCAGCCAATGGCTTAATTGCCAAGAGCCTCGACCAACACCTAAGGAGGCTCTCGTTGGGCAGCTGGATTAAGGGCTTGATTCAGAAAGCGGTACTCCTGGACACGGCTCGCATTGTTAGGAGGTTCCTTTCTCTGGAGCCCTGACCGCCGGTAGCTTGGACCTTGTTCCCGATACCGGTGGGGATACTATTTTTATATTTTTAAATGTTTTTATATAATTTTATTCTAATATTTAAAAATATAATTTATATGTAAATAATTAAATAAAGGAGATGAAGGCATCTTACTTATATTTATTTACGACAAGATAACCATATATCAACCAATAGATCAACAAGATAACCTTAGAAAACTTTGAAAAGTACATTAAACAAATGATCAAGTTTCGATGTCTTGGTGAAAATACTTCGGCAATAAATCTTTGAAATATAGTTTGAATTTTGAATAAAACTTAAAACCCCCGTGCGTATTGTAGGCTCGCACTCATCAATATTATTGTACAGAGCCGCACTCTATAGGCCAAAGAGGCGCAGTTTGCCGACCACTGCCCTAGACTAACCAGGCTCTCACTCTTGATCGCTAAGAACTCCAACACCATTATCCGCTAGGCTTGTAAGTAACCATCATCTGCCCAGCCTTTTCCCAACTATGTTGGGGTCGGCTTCTAGTCTAACCGGATGCAGCTGAATACCAGTATTTTACATGGAGCGACTGCCTATCTGACCTCCACAACCTAGTTTCTAGGTAACATGATACCCCTTGGTAAGACTGGTTGTCAGACTTTTTGGGCTTCTAACTACCCGTAACGACTGTCAAAGATCTACAAATGACAACCGGGACCAACGGCTTAACGTGCTTTCCGAGGCACACAGTGGTCTTGGTATGTAAAGATGTTCACCCATCCACAGACCAACCGTGGCAAGCGTAGCTGAACCTAATCGATCGACCCGTGCAGCTGTTGTTACTTAGCCACAAGCCCCTAGTAGCCCCTGTTCCTAGGCTTGTAAGTAACTTGTAAGTAAAAATTATAAGTTTATGACCAGCTTTTCTATTGTTCCAGTCAGTATCGGTGACGGTCTCGGTGCTGACGCTGACGTTCATCTCCGTGGACCGCTGGTACGCCATCTGCTTTCCGCTTAAATTCAAGTCTACCACAGGACGTGCCAAGACCGCGATACTTATAATATGGCTGCTGTCTTTGTTATTCAGTAAGTATACCTTTTGAATTATATTTTTGTATGTAAAATGCTAATAATTTTCTAGGACTAAAAAGACATTCAGCTTAAAAAGGACTAGGGTGGTCATATCTGGTCCTGACCGGACACTGCTGTTTCGGGTGATTCCTGTTCAGGATAAAGCGGGAGAAAACGCCCGAGTGTCACCATTGTGTAGATTGCCCGGAGGACACGGTGGAGGATACGGTGAAGGTTTGCCCGGCTTGGGCGGACATCATCGTGTCCTCGTGGAGGCGGTCGGCAGCGGTGGTCTCTCGCGTCCGGCCCTGGTTCAGGCCATGGTACGGAGCGAGAGGAAATGGGAGGCCGTCACCTTCTTCTGTGAAGCAGTAATGCTCGCGAAGGAAAAGGCGGAACGCGTGAGGGAGAGGCAAATTTCACGCCCTCGCGCCCCTAACCGCCGCAGGAGGAGACGCCCTGGTCGTCGGGAATTACAGGCCGATTTCCGGCCACCGTAGGCGCGGGATTGCAGACGGTGAGCAATGGGTAGCTCGCCATCCGATAAGGACCAGGCCCGGGTCGACGGCGCGTTGTGTTCCACATGCGCCTCAATGAGATGTCAGCAGTTATTTGATAATTTCAAACCAAAAAAAAAAAACCGGCCAAGTGCGTGTCGGACTACGCACAATGAAGGGTTCCGTAGTTGAGATGAATTTATTTATCCCAAGAACAAACTTAACATTGTAGTTGAAACACATGTTCTCCCATACATTCCAACTGCAAATCGTCGCTCGGCATCCAATACCGCGAATGTGACATTAAAAAAAAAAAATTAAATTGCAGTGTCACTTATTTGAACGTGTAGAATGACATAAAACAAAAATCAGATTTTCGTAAAAAAAATCACATTCGCGGTATTAATATAATAATAATACCTTTAAACCAGCAATTCTTGTATATACCTATGTATATATAATCTGAATCTCGGAAACGGCTCCAAGAATTCTTATTAAATTTAGTATGCAGGGGGCTTTCAGGAGCGATAAATCGATCTAGCTAGGTGAGATCACGCTAAAATGTATATTTTTAAGACCTTTCTGTACCCCTATGTTCACAAATAAAGTTTGATTTGATTTGGTTTTTGTTTTTTTTTTCATTTTTAGAAAACGTCGTACAAAAAAAAATATCATCCAGATATTTTTCTTTATTCAAGTAACAAGGACTCATTGTGTTAGTAAACTTATGAACTATGTTAACTTATTTTACGAGGTCACTTAGAAAGTTTTGTGACTAACAGTTTTTGTCTACTTGTAGAATATTGGCTGGTTTTGATGTCAATTAAAACGATGACTACTTATTACAAAAAAACATAACATTCCAAATTCGAAATTCCCTCCACATTTTTTTACGAGCAAAATCAAAATACTCTGTCTTACTGAAAACTGGATTTGTAACGAGAACATTTTTGCGCGATGATTTTGTACGATTTCAAATATCGACTAAAACCAGAAGAATCGTTTGAAAGATTTCGAATGGTGTTCATAGAAAAAAGCCCTTCTAAAGCGACTGTTTTTCGCTGGTTCAACGAATTTATGGGTGGTCTAGTAATTTTGGCGGACAAAGAAAGAAGTGGCCGCCCTATGACGGTTGTTACATAACAAAAAGTGCTGGCTGTGAAAAATGTAATTCAAGAGAATAGGCGAATTACATATGAAGAGGTTCAGCATACACCGTGAAATTTGAATCACAGTTTTGCTAGAACAAACGTTGTTCAGACCATGGTCTACTACCATTATACAGCATCCAATAAAAAAAAAACATAATTAGTTTTGAAAAAACACAAAAAAAGCAAAGTTTAAAATGTCAAGATAAATAGATGTATACTGCCGATTGGATCGGGAAGTGTGCACACTGCATGAAATTCTACACAGGCATCTTCGGTTATGAAAGATAGTTTCACGCTGGTACCGTAAAATCTAACGCAGGGTCAGAAGGAGGTTCGGGTAGAATGGTGCCGAGACATGATAGCAAAATTGGTAGCAGGCTCGTCTCGGCGCGTTTAAGATATCATTACGGGTGATGGATCTTGGATTTTTCAATATGATCCAGAAATGAAGCGTCAGTTGACCGTGTGGCTGTTGAACCAAAATGAACCAACGCCTACCAAAGTGAAGTGAGCCAGAAGTGCAGGCAAAATGTTGACCGCAAGTTTTTTTTTTTTCTACCAGGTTATCTGGTGTCAGTACCCTGACGAGATCAAAGGAGCATCAATGCTGAATGGTATGTTACCAAATGTTTGCCAGAAGTTTTTCTACTGCAAGCAGCAAGCGACCGAACACTGGCCTCCGTGGGCTACTGCTTCACCACGACAACGCGCTGGCTCACTCGGCGCTCAAAACAAGGGACTTTCTGGACAGCACACCGGTCAAATTTATAGGTCATCCTCCTTACCGTCCCGATTTGGCTCCGTGCGACTTTTTCTTGTTCCCCAAAATAAAAAATCAACTCAAAGGAAAACAGTTTTCATCACCTGAAGATGCACTGGGTGCATTTGACAAGGAGATTGGAGAGGTGTCTGATGCGGACTGGAAAATGTGTTATGAAAATTTGTTTAGACGTATAAAACTGTGTATAGACGCCAATGGAGAGTTCTTTCAAAAGATATAATAAAAAAAATTATAACCTGTAGTATATTTTTTTCTAGTATCACAAAACTTTCTGAGTGCCCCACGTAATCTAGTTTAAATTTATTTCACCCCATGGGAGATGGCACTGCAGTGATTGATGTACATGCAATCCAGACTGCTAGCGATATTGTTGGAACTGGCCCGTACTCTGCGTACCAGGGATGCACACCTCATTCGCATCGTTACGTAAAAGCAATTAATATGTGCGTCCGCGAATATTCCCGATGCGCTACAATAACGGGGCAGCCCCACCAATACCCTGCAAGCGTTGTTGTATTGGACTCGAAGGGCGTTGCATGACCTTTGGGTATATCTAGCCCACAGGCTGCACGTGTAAAACGTTGTACAATAAGCTCGAAACAGAGTAATTTTGGCTTTTTAAGTGAGCAGCGTGCAAACCTGCGAGCCAGCATGTTTGCCCTTACCGACAACGCCCTTCGCTCCCGCTCAATATCGAGTCCGTCATTGAGGTCAGGGGTCAATATATGACCAAGATATTTAAACGTAAATACTCTTTGTAGTGGAGTCCCATTGAGTAATACAGGTGGTACATAACCCGGTCTGCCCCCAGCCTCAAAGACCATGATCTCCGACCTATTGGAGTTATACATCAAACCATGTGTTTTGGCATACTGCTCACATTTGGCGACCAATTACTTTCTGAGACCACAGATTGACGCACTCAGAAGCACCATATCATCTGCATAGCTAATATTATTTACACAAATACCATCTATATAGCAACCCACTCTGGTGCTGCTGAGCTCGCCAATCCTGCCTCACGCCGCATTCCAACCTATTGATCTGGTTACCATACCACTATTTAAAGATGTTTGCTCCGTTGGCAACCTATCCTGCTCCATCTTTCTCCACAATACGTCATAAGCAACCAGATCAGAAACCTTGAATAAATCGATGAACCTAGCATAAATCGGCATCCCACGCTGTGTATAGTAAGTATGTGATAGTATGCTTAAGGCACAACACTGCACTTTCTGTTGTCAAACCACGCCGAAACCTGAATTGGTTGTCATGAACATTTACAGTTTTATTTATTTGTGTATTAAGCAGACGGTCAAACACTTTTGATATTTTGATATTATAGTAGCTAGAGAGATGGGCCTTTTGGATGCCGAGCGACGAAATGTAAGTTTTTACGCACAATATTGAGAGATTTACCATGTTATTTTAAGACCATAGACTTCTTATAGGTTTTCCTGTAATCTATGAGTAAAGAACCATACTATGTATTTTTTTAAAAATTTTTGGTCCAGTAGTTTCGGAGATAAGGGGGGGGGAATGGTCAATTTTCATTGAATTTATTAAATATCTTTAAAAGTATTTATTTTAAAATTATATAAAAAATATATTTAAAATCCTCGCAACAAGCCCTTTCATTTGATATGTCATACGGTACTGTTAGCAAAACTTTTTTTTTTAATTTTCTTGTTTGCGCCCCAAAAGTGACACCTATATTCAAAATTAAATTATTTACGTTACACATTCGTGTTTGGGTCACAGAAATACATATGTGTACCAAATTTCAACTTAATCGGTCCATTAGATTCGGAGTAAATTGGCTGTGACAGACGGACAGACAGACAGACAGACAGACAGACAGACAGACAGACAGACAGACAGACAGACACACGAGTGATCCTATAAGGGTTCCGTTTTTTCCTTTTGAGGTACGGAACCCTAAAAAGGGTCATGTCTGCTGTTTGCCGAATGAGCTATCGCCTCGTATGACAAGACTGACGGATTAAACGTAAGAAAACATCACGTAGGTATTCCCCATAGTATAAATAAAGTACACACACTTTATCAGTTAGTTCGCACGGACGTAATAAAATTGCGGCGGGATTGTATTGCGCAGTCTTTTTTTAAGCTATTGCACAGCTTTTATCGAGGGCTTTGAGCGCGGCGACCAAATCAAGAAATTCCGTAACGAAAATAAAACCTAACACCCCCCACTCCGCCTACCATGTAATGACGGTTCCCATGACAACGTGATGTTGTCATGGGAACGTAATTTTTGTTTTATGTCATCACGTCATCATCCCAAGTGTAGCGTTGACAAATAGGAAGTATGGAGGTTACAAATGCTATGCAATAGCTTTATCGCGGTAGTCCCCGAGTGCCACACGTTTTTTTTTGGCGTGGTAAATTTTCAAATAACTTCTTCCGCTCTGTGTGGAGCGGGAGGGCGTGTCAGACTCTTGCTGACTAAAACCCACCCGTGTTCCTTCAGTTGTCATGTTGCCAGGAGCCACGGTATCCCTTTCGGACTTTTCCGCAACCCCGGCTTGTATCGCATACTGGGTTTTCAACTCTCGGTGTTAAGCAGATTGTTGAAAAATCAGTGTGCGAAAAAATCCCGCCGCGATTTTTTTACGTCCGTGCGAACGTGGGCTTACCTTCCTGCCTTAGTCCCATTTACATAATATCTTGGCAGGAACCTTGAAATAATTACCTACGGCGGCTCGGTAGATAAACCTTCCGCGTCCGTGCGTAACTGCCGCGCACTCGATACTGTTGCGAACATGTACACTGAGATTTCGAAGCGCGTCGTTTTGACCGTTTTCTTTGAAGATATAATACTGTACTTATTTTTACTGTGCTAATAGTAACTCCGGGTTGCAACTGAGAAATTCATATCGAAAAACGTTCGCATTCTAATCTGTCAAAAATTTATATAAAGACAAGTCTTTGGCATTCATTGTCACTGCTGATATGAGAATGCGATTTGGATTTGAATATTTTGCACTAGAAGAGTGGCCTTCCGGTGATTGAACCCAGGACGCTGAGCAGTTACGTTTGCAACCATTATACGAGGCAATCAGGAGATACGAGTTGAGACGGATGATTGGCCAATTTCAGCAAATTATGATGAACTATGTGTGGTGTGTGTATATGTTCTTCATCGTATTTGGCTGAAATTGGCCAATCATCAATTGGAAATTGATCAACCCTCAAACCCATAATCAGAAACTATAGAATGTCAGAAAACTTGTTGCGATACGGAAATCCATCCTTCAAACTCAAACTCAAGGAATTTATTTCTAATAAACCAATTAAAGGCACTTTTGAATTGTCAAGGGGTCCATCAGTCAGATAGATGTAGCTAGTTGCCCATTCCAAAGCGTAGTAAATAGAGAATATACCTATGGAGAAGAACGGGTAAAAAAATCCACGAACATTTTTTAAAATCAAAATATGGATACATAATATTGGTTTCATCATACATGCTGAAATTATACATCTAAGATTAGAACGATGGAAAACGTTAACAGTGTCTGTAATTTAAAAAAAAAAACGGCAGCAAAAATTAAATAAAATTAAAATAAGCCGTGACAGCTAAGAGCTCGTTCAAATCCGAACTGGATATTACACGCCCGCCCTACCGCTGTTATTCTATACATTATTAATCATTCCCCGACCCTACTTGAAAAGCTTTTATATGGCTAAAGTAAATAAAGCCAATATTACACCATTAATCAAAAGTGTATGATTGGATCTTCACCGTTTCCTAAGAAAACATAAATTCTATACTTCTAATTAAAGTTTTAAGACTAAAAGAGTTTATAATTGTTAAGAAACATTACATCGAAATTGTTTGTTTAAACAAGGTCGAAACTCTGTAGAAGTGATGAGTAGATGTGTGTGTTTAGATGTGTATCGATATCCAAATACGATAAAATTAAAAATTAAAAAGATATGTTTTTTTTGGGGGGTCAACGACTGCAGGTCTACAAAAACGAATCTGTTTCATTTACATTCACAAGAATTTGTTACACAGTTAGATACAAATTTATTTATTTTTGCTTTAGGTACTGAAACTGATACTCAAACTAAGCCAGGGCTTGTATTTTGGGAGTCAGTCCTCAAACGTGGATCATTACAGAGAGATCGTGTCAACGTGAAATCGTGAATGTCATGAACTCGTGACGTAAAAAATATTATAATATCTTAATAGGTTGTACTTATGACTGTAGGTGCGAAATGCGCGTTTACGTGTGTTTGTGTGGGAGTGTGTGTATGTGTAGTGAGGTGTCAGTGTATGTCTGAAAATGTAAGTGCGGGTGTGAAAGTCTTACTAAGGTGTATCGTGTTACGCAGTAACTGGGTTGTGGAGGTCAGATAGGCAGTCGCTCCATGTAAAATACTGGTATTCAGCTGCATCCGAGCCGACCCCAATATAGTTCGGAAATGGATGCCTAGGCAGATGATGATGATGATGATTTGATAGCCAAGATATAAATACATACACATAATCAGCTTAAAATGTTCCCACATTTTACACAGGCCTCTCTGTGAGAGGGAGTGGGCCGTAATCTACCACGCAGGCCCAGTGCGTGTTGGTAGATGTCTCAATGACTTCGAATTTTTTGGTTCTAGGACATGCTGGTTTCCTCACGATGTTTTCCTTCACCGTTTTCAGAGCAGTGGTGATGAAATAATTTACACAAAGTAAAGCGCCTGTCTAGGTTCAAACCAAGGATATATAACTCGTAAGTCGCGACTATTACCACTGAGCCAGCACTGCTCCCTTCTACATACACAATAAACAATTATATCAATCTTTCAATAAAAACTCCTGTTATGGATTTTTTTGATACAATGAAAAATATGAAGACGGAAAAAATTTACGAAGTGAGTTTCCGTTGACACCCTTAGGAGTGAGAAACCCTAAAAAATAACGACCTCATTTGCTTGTTAATCACAGTACCAAATTATTTCCAAATGATGTCGTTTCTGCCTCATAGTCCAAAACTCTCTTGTTCCGTGTCTTTTCACTGTCTCATAATTAATTTTATTTAATTATCTACTTCACTTTTGAAACCAATTTAAACGCCATTTTATACTGAAGCTTTTACGTGTCTTTTGATGAAATATTCACGTTGAAGATCATACTGCCGTCTCCCTTAGCGAGAAGGTTAAAAGCGTCTACATATAATATTTGATACCTGAATTCTCTTGAGGTGTTTTTGAGTAGTAAATACAATACATTATACATCACTCACGCTTGTTTTCTCCGAAGGGTATATGATATAAATGCAATAACAATTCACAATGTCTGCGTAGTGCAAAAATGCCTGCTAATGCTTTTGTTAACATTTTAGAGGCATGAGGAACAGGGTCTACAGTTCACTCCTACTCTTTAGATAAGGGAGGAGGATCTTCTGACCAGATGAGTGTCGTGTCTGGCGGACAACTGCCCAACGATTGATGTCGGATAATCATATATAATTATGTTGTTCGCGCGGTAAACTCACGGTCTTATTACAAAAAGCGGTTTAACTAAAAACCCAGGTTTAAACCTCTATGAACTACGGTTTAAACAAAAATGATATTACAAATCGTGGTTTTTCGAAAAACCATAGACCATATCATGGTCTAACCCTAAACCTCGGCAGCCCCTAGTTTAAACGATCAAACGGTGGTCTAATAAATCGTATCTTCAATGTTTTTCTTTTAGGTTAAAGCATCTTTTTCATTTTATTGTGTTGTTTTTACCCGAAAATGGATATTAACATGGTTGATTTAATTGATATTGAGGATATTGAAGCCGCTGAGTTGTTGGGAACGCCACGCCGACACAACATAAATCGTGTTCGCATCAATCCCGTATCACAACATAATATTAAAATTACTAAAGAAGGTAATACTATTAATAAAGAGGCAATTGTTCTATTAGAGACTTCGATAACTTAAAAATTCCAAAGCTAAATGAACTTTGTTCAACTTGCGGATGGTTTTGTTTAATGTTATGGTTTCATATATCGCGTGAGAATGTTACGTTTCGTTACACTTACTAAGATGTATTATTAGTAATTAATACGAAAAGTAATGATTGTGCTTAAACCTAAACAAAACTGCAAGCGACAAAACAACTAATGTTCCATGCAAAATAACAGTCTCAATATTTTAACACTCCTAAACATCATAATAATCATTAATATTAACAAAGTTTTCTTTTCTGAGCATACGGAACGTTGCAATTGAATGATAGCATTGTGAACGAATAGTAAATCTGTGGTTGGTATAAAGACAACTGTTGACGGTACTAAGAAGACCACGGTTTTTTTAAGTTTTGTAATACGGACAAGTTTAGACCATGGTTCTGCAGATAAGCCGGGACTTGATAGGACAGGTTTAAAGCAAGGTTTATTTAGTTTTTGTAATAAGTTGTGCGATGCAGGATTTGTGTGACGTCAGGTCTTTGATGCGTAGTTTGCATGTGGCGATGTAGATGCCGCCACAACATTACTCCGGTGGAGTTTAAGAGCGTTTATTCTGAAATTGGGCAACTTCGCAAATAGATGTCAATTATTTCGCTGTTTTGATTAATATGGCAATATTACTGTATGGAAATAAGAAATGTGGCTAACTATTATACCTAGTCTGTTTTTTTTTAAATAAACGTGTACCGAAAATTTTGACTGCGTTTCTATTGGTTCACGTTATCAACAGAAAGTCCGTTCCACACAAACGCTGTAGTTACATGTACATTCAGTTGGGTCATCGACCACCAGAAGTTCGAATTTTAAAATTCAATTATTTTTTTCCTGAAGGAAGAGATGACGATAGTTTTTAAGAACTGTATAGTTATTATTTGATTTATATGTTCTAGTGCATAATATGAGAGCAGTGGTGGCCCAGAGGTAACGGCCGCGACTTACGAGTTGTAAGTCGTAGGTTCGAACCACCATCACCACTGCTCTCAAAACGGTGAAGGAAAACATCGTGAGGAAACCGGCATGTCCTAGATCCGAAAATTCGAAGAAATGTGACATCTACCAACCCGCACTGGGCCCGCGTAGTAGATTACGGCCCACTCCCTCTCACAGAGAGTAGGCCTGTGTCCCAGCAGTGGGAACATTATAGGCTGATGATGATGATGATGATGAGTGCATAATATATAACTATTACAATATTGTTTTATTGTTATTTATTTATGAAAATATAGTTAGTATCAGTTTGGATTTGTGCCCAGTTAATGGTTATGGGATGACCCCCTGTTACATGGGACTGTAATATAACTGGCAAAGTGGGTGATGTTGTTATTTTATAGCAAAACTGTGGGTAGATACAGCTACACAAACCAGCGCTCCAAACAGTTAAATAAAACTATGCCCGAAGTCAAAACTATGCAGTAAATGTTCTCCCATGTGGTCTCATAACAAAGTTAACAGACGGTATGGCTGACTAGTCAGCTCAGTTTGAAATGCATCAAAGTTTGCTTTGACATGTCTAAATTGACTTTTCGGATAGGTAATCATATGATACGCGTCACTCACGTCAGACAACAATTCCATTTGAAATATCAACGAAATGTAGATGGATAACGGTGACAGTAGGTACAGATAGTGCCACCCACGAAGACGCGCCCCACTCCGCGATTACTGTACTATAAGCTGTACTTTAGTACGGAGCGGAGCGGAGTGGGGTTCGTCTTTTTGGATGGCACTATCTACACACGTCTAGATGTCTGCTCAAGTCATCTTTATTAGCTATTTTGCCCTCATTTTCGCTCGCAAGTCACGGCTTCATGTGCTTTACCGGATTATCCAAAGAGAGAGAAGTGTATACCATATACAATACACAATTCACAATAGCAACATTTTTTTTGAAGTGAAAAATTCTTTAGGCGCGTTATTTTTGAGATGGGACTAAGCCATTGATTTCGCGACACTATGACGACACCTCATTTTTGTAAACGTGATTGTGCTCTTTATTTATATTACGTTACGGATCAATGTTCCATGCAAGTATTTTTACTTTAAAGGTTTCTGAAGTATTTTTTTTTTTTTGTAAACCCGATTGTGCTTTATGGACCAATGTTCTTTATACGTATTTTTCGTCCACCAAGGCGATCTTGTTCAAGTTTTCACTTCTGTCGGCACTCCCGGAATGCCACTGCCATTTTTTATTTGTATATCTCGTAATGCTTAATGGTTTTAAATTGCATGATTTTAAGGTGCAAAGTTCAATGCAAACTTGTCCTCCTAAGACTCCCTATAACTCCGAAACTATGGAACCTAAAATGTTGAAATAAATACAGAGAATGGTTCTTTCCTCTCAGATTACAGGAAAACCCATAAGAAGTCTATAGTATTAAAATAACATGGTAAATCTCTAAATATTGTGCGTCATCATCATCATTTCAGCCGAAAAACGTCCACTGCTGGACATAAGCCTCCCCCAAGCATCGCCACTTCGACCGATTTTGTGCTTCCCGCATCCAGCGGATGCCTACGGCCGGCGAATATTGTGCGTACAAACTTACATTCACAGTTGGAATGTATGGGAGAACATGTTTTTAACCGACTTCCAAAAGGAGGAGGTTCTCAATTCGTCTGTATGTTTTTTTTTTTGTTTTTTTTTTTTTTGTATGTTTGTTACGCGATTACTCCGCCAATTATGAATAGATTTTGATGATTCTTTTTTGTTTGGTAGATCATACTTCAGAGGTGGTCCCATATAAATTGTATTAACTTTGCTTGGGTAGTTTTTGAGTTAGCTTCAATTATACGTATTTTTTCCCACTTAGTATGTTGATGATATGATAACTTCTTGTCACTGTTATTTACATAGCAGGTAGTGGTATTCGAATTTGTGTGGGGTAGGTACCACAACTAAAAAAAGAAAAATAAAAACTTTTTACAAAAAAAAAACAACCGACTTCAAAAAAAAACACTACAAAGTGAAAAATAACTTTAATTTCGGAAGTCGGTGACAAAGAACGAAAATTCAAAACCAAAGACACCGACTTCCGAAATTAAAGTTATTTTTCACTTTGTAGTGTTTTTTTTTGAAGTCGGTTGTTTTTTTTTTGTAAAAAGTTTTTCAACTACAATGTTAAGTTTGTTCTTGAGATAAATTCATCCTAACTACGAAACCCTTCATTGTGCGTAGTCCGACACGCACTTGGCTGGTTTTTTTTAAAGATATTTTATAGAAGTTTATCAAGTGTATCGTTACAATAAATGACTTTACCAGCCAAAACAATAACAAACATAATTTCTCTAGAACCAATAGGAGATATTTTGCTCGAAACCAGGGTATTTTTACAACGTGTAAAAAAAACCCTGTCTGATCAGTGAGGGTGTTGTTAGATATCGTATTGAGTCTATTTATGTGAAAATTATCAGAAAAAAGAAAAAACAAAATCTAAATTATTTTTTTCAATGGGCAATTTTGTCGGGTTATTTACATGGGGCGTGGGCGGCCGTCATTTAGCGGGTGTCTACAAGTGATAACTTATGAGTTTATGACTTATGACCCTTGTTGAAAATTTTCAAATTTTTTACTAAAAAATTTAATTTTGAATGTCAATAACTTTTTTATTTTCAACTTTAATAAATATAAAAAACTTTATGCTACTGTTATCGCAGTACCTATGTGCCCCTTTCTGATCAGACAGGGTTTTTTTTTACATATTGTATAAGCCACAACTTCAAAGTGAAAACGGCTGACATTTGAATGTCAGCCGTTTTTACTCTGAAGTTTGGATAATTTTACTAACCCAAAATTTTTCCACCAGATGTACCAGAATTTGTGGTTCTCCAAGTGCAGAGGAAGATGCAGCTTCGTTTCAACGTGCAATACTTCATGCAGTGCACTTCTACCTGGTCAGACGAAAGTGATCTCAAGTGGCATATCATTAAGGCACTGTTTTTATACACGTGAGTCTTTTGTTTTTGTTCTTTATTTTAAGTAAGAGTTCCCGCAGATTTACAATTATAAGTTGGGTGACTAAATTGTGGAGTATACCAATGTGTATAGTGACATGCTAACCCGCACATTTTGTCCAACTAACTTTATACTAGTCGTTCGATAGTTGGCCAACTTACAATTGTATGTCTGCAGGAGCTCTTAGAGTTGGAAAGAGATGGGCGTTATGGGCAAAATACTTCTGTCTAAGATAATTAATTCATTCAGGCGTGACCTTGTGGAAATCCACCATAAAACATAATAGACGTTAATATATTTAGTAACCCATGTTCTGCTTAACTATATGTTCTACTTAACTATTCCTAAAGAGCCATAAAAAAAACCCTGTAAGAACACCGAGCGCTGGACGCAGAGATCTCTCGTCCACTCGCGAGTCGCTCTGCGTCCAGCGCTCGGTGTAGCAACACGCCGTGTTCGGGTTTGCGACAAGTTAATCGTCATCTTGAGGAATCCCCGTTGAGAGGTGAAACCAGAAAGGGGGGGGGGAAGGTTTTCGATATGCAATGTATGGTCACCCATCCACACTAACCTCGGCAAGCGTAGCGTAACCTTCAATTGACCCGTGAGGCTGTTATTATTTACCCACGAGTCTATAAAGCTATAATATTATTTTTTTTTTTTAATAGGTCATTCTTATTGACCGAGATTGACCACTTTTTGGCCGCATTTGCTTTGGGGATTTTCAAGACTTTGAAATAGCTTTTTAACAGGATTGTAAAGAGCTCCAGCTTTTAAAGCTACTCCCAGTTCCATATCTTAACATCAAAGGGCACGTAGGTTAAAGAGTTTTCGAGTACCCTTCGATTCTCATTGCATAAGTACCTATTTTCCGATTCTCTTTACTTGAGGTAACGTTAAAGTAAAGACCTACTTACAATTTACGAATGTTTTAAAACTGAGAGGGCTCAAATTCAAAAGCTTGAGAAGTAAAGCTTGGAGTACTTTTGTTTGATGTGTTGAAATATCGAGCTGGTCAAGCGACAGTAGCCGATCAGCAAGAAAGGTAGTGAAGCTGCCCCAAATAAGCTAGAGGCGCATTTTACATATCCTCATTAATTTGTGAAGATTATAAAACCTGGAATACACATGTCATGTAGTAGCACAAAAGCATGCTAATTACAAGCAAATTAGTGCGAGTGTGCAAAAAGAGTATGATCATTTTACACACAAGAAGAGCATGTTATAAATAAGCATACTACTTAATAGCAAACAAGCATGCTTTTACAATAGCATGTGTATTTCAATCTCTATACCAATTAGCTGATAGAAAGATTAGCAGAGAAGACTGCCTATCTATTCAGCCCACCCTAGATATAAGCCAAGAACAAAAGGTCAAAAGCTTGGAAACACAGTACTTCAACATTATTTTGTTTCCAGATTTCCACTATTCCTGATGATGATAGCGTACTGCCAGATCGTGAGGGTGCTTTGGAGATCAGACAACATCCCAGGTCATACGGAGTCACATACGCTGTGCTCGACACCTCAAGGACACAACAACTGCAAAAACTGTAAGAACTGCTCTGTTATTTATCATTCTTCTTTTTCTATATTCCTATTCCATTCCTCCTGTTGTTATATATAATAACTAGCTTTTTCCCGCGGCTTAGCTCGCGTGGAAATCGGAAATTATCCCATGGAAACCCACTACTGGGATAAATAATATCCTATGTGTTAATCCAGGTTATAAACTATCTATTTGCCTCATCCAAATCCTATTAGTAACATTACAAAATGTTTGAATACTATCGTGAATTCATGCAAGCCTAGTACTTTTTGTTAGGTTACTGCTCAGAAATTGTGCACGTCTAATGATTGAAATACTATCTTTGACATATTCTTTATAGAAAAAACCCTGTAAATAAATAAAGATTAAAAAAAAAAATACTATCTTGAATTCATGCAAGCCTAGTACTTTTATGCAAAATTTGAAGTAGATTGGACCAAGGAATCACGTTGTCCCGTACAAACTTTTCCCCCCTTTTTCGCCCCCTTAGGGGTAGAATTTCGAAAAATCCTTTCTTATCGGATGCTTACGTCATACAAAGAACACACCCTCCAAGTTTCAGGTCTCTACGATCAGCGGTTTAGGCTGTGCGTTGATCCGTCAGTCAGTCATTCAGGACAAAGCATTTTATATGTATAGATTATATCCTTCTGATGTGCGACATAATTATGCCATAGAATGAAGAAAAAATGTTTATTCTGCACAAACAAGACGCACAATTTAAAATTAACAAAATAACATACACACTAATAGTATAGTCAAAACTCGAGTATTCCATAATGGGTCGGTGGCCATTGTAAGTAAGTACTGCAAAGAGTCTAAAATGGATACTGCTACTTTTCTCTTTAAAATTCATTAGTTATCTGTCACCACACCCGAAAAACTTTCACCGAAGTTAATAAAGTACAAATGTTTATCTCATGAAGGTGATCGTCCTAATTGTGGGTTTGATGCACGTACAAGGTCAAGCCGCCTTCACGCACACTAAAACATTTTCCACATGCATCTACAATTCAAACCACTATTAAGACTATTACCTTTATGGAATAAAACCTGCGGAATACACATAATATGCTAAACAGTTCAGCCGCGTTCATTTTGATAGTTCAGCTGCGTTCATTTTGATAGTTCAGCCACGTTCATTTTGATAATTTAGCCATGGTCATTTTGTCAGTTCAGTCACGTTAATTTTGATAGTTCAGCCACGTTCATTTTGATAATTCAGCCACGTTCATTTTGTCAGTTCAGCCACGTTCATTTTGTCAGTTCAGTCACGTTAATTTTAATAGTTCAGCCACGTTCATTTTGACAGTTCAGCCGCGTTTATTTTGTTTGTTCAGCCACGTTCTTTTTGACAGTTAAGCCGCGTTCATTTTGACAATTCAGCCGCGTTCATTTTGTCCGTTCAGCCACGTTCATTTTAACAGTTCAACCGCGTTCATTTTGTCCGTTCAGCCACGTTCATTTTGACCGATCTGCTTAACAACGTAAATAACGTTATTTACGTTGTTAAGCAGATTGGTTGACATTGCGATCGATTGCCATTGTATGTGTATTACACAATACAACTACTTTCAACAAGATTAACCTAAGTTTTTCGGTAGCTTATGTCAATCCAATACAGTTTTAGCTTTTCAGTCATCGTCATCGGTGATAGAATGTCACTTTGTCCAAAGAAGATACCAATGTAACTGTCCAATTATTATATGACGTGTTACATAATATATAAATATTATCTTCAATTTCCAGACCTTTTCTTCTCCATACTAGAAGTGCCCTCTGCCATACAGTGGATACAGGCTGATTATTTTTATCAGTCCTCTCATTTCTGTGTATAGGGCTGGCCGCTAACCGGCGCACTACACCTTCAATCCACACGAACGCGTCAACGGAGGGTCAGCTGAGGTCTAGGCGGAAGGCTGCCAAGATGCTAGTGGCTGTGGTCGTCATGTTTGCTGTCTGCTACTTCCCTGTGCATCTGCTCTCTGTGTTGAGGTAAGATATATGAAGTATCTGTTTTGCTAGCATAGTAAGTTTAATAATAATGTCTTCCCGTCCTAATTTCCGTCACGACGGCCAATCTTAACGAAGATAAGCCACGTACGCGGGAGATATTAAAGTAAAGAAACGTGTGCACAAATACAGTTGTACCCCCTCTCGAAATCCCTATAGACGGCGATCCAACACGACAAAAGAGAGATCAGGCGCAGGACCAACGGCTTTACGTGCTTTGCGAGGCACGGGGGTGTCATATCACCAACTAATAAATTATAGCTCAATTTTTTTTTAATACTGTCATTATGTTCTTCGAGATTGTGAACTTCACGGGAATTCGCTAGATGCTGTTAGCGTAGGACCAGTTGATAGGCAATTTTTTCGGAGAGGTCCATGTCCAGGAATAAACGTTTCGCTGTTAAAAAATTATGACGGTGTGTTCGAAACAAGTTCTTCTGTAGGTTATTTTAGTGTGACGTTGAATTTATAATAACCTTACCTAATGGAAGAAGTTGAGTTGAAGGTCTTTGCCCAGGAAAGGGAAAAAAAATGGTTGTCGTTCGAACCGAAAAACCAGTTGACATTCTTATTCTATACAGTTTGAGTCTTTACAATTTGCACATATCGAAATGAATCTATCTATGCTTAATATTATCAACGGAAAAAATATTTAAAAACATCTAAATATTTTTACTACTTTTTTCGCTACTTTGTCCCCTGTGTAAACAAAACGGTGTAACTTTTAAACTGAATGATCTATCGCGATGGAACAAACTATATAATGATTGGATGTAATTTAGTGTCCTCATAAAATCACAATTGTTGAAAAAAACTACCCTCAATTGAAAATAAACATGTTTTTTTAGCAAAAATCGTTTTTTTTTTTCATTAATTTTTACAATAATCGTAAAATTTAACTGTCGATTAAATTAAGCATAGATTCCCTCATTTCGATATGTGCACATTATAATACCGTCTGTATACCAATCTGCTAAATGATTGACGAGACAAAATAATAAAATAAAGAAATTATTTGCTTGTTATTCCACAGAAGCCTGATATTTTTCGTGAAAAAAATTAACACAAGATTTTCCATCTTTAACACCCCCAACGCCACCCCTTAAGTGGACGTTCTTTAAATTTTTGACAGGCTTGCATTTCTGCATAATAAATGTATAGAGAACGTGTATCTAAAAGACACACAGCGCTTTTACTAAGCAGAAAGTAAAAGTAAACAGTAAAAAATCGTTAATTTCAACATTCAAAATTACATTTTGGAGGTATCGTTGGTCCCAAACCAGGCACAGCCTTTATCTCGGGCACCATCAGAAAGATGTGTATACTTTTGGATACACAATGTTCCAACACTGTGTGACAAAAAGATACACATGGCTCTGAAGGTGACTTGGCACTTTAAGATTTCCACAAAACAATACTCTAATTGCGTAACTTATTTTCGTGAACGATTATGACTCAATTGTTTCATTTTGACAGTTCAACAACATTTATTGCGTTATTTACGTTGTTGAGCAGATTTTTTTCCAACTTATGAAGCAATGGATTAGCAATCTGTTTCAAATCGAAACAAATTGTAATTGGTCATGCACTACCCAATTAGGGTACAGATCATGAAACAATATTATCTATCGACTAAGGTCAATAGTTCAAGTAACGAGCAACGAAAGCATTTAAACAGTACAATTTATATTCCATTCAGGTTCTGAGAAGTTGGCCGAGACAATTAAACGTTACCCATTATTATGCCAATTTCCAGTCTATTTCACTTTGGAATGGTAAATATCTCGTTCAATTATACAGATAAATATCTGATAATTATTCTTATCTTGTCTTATCTTGAAGACTTCTTGGAAAAGGTACAGTCGAACAAGCTAAGTATTTGGTTTATAGGCAATTAACTACTTTAAACAATGTTGTGAGTTATACGTCCTGTAGAGCTTCATCTCTTTCCCACACTGAAGTAATACTAAAATAATACTGCTTTATGAGCTGGTGGTAGGCCCCCTGAGCTGTATCCGATTCTTTTACATCACTCTCTTAAAAGTATGAAGCTTGAAAAGATATTTATTTATTTGTTTATGATCTTTGGAAGACTTACCAGAATGAAACGATGCCTTTTTTTTAAGTTTTCCTGTCAGCCAATTACAAGTCTTCGCTTATGAAAACAGAACAGTGATATTTCGCAAATAATTAAAATGAATATTGTCAGTGTACTTGAATGTTTATGCAGAAAGTAATAGGAATGATTGTATAAGAGATGCATTTATTTCTGGCATTATTTCGCATAAAATTCGTGAGACTGGGCGACGACCGAGAAACGACCGTGTCTAACAGACACTTAGCCTCAACAGGGTTGGAGAGCGGGGAAGAAGACGAACGAACTAAAACTGTAGAAACAGAAAGCGACTCCTCATTTGTCTCTACAGAAAGTGCTGCGCCAGATACGCCTTCAATTCGGTAGACTACCAGGAATAGGAGCTGGCTATCTGCAGGACTACGACACCTTAGGCTAGAACGCAGCGGGGGAGAATGTGGTGAACTTCTTTGTCGCCACATACAGACTCATTAGAAGAGTCTATGCTTGTTTTTCATATTTTGTTTTGTAGAAGTTTCACAAAAAAAAATTCGCAAGGGAACTTCTTAGACCTGTAAAATTTCTGATTCTGTGTAAATCTACATTATAACCGCAATTCTGAGTTAAAAATTCTGAAATGTATAATGAAAAGACGAAGTGTTATAGCTGAAATTCTCATGCACCAACAATGACCCTTTAAATCCAGAAATGCACAGAGATTTTATCTGGCAGGGCTTTCTCGTAAGGATTTTTCCACAAATATTTGATTTCTACTGAAAGCCTTTTCCACTCAAAGCGAATAGTTAGAAAATTTGATGAGCAGGAGTGGATGCCTATTGCACGCGTGTCACGAATGACATGTGACTGTGAATTTTGAGTATGGCATTGATTGAACTACAGTTCGATTTATAATATAAAACAAAAGCAAGAGTTCTTCGGGTTGTAGTGTAGCTAAAACCACACAAAGAGAATTCGTTTGGCCTCAAGCTACACGCTCAAACTACACGCGTCTTGTGACAGCGTCACAAAACAAATGTAAGAAGTTGTTAAGAGCATATCACGACTCCTTGAGTTACCGCGATGCGACTTGCTGAGCAACGGACGGAAACAGTGGGTGATGCGAGTGTCGCATTTGACCTAAGTCGCGTTGCTCAAGGCCGTGAACTGAACCTTAAGTGCAATGCAATTATTATATAGTTCGTTTTCGCATGCAGATACAAAAAGGTTCGCCTTTATTATTCAAGCATACTTTCCCGAAGTTCACGCTGAAAAGACTATTATTTTAAAAAATCCGGAATCATGTTGTTGTGAAATCGCTATATCACTTCCAAAGTAAGCACCCTTAGCAACCACTTCCCAAGAATTTGTTTATTCTTTGGAATTTTTGAAGGCGTAAAAAATATTTATTAAAGTCATATTTTAGAACAATGTTTTTTCAAGAGTATTATTTTATCCCTTGACAATTTTTGGCAGTTTTAATTAATTCGCGTGAGCTCCTCCTGTTGTTAAGGGACATTTTATTAATTAAGATCGAGTGATATCTTGTTAACTTCTTGGTGTTTGCTCAAAGGGATGGCGCAGAGGTCTTTGTTCCTTAAAGTAAAAGTTCAAGGGCAACTATGAGATCATCAATCATATTTTATCGAAGTAGCAAGAGCTGCTACTACAACATTGCAGACTCTGCTTCTTTTTATTCAGACCCTCGAACACCGTGTTTCTGGAAATTATAACATACGAACATAACTTCATAAAAAATAAAAAATACATACTCGTAAACCTACATGGACACTTATGAAACGTCAAAAGCTAGGTACAAGGTTCCTATTGGTCGTATTCTATGGAGAAGAGCCGGCAAGAAACACCACGGTAACTTTTTTAAATAATTGGCTTTTACAATATTTTCAAACAACAGTGATAGTAAGTATGGGAGGATAGTGTAGATCTTTCAACAAGTACCAGGTACTTAACAAAATAGAAAATGGTCAAAAAATCTACAGCCCACTAAGCTTACAGCGTTCTCACATTCACAAAATAGAAAATAATCTATTCAAAAGATAAATAAATTGATAAAAATTAAAATCTATTTAATTAAACGCAAATATCACGCCTGTATTCCCCAAAGGGTTAAGGCAGAGATGTACCTATAATACACCCACATTTCGCCAGTTATGTTTAAGTTCGCTGTAATAGAGGGCAAGCCTATTGCTATCAACCGGGCACAAATCCAGACTCCGGGCATACTTTTAAATTTCATATGTCGTTGATTTTCGATCCGGAAATTGGCTATTACACCACCAAAATTACAAAAAATGCTAAAACATGCATCAATATTTGGTACCTAAAGTGTTTAACAAACTAGATTTATTAAGAGAAAAAGTAAAAATTTGTAAAGGATCACTTAAGACAAAATTAAAAAAACATTATACAGGATAGCAGATAAAATTAAAAACATTGTTAATTTATGAGTAGTAGGTATGTGCGTAAGGTGGTGCATTGTTATGTAAAAGAGCGCCTCTCGCCATCAAACGTAAAGGTTTGGCGAGTTTAGAATTAAGTAACACCTCTGTATTATAATATCATTAAATAAAAATAAAAAACAAAAACTGGATTTTCAATTTATAAATAAAGTTTTGGATTTATTTAAAATGTAAATTCCGTCTAGGACCATAGATTTCAAATAAGAAGTTTCTATCTTCAGCGGAAATGTTTTTGTATTTATAGATTAAGTATTACCTTCCTTAAAAAACCGGCCAAGTGCATATCGGACCACGCACAATGAAAGGTTCCGTAGTTGTGATGAATTTATCCCAAGAACAAACTTAACAGTTGAGAAACATGTTCTCCTATACATCGTTATACGTCACTCTCAATTCTCCAACTGCAAAAGTAAGTTTGCAAAAAAAAAATTTGATAAGACTACAAATTATCAATTTTCGGACTTTTTCTTTACTTGTGCTGTGAGACCTTGCTTCTTGGCAAATTTCATGATTCTGGGTCAACGGGAAGTACCTGTACGTTTTGATTTATTTGCAAGTATCAAAATATGTCACATAAATGGCCGTATTTTTTTATTGCATTGACTTAGAAGCTTGATTTTTAGAGCTCCAAGGGAACATAGATCTACGTTTTGATATTAATTTCAACTTGATATCTCCACTTGTTTCTAAGAAAATGGGTCTTGACAGACTGATAGACGGACAACGTAGTGATTCTATAAGGTTTCCGTTTTTTCTTTTTGAGGTACGGAACCCTTAAAATATTTGGTACCAAACTTATCCTTGGACTTTCTCGAGAAAATTTTGTGCCTTAAGGGGACTATAACCGACTTTTAATGATTTTATACTGAAGATGACGTCTAAACGAGTAGTGTTAGTGATTTAGAAAAAATATATGTTAAATAAGAGCATTTTCCTAATATTTTAATATAGGCATATTTGTGATTATGTTTATATTACATAGTGAAATTAATTGGTAAATTTATGTCTAACGCGGATAAAAAACTGAGAATGACGCAAAATTTATCAAGCGTATTTTTCTGAAAACTTCACCATTTTAAAGCTAATTAAATTATTGATCTTTTAGTACACGTGTTTTATTAAAATACTTTTTTTTTACGTGTAATAAATTAATAATGCGTCTAATTTGGGACAGCGCTCCTTGATGGGCGAGTCCTATTACTGGCTGGACGTACGACGCGTTGCTTAGCTCAGTACAGAACACGCAAGCTAACCATTCAAGGTCACTGTCATATATCTGCGTCTTAAGTCGGACCAAGCCCGGGTCGACGGCGCGTTGTGTTCCACGCGCGCCTCAAAGAGATGTCAGCAGAATTGACGGGGTCCGCTAGGGCCAATGCCTGCCGGGGGTTCGAAGAAAACCGATAGGGAAATCGTGGCCCCCGGCAACATGGCATAGGAAGGAACACGGGTGGGTTTTAGTCAGTAAGAGTCTGACACGCCCTCCCGCTCCACCCAGAGCAGGAGAAGTTATTTGATAATTTCCCAACCAAAAAAAAAAAAAAAAAAGTACACATTTTGGCTTAGGTAGTATCTCTCGGACGAATAACTTTTTGCTCAATTTTTATTACAAAGTTGAGCAAAAAGTTTTTCTTCCGAGAGATTGATAACAGCTACAACTTTTTGACAGAAGATCAAGACTGCTTAGGAAAGGTATTTGTCAAGAAAACTGGACCCTGTTTATTATTATTAATTTATCTTTATTCGTATATGGTAAGTGTAACTAATAAGCTAAGCCCCACAAAACTATAGTAATGGTTTGGCTGTGGGGTCGGTGAGTCTCTATACATTCAATAAACTTTGTACTTAAAACTAATTATTATTATTTATAGGTTGCATAAACTTTAACATATTTAAGATAGTTAACTGACGTGTTTAACATGTGTCTAAATAATATATTTTTAAAACAATTTTTGTTCAATTTACTTTTTATGTTTGCTGGCAGACTGTTCAATAGATATGATATTCGTTTTTTTTATACAATATTTATTGTCCTCTTCGGGTCCAACCATAAGTAATTTTGTACGAAGACCTGCCACGGTGACATTTAAAAGTTACATCGCACATGGTACAAAATTAAATTTTTGTCAAACATTGATACTTCCCAAAGCTAATATACTGTGTTTTGGATGAAAAACTTTTACAAAAAAAAACAACCGACTTCCAAAAAATACTACAAAGTGAAAAAATTTAAAAAGTTTTTATTTTTCACTTTTTAGTTGTGGTACCTACCCCACACAAATTTGAAAACCACTACCTGCTATGTAAATAACAGTGACAGGAACTTATCATATCATCCACATACTAAGTGGGAAAAAGTACGTAGTATTCAAAACTATCTAAGCCAAATTAATAAAATTTACAATTGACGGAGAAATCGGTGGACATACATAAAAAAAAAATAAAAAAAAAACAGACATACGCGACGAACATATAACCTCCTCCTTTGTGAAACTCGGTTAAAAACCAAACAAATTTTAATACTTACTCTTAAACTGTGTTTCTTTCCCAGGGTGGCATACGACGTGCAACAGAGTGACGTCATGACCTGCATAGCGCTGATCAGCCACGTCATGTGCTACGCCAACTCCGCCGTCAACCCACTTATATACAACTTTATGAGTGGTATGTATCACTTTATTTTAACACTAAATTATGTATAATTATGTAAAGTCAGGAAAATTAATAGTTAAGCAAATTGTCTACCAACTTATATAGTCGGTATATTCAAATCAAAACTGTCATACTTTGATATTTGTATGCGGAAAAATACGGAAAATTGGCTTAGGGTGGACTGCTTTAATCTGCTTTCAAAACGGTGAAGGAAAATATCGTGAGGAAAAAATGTCTTAAGGCGAGTACGCACGAACGAATAAAACATGGTGAACACGAAACATTTGGTTCGTATACGTGTGGATATAAATTTGCAAAGCAAGCACGAACCCCATAAGAACGCAGTTTGTTCTCAACCACTTCGCTCTCGTTAGTAGCCATTCGAAATTGGATTCGAAATTGGATCGCCACGAAAATTTTTGACGAACACAGTATTTGAAGCCGTGTACGCACGTACGAACAAATTTGTTGCGTTGCATGATACGCAACAACTTGGTTCACACGAGCGTACCACTAACGAACATCGAATACTCTGTTCGTCAAACATGTTTGCGGCGATCCTTTTAGTATGTTCTGTATGGACGGTGTTCGAAGAGCTTTAATAAATGTTCCAACGGCGCCGTCATGTCTATTAAGATAGAGTTCACGACTGTTGTGCGCGAACTCGACTCGAACTATGTTCGCATTCGTGTTCGAATATGCCGTCCACGAACGTCCACATACGAACCAAATGTTCAGATTTGATGTTTGTGTTCACCATGTTCTTATTCGTTCGTGCGTACACGCCTTTAGAACCAAAAATTTGAGGACATGTGACTACAACCAACCCGTGCGGTTGGTGGATGACGGCCCACTATCTCTCACTGAGAGGAAGCCTGTGTCCCAGCAGTGGGAACATTAGACTGATTATGCATGTATTTAATTATAACTCTTTATAGAAACAACAGCATTTTTTGCTCATCATCATAATCTGCATCAAATAATAGCTGTACTTAGACCTTGCTCATATAATACGATGCAAGTGGCTACGTCAAAAATGTAACGTGGACCTTTTACCTATGTAAAGTAGGTACTTCGAAAATTAATTTCCCTGACCTTATTACAGTAAAATTTACGAGTAAATAGTTACTGCTGATATATTCAGAAAGTTACCAACGTTTTCGTAAGGTTATCGTGAACTGAAATTCAGGAACGCAGAAATAGCTGGCGCGGGTGAACATTTTCCATTCACGATCAATTTGGCCAGAACTGTGACGTGAGCCGATTCAAACTAGGAACGCAGAACGGCAGGCAGCTATATTGCTGGCAATCAAATTACAGTCACATGGGAGTTGGGACTGGTTTTTTTTTCTGGGAGACAGGCGCAATGACATGCATAACCTGATTTTTAAAACTTTGCGCCAAATCTGTCAACGTCAAAATATTACAGTTTATGTGGTTTAAATAATAACAATAACAACTTAACGAATAATAAGACAGAACTGTGGAGACGACTCGAGTTGTGTAGACCGTATTAAGAGGCCTCGGGGCACTGAGGAGGTAACCAGCGGGTGAATTCAATACTAACAACCTACGATTTTGACTGCTCCAAGCGCACGGTAGTAAAAATCGAGTTATAAGGCACATCCTTTGTGGACTAAACTATCAGATGTTCCAATTTCATGCTAACTAATTGATAATAAACCACGCTTAAATGGAATTGGACTGGACACATCCGCCGCATGTCAAACGATCAATGGGCCAAACTTACGACCCAGTGGGTCCCGCTTAATGGCAAACGACATCGCGGCAGGCCCAGACGGAGATGGCGGGATGAGCTGGACTCCTTTAAGAAAGATTGGTCCTTGGAAACTCTGGACAGAGAGAGGTGGAAAGAGAGTAAGGAGGCCTTTGCCTGTAGTTATTTTGGGCAATCAATCAGAGAAGCTGACAAAAGGTTTAACAGTAGAATTACTGATCAGAGACAGACTTTCATAGGGTTTTCTATAAACTGTAGATTACTCAAAAGACAACTCTGAAGTTCTAGTGAACATAAATATGTCATAACAATCTATATTTAGGTACTTCTACCCAAATAAACATTAAATATGATTTCCCGTGAACAAATTGAGTCAGTATATAATACATCTGACAGAACATTGAGTCGGGATTACCGGTATCTACGCGATTTACATAAATAAACGATTATATTTTGAAGCCTATCAATTGGACGTAAAGGTTTACCTCGAAAGCTATGTTATGCTAGGTAATGGCTTTAAAACAATGAACGTGGTTTCTTTACTTAGTAAACTTCTTGTTTAAAAAGTTCACTTAGGAAAGTACTGACTATAAATCCTGGCTATAAATCCTTATAATCAAAATATTTTCTTCTTCAGCTTCCTTGTAAGCTCGAATTTCCACGCATTATTTGAGAAAAGTACTATAAAAGCCTTGGCCGCAACCAGGCATTGATGGACTCATGTATGTATGCCTCGGCTATGCCTCGGCCCACATTTTCACGATCGTCCATCAATGTTCCTGTTGCAGGCCACGACAGTAATTTACAATTTTTCATGTAAAATGAACACGGAAATGCCTCGGCAACCGCTGTTAGAGGTTTTGAATGGGAGTTTGTGACAGAAGTTATGCGCTCATCGCACTTCCAGTGCCATGAATTTTATTAGTACTTAATGCTACCTCTAGACGCTGCCGGCGCGGCGATTCTGTGCTCTGTGAGAAACACATATAACATGACTTCACCGTTGAAATGAATTAAATGAAATAAAATTACTTTCTGTAAATAGGTTTTACAAACACTTTTACACGTCAATAATATTTTAAAACTAGATGAGGTCGGCGTTTTCTATCTGACTACTCTGAAAAGAACGGCCGCAATAAACTCAGAGGTCACAGTCTCTTTTAAAGTTCAGACATAATCTTGGTTATATCATTTCTGAAGACCATGTAATTTACATGGTGACTGAAATGGTCTTTTGAGGAAAGAACCACACAGATTGAGTGTACTCTGTGTGCCGCGCAATTCAATGACGCGAGGGTAAGATGAGAATAGGGATGATGCTTGGGTAAAAAAAAAGAAATTCTATTTAGTCTGTCAGACAGATAATAAAAAAATATTGGACACGTACGTTTCGCTTAAAAAAAATGATTTAGATAAAACGCTTTAAAGTTCTAGAGTGGGGGTCGCTACGTCACAAATATAAAATCTACATACTGGTGACGTCATGGTACATTTTAACTCAATGTATCACCGTAATCTTTTGATTAAGTAAAAAAGAAAAAATAAGTGTCTAATATTTATATATAGTGTGAGTCTTCGTAATGTGCAAATATCGAAATGAGGAAATCTATGGAGGATTTATCGACGGAAAAAATGATCAAAAATTTTTTTTTGTTTTTTTTTTATTATTCTCTTGGGCTTCTTATTTATAAATTTTACGATTATTGTAAAAATTTATGAAAAAAAATACAGATTTTTACTAAAAAAAACGTTTATTTTCAATTGAGGGTAGTTTTTTTTCTCAATTTTAATTTTATGTGGACGCCTACTTACTTCCAATCATAATGGGGTTTGTTTCATCGCGACAGCTGATTCAGTTTAAAAGTTACACAGTTTTGTTACAATTTTTTATTTAATTCCATAAAAAGTAAAAAAAAAAATTTAGAATTTTTTAAATATTTTTTTGTCGTTAAAATTAAGCATAGATTCCCTCATTTCGATATGTGCACATTATAAAGACACACTGTATTATCTGAATGTCGGACTAAATTAGTCTTCATCCGTATTGATAAGAGAATTGATGCTTACTTATGAGGAGTCTCTGGAGATGAAACACGAGGTATAGTATTTCAGACTATCCTGTCACTCAATCAATCAATATAAATTGATGCCAACGAAAAGACAGTCAATTTTATAAGCAAAATAAGAATCTAAATAAAGAAAATTGTTTGAGACTGCTTAAAACGTCGACGTCACATAATCTTCAGACAGTACCTATTTGTATATTGATGTCACAATGAATTATTCTGTATTCTTCGTGTTTTATTGAACACAGCATCACTGTCTCGTATTTCCATACAAGACAAATAGGATTTGACAAGATCTGTAGTAATTTAGCTTTATAAATTGTAAACAAATTCAATTGACAGCCAATTCAATGTAAATTGAACAGCGGGGTAATTGCGAAATACACTTACAGTAGTAATTTCATTCTGACAGTTCAACAACATTCATTGCGTTATTTACGTTGTTGGGCAGACAAACTTTTCGAACTTAAGAAGCAATGGATTAGCAATATCCTTCAAAATCATTCAGAATGTGATTGAAAGTGTGTTACGTAATTAGTGTGCTGGTCTTTTGTTGATTTCGGGAAGAAAATAGGACACTTTACATTTCCTGGAGAATGAAAATGACTATTATAAAACTAAGCCTGCTCCACATTCTCGGTGGGAGGTCTCGAGGAGAACATTTGTCGAGACAGGGGGAGACGAGAGCGCTGCTCTACATTCTTGCCCGGCACATTAGTATTAGACTCTCGTACCAAGATGGACGTTTTGAAAATATCTACCGCTATTACAATTATTTGATCCGTGAAAAAAAGCTTACGAAAAAACATTGGAATAAGCGAAGGTGTTGGATGACTGCCATACAACGTAACGGATGATGATGAGATGCCCTCGCTGCGGTGACTGGCGGCCGACCGACCCTGACAGCGAGAGTGAGCGAGAATGAAGAGGAATGGTTTCACATAAACACAAAACTACTCGAAAGTCCTTTGATGTACACGGAACGGAAATAATACGAATGTACACGAGACAACATTAATTATAGACGAATATTTCCTCCACACTCTCGTATTCGGCAAGTCTCGTGTAGTTTTGCAGAGAATGTGGAGCAAGCTTTATGTAATTTGAATGTATTGAATATCATAATTATAATTGCCAAATGTCCTTTGTTGCGTCAAACATCTTGCCATCAAAAGTTTTAATTATCAATTGTTATTTTGTATACAGTGATAGCCGCTGGTTTCACAGCTATCCGAGAGACCCGTGCGGGCCGCCCGTGCGGGTCCCGGAACGGAGACACAAGTGATGCGCTAAAACATTGTTTCACAGCGACGCGGATTGGTCCGTACGCGACCCGCTGCGGGTAGAGCCCGTACAACGCTAGCAATCGTATCGTACTAACTCTCTCGTTTCAGAGCACTGCGGACGCTACCCGTACGGGTCTCCCGTGTGCGGGTGGCCGATGCAGGTCTCTCGGACAGCTTTGAAACCAGCCTTATAGTTTTGTTTTCCCAAAGTGTGTGGAAGAAAAGTTACTGTTATGAAACTACGTCGTATCTGAAAGCCTTATATGGAAATAGTGTAAATTCGTTCAAACGCTCAGGAACTAAATTAATCTTCACTGATCTGTTCTTATATTGCTCGTCGTCTGACCCCGCGTTCTATTTAAAAGCGATCGTCGCACGAATACGCGATCCACGCGTTCATATGTCACTTTTTATTCCGTGAACTTGAACGTGTGGTCGCACCGACAGAGGGCGCTACCCGGTTTTCCAAACAAAAAGTGATATTTGACCGCGAGGATCGCGTATTCGAGCGATGATCGCTTTTAAATAGGACGCAGCTTGTCTCAAGAGAAGGTTTTGTTTCTTCAAGATTACTAGAGATAGGTAGTACCTACCTATTATATTGTTAAATCACCCTGAATATAATTTCTGCTCTGCAACTTAAGACCTACCCTACCTTGACAATAAATAGTAGTTTGATGGGCGTGGCTTATTTCCCCCGCACGCGGGGAGTGGCGGTTAAAACTGCTTTTCAAAAACCTTGATACGACTATGCTTAATGTTTTAAAGAAAACTTCATTGAATAGCTCATAAGCGTTACACCTTGATACTCAAAAAAACATAAAAAGATATGGATCTCTGCAATTTTTTGTAACGAGAAAATTTCATTGTATCTTGTATTCCTTTTTCAGGATACTAGGCCATATAGCCAAAAAACATACACCAAAATATTGAATCTCTATTTCATATACTTAATAAGGTACACGATAAACAAAAAGCACTTTTTTAATATTATGTCACCTTAATTTTAATGTTCCGTTTTTACCTTTTAAAGGGTTAACAGGCTTGGTGTGAGGTAGATTAATTTTATAGTAGATTATAAAGATTATATTTAATATACCTAGTCTGTGTAGTAAAATAACACAATATTAAATGTTATGTGCTAGGTAATTAACACTTGTTTTTACCGCTATTTTATGTGCCGAGTTATAAGGGTGGGTACATACTGGTCATACTTATAGTTTGGGAGCCAGGGAACCTATTTTAAGACACTACTTCTGTATGTTGTAAACCTAATGTCTGTAACTATGTTGTCTTTTAAAGAAATTATTTATTTATTAACACTTGGTATTATTTTTATGTACTTAACTAATTTATGGGAATATTTAAAACTTTTTGGTCTTCTATTTATGATCGCCTTTTTACTCAAAGATCTTCTTTTAACTTTCTGATCCAAAAACTATCTGTACCGTTTTGCTGGGGCCGCATCTGCATTTATCGTGACGAAACTTCGCACAGTGATATGATACACGCAGATGTGACCAACCATTATCGGTTATCGTTGCGATAGTTCGGGCTGCGTAGCACTTATCGGTCGGACTAGCATTGATCATTTCAACTGTTGTTTCCGGACTGCGTAGACGCTCGAAATAATGGAGAGCCATCTTGGATTATTGCACGATAATTCGTTAAAATTATGAAGCCGCTAATGTGACCACCGCATTAGCGCGATAACTTTTTAGCGAGCAAAATGTACGAAGCTTCGGCACGCATTTCTTTGTCACGATAGACGCAGATGCGGCACCAGCATTAGAGTTAGTCGCAGTAATCAAGCTAGGGCACCCCGGGTAAATCATAAAAATAGTGTTATAGTGTTCTGTTAGTGTTTTAATTAGTATTGTTCGAAAATCAAAGTGGGAATTATTAATTTAGTAATCGACTAAAACCTCCTCAATTTTCTAATATTATGATTTATAACATAACTTCTCCGAATCCAAATAGACTGTTCTGCGCCAGACAGCCGCCTCAATTTGCTCCAACTTGATTTGCCTTTGGCTAACATGAGATAATTACTTATAGTTCCGCGAGAATATTTGACGTGTCCTTTAAAACTTTCAGTCAGAAGTACCCACATAAGTGGTTCAACCAAAATTATGTATTCTAGAAATCGAGCTGTCAAAATCAGTCTCCTTTGACTATAACATACAGAGTGGAAAGTTGAAGTGGGCTCCAAAGGGAAAGAACGTTATATTTAGATATGACCAAATTGCTCTAAGGAAATAGGCAATTTTTTTTATTTCAAGAGTAAGTAAATTTCTGCCTCGTGTCAGATGACAAATGGGCTAAGAGAACCACCGATTGGGTCCCACTAAACGCACGACGACATCACGGCAGGCCGACACGAAGGTGGTGGGACGAGCTTGACTCCTACCGAAAGGACTGGCCGACCCCAGCAATAGACATAATTGTGTGGAGAAGGGAGGCCTTTGCCCGGCCGCGGGACAATACAGGCTAGTTGGATTAGATTAGAAGTCAAAATGCATTCAAACATTTTTGAAAAGTCGCTGGCCTGAGCCCGGGAATCGAATCGAACTGAAATACGAAAAAGTGACAACCATTTTTATGACACCAATGGATAGGATCAATCATAAGGATTAAATTTATCTAATGAACATTGCATCTTAGATTGAAGGAAGACCATGATATCATACATTTATAATTACATACACAAATAATTATACAGGGTGTAAGGGACAGCCCTCCGCAGATTGATGGGGTGAATTCAGTATAAAATACTAAGATGACCTGTACATGAAATTATTTCAGGAACGTTATGGGAATTCAATAAACCTGATTTGTTTTTTTACCTTACACGCAATGTATTGCTACCGTTGGGAGGGGTAGCCAGGTAGTAGGTATGCGGTGCGGCGAGGTTGAAGAACTCAAGCTACGCAGAAATTTAACAGCTGCTTTCACGCGTCGTTCGTTCGAGAATTTCAACATCCATTGCTGTTTTTTTTTTATTTTAGCTGTTTTATTTACATTAATAGAGTACTGCGTACAGAGAATGTAATTTTACATTGAAGTAAAGAAATGGTAAATGAAAAACAACAATAAAAAAAAAACGTGTGGCACTCGGGGACTGCCGCGGTAAAGCTTTTGCATAGCATTTGTAACCTCCATACTTCCTATTTGTCAACGCTACACTTGGGATGATGACGTGATGACATAAAACAAAAATTACGTTCCCATGACAACATCACGTTGTCATGGGAACCGTCATTACATGGTAGGCGGAGTGGCGGGTGTTAGGTTTTATTTTCGTTACGGAATTTCTAGATTCGGTGGCCGCGCTCAAAGCCCGCGATAAAAGCTATGCAATAGCTTAAAAAGTCCTGAGAAAATTTCCGGTGGAATATGATTCAAAATAAAGAGCTAAATGCACCCTGTTAGTTTGCGGGGGACTGTCCCTTACACCCTGTATATAGTCACGCCTTCTACCCAGGTAGAAATTACAGAACGCCACCTACTACGATCCTTACTGGGTTGTGGAGGTCAGATAGGCAGCAGTAGCGAAGGCTCACGTTATGGAAGTGGAAAGCCGGAGCATCCAAAAAAAAAAAGTTATTACCTAATTCGTCAAAATTAATCTATTGCTACCAATCCCGAACTCATAAAACCGCTACGAATATGTTTTAACAAACCCTATATTCTATAAACAACTACAATCAAAGAAAAGTAAACAATACATTTTATTACATTTACGACTGCCAGTCAGTCATTGATATTTATCGTAAAGGGAAACATTACAATGTTTGAACGAACCATCGCGACGTTTGTAATTTATAGTCACATCTGGGCGAGCACGTATTTTCAAAACTTGACCTTGAAAAGCATGTTTCTTCACAAAGTAATGTGTATTCTAAAACTATGAATGCCGCCATCCTAATAAGATCGTACTAATTATTTTCAAATCTACTCTAAATAAGTAATTTCAGCTTATTAAACTATCTACTTACCCCAATACCTAATTACAACGTACTTTATTTTCACATCCAATAAACTCAAAACACTATGTTAATCACTGTCCTATAACTACAAACAAATATTAATACTACTAGTAATGATAAACTAATGAATTCAATAAATACTGTGCGAAAGAAATGCAAATTAATATGGTTCTAATGCGATTACGTCAAAAGCAACCACACATTGTCATACGAATAATGAAATGTTTACGAACTCCGAACTCCTAGCCAGTATTACGAAATTCAACGAAAACTACCGAATCAAATGCGTGCGCCAGAAAGAGGTGGTCCAATAGCAATAATTCCTTCTCGCTCCCGCGCGCACGTTTCTGCTACTATGTGCCTACAATAACTCGCTACAGACCGGCTTACCCGGCTCATAGAAACCGCGGATCACGTGACCGAAGTGACGTCATGATGACTTTATTTTTTGTAAGGAAATTGAATTTAGCATAAGCCGGACGCGCCTACGAGTTATTTAAGCGCAGTGTTTTGTTGTTGGGTTATTAAGACAATGTTTAATGTATGTAGGCGTTTTGTAATAGGTATTTTAATTTTATGGTGTATCAAATACTTGTAGTTTGATTATTCAATGACGATAGAGTGGTTGTGTTCCGAATTTCCAAAGGGAAGCCGGTAGGAATCGGCTTATATGGACATTTCGCCCCTGATAGGCAGTCGCTCCATGTAAATTACTGATATTCAGCAGAATCTGGTGAGACTGGAAGCTAACCCACACATAGTTGGGAAAAGGCTAGGCAGATTGATTGACAAGAAGAAGATTAGAAGAAATCATACACGTTCGTCAACCGATTTCATCAAAATATAACGTTACAACTTCGAACTTTCTACACGACTTACCGGGCTCCTTAAAACTTTCGTTCAGAACTTCTTGAAAAATATCGCCGTTTCTATACCGTGTTACCTTTTACTCTATAATGAGAAGAAACTGGATTTTAGTTTACCGTTTCACGTGGAAGTAGTTTTCTGGTTTGGAAGAAAATCGCTATTTCAGGATGAGAGGTTGTTTAATGTGGCTCCAATGAAGGCACTTTTTGTTCAGTTAACTTTTGTATGGGACTTCATAGTTTCTCTGAAAAATTCTCCCTAGACGCTGTAAATTGCAAATATCTAAGTGACTACGAAATAACATGTAAAAAAACCCTGTCCGGTCCGTGAGGGTGTTGTTAGGTATCGTACTGAAAGTCTATTTATGAGGTGATTTTCAAGAAAATCGAAAAAAAATCGCCAAATTTTTTTTGTCAATTTGGAATTATTATGGGTTTTACAAGGGGCGCGAGCGGCCGTCCTTTTGCGAGTGTCTACAAGTCATACCTTATGACCCGTGTTGAAAATTTACTCATTTTTAATGAATTTGGGGTAATTTTGGTAGGTACTAAAAATGTTATTTTTAAACAGCAATAACTTTGTTTTTTTTTGTAACTTTTAGGTGATTTTATCACAGTACCTATGAGCCCCTTTGGGATCGGACAGGGTTTTCTACATATTGTATTGTTTTCTCTTCAGTATAATTTACTATTTACGTAGATTGTACCGAAGAGTTAAAACAGGACTACACCTACATGTTATTACTTGTGTTTTTCTACATTAAATACATGCATTGCCTTCTTCATCAATCAGTCCCTCATTACTGACGATTGTGGTCACTGGACCCCTTTAAGTGGACAATCTGCCTCCATCGACTCCGGTCCAAAGTTGCCATCACCACCTGCTGAAATTTGCTTGAGGACGTAGCTTCTTTTACTTGGTCGGACCATCGTGTTGGCGACCGGCCTCGTGCTCTCTTTCCTTCAATATTGTCAACAATGATTCGAAGGCTGCTATCTCCTCTTCGCATTATGTGGCCGAAATAGGTCAAAATATGCTGAAGGCAAACTGTAGACTATCGGATCTTGATATTGGCATTACGTTATTGCCCCTTTAATTTACTTTAATTAAATATAAGTACCTGGGCGACCGAGCTCTGCTCTGGTGAAAATAGAGAATGCTCATTTAATAGTATAGGATAGTACCTACTAATTCCATACTGCCATGATAGTAGATACTTACTAATTCCATGCTGCCATGATCATTATTTTAATGTCAATAATGTCATGTCATTATTTATTATCTTGTTCTAAACTTTGGGCGACCGATCTCTGCTCGGATGAAAATACGGAGAAAACTAATTGCATTGGCGAAAAATCGATCTAGCAACTTTCATCGTAATCGTTATATTCGAGAACAAATAACATATAAATATATATACATGTAGGAGACCGGTATGTGACTCTCGTTATTATCAGCGATATTTTAACTACTGTGGGCGTAGTGTGGGTAGTGTTCGTTAATGCGCAATAGAAAAATAGTTTGCAGTTCAGATCACATTATAATTTACTATCAAATTAATCACACTAGCTAAATTATACACACAACGGGTGCGATGGCGTTTATTAAAATCACGAATTAACATAATGATCACAAATTACAATTAACACAATAACAGCACCACGAATCGAGAACAGTTCCGCGACGTCTTAACATCGATGCGATCAGAGGCTGAATCCCTCCTCGCCGTGACCTTAAAACATCACGACTCTGTAGAAGCGCACGCTTTAGGTGTGGATAGATCACGTCCAGTCGCCAGCGGCGCGCTTGCGATTCGTTTCGTGTCCGTACAATTTTTTTTTTTTAATATTTATTTAGTTCATAATATTACAGTTTTCGTTTTCCATAACATCTGCCAAACTGCAAAGCAATTTGTTGGCAGTAAATTCTCGTGGATTTAGCACGAATCTTTGCTTGACTAGACATAAAAACTATAAAAACTAAATCTAAGTTAAAACTAAAAGACTATAGCTCTGTAGGCAAACACTCAGTATGTTAATACAGAGCAGTTACCCACACAGCCACAGATTCTATAAGTTCTACAGCTATCATACTCGGCGGCATCAGTCAGCGAACGTCATGAGACTATCCTATAGTAGGTACCTACTCAGTATAAGGTAAGTAAACTAATGACCGGACCCGACATACAAATATTACTCCCTTTTCCACACAATTCTGATTATTGCTAGGATCGGCCAGTCCTTTCTTCCCAGCCAATCCTTAACTTAATTAAAAATAAAAATAATTTATAGCAACAAATAAATGGAATGGAATAAGTTATGAGTAAGTATAAACTTGCCCTAACCGCTATTTGGTTACAGGGGACGCCCGCCGTGTTTATGAGTATGAGTCTAACTAGCCCTTTATGACCGCTCGTTATAATAATTATTATATTATCATCCTATACAGGGTGGTAGGGACATCGACGCGAAAACTGTTACCATGGATTCAGTATATTATTTTGAATGCCCCGCCCCTGCGTTGAAATTTTTCGTCGGTTTTTTAAATATTAATTATAAATTATTGTTGCAAGTAATTGTATAATAATGTTGTGATACAGTTAAAGCTTCAGATTTTCATGCCTCAAGGCGTAATATGGTTGAACTATGCTCTATTTTTTTAACAATTTTATGTAATTACCCATATTATTGTTAACAAATAAATGATTTTGAGTTTTAATTTTGAATTTGGAAAATCAGCTGTTCCATACATTTTGTCCGCGTAGGCATTGCAATTTAATATGAAATAGCTTGAATAAAAATTCCAACGCAGGGGCGTTCAGAATCATGTACTGAATCAATGGTGACAGTTTTCGCGTCGATGTCCCTGCCACCCTGTATTATTACATTACCTTCTGCCCGCGACTTCGCCCACGTAAAATTTCATGTTCTCCTCCGACCTTTTTTTTTTTTTTTTTTTTTTGGGTGGGAAATTATCAAATAACTTCTCCCGCTCTGGGTGGAGTGGGAGGGCGTATCAAACTTTTACTGACTAAAACCCACCCGTGTTCCTTCCTATGCCATATTGCCGGGGGCCACGATATCCCCATCGGTTTTCTTCGAACCCCCGGCAGGCATTGGCCCTAGCGGACCCCGTCAATTCTGCTGACATCTCTTTGAGGCGCGCGTGGAACACAACGCGCCGTCGACCCGGGCTTGGTCCTTATCGGACGGCGAGCTACCCATTGCTCACCGTCCGCGAGCCCGCGCCTGCGATTCCCGACGCCCAGGGCGTCTCCTGCTGCGGCGGTTAGGGGCGCGAGGGCGCGAAATTTGCCTCTCCCTCACGCGCTCCGTCTCCTCCTTCGCAAGCATTACTGCTTCGCAGAAAGAGGTGACGCCCTCCCATTTCCTCTCGCTCCGTAGCATGGCCCGAATCAGGGCCGGACGCGAGAGATCACCGCCGCCGATCGCATCCACGAGGACACGGCGATGCCCTGCCCAAGCCGGGCAGACCTCTACCGTATGCTCCACCGTGTCCTCCGGGCGATCCACACAGTGACGACACCCGGGCGTTTCCTCCCGCTTTATCCTGAACAGGTACCTCCCGAAACAGCCGTGTCCGGTGAGCACCTGCGTCAGGCGGAAGGTGAGGACGCCGTGGCGCCTCTCTAGCCACTCCTCAAAGAGGGGTCTTTTCGCCGCAATTGTGGCGTGCCCGTTCTCCTCCGACCTGCCCCGTCGCATCGCATCGCCCATCCGCGCTATTACTGCCGCTGTACTAAAGAGTTACCATTTAACGGGTAATTATCTTGCTTTGACTTGAATGTGCCCTAGCGGCTGTGAGTATGTCATGCTCACTCAGATGTTTAGCTGATGGTAGCGCGTGTGTTGGATCATTTAGCTTCCTTCAATATGGTTGAGCTGAATGGTGCTAATCCATGCGTCATGTTCGTTAACGGGTGCCGTCAGTTGGGACTGGTCATCTTTTAGTTGCCACGGCTTATTTTTAATTTATTTTAATGTTTGAATTGTGCTTTGATTTATCTTTTTATTACGGACGCTTCTAACGTGCATGTCTTTCTACATTGTTCTCAAATGTATAATTTCAACATGAATGATGTAACCAATATTTTGTAATATTTTTTATTTAAAAGAGTGTCCGTGGAGTTTCTTGCCCGTTTTTCTCCATAGGTACCTACTACGCTTTGGAATGGGCAACTAGCTTCATATTTCAGACTGACCGATTCCTTGACAATTCAAAAGTGCCTGTAAATGGTTTCATTGAAGTAAATGCTTTGAGTTTGAGTTTACTTCGTTTTCTGACTTTTTTTCTTTTCGCTCGTCTCCTAAGGGTCGTCGCGTGATGTTTAGTCTTTAACTTTCCTTAAGAATTTGGCTATCAAATGCAAAATAATTTCAAATCCGACAGGTATTTCCAGAAATTAGCGCGTAAAAACAAAAAAGAAAAAAAAAACTCTTCAGCTCTATTATTAGTATAGAAAGAAAATAAATTTATTTGACCCAGGTAAAATGGAAATACTCGAAAATGGTTGATATTGGCATAGGGGTCAGCAGGCGTAATTTGGTTGCAAATGGCCTCTCCTACATCCCCTTAACGGATTGCTGACGTATAAGCAATAACCCTGTATCGCCGCCATGATGGTATTGTACATTACTGTCGCGGCCTTCAACAGGATCTCACGTATATATGCCTCGGCTTCGCCTTGGACCACATTTTCACGTCCGTCCATCAATGCTTGGTTGCGGCCAAGGCAAAAACCAAAAAGTTCGTTCCATTTTTAAATTACGCGACAGATATGAGTTTTCATAGTAATTTATTTGGCCGTTAAACACGACAGATATGGATTTTCATACAAACATTGCCGGCCACCTACTCACTGTATTTGACCAGTACAGCATTTCTGATTTATCTCGAAGAAGGTTGTCAAATTTAATCTAGGTTCGCTAGTCAACGTAGTAAAAAATGTCACTTACAGAAAAAAAAAGTGGTGGCACTCCGGGAGTGCCAACAGAAGTAAAAACATGAACACGATCGCCTTGGTGGAAGAAAAATACTTGTATAGAACATTAGTCCGTTACCTTATCTAAACAAAGAGTACAATCGCGTTTACAAAACATACGCTTAGCCTTAACGGTGAAGGAAAACATCGTGAGGAAACCAGCATGTCCTAGAACCGAAAATTCGAAGACATGTGACATCTACCAACCCGCACTGGGCCTGCGTGGTAGATTCCAGCCCATTCCCTCTCACAGAGAGTCCTGTGTCCCAGCAGTGGGAACATTATTGGCTGATAATGTATGTTATTACTTAGTAAGTAATTGCTATTATTGTTATGTAATAGCAATTACTTCGTAAGTAATTGCTGTTACATTATATAGGATTAAAAGAAGAACTGTAATTAAAGGAAAGAAGTTTTGCGGGAACATTTGTAACAACTGTACGTGATGTGAATCTTGTATAACGTATTATATTCATTATTTACAAGGAAAATATTGTCGTTTGTTTCAAAAGAAAATATAGCCCACATGTTAAGTTTAATTTTGGATTTAGGGTAGGATGCCAACCTTAGGAGAATATTTGGATAGATATAATATACAGGGTGGCCGGGAAATCGACGCGAAAACTGTTACCATGGATTCAGTACATGATTCTGACTTCACTGTTTTAAAAAAAACAGCTGTTATATAGAAAAGTGCAATATCTACGTGGTCAATTAATGGTTGAGCTGGATGGTGCTGATCCACGCGTCATGTTCGTGAACGGGCGCCGTCAGTTGAGACTGGTCATCTCTTATCTGCCAGGGCTTATTTTTGATCATATATTTGCAACTGCTTTGATTATTCTTTGTACATTGTTCTCACATATAGAAGCAACAAGAATAATGTACCCAGAATTTTGTAATATCTATATTTAAAAGAGTGGCCTTGGAGTTTCTTGCCCGTTCTTCTCCATAGAGATCTACGTTTTGGAATGGGCAACTAGCTTCAACTTTCTGACTAACTGACCGATTCTTTGACAATTCAAAAGTGCCTGTGAATGGTTTAATTGAAATAAATGCTTTGAGTTTGAGTCAAAATGTATAGAACAGCTGATTCTTTTTTTAAATAACCGACGCAAAATGTTAACGCAGGGGGGTTCATAATCATGTACTGAATCCATGGTAACAGTTTTCGTGTCGATGTCCCTGCCACCCTGTGTGTATATTGTGAAAGATAGGCGTAGTGACGGTGCCCGCTAATCCATAGCGGGCTGATAACTGTCTCTTTAGATTTATGGAACCAGAGGATCTATAGATTGGGCAATCGCTTTCAAAGCGTTTTGTATTTCCACATCACTTTACAACGGATTTGACGGCCTTTCGGTGATGTAATGGCGTAACTCCGATGCCGCAAGAAATCGCGGCACAGCGGACAGAGCTCCGGCGGGATCTCATGGTATCATGGAAAGTGCGATTGTCGCAACCCAGCGCTGGGCACGCCACAATTGCGGCGATAAGACCCCTCTTTGAGGAGTGGCTTGAGAGGCGCCACGGCGTCCTCACCTTCTGCCTGACGCAGGTCCTCACCGGACACGACTGCTTCGGGAGGTTCCTGTTTAGGATAAGGCGGGAGGAAACGCCTGGGTGTCACCATTGTGTGGATTGGCCTGAGGACACGGTGGAGCATATGGTGGAGGTCTGCCCGGCTTGGGCAGAGCATCGCCGTGTCCTCGTGGAGGCAATCGGCGGTGGTGATATCTCGCGTCCGGCCCTGGTTCAGGCCATGGTACGGAGCGAGAGGAAATGGCAGGCCGTCATCTCCTTCTACGAAGCGTTAATGCTCGCGAATGAGGAGGCGGAACGCGTGAGGGAGAGGCAAACTTCGCGCCCTCACACACCTAACCGCCGCAGGAGGAGACGCCCAGGGCGTCGAGAATCGAGAGCCGATTTCCGGCCACCGCAGGCGCGGGCTTGCGGACGATGAGCAATGGGTAGCTTGCCGTCCGATAAGGACCAGGCCCGGGTCGACGGCACGTTGTATTCCACGCGCGCCTCAAAGAGATATCAGCAGAATTGACGGAGTCCGCTAGGGCCAATGCCTGCCGGGGGTTCGAAGAAAACCCATAGGGAAATCGTGGCCCCCAGCAACAGGGCAACCGAAGGAACACGGGTGGGTTTTAGTCAGTAAGAGTCTGACATGCCCTCCCGCTCCACCTGGAGAAGTTATTTGATAATTTCCCACCAAAAAAAGGGGGGTTCAGAATCATGTACTGAATCCATGGCAACTGTTTTCGCGTCGATGTCCCTGCTACGCTGTATGTATATTGTGGAAGATGGCGTAGTGACGGTGCCCGCTAATCCATAGTGGGCTGATAAATATCTCTTTAGACTTATGGAACCAGAGGATCTACAGCTAGGGCAATCGCTTTCAAAGCGTTTTGTATTTCTACTACACTTTTTACAGCGGGTTTGATAAAAGCCGGTTTCGGTGGTGTAATGGCTTATTGGTGATTCACCTGAAACAGGCTACTACCAACCACTAAGGCCTTTCCACATCGTCGGCCATCCACGAAGAAAAAAGTGACCTAAAGCTCAGAGCCACGACAATTTTTTGTGATAAGTTCAAAAACAAGTAGACTGCGATGTCACTAGGTACCTTTGTATCGACACAGAATAAACAGATACAGAATAAATTCAGAATAAAATAGGCAACAAAATTTTATCGTATTTATTTCTAACCTATTACATTTAATATATAAAGCTATTTATTTTAATATCACCGATAAGAAGGACTTCGGGTCACTAATCTTTACGAGCGAACATTTGTTTGTCGTTTAATACAAAATGGCTTCATTTTATTTGCTTTTAAACGATTTTAGGGAATATTTTACTGATTGGTAAAAGCTCTTCATTTGCTTCTGTTATAAAAGCTCTCGCGGACAGGTGCGACGCGACTCTATTAGAACAACTACTATGAAAACTTCTTGGAAATTGTTTGACCAGAATCCGTCGTACCTTTAAATACTGATTTTACTTAATAATAAATAACATAAACCTACTTGTTATTGCCCCCGGTTTCAATCGAATCCTAGGGTACTTAATTTATCTATTTATTTACTACTAGCTTTTGCCCGCGGCTTCGCCCGCGTGGATGGTCGAAAAATATCCCACGGGAACGTACTACCGAGATTTAATACCTAATAACATAGGAAAAGGTCATTGATTCCTACCACTGCGCCCGCGTTGCTACGCGTAATTTTAAAACTGTGATATCTTTTAAACTATTCATTTAAACGATATGATTTGAGGCATATTTTAATCTAAATTAAATGCGCAATTTAATAACATATTTTTTTGGATAAGGATTAATACTATACCGGTCAAAAAAGCTTCAGAAATAACACTTAAATTTTTATCAAATTCTGAAAGATAAAAATGGTTATTGTGGGTCATCCTTAGAAGATAGACATATGCCACTGTAAATTTGTTTGTTGAACTTTTTAAGATAAACAATACCGTAGAACATAAATTTGATGTATCTTTTTCGGTTAACGCAGCGCACGCCCGTAAAGCTCCCAGTCGGCATGATTTTTTCCGACTTCTTCAACATTAATCGTCATATTTCAGCCAATTTACACAAAACTGTAATAAATTATACAATAAAACCTTTCGCATGAATCACTACGTCCATTGGTGAAAACTGTTTGAAAATCCGTTCGGTAGTTTTTGAGTTTATCGCGTTCAGACAGACAGACAGACGCGGCGGGGGACTTTGTTTTATAATATTATGTAAGGATTTACACTTACATTTATTTTAACAGGTTCAACCCAATACAGCAATGTAGTCACAATGTCCACTGTGTGGCACAAGTCATACAGAGGACAATATGTTAAGTGTCACTCTCTGGAATTCCGCCAATGAGCATGTAAAGATACCCACTTGCAGAGAAACGCTGTTGAGTATGGGCATACTCAACAGCGTTTCTCTGCAACCTGTTAAAGTTTGCACCAGAGTGGGGCGGGCGCCCCACTCTGGTGCAAACTTTAACAGGTTTGTACGGGCCACCGGGACTTTAAACAGCCTCTCTCTTAGCCCTTGTCGCAGCCTACTGTTTGGAACGAGCAATCCCAAAGATTCTAGTATTTGAGGATTATTCAACATACCACGAAAAACCATAATACCATTTCATGTCAGGAAAGTTATTTACAATACAATTATTATTATTTTTTAATTACAATTTTCATTCTTTGACAGTTGTTATTTAAGTATATCGACCGTCTGTCGCTTTTTAAGGTTCCGTAACAAAATGGTAAAAAGGAACCCTTATGGTGCTACTCAGTCTGTCTGTCCGTCTGTCTGTCACAGCTGGATATCTCAAGAACTATTAAAGCTATGAACTTAAAATTTGGAATGGTTTTAGATGACGTTTGTCTAACTATTTTGCAAATAAGAAAGAAATAAAAATATTTATTTTGTTTTTGCAACTGAAAGGGCGTCTTCAAAATTCGAAGTGGGACTACTAGGGCATCATATGAAAGAGCGCTATTTGCACATTCTCAAACATATTTCTTTTTTTAGGCTGCATAGATTTCGACTTGTGACGAAAATTTAAAAAAAAGTACCGTTCTTATCTCCGAAGTTTGCATAGAAAAAAATCTGAAATTATTCTATGTGATAGAAGTTTATGTTTAAATTACAGGAAAAATAAAACGATGTCTCTAAATAGCACACTTTTTCAAAAATCATCAACAAAAATTACATTAGATCCATTATCGGTGAAGAGATAACGCTGACCTAAAACAGCAATATTCTACAGAATTTTAACACTGCGGGTGTTAAAATTCTCTGACGAATATAGGACTCGCCGAGTACGGAACCCTCGGTGCGCAAGTCCGACTCGCTCATGACCGGTTTTTTTTTGTATTTTTTTAAGCTCGCAGTTCAACCTAGGACAATGTCATCTGCTTAACCGGCTGCCTCAATAAATTAAAGTTATCAGCCAGGGCATAAAACTTAGAAACTCAGTGACTGCACGCTAAGGGTATGGGTATGGTACCCCCGTACCCTTAGCGTGCAGTCACTGAGTTTCTAAGTTTTATGCCCTGTGGGGTACGGACGTTGGCTTAGGGCGTCGCTGGGGGGCAGCAAGGGACAGGCTGGATCGGATTAATATTATTAGGGTACAAATATATAGGTACAGGCTCATTGTCGGGGGTGGAGGAACTTATTTATGCCTCCGAATATAAATTAATCTATTTGTTAATCCGTAGCCATAGTTTTTCATCCAAATTACGTGCAACCATTGTGCGTGATTGAGCAACATACCGCTTTATCTAGCACATTCATAATATTTGAGAGAATATTGAGACAGTAAGTACACAGTAGTAGGTGAGACAGTAGGTGAATATATTTAACTACCACGTAACTAATCTATAATATAAAAATGAATCGCAAAATGTGTTGGTAAGCGCATAACTCAACAACGCCTAGACCAATTTGGCCAATTCTTTTTTTTAAATGTTCGTTATTTTTAGGACAAGGTTTTAGGGTAGGTAGGGTAGGTAGGGTAGGTAGGGTAGGTAGGGTAGGTAGGGTAGGTAGGGTAGGTAGGGTAGGTAGGGTAGGTAGGGTAGGTAGGGTAGGTAGGGTAGGTAGGGTAGGTAGGGTAGGTAGGGTAGGTAGGGTAGGTAGGGTAGGTAGGGTAGGTAGGGTAGGTAGGGTAGGTAGGGTAGGTAGGGTAGGTAGGGTAGGTAGGGTAGGTAGGGTAGGTAGGGTAGGTAGGGTAGGTAGGGTAGGTAGGGTAGGTAGGGTAGGTAGGGTAGGTAGGGTAGGTAGGGTAGGTAGGGTAGGTAGGGTAGGTAGGATAGGTAGGGTAGGTAGGGTAGGTAGGGTAGGTAGGGTAGGTAGGGTAGGTAGGGTAGGTAGGGTAGGTAGGGTAGGTAATGATAAAGATGGTGCACCCCAAGCATTTATAAGGCAAAACAACGTTTGCAGGGTCAGCTAGTGCTATATAAATGTTGTGCGAATGAGTACAGCTTACTATGTACGTTGATTGTGTACTGTCGTGTTACTCTATAATTTGTGCAAGGCGACGGAAAAGTGCTGATGTATGCAATGCGCGCGTGCCATGTACAATACATGATTCGGGGATTTCCATTTTTAAGTGTCATTTTTCATTTATTTTTACGCTCAAATATTCACACAAGGTTTATTTAGCTTGTAAACGGATGATGATTGATTATTTCTGCAGGATCAAAAATAAATAAAAATATGTATATTTTTTATTATTATTCTACAGCGACTCGTTTTAAAGCACCAAGCCGAAATACCAAGTATTAATTAGCTAATTAATACTTAGATAATATTTTAATTTGGTGCATTAAAACGAATCGATAGAGAATAATAATAAAAATAAAAAATAAATCCTGCAGAAATAATTGGTTTATGTCAATAAATCATAAATAATTAGTTCTAAAACCTCCTGTAAAGATATTACGTTTCAACTTATGGTTCCAAAGATATGGATTTTAAATACAAACATCATATACATTTTACGTAAAAAAATTACAAGTCATCCGTTTGTTTTGCTAAATTAACCTTGTATGAATATTTGAGTTAATAGTACCAAACAAAAGCCATATCCAAGAAAAAAACGACATTTTAAAATTAAAATCCCTGATTTTCAGCCCACCATGCGACGACGGTGCGACGGAATCTTGATTATTATTCACAAACATACATTACAATATGGATTTCACATACCTACACATGCCTACTTCTATACAGCCAGGCCGTCTTCCTCCATAATAATATCTCATGCAAGGACGGTCCCTTACTATATACAGTGTGTCCGGACATGGACTAGCGATATTCTAAATACTTAAATATAAACTATTTTAAAGTACAATTATACTCTAAGCTTGGGTTCAATACATTTCCTCATTTTTGTGGTAATTAACAAATTATTGGTTGAAATGCATAATTTTTTTTTTTTTTTCGACTTTCACTTTTTTTTTCAAAAGTTTTGGAATAGTGAATACATTGTTTTGTAATGCAGAGGGTAGACAATATTATTGCCTTACGAATAAGCCTATTTTTATCTCAGTATGACTAAAACTTTGAGAGATATGATTTTTTTTGTACTCGCATAGAGAATATTTCAACAAAAAAAAACAAAATGGCTGCTACATAGCGGGGAAGTGTATTGGACCCAAACTTAGAGTGTAATTGTACTTGTTTATATTTAAGTATTTAGAATATCGCTAGTCCATGTCCGGACACATTGTATAACTTAGTCGATTGGCTGGTTGCATCGGAATGAATTATGGAGATGAATGATAATTCACTTAAGCAAGTCCGGCAAGTTTATACCGTCTCAATACTATGCAGATTTACTGCCAATATCCTGAAACTCGGATGAATTTACTGGACTGCAAAATTGATAGAAATTGAGACGGTAATGAAATTCTATTGAGACAAAGTGATTGTCATTATTAGCAATTTTGTTTTGTTAGTCGATTGAGTATAGTTTACTTATGGCTGGCTTATAAGATGCATAGATACTTACTAACCGCTTAAGAACAGATCTAAATTGCTCCTATATTATCCGTTTTTATACTGTGACGACACACACAACTAAACCCACGCACAAATCCCCACATACACCCAGATCACACACACACCCACACCGCACACACATACACCTACACCACATACACCCACACCACACACACCCACACATACACCCACACCTATAAATGTTCCCACTGCTGGGACACAGGCCTCCTCTCTGTGAGAGGGAGTGGGCCGTAATCCACCACGCGGGCCCTTTTCATTCACCGTTTTGAGAGCAGCAACCATTCCTTGCAAAAAAAAATAAAGAAGAAATAAAAATTATCAGTGATTAGTAGTTAAGATAAACTAACTTTATGCTTACAATAGTGCAGCAAATTGTCAATGAATTGTAAGGGGAAGGCGCCTGTGTCTGTAACACAGTTTATACTAGCACAGACACAGACGTCCATTCTAGGACACGGTGGAGCATACGGTGGAGGTCTGCCCGGCTTGGGCGGAGCAACGCCGTGTCCTCGTAGAGGCGATCGGCGGCGGTGATCTCTCGCGTCCGGCCCTGGTTCAGGCCATGGTACGGAGCGAGAGGAAATGGCAGGCCGTCACCTCCTTCTGCGAAGCGGTAATGCTCGCGAAGGAGGAGGCGGAACGCGTGAGGGAAAGGCAAATTTCGCGCCCTCACGCCCCTAACCGCCGCAGGAGGAGACGCCCGGGGCGGGAATCGCGAGCCGATTTCCGGCCACCGTAGGCGCGGGCTTGCGGACGGTGAGCAATGGGTAGCTCGCCGTCCGATAAGGACCAAGCCCGGGTCGACGGCGCGTTGTGTTCCACGCGCGCCTCAAAGAGATGTCAGCAGAATTGACGGGGTCTGTTAGGGCCAATGCCTGCCGGGGGTTCGAAGAAAACCGATAGGGAAATCGTGGCCCCCGGCAACAGGGCAACCGAAGGAACACGGGTGGGTTTTAGTCAGTAAGAGTCTGACACGCCCTCCCGCTCCACCCAGAGCGGGAGAAGTTATTTGATAATTTCCCACCCAAAAAAAAAAAAAAAAAAAAAAAAAAAAAAAAAAAAAAAAAAAAAAAAAGACGTCCATTCTGTCTCAAATAATCCTTAGCGATGTATTAATATAGTGCGTTTGTATGTTTTTTGAGATGGAGAAATTGTATTTGGCTTTTTGAATAAAAGGAAATTTATTTATTATTATATAAAAGAGGCAAGCGCAACTTTATGACCGGTACGAATTAATTTCCCTTTATGTAGATTCCTGATGTTATATCAACTCTTGAGTTTTAAGTTTTGAGCACGTGATGCATCCTCTTTTGTCAAGACGTCAACTGCCGAGGGTACAGTCAGAAATAAAAACAAAACACGGCTTAGGAGCATTTATTAAAAAAATTGGCAAAGTCATAAATAACTGCCAAATATTTACCTGTTTTGATTAATTTAGCAATACTGTATGGATTTAAGAAATATCGTTACTACTGAACTAGAATACACACTTATACATACATACACATAACATCACGCCTTGTTTCCCCGAAGGGTTGGGCAGAGGTGTCCCTGTAGCAGGTACACCCACATTTCGCCAGTTATATTTGACATCTATTTGCAACGTTGCCCACTTTCATAATGCACGGTCTTAAGTGATTATAATTAAATTACAAGCAAATGAGGCATATCAACTTTCTCTCATGATCTTAATAGGCATTGGTGACCAATTGCGATCAAGTGGGCCGCCTGCCGGTTTGCTATCCAATAACTAAAAGAGGTTATTGGTCTTCTTACATAATTATACCGGGTTAAATTTAATTAGCTAGCAAAACTCCGCACACGTGCTGGGAATCGATAACTAAACACGACAAAATAAAAACAAATCTGATGCTTTTTTGTTTGGTCGTGTTTATATATCGATACCCATCACGTCTGTGAAGTTTACACAAACAAACTGATTTTTTAAATTTATATTTCAAGTACAATGCGATTAATGACCCCAAAAAAAATCATCAAATTTATTTATTTTTTTCTTTATCGATAGTCATCTGCAGAGATTTGCTAGCCACTTTAATTTGAACCTGTATTCTAAATTGGCGACTATGAGATTGGTAGTTGGTACCTCGGCCTAGAAGTGACTTTCTATCAGCGATAGCGATGATGGCAAATTCAAAAATGTATTGGATTGATATTAACTACCGAAAAGTTTACGTCAATTATGTTAGAAGTCGTAGTAGAAACGTCGGGTTCACTCTGTCACGAATGCGCCTCATGGAGGCCCTTGCACGAGCCGCGACAAACGAAGACTACACGAGTGCTATCCATCCACACTCTCGTTTTTGCTGTGCTTTGACTCCGGTCAAAAAACCAACACCGAGCGGAGCGCACGCGAGACGAGGCGAGAGAAGTCGAGAAGAAACGAGGGCGCCATCCACACTATCGCTTCACCTTGTCTTGCTTCCTAGAAAGTGTGGACCCGGGGTAATACGAAACGCTTTGAAAGTGATTGCCTCTTGTCTAGGCACATAGGTACCGGTTTAGATAGCTTGAAGGGTTGACAACTAAAACCTTTGATTAATTCATATGTCTAGATAGAGAGTCGCGCTGCAAAAGAACTAAAACAAAAAAAGGATTGTGTGGTTTTATGAAACCACGGTAAAAGTGAAACTTTTAAGCGAACTACAGGCGCCGCCATATTGGCCTTGGCTGCTCTGACGAGCGCCTTTCACTTTATCCCTACTCCGCGGCCGACCGTCACGCGACATGCAACACACAGACGAAAAAGTTTGAGACGATGTAATAAAAGTTTCACTTTAAAAAGCCATATTTTTATGCTGGTGTGCGTGACAACTAAGTCTTACACTCGCGCCACGTCATTGTGCTTTTCTAGTGTGCATGCCTTTACCAACTAGCAGATCGACGCTATTTTTTTCGACGAGCTCACAGCTTTGACCGTCTATCTAGATATATTTATATTTTTACCAAAACCATATTTTATTATGCTATCAAATAAATATTTTGCATTCTATATTAACTATAGAATGCAAAATATTTAGTTATTCTGAACAAAGACTACTTCAATCGATCGAACTGCATAGCTATCGCAAAGTTATCGAAGTAAATACAACCGCGGCAACCAATTTCGATTTAAACTTGAACGTTTAAAACCGACTCTTCTGTTTTCACTCCCGCTATATCTACCATTTATTTGAGTACTAAAATAATATGAAGTCTTCGTATAAACTCTTTACTGGTATTGGTTTTTGGAAAAACAATGGAAGTACTAAACTTGCTTTTGTTTTTATTCTTTTTATTTTACAAAGAGCCAGATGGGACCTGAGCAAAAAGTTTTCGATGTTAGCAGTACACTATAATGAGTTCACACTGAACATCGAAAAGTTGTGTACATTTTCTTTAATTTGGTTAAAATTGCATTTATAGGGTTTTTTTTCGACCGTCTGTATTTTTTTGTATTTTTAATAAACAGAACTGTTTAAAATAAAATAGACGTGGATATAGTATGTATTTAGTAACCTATTTAATTCCGCTTAGCTACTTCTAAAAAGCCATAAAAACCCTGTAAGAAATCGACACGTGTTTCATCTCTCAACGAGACATCCTCAGGATGACGATTGACTTGTCGCGAACCCGAACACGGCATGTTGCCACACCGAGCACTAAACTCAGAGGAGAGAGTCTGTTTTCTCTCTCTCAGTGGATTTCCGCAAGGTCACGCCTGAATCAATTAAATGTCAGAACTGTTTACTAAAAGACAACAATGGATATACGGCTGGTGTCCAGAACTCCACGTCAATGCGCATATTCTGCGTACGGGTAAAATCTATTATTCGATCCACCCCAACTTCTCAGAAAGGCCAGCAACGCCTTGATGTTACTGAGAATCTCGGAGGGTACCTGGGTTACCGAAGTAATAAATGCTTACCAAATACAACACTTATTCTTCTACTTTTCGTGTAATTAGTGACTAACTAGATGTCAGAGTTTTAAAGCCGCCTTGGCTTCAGATGCCGTCAAGAAATATCTCCCAGGCATGCATTCCTCATGATGTATTTCTTCACCGTTTCTGAAGCAAGTGATAATTATACAATACGCACATGAATCCGAAAAGTCAGAGGTGCGTGCCTTGGGTTTGAACTCAAAATCTATGACTTGGCAGTCTAACAGTCTTTCCATTAGGCTATCACTGCTCGAATACAATATTGTTACGCCACCCATTTCAGTCGAGTCCTCCTTAAATTTTTGCCTCGTACAGTATGCTGTAACTCGCAACTTTAGTTGAGCTCCTCAAGTTCTGAGTTCAGCTACACGATTACTGCACTGACTGGAGAGGTCCACTCAAATCTGTGTGGTTCTTTCCTCAAAAGACCACTTCAGACATTAATCTACATGGTCCTCATATGGCTTGACCAAGATTATGTCTGGACTTTAAAAGAGTCTTTAACCCTTAAGTTTGTTTCGCCATTTCTTCTCAAGGATAGTCAGATAAGAAATCTCGAGTCCATCTAGCTTATTTTTTATATAACTTTTACAAAGCTAAGTAATAACAGCCGCATGGGTTGATCCATCAGATTAAGCTGCGCTTGCCGGGGTTGGTCCGTGGACTCCTCCGTGCCTCGGAGAGCACGTTAAGTCGTTGGTTCCGGCTGTCATTCGTGGATCTTTGACACTCGTTACGGATCGTCAGAAGGCCGAAATTCTGACAACCAGTCTTACCATGGGGTATCAGATAGGCAGTCGCTCCATGTAAAATACTGGTATTCAGCTACATCCGGTTAGACTGGAAGCCGACCCCAACATAGAACGAAAAAAATATTCAAAAATCTGAACTATTTTTCATTATTTTGTTAGATATAAAGTTTAGCATACTTATTCTTGTTAAAATTTTAAATATTTGCTCCTGTATTCAGAGCAAGGTATAATGTAAAGAGATAAGATCCCTTGTGTATTTGTAGAAGGTAAGCTAAGCTTTTAGAACAATTGCCCTCTGAGCTTAGAAAAATATTGTTTCAGAAATTTAAAAGATTTACTTAGATAAATTGAGTAATGTACTTTTTGGATTATAGAGGTTTTGAAATACGAAATTATGTCTTTATTCAGACTTTTAAAGTGTTTGTTACTAGTAGGCACCTGGGTGTTAAAAAAACTTTTAAATAAATAAATAATAGATAATGTGCTAATCGTAAACTGCCCGATTCAGATTTTCGAAAAGTTTATTTTATTTTTATTAGTGGCCTTTAAAGGTATACCTAAACGGACAATGTCTTTAAACATCTTTTTAATATCTTATTCTTGTCTAACTTTCTTTGACATTTCAGTCATCTGTAAATCTAATTAATTAACATAACAAAAATTCCATACGTTAAGTAATGCCCAAGTTACAAAATCGTTTACCTACTCAGATTAGGCTGAGCATCAGCAATTTTTAAACTTGAAACATTAAACTCAAGCATATTGCTATTATGATGAAATGTCAACATCTAAACTGACATCGATAGCAATTACTGTGAGTGTGTTTACAGAATGTATTTACAATTTATGTTAACAATTTTTCGTCTTGCCAAAGATGTACATGATAAATTCGAAGAAATTCCTCAGTCGTCTCGACCTTACCGAGGACCGCATTACATCATATCTATCTTAAATAAATGTCCAGTGTCATAACAAAAATAATTTCTCTCGTAAATTCTGGCTTTTTCCTGAAAAATACGTCACCCAACATTTTGCTTTCAGGCTTCCCAGGCTTTTCAGGTTAGTAAACAGAAAACACTTCAATCCCGAGTACCACACAGCACGTATAGTGATGTAACATTACTTTACAATCGAGTTGAGATTTGACGAAATCGATTTCTGAAAAAAAAAAATTGTGACAATTTTTTTTTAAGTTGTGCGTGCTAAAAATATGTTGTGTATTTATTAATTGGTCATAAATTAATTTTCAATACGGGTGAATAAAAATGTGTTGAAGTTTTTTAAATTTATGTAAGGTTTAATGTTACAATTTAATGTTGTTGCTGTTGTTATCAATGTCAGCATTGGCCTGATGACTTCATCATCAAAACGAATAAGTTATGTAAATCTTCTTAGTAAGCTTACTAAGATTTTCTTTAAAACTTCTCCATCTAGGTAAGAGCTTGCATCATACTGGTTAACTTTGTTTTCACTTATCAACAAGTCACATTCTTAGATCAAAATTACAAAAAAGAAACTAGCTAAGCAATTCCGGAAAACATTCTAGTAGTTGAAAACTAATTCATTAAATATTTATACCACGCACACAAAAATCAATTCTATTCCCAAAAATAATCTTGGGTAACAATAGAAAATAATATTCTATCAACAAACTCGAGTACAAAGTCATGTCACAGCCCTATCTTTTCAAATATTCATTATTTTCTTTGAACGGTTTCAAGGTAAGATACGAAACTTTTTTGATATCTCACACAAAGTTGGTAGATAAGGAAAAGTATAAATAAATTGAAATGATACGGGTAAAGGGGTATCGTATTTCCCAGTAACTGGGTTGTGGAGGTCAGATAGTCGCTCCATGGACTGGTAGCCGACCCCAACAAAGTTGGGAAAAGGCTGGGCAGAATGATTGAGATTTTGCATTAAAAGTAGGTTATAAGCAAAATGTTTAATCGCACTTCCGATTTTTATTTATGCAATGCAGTGCAAAATTAAAACCACGCTTTTTGATTTTGGTTCAGATTTTTTTTAACTCATATTTTTACACGTACAATACCGAACAAAAATTACAACCCTCTTTTCAAAGATTACATTTCCGCTCATGTTAAATAAAATAGGGTTATAATAAGCTCACAAATTCACACGAAATAAAGGCCATTGTTGCTTGATTGTAAATCTGTTCGGAAAAATTCTGACAGTCCCGATTTTATTTTTTTATTTTCTTGGAACAGCTCATTAACAGCTGGTAATTTTTTTTAAATATGTAATCATCGATAAGCTTACAACGTATTTTTTGAAAACATTATATTTCTTAAAAAAGCTATTCATGAATTTTTCCTACAAAACCACACTTTTAAACCGCTAAAAGTAATTAAAAAAAACACTCTCGCATGATAAAATTCAGAAAATTATTTATGTAATTAAGACAACATTTTCTTACGAACGTGTGCTGAGTGCTTTTCTTAATGCTAATGGTTTACCGCTGCGTTGAAAGCTTTCAATGGTAAACCTCAAATGACAGATTTCAAGCAAAGATTATAAAGTCGCAAGAATTTTCTTTGAAATCAAGGTGTTTTAATATTTTTATATCAATCGAAGATTCTGAACCTTGTTTATTTTGTTATGATGCACCAATACGATGAGATTTTTTTTTTATTGAAATCCTCGTGCCATTATTTTTTCACTATCATCACAAATTATCTTCAGTTGTAACACCTTCCAATATAGCACCCTGCACCTTCCCACCAAAAATTTGCCAATAAATTCCAAATTCTGTGTTGTTCCAGGTAAATTCCGCCGAGAATTCCACAGATCGTACTTCAAATGCTTCTGCTGCTGTCATTCTGCGGCAGCCCCAGATCAGAATGGAACCTCCTTCGCACCAATTGGAAGCTCCAGAGCGGGGACTACAAGGACTGTGGTTCGTCGTAATGATTCCTACGTCAGTTATCGACTCACGCACTTATCACCTTCAAATCACAACATTCATCGAGACTATATCAGAAACACTAACACATCTTTTATAGAACAAATGAATGGAAACCGTCGTCCCAAGATCAGGGATGATTCCATTAGTGAATCAGCAACGAGATTCACTCTAGCAACTGATGTGTGCAGAGATTGACAACTAGGCAAAGATCTTCTTTCAGATTTACGTAACAGAGATGGCATTGAGACTTATATCGCGAGGAGTACCAACAGTATTGATTGCAAACCGTACTATGATTGCTTCAAAGATGGAAAGATTGAAGAAAGGCATAGTGATAATGCTGATTACAGGCACGTTGATGAATCTAAAGATTTGTGTGACGATGATTTGAAAAATGGTTTTAAGTTCAAGTTCAATCGCAGTTTGAATAGTTGTCAGATTAAGAATAAAAGGAAGGTTAATATTTATTAAGTTACGTATTGTGTGTAAATCAGTCAATTATTTTTGGATGTCTGTTTCACTATTTAATGCTATATTTTTTTGAAGAACATTCACATAAGTTTCTCATTTATTTAGCAGTATCACATTTTGTACATTTTGTCAAGGATAGCTTTCCTCCATTTGCAGAATAAGTACTTCAAGAAACTTACTTCTGAAACTTCACACAAATTCTTTCATATCGTTACTTAAATTCAAATTCAAAACATTTTGTTTCACATAAACCAACAAGGACACTTATGAAACGTCAGAAGCTAGGTGCATGGTTCCAATTAGACGTTTCCTATAGAGAAGAGCCTACAAGAAACTCCACGGTTACTCTTTTAAAACGTTCGTTTTTACTTACGTTCATATCCACTTAACACTAATTGATTGGCTCACTCTTCTTGTCAATTAGTATGACCTCATTTCTCATCTCTGATATTTTCGGTTTCCTTAATATTAGGAAAGAATGTGACCTCATTGTTGTATCCTTGTGGCGTAACAATTTGTGTCACTTATCGTGAAATTGGAACCATCCAGAATATCTTATGAGTTCAATTTATAGGATGTGAAGGGCAAACCATTCACTTTTATTAAAAACCAAATTACTTCAATATTTTTAGAGACAAGAGATATTTTTCTCAGTATCTCATGTCATAAATTTTGTCAGTAGGCGACTAAAGTTTGCACTCTCAAATCAAGTTAAAAGTTTTATAGATAATAATGGCCTAAGTTTTGGTGAAACAGACATTTAAAGTAATATCTTAGTTTATAGTATATGTGAGCTCTTATTCTTGTAAATATATTTTACCGTAGAAGCACAAATTGAGTTCTTTAGGAGTTAGGGTTGTCACTTATTCAATTTAGGGGCGCTTGATAAATTTTCAATAACTCAATTTGGTAACATCGAGTTACAGTTTGTTCTCAACAAAAACGGCTTCTTCCCTTTGCGTTTTGTCATGAGCCGCTTTTGTAAAATACATAAGGGTTTCACCTTTTTACCACCGATTACTGGATAGATTAGATCTACTCAATTTAGCTGACAAATTAAATACCCAATATGTAGGTAAAAACGAGCACTTCCGTTTTATAAATGATATAAGTCACTAGATTTTTTTGGAACACAGTGTATTTTAAATGAAGTGAGATTAAATAAGTGACAAATGCAGACCTTAATCATTTTGAATGATGAATTTCAATTTTAAATTTTTAGTCTTGTACATAAAGTAATTATTAGAGCTAAAAAATGTAACAGTGTAAAAACAAGTTCTCCCTTCAAGTATTAGCAGTATTTTTGTTACAGAAACTTAATTAACCGCTTGAAAATGTGGGTCGTAAAAAGTTTTTATTGCTAGAACTACCCTAAAATTAAAAATGTTGGCAAAAGCGTTAAACCGCCAACATTGTCGGCTGTTATTTTTTTACCATTTTTTATTTATTTATGAGGTACAGTTTAATTTTGAAAAGAGAACGGTCCTTTCTATTCTTCGTTATTTTAAATTATTAGGCTCATTTTAAAACAAAAGGGGTGCTGCACCGCAAACGAACAAATAAAACACTATCATTTGAAATTTCAGTTTATTTATTTACTCGCACATCCGGCAAATTGAATTTCTTAGAGTACATCCGAGTACAAGTAACAAGATATTTAATGTTATAATTATTATTGTTAGTAAACAGTACACTTGGGTGCAGGAAATGGCGTGTGTATACAGAACTGATCGTACACTGCCGGCCATGTTGCTGTATGTATACGATTTATTTTTAGTTTATTTAGTTTGCTATAAGTTTATAACTCATGTTTTATTTAGCGATGTAGGACCGTGTTTGCGAATTACTATGTTTTCTAACTGCTTAATGATTTTTTTTGTTAATCGACTTACTTATATATTTTTCTTGTGACTACTATAAAAAAAAGTGATGAAGAAATAAGTAAAAAAAAAACATAAAAATATTGTTCAATGTTAACTAAATACTATTTTAGAAATTCTTTATAATTTAATCAGTAGGTACCTACCTCCTAGTTACCCAAAATATGTGTATAAATGTGACCAAAGTTAATGTAAGATAACATAGTTAAGAAAATAAATTGCATTTCTATACTATTGTAAATAATTTTAAACATTTTAATTATATATATGTATGTTAGATAAAAAAACAAAAAAATATTCTAATATTATTAAGATAACATCGTAGATTAAGAAACTTTAACGATTTATTTTCTTGTAAAATAAAGTTTAGATTGTAAGTCTTAGGAATATTTTTGACAACTTAATTAAGCAAATTAATTACAGAAATTTATATTTGTCGACATGATAAAACATCTTAATTTTTCGTAACAAAAAATAAACTCGCTACAGAAAAATATTAATTTCATGGACGGTAACTGAGTACCTAGCAGCCTTTTTGTAAATTAACAGTATGGTCGTATCTGCATTGTTCACCTTTTATATTTTTTTATTTCTTTCAAAATTCTCTTTGAATGATTTTTTGTTCCATTTTTACTGTAAAGTGAAACACAAACATTTACAAAATATTTTTTTTTAATAAAACAGAAACCAAAAATGCTATAGGTATATGTAATTTTATTAAAACTTTTTCATTTCGAAATTTTATAAAAATCCAATTTAATTTTTTCAAGTTGTACTTTTTGAAATAATGGAACATTAAATCATCAATTTTATTTAGTAATTGTTCAATGGAGAAAGCTAGATAAAATAACGAATAGAAAGTTATTCAACTGTAAAATATCTTATTATGTCTAATTTTAAATTAAAAATGTATGTTTTATACGAGATCTCTACATGTAAAATATAATATCGAATAATATCTAAATGTATAGTTAGAACGAACGAATACGTGACGTAATACCTACATCTTTAAGTAATGTGAACACAGCTAATATCGCCTATAACTGCCCGGGCTTATAATTGTGTCATCAAGTATAAAGGTGCGTCCAGAAAGTGCGAGGCATGTGCTTCGAATGGTAAGACTAAGCTTATGCTGAGACGCAGGTGACGCAGGTCCGCGCAGAGCAGGGCAGAGCAGATTTTGTAATGCATAAACGTACTGACAGCTACGTACGCTGTGGTGCAGACATGTGCGACGCAGACGTGGCTCTGACCTGCTCTGCGTCTCGTTGTAGAGCCAGCACAGATTTCTGCGCGACGCATGCAGCTCACAGGTTTTTTACCACTGATACATAATTTTGTTACAGTGACAGATTGTTTGTACTAGCTAGGATGCGAATGTGTCTGTGTAGCTGCGTCGCAGCATGCGCTCGTGGCCTTTGTCTGCCTCGCCTGCTACCCTGCAAAATCTGTACTGTGCTGTGCTGCATCACCTACGTCTCAGCATACGCTTAGCCTAAACCACGCATATGACGCATGCCTCAGGCTGATGCATCTGACATGAACATAATATCACTCTTGTAATCCCTGAAGGATTAAGCAGAGTAACACCCACATTTCGTCAGTTATGTTTAAGTCCCATGTACCTAATAGGGAGTGAGCCTATTGCCATCAACCGGGCACAAATCCTGGCTACGGGTTGCTACTGAGAAATTCCTGATGGAAAACCCAATAATACTTTGCCCAGCCTGACAATCGAAACCAGAATCTCATGCTCAGAGGTAGCGCTTTCGACCACTAGACCAACGAGGCAGTCAGGAATCTGACATACCAATAAAAACTGCATTTGCGACGCATGCTCCGCACTGTCTGGATGCATTTGATTTTTGAAGGATCAATGTTTAAAGATTGTAAATAAACGTGAAAACTTTTGAGCTTTTATATTATTTAGAATTTTAGTAATATTCAGGCAGAAATGGTACGAGGCAAAGTCGTAAATATGCTCTGATTACTGAGTCGACTCGCCTAACACTTAAAATAAGAAAGAAGTGAAACGACATTTTATTTTAAATAAATAATTTTCATCGCACTGTCAATTACCTATATTAAATTATTTTCCTAAAGCAGGTCACGCAGCGATCCCAAGGTACTCATAAAGGCACGAGAAAAATAATAAGACATATAACAAAGTTCTTCAATCAATCACCAAGCCATATTTCTCTCGCAGTAGGTTCCATTTATTACAACCATAACATAGGTGCCTTAAGGGCAGACTACATCGCGAGATAAACTTAGCTTAGCTTAGCTCACGAAACTGCGGAGTCTTTTCATCCATAGGTTTATAGGTTGGGTTACCTAACATAACTAAAAGAAAGAAAATACGTTTATTTGCGGTACAAATGATACAAAAAAAAACAAAACAAAATAATAATTTGGGGGGAAATATGCGTCACATCCACGCAAAACGGCCATCGCTCAGCATAATGCTGCGACCTTATGCGAGACAGAGCCACAGCGCTGGTTTTCAGTGACAGCCAGCGTTGACATGATGACGTCAAACAGTGCAGCATATTATTGTGACTAACTAACTAGGGCTGTTCCAAAATTTACTGTTGAAAATGTAAACAAATTAATGATCAGAAAAACGTTGTTATGGATTCCAATAAAATTTGTAGTGCCACTTACAAATTGAGTGCTTTGATTTGTTTATTTGAAACTTAAGCCCGAAATTCTAATTTTAAACCACCTTACAGATGTTTTTCGTTTGAAAATTGAGGTTAGTTTTAGTCGATGAATTTTCAATTACGATTTATTAATGTTATTCAAACAATTGTTGGAAAAAATGATAAGATATTAAGTTAAAACCTTCTAAATAGATAATGTGTTACGTACTAATTCCCTTTTATTGAGCGATTGCGGGAGAATGTAACCTGAACAGGGTTTATTTACACTTTCATTTGATGCTTTTGTAACAAACAACAGCAACAAAATAATTCTAACCAGGATGAGTTAAATATATTTGGATAGACATCCCAAAACTAAATATAATAAACATTTTAAAGACCTCCAATTTGAGAAAAATCATTTTTTATTTAAGTGTGAATTTACTCTGACACATGGAACTCAACCAACAACAACATGTATCAACATTAAATTATCAGTGTGTGGAAGGTATTATTTGGGCTGCCATCAACAAATAAAATATATGTACTAACATAGTTTATAATTTTTCTCATAAATGGAGAGGTCTAAAAATATTATTTCAGTGTTTGCTAGTTCTATATTTTTGTCGCTTTTATTTAAGTGTATTTTGATGCTGGTTAGATTTTCTCGGAATAAATAACCAACGTCCCTACAAAAATTGAACATCACCTTTAGCTTAGCACGGCATGTGACCTACGCTTTAGTAAATTTTCCCTCTTATATTAAAACTTGTGTCCCTGTGAGGATAATAAAAAGTTGAACTTTGTACCGAGGTACCGTTTTTAAGTAAGAATGTGTGTATCACTAAGTTTGGGCCCTCACGGGGTAGGCAGGGTTTCAGGTAGTTTTATAAAGGGAGATGTGTAGGTGTAAAAATATTATTACACTAGCTTTTGCCCGCGGCTTCGCCTGAGTTGAGATTAGAAATTATGTATGCTATAGCTGCTATGTGCAAAATTTCATCGAAATACTTTCAACCGTAAAGGGTCTAGGAAACGAACAATTGCAATTCATCAATTGCAATTGTAGTAATATTTTCAATCGCTTTAATTGCATTTGGTAGATTATCAATTTGCACTAGATGCGTAATTTGATCATCTACCAAACCATCTATCTACCTGTGTAGGTAACAATCACGTAAAAAATTACAATTGCGATTGATCTTTTCGGGGACCTTTTATGGCGTGAAAATATAACAGACAGAGTTACTTTCACATTTATAATATAAAATTATTATAATTAATATTATGGAAATGATTGCAATTAATGAATTGCAATTGTAGTAATATTGTCAATCACTTCAATTGCATTTGGTAGACGATCAATTTACGCATCAATGTGTTTTAATCACGTAAAAATTGCAATTGATAGTTTTGGGGGCCCTTTATGGAGTGAAAAGGTAACAAACAGATTTCTTTTTATAATATACAATATTAACACTAGTATTAGTTAGGAGGGTTTATTCTAAGAGTTGGCAACGTCGTAAATAGCTGTCAAATATTTACCTATTTTGATTAATTTAGCAACATTACTGGATGGAATTAAGAAATGTGGCTGACTAGAGAACTAAAATATTGATTATGAAATGCAATAATTAATATCGTAACACCGAATATTTAGTTTTATATGTAAACAATGTATTTGGAAACTTTCCAAATGCCTTTTTTTTACACCTAAAATTGTTACAACATCAAATTCTGTGTTATAATCGCAATTCATCATAAAAATTCTAGGGAACTAGTTAGCCACATTTCTTATTTCCATACAGTAATATTGCCAAATTAGTCAAAACAGCGAAATATTTGACATCTATTTGCGACGTTGCCCACTTTCAGAATAAACGTTCTTAAGTAAATAGGTCACTTTTGAGTTATCCATTCACTATAGATACTGTTAAACTAGTTATTTCTGCCTAGTACCATTTCTGTCAACGCCGTAAACATAATGTCATACGGCTAGGTACATACGTGTCTAGCTATGTATTGGTAAACTTGTACATAATAAAATTAATAAGATGAACTTTATCTGTCTTTGTTTTTGATATCCTGGTATGAGTATTAATTTTGCTCTCTTTATTGTATAAACAACTATTCTCAACGTCACAGTTAATAATTTTTTACAAAAAAATAACACTCGACTCTCAAAAAAAAAAACAATTCAAAGTTAAAAATAACTTTATTTTCAGAAGTCGGTGTCTTTGGATCTGTATTTTAGTTTTTTGTCACCGACTTTCAAAATTAAATTAATTTTACATTTTGTAGTGTTTTTATTTGGAAGTCGGTTATTTTTATTTTATTTAAAAGAGTTTTTATTTTACTCTTTTTAGTTATGAGCCTCCACACCAATTCGTATAGCACTACTTGCTATGTAAACAACAGTGACAGGAAGTATTATAACATCATCAAGATTCACATAGTGGATTACATTTTATTTTATTTTTATTTAACAGTTTATGTACACACATATAAACAGACAAGAAGAAAGGAACAGAAAAATACATACAAAGGTGATACTTATTTCTAAAGAAATCTCTTCTAGCACACCTGCGATAGGGAAGTAGTTTAAGAGATGTAGACAACGTGTGTAAGAGTAGAAGAGAAAACAGAATACATAAAATAAAAAAACTTAACTATTCATTAATTTAAATATAAACATACCTACAATAGGAGAATAGACTTAAATACATGCTTCTAAAATAAAAATTATCACTAAAATAGATAAATAATAATAAATAAATTCTTTATTTACAAAATACATAAACTTTGACGATAGATAGGTATACAGAAAGGTAAGCAAACTTAAGTATAATTATACAAAAGTGAGGTCGAAAGTCCAAGAAGAAATGTACCCTGCCCCCAAACTAGGAAAATCCTGTATCTTGGGCGGCAGTGTCTTCGCGTAGATACAATAAGGTCGAGCGATTATTATGAGCATACAAGTTGATTTAGAGTTAGAGAATTGTCAAAGATAAGATTATGTACTAGTGAAAAGAAATAAAAAAACAAAATAAAATAATATGACGTTGGTAAGTGCAGATGTGTATGTTAGTGTGATTTGGTGGTTGGTGATGAATGTAATTATGTATGTACCTAGTGTGTGTTTGTGTGTGAGGGTGTGTGTGTGTTGTGTGGTGTCGTGTAATGTAATGAGTGTTGTGTGCATAATTATGTGATATACAATACTTAATTATAATGTAGTATAAAATAATAAATACTTAATATCCAACTATGACGAAGTGGAAAGATAGTGCTGTTTCACTCTTCTTTTAAAAACTGCAACAGTTTGACAGTCACTAACGTCAGGTGGCCGAACCGCGTGCACACTGAAGGAGTAGGAGTAGAAGTCGGTTGAGTGGGGAGGGGATTTAAGGAGATTTCTAAGATGGGACCTGCAAGGTGCATCAGAAGGACGGGCGTAGGAAAAGCGTTCCCGCAGATAGGATGGCGTGATTATTATCAAAGCTAACTCAAAAACTACCGAGGCAATGTTAATAACGGAACATTTCACCTATATTCCTCTAAGAGATAGACAGAGGTGTAAAGTCTATCCACAATTCGCCAGTAACGTTTAAGTCCCACGGTACAGGGGGCCAGCACGTGAACAAATCCAGACTTCGGGCTGCTACTGAAAAGAGAAATTCATAATTGAACAAACAAATAACTTTTTAATTCAATAGGGATGATAACTAAAAAATATGTTTGTCCTTCTTGTAGATAATGCAAAAATATTGGACACGTATTTTTTCTTTTTTTACGTTATCAAAAGATTACGGCGACACATTGAGTTAAAATGTGCCATGACGTCACGATAATGAAGATTTTATACTTACTTGTCACGTAGCGACCCCCACTCCCCAACTTTAATGCGTTTTATCTACTTAAGTAATTTTTTTAGAGTTCCGTACTCAAAGGGTAAAACGGGACCTACTAAGACTCCGCGGTCCGTCCGTCTGTCAGTCTGTCCATCTGTCACCAGGCTGTATGTCATGAACCGTGATAGATAGTTGAAATTTTCACAGATTATGTATTTCTGTTGCCGCTACAACAACAAATACTAAAAAATAGAACAAAATAAATAATTAAGGGGGCTCCCAAACAACAGACATGATTTTTTTGCCGTTTTTATAGATAATGTTACGGAACCCTTCGTGCGCGAGTCCGACTCGCACTTGGCCGGTTTTTTTTTCAAAGTCAAAGTCAAATAATTTATTTCAATTAGGCACATAAAAGGCACTTTTGAACGTCAAAATTTACAAAAAATAGAATTAATTCTAGTCGCCCCTTCCAAAAGGTAGTTTTCGTATGGAGAAGAATGGGCAAGAAACTCCACCGTTACTCTTTTAAAATGTTTTACAATATTTTGTATACATTAATTATATAATTATATGTGAAGACGATGCACGTTTTTTTTTTTTTTTTTTTTTGGGTGGGAAATTATCAAATAACTTCTCCCGCTCTGGGTGGAGCGAGAGGGCGTGTCAGACTCTTACTGACTAAAACCCACCCGTGTTCCTTCCTATGCCATGTTGCCGGGGGCCACGATTTCCCCATCGGTTTTCTTCGAACCCCCGGCAGGCATTGGCCCTAGCGGACCCCGTCAATTCTGCTGACATCTCTTTGAGGCGCGCGTGGAACACAACGCGCCGTCGACCCGGGCTTGGTCCTTATCGGACGGCGAGCTACCCATTGCTCACCGTCCGCAAGCCCGCGCCTACGGTGGCCGGAAATCTTCCTGCGATTCCCGACGCCCAGGGCGTCTCCTGCTGCGGCGGTTAGGGGCGCGAGGGCGCGAAATTTGCCTCTCCCTCACGCGCTCCGTCTCCTCCTTCACGAGCATTACTGCTTCGCAGAAAGAGGTGACGGCCTCCCATTTCCTCTCGCTCCGTAGCATGGCCCGAATCAGGGCCGGACGCGAGAGATCACCGCCGCCGATCGCATCCACGAGGACACGGCGATGCCCTGCCCAAGCCGGGCAGACCTCCACCGTATGCTCCACCGTGTCCTCCGGGCGATCCACACAGTGATGACACCCGGGCGTTTCCTCCCGCTTTATCCTGAACAGGTACCTCCCGAAACTGCCGTGTCCGGTGAGTACCTGCGTCAGGCGGAAGGTGAGGACGCCGTGGCGCCTCTCTAGCCACTCCTCAAAGAGGGGTCTTATCGCCGCAATTGTGGCGTGCCCAGCGCTGGGTTGCGACAATCGCACTCTCCATTCCGCCATGAGATCCCGCCGGAGCTCTGTCCGCTGTGCCGCGACTTCTTGCGGCATCGGAGTTAAGCCCCGGCGCTTCGCCTCCTCGCGCCACTCCCAAATGTGCGCGAGGACCTTTGCCTCCAGATCCCATGGCGGTACTCCGGCAAGGAGGCTCGCCGCCTCGCAGGAGACCGTGCGGTATCCTCGGGCCAGCCGGATGGCCATGACCCTTTGGGACGCGTTCAGCCGGCGGCCTGGCTGCCACCTCAATGAAGGCGCCCACACCGGCGCCCCGTAAAGGGCCATGGACCGCACGATCCCCACGTAGAGCCTCCGGCAGGAGGCGTTTGGACCTCCCAGATTGGGCAGGAGCCGCTTCAAGGCAGCCCCGGCCCGGTCCATTCTGGGAGCCAAACGTCGGAAATGCTCCACGAAGTTCCACCGGCTATCGAGGACGAGTCCCAGATACTTCATCGTCGACTCGACGCCGATGTGAACCCCTCCCGCCAATACTTGGGAACCCGACGGTGGCGCACTACGAGGACCATAGAAACCCATGGCCTCGGACTTGTGCAGGGCCACCTCGAGTCCCAGCTGCCGGATTCTGTCGACGATTGTCGCAACCCCGCGTGTCGCTAAGTCGGCCGCCGCCTGGTACGACCTCCCCTGCGCCAGGACCAGCGTGTCGTCAGCGTAACAAACGACGCTGACGCCAGTAGGGAGGTCGGCGCGCAGCACCCAGTCGTATCCGATGTCCCACAGATGCGGCCTCAGGACCGATCCCTGTGGGACACCGCACGACATCTCTCGCCGGTTCCACTCTCCTTGGTGACCGGGGTAGATGACAGCCCTGTCTGTCAAATAGGCCTCGACCACACGACAGAGGTAGGTCGGCATCCGGTGAAGACGATGCACCTGGAATAAGATTATCACAATAGGTAAAAATAATTAAAAATGAAGCAATGACAGAAAAAATAATTATGTAATGGCTACAGGGTGTTCACATATTTACAAGCATTGTAGAAGTAGGTACCTATACGATATTCCTAAAATATTTACAATACTAATAATATGATGAAGAAAAAAATACGTGTCTAATATATTTTTTTAACTGACTGACGGACTAAAAGATTTTTTTTTTTTTACCCAGGCTTTATCGCTATTCGCCAGTAATGTTTGAAAGTCCCACGGTACAGGAGGTCAGCACACGAACAAATCCAGACTTCAGGCTGCTTCTGAAAGTAGTTGATTTATAATTGAACAAACAAATAACTTTTCAATTCGATTGGATTTTTAATGATGATGTTGATTTGAAAATGACATTGACGTAGCAAATTATTTTTTTTTAATCGAATTTTTTCGCTACCAAAAAGTTCTGAGTCCAATGACGGATTTACCCATGCCCAATTTCCCTTGACTTTACCACTCTGACACTAAAAGCTAAAATACACCAGTCATTTCGATTACTTTTCACAACGTATTAAAATATTTCTCTCATTGTTCTAATAGGTACCAATCAAGACTAACATAGGGGCACTGGGCAGGGTTCACTCCCTAGGGAGAGAAACTGTAATTGGCTTTTTCTGTTATAAAGATCTCATTTAAAAGGGTTGATTGTACCTGGTAAATGGGAATAGGTTAAGCCTTTATAAAATTGGATCTGTTTCAAGACAGCTTTCAGTTTAATACCCAGTTTTGGGAGTCCTTTCCAAATAATTCTAGCAATTTTGTTTGACTATTATAGCATACTAGCAACCCACGCCCTTAGTAATGCTGGATAAGTGATCATAGATAATAGGTAACTATCCTGGACTCCAATTCAATCCGAAGAAAGTTTTTAATACCCAAATAACTTACAAGGCTCGCCGAGTTCGGAGTTTTAGAACACATAAGTTACGATTATGCTGAAGCAAAAACTTAGAAACTAGGGTAAGTACTTTTAAAAGTTTTGCGATACTAATATGAAAATGATAAATTGGACAAAACTACAGACTAAGCAATCATAATTAAGAGGAGGCTCCCTAAATTGTATGTTAATTTGCATTAATATTCTGAAACAGTCACGCATACAATCAAAATGGAACTTTATTGTGTGATTTATTGGATCTTTTTCTTCCCATATAAGTATAAGACAGAATTTACGTAATTGAAACATTTTCGCTCGACTCATTTTTTATTCGAAAATCATGTCTTTTTTCAAAGATTCGTCACCATCATCATCATCATTTCAGCCGAAAGACGTCCACTGCTGGACATAGGTCTTCCCCAAGCACCTCCACTTTGACCGACTCTGTGCTTTCTGCATCCAGCGGATTCCTGCGGCCTTCACAAGTTCATCGGTCCATCTTGTGGGAGGCCTTCCAACGCTACGTCTTCCGGTACGCGGTTTCAAAGGTTATTTAAATAAAATCAAGATTACTTGGCTTTTATGTCTAAAATAAGTATTCACAATCTATACTAATATTATAAATGCGAAAGTTTGTGAGGATGGATGGTTGCTCTTTCACGCAAAAACTACTGAACGGGTTTGGAAGAAAATTGGGACACAGATAGTTCATAACCCGGATTAACAGAGGACACTTTTTATTATAATATTCCCTCGGGATCGAGACAAATGCGGGTGAAACATCGGGCCGCTGCTAGTAAGAAAATATGATGTAGTTTATTATCCAGCCACAAGATATTTTTTCTTTAGATCAACTATTACTTTAGTTATAAACGAAATAAGAATTGAGACTTACGCTATTTAGTTTCGTGCTCAAACACGATCAAAGAGCGCACGCGATATTCAACTTTATTACTGATGTGCTAGCGTTTAGCACATAGTGGAGTGGTGGGTTACTTTTCATCCTGGATCGCTGACGAAGTCGCGAGCAACAGCTAGTGTTTATATAAATATAAAATTTAAAATGGCAACATTCTGAATTCAGATCCGTGTCTGTACCTAGTATTCTTGTATCGTTAATCGTGGAGCCTACTACAATTTGAAAGCAAGCGCCTCCTTGTACCAAAAAACCTTAAACCAGAATAGTCGTAGTTCTTGAATAAGAAGATTAATAGTGCAATTTATAATAACTTATTTGGTGGTCTAATAAATTGTTCATAATTTGTCGGGCTCGGAATATAAAAAAATAAATAGTACGGGCTTTTCTTATAACAAATATTTTTGAAGCAAAAAAATATAAAATATTATTTGAAGGAGAATAGCTTTCGTACACAGCTGCTTTCCTAAAACATTTATGAGACCTATAAAAAACATAAAGAATTTTAAAAGTACCTACTGGGATAATCTGCAATGAAGATGTTTTTTTTGGCATGGACTAATTTAAAAACAATGCTAGTTCTTTTTATCTGGCACAACATAAAAATACTAAATAAAATAATAGCTGACAAAAGGCTGACAACATAACCTTTGCCCGACAACCCGTACTCCCAGAGACGGTGGGACGTGCCGCTCTGCAGTATACGGAATAATTTATTTATTTATTTTTTCCTCGGGGAAAATTAAATCCTCGTGGATACCCTCCGTCTTGGGAGAACGGAGGGTTATGTCAGACACCTACCGACTAAACCCCACTGTTCCTTCTACTACCATGATTCGGGGGGCCGGGAGATACTTGTACTACTATCTCTTTGGAATACGGACCACGCTGGTAAACACGCCATCTACTACTGTTGAGCGTGCCCGTCTACTAGCTGTAGGAGAATGTGAGTCAGACTTATGACTTCAGGCGCTCCCGTCATCCATCATACGCACTGTGATGGATGACTCATCGTTTCGGCTCGCTCTTGGCCCAGCAGTGGGATGATGCAGCCTGACGCTAACTAACTATTTATATTGCCACGCTCAAAACTATTTTCTTGTTTTGTTCAGAAGGAAAAGGAAGTAAAGATCTTGGATACTTATTTATTTATTTAATACATGAAGTATTAAATGTACAAAGGCGGACTTAATGCCATAGACCAGTCAACATTTGGGTGATGCAGAGACAAACAGTAGTAGGTGCAATTACGAAAAATTTAGGAATAAAATATATTCAAATATAAAGATACACATAGACCTATTACAAACTATAAATATAATATAATATGCCTAATTATATGTCGGATTCGGTCATTAGTATGGACACGAAACGAATCACAAGCGCACCACTGATATATCATGATCTACCCACACCTAAAGCGCGCTTCTACAGAGTCGTGATGTTTTAAGGCCACAGCGAGGGGGATTCAGTCTCTGATCGCATTGGAGTTAAGACGTCGCGGAACTGTTCTCGATGTGTTATGCTCATTTATTGTGTTAATTGTAATTTGTGATTTTAATAAACGCCGTATATCGCACCCAGTATGTGTATTGCTAGTGTGATTAATTTGATATTAAATTATAATGTGATCTGAACTGCAAACGGTTTTTCTATTACGCATTAACCAACACTACCCACACTACGCCCACAGTAGTTAAAATATCGCTGATAATAACGAAAGAGTCACATACCTGTCTCCGACATATATATGTCACGGCTAAAACCCGAAGTGCGGCTACACCTAGTTTTAGCCGGCTAGAACTAGATGCGGCCGGTAGCAGTTGGTTAAATTCAGTTGTAGCAAATGAAAATGGCTGTAAAATAGGTTAGGTTAGAACTATGACCACATAATACACCGCATGAGCCAAGCGAGCGGTGCCGCGGCAGCGGCCGGCAAGTGCCAGGGTCCATTTAGGCAAGTTTAACCAATTTATATATATAATTATGTAACATAATTATTTACATAAAAATAAACACAAACAAATATACATTAATACATGAATATACTAAATCAAATAAGACAAATAATGGAAAAACATTAACGTTGTGATGATACTGCCAGCACACTACCAATTTTAAGTTATCAGTAGGTATTCCTGTTTTCGTGTATCAATATGTCTTTTTTCTTTGTCTGCTCCAATGACTGTCGATCGGAGCATAGTCACAGTCAAATATCTGCATCAGCGTGCGGCGAATGTGGAACACAGAACTAATCTATGTGACACAGAATACGGTAAGTATGGAGAAGTACAACAAAATAATATACTGTTCATGGTCTTTAATAACCTATCAGGCTTCTAATAATGAGACACAATTAATTATATCTACTGTTCGTGGCTTTTTGGAAAAAGGTGGAACTCAAAATGTTTATAAAACACCCTCGAATAAGAGAACACTAATAAGGACCTACTTTAATCTCATAAGTACCTAAAAATCGAAAAGTATAATGGTGGGTGGGTACCCATTATGGGGAACGTAACATGAATTGTAATATGTTACATTGAAACAAATATGACTTTAAAATATATGCAATGTAACATGAAAATTAAATATAACACAACAACTTGGCGACTTTGTTTCAACGTGTTACATCTCATGTTACGTGTCACCTACCACAGTACTAAAAAAAAAACACAGACTGTTTTTAAAACAGGAACATACCTTAATAACACAACTCTTCGAAGGGATAGGCACATGATTATGTTGCACATTTCGCCAGTAATGCTGGGGCCAAATTGTTGCGATAAGGCGAACTACACTTCGCGCGCTCTTTCTCGCACACTGCTCGACGTCTCGCTAAGAAACAGAGAGCGCGCGAAATGTAGTTCGTATTTTCACAACAATGTGGCCCCAGTATTACGTTTTAGGCCCATGAAGACCCACCGATTCTCAAAAGAGGCACAAATAATAGATTTATTACTCAAGGTTTGATATTTTCAATTAGAACAGCATATTGGATAAGTCTATGAATATTGTAAGTATTCGACGTAATATTAATTGGCATTGAAATAACTCAGAAGAGCAAACAGCAACAAAGCATCTAATAAGTCTTTGTGGCCTGTGATAGTTTGAACTCATTAATTGATTGAAATTGACGAAGGTAATGTCTGATTCCCAAACAACTACTAACAAGTCATCACAGGCACAGATGAATACAGATAGGACACAAGCTACAAGTAGGTACACGGCCGACACGACTTGTCGAATTCAGTGGGCGTAACGTAGTCAGAAGATATAAGAGTTACGCGATAGAAAGAGAGGCAACTACTAGGTGAATATAAAAAAAGAACTTTTTAATTCAGACTTTGAAATCCATAGAATGTTAGTACAGTACAACTTATGAAACTAGTGTTAGTAATTAATTTAAAAAATACATTACAACTGTAGGTAATTAGCGCTGTGCGACCTGAATTGCACTTTATTGCGCCCTAACAACAGTCGCTTTTTATTTAAATGATTTATCGGAGTGTCCCATCTGTACTCAGATGTGTCACAGGCAACTAATCCAAACTACCCACATTTGAACTTTATTTGGCAGTTTCGTCGAATGTGCCCGAGTTCTTTAATCATGCATAAAATCGGTCGCCATCTTTTTTTGAGTCCGGGAATTAGTCATTAACTTTCAGGAACATAATTAATTCTTTATCACATTGTCAGGGCAGATTTTGTTTCTGAGGTTTGCTGGTTCAAACTTATAATGAGTTTATCGGTATTATAGATAAATGAGAACCCAGAATAATCATAAAGTTTAAATGAATATAAGGCTTTTAACTGCTCCTGAGTTTCTTGCATCCAGCGGATTCCCACAGCCGTCACTAGATCATCGGTGCACATTGTGGTAGGCCTGCCAACGCTGCGTCTTCCCGTACGCGTTCGCCACTTCAGAACCTTTCGGCCCCATGGGCCACTTCCATACTACATCTTCCTTATATGCTGAACTTTTTAATCACCACCTACAAGCTAAAATCTATCTTGAAATCAATATTAAAAACAGGCCCATAAAACCCGATATTGACAAGCAAAAACAAAAAAGAAAAACCGAACGTTCTATCTATCCGTTCCATAGTCTGCATCCCCTTTATGAAAGCACCGGTATACAAAAGTTAGTCTTCCCATTGTTCTCTTCGACTGTGCCAGACGGTTTTTATGGAAACCATTCACAAAAGAACTGAAATATTGCGACCCGTTTTTATTTAACAAGGTTACCGTAATTTAGTTTGTGTGATGGTGCTAATTATTGTGAGCTGTCGTTGTCGTTTGAATAATTGGATGGTTTAATCTTGTCTAGAATAAACCATCCAATTATTCAAACGACATCTTGTCTAGAAAGGGTGACACGCACGATGCGTGTGCAAAAATTAGGCTAAGCGCATACTGCGACGCAGTTACACAGACACATTCGCGTCCTAGCTAGTACAAACAATAGACGTGTGGTAAAAAACCTGGACGCGTCGCGCAAAAATCTGTGCCAGCACTACAACGAGACTCAGAGCAGGACAGATACATGTCTACGTCGCACGTGCCTGTGCCGCAGCGTACGCAGCTGTTAGTACTTTCATGCATTACAAAATCTGCTCTGCCTTGCGCTGCGTGGACCTGCGTCAACTGCGTCTCAGCATGCGCTTAGCCTCATAGCTTAGCCGTAAGTACGTCACTAACTTGCGAACAAAATGTCATCATCATCATCATCTACCTAGCCTGTACGCACCAGGACTACAGCTCAGAACGGCCTTATTTCAAATGCGTACAGTGTGGCTATGTTTGAGACAATCGAGCCTGGTACCTAATTGCTACCTAAGACCCTACTCACTAAAAACCTAGCCCTGTAGAATTACCTAGCACCCTAGTCATCCTAACGCCCTAACCTACCATACACACCATACTAAACGTGAGTTACGTTGGTTATACGTGCGGGAAGTCTGTTACAAGGAGAGCTACGGTAACAGACGGAATTTGGGAAGGAATAGGGGTCTGTGTACGTCGTACAATGTACCCACCGATCCCACAGACTCAGGACCGATGATGATGAAAGGTGTCTTGGCCACACTAAGAGGAGGTTATAGTAAATGAATCAAACTCAACTCCAGCTTGATGACTAGTTTATTACAATAATTAACTTAATTATATACTAGTTTTATGGTCAATACACATTTACACCTATTTACATGTATGCTGTGTGTGTATCGAGCTGACGAAGCGAAGATCTCAGTAAGTAACTTCTTAGCGCTGACGGTGCGATGCTGTTGCTTGTTCGTGGTTGAACATAGCTTTTTCCCAATCATATTGGGGTCGGCTTCCAGTCATACTAGCACGATTAGCATGACCACAATTATAGAAACGGATTTTGTCGACGGAAGAATAGACAAAATGACAGATAAACAATCAAAATCTGTCATTTTGTTTATTCTTCCGTCGACAAACCCCGTAGAAAACCCGTTTCTATGGTTTTTATGCTACGCGTGCAGATTTAGCAGTCTTTCAAACGAAACGCATGATTACAAAATGATTATAAGCTTAATCTGAAGCCTTTACAAATTGCAGGCAGGCTTAAAAAAAACAATAAAATTTGGACGGCCTATATCTCTTTCTCGGACTTTCCGATGCTTGCTCGCTGGATACGGCTGAAAAAAAATCAGCTGTTCCTTACATTTTGACGAGTTATGCGAACATAAATGTAGGGAACAGCTGATTTTTTTTCGCGATTTCAGGTTTGGTCCCATAGTAAAAGTTGTTCATAATGATGAGTAAATTCACGTGTTAAAGTTTTCGCACTGGATAAAAACTTACCCTGTATAGATATCTATAAACTTTAACAAAACCTGGCGACATCGTAAGTGAAAGGCTAGACACACTAATGGGCTGGCTACAGGGCTGAAATGCTCCATAATGACAGCTGTCATGCAGATTTCAAGATGGTTTCCTCTTTTAGTGTTACGTAATAAATAACACAACATAACATCAAGTCTGTATTTCAAATGAGGTAGGCAGCAATGTAATAGGACCCACAGCAACATTACTCCAGTTATGGTTCAGTCCCATGTAAGAGCGCAATTAAGTAATAGTACCTGGGCGACCGAGCTCTGCTCTGGTGAAAATAGGAAATGCTCATTGAATAGTATAGGTAAGTACATACCAATTCCATGCTGCCATGATAGTGGGTACTTACTAATTCCATGCTGCCATGTCATTATTCTAAGGTAGCCATCTTGTTCTAAACTTTGGGCGACCGAACTCTGCTCGGGTGAAAATACGGAGAAGACCGATTTTTTCCCCCATAAACCTATGTACAGCAACTTTCATCGAAATAGTTAGAGCCGTTTTCGAGAACGTGATTACAATAAATTATATACAAATATTGCTCATTTAATATTATATAGGATATTAAAAACAAAAAACCACAAAGTGCGAGTCGGACTCGCACCCAAAGGGTTTCCGTACCAGCGTACAATATTTAACCCCAAATATATATTTTTTTACGTTAGTTAAAAAAACAAGTTTCTTGTTTAATTTTTAACTTTATTTTATTTTTATTATTTATTGTTATAGCGGCAACAGAAATACACAATCTGTGAAAATTTCAATGTCTAAATACAAAATGTGTGTGTACTATTAAAACATCTACCCTCGCTTCGGGAATACAGGCGTAATAATATTATATTCACAATATTTAAATGATGACAGTGTACATACAATTACATATTCACATTAGGAATCATAACTTCAATGATATTAAACAATCAGCAGAAGCATGTTTTATGATGAGGGTCATCATTTTGATGGAGAAAGGTAAATGGGCACATTAGACTGGGGTCCGATCGTGCTATGTATGCAAGAAATGTTTTACTACAAATAAATAACGCGAAAGTTTGTGAGGATGTATAGATGGATGGATGTTTGTCAGGTACTCTTTCACGCAAAAACTACTGAACGGATTTAGATGAAATTTGGCACACAGATAGTGTATAACCTGAATTAATACAAAAAATATTTATTATCTCGATATTCCCACGGAATCAAGACTTATGCGGGTAAAACCGCGAGGCGCTGCTAGTTTTTTCAAAAATTACATGAAACGACGCAGACATTTTCTATAATCTATCTCTTATTATAATTAGAAAATTAAATAAAAATATAACATCTCGATCTTCGACAAACAAATAAGGGTTTTTGTAGGTAGCTACTAACTTAACTGTGAATCTAAAGTCGTTAAAGAAAAGCAGTTAATGTTTTACCGACTTCAAACAAGGAGGAGGTTCTCAATTCTTCTGTAAATATTTTTTTAATTGTAAAAACTCCTGGCTGAGAGGTTGAGAGCATTTTCAAGTGTACAGCCTTATAATTTCACGAAAATTCCGTATTGACTATTGTTAATTGAACTTTGCAAAAACTTGAGAATAAAGTGACTGCAAACATCTACAAAAACAAGAATTTCCTTCTATGGCTGTTGGAAAAAAAACTCGGTTGAAGGAGCTAACGGAAAAAGAAAGAAAAAGGAAAGGAAACACTTGTCATATATAAGTTTTCTTTGTCATACGCAGAGATAAAAAAAAACAGTGGCACTCCGGTAGTGACGACAGAAGTGAAAACTTGAACAATTGGAGTCGGTAAAAAAAGGGAAATGTCAATCATGTCGTTATTATCTCAATGTTTGGAATGTCATTAACCCAAAAAAAAAAAATTATCACGCATTGATGTCTTTTAACGGTCAAAAGCTTGTGTCGGTAACAGTGTCGTGAGTTCAATTGTTTTTTCCCATCACAAAATGCCCAACGCGACTAAGAAGTGGGCCCTACCCACATTCTGTTTCTCTAATAATAAATTAGAAAAAAAAATAAGAAAAAAATTGTCTTGTCTTACGAACGTACTAGTTGGCAACCGGACACCCTTGCTATTACTTTTACTTTTCCATCAAAATCCCGCTGACTTACACAAAATGTTATAGAATCCGAAATCGGATAAACGCAACCGAAACTCCAGTTATGTTATTCTACACCGTTTCGCTAGTTCCTTCCTTGTTCTTTTTTGGTCAGCATTTTTTTTTTCTTTAGTAATGTTTTTGACTCTGGTTTGATATCTACGCCGTAGAGAGAAAAAAACCAAATGCATTAGATTTAAATTACCGAATGTTAGAAGTAGCGAATGTGACATCATATTGAATGGAGAAAAACTGGAATTTATTCATCAAACAGTTTTCCTGGGAATCACGCTAGACGAGAAATTACAATGGGGACCTCATATAACATCTCTTGCGGGGCGGCTAAGCTCGGCCGCTTATGCTGTTAGAAAGATAAGACAGTTAACAGATGTAGAAACCGCGCGTTTGGTCTATTTTAGCTACTTTCACAGTATTATGTCATATGGCATTTTACTGTGGGGTCGGGCTGCTGACATTGAATCCATCTTTATTTTACAAAAGAGGGCTGTCAGAGCCATTTATAATCTATGTCGTCGCGAATCTCTCAGGGAACTATTTAAAAAGATTAATATTATGACGGTACCTTGCCAATTCATCTATGAAAATATTATGTATGTAAGGAAAAATCTGCATCTTTTTAAGAAAATAAGTGATAGACATAATTTTAATACTAGAAATAAAGATAAAATAGATCAACCATTTTTCAGATTATCCAAAGTACAAACATCTTTTATGGGGTACTGTGTTAAATGTTATAACAAAATACCTTGTGATATATTACAATTAACTGAAAGAAAATTTAAAACGCATATTAAAAGTACTCTTTGTAAACAAGCATATTACAAATTAGAGGATTATATCCTAGATAAGAATGCTTGGAAACATGCTGGTCTAGCTCCATAGGACAATTTTGAGTCTAGACAAAATCGAACTGGTTGCTAATTTAATTGTGTAATTAAATATTACAACATTTTTTTTACATTCTGTGATTACTTGAACTCACACACTGACGAATTAGTATCACTTGTAATTTTTTTAGGAATATCGTATAGGTTTTACAATGCTTGTAAATATGTGAACACCATGTATCCATTACATAATTATTTTTTCTATCATTGCTTCATTTTTATTTTTACCTATTGTGGTATATAAATCTTATTCCAGGTGCATCGTTTTCACATATAATTATATAATTAATGTATGCAAAATATTGTAAAACATTTTAAAAGAGTAACGGTGGAGTTTCTTGCCCATTCTTCTCCATACGAAAACTACCCTTTGGAAGGGGCGACTAGAATCAATTCTATTTTTTGTTTTTGACGTTCAAAAGTGCCTTTTTGTGCCTAATTGAAATAAATTATTTGACTTTGACTTTGACTTTGCCCGTGACCATGAAAATTTTGTTTTCCGGTAGTGTTTCAAACTTAATACCCCGCGTTCACACCGAGTTATAAAACATGTATTATACATGTTGTGTCTACTAACCGGATACATCTAAATACCAGTATTTTATATGGAGCGACTGCCTATCTGACCTCCACAACCCAGTTACTGGGTAAGATGATACTCCTTAGTAAAACTGGTTGTCGGACTTTCGGCCTTCTAACGACCCATAACAATTGTCAAAGATCTTCAAATGACAGCCAGGACCAACGGCTTATCGTGCTTTCCGAGGCACGGCGGGGTCTTGGTATGTAAAGTTGGTCACCTATCCACGGACCGTGGCATTCGTAGTATATCCTTATCGATCGACCCGTGCGGCTGTTATTACTTAGCCACAAGCCCCTCTTATTTACTAAAGAAGTATATTATTAGTGATGTTATAATATTAGGATATAGTTTTGTTGGTACACGTAATATAAATTTAAAACAATTATTAGGTACCAATCTTTATTTTTATAAATAGTGTAGAGATTTTTTAAATTTTTTGGCATGAAAAACTCTTCAATAAAACTAGAAGAGCCGTAATTTTTTCATCCATAAATTTATAATATGTATTTTCAGCACATCGCATCGATTCGAAAAGCCCACAGATTGCATAATATTCACTTTAAATGCATGTAACGAATCGTAATAAAATTTTACAGCTCAATTTTATTTTCACGGCAGTTTTATATAATTAAAATAAAATATGCCCTTATTCTACAAATATGGGTACCTACCTATATTTAAATATAATTGAAGGTCGCAAAAATCTGCTGGACATGAGTAGTTCAGGGTCAGTTGTTGTGGTGATGCTTGGAAGAGGCAGCTATGTCCTACAGTGGACATCTTTGAGTTGATAAATTCAACTCTAACTCAAAGCACCATTTTCGATGAAATCACAGGACACCGTTCAGATGGAGCAAGTTGCCCATTTCAAAGCGTAGTAGGTTCCTATGGAGAAGAACGGGTAAGAAAGTCCACAGACATTAACATAAACGAAAAATAAAAAAAGAACAAGAAGAAAAAAAGAGAAGAAGCAAATATATGAAAAGATATGTTAATCATTGATGATGGAATACTGGCAACGTCGAGATGAGTTTAAGAAGCCACGGGAAAATCATCATTAATACCATTAATTCTGGTAAAAACAAAGGGCAAGTCAGACTTCTTCCTCCACAAACTCAACGGCGCTTCTCCTCGAACTCATGTTGGTGAATCATTCAGATATCGCCAATGAAGTAAATAATTGTGCCCGGTTGATGGCAATAGGCACGCCCCTAAAAAATAAATACGCCCCAAAATAATTTATTTGTAAATATGGGTAAACAATGTGCAGATATTTTACATTCATGTAATAATTGTATATCAGTCTTGGTATCACCATATTTTACCTTTTGGCGTGCAAGGTATATAAAACGAAACCACAAATAGTTTAAAAACGAAACAGAATAAAATTAAGAATGAGATCAAAATAATAAATTCTATAGTTTATCCTGCAAATATTCAGATATACTGTAATAAGCTTTAAGTAAAAAATTCTTTGATAATTTCTTGAGATCAACAAAATTCTTTAACAATATCCTTATGACAAAAAATATGCCTTCCGTATCCAGAAAAACCGCTATTTGTCCGGAGTTTTTAACTCAGCTCCCATCCTCAGATGATCGTCAAGAACTACTTAACATAACATCACCCCTGTAATCCGCTAAGGGTTGAATTGACACACACATTTCACCAGTTATTATTAAGTACCATGTACAGTAAGCGCTCAAAAGTGCATAAGCACGCTAAGAGTCGTATTGCTGTGAACACGCAGTGTAGTCCGTACATTTGCATGTGTAAACCGTCGGACGTCTGTGGTGTGAGTGCCTTACACACACCACAGATAACGCATTTTTGCACTACACACTGTCGTATCGTCACGGTTCGCGGGCGCCGCACTTATATTTCCATCACTTTCACATCATACGCGTGACCTTGGCCAGTGTATCGCATTGCTAAAATTCGAAAGTAAATCATATGTGCAGATAGCAGAAGGCGTTAAGCGTTGGTCTCAGATTCTAGATGGCTAAGGATCTAATCTTGGAAATCACAATGCTGTTTTTGTAAATATTATTATTTTTGTTTAAAATAATAATATTTTTTTAATATTGCTGCCTTTTTATTAATGTTGTTATTGCAATAAAGGGTTTAGAATAAAAAATGCGTGATAAGATATGTGATAATAATATAAAAAAATATTTATTCGTTATATTTATTTAAACTTCTACAATTATTTATCATTACTTCAGCTGAATAAGATGTGAAATTGATGTCTTGAAATTTGTATTATTTTGACATATTTAAATTTTGAAAAGTTTTAAATTTGAAATGGATTTTTTTCACCATAAATATAAAGCTTTGATCATGGTCGAAGTAATTAAGCAATAAATAAGAATATTAGACTACTTAAAATGTAAAAAAAACTACTGACAAAATATTTGATTTTAAGGTTAAGTATAGACAGTTCCGCTTACATTAATTATTTTAAATTTTATTTGGCTTTAGTAAATATTGCTTGGTATTGAGGTTATAGCTTAAGTATTCATTTTCTTTACGAAAAAAAGATTGAAACTAAACCTCAAATTTTAATCCTAAAATAATAATATTACTAAAATAATATTAAACATTGAAATACGACAAACACCATTTAGAAACGTGCATAAAAAAATCGTTACCATAAATTCATGCAATAACGAATCTGTTGTTTATTAAGTTGGTATGATCAATATTTTAAAGTCAAAAACGGTTTTCTAGCTGGTCTTCAGTGATGCAAGCCTTCAGAGTGCATGGCGAACGGTTCATAATGACGTGTTTTTAATAATTCAGCAAAATATCTCGTTGGTATGAAACCATTTGTTTCATATTCATTCACCATTTGACGTCGCTGCTACTCGATAATAAGCCCCTTCCTCATATCTCTTAACCCTCACAGTATTTCTCTAGAACAAAGAAAAACATTGTTTTTATTACACATAATACCTAATTATTTATTATTCACTAATCGAATTAAACCTCATAATGAATTTAAAACTTTAAAGGCATCTTCTGTCTCAACAATACCTCTGTTCTATCAACAATACCCTTGATTAAGATTTATGTTTAGTAAAATATGAAATATATAAATGATAACACTCACACTTAGTCCGGTTTCATTAGATATTCACTTCACTTTTACGCAGCGCAATAATATTCTCTGATCTGATCTGATCTCTTCAATATATTTTATGCCTGCTTTTTGAAAATAATAACCACAACACTGCGCTAAATACTCGTCACCAATATTATCCACGAACCAACAAAGTTCTATTAATTAAATACTCGTAACGAACTGCATCTACCCCACAGAAATCGAAATAATTTACTTAGTTTTCTGTGGTCTACCTGCTAAACTTTAATATTTATGTGAACAAGACGAATGAAACAAAAAACGAATGATGATTATCGAACTAGTCATTGGTTGCAGACAAAGTGAGTGTGCGTGTGTAATGTGCGTGTCTACAGTATTGTAACAACTTATAGAAGAAGGTCGTAAGTCAAACCGAAGCGTCAGTCTATTGCTTTGTGAGATTGCTTATGGACTTTTGGTCGGTACTGTACCTAATTAAAAAAGTATTTTTTTTTTGATAATTAATTCAAATTTGGGAAGGATCCTATTTCTGAAACTACGTTATCCTAAGAAGTTTGCACCTTCCAACCACCACTGGGGCTCTGTCTTGCATAGGGCGTAGCATAATGCTGACCGATAGCCAATTTGCGTGGATGTGACGCATGCTTCCCCCAACCTTTTCTGATTTTTGTATTCTAAACTATTTTTTGCGTTATGTTTACCGCAAATAAACGTTTTTTCTTTTTTTCTTTCTTTCTTGTTTCCTATGGGTGTTGCATGCTTATTTTGATCTGTTTATTTATAGGAGTAGTGAAAATAGAGAATGCCCATTTAACAGTATAGGAAAGTTCATACTAATCCATGTATAGTACCTACTTAGCTGCCATGATAGTAGGTACTTACTAATAATACCATGCTGCCATGTCATTATTCTAATATCTTGTTCTAAACTTTGGGCGACCGAGCTCTGCTCGGGTGAAAATACAGAGAAAACGAATTTTCCCAGATATGACACCAAACTAGATCGATTTTTCGCCACGTAAACCGCTATATTACTTACAACTTTCATCTAAATCGTTAGAGCCAATTTCGAGAACGTGAGTATAAATACATATAGAAATATTGCTCGTTTATTAGTATAGCATAAGCTTTCTGCCTCTAGCTGCAAATTAATATACTAACTTTTACTGAACTGCAATTATTAAATTAAAGAAGAATGGCTTTGCGGGACCCGGTAAGCTCGAGTAGTAAGTATATAATTAGTGCAGCAGCTAATGAGCTAACTATTGTGGCAGTACTTTAATGAGTAATCAGCACTTAATTGGTACTTGTGAATACTGAACGAGTTCTACAGTAATTCAAGTACATAATTGGAAAGCTTCCTAAAAAAGACTTGGTCCAGGGAAGTACAAAATTACCAGGTACTAATGTCTCCAGCCAGTATTTTGTAACAATATTACGATTTAAAAACTGTCCGTGGAGTTTCTTGCCCGTTCATCTCCATAGGAACCTACCTACTACGCTTTGGAATGGGCAACTAGCTTCATCTTTCTGACTGACCGACCCCTTGACAATTCAAAAGTGCTTGTAAATGGTTTAATTGAAATAAATGCTTTGAGTTTTGAGTTTTTTTTTTTGAGTTTTAACTTTAAAATAATCATTAGTTACTGCATTTTGGAACGAAGTTCTTTAACGCGGCTTGTGGTAGGAGCAAACTGGCAGAAATCGTCACGTATCAAGAAGCATCATGGCCGAAAAAGCCAGTTTCAAGTGTCACAAGTTTTTGTTTTTTAGTACAGAGCCATGCGTTTGTGTCGCGTCGCACCGCTAGGCACCGCTCATCGCGTGTCACGCCTGTTTGTAAGAGCCTTAACACAACACAAGTTTTAACATGGTTGTAATAAAACCATCGAGTCAGTTTTTGCAAAAAGAATGTAACTGTGAATGAAATACAGTTCTTTATACAAAAATTACAACTTAGTCCAGGACAGTCATAGATACAAAAATGACAACTTGTCCAGGACAGTCTTAGATTAATAAATGACAACTTAGTCCAGGACAGTCATAGATAATAATGGCCGGTATGAACAGAGGCTTCGTCTCGCGCCTGTTTGTAAGAGCCTTTAGGACAATTTGTGTTTGAGCCTTCTGTATAGTTCTGTTTTACAACAAAATTTCCAGTTAAGCATAAATAAATTTATTGCTCGAGAAACTGAGTAGACATGAAAATACTTGATTAGTAAAGTAGCAATGTAAGCAAGAACTAATCTACAATCTTTCTAATGTGAGTATCAACTGAATACGTGAAACTAGTGATGTGAAGTGGTGGAACTTCCCCGGGACCGAGACTGTGGCACGCCGGGACTTTGAATCGGATAGATACGTTAGCGCGCCAAGTTGTCGCGTTTGTGAGAAACATTGAAACGTTACTAATAACGTTTCAATGTTTCTCACAAACTTAACTAAACTGCACTTAATAGGTACTAATACCTATTAAGTGCAGTTTAGTTAAGTTTAATTACTTATTTTGGCATGGAATTAGTACTGAAATAATCTCTAGCCACCAGCCAAATTATATCTGTGACGGCTAGAAAGGCTATTGTTATTCACTATACCGTCCATCATCGATACACAAGCAGTCCCTAAAGCGGAACAGTGAATAGCTTTGGGAGTCATTCATTGTGGCCGCGATACTCAGCATAGAGCAGATAAAGAAGAATGGTCCTGACGTCACATCGAGCCACACATCACACCGCAATCGGGAGCCAAAGAAATACTGATAGTACTTGTCATTTTATCGAAATTAAGTAGTTTTATTACGAAGTCACGATCACCAGCAGTACATGATACTCAACAAAAAGTATATACAATCTATTAATAATTACTAATTGGAAATTACAAAATCTTGTGATTTTTTTCGTCCTGCAAGACTTCGCTGCATGGGTTACCGCGGTCAGTGCATGGGTTACCGCAGTGGCAGCGGTCTTGAATAACTACAGATACAATTGGCAACAAAAAAAAACCGGCCAAGTCTGAGTCGGTCTCGCGCATAGAGGGTTCCGTACAAATCGCGTTCATGAGAAAAGGGGTAGTAAAATTATTAAAAATATTTTTATTATATGATGTAACTAAAAATGTATGCTTTTCGCAATGTTTTCTTTATCTGTGCTATAAGACATTGCTTCGTACCAAATTTCAAGATTCTGAGTTCACGGGAAGTACCCTGTGGGTTTTGATTCCCTTGCGAGTGTCGAACATTTTCAGCATAAACGGCTGTATCTTTTAATTGCGTTGGCTTAGAAGTTTGATTTTTTCATAGCTCCAAGGGACAGTAGAGTATTTGATATGAATTTCAGCTTGATACCTCCACGCGTTCCTGAGAAAAAGGGTTTTGACAGACAGACGGACAACAAAGTGATCCTATAAGGGTTCCGTTTTTTTTTCTTTTGAGGTACGGAACCCTAAAAACAAGCGAGTCTTACAATAGTCGCATAAGATGTGCAACATCTGACATCTCACCTTGGTAATAAGCAACATTAAAGGGGCGGGGCCCCGTCAAGGTCGTTTCTGATGGCCAAGTCTAGCACCGCGTGCACTCATTGGTGAAATCCCCGGCTTCATGTTACACACTTCCGTCCCTTTTCACCTTCACAGTCCCATATTTTTTTTTTTTAGGTTTAGATTTTGATTGCAGGAAAGCAAAATAAAAGATGTTACATATAAAAAACACGTTTCAAAATCCCGCGATAGATCCCAGTGCGTCACAACACTATTAACCTTAATAATATGATAATGTTTGTAGGTTCACTCCAATTTAGTGTAGTGCCCCATTAAGGGGCAACTTTTATACTTAGTTTATTGTTCACTTTGGTTAACAAAAATGAAGACTCTAAGTTTCAGAAAAATATTTTCTGAGAAATGTAGCAGTTGACCACACGTCCCACCTTGTAGTCAACCTGCTACATTTCTGCTACGTTTCCTTAAAATATATAGATAGCTTCCTCGCTTTGCAAGTGAAATTCTTGACTTTTTTTTTTGGTTGGGGAATTATCAAATAGCTTCTCCCACTCTGGGCGGAGCGAGAGGACGTGACTTTCCCACGACACACATGCATCGGCCCTAGCGGACCTCGTCATTTCTGCTGACATCTCCTTGAGGCGTGAAACACAACGCGCCGTTGACCTGGGCCTAGTCCTTATCGGACGGCGAGCTACCCATTGAGCTCATCGTCAGCAAGCCCGCACCTACGGTGGCCGGGAATTGGCCTGCGATTCCTGACGCCCAGGGCGTCTTCTGCGGCGGTTAAGGGCGTAAGGGCGCGAAATTTGCCTCTCCCTCACGCGTTCCGCCTCCTCCGTCGCGAGCATTACTGCTTCGCAGAAGGAGGAAATTGTTGACCTAGGTTTTAATACCAGTAGCTCAGCTTTGGTAGCCATAATGGTGTACGCAACCAAAAGCCCAAAAGTCTGGATTACGTAGGTCAGATGGTGGTATAGTTTCGTATAAAATTCAGATAATTTGTCCCATCTCTCCTGTACAGTTCACGTACTGGCAAATTGCTAACGCCGCGACCTACTTAGTGATAAATGTTGACCAATAGCTGCCGTAGTGCCATAACATCGGATTAGTATCCAACGGAACTTTCGTGTAACATTTACGAATAAACTAAATTATCGCGAAGTCTGTGGTTTTCGTCAACTCATATCCAACAACTCAACTTTAAGTTACTGGCTACCTCTGAGCCATACAAATCAGGCTATTGCAAATAATATTTTTCTGGATTTGTGCCAAGTTAAAGGCAACAAACTCGCCCCCTATTACATGGGACTTAATAATAATAATACCATTTATTTCAGGCGATACAGGCCCATAGAAACCAGGTCCTTAAACATAACTGCGAAATGTAGGTAGGTACAGTACCGACCAAAAGTCCATGAGCAATCTCACAAAGCAATAGACTGACGCTTCGGTTTGACTTACGACCTTCTTCTATAAGTTGTTACAATACTGTAGACACGCACATTACACACACACACTCACTTTGTCTGCAACCAATGACTAGTTCAATAATCATCATTCGTTTTTAGTTTCATTCGTCTTGTTCACATAAATATTAAAGTTTAGCAGGTAGACCACAAAAAACTAAGTAAATTATTTCGATTTCTGTGGGGTAGATGCAGTTTGTTACGAGTATTTAATTAATAGAACTTTTTTGGTTCGTGGATAATATTGGTGACGAGTATTTAGCGCAGTGTTGTGGTTATTATTATCAAAAAGCAGGCATAAAATATATTGAAGAGATCAGATCAGATCAGAGAATATTATTGCGCTGCGTAAAAGTGAAGTGAATATCTAATGAAACCGGACTAAGTGTGAGTGTTATCATTTATATATTTCATATTTTACTAAACATAAATCTTAATCAAGGGTATTGTTGATAGAACAGAGGTATTGTTGAGACAGAAGATGCCTTTAAAGTTTTAAATTCATTGTGAGGTTTAATTCGATTAGTGAATAATAAATACCTAATAAGGTATTATGTGTAATAAAAACAATTTTTTTCTTTGTTCTAGAGAAATACTGTGAGGGTTAAGAGATATGAGGAAGGGGCTTATTATCGAGTAGCAGCGACGTCAAATGGTGAATGAAACAAATGGTTTCATACCAACGAGACATTTTGCTGAATTATTAAAAACACGTCATTATGAACCGTTCGCCGTGCACTCTGAAGGCTTGCATCACTGAAGACCAGCTAGAAAACCGTTTTTGACCTTAAAATATTGACCGTACCAACTTAATAAACAACAGATTCGTTATTGCATGAATTTATGGTAACGAATTTTTTAAGCACGTTTCAATAGGGTGTTTGTCGTATTTCTTGCAGATATACCGAAATTGTTTAATATTATTTTAGTAATAGTATTATTTTAGGATAAAAATTTGAGGTTTAGTTTCAATCTTCTTTTCGTAAAGAAAATGAATACTTAAGCTTTAACCTCAATAACAACCAATATTTACTAAAGTCAAATAAAATGTAAAATAATTAATACAAATAAAATATAAACAAACTGCCCATATTTAACCTTAAAATTACCTATTCTGTAAGTAGTTTTTTACATTTTAAGTAGTCTAATATTCTTATTTATTACTTAATTACTTCGACCATGTTCAAAGCTTAATATTTATGGTGAAAAAATCCACTAAAAATTTAAAATATTTCATAATTTAAATATGTCTAAATAATACAAACTGCTTCTAAGTTTCTTGACATCTATTTCACATATTATTCAGCTGAAGTAATGATAAATAATTGTAGCAGTTTATTAACTTATGTAAAATAAATATAACGAATAAACATATTTTTTTCAATTTTGTTATCATATATCACGCATTTTTTATTTTAAAACCTTTATTGCAATAACAACATAAAAAAGCAGCAATATTTAAAAAATATTATTATCGAAAACAAAAATAATAATATTTGCAAAAAACCGCACCTGAGGCACCTTAGAACGCACCTTAGAACCTGAGGCAGTTTGAATTCCATACCAACGCTTAACGCTTTCTGCTATCTGCACTTGTTAAGTTACTATCGAATTTTAGCAATGCCATTAACTGGTCAAGTTCACGCGCATAGTGCGTGTGTGCTAGCATGTTTAAAGCGACGGAAATATATTGTTGTTTCGTGTAACTGCGTTATCTGTGGTGTGTGTATCGTGTTGCTTACACATACAAATGTACGAGCTATACCGCGTGTTCACAGCAATACGACTCTTAGCGTGCTCATGCACTTTTGAGCGCTTACTGTACACTTCTGCCCAACCCTTCGAAGAAACTAGACGTGTTACTGTGTTGGTTCAACTTGTCCAATATACCTAATGCTAAAGTTACAATAGAGTCTTCTTTCTTTTTGTGTGGTTAGTAACTAACTTGGTGTCAGAGTTTTTATGCCGCCCATGGGCCTCTGACTTGTCTCAAGCCATTGAGAAATATCTCTCAGGCATGGCGGGTTCCTTACGATGTTTTCCCTCACCGATTTTGAAGCACGTGATAATTATACAATACTCGCATGAATCTGAAAGTCAGAAGTGCGTGCGTACAATAGAGTGCAACTATAATCTCGTATATGATGTACAGTCATAAACATTTACAAATATATGAAACAACGTGTAACAGCGTTTGCAAACACCGAGAAAAAGCTGATATGTTTTTTTTTTAACGCGGTAAAGTTGAACATTTTAGAGTACGTATGTTGTATCTAGGGGTGGAATAAATAAAAGAGCCAACAGCATAAAGAACTCAACGTAACATAGGAGTAAAAAATTGTTTAACGAAGACGAGAGTCACTTGTTTTTCCCGTCATTGTCATATTTTTTTGTACCGGACCATACCTGGGAATCTTCTGTTTACGGAGATATTAAAGTTCAAAGTTCTAAAATTGTTGAAGTCTTTTTACGAAACTTCGTTTATTTAAACGAATTTTGATTATGGGAGACAAATAAGATTTTTTTTTAAAAGCTCTGCACTCTGTACCATCTAAAATGAAATGAAAGGGCTTGCGAGGCTCTCAAGCATATATTTATTTAATTTTAAAATATTTAGTTTGAAAATTATTTAACAAAATAGATGAAAATAAATCATTCCCCACCTTATCTCCGAAACGAAACAGCCAACATTTTTGAAAAAAAATACGGTTAATAGTTCTATAGAGATTACAGGAAAACCTATAAAAGTCTGGCCTGACCTAGAAACCTTTTATGGTCTTATAATAACATGGTAAAACCCCCAATATTGTGCGTACAAACTTACACTGCAGTTGGAATGTATGAGAGAACATGTTTTTCAGGTACAATGTAAAGTATGTTTTTAGGATAAATTCATCCCAACTACGGAACCCGTGTTGAGCGTGGTCCAACACGCACCTGACCATTTTTTTTAATTTTACCACCTAGTTTCACATTGTGGAATGCAATAAATAAATTGAATGTGCGATGAACGTTTCTTACCCCCTCTGCGACAACATTAATTTAGTTTTCAAAGGCATGTATTAAATTGAACCTTTAATAATTTCGCGCTCCTAAAAATATTATTGAACACTCAAATAATTCCTATTCCGGAGTTCTAAAAATACTAAATAGCCAAGTAACTCCGACTCACTTAGATGCAGCAGTTGGTCACAGTTCCAACCTTACTTAACCCGGTTGGTCGGGAACCATCATTAGAATGCTCTTAGTTTTTAGAACAGTTTTCATTTTCCATTTTCTAATGCATTTGGAGCAAGAGTTTCCCTTCTATAAATTATTATTCTATGGTAAGGGGAGGCTTATACGTACAAGGCTGTTATTAAAAAACTTAATCCTAACTCACACGTTATTCAGTCGACATTCCGCCGTCAGAGATTAAATAAATATAATGAGACCTCAATATTAAAGAAAATTTGATGAAATATTATTAAGGTAGAAAAGTATTTCAATTCTGTAAAGTTCACGTTGAAATTCACTCAAGTAAACACACAATTTGAAAGCGAACTCATTTGTTTGTGAAAATGGCGGATTCACTCTCGGATTCACTCTTTGACATCGCTTGGATTTTGAATAGAATTTTAGAGAATACTAGCTGACCCGACAGAAGTTGTGTTGTCCTTATTTCAATAATTCATACAAAAATCCAATAGAAGAAAGGACATTCAGTTATTCCCGAATTTGAAAAGTTTCTGGGAAACTTTAAAAAAAATCTTTCCATGAAAACCTAATTCGGACTACCTATTACGAATCTTTTGAAACAAATATCTGACCTCCAAAACCCAGTAACTGGGTAATACGATGCCTTTTTGTAAGACTGGTTATCAGACATTCGGACTTCTGACGACCCGTAACGACTGTCAAAGAACCACGAATGACATCCGGAACCAACGGTTTAACATGCCTTGGTACGGAGGAGTCTGGGTATGTAAAGATGGTCACCCATCCACGGACCAACCGCGGCAAGAGCGGATCGACACGTGCGGCTGTTATTGCTTAGCCACGAGCTCCTCACACACACTAGTCTATATATCCATTTAAGTATGTTGCAACATGTTAACACATTGCTAAGTAAAATATTACTGCATTATATATATAAACCTTTCGGAATTATCTACCTACTTATATGATGGTGAAAACTGCCTGAAAATTCATTGTGTAATTTAAAAAAATTTTTTTTACAAAAAATACAACTGACTTCCAAACTACAAAGTGTTTTGGGATCAGTATTTTAGTATTTTGCCACCGACTTCCGAAATTAAAGTTATTTGTCACTTTGTAGTTTGGAAGTCGGTTGTATTTTTTGTAAAAAGTTTTTTTTTTCGCTCTCTATTGGGTTGGTTTGTAATTTATCTAAGATACAATATAATCAACTGCTCATCACCTTTTACAAAATATAATTTTTCCCGATGCAGGGATTTTAATTGTTGAGGAGTTTTTCAGGTACTTCACCATCAGCTCCACTGCACCACATGAATTGTGACGAAGCATCAATTGTTTATCGAATCGCGACCCGTGTAATATATATCATTGAGTAGTTCCGGTGGCCATCTGTGTCCTTCATCATCAGTTCCACTTTACTAAATGGTGCTTTCCGAGAGCAAATGAACGAGTTACTATAAAAAATACCCAAATCGCAAAAGGTGGTGTGCCTATAATATTTGAAGTGTTCCCTCAAGTTCTTTAAGATCCCATCATCAGATCGTGAACAAATCACAATGGAACCAACTTCGGTCCAGCCGTCTTCGAGTAATCGGGGAACATAAATAAAAAATAACATCAAACATAACATCACGCCTATAATCCCCGAAGGGTTAGGCAGAGGTGTACCCCATAGTACACCCACATTTTGCCAGTTATGTTTAAGTCCCATGTAATAGGGGGCGAGCCTATTGCCATCAACCGGGCACAAATCTAGACTCCAGGCTACTACTGAGAAATTCCAGATGGAAAAACCCAATATAACTTTGCCCGACCAGGGAATCGAACCCAGGACCTCATACTCAGCAGTAGCGCTTGCTACCACTAGACCAACGAGGCAGCCAAATAAAAAATATTTTATAAAAATATTCCGACGAACTGAGAACCTCCTCCTTTTTTTAAAGTCGGTTAAAAAGAACTTAGTGGTTACATAGAAGCGATTAGATCAACTAATGACAGAGGATTTTTCAGCAACTTCGTGAACTCAGAACTTATCATTATTGGAAAGATTTCTTTGTGACGCTGCCAACTGAAAATTTCTCAGAAAAGTGATAGCTTTTGATTTTATATAAAATGTTCTGTTGTTGTGATTCTTTGTATTACTAACATAACATAACATCACGCCTTGTTTCCCCGAAGGGTTGGGCAGAGGTGTCCCTGTAGCAGGTACACCCACATTTCGCCAGTTATTTTTTAAGTCCCATGTAATAGGGGGCAAGCCTATTGCCATCAACCGGGCACAAATCCAGACTCCGAGCTGCTACTGAGAAATTTCTGATAGAAAAACCCAAAAACACTTTTCCCGACCCGGGAATCGAACCCTCATGCTCAGCAGTAGCGCTTGCTACCACTAGACCAACGATGCAAGTGTATTACTAACGTTATGTTTAAATTCATTATATACAAACTAAAATATAGCATCGAAAAATTCATCCGCATCGCTTTCGACTGGTAATGTACCCAAGAGACTGGCCGCATTGCCGTGTTGTATGGCAATGCTTAGCCTCTGGCCAAGTTAAAAACCAGCCCTTGGGTCACAAGAAGTGTCAAATAGCCATTTTGAGATGTCACAAAAGAGGCCATGGGCACTCGGACCCCACGGCCCGAGGGTTTCAACCCCAAACGGTTCGAAAATATAATTACCAATAAGGTTATTATACTTACGCCGCTTGAGGTTTTCCGCAGCAGCAGCACCAGCACAGCACGCCAAGCCAGGAAGATGAGATGGCGCAAGAGTGTCGACACAGGTTGCATCCCACACTAAAGGCCTACCCACCTTCCATGGAAATCAAGACATGCCGTCCGGTCTCTTGCCATCGTCGCATGCCAAGCCACTGGGTTTTCAATACTAATAGTTTGTGAATAGTTTTAGTTAAGTTAGTATGTAATTTTGTTATTTTTATCAATTAATTAGTGCTTTATTAAATAACTTTTTCATATAAATTCATTATTGTCTGTAAAAATTAACGTTTGATGTGAACTTAGTAAAATAATGAAATAATATTAATTGTAGTCTGTTCCTATTATCTTAAACATAACTGACGAATTGTGGGTGTTACAGCCGGTACTATAGGTACACCTATGCTGCCTAAACCTCTGGAAATCTGGCGTGATGTTATGTTATGTTAGTATGTCACATAACATATCATCACGCTACGTAACGTCACGTCAAAAATAATATTTTTTGAAAAATAAGTACTTATAAATTATGTGACATGTATAAAAAAAGGTCAGTATACCTACATGTCACATAATTTATAAGTACTTATTTTTCAAAAAATATTATTTTTGTGTTTATTTTTGAACATAACTTCTAAACTAAACTAAACTGGACTATAAAGAAAGAATGATGACGATGATGATGATGATGATCTTTTCATTGATTACTAACGATGACCAATCAAGATGGCGCACTTGGCGATTACAACAATCTTCCTAGTCATACTTTTTTTTTCCGTGTGAATCTTTCAAAAGCCGCCCGGAGCTTTGGGGATAAAACCTAGTGTAGGATTTTTACCTCACTAAAACCACCCCAAAACCGATCCGAAATCCTCTATGCAGCGCCTGTTAGGACACAACCCTGTGGAGACTGTAAAGGGGTCTTCCCGAAACCCATATCTTGTATTCTACAAGAGTACATGATCTATTTTCAAAATTCCAAAAACCAAATTTTCCTTCCTATTACACGTCAAAAGTAATCCAGAACGTTCATTGAAAACTGACTGATGAGCGCTGAAAGTACTAGGTCATCATAAAACCCAGCAATTTGTTCGTGCCTCAAACTTGGGTGTCAATACTGTCGATAACGACGGTCGGGAAGTGTGAACGGTTTTCATCAGTACTCCATGGATATAGCATAGAAACTGGTTCAAACTGGATGTGGCCGGATAAAAATGGTTTAATCTAAATTGATGATGAGAAAATAAGAAGTCTTTTACGTGTTGTGTGATATAAAAATATTTAAGGCGATTAACACACAGCACCGCGCACCGCCGCGGAAGTGAGAGGTGAGAGCACCCTCGACCGCGCGGTCGGGCGGTGTACGTGTGTTAGGCATCAACGGATTTATTAGAGGTCAATGCGACATGAGATCCGCTTCACCACTTACCGCGGCGGTACGTGGTGCCATGTGTTAATCGCCTTAAGGTTTGAATTTTTATTATGATTTTATACCAACCTCCATAAACCAAACTTCTTGGCATTTGGTACTACCACCCCTTTTCCACCATTTTCTCGATGAAAGTAAAGCTTTTCTTTTGCGACATTCACGACCGATGAACGATTGTCATTTTTATCAAAAACCATAATAGTATCGATGTAATCCAACTTATTTACTCCAACTATTTTCACAGACGAAAAAATTTACGAAAAAATTCGGATATTATTTTGTTTCAAAAATAAGTTACGACGCAAAATGCAAGGGGAAGGATTCAAGTGTTTCAAACAATGATATTATAAGTAAAAAAAAATATAGTGGCAGGAACTTATTAACTTTAAATGAGTCCTTGGTTGTGAATTTTCGTTTTTTGCCACCGACTTCCGAAATTAAAGTTATTTTTCACTTTGTAGTTTTTTTTAATAAAATCCCTTTAGTTCCACGTGCCTTCGCCATCTTTGAACAGGCTCTCTAATCAATGGCCTCTGAGGCTCAGAAACTTTACAGATTCAGTTGAGACAATAGACTTTACTTCTTTGTGTGGGTATTAAGACCTCGGTATTAGAACTTAATGTTTGTTGAAGAAGAATATTTATAAAATGAAGTTCTGCAGTTTTTAACGGAGGATTTTTCTAGAAGGTCAGTTTGTTTATAATGTTGGTCTTTTATTTTCATATGAGATCTGGGGTTCAACTACTATCTAATATTTTAATATTACTTCACAGTAGAAAAGAGATAAAGCTATACGTCCTGTATAGCTTCATCTCTTTCTCATACTAAAGTTATATTAAAATCTGCTATATGGAGTACTGATGCAATCACAGAGCAATATATTTTGTTCAGGATAGAACGGGTTGCAGGACACATTCAAAGAACGTCTATTACGCTTCTTTACTTTAGTTTACACCGTAAGTAAAGTTGGTAACATTAATAATAATTATGTTTAGAAAAAGATTCGTCAAAGAATAAACGACTTCTGACTGACATTGCGCAATTGCGCTGAAATAAGCATTTGAAATGTTTCAAGGCTGCACACATGCTGCACACCCATTTTCGTAGAATGACGCTCTCGCAATAGGTGTATAATCGTATCTTAGCTGTGTGTGATCGGTTAAGATAATATATCTTTAGATTAAGCGCTATAATATATATCTTCGCTGTCTGTGATCCCTTTTATAACCATAAACATATAACGTCAAAGTCAAAGTCATAATTATATTTTTTTTCAATTAGGCACACTTTTAAACGTCAAAATTTACAAAAATATAGAATTGGCTCTAGTCGATTGATTCTGAAAGTCAACTGTCAAATAATGATAGTTGAGATATGAATACAAGGACAATTTGATAGTCACCTTGATAAATAAATAATTCCCCAGACTTTACATAGGGCTCATGATGGATAAATTCATGATTATGTTGATAGTCACCTTGATAAACAATTAATTTCCCAGACTTTACATAGGGCTCATGATGGATAAATTCATGATACTTATACATACTAACCTGCCATATAAGGTCTCTTATATACTACGACCAAACATGCATTAAAAAGAGCCTCGTCATTGAACCGTAAACTTCTAAGAATGCACATTCTGATGTGATCTGAATGACACTAGAACTAGCTGGGTGTAAGTGTCGCAGCACATTTTACGACTGTCACTAGTCGCAGCTAAGCGACAAGTGAAAGAAAGAAAAAAAGAACATATTATTATATTTATTGAGCACAGACTAAAAGGCAGGTCACCTCAGGTCACAATTTTAGCGTCCGGAACACCAAAAACCCGGCCTTTGGCGTTCCGGGCATCCTTGTCTACACAGAAAATAGAGTCACTCATACTTAACTATGTCCAGTTTTAACAAGGAGATGCAAAAAAGGCAACCATTTTCAATATAGCCTCGGTTGAGCTACGAGTGACTGAATAAAAAAAAATGTCCGTCGCTAGTCATAATCAAAATATTTTATTTCACATAAATCTACATGGTTACTTATGAAACATCAAAAGCTTGGTGCACGGTTCCAATTGCTGGTTTTATATGCAAAAGAGCCGGCAAAAAACTCCACAGTTAATCTTTTAAAAATAATTGGCTTTACAATGTTTTCAAATTACAGTGTTAATAGGTATGAAGGACAGTGTAGAGCTGTCAACATGTACCAGGTACATAATTAACAAAACAGAAAATGTTCAACACATCTACAGTCTACAAAGCCTACAGCATAAAATAATCAATATAAAAGATAGGTCTAAAAATAAAACCCTATTGAAACCCAGTCGCAGAGTCGAAAAATATGCAACGCCGTGTCCATATGCCATACTTTACATTCCATTTCCAAATAAAAATACCATTTTACGAGTACGTCAAAGGGTACAAATTCAAACTCGATCTGACACATATGAACCGCAAACTTCTATTTCGACTCGAATTTTGAAGACGGTACACATAATTTGAAAATCGTACGTCTTTTGATATGTATTATGCCTTGTGCATACCTTGGGAATTCGATAAGATGTTTCTCTTAGATATGTGCAAACTATGTAAACAAGGTTTTAGTTTGAATACTTTTCTTTTATCTTTTCATTTTGCATGTTAAAAAATACTTGGTGGCTCGAAGATTTATGGTCGCGCTTCTTAAGCACTGATTTAAACCACAGACATGAACTAATGATCCTTTTTCAAAGGCTTTGTGAATAAAAATCTGGTGGGGGAAAGCTGGTTTGAATAGCCTGAATATTGCGCCAACTTGCATTGAGAAAGGGATAATAATAAAACTTCCGAAAAAAAAATTAACTTCCGAAAATTTGTGGTTGACTGTAATACTAAATTTCCGAAAAAAAAATTTAACTTCCGAATAAAATACTAAGTTTCCGAAAAATATGTTGTGCTAAAAAAGTTAGTGACAGAAACAAATCGCCGCAAAACCGACTTCACGTAGTCTTGTCTGTCCTACCTCTAGAGTGTAATTTAAGCCCGCGTAGGCGCGGACGGGCGAGGCGGCCCTCGAGCTGAGGAGCAGGTGGTTTGGTGAGCGTTAAAACCATCTGCGACGATAAGCTCGCGTGGGACCGCCGCCGGAGCCTCGCAGCGCCGGAGCCGTGACAGAAACAATGCCTGCTGCATATTTCATGCTCGCTTGTATGCTGCATGCATGGTGTATGCTTGTTTGCATGTTTGAAAAATATTACGTCAGCAAATTCTGTATTGATTTTTCGGAATTTTCAGTATTTTATTCGGTCGTTTCTTTATTTGTATTCGCATATAAGTTGTCGGAAAATTAGTATTTATAGCAGTAAATTTCACATTTTGAATATGCATGCATATATTTGAATTTTTTTCCGGGGCGTTTTGCGTTGACCCTTGAGAAAGATTGATGATCAATACTTCCTCAGTACATTTCAGATATTTTTTTCCTTTGTATACTAGGATTTTGCTATGTATATATTTTAACCAGCACTAAAATTAAATTTTTATATGATCAAAGTTTGTAAGATGAGTCTCATTGCGCTCAATGATGTCATAATCTCTAATTCGACACTTAATTAGCCTAACCTTTTCCGAATCATGTTGGGGTCGGCTCCAGTCTCACCAGATGCAGCTGAATAGAGGTATATTAATTGTTGCAAAAAAGTTTGTGATCGCGAGGTCTACTGTTCGCAGAACTACTAATATCACTTGCTACAAAAACGGTGAAGGCAAACATCGTGAGGAAACCAAAGAGATATTTCTCAACAACAAGTGAAGCCTAGTCAGAGACCCATGGGCGGCTTAAAACTCTAGACACCAGGGTCTCTAACCACACGAAAAAGAAAGAAATGAAGATTTCCAGCAAGCAACCTCCTTCCTTATGACAATCGATTTGGGGTCAGCGCAGTATGTCTGAGAGTACTGGTGGCCCAGTGGTAATGGCCCCAACTTATGAGATGTTGTTCGTGGGTTCGAACCAAGGCAGGTGCTTCACTTTGTGTAAATAATTTCATCACCACTGCTCTCAAAACGAAACATCTTGAGGAAACCGGCATGTCCTGGAACCAATAATTCGAAGACATGTAACTTCTACCAACCCGCACTGGAGCTGCGTGGTAATTACAGCCCACAGTCTCTCGAAGAGAGTAGGCCTGTGTCCCAGCAGTGGGAACATTATATAGGCTGATTACGCAATATGTCTTCTTCTTGCAAACATCTCTATGAGTCGTTTCCTCAGGAGTCGCATTTCTTGTTTGCCAATCAACAACCTTTTCCCAACTATGTTAGGATAGTCTGAATCCCGGTAGCACGTTTCTGTGAGATATTTTCCGACATCCACGCAGGCGAAGCCGCGGGAAAAAGCTAGTTTTATATCATAAATTCGAAAGTTATTCTGTCTGTATGTTACCTTTTCACGCCTAAACCACTGAACGGGATGAACCCTAAATAAAATTTTAGGATAAATAGCTACAACATATTAAAACACATCTAGCACATACTATAAGTTACAAAGAATTTTAATTCTATAGAGATTACAATAAAGCAAATTGTAGCAACACAACAACATAGTTAGTAATTAACGACATCATTTCGAGCGGTAGAGTTGCATCAACGTAGAACATTCCACAGGCATCCATCTTGTCGAATGTCGTTCCATGTAGGCGTTTAATATTCTTGTACAACCTTTTTTCTTCATCTGCAACAATTAAGGGTGAATAATAAAGGGAATATTACACACATTTTTCTTTTAAATCTATATACTTACTAATATATAAAGCTGAAGAGTTTGTTTGCTTGAACGCGCTAATCTCAGGAACTACTTGTCCGATTTGAAAAATTATTTCAGTTTTAGATAGCCCATTTATCGAGAAAGGCTATAGGTTATATATTATCACGCTAAGACTAATAGGAGCGGAGCACCAATGAATAATGTTTCAAGATCGGTTTTTTTTTTCCTTTGATAGCTTCCGCTGCATGCGCAGCGTAAACGGTTAAAGTTTCGCAAAAATCATGTATGTCAGAATTATTTCCCTTTAAAATTTCTAAAAAAGTCTGCGACAGCAAATGTCTATCTTTTAAGGTTGGCTCAGTATAACTTTTTTATGCTAACCAAATTTGTTAAAATATTGCATTAATTGCGAAGGTGTTTATATAAACATGATATTAATCCTTATCCAAATAAATACGTTATTCATCACAAGTATTTAATTTAAAACAAAATTGCCCGTTGCATCATTCGATTTCAATGAATATGTTAGGAGATATCGCAGTTTAAAAATAACATCGCAGTAAAATAATGATCAAGTACTGCGCGCGCATTTATGATGTGCAAGGCAGTCATAGGCAGTCATGAGGGGGACGGACAGGGGCGGGCAGTCATTAAATAAATATATTTTCACCTTCTACGTAAACGAAGTCGCGGGTTAAAGTTAGCGTTAGCCCAAAGTAACTATTCCACGCGGACGAAGTCGCGGGCAGAAGCTAGTTTGTTATAAAATTGGCCCCTTTGGTGGCAATTACCACCCAAACCATCGCAGTTATACTGCCATATCAGAAAAAAAAAGACTGATGTGCCTGTTATGTTACCGGAATTCATACCCTACAAACCAGGACACAGCAACGCTGCTTGGTAACAGAAAAAGGGACGGTGGTGGTAATTCCTCAGACTAATTATTTCACGAAGAATTGTCTACTTAGATATGTCGCAGCTAGATTTTCGAGTCGGCTGTTTTACAAAACCGTTAGTTGTTGTACAAAACAGCTCCGTTATGTAAAACAGCTGAACGACGTTCAGATTAATTGCCATTGCACTACGTTTAACAAAACTGCTACTCAAGTTTAGAAAAAAAACCGGAATGGCTTATCTGCAGCATGGTTGGAACTGTGACCTACTACGCACGAGCCGAATTGATTGCAGTAACTAAGCTAGAGCACGCTGAACAATTGGTTTAGGTTAGTTTAGAACTATAACTAACTGAACGCGAGCCGAGCGAGCAAAGCGATCAGTGTCGCGGCAGATTGCAATATGATACTTTTGAGACCGTTTTAATAATTTTAACGAAACTTTCGGCTTGCTCGTTACTTAACGGGTAGTATACCGGTGATAAAACATGTTGAATACCGTTTAAACTGCAAACATTCTGAAACTCCCTAGTCGTGAAAGAAGTACCATTGTCCGTCATCAGTGTGTGTGGTATACCTACCCTAGACATCAAATCACATAATCTACTAATAACCGTTTTTGATCCATATGACGTTGTACCAACAATGCAACATTCGACCCACTTAGATAATGCATCTACTATAACTAAAAACATTTGGTTATGAAACGGTCCAAGGAAATCCAAATTAATTCTATAGAATGCATGCGGCGGATAGGGCCACAGCGCGGCGAAGGAGGCGCGTGGTGTGGCGAGGGCCGCAGCTACGCGCACACGCTGCACGTGGCTGCCAACCGTTTAAGCGTCGCGCGTCGCGTCGATTCCCGGAAACCAAATTTTTTCGCGTGCTGCAGCCTTGATTTTTACTATCATGAAGTGCGAATCGTACAGCTCTTGATATTTTCTCTCTAAGCGAATGCGGTATAACCACTTTATGCTTTATTTTCCAATGCCAAGAACCGACAGTCAAAGTACGCTCGCAATTCGGGGTCGTGAACTTTGCGCGGCCAACTTTTATAACATAATTATTAACTTTTTATAGAATCTTGTTACTGACGGTATCATAACATAATTCCTTTAATGTTATGGGTAAACTTCCTTCAACAACAAAATTAACGTAAGCAATGCGCTCCTCATAGTCGCGGTCTTCCCCCCGCACTTCATCCTGAACCCGGTTCTCATCCATTAAGACGCAGATATATGACAGTGACCTTGAATGGTTAGCTTGCGTGTTCTGTACTGAGCTCACGCAACGCGTCGTACGTCCAGCCAGTAATAGGACTCGCCCATCAAGGAGCGTTGTCCCAAATTAGACGCATTATTAATTTATTACACGTAAAACAAAAGGTATTTTAATAAAACACGTATACTAAAAGATTGATAATTTAATTATCTTTAAAATGGTGAAGTTTTCAGAAAAATACGCTTGATAGATTTTGCGTCATTCTCAGTTTTTTATCCGCGCTAGACATAACTTTACAAATTAATTTCACTATGTAATTTATACATCATAAAAAATATGCCTAAATTAAAATATAAAAAAATGCTCTTATTTAACATATATTTTTTTCAAATCACTAACACTACTCATTTAGACGTCATCTTCAGTATAAAATCATTAAAAGTCAGTTATCATCCCCTTAACGTCGCTCGAGATAAAAAATCTGCACTATTATCCCCGCTACGAATATATTCGATGGAATAATTGTACGCTTACAAAAATAAAGCATAACGTTGTAGCCTATTTACAGATACTTCAGAGATGCCCCGATGTGGACCGAAAATCGTTATCAACGGCTTATGATCCGTGCGTAATATGAACGGTGTGACGCAACCATACAAATACTGGTTAAATCTTCTTACCCCGTAAATTATAGCCGTAGCTTCCTTCTATAACTGTGAATAATTTCTTTCCGCTGCTGTGAGCGTCCGTGAAGCAAATGCAATAGGCCTCTCGCGATCGTCGTGTCGGCACGTGATAAATGAAATAAAATAGTGCCCAAACCGTGTGGCGAAGCATCTACGGTTAGAATCAGTTTTGCGGCAGGATCGTAATGGACTAACAACTGATCGGAAGCAAGCAGTTTCTTCGTTTGTTAAAATGCAAAGTCGTGAACTGGGCCCCATTCCCACTTTTTATTTTTATGAAGCAATTCATACAATGTGCTTAATTTCGACAATGCGTTTTTTACGAAGCTATTAACCTTAAAAATGATTGTAACTGCGAAATATTTGTTGATTTTGGTGCTTTTAAAATGGCCTGGACTTTATCTGGAGATTTCCGTATGCCATTTTTATCGATAATTTGACCAAGGTAGCAAAGGACATGTCCTAAAATGGCTTTTTATTATTCAATCATTCTAACCAGGATAATTTAAATATATCTGGATAGACATTCCAAAAACTAGTGGTTCTAACTATATCATACATTTTTATAGACCACCAATTTTGAAAAAAAACGTTTTTTATTTTAGTAAGAACTTACTCGTAAAACGAACAAACCTTTCTAATTACCTAGGATAATATAATGAACATACCCCATAAAATAGTAAACTTGTCAAAATTGACACATGTTACTGTCATCACTGTCAATTGATTGACAGTAATGACAGTACCATGTATCAATTTATATCATATTTGTCATAGTTGCCGTCAACAAATAAAAAAATTGTAGTTTTAATAGTTTATAATTTTTCTCTAAATGGAGGGGTCTAAAAATATTATTTCAGTGGTTCCTAGTTCCATATTTTGTCGTTTTTATTTAGATGTAGTTTGATGCTGGTTAGATTTTTCTCGGCATAAAAAACCAACGTCCCTACAAAAAGCGGACATCTCCTTTCGTTTTTAAAATATTTGCATTTATCCTGGTGAACTGTTAACCCTGCATCTTCTAGAGGTTTTAAAACTAACGTTAACGTATTAATGTGTTCATTAATGTTACTACGTGTTATTAAAATATCATCTAAGAATATAATTACCCCGTCTAATCCCGCGAGCACACATTCCATAGCGCGTTGAAACACGGCCGGCGCACTCGCCAGTCCAAACACTAACCTGGTATATTTAAAAAGGCCACGGTATGCGTTGATGCATGTTATGGCCTGTGAGTCTTCTGTAAATAAAAATTGGTTGTAAGCTCGAGAAAGGTCAAGTTTGGTACTGCTCACCACCGTGTAATTTAGAGAACAATCATTGATAATTGGTATTGAGTATTTTTCAATCATTAATTACTTATTAATTGTTATTGAATAATCCGGACAGATCGTAACACCATCGTCTTTTTTTAATACCGGGACTATGGGAGAGGTGCATTCTGAATATTCTACAAGTCCCAAGATCTACAAGACGATTCAGCTCCATATCAATTATTTCCTCTTGTATCAGCTTTTAATTTTAAAGATACCTTATTTTTGTTCAAACAACCTAATTTACTAGAGAATAGTTCGACCAAGTGGTCGAACTATTCGAAGAAAATTGTAAGTCTTGATACACTATTACGAAATTTTTCAATCCTGGTACCTGTCAAAGTAACTACATCGATGTATGTAAACCTTTTTTTTTTTTATTATAAAAAAAAGTTATCCAATATGTATTGTAACTTTTTACAATTAGACTCCAATTAATGAAAGTGTTAGCGAAAGAAAAACGTATTTAGAGTTACACTTAAAAAATCACAGTAATTTTCAAGCGCCTACCAAGAATCTCAGAGAAACCGAAACGTATATCAACTTACAATGTTCTTTCACCAACTGAATCACGCTTGTGGCTTATAGACGTTGTTGTTGTATGTTACGTTATTCTTCGTATAAGAAACAACGTACTAAAAGCAGTTTATAATATTGTGTGCGAAGTTACAACTTTCTTTCACAGAAATTTTGTACTTTTCACTATCGTAACTCACAAAAATCTTTGTTATGCTAGTTACCGAAAAAAGAATTATACCAATGGATGAGGATTGAAAAATTTATGTTTCTGTTTTTTTTAAACCTGAAAGTCTCAATACTCAATATCTTTATTGCTTTACCATAATGTGTACTTAGGTGATAATTATATAATTTAGATCATTATGGACCCTGTAGGGCACAGCAAAAAGGGTAGGAGAGAGGAAGCCTTATTTAGGAGATCATTGTTTTTGTGGGAAGAAATTTTAACTTACATATAATCAAAGTCAGGAGATCGCGAATATGATACCTACTAACATTTCGCTTAACAATTATTATTTATGTTTTATCTGTAAAAAGTACTTAAATATTTTAGCTTATTTTTATGTACCTTTTATTTTTATATATTATAATTCTGTCTAACAGATACCCCTTTTATCGCGATTCAAAGTGCACGAAAACATTTTTGGCTCTCCTGTAAACCCTCATTTTCGAGTTACAATTTTATTCGAATCACAGGTCGAGTTTTGGAAATTGCGAAATAATTTTAGTGATTTCGCGATACTGTGGTTTATCTATAAAATTAAAACGGGTGCCGCCGGGGCGAACTCTAAGTTACTCGTAAATGTTTGTAAGAACTCACGGCTTAGGAGCGGCGGGCCGCCGGCCGCGGCACTCGCCGTGGCGCACTTCGTTGAACTTTAAAACATGCGTGCTACCTACTCGTACATACGTCACGGACAATGGAATGAACCCTAAAGTTATAATTTTAATTTCCGTATAGCAAAATAAATTCTTTTCCGTGTCGGACTATGGCACTTTCTTGAAATAAGAATGGTATGTATGATCTGAAATGACGTTAACGGCTGAACCATTATCTATTTTAAATAGACATGATGCCTGGGTCAAAAAAAAGAAATTCTATTTAGTCCGTCAGTCAGATAATAAAAAAATATTAGACACGTATTTTTTGCTTTATCATATTAATAAAAAATTAGGTACTTAGATAAAACGCATTAAAGTTGAGGAGTTGGGGTCACTACGTCACAAGTAAGTATAAAATCTACATACAAGTGACGTCACGGCACATTTTAACTCAATGTATAGCCCTAATCTTTTGACAACGTAAAAAAAGAAAAAACATGTGTCCAATATTTTTTAATAATCTACAAGACGGACAAAAAATATTGTTTTAGTTATCATCCCTATTCTAAAAATACACCATTTACTTGTACTAACTCCGACATTAGTCTACCTCTCACGCATTTTAATGTTAAGTACATGTGACTAACCATCGTCTCCAACATCCGCACTATCTTTGGTGACGTAATTAACTTTCGAGTTAGTCGCACTCATTCTACTTAAATTACCCTCACGATTACACTTCTTACACTTGTAACTTTTAAAACGGCACTGTTTGGACTTATAATTGGTATATCCGCACACACTGCACTTTTTCGTTCTTGGAGATACTGAACACGCCATCGGGGCCTGCGTTGCCAGCGACGGCGGCGGCGACCATGATGTTGCCGCTCACGCTGCTCACGCCGCTCGATGTTTGGATTGCCGTTACTGCTTTGCACGCCGCACACAAGTTCTCAGCCAACTTTACAGCCTTAACCAGCGTCAGTTCCAGCAGATCCTTCGTGAACGATTTGTCACGCTCGGGACCCACTGGACCCACATTCCCATCACAAATTTGTCGAGAAGGGTCTTTTCCAGATTTTTAAAACAGCAGTATGCCGCCAATCCCCTAATCCTTTCCGCCCACTGAGTATGACCTTCACCTTGCCGCTGCGTAGCCGAGTAGAAGTTATACCTCTCCGCGAAACCAAGCCGTTTCGGGGTGAGATGGCAATCCAACAGTTCTAAAATTTTGTCATATTCGACGTCATCAATTTTCTGCGGTAGCGCCACGTCACTCACTAGCTTGCAGCTTGACTCGCTCAATGCACTTAACAGTATTGCTTTCCGTTTGACCTTGGCTTTGTCCGACGCATCATCGACGTCGTTCGCAAACCACAACGTGAGACGTGATTTGTAGGTCTTTCACTCGCTTGTGAGGTGGTTAAAGTTGGTTATAGCACCAAAAACTCCACCAGAAAACATAGTGTTATTTTCCTCGTCGCCACTGTTACGTATTTATCGGGAGCGGGGGTGGCTAGGCATGTGTAATGTAAACGTGAGTCAGTGTCATACTACACTCATGGACAAATTTAGAGGAACGCAAAAAAAGAGTTTAATTTCTCCTGTTGTAATTAACGTGTGTACTGGCCACAAACATTAATTAGTAAATGCTATTAAAAAAAACAAAGTTTTGGATTTTTTTTTTCGAATTTCATTTGTTTTATGTAATTATTGCATAATATTGCGTTTTTTCATACTGCGAAAAAATTTGCCTACTTTTGAGTTTGAGTTTTAATTTAAGTTTTGTTTGAATTTTTGCTTTGACTACCCTGTTTATCGTGTTAAGAGTGAATTGTTACTGCAAATAAACTGAGAATGCCAGATCTAAACACCACTCAAGTTGCGAAGGCTGTTACTTTAATTGAAACTGGGAACACCTACAAACATGTCGCCCAAACATTACGAGTATCAAAATCTGTGGTACACCGAGTTATCAAGAGGTATCGGCAAATCGGACAGTATACGAGACTCGCAAGACAGGGACGTTAACGGAAAACTGTGGCCAGATATGACCGGTTCATTGTATACACAATTTTTTTTGCTTTCCTCTAAATTTGTCCATGAGTGTAGTTTATTCGTCGATCCGAGGATACACGCGTGTCATACGCGCAGTAGGTACAATATACAACAGTTCAGAAATTATGAAAAAATGCTACATTATTCACATCCAACAAGTCAACAACGTTTAACGTTTTTCAAAACGGAGCTGTTTTGTAAAACCTAGCTGTTTACCGGTTATTTATTTATTTATTTCCTTTGGAAGACTTACAGCTAAACAAAACAGACTAATAGCTGGAAAATATGACTGACAGCCAATTACAAGTCTTCACATATAATTAACAGAATAATAATAAAAGAAATCTGTGAACAACTCAGTTCCGCCAACGAAAACAAAAAACCGACAAAACTATACACAACTATACTATGTAAAACAACTAATTAAGCAATCTATCTGCGACAGATACATGATTCAATCACAGGCAATCTCGAAATAATTAATGAGAATAATAATATAAAAGCAATAATAATACATGCAGTTGTTGGATCGTTTTACCTGTACAGTTTGAATTCAACAAGACTGCGCATGTGTCTTGAACTTTATTCACAGCAATGTAGAATTTTTCAATCTCCACGCTCAATATGGTTTCTAACAACAAAGTCTTAGCTAGCCAAGTGTTTGTTATTAGCCATATTACGTAATTATCCTGAAAAAGAAAACATTTTTGTTGCTATGCTTCTGTTGTTGTTTATTATGTATGCGATAGTATAATTTCTGGGGTGAAGTTCCGAATTTTGTACCGCCCACCACTAAAAATATAGACATTAAACCGGGACATATTAAAATAAATCGATTATACTTTTAGCGAAATTCAAAAGAAGCGAGTTCAGTGCCAGGATCAAAGGAACCGACCAAATTGAATAAAAGTAGAAATATCGTTTAAAGGTTTTTCAATGAATTTGCAAACATTTTGGAGTAGAATACTCACTGCATATGTCTCGTTCTCAAGTACTATGTAAATGTGAACCAAAGAGTTGTAGAAGACGTTCGTATAGTAAAACACGATCTGTTATGATAATAATTTTAGTTTATGAATTTGTAAACCAATTGCACGCGTAGCATGACCACCGTAGAAACGAGTTTTGTCGACGGAAGAATAGACAAAAATGACGTTCCGTGTAGACAGGATGGCAGGAAAGTAGAAAGACCATCATTCATTGTACCATCTTATACCTGTACCTACATTGTTGGCAAAATAAATCTGAATCTGAATCTGACTCAACTGCACTTTTACGAAATTCACTCTTTTCGTAATTCGACTCAGAATTTTTTGTTTTGTCATAGGATTTTTTTTTCTATTTGATTCTCATTTTTTATTGATACTAAGTCACGTCAACTACGAAAAAAAAACTCAGTGTCGAAGTATCGTATTTTGGAAGAAAAAAAGAATTTCAGTAATATTGGATTTAACCATTTCCTTGGTCCTAGGTATTTTTTTTAGAGCCGGAGGCACGCAGGCTCGACGTATTTTATTTATATGGAATTTTTCACTTTTTGTATGGAAAATAAGAAAAATTATTACCTACATGTTGACAGGATCCGGCAGTTGGGAGTCGAGGTGGCCCTGCACAAGTCCGAGGCCATGGTTTTTCATGGTCCTCGGAATGCGCCACCGTCGGGTTCCCAGGTAATGGCGGGAGGGGTTCACATCAGCGTTGAGTCGACGATGAAGTATCTGGGACTCGTTCTCGACAGCCGGTGGAACTTCGTGGAGCATTTCCGATGTTTGGCTCCCAGACTAGATGGAGGGCCGGGGCTGCCTTGAAGCGGCTCCGCCCTCGAGGAAACGTCCGGGTGTCACCATTGTGTGGATCGCACGGAGGATACGGTGGAGCATACGGTGTAGGTCTGCCCGGCTTGGGCGGAACATTGCCGAGTTCTCGTGGAGGCTATCGGTGGCGGTGATCACTTGCGTCCAGCACTGGTTCAGGCCATGGTACGGAGCGAGAGGAAATGGGAAGCCGTCACCTCCTTTTGCGAAGCAGTAATGCTCGCGAAGGAGGAGGTGGAACGCGTGAGGGAGAGGCAAATTTCGCGCCCTCGCGCCCCTAACCACCGCAGGAGGAGACGCCCTGGGCGTTGGGAATCGCAGGCAGATTTTCGGCCACCGTAGGCGCGGGCTTGCGGATGGTTGCCGTCCGATAAGGACCAAGCCAGGGCAACGGCACGTTGTGTTTCACGCGCGCCTCAAATAGATGTCAGCAGAATTGACGGGTTCCGCTAGGGCCGATGCCTGCCCGGGCTGCGAAGAAGTCCGAAAGGGAGATCGTGGCAACATGGCAACCAAAGGAACATGGGTGGATTTTAGTTAGTAAGAGTCTGACACGCCTTCCTGTGCCACCCAGAGCGGCAGAAGATATTAGACAATTTCAGAACAAAAAAAAAAAAATGGGTTTAAGGAATTTATAAAGGGGGTTGAAATTTTCATTATTTTTGCGATTGGACACGCCATTTTCGAGATCTAAGCAAAAGAAAAAAAAAGATATAGCACTATTTTTGCACCTGAATTCGATGTGTAGGTGTGAATTTTAGTTCATATTTTATACCACACCTTTTTAATCGCGATTAGAAATAGTCAGATTTAGTTATACAATCAAAATTATTAAAACACTCTCCTGTTAAATCATGATTTTGTAGATAACCGTATATACTTTGTGGCCGTCGAGTAAAAAGTTTTCTACTGTCTTTAGCATGGCGATTACAAAATCAAATTGTCTTCACTACCTTAGTAATTTTGACAGTTTGGGATAAAAAACTTTCTTCTGAAATAGTCTACATGTAAAAGGACCTGGGCAAAGATCGTTAGAAACAAAATAGAAAATGACAGATTGTAGAATGATTTCTACGGTGCGATGTCAAAAACAGAGAAACGAAATGTCACTTTGTATAGAAAGAGCTATATCTATTCTTCGTAGAGAAAGAAAGCGTCATGCTACGCGTGCTGAGGTCTACTACTTTGTAGATAATATTGTTCCTTACTTACCATTCGTTGAAAAGAAATCTTATAGATGTCAAAGCAATCTAATATATAAACAAAGGCCTGATATAATTTATTACAATAATCCTCTATATCCCTATCTCCTAAATTTTGAAAATTCAAAGTTTGAATATTCCAAAGATCAACTTTACTTTTTAGTAACTTAATAAGTCTAATAGTATACCTACACAATATTTAGATCAAAGCTTATTTCAATAAAACCACATAAAATATTGTAAGACGGATGAAGTTTAAGGATTATACAAATGAAGATAGTACCTGTATAGTAGATGTGGCAGTAACGCACAGCGCAGCTACCTGAACCGTTGTAGCTACAGGAAAATGGTCTTAGGAGCCTGTCCTTAACTTTTAAGACATTTTTGATCTGCTTTCACTGATTTTGAAAAAAATATATATAGGCAGCAAGAAAATGGGCAGTTGTGATGTCAATCGATCCTGTTTCATATAAGGACAAAAAAACTCTATTAAACCAACTGAGGTTTGAGTACTAGAAACGTCAGAAATCGCAAAAAAACTTTTCCCATACAATGAGACTCCAACCTACTTTTTACTATGGAAGGCCGAAAAAAAAAAAAAAATTTGAACTACGCGTTCTAATTTTATTTGATTTGAGAACAAAATTTAAATAGTTTGTTGCTTTTGAAAAAACTTTTTCCATACGAAGGATTTTTGCGATTTCTGACTTTTGTAGCGGACATTATTTTTTTACGCTTCCTTTACGAGTCTGAAAGTTCAAAGGAGATCGAAAATGTTGGGCCCAAATGTAATAAGTTGAGATATGATCTAAAATTTGTAAAAAAAAATTATCCTTGAATATTAAAAATTAGCTCAACTCTCAGCCTTTTTTTTTTTTTTTTTTGGGTGGGAAATTATCAAATAACTTCTCCCGCTCTGGGTGGAGCGGGAGGGCGTGTCAGACTCTTACTGACTAAAACCCACCCGTGTTCCTTCCTATGCCATGTTGCCGGGGGCCACGATTTCCCTATCGGTTTTCTTCGAACCCCCGGCATTGGCATTGGCCCTAGCGGACCCCGTCAATTCTGCTGACATCTCTTTGAGGCGCGCGTGGAACACAACGCGCCGTCGACCCGGGCTTGGTCCTTATCGGACGGCGAGCTACCCATTGCTCACCGTCCGCAAGCCCGCGCCTACGGTGGCCGGAAATCTTCCTGCGATTCCCGACGCCCAGGGCGTCTCCTGCTGCGGCGGTTAGGGGCGCGAGGGCGCGAAATTTGCCTCTCCCTCACGCGCTCCGTCTCCTCCTTCGCGAGCATTACTGCTTCGCAGAAAGAGGTGACGGCCTCCCATTTCCTCTCGCTCCGTAGCATGGCCCGAATCAGGGCCGGACGCGAGAGATCACCGCCGCCGATCGCATCCACGAGGACACGGCGATGCCCTGCCCAAGCCGGGCAGACCTCCACCGTATGCTCCACCGTGTCCTCCGGGCGATCCACACAGTGACGACACCCGGGCGTTTCCTCCCGCTTTATCCTGAACAGGTACCTCCCGAAACAGCCGTGTCCGGTGAGTACCTGCGTCAGGCGGAAGGTGAGGACGCCGTGGCGCCTCTCTAGCCACTCCTCAAAGAGGGGTCTTATCGCCGCAATTGTGGCGTGCCCAGCGCTGGGTTGCGACAATCGCACTCTCCATTCCGCCATGAGATCCCGCCGGAGCTCTGTCCGCTGTGCCGCGACTTCTTGCGGCATCGGAGTTAAGCCCCGGCGCTTCGCCTCCTCGCGCCACTCCCAAATGTGCGCGAGGACCTTTGCCTCCAGATCCCATGGCGGTACTCCGGCAAGGAGGCTCGCCGCCTCGCAGGAGACCGTGCGGTATCCTCGGGCCAGCCGGATGGCCATGACCCTTTGGGACGCGTTCAGCCGGCGGCCTGGCTGCCGCCTCAATGAAGGCGCCCACACTGGCGCCCCGTAAAGGGCCATGGACCGCACGATCCCCGCGTAGAGCCTCCGGCAGGAGGCGTTTGGACCTCCCAGATTGGGCAGGAGCCGCTTCAAGGCAGCCCCGGCCCGGTCCAGTCTGGGAGCCAAACGTCGGAAATGCTCCACGAAGTTCCACCGGCTATCGAGGACGAGTCCCAGATACTTCATCGTCGACTCGACGCCGATGTGAACCCCTCCCGCCAATACCTGGGAGCCCGACGGTGGCGCACTACGAGGACCATAGAAACCCATGGCCTCGGACTTGTGCAGGGCCACCTCGAGTCCCAGCTGCCGGACTCTCAGCCTGGAAGCGGAGAAATGTGATAAAGATAGTTTTCGTGAGATCATCGATTAAAGTAATGGAGTACAAAACTACAAAAAGAAAACCTACCCACTAGGTAGCATTAGGTAATATAATTAACTCAAAGTAATTAAATGCACTATATATAGGTACTTTTATCAAGAATAAATTAAAAAATCGTACGAAATTCAGTAAGTACTACAAAACAAATGAATGTCGCCTGCACCAGCACATCACCGCACATGCGCTACAGCGGGTGCTGCTGTCCCCCGCAAAAATTTGATGGAAACTCTTTGGTGATATTAATTTCTTGGATTAGCGCTGTATCGTAATAGAAAAAAAATGTTTTTTATCACATCTATTCAAAAAGAGCTAATTCGTTCTTCGTAAACAGGGACTAAAATAGCTTTTTAATCCCTAGGGATTAAAAGTGATTTGAATTTGGAATGTGGATATTGTTAGTAAAAGTTCCAATTACCAAAGAGATCAAACACGAAGATTGTATGAACAAGTAACAGGCTGGCTAGAGAGAGAAAGTGTGAATTTGGTCAAAATGAACATCCAAGATGGCGGCTTAGAAAATTTTCAATTTTTTTGTCTTTGGTGTCGTTTTCATAGTTTTCGAGGGTGCTAAAGCCGATGGTGAGGTCAAAATGAAAATCCAAGATGGCGGATGCAAAAATTTTAAAATTTTTCGTCATGGGTATCGCTTTCATTGTTTTAAAGGGTGCTAAAGCCGATGGTGAGGTCAAAATAAAAATCCAAGATGGCGGATGCAAAAAAAAACAAATTTTTCGCCATGGGTATCGTTTTCATGGTTTTTAAGGGTGCTAAAGCCGATGCTGAGGTCAAAATGAAAATCCAAGATGGCAGCTAAGAAAATTTTCAAGTTTTTCGTCATGGGTGTCGTTTTCATAGTTTTCGAGGGTGCTAAAACCGATAGTGAGGTCAAAATGTAAATCCAAGATGGCAGCTGCGAATAATTTAAAAATTTTCATCATGGGTATCGTTTTCATAGTTTTCGAAGGTGCTTAAGTCTATAGTGAGGTCACAATGTAAATCCACGATGGTGGCAGTGATTTTTTTTAAATTTTACTTGTGAAGGAACTTTGCTCCTGACGGGTGTCGGATCACACACGTTTTTTTTCTCATAGAGGGTGATAAAAAGTAGAGTGTTCACCTCGGGAGCAACACTATTTTAAGCTCGAGTGGCGTACTTTGAATCCCTCGCTGCGCTCAGGATTCTACTTTAGAATCCCTCGCTACGCTCGGGATTCTACTTTAGAATCCTTCGCTCCGCTCTGGATTCAAAGAAACACTCTCGCCTTGAAAATAGTTCTTTGCTCCCTTGGTAAACAATCTACTATTAAAGTATTATTTTGTTAGAGAAAAAGTGTTATAATATGATTCTATTTTTAAATTTCGGTATTCTGTTTATAAAGTATGTCAATATAAACTCGTTTTGAAGTTCATAATTCGAATATTACGCTATGAGGGGTGCGTCGTCTCATAACGTATAAACTCATTTAGTCTAATTTCATTTTATTATCGTTCATAAGATATAATCAACGTGAGTTTATACCAACTGTTGATATAATTTCTTTACATATAATATTTATTTATTCTAAAACTTAATTAGTATAACGTTGTTTGATATAACGTTTATGTAATCGAAAATCATTTGGTCTAATGTTTAATATGTATATTGTTTATTTAATCGAAAATCATTAGGTCTAACGTTTAATATATATAAAAAACGTCATTATGGTTAACACCCCGACTCAGAGTACCCCGACTCAGATAGGTTAGGTTAGAAGGCTAAAGCGGGAGCTTTGCTTCGCTTCGCTCCCGCCTTAGCCTTCGTGGTTATTTTTTTTTAAACCACCCAGAAATAGGAGCCCCGCGAAGCGGGGCTCCGTCGACCTATCTTAGCACAGGTGGTAATTAGTTACTAGTTATGCAATTTTGCTTTGGGTTTTTAAGTAGGCGTTTTCATCATATTAGACCAAATAAGTTTTATATCTTTTAAGTGGTATGTCAAACGATTTTATATTTAATGTATGTTATGTCAAACGATGTTATATTTAATGTATGTTATGCTTATAAAAATTGGTTATTTTAAAATTATATCAATCGTTTATTATATGAACTAATCGCTATTTTAAATAAAATTATAGGTTCCGTTGTTATATGTTGTTAATATTAGAGATTTTGTTGTTATATCATCTATTACTTACCCCGCTATGAGAGTAGATAAACTACTATTATGCAATATAGTGCATTTCATTGAAATAAAACATCATTAATTACTGAAAAACCAATATAATGATTATCAATTTCACATCGATTAAAATCAGTTTTACTTTTTTTTGTCTATGTCACTAGCAGTGCAAGTTCTGCTCTGGCATGAGCTGACTGACATTGACAATTTGACACTAGACATTAGTGGTGGGTCGTTCTCGATTTTTCGACAGACGAAACCGTTTTCCCGATGACGAAAACGGTTGCAGAAAATGGGTGCAGAAAACAGTTAAGGGACGAAACTTATCCAACATGGAATAGAATTGCGTTTTCGTCGAGCGCAGTTTCTTAAAACTTTCAACGATTTGAAATGTATGAAATGGTTTTTTCGTATCACGAACGACAGCATTGACAACTGGTAATACATTACTGACTGTATTTCATTTCAAAGAGTTCACTTTTTAAGAGTTCACTTTTTATTGGAAGAACTGTTTTACGAGTGTGATAGATAGTTGAATTATTGTACCCGACTGTATTTTCTTAGATGTAAAATAAAAAATCGCACCAAGTAATTCGAAGACTGGTTTGTGCAATGAAGACTGTTTAAAGTTGAACTCAGGACGTAAAACGGTTTCAGCATCACAAAACACAAAACGGTCTTTGTAAACGGTTCGTTGTCGCAACGACCACCCCTACTAGACAGCTGTCACTTATTTCGTGTTTTCCGATGTTTTGGGTGCTTTCCCAATTTTTTTCATTTTCAACGACCACTGCTTTGATTTTTATGGATTCTGACCCTGCCTACCTTATAAGACCCTTGCTTTCACACTGGACACCGAAGATCGCTCACACGATTGACTTGGAATTGTTATTTTGGATTTTACCGCCGCTTTGTGGATTGGATATTGTTGAAACTATGGATCGCTGTGTGAATTGTTGGATAGCAACTAGTCACTGCAATACACTCATGTATATTTGAATCTATAAATTCACACCATTTACATCTCGTTACATTCAGGCCCAAGAGTGTATGTAATCGTTTCCGTCTCTTTTATTTGGATTATTTTTTTCAACAAAGTTATCTTGTTCTCAAAGCAAGTAAAGTTATAACGCATATTCGTTCAAAGATATATTTTTTTCGTTTATTTTTGTCCAGAGTATCCACCGTAAAAAGAAGGTTGGAGTCTCATTTCCTGCAAGATGTAAGGGATTTTTTTTCTTTTGCGATTTCTTTCTTGTCTTCTGCTCAAACCTAGTAGTTTTCTGATCCTTATAAGAATTAAGATCGAATGGCAGCAAAAAAAGTTTAAAAGAAAACTATTCATTTTCTTGCTGACTCTATTTTTTTTCAAAATGTTTGAATGCAGATCAAAATATCTCAAAAAGTTAAGGACAGTCTCCTAAGACCGTTTTCTTGTAGCTACAAATTTAAGGTAGCGGCTCTTACTGCCCCATCTCAAAAATTCACCCTATATGATTGGTTTAACTTTCATTTTTGTTAACAAGCAGCGCAACCCATCAGTTTAAAGTAAATTGTCAAACTTATTGTCTAACACATTACTACTAATTTTAAACGAATCAATTAAAATTATTCCTTATAGAAAACTTAATATTCACCAAAGTAGGTAACTTAAAAGAAACAATCACTTATGAATTATTAATATTGTAGCGGTTACACCGCCACATATGAACTACGCATCATAGACATGACGTCACACAAATCCTGCATCGCGCAGTTAGAGTTTACCGAGCGATCGACATTCATACAAGATTTCAACTTCAAACCGATGGCAGTTGCCTGCCAGACACAACACCCGTCTGGTCGGAGGATCCTCCCTTTTCTATGGTGGATGAGTGAACTTTACACCCTGTTCCTCATACCCCTAAACATTGTTTCGTCATTTTTACCCGACTGCCCCAGAAGGAGGGTAATGTGTTTCGAGAGCATGTATGGTATATTACTATGTCTATTTCTTTGGCACGCTCTATAGCCTAAACAGCTTGATGGATTTTAACATGTGAAGTGTCATTAGATTCGTCTTTATTGTGGGAGTGTTGTGTGGCTATAGATAATATTTATATATTGCATCTGCAAATACAAAAAACCGGTCAAGTGCGTGTCGGACTACACACAATGAAGGGTTCCGTAGTTGAGATGAATTTATTTATCCCAAGAACAAACTTAACATTGTACTTGAAAAAAATGTTCTCCCATACATTCCAACTGCAAATCGTCGCTTGGCATCCAATACCGCGAATGTGACATTTATTACGTTTTTTTTTTTTAAATTGCAGGGTCATTTATTTGAACGTGTAGGTTTCATTTTTAGAAAACGTCGTTAAAAAAAAATGGTCATCCAGATATTTTTATTTATTCAAGTACTCATTGTGTTAGTAAACTTGTGAACTATGTTAGCTTATTTTACCAGGTCACTCAGAAAGTTTTGCGACTAACAGTTTTTGCCTATGGGATACTGGCTGGTTTTGATGTCAATTAAAACTATGACTATTTATTACAATAAAACATAACATTCCAAATTCGAAATTATGGTGAAAAAATGGTGTTCACAGAAAAAAACCCTTCTAAAGCGACGGTTTTCCGCTGGTTCAACGAATTTATGCATGGTCGAGTAATTTTGGCGGACGAAGAAAGAAGTGGCTGCCCTATGACGGCTGTTACATAACAAAACGTGCTGACTGTGAAAAAATTAATTCAAGAGAATAGGCGAATTACATATGAAGAGGTACAGCATGTACTGCAGATTGCATCGGAAAGTGTGCATGAAATTCAACACGGGCATCTTCTGGTAAGGGCGATAGTTTCACGCTGGTACCGCAAAATCTAACGCAGGCTCAGAAGGAGGTTCGGGTAGAATGGTGCCGAGACATGATAGCAAAATTTGAAGCAGGCTCGTCTCGGCGCGTTTAAGATATCATTACGGGTGATGAATCTTGGATTTATCAGTATGATCCAGAAATGAAGCGTCAGTCAACCGTGTGGCTGTTTCAAAATGAACCAACGCCTACCAAAGTGAAGCGAGCCAAAAGTGCAGGCAAAATTTTGATCGCAAGTTTTTTTTCTTTGACGGGTTATCTGGTGTCAGTACCCTTACGAGATCAAAGGAGCATCAATGCTGAATGGTATATTACCAAATGTTTGCCAGAAGTTTTTACTGCTGCAAGTAGCAAGCGACCGAACACTGGCCTCCGTGCGCTACTGCTTCACCACGACAACGCGCTGGCTCACTCGGTGCTCAAAACAAGGGGCTTTCTGGACAGCACACTGGTCAAATTTATAGGTCATCCTCCTTACAGTCCCGATTTGGCTCCGTGTGACTTTTTCTTGTTCCCCAAAATAAAAAATCAACTCAAAGGAAAACAGTTTTCATCATCGGAAAATGCACTGGCTGCATTTGAGAAGGAGGTTGAAAAGGTGTCTGATGCGGACTGGAAAATGTATTATGAAAATTGGTTTAGACGTATGAAACTGTGTATAGACGCCAATGGAGAGTTCTTTGAAAAGATTTAATAAAAAAAATTATACCCTATAGAATATTTTTTTCTAGTGTCGCAAAACTTTCTGAGTGCCCTAAGTAATCTAGTTTAAATTTATTTCACCCCATGGGAGATGGCACTGCATTGATTGATGTACATGCAATCCAGCCTGCTAGTGATCATTTTTAGGATATTGTTGGAACTGGCCCGCACACCAGGGATGCACACCTCATTCGCATCGTTGCGTAAAAGCAATTAATGTGTGCGTTCGCGAACATTCCCGATGCGCTACAAAAACGGGGCAGCCCCACCAATACCCTGAAAGCGTTGTTGTATTGGACACGAAAGGTGTTACACGACCTTTGGGTATATCTAGCCCACAGGCTGCACGTGTAAAACGTTGTACAATAAGCTCGAAACAGAGTAATTTTGACTTTTTAATTAAGTGAGCAGCGTGCAAACCTGCGAGCCAGCATGTTCGCCCTTACCGACAGCGCCCTACGCTCCCGCTCAATATCGAGTCTGTCATTGAGGTTAGGGGTCAATATATGACCAAGATATTTAAAGGTAAATACTGTAGTAAATAAGTAGTGGAGTCCCATTGAGTAATACAGGTGGTACATAACCCGGTCTACCCCCAGCCTCAAAGACCATGATCTCCGAATTATTGGAGTTACATCACACCATGTGTTTTGGCATACTACTCACATTTGGCGACCAACTTTCTGAAACCACAGATTGACGCGCTCAGAAGCATCATATCGTCTGCATAGCTAATATTATTTACACAAATACCATCTATATAGCAACCCACTCTGGTGCTGCTGAGCTAGCCAATCAGCTCGCTCGAAAAGTGTGGGTGAGCTCAACCCTCTCTGCCTCATCCCGCATTCCAAACTGTATGGCCTGGAAAAAGTTCCAGCGCATCGTACCATACCAATATTAAAGATGTTTATAAGCTCCGTTGGCAACCTATCCTTCTCCATAATACGTCAAAAGCAACTAGATTTTGATCTAGTTTGCGTTACTTTGATCTAGCCTTGAATAAGTCGAGGAAGCTAGCATAAATCGGCGTCCCACGCTATGTATTATAGTATGTGACAGTATGCTTAAGACAGAACACTGCACTTTCTGTTGATAAACCACGCCGAAACCCGAATTGGTTATCATGAACATTAACAGTTTTATTTACTTGCGTATTAAGCAGACGGTGAAACACTTTTGATATTTTGTTTTGATATTATAGTAGCTAGAGAGATGGGCCTATTGGATGCCGAGCGACGAAATGTAAGTTTGTACGCACAATATTAAGAGATTTACCATGTTATTTTAAGACCACAGACTTCTTATAGGTTTTCCTGTAATATATGAATAAAGAGCCATACTATGTATTTTTTTCAAAAATTTTGGTCCAGTAATTTCGGAGATAAGGGGGTAAATATCTTTAAAAGTATTTATTTTAAAATTATAAAAAAAATATGTTTAAGATCCTCGACATGTCACACGGTACTGTTAGCAAAACTTTTTTTTTAAATTTTCTTGTTTGCCCCCCAAAAGTGACCCTTATATTCAAAATTCATTTATTTACGTTACACATTCGTGTTTGGGTCACAGAAATACATATGTGTACCAAATTTTAACTTCATCGGTCCATTAGATTCGGAGTAAATTGGCTGTGACAGACGGAAAGACAGACCGACCGACAGACAGACAGACACACGAGTGATCCTATAAGGGTTCCGTTTCTTCCTTTTGAGGTACGGAACCCTAAAAAGGGAGGGGTAGGTTAAAAAAAATTAGTAGATTGTTATACGAGGGGCTAAAATAACCCATTGTAACGAGATAGTTTTACTAGGAGTAAATAGAAACCGAGTTATGGGTTTTAGCGCCGTGTGTTACACTCTACTTTTCACTACGATTCCGAGAAAATAGAATAATCCAATATAATAGTAAACAGTTTATTGTATTTAAATGTACAATTTGTACAATTCTGGATATTTAACGAGATGTTTTTTTCCGGCAACTTAATTTCAGTCCTCTGTGAAGATGTTCTCACTAGATGATGACATTTTCACTGTTGTAAATTATATTACGGTCACCAATTCAATTCGTAATTAGAGAAAAATTCTAAAGATTTCGCGCCAATACCTTTTTATTTCTTCTGTAGCCGCAACGCAATGCACGCATTCTAACGAAGAGATAGCCGCATTTAGTTCCATTTTCAAAAATAAAATGTTCTTCTTTTTTTGTGAAACAGTAATAAGTCGAGTCCATAATCATGATTATTCTACATAAGAATAAAGACTTTTTCGTTTTTCAAGGCTCGTTGGAACAGGCAAAAATTAAAAAGAATTTACTTTTTCCCCTAGAGCAAGAAATGCTATTTTTTCCCCGCTCTGGTACTCTACCTACAATGACGGCCTTTTTGACTACATTATTGGTATCAAATAAAAGCTAGTAATTAGTCAATATATATTATTTTAATAAAAATAAAAAGATCGAAATTAAAATAAAACCCGACTGCAAAAACACATAACTGAAAAGATAAAACAAGCATTATGATCTATTTAATTTTGGTATTGCAGGCGGGACATACAAAATTAACACCATAATTTCAGGTTACTGGTTTGTCCCACCTGCAATACCAACATTCTATAAGATTATGATGCTTGTTTTTATCTTTTCAGTTATGTGTTTTTGCAGTCGGGGTTTTTCTTTTTTTTTTCTTTTTTATGAAATTTTTACTTGTTATTATTCAACTTCAGATGTTTATTTCATTACCTTGGACAGAAAATTGTTTGATTAATTGAAACTGACAGTCCACTGCTGGACATAGGCCACTTCTAGGCTGCGCCACAATACCCTGGCCAATTTTTTAAGGCCGTCGGTCCATCTAGCTGAGGGGCGTCCCACACTACGCTTGCCGATACGCGATCTCCACTATAGGACTCGTCTGCTCCAACGGCCATCGGTCCTTCGACGAATATGACCAGCCCACTGCCACTTCAGCTTGCTTACTCTGCAGGCTATGTTGGTAACTCTGGTTCTTTTCCAGATAACTTCATTTCTGATCTTATCCTTCAAAGAAACTCCGAGCATAGCCCGCTCCATAGCGCGCTGAGCAACCTTGAATTTGAACAAAAGCGACCGGTCGCGCGAATACGCGATTGTCACATTATTTTGTTACAAATTTTTTTAGAAAAGCGAAAGACGCCCTCTCGCTTTCAGCGCGACCAGGTGCTCGTATTCACCGAACAAAATGATCCTAACAGTCGCGTTTGTGCGACGATCGCTTTATACTCGCGCTAGTAAAAGAAAAAAAGAGAAAAGAATAGCATCACCACCGGCTGGATGGTAGGTCGGAGCTTCTGCAACCAACGCTGCGTGTAGTGCATGAGGTTTCTAAATTAGGTTCAATGCAGTATTAATTCAATAATTTCCAGTGGCCTGAACCCTGAATAGAATTTGAGGATAATTAGGTACAAAGACATAGTAAAACACATCTAAAACATATTATGATGTTTCAAAGAATTTTAATGGTATAGAAATTACAAAAAAGCAAACTGTAGCAACACAATAGTATAGTTACTAATTAACGCCATCATTTCGAGCGGTAGAGTTGCATCAACGTAGAACATTCCGCATGCATCCATCTTGTCGAAAGTCGTTTCATGTAGGCGTTTAATATTCTTTAACAACCTTTTTTCTTCATCTGCAATGATTAGCGGTGAATAATTACGTTGTCATGAACAACGTTTTCAAAACGCAGCTATTTTCTAAAACAGCTAGCGGTTATGTAAAACAACTAACTAAGCAATCTATCTGCCACAGATACATGATTCAATCACAGGCAATCTCGTAGTAATTAATGACAATAATTATATAAAATCAATAATAATGCATGCAGTTGTTGGATCGTAATACCTGTACAGTTTGAATTCAACAAGACTGCGCATGTGTCTTGAACTTTATTCACAGCAATGTAGAATTTTTCAAACTCCACGCTCAATATGGTTTCTAACAACAAAGTCTTAGCAAGCCAAGTGTTTGTCATTAGGCATATTACGTAATCATTCTGAAAACGAAAACATTTTCGCTGCTATGCTTCTGTTGTTGTTTATTATCTATGCTAGAATATAATTATTTTCTGTAGTGCGGTTCCAAATTTTGTACCGCCTACAATTAAAAATGTAGACATTAAACCGGGGCATATTAAAATAAATCGATTATACTTTTAGCGAAATTCAAAAGAAGCGAGTTCAGTGCCAGGATCCAAAAGAACCGACCAAATTGAATGAAAGTATTTATAATCGTTTAAAGGTTTTTCAATGAATTTGCAAACATTTTGTTGTAAAATACTCACCGCATATGTCTCGTTCTTGAGTACTACATGAATGTGGCCCAAAGAGTTGTAAAAGGCGTTCGTACAATGAAACACGATCTGTTATGACAATAATTTTGGTTAGTGAATTTTTAAACCAACTGAGGTCAACTACTTAGTAGATACATTTTTCCTTACTTACCATTTGTTGAAAAGAAACCTTATAGATGTCAAAGCAATCTAATATATAAACAAAAGACTGATATAATTTATTACAATAATCCTCTCTATCCCTATCCCCTAAATTTTTCAAATTCAAAGTTTGAATATTCCAAAGATCAACTTTATTTTTTAGCAACTTAATAAGTCTGATAGCATACACAATATTTAGATCAAAGCTTATTTCAATAAAACCACATAAAAGATTGTAAGATGGATGAAGTTTAAGGATTATACAAATGAGGATAGTAAAATTAATACCAACACCCAAAATCGAGATGACACTTAACCAATTACCAATGATGAAATGTTTGAATGTGGTCTTATTATTAAGAAATCTGTGGACATACAATAATTTTAAAACAAATGTGACATTTTCATTGGTTTGAAAAATAACGGCGAAAAAATTTATAAGGAATCCAATAGAAGTAAGAATAAAATCTAAGTAATTAATTCCGTCATTGTCGAACTTATAATATTCACCATTATTTTCGGTGAATATTCGGTAATAGAATCGATAGAAAAGAACAGATATGAACATTATCGTGCCACACAAAGACATTAAAAACGATCGACAACTATTTGGAGAAATAAAATTGTCCCTGATTCCATACTTGGGACAAAAAAAAAGTGTTGCACTATATTCAAGGGGAGAAGCATAGACTGCACATCTTTGTCAACGAAGTTGTCTCCTAGAATCTCCAAGCGATAATTGCGGTTAATGTTAGAACGTATTTTCCCTTTGATAAAATTCATTTTAATAATCCAAAGAAATTCAGATTACAGGCACGTTGTTCTTCAAGAAGTGGTCGACTTGAATTAAAGGGCGTTTCAAGATTACTCATAACAGTAATTGCTTGAACATTAACGTAATTGAGACACAAATGTTGATACAAAACTATGTATGTATCTTGTAATCATTTATAATAAATATACGAGTATATGAAGATATTTAAGTGTTTGTTCAATAGCGTGTGCCTTAATTTGACCAACTTATTTGTGGATTTTTGAGATGTGGCAGTAAGCACAGCTACCTGAACCGTTATAGCTACAGAAAAACGATCTCAGGAGGCAGTTCTTAACTTTTTAAGACATTTTTATCTGTTTTCACCGATTTTGAAAAAAAAAAATACAAACAGCAAGTAAATGGGCAGTTTTCACAAAACTTTTTTATGTCAATCGATGCTGTTTCTTATAAGGATCAGAAAACTCTATAAGACCAACTGAGGTTTGGGTAGTAGAAAAGTCAGAAATCGCATAAACTTTTCCCATACATTTCGTAGGAAATGAGAGTCCAACCTACTTTTTATGATGGATAGACTGACCGAAAATATTTGGTATTTCTAATTTCGAACGAATACTTGTTATAATTTTATTTGATTTGAGAACAAAATTTAGATAGTTTGTTGCTTTTGAAATCTTTTCCATTCAAAGGTTTTTTTTTTGCGATTTCTGAGTTTTGTAGCGGACAGTATTTTTAAACGTTCAAGTCTGAAAGTTCAAAATCTTTTGAGGTTTTTTTTCAACAAACTTATCTTGTTCTCAAAGCAAGTAAAATTATAACGCCTAATCGTTCAAAGACATTTGTTTTCGGCCAGTCTATCCACCGTAAAAAGTACGTTGGAGTCTCATTTCCTACGAAATGTAAGGGGATTTATTTTTTTGCGATTTCTGACTTTTCTACTACTCAAACCTTAGTTGATCTGGTAGAGTTTTCTTATCCTTATAAGAAATAAGATCGAATGGCATCAAAAAGAGTTTATTTGAAAACTGCCCATTTTTTTGCCGACTATATTTTTTATCAAAATTTCTGAATGCAGATCAAAATGTCTCAAAAAGTTAAGGACAGTCTAAGACCGTTTTCTTTCTTATAGCTACAACGGTGAAGGTAAGCTGCCCTTACTGCCCCATCTCAAAACTCCACCCTATGATCGCTTTCATGTTTAACTTTCATTTTTGTTAACAAGCAGCGCAAACCCATCAGTTTACAGTAAATTAGTGAAACTTATTGTTTATACTACTACTAATTTTAAACGAATCAATAAAAAATAATTCCTTAAAGAAAACTTAATATCCATCAAAGTAACTTGAAATAGACAATCACTTACAAATAAATTATTAACGTTGTTTCGTTATATTTGATGAAATTTTTACTTGTTATTATTCAACTTTAGATGTTTATTTTATGGCCTTGGATAGAACATTCTTTGATTAATTGTAACTAAAGCAAAAAAACCTGTATCAGTTATTTATATACAGGATAGCAGGGATATTGACGCGAAAACTGAAACCATGGATTCAGTACATGATTCTGAAAATCCCTGCTTTGAAATTTGTCGTCGGTTATTTAAAAAAAAATCATGGGAGGAAGGAGTTCAGGATCATATACTGAATATATGGTTTCAGTTTTCGCGTGGATGTCCCAGCCACCCCACTCCAAAAGCATTTTTACAAGTAACCTATTTGTCATAGTTAATGATTTGTAACTCGAATACAAAACATTGGACAAGCTCCGACATTATTTTAAAATAATTCTATCGTTTCTGTGGTTTCTAAAGGACGTAAGTAAGATCGTCCTGCTGCCATTTTTTTAAAGGTTCAGCTCCACAAGTTTTCTTGTTCTATATATCTGTTTTATGTAGTTAGAAAAACACGTTGGGTAATTTAAGCGTTTCTATTGGTATACCGCAAGTATACTCGGTCCACACTGAAATCTGTCAATGTGTGTATGTTTGGAGACCTACTAAATGATGATAATATCTTATGAAGGATAAATAATGTCTTAAAAGAATGACAATGATCACAATAAAATTAAATCTTAAATTATAACTAATGATCGAGTGGCCTTCTAGACCTGATATTAGAAATATCAATCATCTGACGACAATGATTCTTTTTGTTACTCACTTGTATAGTAAAACGGAAGGCGCCGCCCTCTTTCAGCGCGACTACGTGTTCGTATTCACCGAACAAAATGATCCTAACTGTCGCGTGTTTGTGCGACGATCGCTTTATACTCGCGCTAGTAAAATAATCGCACACGATGGTAGGTCGGAGCTTCTGCAACCAAAGCTGCGTGTAGTACATGAGGTTTCTTAATTAGGTGCAATGCAGTATTAATTTTATTATTGATTTTTATTTCGGAACAGAGTCCATAGTGTGTTAGTAACATAATATAAAATAACTTATTATCTAGTGTTAGTACCAATCACCCTCTGCACAAACAGCTTTACAATTGGAGAGCTAAAGCTCTCCGCTACAGTTCTCAGGATGCTGTTGTGACTGTCTCTCACTCTTCTCAGTAGTGAAGCAGTTTTTTTGCGAACAATCGCATGGAAACCGTCAGTACGGGCTTGCGCAAACATTTCCGAAGCGCTGCAGTAGCGAGGAAGTCCCAACAACATCCTGAAACCATTGTTGTACTGGACGCGCAGGACATCCAGCGACCTTTTGGTGTAATTGACCCATAGATTGCTCGTATACAGACTCTGGCAATAAGCCTTGAAAATTGTGATTTTTACTAGATCCGTACATCGAGCAAATCTACGGGTCAACATGTTGCACCGGACGGCGAGTGCCCTACGCTATCTCTATATCGACATGGTCCTTCAGGTCAGCGGAAAGAAAGTGACCTAGGTATTTAAAAGAGCATACCCTTTTAATTACTGACCCGTTTATTAGTAGCTCGGGTCCCACTTCACGGCATTTGCCACCAACCTCAAAGACCATGTACTCACACTTTTTGACATTATAAGTTAATCCATGTGCGGCAGCGTAGGCTTCACAAGTCTTAAGCAACTCTCCGACTGCCCCCGCAGACGGACCCAGCAACACCATGTCATCAGCATAGCTGATGTTGTTAATGCTAACACCATCAACACTGCATCCGACACGCATGTTGCTGAGTCCCTCTATGAGGTCATTTACGTAGAGGTTGAAGAGCCTGGGAGACGTCAGACCTCCTTGTCTCACCCCACAGTCCAACCTATACGGTTCGGAGAGCGAACCGTCCCACTTCACATGATTGGTCTGATTACCATACCAATGCTGCCATAGTCCACATATTTCCGCGGGTATACCCCTGCTTACCATCTTTTCCCAGAGCACATCATACGAGACAAGATCGAAGGCCCTGGAAAGATCAAGAAAACAGGCGTACACCGGCGTCTTTCTATCTATATAGTATTGAACTGTATGCTTGACACTCAAGATAGCGCTTTCAGTTGAAAGTCCGGGACGAAACCCGAACTGCGCATCATGAAGATGTATGTAATCATTTAAACAAGTGTCAAGCATACCGTCCAACACTTTTGCTTGCAAGTGAAATGGGACGGTAGTTACTCTTGTCTGAGATATCACCCGTCTTGTTCTTCACAATAGGAGTCACGATGGTCTTCATCAGATTAGCAGGTAAATACGCGTGGCTAATACACATTGTGAAAAACATAGACAGGACTCGCGACAAATGCGTACCTGCGTGCTTCAAGTGCTCAATACTGAGCCCATCATGTCCTGGAGATTTGCCTCGGCTCATACCGTTTATGATAGCACTTACCTGCTTAACTGAGAAACGCATCAGAGGTTTCACTCCACCACTGCTGGGCTCAGAATGGTCTTCCTTCACGGTTGAGGGACCGAGAGGGGACTGAACTTGAAAATGCTCTTTGAACATATTCGCAATTCCCCGGGGATCACTTATCCCTCCCACACTCGCAGAAAGACCGGGCTTCCCATCCAACTTACCAGTGGATTTCCAGAATTCACCGAATTTTTTAGTTGTTCGTTGTTCGGCTAACCTATCCATAATAATTTGCTCAGCATTGTTTTGGCAGAATTTCAGCCGGCTTTTAAAAACGTTTCGCTTATCACGCATTTTATCATAGACAGGACCAGAAGAGGGACGTTTGTTAAGTATCCAGGCCTGAAAACTACATCTAGCCTCGAGATGAGCGTCCCTTACATGTTCATTCCACCCACACACGCGCCTACCCCGTCTCGGTCCCCCCTCGCGTGTCACTTTAGACTGCCTGGCTGCCACACACAGTATTTCCACAATTTGTTTGTACAAATTGTCCAGAACAACCTTATGTTCAGCCAAACTGCAAGATCCACTACCGCAACTCTCAAACTCATGAGGGAAATCAACGTCGCGCAACTTACTGTTACAGATATTTTGGTAATTGAGCGTTTCCGTCTTAGTTCTTTCTCCCCATACAACAGAATTACGGCAGGCGCTCCGAGTCAACAGTTTAGACCGTACCACTTCTAAATTACACTCTACACACAAAGGTAGATGATCCGACACGTAAACATCCTCGGATACATGAATATCTACAATTGTGTGCCAAGCTGCTACCGATACCAAGCAGTGATCCAACCACCTCCTACTCCCGTAAACATCACTTATAAAAGTGTATGTATCACTATCAACCCCCCTTTTTTCTATATCAGCACAAATCCAGGATTGGTCAGTACAAAAGTTAATTAACTCTTTATAAAACAACTCATGAGGGTAAGCATTGAAATCACCCAGCATAAAAACATTTTCTATGTCACAGCTTGCTATGGTAGCACTTATCTCACTTAACACATCTGTAAAAATAGGTAAGTTATCTGGACAATTTGTAGGCATGTACACAGAGAAAACAAGAATAGTACGACCATTAGACGAGGCTGTGATGGCCACTAAGCGAGGACTATTACAGTCAACCACAGATACCGACTCAAATATGCCCTTCCTCCAGAGAATGGCTACCCCACCATGAGGTCTTCCTCTTAATAAGCCCTCAGAGGAGTCTACAGCCGACTTACCGGTATATTCGAAGTCAGGGCTTATTGTTCCTAACATTGGAATATCATGGGAAAGTAGCCAGGTCTCTTGTAGGGCCACCACATCAGACCGCTCACATAAATCCCTAATATTATCTACGGATCGTTTAGACGACTTACAATTAAAACTAATAAATTTAAAACAACTGTTAATAATTTTAGTATCCATGAATAATAACATTAATAATTTACTTTAACTTTAGTGTCCTGGGGTTTCGTTCGGTACATAAAGTGCACAAAACGTCTAAAAACAATGCCACTTGGCCATAATTCGTCATTTAGGAACAAGTCAACTTTGTGCTTGGAAACATACAGTTTAAACGCATTGTACTTCCTAGATGACTTCATATTTATCTGCTTTAGCTATACGATTTCACTAGTTTTGTCTTTTATATAGCTAGTAATGTCATTTTCACTAGCTTCCATACTGACATTGGAAATTAGCAACGGCACTTTAATATCCGCGGCCCGAAATTTACTCTCTGGCGCAGTCAAAGCCCTTCCCTTTTGGCTAGTTATTCTGTTTTGTTTATAACGTTTATTCTGCACTATCTTCCATTCCGAGTTCACAGTGTTCACACCACCTACCACTTGATCACTACTCACTTGTTCATCACGCAAACTCGCACACTGTACCGCCATCGCCTCAGGTACGAGCAAAGCCTTTAACTCACTCGATACCGACGCATGTGAAGCCGCCGTGAGAACATTCACTCGCTGACCATTCGTAGGGGACATCTTCGCACAGGTAGCCGGCAAAACTGATTCTTTATCGCGCATCGACGTGATTTTGCCAGTCATACACTCGGTCTCACTCGCACTCTCCGCAGTCGCGATCCCGTCTCGCTCACTCACGTGCCCACTATTCTCTGTCGCACCATGTTGTTCTTGTAAAACAGAGATGCAGCTATTGTCGCACTGATCAGATGTTGTTGATATGTTTTTTGCCGCACGACCGTTTAACTTTGAATCAGCTGTTACTTGCGAATATGTTATGGGCACATATTGTAAACCAATAGGGCCACTATCAAGATTAATACTGTTTTGCAGACATGCTCCTCTCCTTTTGTTTACATTTCTTTCTATCGTATAAGTGTCAGTTAACGATGCGTGCTTCATATTTTCTACTTCTAGCTTAAAGAGATCAAATTGTTCCGTTGTAACTACTTTTTCTTCTAAAACACTAACCTTGTTTTGCAGTTTCACTAAGTCCTTTAGTAATCGGGTGACATCCACATGATCGAAGGACACAGGAGGGAGCTTATGCAGATCCTTCGCCACAAAAATTGGAAAAAGATCGGGATTTGATCCTTTTAGCAAACAAATCATGTCATCTAGGTCCCGTGACATTTTCTTTTTGCCATCCTTTCTCCGCACAGGCATCTTCTTCCCGCTAGGTATCGACTCAAACAACAGAGTCTTGGCTTTCACTATCTCTTCCGCCGTGAAAGAGGAAGTACACAACTGATGCACACTGTCTTCATCCATAACGTCCAAAACATGTCGTAGGAACGCCAATACCTCGTTAATAACAACATTACAACTATTACACTTCACAGTAATGAGCGACATAGTTCACAACGTTGATAAAAATTCAATGTAAAGTTGCAGGTGCTAATTATTACACTTTAACATTTTAGAGGTCATTTTCGAAACAGGTCAATGCACTCCGCGCACACGTATACAAACAACCGAACGCGGTCGCGATCAGCTGACTGATTAATGCAAGAATTCCCAGTGGCCAGAACCCTGAATAGAATTTGAGGATAAATAGGTACAGTAGGTTAGGTAAGTAGCTTAGGTAAGCGTTCAAAAGTGCATAGGCACGCTAGGAGTCGAATTGCTGTGAACACGCGGTGTAGTCCGTACATGTGTGTATGTGTAAACAGTCAACCGTACACACACCACAGAGAACGCAGTTTTGCACTACACTCTGCCGTATCGTCACGGTTCGCGGGCGCCTTTTGTTAGACACGCATCATACGCGTGACCTTGGCCAGTGTATGGCATTGCTAAAATTCGAAAGTAAATTATATGTGCAGATAGCAGAAGGCGTTAAGCGTTGGTCTTAGATTCAAGATGGCTAAGGTTATATAGTCACAATTATTACTCAATAGCCCTTATATTTTGTGACTTTTAAATTTGGTCAGATTCGCGATATTATCACTTTTATCGTAACTCGGAATGCGGCCTTAGAAGCAATTTGTATTATTGTAATATATTAGACATATTTAAATTTTGAAATGGATTTTTTTCACCATAAATATAAAACTTTGATCATGGTCGAAGTAATTAACACATTCCGGCGCGGTAACGGCTGTAACCGTATTTTAAAAGTTCGTGGACTGACAGTACGGCCACAGCCGTATAGTTAGCTACTTTTTTTACGTCAAACACAGCTGCCGCAGTGTAAAATTTATTTGCTTATTGTATAGACTTTATGTTTAATGCAATAAGGCTGAAATCACGTCGATTTATTGTCAAAAACAAGTTGTTTACGTGCTCTCAATGTGTGCCATACCCTCACATAAACAGATTTCATCCACAATGCTAGTACGGCTACAACCGGGTTGGTTACTATGAAATGTCATACTACTGGAAAGTTAGTGTCACGCTAGCGACGGTCAGAGTTGGGTGTGTGGGCGTCGGTTTGCGCGGGAAAATTACCGACAACCAAAGCTCGCGGTAAGTGATAACTATTGACTTCTAAGCCTAAACATTGGCAAATACTTGCATTATTATGTTTTATCTGATATTAGATGCTTCATTTTACGTGAGTGTTGCATATTTTCAACATGAAATCTGTTATTTTATAGATGAGTTGGCGCAAAGTTGATGATGATCGCATTATGAAGCTTTTAGATGACACGTCTACGCCTGAAGTATCTTGTTCAGAAGAAGACCCTTATTGTGACGACGGAGAATATGGCTCTGATAAAGATTTTGAGCCGGATTACAACGAGCTTTCTTACGATTCGGACGGCCTACAAAAGAGACAGCGCCGTGCAAATTTGAGTGTTCAGCATTCAACCAGACATGAAATAACAGGGCAATCTGATACAGATGTGGAAGACGTTAAACGGTTGTACCCGTACTGACGAATAACAAAGATTTTATTTCATACGACCCTGACAGTACGGCTATATACGGATACGGTTGTAGCCGTCTTCCGCCCTATGTAGACGATTTGATTTTCCGTGATATTGTAAGTACGGTTGTGACAGTATTGTGATTTTGTATGAAAAATTATACTGTCTTTCCGTAATAAAGGACCGCGCCGGAAGGTGGCAATAAATAAGAATATTAGACTAGGTACTTAAAATGTAAAAAAAACTACTGACAAAATAGTTGATTTTAAGGTTAAGTAATTAATTATTTAACATTTTATTTGGCTTTAGTAAATATTGGTTGGTATTGAGGTTATAGCTTAAGTATTCATTTTCTTTACGAAAATAAGATTGAAACTAAACCTCAAATTTTAATCCTAAAATAATAATATTATTAAAATAATATTAAACATTTTCGGTCTATCTGCAAGAAATACGACACACACCATATTGAAACGTGCTTAAAAAATTCGTTACCATAAATTCATGCAATAACAAATCTGTTGTTTATTAAGTTGGTACAGTCAATATTTTAAGGTCAAAAACGGTTTCCTAGCTGGTCTTCAGTGATGCAAGCCTTCATAGTGCACGGCGAACGGTTCATAATGACGTGTTTTTAATAATTCAGCAAAACATCTCGTTGGTATGAAACCATTTGTTTCATATTCATTCACCATTTGACGTCGCTGCTGAACGATAATAAGCCCCTTCCTCATATCTTTTAACCCTCATAGTATTCTCTAGAACAAAGAATAACATTGTATTTATTACACATATTACCAAATTATTTATTATTCACTAAATAATCGAATTAAACCTCATAATGAATTTAAAACTTTAAAGGCAAAAGATGTCTCAACAATACCTCTGTTATATCAACAATACCCTTGATTAAGATTTATGTTTAGTAAAATATGAAATATTTAAATGATAACACTCACACTTAGTCCAGTTTCATAAGATATTTGTGTAAATTAAATTCACTCTTACTGCATTCACTTTTTAATTAACTGCATTTTGAAAATAATAACCACAACACCGCTAATAGCTAAATATATAATAATCACGAACCAACAAAGTTCTATTAAGTCAATACTCGTAACGAATTACATCTGTCTACCCCACAGAAATCGAAATAATTTAGTTAGTTTTCTGTGGTCTACCTGCTAAACTTTAATATTTATGTGAACAAGACAAATGAAACAAACAACGAATGATTATTGAACTAGTCATTGGTAGCAGACAAAGTAAGTGTGTGTGTGTGTACTGTGCGTGTCTATAGTATTGTAATAACTTATAGAAGAAAGTCGTAAGTCAAACCGAAGTGACAGTCTATTGCTTTGTGAGATTGCCTATGGACTTTTAGTCGGTACTGTACAAAACACACTAAAACACATCTAGCACATACTATGATGTTTGAAAGAATTTTAATGCTGTAGAGATTACAAAAAAGCAAACTGTAGCAACACAATAGTATAATTAGTAATTAACGCCATCATTTCGAGCGGTAGAGTTGCGTCAACGTAGAACATTCCGCATGCATCCATCTTGTCGAATGTCGTTTCATGTAGGCGTTTAATATTCTTTAGCAACCTTTTTTCTTCATCTGCAATGATTTTTATTTGATATCAAATTGGCCAAGTTGGTGGTAATTACCACCCTAAACATCGCAGGTGTATCCATACCATATCATGTCATATCAGGAAAAAGTCTCATGTGCCTGTTATATTACCGAAATTCACACCCCTTCAAACCACCGGGATACAACAACGCTGCTTGGCAACAGAAAAGGGAAAGGTGGTAGTATTTTCTCACACCAACTATTTCACGAAGAACTATCCTAGATATGTTGCAAATGGATTGCCGAGTCAGCCGTTTTACAAAACCATTAGTTGTTTTACAAAACAGATCCGTTATGTAAAACAGCTGAACAAAGTTAAGCTTGATTACCATTGCGCTACGTTTAACAAAACTGCTACCCAAGGTTAGACATAATAAGTTCTGCATTATGTCTAAACTTATCTGCAACATGGTTGGAACTGTAGCAAACTACGCGAGAGCCGAATTGGGTGTAGTAACTAAGCTACCTTGAACTATTGGTTTAGGTTAGGTTAGAATTGTGACCAACTGCGAACGAAGCGATCGGGGCCGCGGCCGGCAAGCGTTTCTTCCAAGTTGGTCGCAGTCACTTGGCTATTTTTAATTTCTAGGACAGAGTTTCATAAAACTCTCCACGTGCCGCTGCAGCGAGAGCATGGCTACGTGCGGTGAAATTGTATTGTATTTATAAATCACTGTTTTCCCTTGAGTTGGGGTCATTTTCACTCATATTACTCATTTTATTTATTTCTGTTTCGAACGCCATTATTTTTGTGATGACACACAGAACCACAAGCGACAAAATTTAGAAGTAAAATAAAAATCTGACGTTTCATTTCACGTTGTTTTACATAACTTCTAATCGTTAACTCGCTGCATTGATACACGCAAAACATTTATGCAATTCTACGTGTTAAAGATCAGTAATTATGAAAAAATGGTAAACGTTGTTTACGTTGTCGTGAACAACGTTTTTCAAAACGCAGCTGTTTTGTAAAACAACTAATTAAGCAATCTATCTGCGACAGATACATGATTCAATCACAGGCAATCTCGAAGTAATTAATGACAATAATAATATAAAATCAATAATAATACATGCAGTTGTTTGATCGTAATACCTGTACAGTTTGAATTCAACAAGACTGCGCATGTGTCGTGAACTTTATTCACAGCAATGTAGAATTTTTCAAACTCCACGCTCAATATGGTTTCTAACAACAAAGTCTTAGCAATCCAAGTGTTTATTAATAGCCATATTACGTAATCATCCTGAAAAAGAAAACAGTTTTGTTGCTATGCTTCTATTGTTGTTTATTATGTATGCGATAATATAATTATTTTCTGTGGTGAGGTTCCGAATTTTGTACCGCCCACCATTCAAAATAGGAGACATTAAACAGGGACACATTAAAATAAATCGATTAAACTTTTAACAAAATTCAAAGGAAGCGAGTTCAGTGCCAGGATCAAAGGAACCGAACAAATTGAATAAAAGTAGTTAAAAGTCGCATAAAGCCCTGTACTATGAATTTGCAAACATTTTGTAGTGGAATACTCACCACATATGTTTCGTTCTCAAGTAATATGTGAATGTGGACCAAAGAGTTGTAGAAGGCGTTTGTACAGTGAAACACGATCTGTTATGATAATAATTTTGGTTTATGAATTTGTAAACCAACTGAGGTCAACTGCTTTGTAGATAAATTGTGTCTTACTTACCATATGTTGAAAAGAAACCTTATAGATGTCAAAGCAATCTAATATATAAACAAAGGCCTGATATAATTTGTTAGAATAATCCTCTCTATCCCTATCTCCTGAATTTTGAAAATTCAAACTTTGAATATTCCAAAGATCAACTTTATTTTTTAGCAACTTAATAAGTCTGATAGCATACACAATATTAAGATCAAAGCTTATTTCAATTAAACCAAATAAAATATTGTAAGATGCAAATTTAGGGATTATACAAGTGAGGATAGTAATGTTAATACCAACACCCAAAATCGAGATCACACTTAACCAATTACCAATGATGAAATGTTTAAATGTGGTCTTATTATTAAGAAATCTATGGACATACAATAATTTTAAAACAAACATGACATTTTCATTGGTTTGAAAAATAACGGCGAAAAGATTTATAAGGAATCCAATGGAAGTAAGAATAAAATCTAAGTAATTGATTCCGTTATTGTCGAACTTATAATATTCACCAAGTTGTTCAGTGAATATTCGGTAATAGAAGCGATAGAAAAGAAAAAATATGAACATTATCGTGCCACACAAAGACATTAAAAATGATCGACAACTATTTGGAAAAATAAAATTGTCCCTGATTCTATACTTGGGACAAAAGAAAAAATGTTGCGCTAGATTCAAGGGGAGAAGCATAGACTGCACATCTTTGTCAACGGAGTTATCTCCTAGAATCTCCAAGAGATAATTGCGGTTAATGTTAGAACGTATTTTCTCTTTTATAAAATTCATTTTAATAATCCAAAGAAATTCAGATTACAGGCACGTTGTTCTTCAAGAAGTGGTCGACTTGAATTAAAGGGAGTTTCAAGATTACTCATAACAGTAATTGCTTGAACATTAACGTAATTGAGACACAAATGTTGATACAAAACCATGTATCTTGTAATCAACCATAATAAATATATATAAAGACATTTAAGTGTTTGATCAATAGCGTGTGCCTTAATTTGACCAACTTATTTGTGGAATTAACAGATTGGATTTTTGAGATGTGGCAGTAAGCACAGCTACCTGAACCGTTATAGCTACAGAAAAACGATCTCAGGAGGCAGTTCTTAACTTTTAAGACATTTTTATCTGTTTTCACCGATTTTGAAAAAAAAAAATACAGACAGCAAGTAAATGGGCAGTTTTCACAAAACTTTTTTATGTCAATCGATGCTGTTTCTTATAAGGATCAGAAAACTCCATAAGACCAACTGAGGTTTGAGTAGTAGAAAAGTCAGAAATCGCAAAAAAAATAATCCCTAACATTTCGTAGGAAATGAGACTCCAACGTACTTTTTACGGTGGATAGACTGGCCGAAAATAAACGAAAAACCCTGCGTTGGAATTTTTCGTCGGTTATTTAAAAAAAATATTGCTGTTTCATAGTAAATTGTAATACCTACGCGATCAAAATGTGAGCAATGGGTAGCTCGCCGTCTGATAAGGACCAGGCCCGGGTTGACGGCGCGTTGTGTTCCACGCGCGCCTCAAAGAGATAGCAGAATTGACGGGGTCCGCTAGGGCCAATGCCTGCCGGGGCTGCGAATAAAGGCCGAAAGGGACATCGTGGCCCCCGGCAACAGGGCAACCGAAGGAACACGGGTGAGTTTTAGTCAGTAAGAGTCTGACACGCCCTCCCGCTCCACCCAGAGCAAGTTATGTGAAAATTTCCCACCCAAAAAAAAAATGGGATTTCAGAATCATGTACTGAATCTATGGTTTCAGATTTCGCGTCGATGTCCCTGCCACCCTGTATACTCCAAAAGTATTTTTACAAGTAACCTATTTGTCATAGTTCATCATCATCATCATCAGCCTATAAATGTTCCCACTGTTGGGACACAGGCCTCCTCTCCTTGAGAGGGAGTGGGCCGTAATCCACCACGCGGGCCCAGTGCGGGTTGGTAGATGTCACATGTCTTCGAATTTTCGGTTCTAGGACATGCCGGTTTCCACACAATGTTTTCCTTCACCGTTTGAAAGCAGTGGTGATGAAATAATTTACACAAATTAAAGCGCCTGTCTGGGTTCGAACCTACGACCTACAACTCGGAAGTCGCGGTCGTTACCATTGGGCCACCACTGCTCACATTTGTCATAGTTAATGATTTATAACTCGAATGGTTTTTAATAAGACATTGGACAAGCTCCGACACTGTTTTAAAATAATTCTATAGTTTTTGTGGTTTCTAGAGGACGTTACTAATATCGTCCTGCTCCCATTTTTTTAAAGGTTCAGCTCCACAAGTTTTCTTTTTCTATACATCTGTTTTATGTAGTTAGAAAAACACTGCGGATAATTTAAGCGTTCTATTGGTATACCGCAAGGCAGTATACTCGGTCTACACTGAAATCTGTCAATGTGTGTATGTTTGGATACCTACTAAATTATGATAATGTCTTATGAACGATAAATAATGTCTTAAAAGAATGACAATGATAACAATAAAATTACATCTTAATAACTAATGATCGAGTGGCGTTCTAGATCTAAAATTAGAAGTATCAATCATCTGACGACAATGATTCTTTTTGTTACTCATTTGTTTAGAAAAACGGAAGGCGCCCGACCACTTTCAGCGCGACCACGCGTTCGTATTCGCCGAACAAAATGATCCTAACTGTCGCGTGTTTGTGCGACGATTGCTTTATACTCACGCTAGTAAAAGAATTGCATCACGACCGGCCGGATGGTAGGTCAGAGCTTCTGCAACCAAATCTGCGCGTAGTGCATGAGGTTTCTAAATTAGGTTAAATGCAAAAAAGCAAACTGTAGCAACACAATAGTATAGTTAGTAATTAACGCCATCATTTCGAGCGGTAGAGTTGCATCAACGTAGAACATTCCACATGCATCCATCTTGTCGAACGTCGTTTCATGTAGGCGTTTAATATTCTTTAACAACCTTTTTTCTTCATCTGCAATGATTAGGGGAGAATAATTACGGGAACTTTACATACATTTTTTTAAAATTTGATATCAAATTGGCCCATTTGGTGGGGGTAGTATTTAAACGCAAATCAAAAAATATCCTTTCTCTATGCAATAAGATTCCGAATTCCCATCAAAATTACTGATTGCACAGCGAAATATTCAACTCAAAATATCACTAAACATACTTCAATTTATTTTCGCAGCGTACAGCGATTTTTCCTAAAGCAAAAGCTTTTTCATCAATACACAGCTAATAATCTTAATGCACATTATACATGTTAACTCTTTTTCTTTTAAATATAGCTTCTATTTTTATATTATGTACAGCAGTTTTCTAGTGAGACTGTTTGTTCCCAACCTTTGTTGGGAACAAAGGTTGGGAACAAACAGTCTCACTAGAAAACTGTACTACCGAACTAGTACTACCGAACTGAACCACCGGTGATACTAGCGATAGTAACTGCGATGTCCAACTGGTTGTACTACGGAGAAGTAAATTTACCCATGGTTCAACTGGTTGTTCTATGGGGAAATATCTTGGTAAACTGCACTCAAAAACACGGTGTTCGCACTGGCACTCGCCGGCAGCTGCCGCGGCACCGCTCGCTTCGCTCGCTCGGCTCGTGCGGTATATTATGTGGTCACAGTTCTAACCTAACCTAACCTACCATTCAGCCATAGAACAACCAGTTTTGTTTTTTTATATTTTATATTATTAATTTGCTGTGCAGTCAGTATTTATGCTATGTAGTAATATTTTTGTACAAAAATAAATTTAACTGTATTGCATTATGAGGAAAAAGTAATGTTATATCGATGTATAATTTCGAATTATCTGCAGTTTGAGTTTTGTTAAACATTTAGTTTATTTGTAGTGAAGTAAGTTATTTGATGTAAAAAAGAATATAAATGATGAGTATGTATTGATAGGCGATTATTTATTTGATATGCAATTTATCATATCCCATTTGGTGGTAATTACCACCCAAAACATCGCAGGTGTATATTGCCCAGGACCCGACGGCTTACCTAGAAAATCCTGGGTCCTGGCCTTGAGGGCTCTCGGGCCTCAACTAAGGGGGCTCCTAAACGCATGCTTGTAGAGGGGCCAGTTCCACTTCGTTGGAAGACGGGGAAACTGGTCCTTATCAGAAAACTGGGGCGCTCAGCGGACTCTCCGTCTGCCTATCGGCCCATTGTGCTGCTCGAAGAGGTGGGCAAGCTCTTTGAAAGAGTGCGGGTGGGGCTGGATTTGGCGGAGAGCTAGTTTGGTATCCGCAGGGGGCGCTCTACGGTGGACGCCATCATGCGCTTGCGGACCCTCACGACGGGGAAAGCTGTGGCCCGGGGTGGGGTCGTCTTGGCGGTGTCTCTAGACATCGCCAATGCCTTCAATACCCTGCCCTGTAGTTGCGTCAGGAAGGCACTCTGGTATCACCGGATGCCAACTTACCTTTGTCGTGTGATCGAGGCCTATTTGACGGACAGAGCCTTCATCTACTCCGGTCACCAGGGAGAATGGAACCGGCAAGAGATGTCGTGCAGTCACCCACAGGGGTCAGTCTTGGGCTGCATCTCTAAAGAAAGAAAAAGAAGCTGAGCGCCGACCTCTCTAGCGGCGCAAAATTACTCTGTTTCGAGCTTATTGTACAACGTTTTACACGTGCAGCCTGTGGGCTAAATATACCCAAAGATCGTGTAACACCCTTCGTGTCCAATACAACAACGCTTTCAGGGTATTGGTGGGGCTGCCCCGTTTTTGTAGCGCATCGGGAATGTTCGCGAACGCACATAATAATTGCTTTTACGCAACGATGCGAATGAGGTGTGCATCCCTGGTGCGCAGAGTGCGGGCCAGTTCCAACAATATCCTAAAAATGATCACTAGCAGGCTGGATTGCATGTACATCAATCACTGCAGTGCCATCTCCCATGAGGTGAAATAAATTTAAACTAGATTACTTAGGGCACTCAGAAAGTTTTGCGACACTAGGAAAAAATATATTACAGGGTATAATTTTTTTTATTAAATCTTTTCAAAGAACTCTCCATTGGCGTCTATACACAGTTTCATACGTCTAAACCAATTTTCATAACACATTTTCCAGTCCGCATCAGACACCTCTTCAACCTCCTTCTCAAATGCAGATAGTGCATCTTCCGATGATGAAAACTGTTTTCCTTTGAGTTGATTTTTTTATTTTGGGGAACAAGAAAAAGTCATACGGAGCCAAATCGGGACTGTAAGGAGGGTGACCTATAAATTTGACCGGTAGCTGCGCTTACCACATTTAAAAAATTCACCCGTTTATTCCTCAAATAAGTTGGTCAAGTCAAGGCACTCGCTATTGTAACAGTCACAAGTTTTATTGATCAAACACTTAAATATCTTCATATGGTTGATTACAAGATACATATTTTTCTAGCATCATTTGTGTTTCAATTACGTTAATGTTCAAAGAAGCATTGTTATTAGTAATCCTGAAACTTCCTTCAATTCAAGTCAATCACTTTTTGAAGAACAACGTGCCTGTTATCTGAATTTCTTTGGATTTTCGATATGAATTTTATAAAAGAGAAAATACGTTGTAACATTAACCGCAATTATCTCTTGGAGATTCTAGGAGATAACTCCGTTGACAAAGATGTGCAGTCAATGCTTCTCCCCTTGAATCTAGTGCAACAATTTTTCTTTTGTCCCAAGTATAGAATTAGGGACAATTTTATTTTTCCAAATAGTTGTCGATCATTTTTAATGTCTTTGTGTGGTACGATAATGTTCATATTTTTTCTTTTCTATCGCTTCTATTACCGAATATTCACCGAACAACTTGGTGAATATTATAAGTTCGACAATGACGGAATCAATTACTTAGATTTTATTCTTACTTCTATTGGATTCCTTATAAATCTTTTCGCCGTTATTTTTCAAACCAATGAAAATGTCATATTTGTTTTAAAATTATTGTATGTCCACAGATTTCTTAATAATAAGACCACATTCAAACATTTCATCATTGGTAATTGGTTAAGTGTGATCTCGATTTTGGGTGTTAGTATTAACATTACTATCCTCACTTGTATAATCCCAAAATTTGCATCTTACAATATATTATTTGGTTTAATTGAAATAAGCTTTGATCTAAATATTGTGTATGCTATCAGACTTATTAAGTTGTTAAAAAATAAAGTTGATCTTTGGAATATCCAAAGTTTGAATTTTCAAAATTTAGGAGATAGGGATAGAGAGGATTATTCTAATAAATTATATCAGGCCTTTGTTTATATATTAGATTGCTTTGACATATATAAGGTTTCTTTTCAACATATGGTAAGTAAGGAACAATTTATTTACAAAGTAGTTGACCTCAGTTGGTTTACAAATTCATAAACCAAAATTATTATCATTACAGATCGTGTTTCACTGTACGAACGCCTTCTACAACTCTTTGGTTCACATTCACATATTACTTGAGAACGAGACATTTGCGGTGAGTATTCCACTACAAAATGTTTGCAAATTCATAGAAAGGGCTTTATGCGACTTTTAACTACTTTTATTCAATTTGTTCGGTTCCTTTGACCCTGGCACTGAACTCGCTTCCTTTGAATTTTGCTAAAAGTATAATCGATTTATTTTAAAGTGTTTAATGTCTCCTATTTTTAATGGTGGGCGGTACAAAATTCGAAAACTCACCACAGAAAATAATTATGTTACAGCATACATAATAAACAGCAACAGAAGCATAGCAACGAAAATCTTTTCTTTTTCAGCACGATTACGTAATATGGCTAATTACAAACACTTGGCTTGCTAAAACTTTGTTGTTGGAAACCATATTGAGCGTGGAGTTTGAAAAATTCTACATTGCTGTGAATAAAGTTCAAGACACATGCGCAGTCTTGTTGAATTCAAACTGTACAGGTATTACGATCCAACAACTGCATGCATTATTATTGATTTTATATTATTATTGTCATTAATTGCTACGAGATTGCCTGTGATTGAATCATGTATCTGTCGCAGATAGATTGCTTAATTAGTTGTTTTACATAACCGCTAGTTGTTTAACAAAACAGCTGCGTTTTGAAAAACGTTGTTCACGAGAACGTGAACAACGTTTACCATTTTTTCATAATTACTGATCTTTAACACGTAGAATTGCATAAACGTTTGTCATGTATCAATGCAGCGAGTTAACGATTAGAAGTTATGTAAAACAACGTGAAATGAAACGTCAGATTCTTTTTACTTCTAAATTTTGTCGCTTGTGGCTCTGTGTGTCATCACAAAAATAATGGCATCCGAAACAGAAATAAATAAAATGAGTAATATGAGTGAAAATGACCCCAACTCAAGGGAAAACAGTGATTTATAAATACAATACAATTTCACCGCACGTAGCCATGCTCTTGCTGCAGCGGCACGTGGAGAGTTTTATGAAAGTCAGTCCTAGAAATTAAAAATAGCCAAGTGACTGCGACCAACTTGGAAGAAACGCTTGCCGGCCGCGGCCCCGATCGCTTCGTTCGCAGTTGGTCACAATTCTAACCTAACCTAAACCAATAGTTCAAGGTAGCATAGTTACTGCAACCAATTCGGCTCTCGCGTGGTTTGCTACAGTTCCAACCATGTTGCAAATAAATTTAGACATAATGCAGAACTTATTATGTCTAACCTTGGGTAGCAGTTTTGTTAAACGTAGCGCAATGGCAATCAAGCTTAACGTTGTTCAGCTGTTTTACATAACGGATCTGTTTTGTAAAACAACTAATGGTTTTGTAAAACGGCTGACTCGGCAATCCTTTTGCAACATATCTAGGACAGTTCTTCGTGAAATAGTTGGTGTGAAAAATACTACCACATTTCCCTTTTCTGTTGCCAAGCAGCGTTGTTGTATCCCGGTGGTTTGAAAGGGTGTGAATTTCAGTAATATAACAGGCACATGAGACTTTTTCCTGATATGGCAATACACCTGCGATGTTTTGGGTGGTAATTACCACCAACTGAGGAAATTTGATATCAAATTTAAAAAAAAATAAGTAATGTTCCCGTAATTATTCTCCCCTAATCATTGCAGATGAAGAAAAAAGGTTGTTAAAGAATATTAAACGCCTACATGAAACAACATTCGACAAGATGGATGCATGCGGAATGTTCTACGTTGATGCAACTCTACCGCTCGAAATGATGGCGTTAATTACTAATTATACTATTGTGTTGCTACAGTGTGCTTTTTTGTAATCTCTACAGCATTAAAATTCTTTCAAACATCATAATATGTGCTAGATGTGTTTTAGTGTGTTTTGTACAGTACCGATTAAAAGTCCATAGGCAATCTCACAAAGCAATAAACTGTCACTTCGGTTTGACTTACAACCTTCTTCTATAAGTTGTTACAATACTATAGACATGCACAGTACACACACACACACACTTACTTTGTCTGCAACCAATGACTAGTTCGATAACCATTCGTTTTTTGTTTCATTAGTCTTGTTCACATAAATATTAAAGTTTAGCAGGTAGACCACAGAAAACTAACTAAATTATTTCGGTTTCTGTGGGGTAGACAGATGTAATTCGTTACGAGTATTGACTTAATAGAACTTTGTTGGTGACGAGTAAATACTCGTCACCAACAATAATCACGAACCAACAACAGCTATTTAATAGCTAAATAGCTATTAGCGGTGTTGTGGTTATTATTTTCAAAATGCAGTTGTTAGAATGTGGATTAAAACTACATTTATAGGCATTGATATCCATTTAATTATCGAGCTTTGAGTGTCAGAATGGTTACTAGTTAATTATTATGTATGTAGGTGTCTTTGAATACTTGTGTGTAGGGAAAGGATTTTATGAAGAAAAGCACATAAAGACAAGACTAGGCATTTATTTCAATTCGGCTTGTCAATAAATAGGTAGGTATCGTTAATGAGAAAGCTAGTTGTCCGTTCCAAAACTAGGTCATCATGGAGAAAGAAGGACAAGAAAACTCCACGGTAGCTTGTTTTAAAGTATTACACATTCTTTTACATTGGCATAAATCATTGTTACCTAACTCATTAATCTCTTGGGTATTTGAGAATAGGTCTCTCAAAGATATAGGAAAACATATCAACGAAAAGGAACAGAACATGAATATTTCCAAATTCGATTTAACACATGTAAGACAATACAAATTATAACACATACAGAAAAACAGTTATCAGCAATAATAAAGCTATGTGATCGATTAACTTACGTGAACCATATAGGTAGTCCATCTTTCACCACAGTTAAATCAAAGAGCCCCTGAATTGGCGGGTACCTCCATTTATATAGTCTCCCAATCTTACTCAAGTTATAAATTATTCCCGCCATTTTAGACCAACCATAGATGGTCATATATAAATGCTAATTATCGTCTCAACTAAGTACTAATTAACAAATCTTATGTAGTGGAACTATCTTAAAACTTAATAAGATTATATAGCAATTTAGTTTATATTTGTTTGTAATCTCTAAGTAAAATATCATAATATAATAACATCTACTGGATGTTTCGAAAATAGTTTGAAACACCAATTTAACACCATGTTACTATAAATTGCAATATAAAATCGTGATAAATATTATTAGTACCTTGTTAATTATTACATAATCATTTATAGTACTGCTAATATAATAAACATTTGTTTTGATCTATCTATACCACAAATCATGACTTGTTCGAAAACTCAAGAATCGTTGTTTGTGAAACAGCCTTTTAAGTCACATTATTAACTATTTATATGAAATACATCTGTCTATGAAATATCAATTAAAGAAATGCAAATCAAATAATAAAACCTTTTCTATTCACAAAACATTAATTTACGTTCATTAAAATATTGTTGAAATGGAACGTTTCCATACGTCAATGTCATCTATCTTTCTGACAGCTGACGTTCATACTAGGATAAATTATTCTTGTAAACAATCATTATTGTGATCAATACAATTAGATATTCTCCTAAAATCTCCTATAAATAATGAGTAATCTCACAGTCAATTAAAAAGTGAATGCAGTAAAAGTGAATTTAATTTACACAAATATCTTATGAAACCGGACTAAGTGTGAGTGTTATCATTTAAATATTTCATATTTTACTATACATAAATCTGAATCAAAGGTATTGTTGATAGAACAGAGGTATTGTTGAGATAGAAGATGCCTTTAAAGTTTTAAATTCATTATGAGGTTTAATTCGATTATTTAGTGAATAATAAATAATTTGGTAATATGTGTAATAAATACAATGTTATTCTTTGTTCTAGAGAAATATTATGAGGGTTAAGAGATATGAGGAAGGGGCTTATTATCGAGCAGCAGCGACGTCAAATGGTGAATGAATATGAAACAAATGGCTTCATACCAACGAGACATTTTGCTGAATTATTAAAAACACGTCATTATGAACCGTTCGCCGTGCACTATGAAGGCTTGCATCACTGAAGACCAGCTAGGAAACCGTTTTTGACCTTAAAATATTGACCGTACCAACTTAATAAACAACAGATTCGTTATTGCATGAATTTATGGTAACGAATTTTTTAAGCACGTTTCAATATGGTGTTTGTCGTATTTCTTGCAGATAGACCGAAAATGTTTAATATTATTTTAGGATTAAAATTTGAGTTTTAGTTTCAATCTTATTTTCGTAAAGAAAATGAATACTTAAGCTATAACCTCAATACCAACCAATATTTACTAAAGCCAAATAAAATGTTAAATAATTAATTACTTAACCTTAAAATCAACTATTTTGTCAGTAGTTTTTTTTACATTTTTAGTAGTCTAATATTCTTATTTATTGCTTAATTACTTCGACCATGATCAAAGTTTTATATTTATGGTGAAAAAAATCCATTTCAAAATTAAAACATTTCAAAATTTTAATATGTCAAAATAATACAAATTGCTTCTAAGGCCGCATTCCGAGTTACGATAAAAGTGATAATATCGCGAATCCGACCAAAATTAAAATACGTGAACTGGTTCGCAATAGACGTTTAGCATAGTTCCAATGTATATGACTATAACAACTATTAAATTGACTAAGATAGCTCACAGAGTAAGCAATGTTTGGTTTTGTTAATACTGCTAAGTACATTAATTAAACTTCCAATTAGTTTTTGAGAAGGAACATCAGGTAAATACTTATCAGTTGATTTATCTAAATTCAATTTCGGCTCAATTGGAGTACTTTTTGTTTTACAATCAGACATCTGAAATTTAGAAACTAACCGTTCTTTATATTGTTGTTGATCTACAGTAACAACATTTTCATTTTTATCTAAATTTATTCTCATGCCCTTTAATCTCCGTTGTTTTAAAAATATATTGAAAACCGTACTAAGTTAAATATAACCAGGCAAATGAAACTACATTATTATGTATCATCAAGTTACGTTTTATAAGATTTTTAAGTCACAAAATATAAGGGCTATTGAGTAATAATTGTGACTATTAAATTTGGTCGGATTCACGATATTATCACTTTTAGCGTAACTCGGAATGCGGCCTAAGTTTCTAGACATCTATTTCACATCTTATTCAGCTGAAGTAATGATAAATAATTACAGCAGTTTGTTAACTATACTACTCATCTGTCAAAAAAGGCCTGAGAGGTTAAGTACACATTATGGTAAAGCAATAAAGATATTGAGTATTGAGTGTTGTAGTCGTCCAAATACAGCACGGCAGGCACGCACCATTGTCGCTCAATTTTTGGACTTACCTTTAGAGTCCGTGCCACCACTCAAGTCCGATAGACGAAGCGCTAGCGTATGTCATTAAATCAAATTACATGTAAAAAAAAAACAACTTTTCAGCCGGACTTCAGTGGTGGCGCGGTCTCTAATACATAGAATATAATAGAATAGAATTATTTATTTGTAAAACATAGGTAAAAGGTCAAGGTCTTATATAATAATTACATGTTGCGTTAAGTTTTGTTATTGATGACATCCAAATATTAATGTGATTACACAAAATAAAGACAAACAAAATTTACCCTAGACAACAGACAAAAATTTCGAAACAAAACAAACTACATGCATGCAATACATTGATCCAATGATCATTAATAGGTAAGTATTTACAGTGTTCTGTGTTCTAGAATCAGGATAACTAATAAAATAGTAATAAAAGTAAAAAAGTAATATAAATAAAAATAATCAAATAATAAAAGCTTATCTACACAATTTTTTTCTTTACGCTTTCCTATTATTCTGTGTGAGAGCAGTGGTGGCCCAGTGGTAACGGCCGCGACTTACGAGATGTAGGTCGTAGGTTCGAACCCAGACAGGCGCTTTACTTTGTGTAAATTATTTAATCACCACTGCTCTCTAAACGGTGAAAGAAAACATCGTGAGGAAACCGGCGTGTCCTAGAACCGAAAATTTGAAGAGATGTGACATCTACCAACCCGCACTGGGCCCGCGTGGTGGATTACGGCCCACTCCGTTTCACAGAGAGGAGGCCTGTGTCCCAGCAGTGGGAACATTTATAGGCTTTATTATTCTGTAAAACAAAATTAATATTCTGCATAAAATATTCAAGAATCAAATACGTTTTTTCATAGTTGATCCGGGGATACCCGAAGTTTTTTTTTTAATTTACCGCTCTTTTTCACTCTCAACTTTCAATAGACAGACTCAAGAACTTCAGTTGATCTAATAGAGTTTTTTTATCCTTATAATTAAGAAACAGGATCGATTGACATCAAAAAAGTTTTTATGAAAACAGCCCATTTTACTTCACGGCGATCTGAAATATAATTAGTTAACAGTGTAGTAATTCTTATACACGGCGAGAGAAATCGCGATCGTTTAGATATAATATATTGTATTTTATTTTTTTACATAGAATTATCTTCATCTTTGGCAACACAGAAATGTCACTTTTCTTTTCGCGCGCGTTCTGACATTGCGGAAAAATATCTTTTGTCAAATAATTATTAATTTATAATAGGTTTACGGTAACTTTTACTAAAATAACAAATACCAATTATGCTAAGTGATAGAAAATGTATTAAGTGCATCGTTAGTGGAAACCTCAGACAGCTACGGCGTCCGTCTAATGACACCAACAGAAAGCTGATAATTATCTACATCAGAACTAATTAGAAGCACCCTTAGTCCTGAGTTCCTGACCCACATTAGATGTACTCAGATCTTGAGGCCTCCCACGACCTTAATGTGCAAGAATTCCTGGCTTTAACTGACCACCTTGTACGTGATACTGACAGTGTTTTTACAAGCACTATGGTGGACATTAACACAACTCGTTAAAGCATTATCTCTCCAGTCGACACGAGATGTCATTAGTACGTTACCTCCATGTCGATGTCGTTACCTCCACGTTGCTAGCTGGATGAGAAGCTGCCAGAAAGTACTTCAACTGTATTGACTAAATTACCAGTAGTGAGTGACACTTACCGAAAGAAGATCTCCTGCCAACCTACCCTGATTATTTGTTTGTTAAATAACAAGACTGCCATAAAACGTAATTTTACCTTTAGGTACCACTACAACGATAAGACCCCTTTTTGGGGAGTGGCTTGAGAGGCGTCTTCACATTCCGCCTGACGCAGGTCCTCACCGGACACTGCTGTTTCGGGAGGTTCCTGTTCAGGATAAGGCGGGAGGAAACGCCCGGGTGTCACCATTGTGTGGATCGCCCGGAGGACACGGTGAAGCATACGGTGGAGGTCTGCCCGGCTTGGGCGGAGCATCGCCGTGTCCTCGTGGAGGCGATCGGCGGCGGTGATCTCTCGCGTCTGGTCCTGGTTCAGGCCATGGTACGGAGCGAAAGGAAATGGCAGGCCATCACCTCATTCTGCGAAGCGGTAATGCTCGCGAAGGAGGAGGCGGAACGCGTGAGGGAGAGGCAAATTTCGCGCCCTCACGCCTCTAACCGCCGCAGGAGGAGATGCCCTGGGCGGGAATCGCGAGCCGATTTCCGGCCACCGTAGGCGCGGGCTTGCGGTCGGTGAGCAATAGGTAGCTCGCCGTCCGATAAGGTCCAGGCCCAGGTCGACGGCGCGTTGTGTTCCACGCACGCCTCAAAGAGATGTCAGCAGAATTGACGGGGTCTGCTAGGGCCAATGCCTGCCGGGGCTGCGAATAAGGGCCGAAAGGGACATCGTGGCCCCCGGCAACAGGGCAACCGAAGGAACACGGGTGGGTTTTAGTCAGTAAGAGTCTGACACGCCCTCCCGCTCCTAAGTTATTTGATAAATTCCCACCCAAAAAAAAAAGGTACCACTACAAGTGTACCTAAACGTTTGGAATGGAAAGGAGACTGAAACGATTACATGCACTCTTGGGCCTGAATAGTAACGAGATGTAAATGGTGTGAATTTATAGATTCATATGTACATTAGTATATTGCAGTGACTAGTTGCTATCCCACAATTCACATAGCGATCCATAGTTTCAACAATATCCAACCAACAATTTCAAAACAATCATGTGAGCGATCTTCGGTGTCCGTCCAGTATGAAAAAAAGGGTCGTACAGACAGCTCCATTAAATAGTTACCCCCCAAAAGACATATGCGTTCAAATCCATAATAGGCCCAAGTTACTTTTTGTATTTTTCAAAAACACTTTATTATAATGAATGTATTGTTTTAGTGAATAGGGTTAACATTTACAACAAGTTATTCAAAGCCTGAATAGACCGGAGGTTTTAAGACCGCTTGCCGTGCTTATGTGCTTAAGATAGGAGGTTCAAATCCTAGGCATGAAATGTGCTTTTTGTCATTCATTATATTTTTTTAATAGTATTTTTTCGTTTCGTTTTAGTTTAGTATATTTATATTATTAGTTTACTATAATACATTATATGAATAATTAATAAATCCACAAAAATAAAATACTTTAATAATCATTTAATCGTATTTATTATTGCTATTATTAAACAAAATTTTGATCTTATTTTACTACAAAGACATAGAGTAAAGGAGAAACCCAAACTCCATAGAAACTTGGGCCTGGCGTTCCAGGACTGGAATTCGGACATAAATTAGGAAGGATTCATGACCCCAATTTTCACGTCTCCCAGCAATGGCCAAATTGGTCAAATCAGTCAATGTTTACATTTTAGGTTATTTTTATTATTTGAGTTATTTCAATAAAAAAAATATGTTTGAGGCTTGTGCTGCAGCGCCTGCAGTCTATCATGATGAGGTTTTAGGTAGGTACACAAAAAGCGCTTGGGGGGGGGGGGAATCTAAAGTGACCTTTAGATTTATCTGATTGATCTTACTGAAAACGTCAGCTGAAAACTATATTTAATAAGCAAGGCTCACTTACAACATTACTGGCTTGCAATTGTTAATATTGTATCTACTAGGGGATTTAATGCAATCTCATATTACAGTAATCTGAGATTGCAATAATATATTAAGTAAAATAAAGTAAGCATGAGGTCCTGGGTTCGATTCCCGGGTCGGGCAAAGTGTTATTGGGTTTTTCTATCTGAAATTTCTCAGTAGCAGCTCGGAGTCTGGATTTGTGCCCGGTTGATGGCAATAGGCTCGCCCCCTATTACATGGGACTTAAACATAACTGGCGAAATGTGGGTGTACCTGCTACAGGGACACCTCTGCCCAACCCTTCGGGGAAACAAGGCGTGATGTTATGTTATGTTATGTTAAAATAAAGTAAAAACACATAATTGTGATAAATGGTTTTATTAATCACTTTCTTCATTAGGATTATCATACTATAATAATACAGTATCCAGAAATTGTGCAGAAGGCATTTGGCTACCCTGGTGCCGTGCCCAACCAAGATAATTATCATAATTCTCGTCATCGTGTGGGCACGGCTGCCAACCGTTCTTTTGCCAGCAAAACAGGTGCAATAATATTGAAGTATAGGATCCCTCCCACTGAGAGCTGTCGACTAATATATAAATGAAATACATCGTATTACTAAGATGCTTGATTTTATTCTTCCTCTCAACATCCAGTTTGAGTCCGATGTCGACAGCTCTTGCTGTAGGCCACCGTCCACCTCTCTACAAACTTCCATTCATCAATGTCCTATTATAGGTGTCTGTTCACTCTCTTTTGGTCTACTTATTTCAATCAAGAGATACAGCATTGGCACGTTTTCGGCAAGCTTGGCAGATAAACTCATTTTCATTTAGGTACCTGAAACAAACATTTATCATTTGACTATTAGGTCTAGCACTAGCATTTAGCAAGAAACATCTGAGTGGCACATTTGGGTATAGATAGTGCAATCCACGAAGACGCGCCCCACTCCGCTCCGCTCCGTACTTAGAGTACAACTTACAGTACAGTAATCAGTGGGGCGCGTCTTCGTGGATTGCACAATCTATAAACATAAGCGGCCTGATTACATTCCCACTGCAGGGACACAGACCTCCTCTCTGAAGATGGAATAGGCTGTAATTAACTATGCAGGTTCAGTCTGGATTGGTGATGTCAAATATGTCTTCGAATATTAATTTGTTGCACATTCTGGTATCATTTTATAAAATACAACTATCAACAGACAACTGGACACAAACGATAATACTATTTAGTTTGATTACATTAAATAATTACATGGTACAAAAATGCTACGATATAAAAATATCGGATACTAACCGTTTGAGGCGTGACCCATTCCTGTAAATTGAAAGAATCATTTTCATCTTCCAATTTTTGCCTTCCTATTGTATTGCAGCGGTCTGTTGCTATTCCGCAATTAATGTACAGGCTCATGATATCGTTATTTAACCAGTCTTCAAAAGATCATTATACAGATCTGGTTTTCCAGCAAAGGTCTACAGAGGTGGCAGGGTACGGCGTCCAATGTTCAAGCGAGGGCAGTCGGAAGGCAATCCATTTCGGAGTTCAGTATTCGAGCAGAGATTCTAAGAAATAAAAAATAATAAATCCCGAGAAATACGAAAATACACAATAAAAGCGAATGACAACAATGACATGACAATTGACATTTGAGACGTTGACATTGACATTTGCCGTTTACTAGTGCAATCCGTGGTGCAATCGCTTTTATGGATTATTTATTTCTTTTAAAGATTTTTTTATGGTGGTTACGTTAAAAATCAATTAGATTCCAGTTTTTTTTTATTTTACAATGATTTTAATATAAAAAACAATTATAATAAAATAATGGAGTATTATTTAATTATTTGTAACAGTATCTATTTCCACTAAATCGATCATATTCTTATGGCACGCTCAATTGATATAATGCCAGCGTTTGTGAAGTTAGTGATGTTTAATGAAATAAGTGTTTTAATGGTTTACAAAGGTTATGTAAAACAAAAAATAGAAAACTACTTATTTTCTACACTTGGCCATTGCTATTGAGGCTAAGATTAAAATGGGTTAATTAAGCAAAATAGACGATTTTTTTGGTACATATCTGATTCGTGGAACAGTTAGGCCCAGAAACGGGTTTCTCCTTTTACAATTTGATTTGATAATTTACTGTTATCATAATATACATATTTTGCCTGACACAAACGGGTCCCGAGACAAATGACATATAAAATAGGAAGCGCCAGAAATAAACAATCGTTTTAAGTAAACGTATACATCATACGTTGTAGTTATAACTTGAGGGTATAGATTAATTTTATAAAGAAAACGTTAATGGATACCCGCAAAATATAACATCTACCGATTAGGCAGAGACCTAAAGATAAAGTGACTCGGACGATAGTATATAATAATTTCATCGCAATTCACATGGGCTCGCGGGCTAGTTCGTCAAACTGTCGGTATGAGTATGACGACGTTTGATAATGCGATGGTTCGAATCCAACTCAAAATTGAGAACTCTTTTTGAAGTATTCTTTGGATTATTCGTAACGAACAACGTATGTTGTAGCAGTGTAACATTTTAAAACTTGAGGGGCTAGCACATAATGACGCTGACTGTACAAGGTAGGCAGGGTCAGAATTCGTAAAAATCAAAGCAGTGATCGTTGAAAATGAAAAATAATTGAGAAAGCACTCAAAACACATCCGAAAATACGAAATAAGTGACAGCTGTCTAGTTCTAGTTGGGATGGGCGTTGCGAAAACGAACCGTTTACAAAGACCTGTTTGTGATGATGAAACCGTTTTACGTCCTGAGTTTAACTTAAAACAGTCTTCATTGCACAAACCAGTCTTCGAATTGCTTGGTGCGATTCTTACATCTAAAAAAATACAGTCGAGTACAATGATTCAACTATCTATCACACTCGTAAAACAGTCCTTCCAATAAAAAGTGAACTCTTTGAAATGAAATACAGTCAGTAATGTATTACCAGTTGTCAATGCTGTCGTTCGTGATGCGAAAAAACCATTTCATACATTTCAAATCGTTGATAGTTTTAAGAAACTGCGCTCGACAAAAACGCAATTCTATTCCATGTTGGATAAGTTTCGTCCTTTAACCGTTTTCTGCAACCATTTTCTGCAACCGTTTTCGTCGTCGGGAAAACGGTTTCGGTCGCCAAAAATTCGAGAATAACCCACCACTAATGTCTAGTGACAAATTGTCAATGTCAGTCTGCCAGTGCTTAATGATGTTTTATTTAAATTAAATGCACTGTATTGTGTAAAAGTATATATAGTGCATTTAATTACTTTGAGTTAACTATATTACCTAGTTCTACCTAGTGGGTAGGTTTTCTTTTTGTAGTTGTGTAATCAATTACTATAATTGATGATCTCACGAAAACTATGTTTATCATATTTCTCCGCTTTCAGACTAAGAAATTAGCTGATTTTTGATATTAAAGGATAAAAAAATTATGACTAATTTTTTGATCATATTTCAACTTATTACACTTGGGCCCAACATTTTCCATCTCCTTTATCATGGAAGTGTAATACCTTTTTTTTGGATGGTAAATTATCTAATAACTTCTCCCGCTCTGGGTGGAGCGGGAGGGCGTGTCAGACTCTTATTGACCCACCCGTGTTCCTTCGGTTGCCCTGTTGCCGGGGGCCACGATGTCCCTTTCGGCCTTATTTGCAGCCCCGGCAGGTATTGGCCCTAGCGGACCCCGTCAATTCTGCTGACATCTCTTTGAGGCGCGCGTGTAACACACCGCTCCGTCGACCTGGGCCTGGTCCTTATCGGACGGCGAGCTACCCATTGCTCACCGTCCGTAAGCCCGCGCCTACGGTGGCCGGAAATGGGCTCGGGATTCCCGCCCAGGGCGTCTCCTCTTGCGGCGGTTAGGGCCGTGAGGGCGCGAAATTTGCCTGTCCCTCACGCGTTCCACCTCTTTCTTCGCGAGCATTACCGCTTCGTAGAAGGAGGTGATGGCCTGCCATTTCCTCTAGCTACGTACCATGGCCTGAACCAGGGCCGGACGCGAGAGATAACCGCCGCCGATCGCCTCCACGAGGACACGGTGATGCTCCGCCCAAGCCGGGCAGACCTCCACCGTATGCTCCACCGTGTCCTCCGGCCGATCCACACAATGGTGAAACCCGGGCGTTTCCTCCCGCCTTATCCTGAACAGGAACCTCCCGAAGCAGCCGTTTCTGGTGAGGACCTGCGTCAGGCGGAAAGTGAGGACGCCGTGGTGCATCTCAAGCCACATTCTCTCCTCAACTGTGGCGTGCCCAGCGCTGGGTTGCGACAATCGCACTCTCCATGACGCCATGAGATCCCGCCGGAGCTCTGTCCGCTGTGCCGCGATTTCTTGCAGCATCGGAGTTAAGCCCCGGCGTTTCGCCTCCTCGCGCCACTCCCAGATGTGCGCGAGGATCTTTGCCTCCAGATCCCATGGCGGTAATCCGGCAAGGAGGCTCGCCGCCTCGCAGGAGACCGTGCGGTACCCTTGGGCCAGCTGGATGGCCAAGACCCCAGCGGGCTGGCCGCAGCCTCAATGAACGCGTCCACACCGGTGCCCCGTAAAGGGCCATGAACCGTACGACCCCCGCATAGAGCCTCCGGCAGGAGGCGTTTGGCTCCCCTAGATTGGGCAGGAGCCGCTTCAAGGCAGCCCCGGCCCGCTCAAGTCTGGGAGCCAAACGTCGGAAATGTTCTACGAAATTACACCGGTTGTCGAGGACGAGTCGCAGATACTTCATCGTCGACTGATAAAATGTTAAAACAAAAGTTGGGGTATTACCGCCTTATTTGTAAAGGTTGCTTGGAGTTAAGCAATGATTGGCGACTGCTTAACCATACACTTTTGACGTTTAAACGTCTCTTAACCTTAAGCAATGCTTATGAATAGGAAGGTTAGTGATCTTAGTCGCATTACATAACATCAGGCCTGTATCTCCCGAAGGGCTGGGCAAAGATGGGTGATATTATTGAAAGGTTATGAAGTCAAAATGAAATTGTCAAGGAAACAAAGAAGGGGGGGGGGTGTATTGTGGTGTGAGGACAAAGTATGGATGGATCGTGATTAGAACATGAACAAGGTTAGGTACCATACAATCAATATGGACAACATGAATAAATTACTTATTATGAGGTCGGGAAAAGGACGCCCAAACTTTATGCTCTAAAATTAACCTACTTTTTCGATTAGCTCTCAGCTTGTCAATTATGCATCTGAAGTGGACACTTCCACTATAAGTAATGTAAATTAAGAAAGGAAAATATTTTATTTCAGATACGCACAGATAAAATGGTAACAAACAGTAGAAAGAGTAAAAGACCTGTGCAAGGCCACAAAGGGAAATTAGCCAGATTAACCTATTAAATGACGCTTTCAAAACTTAAAATTGATCAACTTTAAAGCTTCATTAAATAGACTTGTAAGCTAAAGCTACAAAAACTCCCAACCAAGTCTTTGAATCTGAAAAAATATGTCGTTAGAAAACTACTTGTGCAATGTGCATCGGCCATGTGGGAGGACTGAATTAAGACTCATTCTTGATGGTGGCATTATCATAATGGCGTAAATTACATATTATGAACTCAAACTGAATTTGAAGTGCCAAAAAAAAATTTAATAATACAAAATAATACGAGTACCCTGCTATATGGGTGACTAATGTCCGGTTACTATAAAAAAAAATTATCGTTTTGCTTACCAATGGTAGCATTTTTTATGCCAAACTGCGTACAAAGATTCTGTGATAACTACCCTACTTCCGTATGGGAGAATCTACAATGCAAAGCTATAAGGTCTTTGCTTCTTTGTTGATAAAGATACAAGAGTCTTAACTTTAACCAATAACAGTCCAGCCATAATGGCTGTAGGAAACAGCCACGAAGAAGCAGTAGAAAATTTTCAAATGGCCGTAAATCAAGTTTATGACTGGACCAAAAAATGGAGGATTAAACTTAATGAATCCAAATCTGTTCACATAAATTTTACCAACAAAAAACAACAGTATTCCCCAGTTTACATAAAAAATAAACAAGCCCCATACGAGTATACAGCCAAGTATCTCGGTATGACCCTTGACGCAAAGCTACGCTGGAAAGCCCACGTCAAGAAGAAGGATTGAGTAACCTCCTTTTTTTGACGTCGGTTAAAAAAGATGAACTCGACCTCCGATTCAAAAGAATGCATTGGCTGCTTGGAAGAAACTCCACGCTGTCTGTGCAAAACAAATTGTTGCTATACAAACAAGTCCTGATGTCAGTTTCGACTTATGGCAGTCAGCTATGGGGCTGCACCAAACAAACCAATATATTAATAATACAACGATTCCAGAACAAAGTGCTAAGGGAAATTGTAAATGCACCTTGATATATACGAAATGATGACCTCCACCGGGACCTAAAAGTTGAGTTCATCGAAAAAGTGATCCAGAAACTTGAAGAAGCTAATGAAAAGAGACTTCATCAGCATGTGAACGTCGAGGCAATCCAGTTTCTCGACCACACAAACATAGAAGACTAAAAAGAACAAAACCGTTCGAGCTAGTGTTTAGTGTTAGTGAATAGTGTAAAGTACAAAAGTGCCAAAAAAACACAAGAACGAAGTGTATTCGCCTTAATAGAGACAATAAGAAAAGTGCTATTGGACACATTCTTAGTAAAGACAATTTAATAGTTTAGGTTATAATTAAATTACTTATTAGTCTATTTATAAGGCTAGATTGTAAAAAAATTAGGGTTCATCCTAAAGTCTGCGAATTATAGGAATCGCATATAAATACACAACATAATTATAGAGTTTATGAGCTTTTCGTAAACTCACCCTGCACCTCAAATAAGTGAACGTATACGTTTAAGGAGATAGCTGCGACTGCTATTTTCTGTCATGAAAACTTTTAAAAGTATTCAATCCAACAAATATCTCCCTGATCTGATTATAAGTACAGAACAAACTTAAGGAAAACCTACAACAAAGCCTTGCCTTTTTGGCTCTAATGTTGACTCTTTGGACTAATAAAACAAAAACTGAGACTGTTTCAAAGTTACCCTTAAGGCTATAACTAGGTATAATAAAAGTGAGAGTGATATTAATTCTTCCTCTCACAGAACCGACACCACATAGAGCAGCCTGACTTAGAGCCGACATCAACTGAGACAGGCACAATGTGGGGTTACTTATTGCTGATTATGCTTTTACACTGACTAACAATAACTTGTTGTTCCTAAATAAGCAATGCTAATGAAGGAAAATTAAAAGTAACTATCCAATAAACCAAAATATTTATAACCAGATAATTTAATAACTGTCTAAATTATTGCAGACAACTCTAAACATCTACACTGTTAACTAATTATATTTCAGATCGCCGTAAAGTAAAATTGGGAATCAAACGTGCTTACCTGTTAAGCGAAGTCTTGATTTTAATTTTATGAATGGCGGTCTGAAATATAATTTCCCACCCGCCACTAGCTAACAGCTCCAAAGTGCAATAATATTAGTCTAGCTAATTCACTTATCCTTTCAGGGTTTTCCTGAAAGGATAAGTGAAAGTAAGTATGTGGAACTACTCTGTACAGGAAACAGAGCATGTTTCTTATCTTAAGGATCTCTAAAAATAAGTGACATTTCTGTGTTGCCAAAGATGAAGATAATTCTATGTAAAAAAAAAGTATATTTACAATATTTTATATCTTAACGAACGCGATGTCTCTCGCCGTGTTTAAGAATTACTATACTGTAAACTAATTATATTTCAGATCGCCGTTCATAAAATTAGAATCAAGACTTCGCTTAACAGGTAAGCTCGTTTGATTCCCAATTTTCTTGCTGTCTGTATTTTTTTTTTTTAAATTGTGAATGCTGATCATAATGTCTTAAAAAGTTAAGGACAGGCTTCTAAGACCATTTTCTTATAGCTATAACGGTTCCGGTAGCTGCGTTACTGCCCCATCTCAAAAACCCACTCTTTATATTCCACAAATAAGTTGGTCAAGTCAAGGCACACGTTATTGTAACAGCCACAAGTTTTATTGATCAAACACTAAAATATCTTCATATACAATATGTCCGGTTTCGGACTGTACAAACTTAAAGGGGTGGTAGTTTGCTCTATTCTATCAATAAAATTATTCTACATGTAGGGTCGGAACCCATCCCCCCCTGAATAGCAGCCATTTTTGTGTTTTGATCGCCTTTTATGGGGCGTGCATACTAAAAGCACAGTAACTTTAAAATTTAAAGCCCAATTGTCATTAATAAAACACTTTAAGCAACGAAAAAGTATTAGCAATGGGTTAAATAACTCAAATAATAACATTGAATGCTGCATCATATTGAAATAAATCCTAAAAGATCAATTTTACGTTAAAAATAACATCGTGTTTTTTTTAATCAAGGTTATTACAAAATTCACCCCGGGGAACTACATTTTTTTATCTACTCGTCTAACAGATGTTTACCTGAATAATGATACCAAAAAATTGATTCTATGACTGATGGTTTAAGAGATATTGTTGTTGGAACAACAGGTGTAGTCTCAATAACTAGAAGAAACGGACTGATAAAAAAAAACTGGTTAAGTTTTATTTGATGAATACTTCTTTTGTTTTCGCGTCGTCCCCCAAAATGTGTATTTTGGCCCTTTCTCACTTCAATAATACGCAGAAAACCTTTTTTGTACCTGCTACCCCATGGAATGCGGCGCTCGTTCATAGGGCACGAACGGAAGGGCTGCGTTCAAGCAACAATATCTCTTAAACCAATTTTCATAGAATCGATTTTTTGGTATCATTATTCAGGTGAACTAAACATCTGTTAGACGAGTAGATAAGAAAAGGTAGTTCCCCGAGGTGAATTTTGTAATAACCTTGATTAACAAAAAAAACTATGTTATTTTAACGTAAAATTGATCTTTTAGCATTTATTTCAACATGATGCAGCATTCAATGTTATTATTTGAGTTATTTAACCCATTGGTAATACTTTTCCGTAGCTAAACTGTTTTTTTTTTATGACAATTGGGCTTTAAATTTTAAAGTTACTGTACTTTTAGTATGCACGCTCCATAAAAGGCGATCAAAACACAAAAATGGCTGCCATTCAGGGGGGATGGGTTCCGACACTATACGTAGAATAATTTTATTGATAGAATAGAGCAAACTACCACCCCTTTAAGTTTGTACAGTCCGAAACCGAACATATTGATTGATTACAAGATACATAATTTTGTATCAACATTTGTGCCTCAATTACGTTAATGTTCAAGGAAACATTGTTATGAGTAATCATGAAATTCCTTTTAATAGTCTACCAGTTCTTGAAGAATAACGTGCCTGTAATCTGATTTTTTTTGGATTTTCGAAATGAATTTTATAAAAAAGAAAATACGTTGTAATATTAACCGCAAATGTCGTTTGGAGATTGTAGCAGACAACTTTGTTGATAAAGATGTGCAGTCTATGCTTCTACCTTTGAACCTTACGCAACTTTTTTTCTTTTGTCCCAAGTATAGAATCAGGGACAATTTTATTTCTCCAAATAATTGGCGATCATGTCTAATGTCTTTGTGTGGTACGATAATGTTCATATCTTTTTTTTTCTATCGCTTCTACCGTCGGATTTTGAGCGAGCACCTTGGTGGACATTATAAGTTAATTGTTGAAGGAATCAATTACTTTGATTTTATCTTTCCTTCCATTGGATTCCTTATAAATTTTTTCGCCGTTGTTTTTCAAACCAATGAAAACATCATATTTGTTTTAAAATTATTGTACATCCACAGATTTCTTAACAATAAGACCACATTCAATCATTTCATCGTTGGTAATTGGTTAAGTGTCATCTCGATTTTGGGTGTAGGTATTAATATTACTATCTACATTTGTATAAGCCTTAAGCTTCCATTTTACAATATTCTATGTGGCTTAATTGTAATAAGTTTTGATACAAATATTGTGTATGCTATCAGACTTATTATGTTGTTAAAAAATAAAGTTGATCTTTGGAATATTCAAACTTTGAATTTTCAAAGCTTAGGAGATAGGGACAGAGAGGATTATTGTAATAGATTATATCAGACATTTGTTTATATATTAGATTGCTATGACATCTATAAAGTTTCTTTTCGACGAATGGTAAGTAAAAAACAAATTTATCCACCAACCAGTTTTTTTTGAGTTGGTTTACAAATTCTTACACCAAAGTTAAAATAATTGCAGATCGTGTTTCACTATACAAGGTCCTTCTGCAACACTTTGATTCACATCCAGACAGCACTTGAAAACAGGAAATATATTGTGAGTATTCTCCAACAGAATGTTTGCAAATTCATTGAAAAGACTGACTGATTGACTTTAACTAAAAACTTCAATTTGGTCGGTTCCTTAAATCGTCACTGAAGTCGGTTCCTTTGAATTTCGTTAAAAGTATAATCGTTTTATTTTAATACGTCCCGTTTTAAAGTCTGTACATTTTTAACGGTGGGGGACAAAATTCGGAACTATAATATATTACATTCTTGAGAAACCATGACAACACAGACACTTTACAGGGTTACTGGTTAAACACCAACAATCTCTTAAGGGGTCATTATACTCATCATTATGAACAACTTTTACTATGGGACCAAACCCAAAATCTTAAAAAAAAAAATGGTGTTCCATACATTTTAACGAGTTATGCAAACATTGTACGGAACAGCTGATGTTTTTTTTAGCGATTTCAGATTTAGCCCAATAGTAAAAGTTGTTAATATTGATGAGTACAATGACCCTTGAGGTTGTTAGTGTTTTACCCATAACGCTGTATAGCATAGATAATACACAACAACAGAAGCATAGCAAAAAAAAGTTTTTTTTCAGGGTGAGGAATATGCATTCGTAATATGGATAATAAACACTTGGCTAGCTAAGACTTTGTTGTTAGAAATTATATTGAGCATGGAGTTTGAAAAATTCTACATTGCTGTGAATAAAGTTCAAGACACATGCGCAGTCTTGTTGAATTCAAACTGTACAGGTATTACGATCCAACAGCTGTATGTATTATTATTGCTTTTTATTTTCATTAATTAGGTACTTCGAGATTGCCTGTGATTGAATTATGTATCTGTCGCAGATAGACTGCTTAATTAGTTGTTTTACATAACCGAAAGCTGTTTTACAAAATAGCTCCTTTATGTTAAATAGCTGAACAATATTTAGTGTTTTTAGGGTTCCGTAGCCAAATGGCAAAAAAGAACCCTTATTTATGGATTCGTCATGTCTGTTTATCCGTTCGTATGTCACAGCCACTTTTTTCCGAAACTATAAGAAACTGTTGAAACTTGGTAAGTAGATGTATTCTGTGAACCGCATTAATATTTTCACACAAAAATAGAAAACAAAAGCAACAAATTTTGGGGGTTCTCCATACTTAGAACTGAAACTCAAAATTTTTTTTTCATCAAACCCATACGTTTGTATCTATGGATAGGTCTTCAAAAATGATATTGAGGTTTCTAATATCATTTTTTTTTACACTGAATAGTTTGCGCGAGAGACACTTCCAAAGTGGTAAAATGTGTGTCCGCCCCCTGTAACTTCTAAAATAAGAGAATGATAAAACTAAAAAAAATATATGATATACATTACCATGTAAACTTCCACCGAAAATTTGTTTGAACGAGATCTAGTAAGTAGTTTTTTTTTTAATACGTCATAAATCGTAAACCGCAATTTACCTTTCATTCAATGTTACTTGCTACTACGGAACCCTTCATGGGCGAGTCCAACTCGCACTTGGCCGTTTTTTTTTCATATTGCCTACTGAACTTTAAAACGGAGAACTTCATAAACGTTTTGCATGTATCAATGTAGCAAGTTAACGATTAGAGGTTATATAAAACAACGTGAAATGAAACGTGAAAAAATGCTAAACGTGCATTTTTTCATATTTACGCAGAATTGCATAAACGTTTTGCATGTATCAAATCAGTGTGGGGGCAGTTTAACGGTAAGAGGTTATGTAAAATGAAACTGCAGATTGTAGATTTAACTTCTGTAGATTTAACTTCTGTAGATTTAACTTCTTAAGGCGAAAGCAACAGGATAGCCCGCGAAATTCAAATTTTCTTACGTATTTTGCAATTTCATGAATCATGACATTTGACACCTTTGCTAACTTATGGAGTTGTATTGCTGATTATAATGATTATAATTGTGTAAAACCATATTTATTACGGCTGCGAATCATATTTAGATCAACATAAACCTGACACTGACCTGCAAAATGCTAGTAAGACAATTTGAATTTCGCGGGTTATGCTGACGCTTCTCCCTTAATTTTAAAAATTACCCCAACTCAAGTGAAAACAATGATTTTAAGGACAATAAATTTTTAATAAAAAGTTATTAGTTTTATGAAAGTCAGTCCTAGATATACTAAATAGTCAAGTAACTGCGACCAACTTCGAAGTAGCGCTCGCCGGCCGCTGCCACGGCACCAATCGCTTCGTTCGCTAGGCTCGCGCGCATTTGGTACAGTTCTAACCAAACCTAAACAAATTGTTTAGGGTGCCCTAGCATAATTACTGCAACAAATGCGGCTCACGCGTGGTTGCAGTTCCAACCATGCTGGAGATAAGCCATTCTGTTTAAGTCTAGACTTGGGTAGCAGTTTTGTTAAACGTAGCGCAATGGCAATGAAGCTGAACCTTGCTCAGCTGTTTTACACAACGGAGCAGTTTTGTAAAACAGCTGACTTGGCAATCTATCTGCGACATAGTTGGAGTAGTCCCGGTAATATGTCAGGCGCATCAGACTTTTTTCATGTTATGACAATACACATGCTATGTCTTTGTTGGTAATTATCACCAAATGGGCCAAATTGATATTAAATTTAAAAAAATGTATATAATGTTCCCTTAATTAGTTACCCTAATCATTGCAGATGAAGAAAAAAGGTTGTTAAAGAATATTAAACGCCTACATGAAACGACGTTCGACAAGATGGATGCATGCGGAATGTTCTACGTTGATGCAACTCTACCGCTCGAAATGATAGCGTTAATTACTAACTATACTATTGTGTTGCTACAGTTTGCTTTTTTGTAATCTCTATAGCATTAAAATTCTTTCGAACATCATAATATGTGCTAGATGTGTTTTACTATGTTTTTTACCTATTTGTCCTCAATTTCTATTCAGGGTTCAGGGCACTGGGAATTCTTGCCTTAATACTGCATTGAACCTAATTTGGAAACCTCATGCACTACGCGCAGCTTTGGTTGCAGAAGCTCCGACTTACAATCCGGCCGGTCGTGATGCGATTCTTTTACTAGCGAGAGTATAAAGCGATCATCGCACAAACACGTGACAGTTAGGATCATTTTGTTCGGCGAATACGAACACGTGGTCGCGCGAAAAGAGGGCGCCCCGCCTTCCGTTTTTCTAAACAAATGAGTGACAAAAAAAAGCGACGATCGTGTTTTCTAGCAACCGGTTGCTTTCGTTAGGACGCGGGGTCACACTGAGCCGACAGAGGGCGCGTTCGGGTTTTCCGAACAAATGAGTGACAATTGATCACGACTTCTCCCACCTCTGGGCACAGTACTCTCTTTGCTTGTGCCAATCTTTTATTTTTTTTATTTTATTCGATAGGAACAACAAACAGCTACATCATGCAATATTACACACAGAAAAATATAAATAACTTAAGTAATAATGTAGCCCACAGCGCTGTTCACAGATTACCATTAATAAATAAAACCTTAAAGTCACTAGGAGGTGAACTGTGCATGCATGTCAGTTACACTAATATTATAAAAACAGAAAAAAGAAGTACTATAAAACAACAACAAACAATTAGTCCGAGAGCTCAAGTGTCTCATACAAAAGGCTACGAAACCTTTTCAAAGAGCATGTAAATATGTCAATGTGTTCGAATGCTTCATTGTAGGTTGCTGCCATTCGCCGAACTGGTGAACGTAGACCAGTGTTAGATCGGCAGGTACCTACTGCAAAGAGTTTGCCTGCACGCACCTGCCGTCTATGGACAGTTCTGGGAACCGCATAGCACAATACATTATTTAAATCTATACAGTCAAAATTGCCATTAACAATGTTAAACAATGTCATTGCTTCTAATTGTTTACGTCTAGAGCTAAGTGTCAAAAGCTTGTATTTACTGAGCAACTGGTTATACTGTAGATAAGTTTTGTGACACCTGTAGTGCATTGCACGAAGAAATCTACGTTGGACGTTTTCTATCATGTCAATGTATTTGCCATAGTACGGGTTCCAGATGGATACGGCATATTCGAGTTGGGAACGGACTAGGGTTTTATACAGGCAGAGGTACGAAGAGGTACGTTTAAAGTCTTGAGTGGATCTCATTATAAATCCATACATCTTATATGCTTTATTTACAATTTGTTCAAGCATTAATATCGTCTGCCCATCTTGTTGTCAGATGACTGATACTTCTAATTCCAGATCTTGATCGCCACTCGATCTTTAGTTAAGATGTAATTTTAGTGTTATCATTGTCATTCTTTTAAGAGATTCATCCTTCATCAGACATTAACATCATTTAGTAGGTATCCAAACATACACACATACCGAGTAGATATACTGCCTTGCGGTATATCAATAGAAACGCTTATATTGTCTGCCGTGTTTTACTAACTGCTTAAAAAAGATGTATGGAAAAAGAAAATTGGGGAGCTGACCCTTTAAAAAATTAGAGCAAAACGATATTAGTAACGTCCTCATAGAAAACACAAAAACGATAAAATTATTTTAAAACAATATCGGAGCTTGTTCAATGTTTTATTCATTCATTGTATAAATCATTAACTATGACAAAGGACATTGTTAAAATTGGCCTATGAATCATCACGTATGAAAACTTTACAGTAATTACTAGTTTTTTTTTATAACTTACGTTACACTTATTACAATAGATCGGACGCTTCATATTTTCGAAAACATTTCAAAAATTAAATTCACTTCGGTCTTATTCCCCGACGCCATTATTTTTTGTTTCAATTTTATGTTTCGAATAGGCTCTTTCAGCACTTGATCTATGAATTAGATTTTTAATTACAAACAGAATAAAGCAATTGAAAGCGCTGTGTGAAACGAGCAACATCGACACTGACAGCCGATGAATTGACAGATGACACTTTGACATTTCATAGTGTAATGACAGTGTCAATTTTGATACTCAGAGTACATTTTTAGGGTTCCGTACCTCAAAAGGAAAAAACCAGCCAAGTGCGTGTCGGACTACGCACAATAAAGGGTTCCGTAGTTGAGATGAATTTATTTATCCCAAGAACAAACTATACATTGTAGTTGAAAAAAATATTCTCCCATACATTCCAACTGCAAATCGTCGCTCGGCATCCAATACCGCGAATGTGACATTTATTACGTTTTTAGGGTTCCGTACCTCAAAAGGAAAAAACGGAACCCTTATAGGATCACTTGTGTGTCTGTCTGTCTGTCTGCCCGTCTGTCACAGCCAATTTACTCCGAATCTAATGGACTGATTTAGTTAAAATTTGGTACACATATGTATTTTTGTGACCCAAACACGAATGTGTAACGTAAATAAATGAATTTTGAATATAAGGGTCACTTTTGGGGGGCAAACAAGAGAGTTAAAAAAAAAAGTTATGCTAACAGTACCGTGTGACATATCAAATAAAAGGAATTATTACGAGGATCTTAAATATGTTTTTTATATAATTTTCAAATAAACACTTTTAAAGATATTTAAGAAATTCAATGAAAATTGACCATTCCCCCCCCCCCCCCTAACCTCTGAAACTACTGGACCAAAAATTTTGAAAAAAATACTTAGTATGGCTCTTTACTCATAGATTACAGGAAAACCTATAAAAACACCCCATGGTCCATGGTCTTAAAATTACATGGTAAATCACTCAATATTGTGCGTACAAACTTACAGTTAGTCGCTCGGCATCCAATAGGCACACCTCTCTAGCTACTATAATATCAAAATATCAAAAGTGTTTGACAGTCTGCTTAAAAATAAATAAAACTTGTAAATGTTCATGACAACCAATTTGGGTTTCGGCGTGGTTTGTCAACAGAAAGTGCAGTTTTGTGTCTTAAGCATACTGTCACATACTATATACAGCGTGGGACGCCGATTTATGCTAGTAGTAGCTTCCTCGACTTATTCAAGACTTTTGATCTGGTTGCTTATGACGTATTGTGGAGAAAGATGGAGAAGGATAGGTTGCTAACGGAGTTTATAAACATTTTTAAATATTGGTACCTATGGTAACCAGATCAATGTTGTACGATGGGCTGGAACTTTTTCCAAGCCATACAGGTTGGAATGCGGGGTGAGGCAGGATTGGCGAGCTTAACAGCACCAGAGTGGGTTGCTATATAGATGGTATTTGTGTAAATAATATTAGCTATGCAGACGGTATGGTGCTTCAGAGCGCGTCAATCTGTGGTCTCAGAAAGTTGGTCGCCAAATGTGAGCAGTATGCTAAAACTCGTGGTTTGATGTATAACTCGATATTGAGCGGGAACAAAGGGCGTTGTCGGTAAGGACGAACATGCTGGCTCGCAGGTTTGCACGCTGCTCACTTGAAAAGTCAAAACTACTCTGTTTTGAGCTTATTTTACAACGTTTTACACGTGTAGCCTGTAGGCTAGATATACCCAAAGGTCGTGCAACGCCCTTCGTATCCAATACAACAACGCTTTTAGGGTATTGTTGGGGCTGTCCCGTTTTTGTAGCGCATTGGGAATGTTCGCGGACGCACATATTAATTGCTTTTACGCAAAGATGCGAATGGGGTGTGCATCCCTGGTGCGTAGAGTGCGGGCCAGCTCCAACAATATTCAAAAAATTTTCGCTAGCCGGCTGGATTGCATGTACCATCTCCCATGGAGTGCCATCTCCCATGGGGTGAAATAAATTTAAACTAGATTACGTGGGGCACTCAGAAAGTTTTGCGATCTTTTCAAAGAACTCTCCATTGGCGTCTATACACAATTTCATACGTCTAAAACAAGTTTAATAACACATTTTCCAGTCCGCATCAGACACTTCTCCAATCAATCTCCTTCTCAAATGCAGCCAATGCATCTTCAGGTGATGAAAGCTGTTTTCCTTTGAGTAGTTTTTTTTTTTTTGAGGAACAAGAAAAAGTCACACGGAGCTAAATCGGGACTGTAAGGAGGATGACCTATAAATTTGACCAGTTTGCTGTTCAGAAAGTCCCTTGTTTTGAGCGCCGAGTGAACCAGCGCGTTGTCGTGATGAAGCAGTAGCCCACAGAGGCCAGTGTTCGGTCGCTTGCTGCTTGCAGTAGTATAAACTTCTGGCAAACATTTGGTAACATACCATTCAGCATTGATGCTCCTTTGATCTCGTTCATTTTGAAACAGCCACACGGTCGACTGACGCTTGGTTTCTGGATTATACTGATAAATCCAAGATTCACCCGTAATGATATCATAAACGCGCCGAGACGAGCCTGCTTCAAATTTTGCTATCATGTCTCGGCACCATTCTACCTGAACCTCCTCCTGAGCCTGCGTTAGATTTTGCGGTACCAGCGTGAAACTTTATTCCTTACCCGAAGATGCCCGTGTAGAATTTCATGCACACTTCCCGATCCAATCTGCAGTTAATGCTGAAAATAAAATTCAAAAGAATAGGTGAATTACATATGAAGAGGCATAAATGTAATTCGCCTATTCTCTTGAATTACATTTTTCACAGTCAGCACGTTTTGTTACGTAACAGCCGTCGTAGGGCAGCCACTTCTTTCTTCGTCCGCCAAAATTACTCGACCTTGCATAAATTCGTTGAACCAGCGGACAACAGTCGCTTTAGAAGGGCTTTTTTCTATGAACACCATTCGAAGTCTTTCAAACGATTCTTCTGGTTTTAGTCGACATTTGAAATCGTACAAAATTATCGCGCGAAAATGTTCTCGTTGTAAATCTACTTTTCAGTAAGACAGAGTATTTTGATTTTGCTCGTAGAAAAATGTGGAGGGAATTTCGAATTTGGAATGGGATGTTTTTTTGTAATTAGTCATAGTTTTAATTGACATCAAAACCAGCCAGTATTCCATAGACAATAACTGTTAGTCGCAAAACTTTCTGAGTGACCTGGTAAAATAAGCTAAAGTTTATAAGTTTAATAACACAATGATTCCTTGTTACTTGGATCTTGTTATATGGATGACAATTTTTTTTTGGACGACGTTTTCAAAAAAGAAACCTAGCTAGATCGATTTATCGCTCCCGAAACTCCCTGCTTACTAAATTTCATAAAAATTCTTGGAGCAGTTTCCGAGATTCAGATTATATACAAGAATTGCTCGTCTAAAGGTATTAGATTTATATTATTATTATATTTAAATTCAAATTCAAAATATTTTATTTCACATAAACTTACATGGGCACTTATGAAACGTCAGAAGCTAGGTGCACGTTTCCAATTGGTCGTTTCCTATGGGGAAGAGCCGGCAAGAAACTCCACGGTTACTCTTTTAAAAATTATTGGCTTTTACAATACTTTCAAATAACAGTGTTACTAGGTATGGGAGGACAGTGTAGGTCTTTCAATAAGTACTAAGTACTTAACAAAATAGAAAATGGTCCACAGGTCGCCCTCACGCCCCTAACCGCCGCAGGAGGAGATGCCCTGGGCAGGAATCGCGAGCCGATTTCCGGCCACCGTAGGCGCGGGCTTGCGGACGGTGAGCAATGGGTAGCTCGCCGTCCGGTAAGGACCAAGCCCGGGTCGACGGCGCGTTGTGTTCCACGCGCGCCTCAAAGAGATGTCAGCAGAATTGACGGGGTCCGCTAGGGCCAAATGCCTGCCGGGGGTTCGAAGAAAACCGATAGGGACATCGCGGCCCCCGGCAACAGGGCAACCGAAGGAACACGGGTGGGTTTTAGTCAGTAAGAGTCTGACACTGACACGCCCTCCCGCTCCACCCAGAGCGGGAGAAGTTATTTGATAATTTCCCACCAAAAAAAAAAAAAAAAGGTCTACAATCTACTAATCCTACAGCGTTCTCACATTCACAAAATAGAAAAGAATCTATACAAAAGAAGAAGAATCTATATTAATACCGCGAATGTGAAATTTTTAACGAAAATCAGATTTTTGTTTAATTTCATTCTGCACGTTCAAATAACTGATCCTGCAATTTAAAAAAAAAACGTCAAAAATGTCACATTCGCGGGATTGGATGCCGAGCGACGATTTGCAGTTGGAATATATAGGATAACATGTATTTCAACTACAATGTTAAGTTTGTTCTTGGGATAAATAAATTCATCTCAACTACGGAACCCCTCATTGTGCGTAGTCCGACACGCACTTGGCCGGTTTTTTTTTTAAATTGCTGGGTCATTTATTTGAACGTGTAGGTTTATTTTTTAGAAAACGTCGTTAAAAAAAAATGGTCATCCAGATATTTTTATTTCTTCAAGTAACAAGGACTCATTGTGTTAGTAAACTTGTGAACTATGTTAGCTTATTTTACCAGGTCACTCAGAAAGTTTTGCGACTAACAGTTTTTGTCTATGGGATACTGGCTGGTTTTGATGTCAATTAAAACTATGACTATTTATTACAATAAAACATAACATTCCAAATTCGAAATTCTCCACATATTTTTTACGGGCAAAATCAAAATACTCTGTCTTACTGAAAAGTGGATTTACAACGAGAAAATTTTCGGGCGATGATTTTTTACGATTTCAAATGTCGACTAAAACCAGAAGAATCGTTTGAAAGACTTTGAATGGTGTTAATAGAAAAAAACCCTTCTAAAGCGACTGTTTTCCGCTGGTTCAACGAATTTATGGATGGTCGAGTAATTTAGGTGGACGAAGAAAGAAGTGGCCGCCCTATGACGGCAGTTACATAACAAAACGTGCTGACTGTGATAAATTAAATTCAAGAGAATAGGCGAATTACATATGAAGAGGTACAACATATACTGCAGATTGGATTGGAAAGTGTGCAAGAAATTCAACATGGGTATCTTCGGGTGAGGAAGATAGTTTCACGCTGATACCGCAAAATCTAACGCAGGCTCAAAAGGAGGTTCGGGTAGAATGGTGCCGAGACATGATAGCAAAATTTGAAGCAGGCTCGTCTCGGCGCGTTTAAGATATCATTACGGGTGATGAATCTTGGATTTATCAGTATAATCCAGAAAAAAGCGTCAGTCGACCGTGTGGCTGTTTCAAAATGAACCAACGCCTACCAAAGTGAAGCGAGCCAAAAGTGCAGGCAAAATTTTGATCGCAAGTTTTTTTCTTTGACGGTTTATCTGGTGTCAGTACCCTTACGAGATCAAAGGAGCATCAATGCTGAATGGTATGTTACCAAATGTTTGCCAGAAGTTTTTACTGCTGCAAGCAGCAAGCGACCGAACACTGGCCTCCGTGGGCTACTGCTTCACCACAACAACGCGCTGGCTCACTCGGTACTCACTTTGCATAAGTAGGTCCCAGGTTATTGGTTTCAAAAGGAACACGTTGTAGACAATCATGATCGAATGTCATGATTAAAATAATTAAAGCTTATTCCTCTATAGAATTCTTTTGAAAAACTTACTACTCTCTTGAAAAACTTGCTAATCTCTTTGAAGGTTTTCAATAAATTAAAAAATCAATAAAATTTGTATAAAAAGTTCTTTCATTGACTTAATTTGATTTATGTTTTTACTAGCTTTTGCCCTCTGCTTCGCCCGCGTGGATGTTGGAAAATATCCCACGGGAACGTGCTACCTACCGAGATTTCATACCTAATAACAGAGGAAAAGGTCATTGACTCCTACCGCTGCGCCCGCGTTGCTACGCGTAATTTTGAAACTGTGATATCTTTTAAACTATTCATTTAAATGATATGATATACAGGCATATTTAAATCTAAATTAAATGCCCAATATTTTTTGGATAAGGATTAATACTATACCGGTCAAAAAAGCTTCGAAAATGACAATTAAATTTTTATCAAATTCTGAAAAATAAAAATGGTTATTGTGGGTCATCCTTAGAAGACAAACATATGCCATCGCGAACTTTTTAGTTGAACTTTTTAAGGTGAACAATACCGTAGAACATAAATTTCATGTATCTTTCTCGGTTGACGCCGCGCACGCCAATAAAGCTCCCAGTCGGCATGATTTTTTCCGACTTCTTCAACAATAATCGTCAAATTTCAGCCAAATTACACAAAACCTTAATAAATTATACACTAAAACCTTCCGCATCACTCCGTCCATTGGTGGAAACCGTTTGAAAATCCGTTCAGTTGTTTTTGAGTTTATCGCGTTCAGACAGATAGACAGAGGCGGCGGGGGACTTTGTTTTATAATATGTAAGGATAAGGATTATGAGTCGTGATTTGAAAACTTTTTAACGCAATGTCACGCATCATAAAATATAAAAATTTGGTTCCTCATGCAGGGGTATCCGAAAATACCCCATGTCAAAATTCTCGAGTCAACTTTTTGTGATATTGCAAACCTACATTCTGCATAGGTTTTTGAAATAATTTAGGATTTATTTTTCATTTGAAGTAGAAACGACTCTTTGTCACTTGAACGTAAATTCCTCCTTTTCGATCAAAATTTTTGTATCTTGAGTTAATGAAAGGAAGGTGATTATTTTGTCTGAAAAAATATTCCATAACAATGAAAATTGTAAAGAAAGAATGTGAAAAAGCCGTGTTAAAATAAAATAGTTATTTTTTTAAAGCCTTGGAATTTTCAAGAAATTTTTAAAAATTATTATTATCTACTCGAAAACTATAAAGAATCGCGGCACGAACATGGGGTATTTTCAGATACTCTTGGGCATGAGGAATCATATTCAATTTGTAAAAATAATACAAGTAGTAAGTTTTTAGTCCGTGCTAAAAGGGAAGGTATAATAGTTTTGGTTTAAAAGCTTTGTTTTTGATAATCTTCATGTAGCATTCGAAGATAGAAACAATATAAACCGCAAGCAATGGATTAGCATAGCAACACCACTAATGTACTAGTAGTTGATGAATGATGATGTTGTTGATGACGTAACTAATATTTTGTAACAATATAATGCCTCATTGGTCTAGTGGTCGCAAGCGCTCCTGCTGAGCATGAGGTCCTGGGTTCGATTCCCGGGTCGGGCCAAGTGTTATCGGGTTTTTCTATCTGGAATTTGGATTTGTGCCCGGTTGATGGCAATAGGCTCGCCCCCTATTACATGGGACTTAAAACATAACTGGCGAAATGTGGGTGTACCTACTACAGGTATACCTCTGCCCAACCCTTCGGGGAAACAAGGCGTGATGTTATGTGATGTTATGTTAATATAATTTAAAAAAAACTTTTTTACATGAAATTCGACCGACTTCCAAACTACATACTGAAAAATAACTTTTTTTCAGAAGTCGGTGTCTTTGGATCAGTATTTTAGTTTGACACCGACTTCCGAAATGAAAGTTATTTTTTCAGTTTGGAGTTTGGAAGTCGGTTGTATTTTTTGGAAAAAAGTTTTTTTTTCTCTTTTTTGTGTGTAATTACAAACCATGTAATTTATCTAAGTTACAATAGCCTAATGTCAACTGCTCATCAAAAATACCCAAATAGCTATAGATGTGCCTATAATATTTGAAGAGTTCCCTCGATTTCTCCAAGATCCCATTATCAGATCGTGCCCAAATGACAATGAGACCACCTTGAAAGTATACCCTAAACAAAAAATATTTTTTCAAATCAGTCCAGCCGTCTTTGAGTAATCGGGGAACAAACATAAAAAAAAGTATATATATTCCGACGAACTGAGAACCTCCTCTTTTTTTAAGTCGGTTAAAAATAAATTTTAAAAGGAGGTTTTTTCTTTTCCATAGGAACCTACTACGCTTTGGAATGGGTAGTTGCCCATTCCGCTTCGTTTTTTTGCATGACTGACTCCTTTAATAATTCTAAAGTGGAAGTGGTTTACTTACAACCAATGGAATTCCCCAGCCACACACGCTGAAATTAAACCCAGAAAAAGCTTAATAACTTGAACCACACCAATTCCTATTCTAGTAATAATCTCACTCTCCAGCTCGGGGCGGCACGTACACATAAACCTTAATTGAAATAAATACTTTGAGTTTGAGTTTGTAGAAAGGTGGACAGAATTTTCAAAGTCAGGTAACTAATTAATTGTTTAGCAAATTGCCAAACAACTAAAGTAAAGCATCAAGTATGTGCAGCCGACCGCGGTCACTTTGACCTTGAGCTGCCTTAGCCTAGTACGGACTTTACTGTTGCATAGAGTTTTTAATCCACACTAATAATATTTATAAAGAGAAAAGATAAGTGTTTTGTTTGTAATGTATAAACTCAAAAACTTCTGAACCGATTTAAAAATTCTTTCAACAGTATAATGCTACATTAGCACTGAGTGACATAGGTTTTATTTATAAAATAAAATTAAATTGTCCGTATATTCAATCATGACTGTCATTCTTTTACAGTTTTATGAAATGGCTGTGATACGGAAAATTGAAAATGTGAATTAAATAAATTGACACAAGAAATTCATTCCCTTGGCTGTCAAGCGCTCTCCTGGAGATCGATAACAATTAAAATTCTATTGTGTCTCATTAATGACAGTTGAGCTCTTATGGATGTTAGTGTTTGTCTGGATATCAGCTGTCTCGTATGTCATACATTGGGGGAGGGCTATGTCCAGCAGTGGACGTCTTTCGGCTGAAATGATGATGTCATACATTTGTTATGAAATTCAATCAACGCGATCGAAACTATTTGACGGCCATAATATTATACCTTTTTACTGTTTTGTTTTCGCTCCTTATTTTTCTGATTATTTTCGCATATTTTAGATAACATATTTTCTTAAGTACTTCTATAACGAGTCACATTTTCTTTAATCTTAGTTTTCTGTAACGCTTATTTATTTCTAAGATTATTAAACATTTTTCAGCGTCTTCAGTGAGGTTAAATCTGCCATTTTTTATTATAATTGTGGTTTTAATGACCAGTTTGGCCTTAATTACTATTTAGCCAATTTGTTTAAGTGCTTTAGTTAAATATCTTTTTAGGGTTCTGTACCTCAAAAGGAAAAACGGAACACTTATAGGATCTACTTGCTGACGACTCGGACATAATATATTCGGACACAGTGACCGAATTGACACATTTTAATTTAAATATTTTGTTTACTGATAATTCGGACACTCAAATTAATGAAGCTGTTTAGTACAGTCAGATTTTTTTTTAAATATAATATTTGGCATTACCAAAATTATTTTAGGGTAGTTTTAAGGCGGCATCTTTCGGTAAATAAATTACTTCGTGGACGTGTATCTCTGTAAGTCACCACATTGAACTTTAACAAATACTTACATGTTGAAAAAAAAATACAAATATCATTCAAAACGGATATTTAGTATAAAAATCAACACTTTATAAATATTGGTTAATATTAATCTACAATATAATCACGTATCCTATGTATGTGGGTTTGTAATATTATTTATTAAAAACGGCTGCTTTCATTACAGTCCGGTTAAAACAGTTTTTTTACAACTACAGACTGGGCGGAGGACGGATTTCAACAATGAAATTAAGGAATCGTTGGAAGTTTTTTATCTGACTGTACACAACTGCTTTTTTTATTGGTGTCCGAATAATCATGACATTTCGGATTCGGACACTGTATCCGAATAATATTGTGTCCGAGTCGTTAGCAAGTCATAGGATCACTTCGTTGTCCGTCCGTCAGTCTATCAAGACCCATTTTCTCAGGAACTAGATCGATGTTCCCTTGGAGCTCTAAAAAAATCAAGCTTCTAAGTCAAGGCCTTAAAAAAAAAACGGCCATTTATTTGACATATTTTGATTTTCGCAAATAAATCAAAACCTACAGGGTACTCTTCCCGTTGACCTAGCATCATAAAAGGCAAGAATCAAGATCTCACAGCACAAGTAAAAAAGTCCGAAAATTGTTAATTTGTGGTCAGTGTATCAACAGATAACGTCACGGTCAATTCTCCAACTGCAAATATAAATTTGCATTTTATATCGATGTATGGGAGAACATGTTTCTCAACTACAAAGTTAACTTTGTTTTTGGGATAAATTCATCCCAACTACGGAACCCTTCCTTGTGCGTGGTCCGACACGCACTTGGCCGGTTTTTTAATTAGTTTTTATTTTCTTTGTGGCTTGTAAGATTTCGGAGCCTCTAGTGTACCATATAACATATTGATGGCATCGTCCACGACTCAAAATTAATCAGTTACTTATAAACTCAAATCAGTAAGGATAGTATTTCACACGATTAATTTACAATATTTTAAAAGAGTCTCCATGGAGTTTCTTGCCCGTTTTTCATAATCGACAGGAATCTACTACGCTTTGGAATGGGCAACTAGCATCATCTTTTTGACTGGCTGACCCCTTGACAATTCAAAAGTGTCTGTAATTGGCAGTACCGTAAACAGCGAATTATCACAGTAAAAATAAAAGTCGTTTCCTAGCAATTTTTTTTTTTAGATTGATACTTCGTTTGGTGTGCAGAATGCGTAGATGATGGCTTCATGAAGGGTATTTAAACACCCTGTACATTATGAACTACGCATTAAACCTGACGTCATTCAAATCCTACATTGCGCAAGCAGATTTTCCACGAGTATTTATACAACAGCCCGATAACAATCATCGGGCAGTAGCCCACCAGACACAACACCCGTCTGAACGAAGGAGCCTCCTTTTTCAATGGAGAATGAGGAATATTCAACCCTGTTCCTCATACCTCTAAAGTTTCTCAACTAATTTATGAAGTACCAACACAGTCAGCACTAAAACACCTAAGTGTTACTAAGTAATACCAAGTTGTGTAATTCTATGATGAAGACAGAACATATTATTTCAGATTATTTAGAAGATAAAAAAGCTTGGGATTGAACTGCTCGCTCTGCTAAGCCTTGTGATAAAACCATAAAACTAGACATTTTAATTATTATGTAAAATCAACATATACCAGTTTTATAAAAACATTGACATTGTTGAAAATTATATTCAAAATGACATGATTACTTTGTAAAGTATTATATTATTTTAACTATTGTGAATGTGAGGATTATGTGGATATTGTTTTTATTTCTCTGCTAGTTTTAGTGATGGTCTGGCAGTTTGAGTAGTTTATGCGGCCTACCCAAATGTCCTTTCTTTGATATTGTTCGTCAAGTTGAGCTCCTTAAGTACTGAGTTGAGCTCCACGATTACTGACAAATGCTTGCACTGACTGGACAGGTCCACTCAAATCTGTGTGGTTCTTTCCTCAAAAGACCTTTTCAGACACTTATCTACATGATCCTGATATGGCCTGACCAAGATTATGTCTGGAATTTAAAAGAGACTGCGACCTCTGAGTTTGTTTTGGCCTTTCTCCTCAGAGTAGTCAGATAGGAAACGCCGAACTCATCTAACTTATTTATTTTTATTTTTTATATGATGTGTAAAAGTGATTTCGATATCCTATTTACAGAATAAACAATTTCATTTCATTTCATAATATGACTGACACTAAACTGGAATGTCTATGACCTACCCAGTACAACACATAATAGGTCTATTGAGGTATGAGGAACAGGCTACAAAGTTCACTCATCCTCTATAGAAAAGGGAGGATCCTTTGATTAGACGGTTGCTGTGTCTGGTGGGCAACTGCCTGACGATTGAAGTTATATATATGCTGGTCGCGCGGTAAATACTGCTTGCGCAATGCAGGATTTGTGTGACGTTGTAGATGCCGCCACAGGTCTAACAGGCAAGACTAAAATGTTTATAACCTATTTAAATCCAGTTTTGGTCTGTATTTTGTATTAGACTCCTTGGGTATGTTTCATGATATAAGAGATTGATTCGTTGATAATCTATTTGGCTTCAGTGAAATAACATATCAGATTGGACGGATGTGTAGCGGGGTTTTAGTAACCGTTTTTGGGATTGGATCGATATTCAAGTGTTTTCTAGATATTATATTTCTTCAATATTGCTTTTAAAACGGCCTTTCTTTTCAAACTAAATACGATTTCTTCACGTGCTTAGCTCTTTGCGTACCAATGGCAAATGTAAACTTACAACGTAGGTAAATAAGTAGCAAATTCAATATACCCTTGCCTGTAGCATAAATACTGTAAGAGCTCAGAAAAACAAGGTAAAATAAGTATTAAAAATACACTTAAGCAGTACAAGAAAATGTTAGGTAGGTGCTAAGCCGTCGGTGTCCGCCAGAAAAGAGAACGCAAGCCTCGGTGCAACATGCCAGCTAAGCGAGCCGCCCGCGCGTTTCTATCTTCGCAGTTGTCAACTTCATGACGGGTCTCGAGCGCCATCTATCGCCTTACAATACCAATGTTTTATGCATGGATTAGCTTTAAGAAATTAAGAGGCCTTGCCTTTTTGAGAAAATAAATAAATAAAATAAAATAAAAATGTTTTTTTCAATTACAAAAGGCATTTAGACACAAGAATATTGAAGATCAACTTTTAAGCAAGGAATTGCTTGTGTTAGGAGACTCCGCGCTTCCACTTATCATTATCTTATGCAATTGAATGTAGACAATGTAAACATGCAGAAAAATTAAATAAATGGGTAACTTAAAATTATACAAAAATGAAAGAGTGAATGATTTGCAAATGAATGAGCGGTACGCATAGAAAAGGGCCAAGTCGCGCGTTTACGTGTGATTATGTGTGAGTATGGGTGAGAGTGTGAGGAGTGAGAATGTGTACGAAAGTGTATTTGTTTATTAGATATTTATGTGTTTGTTATGGACAACATTGTTTACAGAATAGCGTTTGTGGTAGTATCTAAAACACCATATACAAACTACGCATCACACTGATGTCTCGAACAAATCCTACATCGTGCAAGCAAAGTTTGACGCGCGACTAGCATGTCCCGACATCAACCGTTGAGCAGTAAGTAGCCCACCAGACTGTACCTGTCTGGTCAGACAATCCTCCTTTTTCTATGGGGGATGAGGAATTTTACACACTATTCCTCATACCTCTATACTGGTGGACTCCATTACCATCCACTCAAAAACTCCAGCATCTATAACTTTACCCTGGATTTCATTTACAATAAGTTCTCGCTTTTTGTTACATTTTGTACCACAACCCCAAAAGGGTAAAGTCTCCACCACTACCGGCATTCAATTTGTACTCCAGAGTCCAAAGTTTCACATAATTGGGATAAAATAACCCTGGTTATGATTCCCTCCTATTTTCGAGGGTAACCCCTGAGCCCCAAGTTTATAAGTTAGGGTTTGCCGGAATTAATTTGGTAATACAACTAATTAACAGTAAGGGTGATAATGAAATAGTTATCAGTGGCTCAAGCGAAAGACTTGACAAACAAGTTTATTAAAGTAAGCGAAAAACTGAATAACATTTTGCCCGATCAAAGGGTCAACCGCAACACAAACAGTAGCGTTTACAACCGCTAGAACAACGAGGCAGTTTCTGTTGACAGTTTGCATTAAAATGCCTTAGGCAAGTGATCGTATGTCCGCCGCAACTTATTTAAGCCGACATCAGACGCTTTGCTCCAGTGAAGGTTCTTATTTAGGGTTCCGAACCCGAAGGGTGCCAAAGGAAACCCTATCACTAAGGCTCCACTGTCCATCCGTCCATCTGTCTGTCAGCGGGCGGTATCTCATGAACCGTAATAGGTACAATTGTAATGATTAAAATTGAGTAAAGCCATATTTATTAGGGCCGCGAATCATATTTAGATCAATATGAAACCTGACACTGACCTGCAAAATGCAAAAAACGTAAGAAAATTTGAATTTCTCGGGCTACCCTGACGCTTTCGCCTTAAAGTAAGTATACTGTTACATTACAATAAGGTCGCTAGTAACAGTCACAATATCCCCCGTACTAGCATTCCAGTTGTTTAGGATCCTTAATTAAGCCCAATTATCATAATTGTTGACTCAGCTGACTGGCTATTTACCCCTATTCTTTTCGTGCCGACAAAAATGTTTTTTTTTTTAACAATTTTTGTTTTTACAAAAATACAACCGTTTCCCATAAAACTAAAATTTCGGAAGTCGGTGTTTTTGGTTTTATATTTTCGTTTTTTGTCACCAAACTATACTTTACACACTCGTATATAATAGAAAGAGACAGAGAGAAAAAGTCACATGGAGGGGGTATAACGCTTTTCCCTTATGCAATGATTTCATCGTTTTAAAAATTATCACGTAAATTGACCCAGTAATTACGGAGAAATCGGTATACATACATGAAAAAAAAAACTCGCCAAATGCACAACCACTTCCTTTTTTTTTAAAGTCTGTTAAAAACTTAGAAAATGTTCATATTTCTCGACTTTTCTCGCTATGTGAACTAACTCTTAGAAGTTTTTACGAGCGGCAGCGTACTCATTAGAGATTATGAGTTAGTCTGACTCCGGCGTCGGGTAACTCGGGTAATAATGATAATGAAATCGTATGGTTTGAGAAATAATTAGTATGGCTTTGTAAACAGCTAATAGTTCATTGTTTTGAGATAATACTAGTAATACTAGCCTCTAACTGTCCCACTGCAGGGCAAAGGCTCTTCTCATACAGAGAAGGCACGAGAATTAATCACCACGCTTGCAGGGTGGATTGGCAATTTCAGACTATTAAAAATTAGCAGTGATAGCCTAGTGATGTTACCGTCGGACTGCCAAGTCAAAGTTCTCGAGTTCAAACCCAAGGCACACACCTCTGACTTTTTGGATTCATGTGCGTATTGTATAATTTATAACAATCGCATTAGACTCGCGCTAGCAAAAGAATCGCATCACGACCGGCCGGATGCTAGGTCGCAGCTTCTGCAACCGAAGTTGCGTGGAGTGCATAAGGTTCCAAAATTAGGTTAAATGCAGTATTCATTCAAGAATTCCCAGTGACCTGAACCCATTATAGAACTTGAGGATAAACACGTACAAAAATATAGTAAAACACGTCGAGCACATTAATAAGTTTCAATGAATTTTAATGCTATAGAAATTACAAAAACGCAAACTGTAGCAACACAATAGCATAGTTACTAATTAACGCTATCATTTCGAGCGGTAGAGTTGCATCAACGTAGAACATTCCACAGGCGTCCATCTTGTCAAATGTTGTTTCATGTAGGCGTTTAATATTCTTGTACAACCTTTTTTCTTCATCTGCAACGATTAGGGGTGTAAAAATTACGGGAACATTAGATACAATTTTTTATATTTGATTTCAAATTGTCCCATTTGGTGGTAATTACCACCCAAGACATCGCAGGTGTATTGCCATATCAGGAATAAGTCTCATGTGCCTGTTATATAACCGGGACTACTCTTCAAACCGAGACTCAACAACGCTGCTTGGCAACAGAAAAAGGGAAGGTGATAATAATTCCTCAGACGAACTCTTTCACGAAGAACTGTACGTACTAGATATGTCGCAGATGGATAACCGAGTCGGCTATTTTACAAAACTGTTAGTTGTTGTACAAATCAGCTCCATTATGTCAAACAGCTGAACAGCGTTCAGCTTGATTGCCATTGGGCTACGTTTAATAAAACAGCTACCCAAGTTTAGACGTAATGCCAAATAGCTTATCCGCATCATGGTTGGAACTGTGATCAAGCTTTCGCGAGCGAAGCGATCTGTGCCGAGGCTGCAGCCGGCGAGCGCTAGTTCCAATTTGGCCGCAGTTACTTGACTATTTAGTATTTCTAGGATAGAAAATCGATAACTTTTTATTAAAATTGTCCTTAAAATAAGTGTTGTCAGTTGAGTTAGGGTAATTTTCACTCATATTGCTGTTATTACATACAGAGTCAAGAGCGACAAACTTTATAACTAAAATCTACAATCTGACATTTCATTACACGCTGTTTTAGTCCGCAGCATTGATAAATGCAAAATGTTTATGCAATTTTGCGTAAAATACAATAGACGTTGATAATTTTTAGTAACCTGTTCCGCTTAAATATTCCTAAAGAGCCACACAGAACCCGGCGTGGTGCCACACCGAGCACTGGACGCAGTTGTGTCTGCATCCAGTGCTCGGTGTGGCAACACGCCGTGTTCGGGTTTGCGACAAATCAATCGTCATCCTGAGAATGCCTCGTTGAGAGGTGAAACACGTGTCGATTTCTTACAGGGTTTTTTTTTGGCTCTTTAGGAATAGTTAAGAGGAACAAGTTACTAAATAATATCGACGTCTATTGCATTTTATAATGAATTTCCGCAAAGTTACGCCTGAATCAATTAACCATCAATTCCGCGTATTCAAGTTCAGTAATTATGAAACAAACGCAAAACGTCGTTCAGCTGTTTTACATAAATGATTTGTAAAACAGCTAAATAAACAATCCATCTGCGACATACACATCACACAATCACAGGCGATTTTGAAGTAATTATGTAATGACAATATAAAAGCAATAATAATACATACAGTTGTTGGATCGTAATACCTGAACAGTTTGAATTCAACAAGACTGCGCATGTGTCTTGAACTTTATTCACAGCAATGTAGAATTTTTCAAACTCCACGGTCAATATGGTTTCTAACAACAAATTCTTAGCTAGCCAAGTGTTTACTATCCATGTTAAAATTTGTAAGGTAAATTCTTCATCCTGAAAAAATAAAACTTTTTTATTGCTATGCTTCTGTTATTTTGTATTATCTATGGTATAATACTTATATTGTCTGTGATCTCATGGTTTCTCAAGACATCTATAGTTTCGAATTTGATCCTCCACCATAAAAAATATACAGATATTAAACCGTGACGTATTAAAATAAAACGATCATACTTTTAGCGAAGTAAGTTCAGTGCCGAGATCCACGGAACCAACCAAATTGAAGTAGTTAAAGTCGTTTAAAGACTTTTTTATGACTTTGGAAACATTCTATAGGAGAATACTCACAGCATATTTCCCGTTTTCAAGTACTATTTGAATGTGATTCAAAAAGTTGAAGAAGGAGTTCGTACAGTGAAACACGATCTGTAATTATTTTAACTTTTATATATAAATTTGTAAACCAACTCAGGAAAACCACTTTGTAGGTAACTTGTTTCTTACTTACCATTTGTTGAAAAGAAACCTTTAAGATATCATAACAATCTAATAAATAAACAAAGGCCTGATATAATCTATTACAATAATCTTCTCTGTCCCTTTCTCCTAAGCTTTGAAAATTCAAAGTTTGAATATTCCAAAGATCAACTTTATTTTTTAACAACATAATAAGTCTAATAGCATACACAATATTTGTGTCAAAGCTTATTAAAATTAAACCACATACAATATTGCAAGATGGAAGTTTAAAGTATAAACAAATGAAGATAGTAAAAATAATACCAACAACCAAAATCGATATGACACTTAACCAATTACCAATGATAAAATGTTTGAATGTGGTCTTATTATTAAAAAATCGATGGATACACGATATTTTTAAAACAAATGTGATATTTTCATTGCTTTGAAAAATAACGGCGAAAAAGTTAATAAGGAATCCAATAAAAGGAATGATAAAATTGAAGTAATTGATCCCGACATTGTCGATCTTATAATATTCATCAAGCTGTTTGCTGAACATTCGGCAATAGAAGCGATAGAAAATAAAAGATATGAACATTATCGTGCCACACAAAGACATTAAACACGATCGAGAACTATTTGGAGAAATAAAATTGTCCCTGATTCTATACTTGGGACAAAAGAAAAAATGTTGCACTAGATTCAAGGGGAGAAGCATAGACTGCACATCTTTGTCAACGAAGTTGTCTGCTACAATCTCCAAACGACATTTGCGGTTAATTTTACATAGCATTTTCTCTTTTATAAAATTCATTTCAAAAATCCAAAGAAATTCAGATTACAGGCACGTTATTCTTCAAGAAGTGGTCGACTTGAATTAAAGAGAATGTCAGGATCACTCATAACAATGCTTGTTTGAACATTAACATAACTGAGATAAAAATGTTGATAAAAAATATGTATCTTGTTATCAACCATAATCTTTATGAAGCCATTTAAGTGTTTGATCAATAAAACTTGTGGCTTTTACAATAACGTGTGCCTTGACCAATTTATTTGTGGAATATAAGGTTGCTTTAATGTTTAACATTAATTTTTGTTAACAAGCAGCGCAACTCATCAGTTTAAGGTAAATTAGTCAAACTAATTGTTTATACTAACAGTATTACTCATTTTTTACAAACATTAATAAAATATTCCTTAAAGAAAATTTAAGACGCAGGTATATGCTAGTGGGGTGCGTACAGAAAACCTCCACGTGTGCCTGATACCTGCTGGTCCCTTATGGATACGTTCGGGGGGAAGAGCAGTTGTCAGGCCGGTGCACCCTGGGCATGAACAATATACTCTTCGGAAAAGGTTTGGGAGTTTTTCGGAGAGGGTATTGTTTGTGGCTAATTTCTGCGGGCGGGGGAGCAGTATGCTCCTCGACGTTCTTCCACGTGTCCCTCTGATTTGCAGAGGGCACAGTGGAGGAACGAGGGAGGCGGGTCGCTCCTGATCGATCGACGTTAGTCGATTGACACTGGACGTGACCCAGCCGCTGCGGTGCAGGCGCACCAAAGCGGCTGTCGTTTCTCCCTCAAGAGCGATCTTGAGGGAGAACTTTCGGCGGGTTCGCTGAGCCAGGTTATCTGGACAGCGAACGGAGGCATGTTTAATGCCGCCGCCGGGGGCTTGGCTTAACCGCCCGGCCCAGAGGAAGGACACCTCTAAGATAAAAAACCACCTAATCCTAAGTTTCGAAGCGCGGCGAGAGGATGAGTGGCTGGTGGGGGACCAGTCGTTAGCGCTTCCCCTGTAGATACCTGCCGAACTCTACAGTATGTAGGCTTACCTAGGCAAGAGGCTCTGCCTAGGTGGACATTTATTTCCTCACTACTCGTGGGAACTATATGGATTCTTTAAAAAAACAAAACCAAAATGACGACAAAGTGCCAACTGTATTGGCGGAGAAGATACCGCTTGCCGGCGACGGCAACAAGAGCCGAGGAGGCTCATGTCCCTCAGGGGACCAAAGTATGTCCGACCAGGACGTAGGACGTGGTGGGGGCTCCAAATTCTGGGGCAAAAGGTCGCGCGGGTCGGAGCGCACAGGATCGGCGGGGCAATCCTCGAGCGAGGAAAGCCTCCCGATCGCGAAGGTGCCGACGGTGAGGAGAGGCCGAGGACGAGCGGTAGCGGGAGCAGCTTCCGCTTCGAGGCCGGGGCGGGGCAATCGGGGTCGCCTCAAACGGCCTGATACCCCGATTATCAGTGCGGAGAGCGACCCCGGGGTCTCGTCATCCGAGGCCTCAACAGAGGAGTCGGAAGTGGTGGTTGCCGCCTCACTGGTGGGCACGAAGATGCGGCCTGATGCCGCGAAGAGTGCTCAGGGTGGGGTGGTCGCCGAAATGGCCCGTCCGCTCCGGGAGCGGGCCAAAACAAAGCCGGACCACCGTGGTGGTAAGCCGGACGCCGCTGGCGGCTCCAATTCGGAGCGAGCGGTCAAGTTCGCGGAGGAGGTAGCGGCCGCGATCAGCGAGGTGGCCTTTAAGAAGACGAAGTCTTCTAGAGGCAAGGCCATCTCCGTGGCTACTGCCTCGATCATGGCGGCTGCGGAGGCCCTCCAACCCGGGCCTCCGTCGGACGGTATGTCAGAAATGCGGGCGGAGATCGCCCGCTTGACAGCCGCCATGGAGCATCTCCAAAAGGAGAATGCGGAGCTCCGAGCGGACTTGGCTGGGCTCCGACGAGCCGGCCCCCGAGAGGTGCCGCAGGAGGGGGAGCAGCATGGGCAGGGACAGCCCGTGACTGCTGAGGACCGGATCCTCAACCTGGTGCGGCAGGAAATGGCTGCTCTACGGAGCAAGTTTGCCACCTTGGAGGCCATTGTCCTGCGCCCCCCATTGGCGGCAAGCCAGCCGGCCTCGGGCCAGCGAAAGGCGGCGTCATACGCCGCCACCGCAGCTGCCGCAGCCGGACCAGCCTCGTCGGGGCCGATCAAAGGTGGGGCGGCTGCACAGGCGGCGAGGGCCCCAGCCAAGGCGGCGGAGGCCCCGGTCAAGGCATCGGGGGCCCCAGCGAAAGCGGCGAAAGCGGCGGCAAGGGGCCCGGCCAAGGCTGCGGGGGCCTCGGCTAAGGCGGCGAAAAGGCCGCCCCCACCACCTTCTGAATCTCCTCCGGCCGACGCCGGATGGCAAGTAGCCGGGGAGAAGAAGAAGGCTGGCAAGGCGGCAAGGGCGGCCAAGAGAAAGGCGAGGCGGCAGCGACGCAAGGAGCGAAGCGTCGCGGATAGGCTACGCGCCCCGAAGTCCGCAGCTGTAGTGATTACACTACAGCCGGAAGCGGAAAAGAAGGGCGTGTCCTATCAGCACGTGCTCGCCAAGGTGGATGCGGCGGTTGATCTGAAGGAGACCGCCAATGGCGTTCGCCTGAAGATCACCGCGACTGGGGCCAGGATGCTGGAGATCCCCGGTGCGAACAGCGGCCCGGCAGCGGACGCTCTGGCCAATAGGCTCAGGGCGACCCTGAATCCGGAAGAGGCCCGAGTGTCCAGGCCCACCAAACGCGCTGACTTGCGCATCCGGGGCCTGGACGACTGTGTGACGGCCGAAAAGGTGGTGGCCGCGGTCGCCAGGACTGGGGGGTGCTCTGCCGAGGAGGTGAGGGCAGGCACCATCCACCCTGACTCCACGGGGATGCGAGCCGTGACGGTGAGCTGCCCCGTGTCGGCGGCCAAACTGATAGCCGGGGAGGGCCGAAGGCTCCTGGTGGGTTGGGTCTCCGCGCAGGTGAAACTGCTGGAGCCCCGACCTATGAGGTGCTTCCGCTGCCGGGTGGGTGACCACGTGGGAGCGAAGTGCACCTCGGAGGTGGACCGCAGCGACCACTGCTTCCGCTGTGGTCAGCCCGGTCATAAGGCCGGCTCGTGCAATGCCGCGCCGCACTGCGTCGTATGTGCGGCGGCTGGCAAGCCGGCCGATCACCGGGCTGGGAGCAAGGCCTGCGCTCCACCCGCCAAGGCCAGAGGCAAGGGCAAGCCCTCCGCCACCGCCGTCACCGCCGCAGCCGCCGCCACTAGTGCCGCCGCCGCTGCCGCCTCCACTGTCGTCGTCGCCGCCGTTGCCGCCGCGGCGGTGCCCTCACAGGGGGCTAGGGAGGGGGTTGAAATGGAGTGCCAATAACGGCCCCATTACGCCTCCTCCAGGCGAACATCAACCACTGCGCCGCCGCTCAGGATCTGTTGCTCCAGAGCATGGCGCAGTGGTCGATTAACATCGCCGTGGTCGCTGAGCCGTACTTTGTCCCGCCCAGGGATGACTGGGTGGAGGACCTGAGCGGCTCAGTGACCCTCATTTCGTCGGCCGCCGCTGGTACCCCGTCCCTCGAGTCTGTCAAGAGAGGACGGGGTTGCGTGGCAGCACGGTTCGGGGAGATTGTCGTGGTAGGGGTATACTTCTCCCCGAACCGAACTCTCGCCGAGTTCCACAACTCCCTTGTGGAGTTGAGAGTCGTCGTCGTCGGGTTCGGTTCCCTCCCCGTGTTCGTCCTCGGGGACTTCAACGCCAAAAATCTGGCTTGGGGTTCCCGCTTTACGGACACACGGGGCAGGATGGTGGAGGACTGGGCTCTGGAGACAGGCCTGGTCGTCCTAAACCGGGGTTCTGTCCCCACGTGTGTGCGGATGCGGGGTGAATCAGTGGTGGACATCTCGTTCGCCAGCCCCGCTCTGTCGCCGCGTGTAATCGACTGGCGCGTCATAGAGGAGGTGGAGACCTATTCCGACCACCGGTACATCCGGTTTGACGTCTCCACCCAGACCTCGAGCGCGCCGGTCCGACAGGCCCCGAGTGGTCCGCGGTGGGCGCTGAAGCGGCTGGACCGGGAGCTCCTCCTGGAAGCCTCGATCGTGCAGGCCTGGGTGTCATCACCGGACAGGCCTGCCGACATTAACGACGAGGCGGAGTGGTTCCGGGAGGCCATGTCCAATATATGTGACGTGGCAATGCCCCGAGTCCACCCTGGACGCGCTTCGCGCCAGGTGTACTGGTGGTCGCAAGAGCTGGAAGCTCTACGCAGGGCGTGCGTTGCTGCGCGACGCCGGTACGCCAGGCACCGCAGGCTCCGTATCCGTCCTCCGGATACGGAAGCCATTCAGGCGGAGCTGTACGAGGGGTACAGAGCGGCGAAGACCGCCCTCCAAGCGGAGATCCTGCGGGCCAGGGCACTGGCCCGCGAGGAGTTGCTGGAGACTCTGAACAGAGACCCGTGGGGACGCCCATATAAGATGGTGCGGGAGAAACTCCGCCCATGGGCTCCCCCGCTGACGCAGAGTCTCCGGCCCCAGCTTGTGGAGGACGTGGTGAGCGCTCTGTTCCCTTCAAGAGGGGAACATACGCCCCCGCCCATGGCTCCGCCCATTGCGGTGCCCGATGCGGACCACACCGCCGACGACGACGACGATGCTCCGGAGGTGACCGAGGTAGAGATGAGAGTGGCGGTACGCAGGATGAGTGCGAGGAATACCGCCCCAGGACCCGATGGCATACCCGGAAGGGCCTGGGTCCTGGCCATGGGGACTCTCGGGCCTCGACTGAGAGGGCTCCTAAGCGCATGTATGGAGAGGGGCCAGTTCCCACTTTGCTGGAAGACTGGGAAACTGGTCCTCATCAGGAAGCCGGGGCGCCCAGCGGACTCTCCGTCCGCCTATCGGCCCATTGTGCTGCTCGACGAGGTGGGCAAGCTCTTTGAAAGAGTCATTGCAGACCGCCTCGTCGGGCAGCTGGTGCGAGTGGGGCCGGATCTGGCGGACGGCCAGTTCGGTTTCCGCAGGGGGCGCTCTACGGTGGACGCCATCATGCGCGTGCGGGCCCTCACGACAGGGGATGCTGTGGCCCGGGGTGGGGTCGTCTTGGCGGTGTCTCTAGACATCGCCAATGCCTTTAACACCCTGCCCTGGAGTTGCATCAGGGAGGCACTTCGGTATCACCGGATGCCGACCTACCTCTGTCGTGTGGTCGAGGCCTATTTGACAGACAGGGCTGTCATCTACCCCGGTCACCAAGGAGAGTGGAACCGGCGAGAGATGTCGTGCGGTGTCCCACAGGGATCGGTCCTGGGGCCGCATCTGTGGGACATCGGATACGACTGGGTGCTGCGCGCCGACCTCCCTACTGGCGTCAGCGTCGTTTGTTACGCTGACGACTCGCTGGTCCTGGCGCAGGGGAGGTCGTACCAGGCGGCGGCCGACTTAGCGACACGCGGGGTTGCGACAATCGTCGACAGAATCCGGCAGCTGGGACTCGAGGTGGCCCTGCACAAGTCCGAGGCCATGGGTTTCTATGGTCCTCGTAGTGCGCCACCGTCGGGCTCCCAGGTATTGGCGGGAGGGGTTCACATCGGCGTCGAGTCGACGATGAAATATCTGGGACTTGTCCTCGATAGCCGGTGGAACTTCGTGGAGCATTTCCGACGTTTGGCTCCCAGACTGGACCGGGCCGGGGCTGCCTTGAAGCGGCTCCTGCCCAATCTGGGAGGTCCAAACGCCTCCTGCCGGAGGCTCTACGCGGGGATCGTGCGGTCCATGGCCCTTTACGGGGCGCCGGTGTGGGCGCCTTCATTGAGGCGGCAGCCAGGCCGCCGGCTGAACGCGTCCCAAAGGGTCATGGCCATCCGGCTGGCCCGAGGATACCGCACGGTCTCCTGCGAGGCGGCGAGCCTCCTTGCCGGAGTACCGCCATGGGATCTGGAGGCAAAGGTCCTCGCGCACATTTGGGAGTGGCGCGAGGAGGCGAAGCGCCGGGGCTTAACGACGAGACGCCCTGGGCGTCGGGAATCGCAGGAAGATTTCCGGCCACCGTAGGCGCGGGCTTGCGGACGGTGAGCAATGGGTAGCTCGCCGTCCGATAAGGACCAAGCCCGGGTCGACGGCGCGTTGTGTTCCACGCGCGCCTCAAAGAGATGTCAGCAGAATTGACGGGGTCCGCTAGGGCCAATGCCAATGCCGGGGGTTCGAAGAAAACCGATAGGGAAATCGTGGCCCCCGGCAACATGGCATAGGAAGGAACACGGGTGGGTTTTAGTCAGTAAGAGTCTGACACGCCCTCCCGCTCCACCCAGAGCGGGAGAAGTTATTTGATAATTTCCCACCCAAAAAAAAAAAAAAAAAAAAAGGTATATGCTAGTGACCTTGAGTGGTTAGCTTGCGTGTTCTATACTGAGCCCACGCAACGTGTCGTACGTCCAGTAATAGGACTCGCCCATCAAGGAGCGCTGTCCCAAATAAGACGAATTATTAATCGGGGGGCACGGCAGTGCCCCCGCCAAGTCGAGCGCGAAGCAAACACTGCCGTACCATCCTTTACTGGAACCATTTTGCCGCATTTTCAGGCCCCTATTTGAGAACCTCTGGATAAGATCAGAACGCAGAAATTTTCGTCATCCAGGAAGCTATAATCACATACTTAAAATCCAAAATTTCAAGTCTGTAGGTCATTTAGTTCCGAAGTTAAGCGAGAGCAAAGTTTCGCATTTATGACACTCACTCACTCATGATCATCAGAATAGAACTAGTACTTCCCATAATCTCAGAGAGCTGAAATTTGGTACAGACTTAGGGTTTAATGGCCACATAAAGGGAAAACTATAAAAACTAGGATAATCGAAGATCTGGAGTACCTGGTGACCCTGATTAGAAAACATAAGAGCCCAACCAAACTATTAGAGATCGACATACCGTCTTTACAAAAAATATTCAACTTGGTGGGCCGCTTCATTTGATGTCAAAAATTGAAGGTCTGAAGTATCTGATGAAGAACCCTAAGCTGGTCTCAGCTGTATTAGAGATATGGTAATGCCCCCTTCTACTATTGGTACATAAAAAAATCGTCTGTCATTGTAAAAATCCAGCGTAGTGGAACACATCTTCTAATCTAATTTAATCTAGCCTATAGCGTCTCACTGCTGGGCGAATGCCTCCCCTACTGCTTTTAATACGCATATAAATAAAATTAAAGGAAAACTCTGGATAAGACTAGACTGGCTTTTATACTTATACTTACAAGTTTACAAGAAGAAATAGTCGAACGATTAACTTTATTCTACTCGAACATTACACAAATTAAATAAACAAATTACACAAAAATATTAATTTCACTCAATTTCGCTCAAAATTTGGTCAAAATATAATGCATTGGACTAAGAGTGGCGATGATACCCGCACACGTCGCTAGATAGCGCTGACTGTATTTTAAAACGCGCTTACGTTTGTTTTTCCGATAACCTAATATGGCGAAGTGGCAACCGGCCGCGTTACAGTCGTTTACGACATACTTCTACTGCGCTTGAAAACGTTTGCTAGGGATTAGGAGGCATTATTTGCATTTCGTTGATTTCGCTTATTATTTCGTGAGGTTTGCTAAGGTTAATTAGCAGGTTGTTATTATAACAATTCGAAGATTTGAATAGGTTAGGAATTTTATGATTAGTGATGGATTACTGATTATTAGATTTAAAAGAAGTTTTAATTGAATACTTTATTTAATTGTTAGTTATTCAGTACTCTTAGTTTTCTAGGTTTAATTTACAGTTAGGCAGTACTTCGAATCGCGTTCGTGTTTATAAGTACTTTTCTAGTATTGTAGGTTAAGTTTATTTAGTTAGATATTACTTCGTTTCGTTTAAAAATATCATTAATTTAGCTGTATTTCAGTACTACGTAGGTAATACCTATGGTAGAAAGTTCATTGATAATTATATTGACACTTGTCTAATAATTAAGAAATTCGCTAATAATTTGATTCACGAATTATTGCCTATTAAGTCAAAATTTTAGATCATACCCCGGGCATGCGTGTACAGAGAACAATTCCCAATCTGTGTGGCGTATGCCGTAACAATTCACAAGAGCCAAGGTCTAAGTCTAAAAAATGCCCTCATGGACATTGGCACCTCCATATTCTCTTGTGGCCAAGCCTACGTGGCGCTTTCACGAGTAACCAATCTTCATGGGGTGCACCTCATAAATGTTGACTTCAATAGTTTAAAAGCTCAAGCTTCAGCGATCACCGAATACAACCGGCTTAGGCGTAAATACCGCGCCGATATTTCAGAAATTAAACCGTCTAAACCGTCTAAAAGAATAAATAATGAACGCGAATGAGCAATACAAAAAACTGTTGCTACTGTACAAGAATCAGAACCGGAAAAAAAGAAAAGAAAGATTTGTAATAATAAAAAAAGCAAAAGAAAAACTACTCCTAAAAAGAAAGAAACTGTGTCAAATAAGAAAATCTAATAAAATAAATCAATATGCCCACGTTTCTACAAAAAGAAGTGAAATCCCACTGTTCGAAATGAAATGCGTGAATTTTAAAGATAAAATCTTTTTATTTTCATAATTTAACAGGGCACAACGTGCGCCATTCCAAGACAAATTTTCTTAGGTGTGGAAGTACTAAAAAATGTTGCCAGTTTATCAAACTAGGGATGTAACATAACAAAAGGAATATGGGCTATGGTTATTAAATTTACTAAGTATAACACTATAAAATTAGTATTATGTTCATATGGACTTGAACATAGTTGGGCCAGGCCAAGAAACAGAACTACAGCAAACAAAATAGGTATAATTAATCAGACATAACATAGTGATAGAACATGACATGTTTTTAATTAATAGGTAGCGGACACAACTTTGACACACTCCTTCTATAAATCTTATCATTAAATTTTACATCAGCCACTCTTACACATTTATCATTTCCTGGATAAACTTTTATTATTCTAGCAATAGGCCATACTAATGGTGATGTATTCAAATGCCTTACCAGGACAATATCACCTTCCTTCATATTTGGTGATTCGTGTTTCCATTTGGGACGACTTTGCAGCTGAGTCAGGTAATCATTTGACCAGGTTTTCCAGAAGTCTTGCTTAAGCTTGGTTATCACCTTCCAAAATCGTAAACGATTTATAGGGACTTCTGTTAAATCAACCTCAGGATAGCTGTACACAGCCGTGCCAATCAGAAAATGACCAGGGGTCAAATACTTGCCTTCATTTGGGTTTAGTGAGAGCAGAGGTCGAGAATTCAAAACACCTTCTATTTGCACTGCAACCGTGTTAAATTCTTCATAGGTCAAAGTTAAGTTGCCTACTACTCTTTTAAGGTGGTGTTTTACACTCTTCACCCCCGCTTCCCACAATCCACCAAACTCCGGTGAATAACTGGGAATGAATACAAACCTAATAAAATTTGTTTTACAAAAATTGTGCACCGAGTCTCTATGAGACTTTGAGTTTTGTAACTCATATAAATCTTTTAGTTTATTTTGTGCACCCTTAAATGTCTTTGCGTTATCGCAAAAAACCTTTGTAGGCATGCCTCTTCTGGATATAAAGCGTTTGACACATGCCAAGAAATTATCTGTAGTAAGGTCTGATGCCACCTCCACATGGATAGCCTTAGTGGCAAAGCAAACAAAAAGAGCAATATACCCCTTCGTTACGAGTGGTTTACGGATTCTACCAACCTTCATATTAAAGGGGCCACAAAAATCAATACCCACATGTTGAAAGGGTCTGGTAGCGGTGATTCTCTCAGCTGGTAATGAACCCATAAGCTGCTTTGCAGTTTCAGCCTTCAAACGCACACATATTAAACATCTATGCAATACCTTTTTGACCTCTCTAATTCCACTTATGATCCAATACTTCTGCGAGAGGGAGCTAAGGACTAGTCTGGGACCAGCGTGCAATAGTCTGAGATGTTCTCTTTTAATTAATAAAGAAGTTATATGGCAATTTTTTGGAAGAATGAGGGGGTGCATTTTATCATGTGGTATGCCTGCATTTAGCAACCTGCCACCCACGCGAAGCAATCCATGTGCGTCTATGAAAGGGTGTAAACTTGCAAGAGTTGTTTTCTTATCCGATTTAAATTCTTCAGCAAAGTGCTGTTTCTGTACACAACGAATGATAATTAAAAGAGCATCTTGCAATTCTTTTGGAGATAGATTTGAGTCAATAGCCTCTTTTTTATTTTTTAAAGTATTATTATAAAATCTGTACATGTATGAGACAATATTTATAATTTTATTTAAATCAGAGAATTTTTCAAAATGATCCAGCATTGAGGACTGCTCTACCTTTTGTAAGAAACAAGTAATTTCCTCATCAACAATCTCTGTACTATTTATATCATTTAATATTGGCTTTTCGTGACCGAAGTCTGCCTTTGACAAATATTGTGGACCATGCCACCATAGAGCGTGATCTTGCAATTTTTGCGGCTCTATCCCCCTTGAGAGTATGTCAGCTGGATTATCAGCAGACCTTACATGGAACCAAGAAGATTTTTGTGTGAGCTCGACAATTTGTCGTACTCTGTTTTGAACATAAATATTACATTTTAATTTTTCAGCCTGTATCCAGGCTAATACAATTTGGGAATCACTGTAGAGATAAATTGAGAGATTCAATCTAGATGCAAGTACTCTACTGACTCTACTTGCTAACTGTGATAGCAATAATGCACTATTTAGCTCCAACTGAGGTATTGTTAATTTTTTAGCTATGGGAGCAACACGCGATTTTGAGCATAGTAAATTAGTCTCAACTCTCCCATTTTCATATAAAATTCTCAAATAAATACAGCAGCCAAAGGCTTTCTGTGAAGCGTCAGCATAACCAATTAACTGAACCGATACAAAATTATGACTTTTGATAGACCTGGGGACTGAAATTTTAACCATAAGTTTTAAATTGGCAAGAAACTTTCTCCATAATAATAGTTGTTTAGGAGGCAAAGTAGAGTCCCACTCTATCTTTAGAAGCCATAATTCCTGCATTATTAATTTGGCCACTACTATAATAGGCCCAATAAGACCCAAAGGGTCAAATATTTTACCAATGTAACTAAGCACCTTTCTCTTAGTATTTAAAGTTTCTTCCTCACACTGTGGGTATTGAAAAGTAAAATTATCCAAAAGGACATCATATTTTAGACCAAGTGTTTTAACTACCTTGTCTGTATTAAGATTAACTTCATCAAAATATTGACGTTCAACTGGAATGTCTTTGAGTACTGAAGAATCGTTGGAACACCATTTATGTAAATTGAAGTTGCCCAATTTAAGTAACTCAATCAATTGACTTTTTAGCAGGTGTAGTTCCTCTACATTATCACAACCAGCAATAACATCATCTACATAAGTATTAGAAATAATAACATTAGCAGCTAGAGGGTATTGTTCCCTATATCTATTGGCAAGCTCTATTAAGCAACGAGTGGCCAAAAAGGTAGATGACTTTAGCCCATATGTAATAGTCTGCAACTGCAAGCACCTGATGGGTTTGCTGGGATGATCCCTCCAGAGAATGTTCTGCAGGCTGGTATAGTGTTCATTAATAAAAACACACCTGAACATCTTCTCTATGTCACAAATCAAAGTGAAAGAATATGTTCGGAACAGAAGAAGTATATCGAAAAGCTCACCCTGTACCACAGGCCCATTCAGCATTACATCATTTAATGAAGTATTGTTTTTAGTCTTCATACTTCCATCAAAAACCACTCGTAACTTAGTGGTCTTGCTCTCCTCATTGAAGACAGCATGATGGGCTAAAAAGTAAACAGAGCCACAGTCAATATCATTTGAACTTATATCAATTTCAATGGCATGTCCCATCGCAACATACTGATCTATAAATTCTTTATATCTCTTCAATAACATAGGATTTTGTTTAAATTTACGTTCTAAATACCAAAATCTTTGAAGGGCAATAGAGAAAGAGTTTCCAAGCTCTAATCTTTCTTTGGAACAGATGAGTGGCATGTCAACATGAAATGTATTATTTTCAAGACGCACAGACTGCTGAAAGGTAGTTTCTGATTTTTGACACTCATCTGAATATTTAGCAACAGGTTCAGGTAGCTTTTCAGTAAGCCAAAAATTTTCCATCACCTCTTCTAATTTTACATTATCAGCTATAACAAAATTTGATACAAGGTTATTACATACCATTTGTTGGTTGCATTCCCCAATTGTGCCAGCAATAACATATCCAAATACAGTGTTTTGGAGTACAGGACCATTTGAAATTTTTATACAACCATTTAACAATGAGTTAAAATATATATCAGCACTCAACAAGATTGAGATTTCTGAAGGAATATTAAAGTCACTATCTGACAATTGAATGTTTTTAGGAATCTTTAATTTGGAAACATCAACAAATTGTTGAGGCAAAGGTGTGGTGATGGAATCAACAACATAACAAGTTAAATTGAATTTAACATTATCTAATTGACATGAATTTATGCTAAAATTAACAGTTTGTTTAATTTTTGAAGAACGATTGCCGATCCCAATAATATTGGTAACCTGCTGAGTTGGACTCATATTTAACTTTTCAACAAGCGATTTAGTTACAAAAGAACCTTGACTGCCACTGTCAAGCAATGCTCTAACTTTAAAATCACGACCGTATTTGTCAATAATTTTCACTATTACAGTAGGCAGCATAATATTACAGGTTGTAACTTGAGAATTTGAACAAAGTGAGACTGGAGTCTCTGGCTGATCATCACAATGTAAGAGTGTATTGTGTGATTTTTTACAAACTCTGCATTTAAATTTATATTTACAAACTTTGTCAGCATGACTTTTCAGACAGAGAGAACATAGTTTTTTATCTTTAACAAAAGTCAGTCGAGCATCTGTAGGGATCATTTTAAATTGCGGGCAATTAAAGATTGCATGTTCTTTTTTATCGCAAAAAGTGCATACTAAACCTGAAGGGACAGATAAATTAGATACACGTGTCACAGACTTACCTTTATTTTCAATATTAACTTTATGAGGGTTACTTTCTTCCAATGCTGTAGCACGTTTTTCAAGAAAGGATAAAAAATCTGTCATTGTTGGTAATGTTTCTGGATTACGGTCTAGTTGAAAAGCGCGATATGTATATGAATCCATTTTTCTACAAAGCACACAAATCAAAAGTCGATCCCACTCATTGACTGGTTCATTTAAATTTTTCAACGCGTGTAATTGTTGCTGAATGTAGGAAACAAATGTCCTAATAGATGCAGCTGTACCCTTAGGCATTGATGGGATGTCCAGAAGCAGGTTTATGTGATTGCAAATCAATCTTGACTTATTATCATATCGTTTATTTAATAATTCTAAAGCTTCTGAATAGGACTTATTTGTGAGCGGCAGGTTCACAATTACAGACAAGGCCTCATCTAATAAATATTTTCTTAAATAAAATAGCTTCTGGACATCCGACAATGTTGTATTGTTATCAATGACCGCAATAAACAACTCATAAAATGGTTTAAATTTAGTGTAGTCTTTCCCATCAAAAGTAGGTATGTCAATATTTGGTAATTTTGAGGAAGCGACATAGCCAGTCTGGGAGGGCTCTGAATCTGATTTGGAACGCGACTTTATATTTTCGTTTAGAATGGCAAGAGTGTTGTAAAACTTTTCCTCAAATGCACCAACATCTTCAGAGTCCTCAGCATCCAAGCTCAAAATATCTAATTGTACACTTTCGTATTGATTAAAAACAGCAGTTAATTTGTCCTTACGGGCTTCTAACACATCAATTGTTGCTGAACTTATAAGAGCTGGATCACTGGCAAAGTTTTCCATACGTGTTAATGTTCCTTTGTACTGCGAACGCGTAATTTTTAATTTCTTTAGGTCGGCCATTGTAACGCAACACTAATTCACTGTATATTTTAACACTAGGTATCACTTTTAATGCACTTTTGAACTATTAACTGCAACTTTTCGTTGTTAAAAACTTCTCTGTTTGATATTTGTTTACGACGTAGTGTCAAAATGACAATGTCAATTTGACAAGTCGTTGGCGGGATGTCAAAACTTTTCCGAGCAATGTAGGTATCTGGAATGTACCACCTTGATGATGAAAATCGCTCACAATTAGCAATTTCACGTTGATGTAAGGCTGGAACTGATGCAAAGTCGGAATTTTCACCCAAACTATGAGCAGGGTGAGGTGCCGCCGCCGGGAAAACCGGGCAACGTCTCTCGAACAAACTCGCCAGGCACACGGTGCAAGACAAAAGACGAATAAACACCTCCAAAGGCACTGAATTTACTGTTTCACTAATTCGAAGGACCACTACGCATGTTCGAAATGAAATGCGTGAATTTTAAAGATAAAATCTTTTTATTTTCATAATTTAACAGGGCACAACGTGCGCCATTCCAAGACAAATTTTCTTAGGTGTGGAAGTACTAAAAAATGTTGCCAGTTTATCAAACTAGGGATGTAACATAACAAAAGGAATATGGGCTATGGTTATTAAATTTACTAAGTATAACACTATAAAATTAGTATTATGTTCATATGGACTTGAACACCCACCAAAAACATTCTGTAAAAAACTAGCCAAGTCTCGATGGAGCTGCTTGTTTATCACTAAAAAGTAATGAAATCTAGACAAAGTCATGCCAAGTCTAAGGTTCCTTACTGCGATTTCTTTATTATTATAGTTAATGTTGTGTGACTTGGCCGTTGAAGGGTACACAAGGGTACAAAACCAGGTGCTCCATGACACCATTGCACCAATCTGTCGCCAGACCTGCTACCCATTGTCAATGCTGAATGCATGTGTTGCACAATCAACAACAGCCTAAAATGAGACACTAGCGTCCAATTACCAATACCAGTATGGGCTATTATCTCGCTTAACAAACATAGGTAGTTACAACAGATATAACATAACGTGTAAACAAAATTGACTTGTACCCACTAACGTATAAAGAATGTTCAACGGCCAAGTCACACAACATTAACTATAATAATAAAGAAATCGTAGTAAGGAACCTTAGACTTGGCACGACTTTGTCTAGATATATTATACATAAAAAAAAATATTAATAAAACACGTATACTAAAAGATCTATAATTAAATTATCTTTAAAATGGTGAAGGTTTCAGAAACATACGCTTGACTTCTCTCTCTCTTAAGTTCTCGCTTTTTGTTACATTTTGTACCACAACCCCAAAAGGGTAGTCTCCACCACTACCGACATTCAATTTGTACTCCAGAGTCCAAAGTTTCACATAATTAGGATAAAATAACCCTGGTTATGATTCCCTCCTATTTTCGAGGGTAACCCCTGAGCCCCAAGTTTATAAGTTAGGGTTTGCCGGAATTAATTTGGTAATACAACTAATTAACAGTAAGGGTGATACTGAAATAGTTATCAGTGGCTCAAGGGAAAGACTTGACAAACAAGTTTATTAAAGTAAGCGAAAAACTGAATAACATTTTGCCCGATCAAAGGGTCAACCGCAACACAAACAGTAGCGTTTACAACCGCTAGAACAACGAGCCAGTTTCTGTTGACAGTTTGCATTAAAATGCCTTAGGCAAGTGATCGTATGTCCGCCGCAACTTATTTAAGCCGACATCAGACGCTTTGCTCCAGTGAAGGTTCTTATTTAGGGTTCCGAACCCGAAGGGTGCCAAAGGAAACCCTATCACTAAGGCTCCACTGTCCATCCGTCCATCTGTCTGTCAGCGGGCGGTATCTCATGAACCGTAATAGGTACAATTGTAATGATTAAAATTGAGTAAAGCCATATTTATTAGGGCCGCGAATCATATTTAGATCAATATGAAACCTGACACTGACCTGCAAAATGCAAAAAACGTAAGAAAAATTGAATTTCTCGGGCTACCCTGACGCTTTCGCCTTAAAGTAAGTATACTGTTACATTACAATAAGGTCGCTAGTAACAGTCACAATATCCCCCGTACTAGCATTCCAGTTGTTTAGGATCCTTAATTAAGCCCAATTATCATCTTTGTTGACTCAGCTAACTTGCTTTTTACCTCTATTCTTTTCGTGTCGACAAAAGTGTTTTTTTTTTAACAATTTTTGTTTACAAACATACAACCGGTTCCCAAAAACCCCTACAAAGTGAAAAAATGCTTTAATTTCGGAAGTCGGTGTTTTTGGTTTTATATTTTCGTTTTTTGTCACCAAACTATACTTTACACACTCGTATATAATAGAAAGAGACAGAGAGAAAAAGTCGCATGGAGGGAGTATAACGCTTTTCCCTTATGTGATGATTTCATCTTTTTAAAAATTATCACGTAAATTGACCCAGTAATTACGGAAAAATCGGTATACAAACATGAAAAACAAAACTCGCCAAATGCACAACCACTTCCTTTTTTTTAAAGTCTGTTAAAACTTAGAAAATGTTCATATTTCTCGACTTTTCTCGCTATGTGAACTAACTCTTAGAAGTTTTTACGAGCGGTAGCGTACTCATTAGAGGTTATGAGTTAGTCTGACTCCGGCGTCGGGTAACTCGGGTAATAATGATAATGAAATCGTATGGTTTGAGAAATAATTAATATGGCTTTGTGAACAGCTAATAGTTCAATATTTTGAGATAATACTAGTAATACTAGCCTCTAACTGTCCCACTGCAGGGCAAAGGCTTTTCTCATACAGAGAAGGCACGAGAATTAATCACCACGCTTGCTCAGGGTGGATTGGCAATTTCAAAATTAGCAGTGATAGCCTAGTGATGTTACCGTCGGACTGCCAAGTCAAAGTTCTCGAGTTCAAACCCAAGGCACACACCTCTGACTTTTCGGATTCATGTGCGTATTGTATAATTTATAACAATCGCATTACACTCGCGCTAGCAAAAGAATCACATCACGACCGGCCGGATGCTAGGTCGCAGCTTCTGCAAATGTAAATGCGAGTACCATGGAGCCGTTTATTATGTTATTAAGATGTATGTTGACTTGAAAGAGCATGGCAGTTGAGAGAATGTCAAGCTCACTTAAATGTCTCGCTGATGGTGGCGAGTGTGTTGGATCATTCGGTTCCCTACAAAATGGTTGAGCTGGATGGTGCTGATCCACGCGTCATGTTCGTGAACGGGCGCCGTCAGTTGAGACTGGTCATCTCTTATCTGCCAGGGCTTATTTTTAATCAGATATTTTCAACTGCTTTGATTATTTTTTGTATATTGTTCTCACATATAGAAGCAACAAGAATAATGTACCCAGAATTTTGTAATATATATATTTAAAAGAGTGGCCTTGGAGTTTCTTGCCCGTTCTTCTCCATAGAGATCTACGTTTTGGAATGGGCAACTAGCTTCAACTTTCTGACTAACTGACCGATTCTTTGACAGTTCAAAAATGCCTGTAAATGGTTTAATTGAAATAAATGCTTTGAGTTTGAGTTTGAGTTTGAGTTTGCAACCGAAGTTGCGCGGAGTGCATAAGGTTCCAAAATTAGGTTAAATGCAGTATTCATTCAAGAATTCCCAGTGACCTGAACCCATTATAGAACTTGAGGATATAAACACGTACAAAAATATAGTAAAACACGTCGAGCACATTAATAAGTTTCAATGAATTTTAATGCTATAGAAATTACAAAAACGCAAACTGTAGCAACACAATAGTATAGTTACTAATTAACGCTATCATTTTGAGCGGTAGAGTTGCATCAACGTAGAACATTCCACAGGCGTCCATCTTGTCGAATGTTGTTTCATGTAGGCGTTTAATATTCTTGTACAACCTTTTTTCTTCATCTGCAACGATTAGGGGTGTAAAAATTACGGGAACATTAGATACAATTTTTTATATTTGATTTCAAATTGTCCCATTTGGTGGTAATTACCACCCAAGACATCGCAGGTGTATTGCCATATCAGAAAAAAGTCTCATGTGCCTGTATAACCGGGACTATTCTTCAAACCGAGACACAACAACGCTGCTTGGCAACAGAAAAAGGGAAGGTGGTAATAATTCCTCAGACGAACTCTTTCACGAAGAACTGTACGTACTAGATATGTCGCATATGGATAACCAAGTCGGCTGTTTTACAAAACTGTTAGTTGTTGTACAAATCAGCTCCATTATGTCAAACAGCTGAACAGCGTTCAGCTTGATTGCCATTGGGCTACGTTTAATAAAACAGCTACCCCAGTTTAGACGTAATGCCAAATAGCTTATCCGCATCATGGTTGGAACTGTGATCAAGCTTTCGCGAGCGAAGCGATCTGTGCCGAGGCTGCGGCCGGCGAGCGCTAGTTCCAATTTGGCCGCAGTTACTTGACTATTTAGTATTTCTAGGATAGAAACTCGATAACTTTTTGTTAAAATTGTCCTTAAAATAAGTGTTGTCAGTCGAGTTACGGTAATTTTCACTCACATTGTTGTTGTTACATACAGAGTCAAGAGCGACAAACTTTATAACTAAAATCTATAATCTGACATTTCATTACACGCTGTTTTAGTCCGCAGCATTGATAAATGCAAAATGTTTATGCAATTTTGCGTAAAATACAATAGACGTTGATAATGTTTAGTAACCTGTTCCGCTTAAATATTCCTAAAGAGCCACACAGAACCCGGCGTGGTGCCACACCGAGCACTGGACGCAGTTGTGTCTGCATCCAGTGCTCGGTGTGGCAACACGCCGTGTTCGGGTTTGCGACAAATCAATCGTCATCCTGAAAATGCCTCGTTGAGAGGTGAAACACGTGTCGATTTCTTACAGGGTTTTTTTTTTGGCTCTTTAGGAATAGTTAAGAGGAACAGGTTACTAAATATATCGACGTCTATTGCATTTTATAATGGATTTCCGCAAAGTTACGCCTGAATCAATTAACCATCAATTCCGCGCATTCAAGTTCAGTAATTATGAAACAAACGCAAAACGTCGTTCAGCTGTTTTACATAAATGATTTGTAAAACAGCTAAATAAACAATCCATCTGCGACATACACATCACACAATCATAGGCGATTTTGAAGTAATTATGTAATGACAATATAAAAGCAATAATAATACATACAGTTGTTGGATCGTAATACCTGAACAGTTTGAATTCAACAAGACTGCGCATGTGTCTTGAACTTTATTCACAGCAATGTAGAATTTTTCAAACTCCACGGTCAATATGGTTTCTAACAACAAATTCTTAGCTAGCCAAGTGTTTACTATCCATGTTAAAATTTGTAAGGTAAATTCTTCATCCTGAAAAAATAAAACTTTTTTATTGCTATGCTTCTGTTATTGTGTATTATCTATGATATAATACTTATATTGTCTGTGATCTCATGGTTTCTCAAGACATCTATAATTTCGAATTTGATCCTCCACCATAAAAAATATACAGATATTAAACCGTGACGTATTAAAATAAAACGATCATACTTTTAGCGAAGTGAGTTCAGTGCCGAGATCCACGGAACCAACCAAATTGAAGTAGTTAAAGTCGTTTAAAGACTTTTTTATGACTTTGGAAACATTCTATAGGAGAATACTCACAGCATATTTCCCGTTTTCAAGTATTATTTGAATGTGATTCAAAAAGTTGAAGAAGGAGTTCGTACAGTGAAACACGATCTGTAATTATTTTAACTTTTATATATAAATTTGTAAACCAACTCAGGAAAACCACTTTGTAGGTAACTTGTTTCTTACTTACCATTTGTTGAAAAGAAACCTTTAAGATATCATAACAATCTAATAAATAAACAAAGGCCTGATATAATCTATAACAATAATCTTCTCTGTCCCTTTCTCCTAAGCTTTGAAAATTCAAAGTTTGAATATTCCAAAGATCAACTTTATTTTTTAACAACATAATAAGTCTAATAGCATACACAATATTTGTGTCAAAGCTTATTAAAATTAAACCACATACAATATTGCAAGATGGAAGTTTAAAGTATAAACAAATGAAGATAGATAAAATAATACCAACAACCAAAATCGATATGACACTTAACCAATTACCAATGATAAAATGTTTGAATGTGGTCTTATTATTAAAAAATCGATGGATACACGATATTTTTAAAACAAATGTGATATTTTCATTGGTTTGAAAAATAACGGCGAAAAAGTTAATAAGGAATCCAATAAAAGGAATGATAAAATTGAAGTAATTGATCCCGACATTGTCGATCTTATAATATTCATCAAGCTGTTTGCTGAACATTCGGCAATAGGAGCGATAGAAAATAAAAGATATGAACATTATCGTGCCACACAAAGACATTAAACACGATCGAGAACTATTTGGAGAAATAAAATTGTCCCTGATTCTATACTTGGGACAAAAGAAAAAATGTTGCACTAGATTCAAGGGGAGAAGCATAGACTGCACATCTTTGTCAACGAAGTTGTCTGCTACAATCTCCAAACGACATTTGCGGTTAATTTTACATAGCATTTTCTCTTTTATAAAATTCATTTCAAAAATCCAAAGAAATTCAGATTACAGGCACGTTATTCTTCAAGAAGTGGTCGACTTGAATTAAAGAGAATGTCAGGATCACTCATAACAATGCTTGTTTGAACATTAACATAACTGAGATAAAAATGTTGATAAAAAATATGTATCTTGTTATCAACCATAATCTTTATGAAGCCATTTAAGTGTTTGATCAATAAAACTTGTGGCTTTTACAATAACGTGTGCCTTGACCAATTTATTTGTGGAATATAAGGTTGCTTTAATGTTTAACATTAATTTTTGTTAACAAGCAGCGCAACTCATCAGTTTAAGGTAAATTAGTCAAACTAATTGTTTATACTAACAGTATTACTCATTTTTTACAAACGTTAATAAAATATTCCTTAAAGAAAATTTAAGACGCAGGTATATGCTAGTGACCTTGAGTGGTTAGCTTGCGTGTTCTATACTGAGCCCACGCAACGTGTCGTACGTCCAGTAATAGGACTCGCCCATCAAGGAGCGCTGTCCCAAATAAGACGAATTATTAATATATTATACATAAAAAAAAATATTAATAAAACACGTATACTACAAGATCTATAATTAAATTATCTTTAAAATGGTGAAGGTTTCAGAAACATACGCTTGACTTCTCTCTCTCTTAAGTTCTCGCTTTTTGTTACATTTTGTACCACAACCCCAAAAGGGTAGTCTCCACCACTACCGACATTCAATTTGTACTCCAGAGTCCAAAGTTTCACATAATTGGGATAAAATAACCCTGGTTATGATTCCCTCCTATTTTCGAGGGTAACCCCTGAGCCCCAAGTTTATAAGTTAGGGTTTGCCGGAATTAATTTGGTAATACAACTAATTAACAGTAAGGGTGATAATGAAATAGTTATCAGTGGCTCAAGGGAAAGACTTGACAAACAAGTTTATTAAAGTAAGCGAAAAACTGAATAACATTTTGCCCGATCAAAGGGTCAACCGCAACACCAACAGTAGCGTTTACAACCGCTAGAACAACGAGGCAGTTTCTGCTGACAGTTTGCATTAAAATGCCTTAGGCAAGTGATCGTATGTCCGCCGCAACTTATTTAAGCCGACATCAGACGCTTTGCTCCAGTGAAGGTTCTTATTTAGGGTTCCGAACTCGAAGGGTGCCAAAGGAAACACTATTACTAAGGCTCCACTGTCCATCCGTCCATCTGTCTGTCAGCGGGCGGTATCTCATTAACCGTAATAGGTACAATTGTAATGATTAAAATTGAGTAAAGCCATATTTATTAGGGCCGCGAATCATATTTAGATCAATATGAAACCTGACACTGACCTGCAAAATGCAAAAAACGTAAGAAAAATTGAATTTCTCGGGCTACCCTGACGCTTTCGCCTTAAGTAAGTATACTGTTGACATTACAATAAGGTCGCTAGTAACAGTCACAATATCCCCCGTACTAGCATTCCAGTTGTTTAGGATCCTTAATTAAGCCCAATTATCATCTTTGTTGACTCAGCTGACTTGCTTTTTACCTCTATTCTTTTCGTGTCGACAAAAGTGTTTTTTTTTTAACAATTTTTTTTTACAAACATACAACCGGTTCCCAAAAACCCCTACAAAGTGAAAAAATGCTTTAATTTCGGAAGTCGGTGTTTTTGGTTTTATATTTTCGTTTTTTGTCACCAATCTATACTTTACACACTCGTATATAATAGAAAGAGACAGAGAGAAAAAGTCACATGGAGGGGGTATAACGCTTTTCCCTTATGTGATGATTTCATCGTTTTAAAAATTATCACGTAAATTGACCCAGTAATTACGGAGAAATCGGTATACAAACATGAAAAAAAAACTCGCCAAATGCACAACCACTTCCTTTTTTTTTAAAGTCTGTTAAAAACTTAGAAAATGTTCATATTTCTCGACTTTTCTCGCTATGTGAACTAACTCTTAGAAGTTTTTACGAGCGGCAGCGTACTCATTAGAGATTATGAGTTAGTCTGACTCCGGCGTCGGGTAACTCGGGTAATAATGATAATGAAATCGTATGGTTTGAGAAATAATTAGTATGGCTTTGTAAACAGCTAATAGTTCATTGTTTTGAGATAATACTAGTAATACTAGCCTCTAACTGTCCCACTGCAGGGCAAAGGCTCTTCTCATACAGAGAAGGCACGAAAATTAATCACCACGCTTGCTCAGGGTGGATTGGCAATTTCAGACTGTTATAAATTAGCAGTGATAGCCTAGTGATGTTACCGTCGGATTGCCAAGTCAAAGTTCTCGAGTTCAAACCCAAGGCACACACCTCTGACTTTTCGGATTCTTGTGCGTATTGTATAATTTATAACAATCGGATTACACTTGCGCTAGCAAAAGAATCGCATCACGCCGGCCGGATGCTAGGTCGCAGCTTCTGCAACCGAAGTTGCGCGGAGTGCATAAGGTTCCAAAATTAGGTTAAATGCAGTAATCATTCAAGAATTCCCAGTGACCTGAACCCATTATAGAACTTGAGGATAAACACGTACAAAAATATAGTAAAACACGTCGAGCACATTAATAAGTTTCAATGAATTTTAATGCTATAGAAATTACAAAAACGCAAACTGTAGCAACACAATAGCATAGTTACTAATTAACGCTATCATTTCGAGCGGTAGAGTTGCATCAACGTAGAACATTCCACAGGCGTCCATCTTGTCGAATGTTGTTTCATGTAGGCGTTTAATATTCTTGTACAACCTTTTTTCTTCATCTGCAACGATTAGGGGTGTAAAAATTACGGGAACATTAGATACAATTTTTTATATTTGATTTCAAATTGTCCCATTTGGTGGTAATTACCACCCAAGACATCGCAGGTGTATTGCCATATCAGGAATAAGTCTCATGTGCCTGTTATATAAACGGGACTACTCTTCAAACCGAGACACAACAACGCTGCTTGGCAAAAGAAAAAGGGAAGGTGGTAATAATTCCTCAGACGAACTCTTTCACGAAGAACTGTACGTACTAGATATATCGCAGATGGATAACCGAGTCGGCTGTTTTACAAAACTGTTAGTTGTTGTACAAATCATCTCCATTATGTCAAACAGCTGAACAGCGTTCAGCTTGATTGCCATTGGGCTACGTTTAATAAAACAGCTACCCCAGTTTAGACGTCATGCCAAATAGCTTATCCGCATCATGGTTGGAACTGTGATCAAGCTTTCGCGAGCGAAGCGATCTGTGCCGAGGCTGCAGCCGGCGAGCGCTAGTTCCAATTTGGCCGCAGTTACTTGACTATTTAGTATTTCTAGGATAGAAACTCGATAACTTTTTATTAAAATTGTCCTTAAAATAAGTGTTGTCAGTTGAGTTAGGGTAATTTTCACTCATATTGTTGTTATTACATACAGAGTCAAGAGCGACAAACTTTATAACTAAAATCTACAATCTGACATTTCATTACACGCTGTTTTAGTCCGCAGCATTGATAAATGCAAAATGTTTATGCAATTTTGCGTAAAATACAATAGACGTTGATAATTTTTAGTAACCTGTTCCGCTTAAATATTCCTAAAGAGCCACACAGAACCCGGCGTGGTGCCACACCGAGCACTGGACGCAGTTGTGTCTGCATCCAGTGCTCGGTGTGGCAACACGCCGTATTCAGGTTTGCGACAAATCAATCGTCATCCTGAGAATGCCTCGTTGAGAGGTGAAACACGTGTCGATTTCTTACAGGGTTTTTTTTTTGCTCTTTAGGAATAGTTAAGAGGAACAGGTTACTAAATATATCGACGTCTATTGCATTTTATAATGGATTTCCGCAAAGTTACGCCTGAATCAATTAACCATCAATTCCGCGTATTCAAGTTTAGTAATTATGAAACAAACGCAAAACGTCGTTCAGCTGTTTTACATAAATGATTTGTAAAACAGCTAAATAAACAATCCATCTGCGACATACACATCACACAATCACAGGCGATTTTGAAGTAATTATGTAATGACAATATAAAAGCAATAATAATACATACAGTTGTTGGATCGTAATACCTGAACAGTTTGAATTCAACAAGACTGCGCATGTGTCTTGAACTTTATTCACAGCAATGTAGAATTTTTCAAACTCCACGGTCAATATGGTTTCTAACAACAAATTCTTAGCTAGCCAAGTGTTTACTATCCATATTTGTAAGGTAAATTCTTCATCCTGAAAAAATAAAACTTTTTTATTCCTATGCTTCTGTTATTGTGTATTATCTATGGTATAATACTTATATTGTCTGTGATCTCATGGTTTCTCAAGACATCTATAATTTCGAATTTGATCCTCCACCATAAAAAATATACAGATATTAAACCGTGACGTATTAAAATAAAACGATCATACTTTTAGCGAAGTGAGTTCAGTGCCAAGATCCACGGAACCAACCAAATTGAAGTAGTTAAAGTCGTTTAAAGACGTTTTTATGACTTTGGAAACATTCTGTAGGAGAATACTCACAGCATATTTCCCGTTTTCAAGTATTATTTGAATGTGATTCAAAAAGTTGAAGAAGGAGTTCGTACAGTGAAACACGATCTGTAATTATTTTAACTTTCATATATAAATTTGTAAACCAACTCAGGAAAACCACTTTGTAGGTAACTTGTTTCTTACTTACCATTTGTTGAAAAGAAACCTTTAAGATATCATAACAATCTAATAAATAAACAAAGGCCTGATATAATCTATTACAATAATCTTCTCTGTCCCTTTCTCCTAAACTTTGAAAATTCAAAGTTTGAATTTTCCAAAGATCAACTTTATTTTTTAACAACATAATAAGTCTAATAGCATAAACAATATTTGTGTCAAAGCTTAATAAAATTAAACCACATACAATATTGTAAGATGGAAGTTTAAAGCATAAACAAATGAAGATAGTAAAAATAATACCAACAACCAAAATCGATATGACACTTAACCAATTACCAATGATAAAATGTTTGAATGTGGTCTTATTATTAAAAAATCGATGGATACACGATATTTTTAAAACAAATGTGATATTTTCATTGGTTTGAAAAATAACGGCGAAAAAGTTAATAAGGAATCCAATAAAAGGAATGATAAAATTGAAGTAATTGATTCCGACATTGTCGACCTTATAATATTCATCAAGCTGTTTGCTGAACATTCGGCAATAGAAGCGATAGAAAATAAAAGATATAAACATTATCGTGCCACACAAAGACATTAAACACGATCGAGAACTATTTGGAGAAATAAAATTGTCCCTGATTCTATACTTGGGACAAAAGAAAAAATGTTGCACTAGATTCAAGGGGAGAAGCATAGACTGCACATCTTTGTCAACGAAGTTGTCTGCTACAATCTCCAAACGACATTTGCGGTTAATTTTACATAGCATTTTCTCTTTTATAAAATTCATTTCGAAAATCCAAAGAAATTCAGATTACAGGCACGTTATTCTTCAAGAAGTGGTCGACTTGAATTAAAGGGAATTTCAGGATCACTCATAACAATGCTTGTTTGAACATTAACATAATTGAGATACAAATGTTGATAAAAAATATGTATCTTGTTATCAACCATAATCTTTATGAAGCCATTTAAGTGTTTGATCAATAAAACTTGTGGCTTTTACAATAACGTGTGCCTTGACCAATTTATTTGTGGAATATAAGGTTGCTTTAATGTTTAACATTAATTTTTGTTAACAAGCAGCGCAACTCATCAGTTTAAGGTAAATTAGTCAAACTAATTGTTTACACTAACAGTATTACTAATTTTTTACGAACAATAATAAAATATTCCTTAAAGAAAATTTAAGACGCAGGTATATGCTAGTGACCTTGAGTGGTTAGCTTGCGTGTTCTATACTGAGCTCACGCAACGTGTCGTACGTCCAGCTAGTAATAGGACTCGCCCATCAAGGAGCGCTGTCCTAAATAAGACAAATGATTAATTTATTATACATAAAACAAAATATATATTAATAAAACACGTATACTAAGAGATCAATAATTAAATTATCTTTAAAATGGTAAAGGTTTCAGAAAAATACACTTGATAGTTTTTCCGTGATTCTCAGTTTTTTATTCGCGTTAGACATAACTTTACAAATTAATTTCACTATGTAATATAAACATAATCTAAAATATTCCTATATTAAATTATTAAAAAAATTTTCAATTCAAATCATTAGCACTACTCATTTAAAAGTGATCTTCAGTATAAAATCATTGAAAGTTGGTAATCGTCGCCTTAATCTTCAATGTGGCTTGAAAGAGACTCTCCTAACTAATATTATAAATGTGAAAATCAGTGTTTGTTTTCATTTGGGTGATATTTGGCACATGATTAGACCATGACTTGGGTTAGGATATAGGATACTTTTTATTGCGGTAGTACGTTCTCTTGGGATAATTTTCTGACCTCCACACGTGCAAAGCTGCGGGCAAAAGCTAGTCACTTATAAATTACTAGCTGCAGCCCGCAGTTTCGGAATATCGGGATAAAAAGTATCTTCTGTCCTAACACTGGTCACGGTCCACCCATGTGCAAAATATCACCCAAATCCGTTTAGCAGTTTCAGCGTTAAAGCGTCACAAACAAATTCAGTTTCGCATTTATAAGTTAGGATAAGTCCAGATTTCCTCACGATGTTTTCCTTCACCGCTGTCTGTAATATCTAAGATAAACTTAGAAAGTACATATTATCTATTGAAAAAGTCAAATTGGTACTGTAGACACCTTGCGTGTCTATTGTACTGGGACGGTATTAAATAAAAGGTTTCTTCGGTTAAAACCGCTAATATATTCAATTCAATATTATAATTAACGTGCTCTTCAGTATAAAATCATTGAAAGTCGGTTATCGTCGCCTTAATATTGTTCAATGTGGCTTGAAAGAGACTATTCTAACTCATATTATAAATGTGAAAGTCAGTTTGTTTGTTTTCATTTGGGTGATAAAGAGTTTCGTTCATTTCGTTTGACCACCTCATTCTACGTTTTAGTTCCGATTGTAAATGTGTGCTGCATCGATCTGTATTTAACTGCGCCGGTGTCCGGGTGCATGTATCTAAGATAGTGGTGTCTGTTTGTAGCATTCTGCTTACTTCTAATCTAATTGTGTCAAGTGTACTGACCGAAAGTAATCTATTGTGAACTATTTGCAGCCGCAGGAATCCACTAGATGCGGAAAGCACAGAATCGGTCGAAGTGGAGGTGCTTGGGGGAGGACTGTGTCCAGCAGTGGACGTCTTTCGGCTGAAATGATGATGATGATGATGAATCGCCGAAAAAAAAACCGGCCAAGAGCACGTCAGACCACGCAAAATGAAGGGTCCCGTAGTTGGAATAAATTTTTCCCAAGGGCAAACTTCACATTGTAGTTATTCCAACTGCAAATGTAAGTTTGTACGCACACTATTAGGAGATTTACCATGTTACTTTAAGCTCATAGACTTCTTATAGGGTTTCCTATAATCTATATGTGTGGAACTATTTTCTGTATTTTTTTTTTTCACAATTTTAGGCGCAGTACTGTCGGAAATAAGGTGAATGGTAATTTTTCATCTATTTTCTTAAATATCTTTAAAAGTAGGTATTTATTTTAAAATTATATATATTTTTTTAATTGATGTCCTCATCACAAGCCTTTTCATTTGAAATGTCACACAGTATAGTTTACAAAACTATTTAAATTTTTGCCCTCGAAATGATGACCACATATTCAAAATTGTTTTTCTTTCTTTACACGTCCGTGTTTGTTTGGGTCACAGAAATTAATATGTGTACAACGTTTCAACTTAATCGATCCATTCGATTTGGAGCAAATTGACTGTGATAGTTGGACCGCAGACTGACAGACACGCGTGTGATCCTATACGGATTCTGTTTTTTCCTTTTGCGGTACGGAACCCTAATAACTATCGCCCTTGGCTCATCGAATTTCAGACAAAAACCGGTTTCGTATGGCCTCTTCTCTGTCATTCTGAGTCTCTAAAGCTCGATACAGGAATTACATAGCAACATTATTTTAAAATGACCACCACACGAATCGATAGTTCTAAATCCTGTCCTAGTTCCTTACTTCTTGCACAAGCTCCGAAGTTGATTGAGAATTGATCGTGTTAGCTCTCACCAACTTTAGCAATCAATCAATCATTTCCTTTTGATCTACGATGTAACTTGATACTACTTACTGATTGATATGTATTTCTTTTATGGAATTTTACTTGTAATTTTATGTTTGTTCTGGCCGAATATTGGAGAGTCTGGCTCGGCCTGTATTTAAGACATGGAACATAGGATTTGGCTTTTGTTTAACTGATTCTCGAGTCGGGCAAAGTGTTTTTGGGTTTTTCTATCTGGAATTTCTCAGTAGCAGCCCGGAGGAGTCTGGATTCATCCTTGGTTGATGGCAATAGGCTCGCCCCCTATTAAATGGGATTTAAACATAACTGGCAAAATGTGGGGGTGGGTGTGGGTACGCCTCTGCATAATCGGGAAAATTTAGACGAAGAAATATAGAAGTAATGTTTTGTTATGTTAGCTGAAGATATACCTGACGCTGATGTGATAAAGCTCTTTTTATAAAACTATGCTTCAAATCTGAATAAAAATTACGAGCATTAAAATGGTATCAGAACTATCACATGGGGACAAGTTGATTTCCTTTTAATTCCTGTTTATAAGCATATTAGACCTGTCTTGCAAGCCTATTAAGAGATCTCAACTTTAGGACCTACAATTCGGCATTTACTTCGAATAAAATTGAATAGTTCTTGTTTATAATATTGTATTTATTCTATAGAGGTTGAGGAACAGGGTGTAAAGTTCACTCATCCTCTATAGAAAAGGGAGGATCCTTCGAACAGATGGGTGTCGTCTGAAATCTTGGGGTTAACTCCGGATAGTAATTTAAACTAGTTTGTAAGACAACAGAAGGCACCAGTAAGAATATTCTTAAACCTAACAACAACAAGGTGTCTTCTTGCTCCAAAATTAATAATTATCAAAAAGGAGATCAGCAGAATGCCTTGAAATTATTTCATCAAAATATTCAAGGTATTTCTTCCAAATTATTAGAAATCGAAATGTTTTTAGAAAAAACAAAGTTTGACATTGTTTGTTTTACTGAACATTGGTTAAAGGATTACCAAATGCTAATTAATTATGAGAACTATAGTGTGGGCAGTTGTTTTAACCGTAAATCTATGCTGCGTGGAGGTTCTCTAATCTTGATAAAAAATTGTTTAAAATGTAAGCAACGTAATGACATAGTTGGTTTATCAGTTGAACATTGCATCGAACTGTCCTGTGTTGAGCTGGATAAGCATGTTGTAGTGTGCGTATACAGACCCCCTAATTATCAGAACTTTTCTTTATTTGAGTCAATAATGGAAGATGTCCTAGCGAAACTTGCATCCAGTAACAAAGCCACAATTATTTGTGGTGATTTTAATATAAATATTCTGGAAAATAATTCAAATAGCAGTAGAATATTAAGCCTTTTTAAATCGTTCAATTTATCAAATGTTTTTACAGAACCAAATAGAGTAACTTCAACTTCTGCTACTTGTATCGATAATGTCTTCTGCGGTTGTGATTATTTAGATAAAGCCATCGTTAATTATTTACCGTCTGATCATAGTGGACAAACGGTAACTTTTAAATTAAGAACACCTATTCAAAAAGTGCAAATACAAATTAGACCAATAACAACTGACAAATTAAATAGATTCAATAGTACCCTAAATAATAAGTTAAATGCTCTGGGCCCTAATATGGACGATGCAAATAAATTGTATGAGGATTTCTTTTCAGAAGTGCACGCTGAATTCAATAAAACATTTGAAAAGAGAACAAAAAATATTTGCCCTAATTTTATTTTTAGTGACTGGGCTTCTAGAGGTATTAGGATAAGTAGGGAAAGACTGTTCGAGCTTTATGGTCTTAAGCCTTACATTAATACTGAAACTTTCAACAAGTATGTTGCTACATATTCCAAAATTTTTAGAAATACTTGCAAGATAGCTAAAGCTCTGTATATTAGCAACAAGATTAAATCAGCAGAAAATAAAATAAAAACAGTTTGGAAAGTTATAAATAATGGAACTAATAGGAAAAAAGTACGAAACACTGAGTACACATTGGAGACTTCACGTGGGTGGTGCCATAAGCTGTAACTTAGAAGAAGCGCAAGAGTTTGTACATTTCTTTACCAATATACCATCTAAAACGACGGAAGCTTTAAATTCTTCACCCGATGTCTCAATTGATTTATTAAGAGCGAACGTTCCAGGCTGCCCGGTTGAATTTCAATTTAAACATATAAACCCAATGATAGTTATAAAAGCTTTTCGGAAAATCAAAATCAAATTGACCCTTCGGTCAATTTGATTTTGATACTTGATACTTGAAACTTTGATAGATAATCCCCATAGATCTTCATCTATGGGGATTATCTATCAAAGTTTGTACATACATAATCGACACTATAGCACCTTACTTAGCTTTAATATTTAATTTGTGTGTGGATCAAGGAGTCTTCCCGGATTTAATGAAATACAGTAAAGTAATACCACTTCTTAAATCTGGGGACAGTAAAGACACTAACAATTATAGACCAGTATCTGTGCTGCCGGTATTCAGCAAGGTTTTCGAAAAGGTAATGCTCAATCAAATGCTTAATCATTTTAACGCCAACCAAATCTTGCACGATCAACAATATGGTTTCACCAAAGGACGTTGTACAACTGACGCCGGTGTCACCTTATTAAAACACATATTTACAGCGTGGGAGGAGGCCCAAGATGCCATAGGAATCTTTTGTGACCTCTCCAAGGCATTTGACTGCGTGAGTCATGAAACCTTGCTCTTGAAACTTGAGCATTACGGACTAGGAAAACTTGCGCTCAGTTTAGTAAAATCTTATTTAAATGATAGACAGCAGCAGGTTCAAGTAAATGGTGTCCATTCAATCGGTGTAAAAGTAAAAATGGGCGTTCCACAAGGCTCGATATTGGGTCCTTTCCTCTTTTTAGTATAAATTAATGATCTACCCCATTTATTAAAAAACCAACCACAAATGGTGTTATTTGCTGACGACACTTCCTTAATTTTTAAGATAAATAGACGTGCATCAAATCTTGACGGAGTAAATAACGCCCTACTGCAGGTCCAAAATTTGTTCACTGCTAATAATTTAGTATTAAATGGGAAAAAAACTAAATGCATAAGATTTGCTTTACCAAATGTTAAAAGTAGTGATTGTGACATAGTATTGAATAAGGAGAAACTAGAATTTGTCGATAAAACTGTTTTCTTGGGGATCACGCTCAATTCAAGGCTCCTCATTTAACATCTCTTGCAGGACGGCTAAGTTCAGCAGCAAATGCTGTGAGAAAAATCCGTCAATTTACCGATGTAGATACCGCGAGGCTAGTCTATTTCAGTTACTTTCATAGTATCATGTCTTACGGTATTTTACTATGGAGACGGACTGCAGATATCGAGTCTATTTTTATTCTGCAGAAGAGAGCCATCAGAGCAATATATGTCCTCCGCAGACGCGATTCTCTAAGGGAACTGTTTAAAGATATTAACATCATGACGGTACCTTGTCAATATATCTATGAAAACATCATGTACGTAAGGAAAAATCTAAGTCTTTTCAGTAAAAAAGGTGATAAACACAATTATGGGACTAGAAATAGGGACCAATTAGTTCAACCGGGTTTCAGACTGGCTAAAGTAGACTCATCCTTCATGGGGTGCTGTTTAAAATGTTATAATAAAATACCTTCCCACATACTCCAACTGAACGAAACGAAATTTAAATCATGTATAAAACGCACACTATGCTGCCAAGCATATTATTATAAGTTGGGGGATTACATCGCTGATAAAAATGCTTGGCTCAGCGCTGGTCCAGCTCCACAAGGGCGCATAAACTAATTGATTAGCATTCAAAAGTATTGTTGCAGCTGCTGAAGATTGTAAAACTATATTTCCTTTGTATAAATTCAATCTCTTTGTATTGTATAATTGCATATCACATGTGTGAGCACTGTGACCATGTTGTACATTCCATAAAGCTACCATTTACTGGGTACGTCTTTCATTGACTTGAATGTGCCCTGGCGACTGAGAGTATGTCATGCTCACTCAAATGTCTCGCTGATGGTGGCGTGTGTGTTGGATCATTAAGTTCCCTTCAAAATGGTTGAGCTAAATGGTGCTGATCCATGCGTCATGTTCGTGAACGGGCGCCGTCAGTAGGGACTGGTCATCTCTTAGCTGCCACGGTTTATTTTAATTTATTTAAATTTTTGAATTGATATTATATTTTTATTACGGCCGCTTTTAACGTGCACGTCTTTCTACATGGTTCTCACATGTATAAGTTCAACACGAATGATGTCACCAATATTTTGTAACAATATTTTGATTTAAAAGAATGTCCGTGGAGTTTCTTGCCCGTTCTTCTCCATAGGTACCTACTACGCTTTGGAATGGGCAACTAGCTTCATTTTTCTGACTGACCGACCCCTTGACAATTCAAAAGTACCTGTTATTGGTTTATTTGAAATAAATGCTTTGAGTTTGAGTTTGAGTTCTGGCGGGCAAATGCCCAACGATTTATGTCGGAAAGTTTTATATGTTGATCGCGCGGTAATCTTTGCTTGCGTGATGCAGGATTTGTGTGACGTCAGGTCTTTGATATGTAGTTCACATGTGGAGATGTAGATGCCGCCGCAATTTTATTATTTATATAGGTACACATAGTAAAATAGATACAAATACGATATATCAGTATTGAGTATACAGATCCTTACTGCTTATGTCTTCCAGCATTTTGTTCTAGAAGACTTTTTTTTTTAGGTGGGAATTTATCAAATAACTTCTCCCGCTCTGGGCGGAGCGAGAGAACGTGTCAGACTCTTATTGACTAAAACCCACTCGTGTTCCTTCAGTTGCCTTGTTACCGGGGGCCACAATATCCCTTTCGGACTTCTTGGCAACCCCGGCAGGCATCGGCCCTAGCTGACCCCATCAGTTCTGCTGACATCTCTTTGAGGTGCGCGTGGAACACAACGTACCGTCGACCCGGGCCTGGTCCTTATCGGGCGGCGAGCTACCCATTGCTCACCGTCCGCAAGCCCGTGCCTACGGTGATCGGAAATCGGCTCGCGATTCCCGACGTCTCCTCCTGCGGTGGTTAGGGCCGTGAGGGCGCGAAGTTTGCCTCTCCCTCACGCGTTCTGCCTCCTCCTTCGCGAGAATTACCGCTTCGCAGAAGGAGGTGACAGCCTTTCATTTCCTCTCGCTCCGTACCATGACCTGAACCAGGGCCGGACAAGAGAGATCACCGCCACCGATCGCCTCCACGAGGACACAGCGATGTTCCGCCCAAGCCGGGCAGACCTCCACCGTATGCTCCACCGTGTCCTCCGGGTGATCCACACAATAGTGACACCCGGGCGTTCGTGGGCTACCCTGACGCTTTCGCCTTAAGTATACTGTTACATTACAATAAGGTCGCTAGTAACAGTCACAATATCCCCCGTACTAGCATTCCAGTTGTTTAAGATCCTTAATTAAACCCAATTATCATCTTTGTTGACTCAGATGACTGGCTATTTACCTTTATTCTTTTCGTGCCCACAAAAGTGAAAGTGTTTTTTTTTTTTTAACTTAAAAATCTAGTTACAAAAATACAACCGGCGCCCAAAAAAAACTACAAAGTGAAAAATTGCTTTAATTTCGGAAGTCGGTGTTTTTGGTTTTATATTTTCGTTGTTTTCCCAACAAACTATACTGTACACACTCGTATATAATAGAAAGAGACAGAGAGAGAAAAAGTCGCATGGAGGGCGTATAACGCTTTTTCCTTATTTATGATGATTTCATCGTTTTAAAAATGATCACGTAAATCGACCCAGTAATTACGGAGAAATCAAAATAAATACATGAAAAAAAAAATTCGCCGAATGCACAACCACTTCCTTTTTTTTTAAAGTCTGTTAAAATCTTAGAAAATATTCATATTTCTCGCTATGTGAACTAACTTTTAGAAGTTTTTACGAGCGGTAGGCAGCGTACTCATTATAGATTATGAGTTAGTCTGACTCCGGCGTCGGGTAACTCGCCTAATGATAATGAAATCGTATAGCTTGAGAAATAATTAGTATGGCTTTGTGAACAGCTCATTGTTTTGAGATAATACTAGTAGTAATACTTGCCTATAACTGTCCCACTGCAGGGCAAAGGCTCTTCTCATACAGAGAAGGCACGAGAATTTATCACCACGCTTGCTCAGGGTGGATTGGCAATTTCAGACTATTATAAATTGGCAGTGATAGCCTAGTGATGTTACCGTCGGACTGCCAAGTCAAAGTTCTCGAGTTCAAACCCAAGGTACACACCTCTGACTTTTCGGATTCATGTGCGTATTGTATAATTTATAACAATCGCTTTGCACTCGCGCTAGTAAAAGAATCGCATCACGACCGGCCGGATGCTAGGTCGCAGCTTCTGCAACCGAAGTTGCGCGGAGTGCATAAGGTTCCAAAATTAGGTTAAATGCAGTATTCCTTCAAGAATTCCCAGTGACCTGAGCCCATTATAGAACTTGAGGATAAACACGTACAAAAATATAGTAAAACACGTCTAGCACATTAATAAGTTTCTGAATTTTAATGCTATAGAAATTACAAAAACGCAAACTGTAGCAACACAATAGCATAGTTACTAATTAACGCTATCATAACACGTACAAAAATATAGTAAAACACGTCTAGCACATTAATAAGTTTCTGAATTTTAATGCTATAGAAATTACAAAAACGCAAACTGTAGCAACACAATAGCATAGTTACTAATTAACGCTATCATTTCGAGCGGTAGAGTTGCATCAACGTAGAACATTCCACAGGCGTCCATCTTGCCGAATTTTGTTTCATATAGGCGTTTAATATTCTTGTACAACTTTTTTTCTTCAGCTGCAACGATTAGGGGTGTAAAAATTACGGGAACATTACATACAATTTTTTATATTTGATTTCAAATTGTCCCATTTGGAGGTAATTACCACCCAAGACATCGCAGGTGTATTGCCATATCAGGAAAAAAGTCTGATGTGCCTGTTATATTACCGAGATTCATATACTCTTCACACCGAGACACAATAACGCTGCTTGGGAACAGAAAAAGGGGAAAGTGGTGTTAATTCCCCAGTTGTTTTCTTTCACGAAGATCTGTAGGCACTAGAAATGTCGCAGATGGATAACCGAGTCAGCTGTTTTACAAAACTGTCAGTCGTTGTACAAATCAGCTCCGTTATGTCAAACAGCTGAATAACGTTCAGCTTGATTGCCATTGGGCTACGTTTGATAAAACAGCTACCCCAGTTTAGACATAATGCAGAATGCATCCCTGCATCATGATCAATCTGCATCATGGTTTTAACTGTGATCAAGCTCGTGCGAGCGAAGCGATCTGTGCCGAGGCTGCGGCTGACGAGCGCTAGTTCGAAGTTGGCCGCAGTTACTTGACTATTTAGTATTACTAGGATAGAAACTCGGTAACTGTTTATTAAAATTGTCCTCAAAATAAGTGTTGTCACTTGAGTTAGGGTAATTTTCACTCATAATGTTGTAATTACATACAGAGTCAAGAACGACAAACTTTATTACTAAAATTTACAATCTTACATTTCATTATACGCTGTTTTAGTCCGCAGCATTGATAAATGCTAAATGTTTATGCAATTTCGCGTAAAATACAATAGACGTTGATAATGTTTAGTAACCTGTTCCTTATTTTTATATTATTACAAAACAAAACAAATTTTAATTAAATAATAAAAAGCAAAATTAAAATGATAAAATTATAATTAAAATGACTATTAATACATCTGCACCTGTTCCGCGTAAATATTCCTAAAGAGCCATACAGAACCCAGCGTGGTGCCACACCGAGCACTGGACGCAGTTGTCTCTGCATCTAGTGCTCGGTGTGGCAACACGCCGTGTTCGGGTTTGCGACAAATCAATCGACATCCTGAGAATGCCTCGTTGAGAGGTGAAACACGTGTCGATTTCTTACAAGGTTTTTTTTTGGCTCTTTAGGAATAGTTAAGAGGAACAGGTTACTAAATATATCAACATCTATTGTATTTTATAATGGATTTACGCAAGGTTACGCCTGAATCAATTAACCATCAATTCCGCGCATTCAAGTTCAGTAATTATGAAACAAACGCAAAACGTCGTTCAGCTGTTTTACATACATACATAAACTCACGCCTTCTTCCCATGGGGGTACACAGAAACTACAGAACGCCACCTGCTACGATCCTTACATACTCCTTTTGCCTCGTTTACGTTCATACATCTGGTCATACACGCACGCCGGTTGCGAGTACTACGTACCTGGCCTTTCTGAAGAACATCACCAATACGGTCAGTATATGTCCTCCTAGGGCGTCCCCGCCCGGCCTTTCCCTTCACATCAGCCTCGTAAATACATTTTTTTAGTCGCCTTTCATTCATCCTCTCAACATGCCCAAACCATCTCAGCATACCCTTTTCAATTTTTGTCACTACATCTTCTTTTAAATCACACCGCTGTCTAATCACATCATTCCTCAGCCTATCATTCATAGTCAGACCACACATGCTTCGCAAGGAACGCTTCGCAAATGTTTTACATAAATGATTTGTAAAACAGCTACCGATTGTGTAAAACAGCTAAATAAGCAATCCATCTGCGACATACACATCACACAATCACAGGCAATTTCGAATTATGTAATGACAATATAAAAGCAATAATAATACATACAGTTGTTGGATCGTAATACCTGTACAGTTTGAATTCAACAAGACTGCGCATGTGTCTTGAACTTTATTCACAGCAATGTAGAATTTTTCAAACTCCACGCTCAATATGGTATCTAACAACAAAGTCGTAGCTAGCCAAGTGTTTAGTAACCATATTTGTAAGGTATATTCTTCACCCTGAAAAAATAAATCTTTTTTGTTGCTATGCTTCTGTTATTGTGTATTATCTATGCTATAAACACTTATATTGTTTGTGGTGTCATGGTTTCTCAAGACATCTATAGTTTCGAACTTTGTCCTCCACCATAAAAAATATACAGATATTAATCCGTGACGTATTAAAATAAAACGATCATACTTTTAGCGAAGTGAGATCAGTGCCGGGATCCACGGAACCGACCAAATTGAAGTAGTTAAAGTCGTTTAAAGACTTTTCTATGAATTTGCAAACATTCTGTAGGAGAATACTCACAGCATATTTACCGTTTTCAAGTGTTGTCTGAATGTGATTCAAAAAGTTGCTGAAGGAGCTCGTACAGTGAAACACGATCTGTAATTATTTTATCTTTAATATAAGAAATTGTAAACCAACTTAGGAAAACTACTTTGTGAATAACTTGTTTCTTACCTACCATTTGTTGAAAAGAAACCTTATAGATGTCATAGCAATCTAATATATAAACAAAGGCCTGATATAATCTTTTACAATAATCCTCTAAGTCCCTATTTCCTAAGCTTTGAAAATTCAACGTTTGAATATTCCAAAGATCAACTTTATTTTTTAACAACTTAATAAGTCTGATAGCATACACAATATTTGTGTCAAAGCTTATTACAATTAAACCACAAACAATATTGTAAGATGGAAGTTTAAGGCTTATACAAATGAGGATAGTAAGAATAATACTAACAACCAAAATCGAGATGACACATAACCAATTAACAACGATAAAATGTTTGAATGTGGTCTTATTATTAAGAAATCTATGGATAAACGATAATTTTAAAACAAACGTGATATTTTCATTGCTTTGAAAAACAACGGCCAAAAAGTTAATAAGGAATCCAATAAAAGGAATGATAAAATCGAAGTAATTGATTCCGACATTGTCGAACTTAAAATATTCACCAAGCTGTTCACTGAATATTCGGCAGTAGAAGCGATAGAAAATAAAAGATATGAACATTATCGTACCACACAGCGACATTAAACACGATCGACAACTATTTGGAGAAATAAAATTGTCCCTGATTCTATACTTGGGACAAAAGAAAAAATGTTGTGGTAGGTTCAAAGGGAGAAGCATAGACTGCACATCTTTGTCAAAGAAGTTGTCTGCTACAATCTCCAAACGACATTTGCGGTTAATTTTACATAGCATTTTCTCTTTTATAAAATTCATTTCGAAAATCCAAAGAAATTCAGATTACAGGCACGTTATTCTTCAAGAAGTGGTCGACTTGAATTAAAGGGAATTTCAGGATAATTCATAACAATGCTTGCTTGAACATCATAATTGAGATACAAATGTTGATAAAAAAATATGTATCTTGTTATCAACCATAATCTTAATGAAGCCATTTAAGTGTGATCAATAAAACTTGTGGCTTTTACAATAACGTGTGCTTTGACACGCTGTGCTATGACCAATTTATTTGTGGAATATAAGGTCGCTTTTATGTTTTACATTAATTTTTGTTAACAAGCAGCGCAACTCATCAGTTTAAGGTTAATTAGTCAAACTTATTGTTTATACTAGCAGTATTTTTATTTTTTACGAACAATAATTAAATATTCCTTAAAGAATACTTAAGACGCAGATATATGCTAGTGACCTTGAGTGGCTAGTTTGCGTGTTCTATACTGAGCTCACGTATACGTCGAGCCAGTGATAGGACTCGCCCATCAAAGAGCGCTGTCCCAAATAAGACGAATTATTAATTTATTATATATAAAACAATATATATATTAATAAAACATTTATACTAAAAGATCAATAATTAAATTATCTATAAAATGGTGAAGGTTTCAGAAAAATACGCTTGATAGATTTTGCGTGATTCTCAGTTTTTTATCCACGTTAGGCATAACTTTACAAATTAATTTAATTATTTAATATAAACATAATCTAAAATGTTCCTTTATTAAGTTATTAAAAAGAACGCTCTAATTTAACATTTATTTTTCAAATCAAATCATTAACACTACTCATTTAGACGTGATCTTCAGTATAAAATCATTGAAAGTCGGTATTCTTCTATGTGGCTTGAAAGAGACTATCCTAACTAATAATATAAATGTGAAAGTCAGTTTGTTTCAAGTTTACTGACCGAAAGTAATCTATTGTGAACTATTGCTCTTCGTTGATCTCCAATTCTTTGCTTCGAGACATTCATTTGCGGAAATCTGTTAATGAATTATTGGTGCAATGATGTAAGATATGAATTTGTTTCAGTTTCTAAATTGGTGATAATTAAATACGTACGCCAAATGAATTGGTTCATGTCTTCGCTCCATTTTTTACGCGTATTGGTTGTGACAGTAGCGGGTGAAGGGTTTATGGCAGTAGTAGCCTCCGACACAACGTCTACTGACATCGATGACGATGATGGTGATTTTGATGAGCGTGATAAATATGAAGGTGGTGATGATACGATTGATGAAAAGATGGACCTCGGACAGGATGATAATGCAGCCGGTGATGTTTCGTCATCTGCTAAGGGCTTATTTGCCTGAATTTGTTGTTTTGTTTTAGATCTTGTTATCATGATTATTCCCACGAGAAGCTAGGCACATAAAAAGTCGAACACAGCAGAGCCCTGCGTTCACTGTGGTAAGGGTCAAATTTATAACAATCACTTTACACTCGCGCTAGTAAAAGAATCGCATCACGACCGGCCGGATGCTAGGTCGCAGCTTCTGCAAACGAAGTTGCGCGGAGTGCTTGAGGTTCCAAAATTAGGTTAAATTCATTCAAAAATTCCCAGTGACCTGAACCTATTATAGAACTTGGGGATAAACACGTACAAAAATATAGTAAAACACGTCTAGCACATATTAATAAGTTTCAATGAATTTTAATGCTATAGAAATTACAAAAACGCAAACTGTAGCAACACAATAGCATAGTTACTAATTAACGCTATCATTTCGAGCGGTAGAGTTGCATCAACGTAGAACATTCCGCAGGCGTCCATCTTGTCGAATTTTGTTTCATGTAGGCGTTTAATATTCTTGTACAACCTTTTTTCTTCAGCTGCAACGATTAGGGGTGTAAAAATTACGGGAACATTACATACAATTTTTATATTTGATTTCAAATTGTCCTATTTGGTGGTTATCACCACCCAAGACATCGCACGTGTATTGCCATATCAGGAAAAAGTTTGATGTGCCTGTTATATTACCGGGACTCATACCCTTCAAACCGAGACACAACAACGCTGTTTGGCAACAGAAAAAGAGGAAAGTGGTGTTAATTCCCCAGTGGTTTTCTTTCACGAAGATCTGTAGGCACTAGAAATGTCGCAGATGGATAACCGAGTCGGCTGTTTTACAAAACTGTCAGTCGTTGTACAAATCAGCTCCGTTATGTCAAACAGCTGAACAACGTTCAGCTTGATTGCCATTGGGCTACGTTTAATAAAACAGCTACCCCAGTTTAGACGTAATGCCAAATAGCTTATCCGCATCATGGTTGGAACTGTGATCAAGCTCTCGCGAGCGAAACGATCTGTGCCGAGGCTGCGGTCGGCGAGCGCTAATTCCAATTTGGCCGCAGTTACATGACTATTTAGTATTTCTAGGATAGAAACTCGATAACTTTTTATTAAAATTGTCCTTAAAATAAGTGTTTTCAGTTGATTTAGGGTAATTTTCACTCATATTGTTGTTACATACAGAGTCAAGAGCGACAAACTTTGTAACTAAAATCTACAATCTGACATTTCATTACACGCTATTTTAGTCCGCAGCATTGATAAATGCAAAATGTTTATGCAATTTTGCGTAAAACACAATAGACGTTGATAATGTTTCGTAACCTGTTCCGCTTAAATATTCCTAAAGAGCCATACAGAATCCGGCGTGGTGCCACACCGAGCACTGGACGCAGTTGTATCTGCATCCAGTGCTCGGTGTGGCAACACGCCGTGTTCGGGTTTGCGACAAATCAATCGTCATCCTGAGAATGCCTCGTTGAGAGGTGAAACACGTGTCGATTATTTACAGGGTTTTTTTTGGCTCTTTAGAAACAGTTAAGAGGAACAGGTTACTAAATATATCAACATCTATTGTATTTTATAATGGATTTACGCAAGGTTACGCCTGAATCAATTAACCATCAATTCCGCGCATTCAAGTTCAGTAATTATGAAACAAACGCAAAACGTCGTTCAGCTGTTTTACATACATACATAAACTCACGCCTTCTTCCCATGGGGGTACACAGAAACTACAGAACGCCACCTGCTACGATCCTTACATACTCCTTTTGCCTCGTTTACGTTCATACATCTGGTCATACACGCACGCCGGTTGCGAGTACTACGTACCTGGCCTTTCTGAAGAACATCACCAATACGGTCAGTATATGTCCTCCTAGGGCGTCCCCGCCCGGCCTTTCCCTTCACATCAGCCTCGTAAATACATTTTTTTAGTCGCCTTTCATTCATCCTCTCAACATGCCCAAACCATCTCAGCATACCCTTTTCAATTTTTGTCACTACATCTTCTTTTAAATCACACCGCTGTCTAATCACATCATTCCTCAGCCTATCATTCATAGTCAGACCACACATGCTTCGCAAGGAACGCTTCGCAAATGTTTTACATAAATGATTTGTAAAACAGCTACCGATTGTGTAAAACAGCTAAATAAGCAATCCATCTGCGACATACACATCACACAATCACAGGCAATTTCGAATTATGTAATGACAATATAAAAGCAATAATAATACATACAGTTGTTGGATCGTAATACCTGTACAGTTTGAATTCAACAAGACTGCGCATGTGTCTTGAACTTTATTCACAGCAATGTAGAATTTTTCAAACTCCACGCTCAATATGGTATCTAACAACAAAGTCGTAGCTAGCCAAGTGTTTAGTAACCATATTTGTAAGGTATATTCTTCACCCTGAAAAAATAAATCTTTTTTGTTGCTATGCTTCTGTTATTGTGTATTATCTATGCTATAAACACTTATATTGTTTGTGGTGTCATGGTTTCTCAAGACATCTATAGTTTCGAACTTTGTCCTCCACCATAAAAAATATACAGATATTAATCCGTGACGTATTAAAATAAAACGATCATACTTTTAGCGAAGTGAGATCAGTGCCGGGATCCACGGAACCGACCAAATTGAAGTAGTTAAAGTCGTTTAAAGACTTTTCTATGAATTTGCAAACATTCTGTAGGAGAATACTCACAGCATATTTACCGTTTTCAAGTGTTGTCTGAATGTGATTCAAAAAGTTGCTGAAGGAGCTCGTACAGTGAAACACGATCTGTAATTATTTTATCTTTAATATAAGAAATTGTAAACCAACTTAGGAAAACTACTTTGTGAATAACTTGTTTCTTACCTACCATTTGTTGAAAAGAAACCTTATAGATGTCATAGCAATCTAATATATAAACAAAGGCCTGATATAATCTTTTACAATAATCCTCTAAGTCCCTATTTCCTAAGCTTTGAAAATTCAACGTTTGAATATTCCAAAGATCAACTTTATTTTTTAACAACTTAATAAGTCTGATAGCATACACAATATTTGTGTCAAAGCTTATTACAATTAAACCACAAACAATATTGTAAGATGGAAGTTTAAGGCTTATACAAATGAGGATAGTAAGAATAATACTAACAACCAAAATCGAGATGACACATAACCAATTAACAACGATAAAATGTTTGAATGTGGTCTTATTATTAAGAAATCTATGGATAAACGATAATTTTAAAACAAACGTGATATTTTCATTGCTTTGAAAAACAACGGCCAAAAAGTTAATAAGGAATCCAATAAAAGGAATGATAAAATCGAAGTAATTGATTCCGACATTGTCGAACTTAAAATATTCACCAAGCTGTTCACTGAATATTCGGCAGTAGAAGCGATAGAAAATAAAAGATATGAACATTATCGTACCACACAGCGACATTAAACACGATCGACAACTATTTGGAGAAATAAAATTGTCCCTGATTCTATACTTGGGACAAAAGAAAAAATGTTGTGGTAGGTTCAAAGGGAGAAGCATAGACTGCACATCTTTGTCAAAGAAGTTGTCTGCTACAATCTCCAAACGACATTTGCGGTTAATTTTACATAGCATTTTCTCTTTTATAAAATTCATTTCGAAAATCCAAAGAAATTCAGATTACAGGCACGTTATTCTTCAAGAAGTGGTCGACTTGAATTAAAGGGAATTTCAGGATAATTCATAACAATGCTTGCTTGAACATCATAATTGAGATACAAATGTTGATAAAAAAATATGTATCTTGTTATCAACCATAATCTTAATGAAGCCATTTAAGTGTGATCAATAAAACTTGTGGCTTTTACAATAACGTGTGCTTTGACACGCTGTGCTATGACCAATTTATTTGTGGAATATAAGGTCGCTTTTATGTTTTACATTAATTTTTGTTAACAAGCAGCGCAACTCATCAGTTTAAGGTTAATTAGTCAAACTTATTGTTTATACTAGCAGTATTTTTATTTTTTACGAACAATAATTAAATATTCCTTAAAGAATACTTAAGACGCAGATATATGCTAGTGACCTTGAGTGGCTAGTTTGCGTGTTCTATACTGAGCTCACGTATACGTCGAGCCAGTGATAGGACTCGCCCATCAAAGAGCGCTGTCCCAAATAAGACGAATTATTAATTTATTATATATAAAACAATATATATATTAATAAAACATTTATACTAAAAGATCAATAATTAAATTATCTATAAAATGGTGAAGGTTTCAGAAAAATACGCTTGATAGATTTTGCGTGATTCTCAGTTTTTTATCCACGTTAGGCATAACTTTACAAATTAATTTAATTATTTAATATAAACATAATCTAAAATGTTCCTTTATTAAGTTATTAAAAAGAACGCTCTAATTTAACATTTATTTTTCAAATCAAATCATTAACACTACTCATTTAGACGTGATCTTCAGTATAAAATCATTGAAAGTCGGTATTCTTCTATGTGGCTTGAAAGAGACTATCCTAACTAATAATATAAATGTGAAAGTCAGTTTGTTTCAAGTTTACTGACCGAAAGTAATCTATTGTGAACTATTGCTCTTCGTTGATCTCCAATTCTTTGCTTCGAGACATTCATTTGCGGAAATCTGTTAATGAATTATTGGTGCAATGATGTAAGATATGAATTTGTTTCAGTTTCTAAATTGGTGATAATTAAATACGTACGCCAAATGAATTGGTTCATGTCTTCGCTCCATTTTTTACGCGTATTGGTTGTGACAGTAGCGGGTGAAGGGTTTATGGCAGTAGTAGCCTCCGACACAACGTCTACTGACATCGATGACGATGATGGTGATTTTGATGAGCGTGATAAATATGAAGGTGGTGATGATACGATTGATGAAAAGATGGACCTCGGACAGGATGATAATGCAGCCGGTGATGTTTCGTCATCTGCTAAGGGCTTATTTGCCTGAATTTGTTGTTTTGTTTTAGATCTTGTTATCATGATTATTCCCACGAGAAGCTAGGCACATAAAAAGTCGAACACAGCAGAGCCCTGCGTTCACTGTGGTAAGGGTCAAATTTATAACAATCACTTTACACTCGCGCTAGTAAAAGAATCGCATCACGACCGGCCGGATGCTAGGTCGCAGCTTCTGCAAACGAAGTTGCGCGGAGTGCTTGAGGTTCCAAAATTAGGTTAAATTCATTCAAAAATTCCCAGTGACCTGAACCTATTATAGAACTTGGGGATAAACACGTACAAAAATATAGTAAAACACGTCTAGCACATATTAATAAGTTTCAATGAATTTTAATGCTATAGAAATTACAAAAACGCAAACTGTAGCAACACAATAGCATAGTTACTAATTAACGCTATCATTTCGAGCGGTAGAGTTGCATCAACGTAGAACATTCCGCAGGCGTCCATCTTGTCGAATTTTGTTTCATGTAGGCGTTTAATATTCTTGTACAACCTTTTTTCTTCAGCTGCAACGATTAGGGGTGTAAAAATTACGGGAACATTACATACAATTTTTATATTTGATTTCAAATTGTCCTATTTGGTGGTTATCACCACCCAAGACATCGCACGTGTATTGCCATATCAGGAAAAAGTTTGATGTGCCTGTTATATTACCGGGACTCATACCCTTCAAACCGAGACACAACAACGCTGTTTGGCAACAGAAAAAGAGGAAAGTGGTGTTAATTCCCCAGTGGTTTTCTTTCACGAAGATCTGTAGGCACTAGAAATGTCGCAGATGGATAACCGAGTCGGCTGTTTTACAAAACTGTCAGTCGTTGTACAAATCAGCTCCGTTATGTCAAACAGCTGAACAACGTTCAGCTTGATTGCCATTGGGCTACGTTTAATAAAACAGCTACCCCAGTTTAGACGTAATGCCAAATAGCTTATCCGCATCATGGTTGGAACTGTGATCAAGCTCTCGCGAGCGAAACGATCTGTGCCGAGGCTGCGGTCGGCGAGCGCTAATTCCAATTTGGCCGCAGTTACATGACTATTTAGTATTTCTAGGATAGAAACTCGATAACTTTTTATTAAAATTGTCCTTAAAATAAGTGTTTTCAGTTGATTTAGGGTAATTTTCACTCATATTGTTGTTACATACAGAGTCAAGAGCGACAAACTTTGTAACTAAAATCTACAATCTGACATTTCATTACACGCTATTTTAGTCCGCAGCATTGATAAATGCAAAATGTTTATGCAATTTTGCGTAAAACACAATAGACGTTGATAATGTTTCGTAACCTGTTCCGCTTAAATATTCCTAAAGAGCCATACAGAATCCGGCGTGGTGCCACACCGAGCACTGGACGCAGTTGTATCTGCATCCAGTGCTCGGTGTGGCAACACGCCGTGTTCGGGTTTGCGACAAATCAATCGTCATCCTGAGAATGCCTCGTTGAGAGGTGAAACACGTGTCGATTATTTACAGGGTTTTTTTTGGCTCTTTAGAAACAGTTAAGAGGAACAGGTTACTAAATATATCAACGTCTATTATATTTTATAATGGATTTCTGCAAGGTTACGCCTGAATCAATTAACCATCAATTCTGTGCATCAAATTGCAGTAGGTAATTATGAAACAAACGCAATAACGTCGTTCAGCTGTTTTCCATAAATGATTTGTAAAACAGCTAAATAAACAATCCATCTGTGACATACACATCACACAATCACAGGCAATTTCGAAGTAATTATGTAATGACAATATAAAAGCAACAATAATACATACAGTTGTTGGATCGTAATACCTGTACAGTTTAAATTCAACAAGACTGCGCATGTGTCTTGAACTTTATTCACAGCAATGTAGAATTTTTCAAACTCCACGGTCAATATGGTTTCTTACAACAAATTCTTAGCTAGCCAAGTGTTTACTATCCATATTTGTAAGGTATATTCTTCATCCTGAAAAAAAAAACTTTTTTATTCCTATGCTTCTGTTATTGTGTATTATCTATGGTATAATACTTATATTGTCTGCGATCTCATGGTTTCTCAAGAAATCTATAGTTTCGAATTTGATCCTCCACCATAAAAAATATACAGATATTAAATCGTGACCTATTAAAATAAAACGATCATACTTTTAGCGAAGTGAGTTTAGTGCTGAGATCCACGGAAACAGTTTAAAGACTTTTTTATGACTTTGCAAACATTCTGTAGGAGAATACTCACAGCATATTTCCCGTTTTCAAGTATTATTTGAATGTGATTCAAAAAGTTGAAGAAGGAGTTCGTACAGTGAAACACGATCTGTAATTATTTTAACATTTAAATATAAATTTGTAAACCAACTCAGGAAAACCACTTTGTAGGTTACTTGTTTCTTACTTACCATTTGTTGAAAAGAAACCTTTAAGGTATCATAACAATCTAATAAATAAACAAAGGCCTGATATAATCTATTGCAATAATATTCTCTGTCCCTTTCTCCTAAGCTTTGAAAATTCAAAGTTTTAATATTCCAAAGATCAACTTTATTATTTAACAACTTAATAAGTCTAATAGCATACACAATATTTGTGTCAAAGCTTATTAAAATTAAACCACATACAATATTGTAAGATGGAAGTTTAAAGCATAAACAAATGAAGATAGTAAAAATAATACCAACAACCAAAATCGATATGACACTTAACCAATTACCAATGATAAAATGTTTGAATGTGGTCTTATTATTAAAAAATCAATGGATACACGACATTTTTAAAACAAACGTGATATTTTCATTGCTTTGAAAAATAACGGCGAAAAAGTTAATAAGGAATCCAATAAAAGGAATGATAAAATATTCGGCAACAGAAGCGATAGAAAATAAAAGATATGAACATTATCGTGCCACACAGCGACATTAAACACGATCGACAACTATTTGGAGAAATAAAATTGTCCCTGATTCTATGCTTGGGACAAAAGAAAAAATGTTGCACTAGATTCAAGGGGAGAAGCATAGACTGCACATCTTTGTCAACGAAGTTGTCTACTACAATCTCCAAACGACATTTGCGGTTAATTTTACATTGTATTTTCTCTTTCATAAAATTCATTTCGAAAATCCAAAGAAATTCAGATTACAGGCACGTTATTCTTCAAGAAGTGGTCGACTTGAATTAAAGGGAATTTCAGGATAATTCATAACAATGCTTGCTTGAACATTAACATAATTGAGATACAAATGTTGATAAAAAAATATGTATCTTGTTATCAACCATAATCTTAATGAAGCCATTTAAGTGTGATCAATAAAACTTGTGGCTTTTACAATAACGTGTGCTTTGACACGCTGTGCTATGACCAATTTATTTGTGGAATATAAGGTCGCTTTTATGTTTTACATTAATTTTTGTTAACAAGCAGCGCAACTCATCAGTTTAAGGTTAATTAGTCAAACTTATTGTTTATACTAGCAGTATTTTTATTTTTTACGAACAGTAATAAAATATTCCTTAAAGAAAACTTAAGTCGCAGATATATGCTAGTGACCTTGAGTGGTTAGCTTGCGTGTTCTATACTGAGCTCACGTATACGTCCAGCTAGTAATAGGACTCGCCCATCAAGGAGCACTATCCCAAATAAGACGAATGATTAATTTATTTTACATAAAACAAAAAATATATTAATAAAACACGTATACCAAAAGATCAATAATGAAATTATCTTTAAAATGGTGAAGGTTTCAAAAAATACGCTTGATAGCTTTTGCGTAATTCTCAGTTTTTTATCCGCGTTAGACATAACTTTACAAATTAATTTCACTAAGTAATATAAACATAATCTAAAATATTCCAATATTAAGTTACTAAAAAAAAGCTCTAATTTAATATTTATTTTTCAATATAAATCATTTACACGTGATCTTCAGTATAAAATCATTGAAAGTCGGCGCCTTAATATTCTTCAATGTGGCTTGAAAGAGACTATCCTCACTAATGTTATAAATGTGAAAGTCAGTTTGTTTGTTTGTTAGGCTTTCACGCTAAAACGGCTGAGTGGATTTAGGTGATATTTGGCACATGAGTAAACCATGACCTTGGTTAGGATATAGGATACTTTTTATTGCGGTAGTACGTTCTCTTGGGATGATTTTCTGACCTCCACACATTCAAAGCTGCGGGCAAAAGCTAGTCACTTATAAATTACTAGCTGCAGCCCGCGGTTTCATCCACATAAGTCTCGATCCCGTAGGAATATCGGGATAAAAAGTATCTTCTGTCCTAACCCAGGTCACGGTCCACCCATGTGCAAAATATCACCCAAATCCGTTTGGCTGTTTCAGCGTTAAAGCGTCACAAACAAATTCAGTTTCGCATTTATGAGTTAGGATAAGTCCAGATTTCCTCACGATGTTTTCCTTCACCGCTGTCTGTAATATCTAAGATAAACTTAGAAAGTACATAGGTAAATTATCTATTGAAAAAGTCACATTGGTACTGTAGACACCTTGCGTGTCTATTGTACTGCGACGGTATTAAGACGGTAATAATATAAGATTGTCATGCTAGTTCGGATGCCAGGCTGCTTTGCCAGCCTGCATAACTTAAGGTTGCATATTGCATAAAACCTTACAGTACTGACCCGAACTTGAACCTATAACCTCGTGCATGAGGGGCGAGGAATTAACCACTGGGCCATCACGACCTCGTGTTTTTAATATAATATGGCCAAGTTTAGTTTGCGTAAAAAACAAAATTAGGGCAGAATATTGTTCGCCGGTCAATTGATGTTAATTATCAATTTACCTATTAATTAATTTTAAAGGTAGAAAATGAATCGTCATATTTATTTTTTTGCTGTTCTGATTGGTTGACCAACAACGGATGGAATTACATGGGTTTGACAACAAATTAAATTGAATAGAATTGATCGATCAGAGATCGAGTGAGTTTACAGGCTTGATTATCTTTCGAGCATCCTGATCCTTTCCTTCGAACCTCACTATTAATTGTATTGACGATACGTCGCAATTATCTATATGCTAAAAATAATTATTTATTCATACATTAAAATGCTTATGTACAATATGTAATTCACATGATCTGACCAAGATTATGTCTGGACTTTAAAAGAGACCTCTGAGTTTGTTTCGGCCTTTCTTCTCAGAGTAGTCAGATAGGAAACGCCGAACTCATCTAGTTTTTAAAATATAATTGACATGTAAAAGCGTTTGTACAAACCTACTTACAGAAATAAAATCATTTATCATTTATCATTAACATATCTAGGTACTAATTGAAATGACTAACAAAATTTTTGTGTAGGGTTATTTCATTTATCAAAGAATTAGCATTGCCATTAAACGTAGCAATCAAATGCTGCCAGTCTTCTGGGCACATTTCAGAATGACAGCGATGCGGACGAATACTTTGACCTTTTGTTTTGTATTTATTTATATAATTAGTTACTTAGTTACTTAATTTAAGACCTAGTGAAAATAGCTAGTTGTGTAAAGTACTAGCTAACTATACAAATAAAAAAGGATTGTGTGGTTTTATGAAACCACGGTAAAAGTGAAACTTTTAAGCGAACTATATACTATAGGCGCCGTGATATTGGCCTTGGCTGCTCTGACGAGCGCCTTTCACTTTATCCCTACTCCGCGGCCGACCGTCACGCGACATGCAACACACAGACGAAAAAGTTTGAGACGATGTAATAAAAGTTTCACTTTAATAAACTTTACTGAACCAAACTCTCTTGTTTTCAGTAAATCATCGTGGATTCACACCTCGACGGTTTCCGTCTGATTACAAAAAGAGATCTTTTTTTAACTTTAGTTCTAGCCCAAACTTATAAACCAGTATTTGTATTTTGAACTTTATTCCCACTAAGAAAAAGTTCTTTAATTAATAATAATTTTCGGACTATCTTGTCAGTGTTGATTAAAGAAAGAAATAGTAGAAGAAGTCTATTAGAAAAACCTTGTTTTGTAAGAAGGGGAAGGTGGGTTTCAGTTTTGAGAATGGGTTTGACAACATTCCAAAGCAATGTTAAGAGCATATCACTGTAGGGTTTACAGAATTTGAGCGTATAGGAGATAGTTTTTCTTTGAGCGCCCTATTTTTTTATTTTTTTGGGTTGGAAGTTACCAGACAACTTCTCCCACTCTGGGCGGAGCGGGAGAGCGTGTCAGACTCTTACTGACTAAAACCCACCCGTGTTCCTTCAGTTGCCTGTATGTTGCTAGGGGCCACGGTAACCCTTTCGGACTATCCCGCAACCCCGGCAGGCATCGGCTCTAGCGAACACATCTCTTTGAGGCGCGCGTGGAACACAACGCGCTGTCGACCCAGGCTTGGTCCTTATCTGATGGCGAGCTACCCATCGCTCACCGTCCGCAAGCCCATGCCTACAGTGGCCGGAAATCGGCCTGCTATTCCCGACGCCCAGGGCGTCTCCTGCGGCGGCTAAGAGCGTGAGGGCGCGAAATTTGCATCTCCCTCACGCGTTCTGCCTCCTCCTTCACAAGCATTACTGCTTCGCAGAAGAAGATGACGGCCTGCCATGCCCTCTCGCTCCGTACCATGGCCTGAACCAGGGCTGGACGCGAGAGATCACCGCCGCTGATCGCCTCCACGAGGACACGGCGGTATTATTAGTACAACTGTAATCTAAAGATCATCTATTATGCATTGTAACACTGAATCAATTTTCACGCCTTCCCCTTATGACCTAGGCCAAATGTTTTTTGATATTCGGATAGCTCATGACCTAAAGAAGTGCCATAAAGAATATGAATTAAAATTTTCATCTAATTCAAAAGTTATGCAAAAATCCGCGAAATTTCGCGGGTATTCTGGTAAGGAACAAAATTAAATCAGCATGTGTTTCATTAATAGACCCCACAATTTTTGGTAGACCTAATCCCCGAACGGATGGCCGATGGGGCCGAAAGGTTCTGGAGTGAAAACGTAGCGTTGGAAGGCCTCCCACAAGATGGACCGATGACCTTGTGAAGGCCGCAGGAATCCACTGGATGCGAAAGCACAGAATCGGTTGCAGTGGAGGTGCTTGGGGGAGGACTGTGTCCAGCAGTGGACGTCTTTCGGCTGGAAGTGTGTTGTTTCACTCATCCTCTATAGCAAAGGGAGGATCCTTCGAACAGATGGGTATCGTATGGCGGGCAAATGCCCAACGATTTATGTCGGAAAGTTTTATATGTTGATCGCGCAGTAATCTTTGCTTACGTGATGCAGGATTTGTGTGACGTCAGGTCTTTGATGTGTAGTTCACATGTGGAGATGTAGATGCCGCCGCAATTTTATTATTTATATAGATGTGTACCTATTATAAATATTAAAATTGCGGCGGCAGTAAAATAGATACAAATACGATATATCAGTATTGAGTATACAGATCCTTACTGCTTATTTCTTCCAGCATTTTGTTCTAGAAGACATTTTTTTTTTATCCCTTTCGGACTTCTTCGCAACCGCGGCAGGCATCGGCCCTAGCGGACCCCATCAGTTCTGCTGACATCTCTTTGAGGCACCTCAAAGAGATGTCAGCAGAACTGATGGGGTCTGGGGATGGTGGAACACAACGCGCTGTCGACCCAGGCTTGGTCCTTATCGGACGGCGAGCTACCCTTTGCACACCTTCTGCAAGCCCGCGCCTACGGTGGCCGGAAAACGGCCTGCGGTTCCCGACGCCCAGGGCGTCTCCTGCGGCGGTTAAGGGCGTGAGGGCGCGAAATTTGCCTCTCCCTCACACGTTCCGCGTCCTTTTTTGCGAGCATTATTGTTTCGCTGAAGGATGTGACGGCCTCCTATGCCCCTCTCGCTCCGTACAATGGCCTGAACCAGAGCCGGACGCGAGAGATCACTGCCGCCGATCGCCTCCACGAGGACACGGCGATGCCCTGCCCAAGCTGGGCAAACCTCTACTGTATGCTCCACCGTGAACTCCGGGTGATCCACACAATGGTGACACCCGGGCGTTTCCTCCTGCCTTATCCTGAACAGGAACCTCCCGAAACAACCGTGTCCGGTGAGGACCTGCGTCAGGCGGAAGGTGAGGACTCCGTGGCGCCTCTCTAGCCACTCCTCAAAGAGGGGACTTATCGCCGCAATTGTGGCGTGCCCAAGTTCCAGCAGAATTGCGAAAGAAGAAATGAAAACGAAATGTAGACAATAGAATTCTATGTATCAATCTGTCTATATCTACACATATTATAAATTAAAGTCGCAGACAGACACGAAAAGGTGTGTTTTTCCGGAAGGTATATGCGAATAAATTAATTCATATTTACAACTGACTAGCTACTTAAATTAAACTATAATGATATTTAAAACATCCTTATATTGTCCTAAATACACAATCACACACTCACATACCTACACAATCACCCATACTACACATCTAACATTCGTCTCGCATACTTAACCTAGATTTTATTTATAATAAATAAAACTACAAAATGTCGTATGATTCCTTACTACATTCAGTCAGCGCGCTTAGTACATAATTTATAAAAATGAAAATGCAAACGGGTGGGATCCTGGTGTCCTGAAACATAGGCCATGAGCCTAGCTTAGGTACCAGTCTCCCACAATATATACTTACCTGAATTGTGTATCATTTTCGAATCTGACCAATGTAAAATAATTTAAGTAAATTCTGGTGAGAAAATAAAGTTGATTGATTGATATTAAACTTATACTTATATTAGAAATCTTGATGTTTTGTCAAGTTGTACACAAACCGTGCGAAGCAGTATTTTTGTAAAACAATCGAAAGAATGCTACGCGGAGCGCTACGCCATAGCTACGAGACTGCTACGCCGTAGCAAGAAGGCTACGACACCGAAACTTAATTCTTTTTGCCAGCTGATAATTAACCATAAGCGCTACTCAAATTCATTGTACATAGATGGCGGCACTTCCCGGTGTGACGTCACGTAAACTAAGAAGCACTTAGCGTGAGTGCGCCTTTAGCTTTAGCAGATAAGGTGCTGTTGAGCTTCTGAGAAGTGCTTTGACGATACATATAGGTACTTAAAGTTGAAGGTACGGAAGAGTCTAAATGGTACTTATAGAGTCTGACTATTGAAAGCTGAGTGAGTCGGGTATCCCCGGATTAACTATGAAAAAACGTATTTGATACTTGAATATTTTTGTACATATTATTTATTTTGTTTTTACAAAATAATAGGAACGCATAATGCAAAAAATTGCTTTTATGACCTTATGGTTGTAAGTCACATAGTAATTAATATTACAAAATAATTTATGTTAAATTATAGGTCATATTTTTTTTTAATAATTGATTAGTTATCCTGATTCTATGTATTAATACTATGTTTTTTTTCTATGAAAGTTTCCATAGCAGAAAACCTAGGATAACCAAACGGCCTCGTTGGTCTAGTGGTCGCAAGCGCTACTGCTGAGCATGAGGTCCTGGGTTCGATTCCCGGGTCGGGCAAAGTGTTATTGGATTTTTCTATCCGGAATTTCTCAGTAGCAGCCCGGAGTCTGGATTTGTGCCCGGTTGATGGCAATAGGCTCGCCCCCTATTACATAAGACTTAAACATAACTGGTGAAATGTGGGTGTACCTACTACAGGTACACCTCTGCCCAACCCTTCGGGGAAACAAGGCGTGATGTTATGTTATGTTATAAAAAACCTAGGATATTAAACTGGATTACATAAATAATAACACAGATTTTTAAATTGATGTCACGTAATTTTTCATTGCTATATTCAATTATAATTCCACATTTAAAACTGTTATATTGATGAACCAGGTCTAATAAATATAAATACTGTTTACTTAGTATCAAAACTAATTCAGTAGTTTACCATTAATTTTCGAAATTATTGTAATCAATTGTACTTTTTCGTTAAATGCATCGTCGCGTTCGCTTTTCACTCAGTTGTAATTATTTATCATAGTGTATAACAACTGTCTCGCACTGCTTCTTAAAGTTTTAGGCATTGTTTTACTAGAAATAAGACAAAAAACATTTTTACAAAAAAAAAACAACCGACTTCCAATAAAACACCTCAAAGTGAAAAGTAGTTGTAATTTTTCTCTTTTTAGTGTTTTTTTTTTGGAAGTTGGTTGTTTTTTTTTGGTAAAAAATCAATTCAATCAAAGTGTATTAAATACGAATTATTTATTGAAGCTAACTCAAAAACTATGCAAGCAAACTTAATAAAATTTATATGTGACCACCACACAAGTTTCCTCTACCAAACAAAAAATAATAATTTTTAAAATCGGTCCACAATTGATGAACACAAATAAAAATATAAAAAACGAAACATTCTTTTTTGAAGTCGGTTAGCACAAGCTGGTTCGGGTTCTAATTAGTAAGCCTGCGTTACCTACAAGGAGAAAAATGGCTGCTAAGTTCTAGGTTGTATGTAAGATACGAAGTTTCCTATAACTACAACATAGGAAACTTCGTATCTTACATACAACCTAGAACTTAGCAGCCATTTTTCTCCTTGTAGGTAACGCAGGCTTACTAATTAGAACCCGAACCAGCTTGTGCTAACCTTTAAATAAAGTTTAACCGCAAACCATTACGGTTAATGAAGCTGTAACAATCTCCGGTTAACAGTTAAAGAGAATATCATACGCGCTAGTTTAACTACTCTTTAATGTCGTGGTGTATAAAGTTTGTTGACCTGTTTTTTAACCGACTTCAAAAAGGTTATCAATTCGGATGTTTATATATTTTTTTAATGTATATGTTCTAACGATTTTCAAGATAACTACGGTGAGAAGACCTACCGCTTAAAATACCTAAAGATCGTTTCACCGATTTTTGTAATAACTAATGAACGAAATCCATAAAGGAGAATTCATCTACTGTTTATTCAACTACAATTAATTCACCTAAGGTTGATTAAACTAACGGACGATTCACCTACTGTTGATTTATCTCTGGTCTTGTGTTAGATTTACTGGTGATTTTGTATATGTGAAAACATTTCTGCGAGCAACTTGGAAGTAGCGCTCGCCGGCCGCTGCCGCGGAACCACTCGCTTCGCTCGCTCGGCTCTTGCGTGGTTGGTCACAGTTCTAACCTAACCTATTTAACCCAGTTCAAAATGACAAATCATACAATCTGCCGCAGAAATGTTTTTACCATTGTTTAATTATTTAGTCGCAGGCAGATTGTATGATTCGTCATTTTGAACTGGGTGAAATAGATTAGGTTAGAAAATTGACGCGAGACTGACGTTTGATCGTTTTGTTAGAAGAAACTACTTTTGATTTTGAAAATGAAAAAATATCATCAACATCATTATAGTGTCTACTTGTACAGTAAGCACTCAAAAGTGCATGAGCACGCTAAGAGTCGTATTGCTGTGAACACGCGGTATAGTCCGTACATTTGTATGTGTAAACAGTCAGACGTCTGTGGTGTGAGTGCCGTACACACACCACAGAGAACGCAGTTTTGAACTACACACTATCGTATCGTCACGGTTCGCGGGCGCCGTACTTATATTTCCATAACTTTTGTTAGCACGCATCATATTCGTACGCGTGACCTTGGCCAGTGTATCGCATTGCTAAAATTCGAAAGTAAATTATATGTGCAGATAGCAGAAGGCGTTAAGCGTTGGTCTTAGATTCAAGATGGCTAAGGTTCTAATCTCGTAAATCACAGCGCTGTTTTTGGAAATATTATTATTTTTGTTTGCAATAATAATATTTTTAAATATCCTGCCTATTTATTAATGTTGTTATTGCAATAAAGGGTTTAGAATAAAAAATGCGTGATATGTTATAATAAAAAATAAATAATATTTATTCGTTATGTTTATTTTACTTAAGTATAGTTATCAAACTGCTACAATTATTTATCATTACTTCACCTGAATAATATGTGAAGTAGATGTCTAGAAACTTAGAAGCAATTTGTATTATTTTGACATATTTAAATTTTGAAATGTTTTAAATTTTAAATGGATTTTTTTGCACCATAAATATAAAGCTTTGATCATGGTCTAAGTAATTAAGCAATAAGTAAGAATATTAGACTACTTAAAATGTAAAAAAATCTACTGACAAAATTGTTGATTTTAAGGTTAAAGGCAGTTGTTCATATTAATTATTTTAAACTTTATTTGGCTTTAGTAAATATTGGTTGGTATTGAGGTTATAGCTTAAGTATTCATTTTCTTTACGAAAAGAAGATTGAAACTAAACCTCAAATTTTAATCCTAAAATAATACTATTACTAAAATAATATTAAACAATTTCGGTATATCTGCAAGAAATACGACAAACACCCTATTGAAACGTGCTTAAAAAATTCGTTACCATAAATTCATGCAATAACGAATCTGTTGTTTATTAAGTTGGTACGGTCAATATTTTAAGGTCAAAAACGGTTTTCTAGCTGATCTTCAGTGATGCAAGCCTTCAGAGTGCACGGCGAACGGTTCATAATGACGTGTTTTTAATAATTCAGCAAAATATCTCGTTGGTATGAAACCATTTGTTTCATTCACCATTTGACGTCACTGCTACTCGATAATAAGCCCCTTCCTCATATCTCTTAACCGTCACAGTATTTCTCTAGAACAAAGAAAAACATTGTTTTTATTACACATAATTCCTAATTATTTATTATTCACTAATCGAATTAAACCTCACAATGAATTTAAAACTTTAAAGGCATCTTCTGTCTCAACAATACCTCTGTTCTATCAACAATACCCAATACACAATACTATGTTTAGTAAAATATGAAATATATAAATGATAACACTCACACTTAGTCCGGTTTTATTAGATATTCACTTCACTTTTACGCAGCGCAATAATATTCTCTGATCTGATCTGATCTCTTCAATATATTTTATGCCTGCTTTTTGATAATAATAACCACAACACTGCGCTAAATGCTCGTCACCAATATTATCACGGCACGAACCAACAAAGTTCTATTAATTGAATACTTGTAACAAACTGCATCTACCCCACAGAAATCGAAATAATTTACTTAGTTTTTTGTGGTCTACCTGCTAAACTTTAATATTTATGTGAACAAGACGAATGAAACTAAAAACGAATGATGATTATCGAACTAGTCATTGGTTGCAGACAAAGTGAGTGTGTGTGTGTAATGTGCGTGTCTACAGTATTGTAACAACTTATAGAAGAAGGTCGTAAGTCAAACCGAAGCGTCAGTCTATTGCTTTGTGAGATTGCTTATGGACTTTTGGTCGGTACTGTGAGCACCGCGCTTGGCTGCGGTGCTTTAGGGATCGTTTAGTGTATATAATTAAAACCCTTATACGGAGCAGAGACTATATTTTAAATCAATGTTACATGGACACACGCGGGCGGAAGACTCGAGCTGACTCTCATATATTTTCTTTAACAAAAGAACAACCTTCACGAATCCTATTTAAATATATTTGACAGATTATTCGGACGGAGAAAGATTTCATGCCAGCCTGTGACATATGAGGTTCCCTCTCATATTAAAGCCTCTACACCAGCTACGCCCTTAGATAAATAAATGTATCCAGCAGATACCTTTATTCAGAGCATCCGAATAATCTTCAACCCTTCCTACCTATACCTAAACGAAACATTACCTAACGATGGAAATTAAAATACATAGTGAGGTCTTTCTCTTACAAGAGAAGGCTTAAGTCAGGACGAACGAATCACAAAGTCTTGATACCCGACTAGATATCAGCTAAGTTAACTGACAATATGTGCTAACATGCACCCACAAGGTTAACGTCGTCATGCTTAAACCTTACTGCACCAAAACCATCGAAAAAGGCGCAGCAAGCCTCGGAGAAACAAACAAACTGATGTGACAGTTCACATCTACCCAGAGGGGGTTTAAAAAAAATAAAGAACTCTACATCCTAAGCCTTAACTCCATCGGACATAATTAAGCCAGAGGGAACAAAGGTTCAAGAAGCCAGCGCCCAAAATTAATAATTTACGACCATACTCCAGAGGGAAAATCTCAAAACCTCCTCATAAGACAATCTTTATCCAATGTCAGTTAATTCCGACTAAACTGTGAAACCGCAGTCTAAGTTGGACCAATTGTGTCAACTAGACACTCCTTGCAAGGATTATATCCATAAAGCGAGGTTGGTGTCAACCTAGACAGAGTACCTCCCCTCTCCAAATGGGATCACAGTTTCTCAAAAAATAATTACCCCTTAACTCGCATTATGCGATCATGGCCATTATTGTTAACAATCATGTCGGTACGAAATAGGGGTTCCCTAGCATACATTAACATATTAGGTGAAATTCTAGTGCTTGATTGTTTACTGGAATTATAGGCATAACATACTAATGGTATGTAACTACACCAATTCCGTTGGTCTGCAGATACATACATGGAGAGCATTTGCGTTAATGTTCTATTAAATCTTTCAACTAACCCATTTGACGCGGGGTGAAATGCCGTGGTAAAACATGATTTGGCACCGAAATAATTTATTGTTTTTTTAACTAATCGTGATGTAAAGACTGAACCTCTATCTGACACAACTTCCTTAACACCCCCTAAACGACAAAAAACGTCTTCTATCAAGAACTCACTGATTTTTTCTGCTGTGGCCCTCGGAACTGCTTTACAAATTGCATACTTTGTAGCATATTCGAGGCACACGATTACATATCTATTACCGTTAAGTGACTTCCTAAAAGGACCTAATAAGTCAATTCCTACTTTTTCCATTAAATGGGTAACTGCTATTGGTTGTAATTGCGCCACTTGTTGGGATTTCTTCCGCTCTTGGCATAACACGCAACTCCTTACATACCGATCTATTTCATTCTCTGCATTTTTAATGAAATACCCTGCTCTAAATTTTGCTAATGTTTTGGCGAGCCCTAAGTGTCCGCCTGACCAAGGATCGTCATGTAGTTCATGCAAAATTTCCTGTAATAATCGCTTAGGGACCACTACTAATTCTCGAATGCTATTTGACCTCTTAGCTTTCCTACATAAAATACCATTTACAATACTAAATCCTCTATAGACATTAGAATTATTTGCTGCCATCCTATCTAACAATTGTCTGCAAAATTCATCTTCTAATTGTTCATCCTTCATCTTCACCACTTCGATTTTATAAATGTGCATACCATCTTCTTGACACGGTACCGGTTTTTGGTCCTCCTCTTCCTGACATAAGGGATTCCTACTTAAAAATCTGCTACAACATTATCTCTCCCTGCGCAATGAATGATTTCGAACTCGTATGTCTGGATGCACAGCGACCACCTAGCTAACCTTCCATTCATATCCTTTCTATCTCTTAACCAACATAACGCCTTATGATCTGTAACAACTTGGAACTTCAGACCCCATAGAAAATGTTTAAAATAATTTAATGCCCACACCAATGCTAGGCATTCCTTTTCTGTTGTCGAATATTTTTTCTCACTATCACTAAGTTTTCTCGATGCATAGGATATTGGATGCATGATATCCAAACCCTGCATAAGACAAGCTCCAAGGGCTTCTCCGCTAGCATCGACGTAAACGCGGGTCAGCATACGTTTATCATTAGAATAAAAATGTAATATGGGTGGGTTATTCATATAATTAATTATCGTGTCAAATGCCTCCTGATGTTTCTGTGACCAACAAAATTTTGTACCTTTTTTTAATAACTTTGTTAGAGGTAACGCTATTTCAGCGAAGTTGTTGATAAATTTACGATAATAAGAAAACAAACCTAATATCGATTTGACTTGTTTTGTATTGGTGGGAGGTTTCAATAATTTTAATGATTGTATTTTTTTTTCATCGGGTTTGACGCCCTCTCCCGAAATTCGATGCCCTAACACGGATATTTCATAATAACCGAAATTGCATTTACTTGGTTTTAAAGTGAGGTTTGCTTTCTTAAGTCGTAGTAACACGTCTTCTAAAGCCTCTTGGAATTCCGAGAAAGTCTTACCCCAAACTAAAATGTTATCCACATAGCAGATGGCGTTCTTGTATTTAATACCTGCCAGGACTTTGTCCATCGTTCTTTGAAACACAGCCTGACTTGTCTTGAGGCCGAATGGTAGAACATTAAATTCGTATAAGCCTGCTGGGGTGGCGAATGCCGTTTTGTGTTTATCTTTTTCGCATAAACGGTATTGCCAATAACCTGAATTTAAATCTAAGTCCGCAAAATAATGTGCCCCTGATAAATAAATCATAATATCTTCAATGATTGGTAAAGGATAACTATCTGTAATAACTTTTTTATTTAATTTACGATAGTCTATGCAAAATCGCCAAGTTTGGTCAGGCTTTTGCACCAATACTACGGGTGAAGCATACGCGCTTTTAGATTCGCGAATGACCCCGTTAGATAACATCTCTTCCACTTGGGAATTGATGATGTTGAGTTGTTTTGGAGATACCCTATAAGGCGGTCGATGAACTGGGATTTCATCGATCGTATTAATTTCTACTTCTACTAGGTTACAGCTACCTAAATCTGAGGCCTTAAATGCAAAGTTTTCTCTATATGAATAAAGAAGTTCTTTTAGTGCTAACTTCTCGGTTTTTTCCAATTTTGGATTGATGTTCAATACTTCCATTGGATCCGTATTTAATGATGAAGCCATCTCATCATCATTTTCTTGTATCAATTTTGAAAAATAAAGATAGTCAATTTTTGAAATTGTTTTAGAACTTCTTTTTTCTATAGGTACATGGCCACTTATGACAGTATTATTTTTTATTGATTTGTCATTGTGGTTTTGATATACCAGGGTGTTTGACATTGACGTATCATCTTGATCAGAAAATTTACAAAAATCTGCACGAAAATGACCTTTTAATATCATACAATTATTACGAAAATCTATGACTGCACCGTATTTGTGAAAGAAATCCTGTCCGAGGATCAGTTTCTGGTTTATGTTTTGAATTACCACAAAACTGTTAACAAATACACATGAGTCCACAATAAAGCTAATCTTCGTTTCTCCAACAACTTTTAAACACGTTCCTGAAATTGACTTCACAAAATGCTTCGCATTGTCACTGGTATATTTAAGGTTCAGTTCGAACATTAAATGCTCTGATATGCACGAAATTGATGCTCCGGTGTCTATCAGTGCAGAATAGGCCTGTTTAGCTATAATTACATTAATAAAAGGGTTGTAGTTACTTTGCACGTCGTTTTCTTCTGGGAGACTATCGTTTCTGGACACAGCCTGCACCTCCCATTCATCATCTAGCGTCTGTGTCCTTGGTAGTTTGGGTTATACGGATTTTGTGGGTTTCTTGTACTGGGGGTAAGTGGAGAATGATTATTTCTATTCGTAAATTGATATCTCGGTCGTAAATTATATCTCGGAGTGTGGAAAGTTTCAGTATCTCTACGATCGCCTGAGGAGCGTGGAGGGGTTGCCGCAGAGGGTGATGGCGCGGGGCTTGATGGTCTCATGGCCATCGCGGGTCTTTGGTTAATTACGAATGGCGGATCTTCTATCCTTACTTTGGACAGGATGCCTTTAGGAGGTTGTAAGGGTAGATTTACTATTTCGTGATGAGCTTCCTCAAAAATTTCTTTTATTTGTTCAAGGGTGGCTCTGAGTTCCGCTTTTGACGCATAAATTTTTGTCCCCAGTTTTAATTTATAATCTGGTGTAACCCCTTTTAAAAATATTTTTTATGAAATTTTTCTCATCTTTGATTTGTGCTTTCTGAGCAAGGTCTGCCAATTTATAGAAGAATGCAATTACGTCTTCATTGGCTTCTTGGCGTGCGTTATAAAATTTTTCCACGTAGTCTATGCTAGTTGGAAATTCATTTTTTAGTAAGTCGCAAATTGTTTTAAAATCTAAATTTTCTTTGTAAATCAATTTGAAATACGCGAGAGCGGGACCTTGTAAATATGCTCCTAATATGAGCGCTAAATCACTTTCTGTCCACTTATTTATGGCCGCCACAATACGAAATTGAATAAGAAATTCTTCGAAGCAATCTGCACCAGTGCCTGTGAAATGTACGTGTGACATGGTGCAATTCTTTCGTAAACCACTTAGCTTTGATTTCCGGCGTGAATCTTCTGTCTCTTCTCAGTTCGGCGCCTCCACCATATGTGAGCACCGCGCTTGGCTGCGGTGCTTTAGGGATCGTTTAGTGTATATAATTAAAACCCTTATACGGAGCAGAGACTATATTTTAAATCAATGTTACATGGACACACGCGGGCGGAAGACTCGAGCTGACTCTCATATATTTTCTTTAACAAAAGAACAACCTTCACGAATCCTATTTAAATATATTTGACAGATTATTCGGACGGAGAAAGATTTCATGCCAGCCTGTGACATATGAGGTTCCCTCTCATATTAAAGCCTCTACAGTACTGTACATAGGCGAACCACTTTTACCAACTTCCATACAAAATATAGCAGAATAAAAAATGTTACAGAAAAAATATAGCAGAAAAAAAAATAAAACCATTTTTTTAAACCGTCTTAGTAATGTATTTTTTCCTATTATTTAGCAAACTATATCAAGAAATAAAAAAATCACACATTAGTCTTCAGCTATCCTTAAAATAAAGCCAAAATTTTATTTTATGATTATACTATATCTTCATTAAGTAAATCAAAGGCAAAATAAACCATATTTTCGAGAGCGCAAAAGTGATGCAACTATTAACAGCTGCTGTGACTGACACGAATGGTTTAGCACCACGAAAACTTTGTTTTTATACTGACGCAGACATAATATTTCAATTATTTCAAGCTTTCTTACAATTAGATAAAGTATTGACTAATTTACCTTAAGGCGAAAGACTCAGGGAAGCCCACGAAATTCAAATTTTCTTACGTTTTTTGCAATTTGCAGGTCAGTATCATGTTGTATGGTGATCTAAATATGATTCGCGGCCGTAACAAATATGGCTTCACTCAATTATAATCACAACAATCAGCAATACAACTCCATAAGTTAGCGAAGGTGTCAAATATCATGATTTCATGTATTTATTTCATATTTTAATCAATATAAAACCTGACACTGACCTGCAAAATGCAAAAAACTAAAGAAATTTTTAATTTCGCGGGCCACCTTATCTCATCCCCCTGAAAAGTTACGCTGCTTGAACTTTCGTTTTTGTTAAAATGAAAGTTTAACATAAAAGCTACCTTATAATCCACAAATAAGATGGTCAAGGTCAATATAATATAATGTACAATGTATAACTGGAATATTGAGTATGTTTAAGTTGTATTTTATTTTTTTATTAAATTTTAATAACCATTTAATTGCAATGCCTTACTGGCAACAAAGTTCTAAGAACCTACCTGTTGTTAACATCTTCAAAATGTTGTACTCTTAGTTCGCAATAAAGAATTTGAATTTGAAGGCACACGTTATTGTAACAGCCACAAGTTTTATTGATCAAACACTTAAATAGCTTCTTATAAATTATGGTTTATTACAAGATACATATTTTTATATCATCATTTGTGTCATATTAACGTTAATGTTCAATGAAGCATTGTTATCAGTAATCTTGAAACTACATTTAATTCAAGTCGATCACTTCTTGAAGAACAATGTGCCTCTGAATTTCTTTGGATTTTCGAAATGAATTTTATAAAAGACAAAATACTTTGTAAAATTAACCGAAATTATCGGTTGGAGATTTTAGGATATAACGTCGTTGACAAAGATGTGCAGTCTATGCTTCTCCCCTTGAATCTAGTGCAACATTTTTTCTTTTGTCCCAAGTATAGAATCAGGGACAATTTTATTTCTCCAAATAGTTCTCGATCGTGTTTAATGTCTTTGTGTGGCACGATAATGTTCATATCTTTTATTTTCTATCGCTTCTATTGCCGAATATTCAACAAACAGCTTGATGAGTATTATAACGTCAACAATGTCGGAATCAATTACTTCGATTTTTTCTTTCCCTCTGTTGGATTCCTTATTAATTTTTTCACCGTTATTTTTCAAACCAACGAAAACATCACATTTGTTTTAAACGTATCGTATATCCATAGATTTCTTAATAATAAGGCCAAATTAAAACAATTTATCGTTGGTAATTGGTTAAGTGTCATCTTGATTTTGATTTTTGGTATTATTCTTACTATCCTCATTTGTATAAGCTTTAAACTCCCATCGTACAATATCCTATGTGGTTTAATTGTAATAAGTTTTGATACAAATATTGTGTATGCTATCAGACTTATTAAGTTGTTAAAAAATAAAGTTGATCTTTGGAATATTCAAACTTTGAATTTTCAAAGCTTAGGAGATAGGGACAGAGAGGATTATTGTAATAGATTATATCAGGCCTTTGTTTATATATTCGATTGCTATGACATCTGTAAGGTTTCTTTTCAACAAATGGTGAGTAAGAAACAAGTAATCTACAAAATAGTTATCCTGAGTTGATTTACAAATTCATATCTCAAAGTTAAAATAATTACAGATCGTGTTTCACTGTACGAGCTCCTTCTGCAACTTTTTGACTGGCATTCAGATGTTACTTGAAAACTTGAAATATGCTGTGAGTATTCTCCTACAGAATGTTTGCAAATTCATAGAAGCCTTTAAACGACTTTATAAACTTCAATTTAATAATAATAATAATTATTATTATTTGACCCGCGTCACAGAGCGTATCGACTTCCTGAAGCAGAAGATCTGTGCATGGGCAAACCGTATTCGACGATACAGGCGGAGAGTGGAGCGGTACACTCAGAATCGCACATTCCAGAGCGATGAAAGGTGGGTTTACAGGGCTTGGGAGCGACCGGACAAAGGTGTGATTGACAAGCGCCTCCCGGATGATGATGTCATGTGTTCGTTCTGGCGAAGCATCTGGTCGGCGCCTGTCAATCACACCGAAGGAGACTGGACTAGGAAGATCGAACGAGCGTGCGAGCAAATACCAGAAATGGGGGCACTCACCATCAGCCCCCAAGGATGGACGGGCTGCACAACTTTTGGATAAAATGGTTCCAAAGGTCGCACGCCCGTTTGGCATCCCAGTTCCAGTCAGCTTTAGAGTCAGGGTCGCTGCCCCAGTTACTAACGACAGGAATAACCCACCTGCTCCATAAATCAGGTAGTACTGCGGAACCCAAAAATTATAGGCCGATCACTTGTCTACCGACGGTCTATAAAGTTTTTACATCCATTTTGAGAGCTAAAATTAATAAACATATAGAAACCAACTCCATCATGTCTGCCTCTCAAAATGGATGTAGGAACGGGTCCCGCGGTACTAAGGAGCTACTCCTCATCGATATGGCCATTGGCCAGCAGGTTCGTCGTTCCCGAAGGGATCTGTCGACATGTTGGATAGATTATAAGAAGGCCTTTAACTCGGTGCCACATACATGGCTCATGAGGGTGCTGGAGTTGTATAAAGTAGATGCAACTCTACGCACCTTCCTGATGTCATGTATGGGGCAATGGAGGACGGTGCTTCGCTATCCAGGATGTCGACATATCCTGAGGAATAGCGAACCGATAAGGATCGAGCGAGGTATATTCCAGGGTGACAGTTTGAGTCCACTTTGGTTCTGCCTAGCCTTGAATCCTCTAAGCACACTGCTGGAGGATTCAGGGCTGGGTTATCGATTGAGAAGAGGTGGTCAGGTTATATCTCACCTCCTTTACATGGATGACTTGAAACTCTTTGCCCCCAACAATTTGCAACTGCTGGAGCTACTGAAGGTAACCGAAACTTTCAGTAGTGCCATCAGGATGGAATTTGGTGTGGACAAATGTGCGGTCATGCATGTAAAACGAGGGGAGATTGTGGAATCCGTGGGAACCCACCTCTCGGATTTCATACACCTAAGATCCTTCTCCTCAATCGAAACCTACAAGTATTTGGGTATGTCGGAAGCGTTAGGTATCAACGCTGCTGACATGAAGCAATCGCTGAAGGAGCGCTTCTTTAGCCGCCTGAATAAAGTATTAAATAGTCTTTTATCAGGCGGAAACAAGGTGCGCGCCTTCAACGGTTGGGTCATGCCGGTTTTGATGTACTCTTTCGGCATACTCAAATGGACTCAGACAGAACTTGACACCCTGGATAGGAGGGTCCGCATACTGCTGACCGCAAATCGGATGCATCACCCACATTCATCGGTGATGAGACAGTATATCCCGCGGAAGTGCGGAAGTCGAGGCTTTTTAAATGCTAAGACCCTGCACAACCGTGAGGTATACAGTCTCAGAGAATACTTCCTAGAAACCGACGTGGGGATGCACCGAGATGTAGTCTCAGTGGACAAGGGCCTCACCCCGCTATCCTTGGCTAACGAGAACTGGCGCAAACCTATAGTATTAGATACTAATGACCGCAGGGAGGTATGGCAGAGCAAAGAGCTTCACGGGCGCTTTTACCGGGCCTTACATGGGCCCGATGTAGACCTGTTAGCGTCCGTATCCTGGTTGCGATTCGGTGACCTCTTTGGGGAAACCGAAGGTTTTGTCTTTGCGATTATGGACGAAGTTATGATGACGAACAACTACCGGAAATATTGTGAAGGACGGCACGGTTGACATCTGTCGGGCATGCCACCGTCCCGGAGAATCAATCCGACACATTATTTCTGGCTGTTCTCGTCTGGCTAACGGAGACTACTTGCATAGGCACAACCTTGTAGCCAGGATCATACACCAGCAACTTGCTCTGAAATACAGTCTTGTGGAATCGGAAGTACCGTACTATAGATATGTGCCCGACCCAGTCCTCGAAAATGGCAATGTCACGTTGTATTGGGATCGATCTATCATCACTGACAGGACTATTGTTGCCAATAAGCCAGACATAGTGGTGATAGATCGATTAGAGCGTCGTACAATGATTATTGATATAGCGGTCCCGCATGACGAGAACCTCGTGAAAGCTGAAAAAGATAAACAGATTAAGTATCTTGACCTGGCTCACGAGGTTGTCGACTTGTGGGATGTGGATACAGCAATCATTGTGCCGATAGTCGTGACGGCCAATGGCATAATAGACAAGAGCCTCGACCAACACCTAAGGAGGCTCTCGTTAGGCAGCTGGATCAAGGGCTTGATCCAAAAAGCGGTACTCTTGGACACGGCGCGTATTGTTACGAGGTTCCTCTCTCAGGAGCTCTGACCACCGGTGGCTTGGACCCTGTTCCCGACACCGGTGGGCTACTATTTTTTATATTTTTAAATGTTTTTTTAATAATTTTTATAAGAATATTTAAAAATGTAAATTATATGTTTATAAATGAAATAAAGAATATAATAATAATAATATTTATTGCAATAAAAAATGATTACATATGTTACAAATACAGTAGTATGGAACAACATAAAGTGCATTGGGTATTATCTCCTGGCTCCCAAACTAGGTTAATAGCCTGTGACTTGGGGACCAGTGATTCCATAAAGGTATACACATAGATGATCAAAATGTTTTAAAACAAACAAAAACTGCTTTCACCAGTAACATAGTGAACATAACAATACAATTATTTTTATGTGTTTTGAAACAAGAAAAAGTAAAAATAATTTGTAATAAAAGTAATACGTAATTGAGTGAGAGTGAGTTAGTCGTGGTAGGTGTAGTAGGTGTGTTGTGAATGAGTAAGTAATGTGAGAGTGCGGAGGGTGTTAGGTGTGAACGTGTCTTTGTAGGTGTGTGAAAGTGGGGGTTGTGTATAAGTGTTTGTGTATAAAAATACTTGAATAGGAGTAGATCTGACTTAAGCATGTGGGAAGAGAAGTTTTTCGGTCACTTCATATGATTTCTCAAGCAGCCATTTCTTAACTATGTTTTTGCATTTGTGATAATTTAAACTGTGGATATGGAGAAATTTATTGATTTCATTATATAGAATATAGCTGAGGTAGGTGAATTGGTGCTTTGCGAAGGTGGTTTTATGTCTAACTGGAGGAAAGGCAATGTCTGCGCGACGTTTAGTACTTTCTGTGAACGGCAGCCGATGTTTCCTTAATACAAACTGTAGCACATATAAACCTCTCACTGTCAAAACCCCGCCTTCCCTAAAAAGTTCCAAAGTGGGGTATCTATAGGGCTTGAAGAACATAACTTTGAGAACTGCTCTCTGAGCTCTCTCTAATTTCAAAAAGTATGTTTTGCAAGCGCCACCCCAAGCCGGAAAACAATATAGGAGAAGAGACTGACAGAGTGAATAATAGACCATCATCAGTGTTTCCGAGTCAGCCAAACAACAAAGTTTCTTAAAGATGGAAATGAGTTTACGCATTCGGATGACGAGATTATCTATATGACTATACCAGTTCAGGTGTTTATCAATTTGCACGCCCAAGTATTTTATACAAGATGTGGTTGTCAGAGTGGGACAGGTACAGCTGGAGTTTGGAGAACAACTATGTACTTTAACAGTAGGCGATATGTGTGGCTGAGTCCTATTACTTAAAGAAAAAGAAATAAGCTTAGTTTTTTCTGCATTCAAGGTTAATAAATTATCGTTAAACCAGTTCATGACAATGTCCAACGCCATCTGAGTATATTTTTCTGTTTCACTCCAATCATTCCCATGAACAAGTAGGGCTGTATCGTCAGCGTAGGTAAATATAAAGCCGTTAGTTAAGGGAATTGAACACAGATCGTTGATGTAGATGAGGAACAAGGTTGGACCTAGAATGCTGCCTTGTGGCACACCGTATTCTATTCTAGCTTTATCGCTTGTTACCTCATCCAATTGAACATGTTGGAAACGATTCTCCAGGTAACTTGAGAAAATGTCAAGTGCAGGACCACGAATTCCCATGCGTTCGAGTTTCGACAGAAGTATGGGCGCAGAGACAGTGTCAAAAGCTTTCGAGATATCTAGAAATAAACCAATACACCGCTGCTTCTTATCCATGAACTGAGTCACTTTTTCAGAGAGTGCAATAACTGCATCCTCTGTTGCAATTCCGGCTCTGAAGCCATACTGGTTTTCAGAGAGAAGTTTATGAGCATTAATAAATTTAAGCAAACGGTTGTTCAGAATCTTCTCCAGAATCTTCGAAATGGTTGGTAGAATAGATATAGGTCTATAATTTTTGACACTGCCTTTGTCCCCTCCCTTATGAATAGGGTGGACTAACGCAATTTTGAAACAGTCAGGGAAAGCATTTGGTCGGTTCCGTTCACTGGTTCATTCCGTTCCGCTCATTCGTTCCGTTGAATTTCGCTAAAAGTATGATCGTTTTATTTGAATACGTCCTGGTTTAATATCTATGTATTTTTATGGTGGGGAACAAAATTCGAAACAATAAATATCTTAAGAAACCATGACATCACAAACAATATAAGTAATATAGCATAGAAAATACACAACAACAGAAGCGTAGCAACAAAAAAGGTTTTTTTTTTTTTCAGGGTGAAGAATATACCTTACAAATATGGATGTTAAACATTTGGCTAGCTAAAACTTTGTTGTTAGATACCATATTAAGCGTGGAGTTTGAAAAATTCTACATTGCTGTGAATAAAGTTCAAGACACATGCGCAGTCTCGTTGAATTCAAACTGTACAGGTATTACGATCCAACAACTGCATGTATTATTATTGCTTTTTCACTCCTCTTGCTCAAAAAGGCCGTCATTGTAGAGTACCAGAGCGGGAAAAAAAATCGAATTTCTTGCTCCAGGGGAAAAAGTAATTTCTTTTTAATTTTGTTTGTTCCAACGAGCCTTGAAAAACGAAAAAGAGTCTTTATTCAATGTAGAATAATCATGATTATGGACTCGACTTATTACTGGTTCACAAAAAAAAGAACATTTTATTTTTGAAAATGGAACTAAAATCTCTTTGGTAGAATGCGTGCATTGCGTTGCGGCTACAAAAAAAATAAAAAAGGCATTGCCGCAAAATCTTTAGAAGTTTTCTCTAATTACGAATTGAATTGGTGACCGTAATATAATTTACAACAGTGAAAATGTCATTATAACTCGGTTTCTATTTACTCCCTCGCTAAAGCTCGGGAGTAAAACTACCTCGTTACAATGGGTTATTTTAGCCCCTCGTATAACAATCTACTATTGTATTGTCATTCCATAATTACTTCGAAATTGCCTGTAATTGCATGATGTATATGTCGCAGATGGAGCGATCTATAGCAATCCAAGCATAATTAGCTATTTTACAGAACTGGTAACTGTTTTACAGAATGGTAACTGTTTTACAAAACAGTTCCGTTATAATTATAAAACAGCTGAACGACGTCTTGCGTGTTCCATAATTACCGAACTTTAATACGCAGAATTGATAGTTAATTGATTCAAGCGTGACCCAGCGGAAATCATTTATAAAATACAATAGACGTTGATATATTTAGTAACCTGTTCCGCTTAACTATTCCAAAAGAGCTTTAAAAACCCAGTATGAATTCGACACGTGTTTCACCTCTCAACGGGGCATCCTCAGGATTACGATGGACTTGTCGCGAACTCGAACACGGCTTGTTGACACACCGAGCACTGGGCGCAGAGAAAACTGCGTCAAGTGCGCGGTGTGGCACCACACCGGTTTCTTTATGGCTCTTTAAGAATAGTTAAGCGGAATACGTTACTAAACATCAACTTCTATTTTATTTTACGCAGAATTGCATAAACATTTTGCATTTATCAATACAGCTGATTTGAGGTCATGTAAAACAGCTTGTAAAGAAACGTCAGATTTTAGTTCTAAAGTTTGTCGCTCGTGGCTCTGCGTGCCATAACGACAATATGTTATTTTCACTCATATTGTCGTGACTAACTCAAGTAACAACAGTAATGTTAAGGATAATTTTAATAAAAAGTTATCAGAGTTTCATGATAGTAATACTAAATACTCAAGTAACTGTGACCAACTTGGAACTAGCGCTCGCCGGGCACAGCCTCAGCACCGATCGTCTCGCTCGCGCGATCTTGATCACAGTTCCAACCATGCTGCAGATAAGCCATTCTGCATTGATTACGTCTAAACTGGGGTAGCTGTTTTATTAAACGTAGCCCAATGGCAATCAAGCTGAACGCTGTTCAGCTGTTTGACATAATGGAGCTGATTTGTACAACAACTAACAGTTTTGTAAAACAGCCGACTCGGTTATCCATCTGCGATATATCTAGTACGTACAGTTCTTCGTGAAAGAGTTCGTCTGAGGAATTATTACCACCTTCCCTTTTTCTGTTGCCAAGCAGCGTTGTGTCTCGGTTTGAAGAGTAGTCCCGGTTATATAACAGGCACATGAGACTTTTTCCTGATATGGCAAAACACCTGCGATGTCTTGGGTGGTAATTACCACCAAATGGGACAATTATTCTAAATCAAATATAAAAATTGTATGTAATGTTCTCGTCATTTTTACACCCCTAATTGTTGCAGATGAAGAAAAAAGATTGTACAAGAATATTAAACGCTTACATGAAACTACATTTCACAAGATGGATGTCTGCGGAATGTTCTACGTTGATGCAACTCTACCGCTCGAAATGATCGCGTTAATTAGTAACTATACTATTGTGTTGCTACAGTTTGCTTTTTTGTAATTTCTATTCCATTAGAATTATTTTAAACATAATAAATAGTATGTGCTAGACGTGTTTAACTATGTTTTTGTACTTATTTATCCTTAAATTCTAAATGGGTTCAGGCCACTGGGAATTCTTGAATGAATCCGCGCAATTTTGGTTTCAGAAGCTCCGACCTAGCATACGGCCGGTCGTGATGCAATTCTTTTACTAGCGTGAGTGTAAAGCGATTGTTACAAATTATACAATACCCACATGAATCCGAAAAGTCAGTGTATGCCTTGGGTTCAAACTTGAGATCTATGACTTGGCAGTCAGACGGTAACACCACTAGGATAACACTGCTAATCTGTATATATAAAATGGTAAACTGACTGACTGACTGGGTGATATATCAACACACAGCCCAAACCACTGGTCCTAGAGACATGAAACTTGGATGATATAAATAAATGTTTTCACCTCCTTTTTGTTTTGTAAAATCGATTTTTTTTTATAAAATGTTAGTTAATCCGTTAAAATAACTCATAAGCTTTTTCTTTTCAGACGCTTGTGGGTTGAAATAAAAAAAATACGATTTAAGTTGTGTTAGTTTCCAACCATAAGTCGAAAATTTTAACTTAAAAAATAAAGAACTTTAATTAAAAACAAAACTTCATCCCCCTTTTCACCCCCTTAAGGGTTGAAATTCTAACAACACCGTTGCGTTAGCTTCCAACCATAAGCCTAGATAGTAAATTTTGTGATTTTCCTTCGAAAATTAAGGATTTTTTCAACTTAATCCCCATTTTTAACTCTTTGGGGGTGGAATTATCAAAAACGCTGATACACTTTAAAATTGATTTTTGATCGTCAGTCTAAATACAAAATTCGAAGATCCTAACTTCAAAACTGACAAACTATCATATAAACTTCCGTCCCCTATTTTACCCCTTTAGGGATGGAATTCCCAAAAATTCTTTCTTAGTGGATATTTACTCTTCACAAAGAACACATCCTCCAAGTTTCATGTCTCTAGGACCAGCGGTTTGGGCTGTGTGTTGATATATCACCCAGTCAGTCAGTCAGTTTACCATTTTATATATATACACAGATTAGTTCGGATTCTCTCTTTCAAGTTACTATGATGAATATTAAATTATCTTTAAAGAATTGTTTTTTAATGTTCATTTAAAAGTAACAATAGTGTAAGTATAAACAATAAGTTTGAATAACTTACCAAACTCATGGGTTACGTTGCTTGTTTACAAAAATAAAAGTTTAACATAAAAGCGATCCTTCATTCCACAAATAAGTTGGTCTAGACACACGTCAATTTAACAGCCACCAGTTTTATTGATCGGACACTTAAATACCTTCATAAAGATTATGGTTGTTTACAAGATACATATTTTTGTATCATCATTTGTGTCATATTAACATTAATGTTCAATGAAGCATTGTTATCAGTAATCCTGAAAATACATTTAATTCAAGTCTTCTTGAAGAACAACGTGCCTCTGAATTTCTTTGGATTTTCGAAATGAATTTTATAAAAGACAAAATACGTTGTAAAATTAACCGCAATTGTCGCTTCAAGATTCCAGGAGATAACTTCGTTGACAAAGATGTGCAGTCTATGCTTCTTCCCTTGAATCTAGTGCAACATTTTTTCTTTTGTCCCAAGTATAGAATCAGGAACAATTTTATTTTTCCAAATAGTTCTCGATCGTGTCTAATGTCTTTGTGTGGCACGATAATGTTCATATCTTTTATTTTCTATCGCTTCTACTGCCGAATATTCAACAAACAGCTTGATGAATATTATAACGTCAACAATGTCGGAATCAATTACTTCGATTTTTCTTTCCTTCTGTTGGATTCCTTATTAATTTTTTCACCGTTATTTTTCAAACCAACGAAAACGTCACATTTGTTTTAAAAGTATCGTATATCCATAGATTTCTTAATAATAAGACCAAATTCAAACAATTTATCGTTGGTAATTGGTTAAGTGTCATCTTGATTTTGGTTTTTGGTATTATTCTTACTATCCTCATTTGTATAAGCTTTAAACTCCCATCGTACAATACTATATGTGGTTTAATTCTAATAAGTTTTGATACAAATATTGTGTATGCTATCAGACTTATTAAGTTGTTAAAAAATAAAGTTGATCTTTGGAATATTCAAACTTTGAATTTTCAAAGCTTAGGAGATAGGGACAGAGAGAATTATTGTAATAGATTATATCAGGCCTTTCTTTATATATTAGATTGCTATGACATCTGTAAGGTTTCTTTTCAACAAATGGTGAGTAAGAAACAAGTTATCTACAAAGTAGTTATCCTGAGTTGATTTACAAATTCATGTCTCAAAGTTAAAATAACTACAGATCGTGTTTCACTGTACGAGCTCCTTCTGCAACTTTTTGACTGGCATTCAGATGTTACTTGAAAACTTGAAATATGCTGTGAGTATTCTCCTACAGAATGTTTGCAAATTCATAGAGAAGCCTTTAAACGACTTTATAAACTTCAATTTGGTCGGTTCCGTTCACTCGTTCATTCCGTTCCGCTCATTCGTTCCGTTGAATTTCGCTAAAAGTATGATCATTTTATTTGAATACGTCCTGGTTTAATATCTATGTATTTTTATGGTGGGGAACAAAATTCGAAACAATAGATATCTTAAGAAACCATGACATCACAAACAATATAAGTAATATAGCATAGAAAATACACAACAACAGAAGCGTAGCAACAAAAAAGTTTTTTTTTTTCAGGGTGAAGAATATACCTTACAAATATGGATGTTAAACATTTGGCTAGCTAAAACTTTGTTGTTAGATACCATATTGAGCGTGGAGTTTGAAAAATTCTACATTGCTGTGAATAAAGTTCAAGACACATGCGCAGTCTCGTTGAATTCAAACTGTACAGGTATTACGATCCAACAACTGCATGTATTATTATTGCTTTTTCACTCCTCTTGCTCAAAAAGGCCGTCATTGTAGGGTACCAGAGCGGGGAAAAAATAGAATTTCTTGCTCTAGGGGAAAAAGTAATTTCTTTTTAATTTTGTTTGTTCCAACGAGCCTTGAAAAACGAAAAAAAGTCTTTATTCAATGTATAATAATCATGATTATGGACTCGACTTATTACTGGTTCACAAAAAAAAGAACATTTTATTTTTGAAAATGGAACTAAAATCTCTTCGGTAGAATGCGTGCATTGCGTTGCGGCTACAGAAAAAATAAAAAAGGCATTGCCGCAAAATCTTTAGAAGTTTTCTTTAATTACGAATTGAATTGGTGACCAAAATATAATTTACAACAGTGAAAATGTCATTATAACTCGGTTTCTATTTACTCCCTCGCTAAAGCTCGGGAGTAAAGCTACCTCGTTACAATGGATTATTTTAGCCCCTCGTATAACAATCTACTATTATATTGTCATTCCATAATTACTTCGAAATTGCCTGTGATTGCATGATGTATATGTCGCAGATGGAGCAATCTATAGCAATCCAAGCATAATTAGCTATTTTACAGAACTGGTAACTGCTTTACAGAACGGTAACTGTTTTACAAAACAGTTCCGTTATAATTATAAAACAGCTGAACGACGTCTTGCGTGTTTCATAATTACCGAACTTTAATACGCAGAATTGATAGTTAATTGATTCAAGCGTGACCCAGCGGAAATCATTTATAAAATACAATAGACTTTGATATATTTAGTAACCTGTTCCGCTTAACTATTCCAAAAGAGCTTTAAAAACCCAGTATGAATTCGACAAGTGTTTCACCTCTCAACGGAGCATCCTCAGGATTACGATGGACTTGTCGCGAACCCGAACACGGCTTGTTGCCACACCGATCACTGGACGCAGAGAAAACTACGTCAAGTGCGCGGTGTGGCAACACGCCGGTTTCTTTATGGCTCTTTAAGAATAGTTAAGCGGAATACGTTACTAAACATCAACGTCTATTTTATTTTACGCAGAATTGCATAAACGTTTTGCATTTATCAATGCAGCTGATTTGAGGTTATGTAAAACAGCTTGTAAAGAAACGTCAGATTATTCAAAGTTCTAAAGTTTGTCGCTCGTGGCTCTGCGTGCCATAACGACAATATGTTATTTTCACTCATATTGTCGTGACTAACTCAAGTAACAACAGTAATGTTAAGGATGATTTTAATAAAAAGTTATCAGAGTTTCATGATAGTAATACTAAATACTCAAGTAACTGCGACCAACTTGGAACTAGCGCTCGCCGGGCGCAGCCTCAGCACCGATCGTCTCGCTCGCGCGATCTTGATCACAGTTCCAACCATGCTGCAGATAAGCCATTCTGCATTGATTACGTCTTAACTGGGGTAGCTGTTTTATTAAACGTAGCCCAATGGTAATCAAGCTGAACGTTGTTCAGCTGTTCGACATAATGGAGCTGATTTGTACAACAACGAACAGTTTTGTAAAACAGCCGACTCAGTAATCCATCTGCGACATATTTAGTACGTAGAGTTCTTCGTGAAAGAGTTCTTCTGAGGAATTATTACCACCTTCCCTTTTTCTGTTGCCAAGCAACGTTGTTGTGTCCCGGTTTGAAGGGTATGAGTCCCGGTAATATAACAGGCACATCAAACTTTTTCCTGATATGGCAATACACCTGCGATGTCTTGGGTGGTAATTACCACCAAATGGGACAATTATTCTAAATCAAATATAAAAAATTGTATGTAATGTTCTCGTCATTTTTACACCCCTAATTGTTGCAGATGAAGAAAAAAGATTGTACAAGAATATTAAACGCTTACATGAAACCACATTTCATAAGATGTATGTCTGTGGAATGTTCTACGTTGATGCAACTCTACCGCTCGAAATGATAGCGTTAATTAGTAACTATACTATTGTGTTGCTACAGTTTGCTTTTTTGTAATTTCTATTCCATTAGAATTCTTTTAAACATAATAAATAGTATGTGCTACACGTGTTTTACTAATTTTTTGTACCTATTTATCCTTAAATTCTAATTCTTGGGTGAATACTGCATTGAACCATATTTAGAAACCTCATGCACTCCGCGCAACTTTAGTTGCAGAAGCTCCGACCTAGCATCCGGCCGGTCGTGATGCAATTCTTTCACTAGCGCGAGTGTAAAGCGATTATTATAAATTATACAATACGCACATGAATCCGAAAAGTCAGTGTATGCCTTGGGTTCAAACCCGAGATCTATGACTTGGCAGTCAGACGGTAACACCACTAGGATAACACTGCTAATAATTTATAAAAGTCTGAAATCGCCAATCCGCCCTGAGCAAGCATGATGACTACTGGTTATTAATGGTGCTTTAGCGTCATCTTTTCTTTGATTACCAGGAATAACATCTGCTACACATATGCTTCACTCACTATGACTACCTAGATATATATATTTTTTTTGTAACACTGCGGGACACTAAACACCCGCAGTAGTAATAACAATAAAACTTCTATTGTGTCTCGCTCAGTACCCTTCAACTGATTAATTACACTTCTCACATCAAAATTTTAAAAAATTCAAAATCATTTATTCGAACTAGGCTGAGAATCAGCACTTTTCGAACGTCAAAATTACATAAGACAGTCCCTCAAAAACGCCCACCCTTCATCAACTCAAGTGACTGCAACCAATTCGAAAACGAACTCATTTATTGGCGCGAAATCACATGTCGAGAATTCGACGTCGTTCGAATTTCGAAATAATATTTATTTACACTCATATCGTAATGTTTTTATAAGAGAACACTACTGGTTGAAATTGATATTACTCGGCCGGGAGTCACAACGACCCGACGAAATTATAATTACGATCCAATTACCGAAATAAAAACTGGTAATTGACCTTTCTTACTAAACACCTACCTCGGGTGCGTGCCTCAGGGACTAAAATTATACTATGTATATGAAATTAGTATAAAAATCTACGTCTATATTTTCGAGAAAAATACAGGGTATTTCCAAAAAAAAATCTGACTGAAATTAAAAATGCAAAAAGCATTGTTTGTGTACTTATAGTAATAAATACAGAAACAAATAGGTATGGTTTTTTGTATATTCAATTTGAATTTGAACAAGTATGCTCACCCCCAAATGCCTGACCGGATTTCGATGAAAATGCTAAGGTTTTTGCAACCAGACTAAAGTGTGCCCTAGAGTACATGCTTTTACTGCAAAGTTCCCCTAAAATTCTTAGAGTATCCACGGAATTTTTTTCTGGTAAAAGACAGTTTAATGTTTTCCCAAAAGATTAGACAAAGGAATTCTGAAGTACTCATAAATCAGACTGTACTTTCCCATACGTGCGGCTTTGGGCAGAGTTCCAATAACTTGTGCCTGCACTTTCTTTCATCAACTTGAAAACTACTTTTAATCTTTCGCTCGGTAACAAATCGAATGTCTGAGAACGACATAAACAAATGGACAGACGTTTTCTTAAAACTTAAGCATTTTATGACAAAAATATCGGTACTCTTTTTTGTCATGTCTCATGTTTACTTTTGGAATGTAGATTTGTTGTTATTTTCTTTTTTAGGCTTCCGTACCCAAAGGGTGAAACGGGATCCTATTACTAAGATTCCGCTGTCCGTCCGTCTGTCTATCCGTCTGTCACCAGGCTGTATCTCATGAACCGTGATAGTTAGACAGTAGAAATTTTCAGAGATGATGTCTTTCTGTTTCCGCCATAACAACAAAACTAAAAAACAGAATTAAATAAATATAAAGGGGGCTCCCATACAACAGACATGATTTTTGTGCCGTTTTATAGATAATAGTAAGGAACCCTTCTTGCGCGACTCCGACTCGCAATTGGCCAATTTTTATTAAGTACTTGGGGCTTATTGAAAGGCCTACACTGTCTTCCCATACCTATTAAGAGCGTTCGTCCTAAAATTTGGCAACTTTGCAAATAGCTGTCAAATATATACCTGTTTTGATTAATTTGGCAGTATTACTTTATGGAAATAAGAAATATGGCTAACTAGTGAACTAGAATATTAATAATGAATTGCAATTATAACACAAAATTTGGTGTTGTAACCGTTTTAGGTATGAAAACAGCATTTGGAAAGTTGCCAAATACTTTTTTTTATATCTAAAACTAAATATTCGGTGTTACGATACTAATTATTGCATGTAATAATCAATATTTTAGTTCACTAGTTAGCCATATTTCTTTTTTCCATACAGTAATATTACCAAATTAATCAAAACAGCGAAATATTTGTCAGCTATTTGCCCCGTTGCCCACTTTCTGTAATATAGCTCTTAACACGGTTATTTGAACATATTGTAAAAGCCAATTATTTTTAAAAGAGTAACCGTGGAGTTTTATACCGGCTCTTCTCCATAGGAAACGACCAATTGGAACCGTGCACCTAGCTTCTGACGTTTCATAAGTGCCCATGTAGATTCGATCAAGTCGAACGCACGCTCCACTCTGCTCCGAAATCTAGACTTACTCAAAGCCCTAAATCTCTCTAAGTTAACTTCTAATCGCTTCTAAATTGTCTGTTTTGTTTGTACAACTTGTCTTTAGTCCTTACGTTGTTTTGTACCTTTACATATTAAGGAAGAGTAACACAAGTAGTTCTACTTAAAAGCCGTTTTATTAAGTTCTACCCCAAAACACTTCATACCCATGTGCCAAATATCACCCAAATCTGTTCAACCGTTATAGCGCAAAAGCGTAACAAACAAACAAACTCACTTTCACATTTTTAATATTAATATGAATAGATTGTCTCTTTCAAGTTACTATAATAAATATTATTTTTTCTTTAAGGAACTGTTTTTTATTGTTTATTTAAAAGTAATAATAGTGTAAGTATAAACAATAAGTTTGAATAATTTACCGTTAACTGAAGAGTTTATGCTGCTTGTTAACAAAAATAAAAGTTTAACATAAAAGCGATCCTATATTCCACAAATAAGTTGGTCAACGTTACTGCTGAGCATGAGGTCCTGGGTTAGATTCCCGGGTCGGGCAAAGTGTTATTGGGTTTTAATAACTGAAATTTCTCAGAAGCAGCTCGGAGTCTGGATTGGTGCACGGTTGATGGCAATAGGTTCGCCCCCTATTACATAAGACTTAAATATAACTGGCGAAATGTGGGTGTACCTGCTACAGGGACACCTCTGCCCAACCCTTCGGGGAAACAAGACGTGATGTTATGTTACGTTAAGTTGGCCAAGGTACAAGTTATTTTAACAGCCACCAGATTTATTGATCGGACACTTAAATACCTTCATAAAGATTATGGTTGTTTACAAGATACATATTTTTGTATCATCATTTGTGTCTCAATTACCTTAATGTTCAAGCAAACATTATTATGAGTAATCCTGAAACTGCCTTTAATTCAAGTCGATCACTTCTTGAAGAATAACGTGCCTCTGAATTTATTTGGATTTTCGAAATGAATCTTATAAAAGAGAAAATACGTTGTAACATTAACCGTAATGATCGCTTGGAGATTCTAGGAGATAGCTCCGTTGACAAAGATGTGCAGTCTATGCTTCTCCCCTTGAATTTAGTACAACATTTTTTCTTTTGTCCCAAGTATAGAATCAGGGACAATTTTATTTCTCCAAATAGTTCTCGATCGTGTTTAATGTCTTTGTGTGGCACGATAATGTTCATATCTTTTATTTTCTATCGCTTCTATTGCCGAATAATCAGCGAACAGCTTGATGAATATTATAAGTACGTCAATGTCGGAATCAATTACTTCGATTTTATCTTTCCTTCTATTGGATTCTTTATTAATTTTTTCGCCGTTATTTTCCAAACCAATAAAAATATCATTTTTGTTTTAAAATTATCATATATCCATAGATTTCTTAATAATAAGACCACATTCAAACATTTTGTCGTTGGTAATTGGTTAAGTGTAATCTCGATTTTGGTTGTTGGTATTATTCTTACTATCCTCATTTGTATAAGCCTTAAACTTCCATCTTACAATATTTTATGTGGTTTAATTGTAATAAGTTTTGATATAAATATTGTGTATGGTATCAGACTTATTAAGTTGTTAAAAAATAAAGTTGATCTTTGGAATATTCAAACGTTGAATTTTCAAAGCTTAGGAGAAAGGGACAGAGAAGATTATTGTAATAGATTATATCAGGCCTTTGTTTATATATTAGATTGTTATGACATCTATAAGATTTCTTTTCAACAAATGGTAAGTAAGAAACAAGTTATCTACAAAGTAGTTTTCCTGAGTTGGTTTACAAATTCATATAATTATCAAAGTTAAAATAATTACAGATCGTGTTTCACTTTACGAGCTGCTTCTGCAACTTCTTGAATCGCATTCAGACATTACTTGAAAACAGAAAATATGCTGTGAGTATTCTCCTACAGAATGTTTGCAAATTCGTCGAAAAGGCTATAAACGACTTTAATTACTTCAATTTAGTCGGTTCCGTGGATCTCGGCACTGAACTCGCTTCCTTTGAATTCCGCTAAAAGTATGATCGTTTTATTTTAACATGTCCCGGTTTAATGTCTGTAATGTTTTTATTCTGGGGGACAAAATTTGAAACCATGGATGTCTTGAGAAACCATGACACCATAGACAATGTAGGTATTATAGCTTAGATAATACACAACTAGAGAAGCATAGCAACAAAAAAGTTTTTCTTTCAGGGTGAAGAATATGAATTCATAATATGGATGATAAACACTTGGCTTGCTAAGACTTTGTTGTTAGAAACCATATTGAGCGTGGAGTTTGAAAAATTCTACATTGCTGTGAATAAAGTTCAAGACACATGCGCAGTCTTGTTGAATTCAAACTGTACAGGTAATACGATCCAACAACTGTATGTATTATTATTGCTTTTATATTGTCATTACATAATTACTTCGGGATTGCCTGATTGTGTGATATATCTGTCGCAGATGGATTGCTTACTTAGCAATTTTACATAATCGGTAGCTGTTTTACAAAACAGTTCCTCTATGTAAAACAGCTGAACGACGTTTTGCGTTTGTTTCATAATTACTGAACTTTAATGCGCAGAACTGATAGTTAATTGATTCAGGCGTGACCTTGCGGAAATCCACTATAAAATACAATAGACGTTGATATATTTAGTAACCTGTTCCGGTAAACTATTCCTACAGAGCCAAAACAAACCCTGTAAGAAATCAACACGTGTTTCACCTCTCAACGAGGTATCCTCAGGATGACGATTGACTTGTCGCAAACCTGAACATGGCGTGTTGCCACACGAGTACTGGATGCAGAGACAACTGCGTCCAGTGCTCCGTGTGGCATTACGCATTCTTTATGGCTCTTTAGGAATAGATAAGCGGAACAGGTTACTAAACATATCAACGTCTTATTATATACGTATTTTACGTAGAATTACATAAACCTTTTGCATTTATCAATGCAGTGGATTAAAACAGCGTATAATGAAACGTCAGATTGTAGATTTTCGTTCTAAAGTTTGTCGCTCGTGACTCTGTATGTCATAACAACAATATGAGTGAAAATTACCCTAACTCAAGTTACAACAGTGATTTTAAGGACAATTTTAATTAAAAGTTATCAGAGTTTCATGACAATCAGTCTAGAAGAGTCCCGGTAATATAACATGCATTTCAGATTATTTCCCTGATGTGGCAATACACCTGCAATGTCTTGGGTGGTAATTACCACCGAATAGGACAATCTGAAATCAAATAATAAAAAAAATATGTAATGTTCCCGTAATTTTTACATCCCTAATCGTTGCAGATGAAGAAAAAGATTATACAAGAATATTAAACGCCTACATGGAACAACGTTCGACAAGATGGATGCCTGCGGAATGTTCTACGTTGAAGCAACTCTACCGCTCGAAATGATAGCGTTAATTAGTAACTATACTATTGTGTTGCTACAGTTTGCTTTTTTGTAATTTCTATATAATTAAAATTCTTTGAAACTTAATATGCTAGACGTGTTATATCTATAATATTTTTGTACCTATTTATCAATTCTATTTGGGTTCAGGTCATTCTTGAATTCTGAATTCTGGGAATTCTTGAATGAATACTGCATTGAACCTTATTAGGAACCTCATTGCACTCTGCGCAATTTTGGTTGCAGAAGCTGCGACCTAACATGCAGCCGTTCGTGACGCGATTCTTTTACTAGCGCGAGTGTAAAGCGATTGTTATAAATTATACAATACGCACATGAATCCAAAAAGTCAGAGGTGTGTGCCTTGGGTTCGAACTCAAAACCTATGACTTGGCAGTACGACGGTAACACCACTAGGCTATCACTACTAATTTAAAAATGTCTGAATTTGCCAACCCGTCTTGAACAAGCGTGGTGATTAATGCTCGTGCCTTCTCTGTATGAGAAGGGGCCTTTACCCTGCAGTTGGACAGTTACAGGCTAGTATTACTAGTATTATCTCAAAACAATGAAGTATTAACTGTTCACAAAGCCATAGTAATTATTTCTCAAGCCATACGATTTCATTATCAATAGGCGAGTTACCCAACGCCGGTGTCAGACTTACTCATAATCTCTAATGAGTACGCTGTCTATCGCTCGTAAAAACTTCTAAGAGTTAGTTCGCATAGCGAGAAAAGTCGAAAAATATGAACATTTTCTAAGATTTTAAAAGACTTAAAAAAAAAAGGAATTGGTTGTGCATTTGACGAGTTTTTTTTTTTCATGTATTTATATCGATTTCTCTGTGACTACTCGGTCGATTTACGTGATTATTGATATAGGATTTGACTGGTAAAAACGGTCAAGTAAGGAAAAAGCGTTATACCCTCTTTTTTTGTGTGGGAAATTATCAAATAATTTCTCCCGCTCTGGGTGGAGCGGGAGGGCGTGTCAGACTCTTACTGACTAAAACCCACCCGTATTCCTTCAGTTGCCATGTTGTCGGGGGCAACTTTGTCTACTCTTCTCGTCGTCAAAATCGACGACGACTAAATACAACAAAATGACTGATTATATCGTGTTGAACTGTCAAAAATCGAGATAAATAACGTGTCATGTTAAGGTTTGTCGACAAAACATCAAGTTTGACAGAACGAGTCGAGTATTTTGTATGGCGTAGCTGTCAGAAAACGATAAAACTACAGAAATAGACAAAAATTAGTCGCGCGAGAGTGGATAATTGTCGCGTGTGTCATGTTAGGCCTGCTGATTAGTCAGTAACAACACGCAAAGAAGAAGACTCGCATATCGTACGTAATGTTCTGATTAGAGAACACTACAGGCTGGAAATATCTGGTAAGAAAATAGTTTACATTTATTTTCTAAATGTAAATAAGTTGAAAATGATATTACTTGGCCGGGAGTCACAACGACCCAACGAAATTATAATTACGTTCCAATTACCTTAAATGAAAACTGGAAATTGGCCTTCCTTACTTAACACCTACCTTGGGTGCCTCAGGGACTGAAATTTCGGTTTCTACGTCTGTATTTTCGAGAAAAGTCCAAAAAAAGCTTGATTTCTGACTGCTCAAATTCTAATTGAAAATGTAAACAGTAATGTTTGTGAATACAGAAACAAATATACTTTTTGCATTTTCAATTTTAATTTGAGCAAGTATGCTCGGGGTGAGCACAAATGGCTGAACGGATTTCGATGAAAATGCTAAGGTTTGCAACTAAAGCTGTGTTACTGAAAGTATGCTCCACGGATCTCCTGGGCTCCGCAAAGCCTCTGTGAGGGCTCAGCGAAAATACTGGTTCATTGTGACCAGTATTTTTGTAGCTTCCCTTTTTTTAAATTATCAAATAACTTCTCCCGCTCTGGGTGGAGCGGGAGGGCGTGTCAGACTTTTACTAACTAAAACCCACCCGTGTTCCTTCGGTTGCCCTGTTGCCGGGGGCCACGATTTCTCTATCGGTTTTCTTCGAACCCCCGGCAGGCATTGGCCCTAGCGGACCCCGTCAATTCTGCTGACATCTCTTTGAGGCGCGCGTGGAACACAACGCGCTGTCGACCCGGGCTGGTTCCCTGATTGTAAATTTGGTTTCATTAACCGACTTCAAAAAAAGGAGGAGGTTCTCAATTCGTCGGAATCTTTATGTTTTCCCCGTCAAATATTACTCGATGATGGCTGGACCGTTTTCATTTTTTTTTTGTGTGTGTGTGAAAGGGTATCCTTTCAAGTTGAACCCATTCTCATTTGGTAATGATCTGATGGTGAGATCTTGTAGAAATTGAGGGAACTCTTCTAATATTATAGGCACACCTATAGCGATTTGGGTATTTTTATAATAACTCGCGCATTTACTCTCAGAAAGCACCATTTGGTAAAGTGGAACTGATGCTGAAGGACACAGATGTCCACCGGAACTACTCAATAATATGTATTTCACGGGTTGCGATTCGATTACTTTAATATGGTTGGTAAGCAATTGATGCTCGTCACAATCCGTATGGTGCAGTGGAACTAATAGTGAAGTACCTGGAGAAGTCCTCAACAATTAAAGTCCCTGCATCGGGAAAAGCAATATTTTGTAAAAGGTGATGAGCAGTTGACATTAGGTTATTGTAACTTAGATAAATTACAAACCAACCCACTAAAAAGTGAAAAAAAACTTTTTTCAAAAAATACAACCAACTTCCAAACTACAAAGTGAAAAATAACTTTAATTTCGGAAGTCGGTGGCAAAAAACTAAAATACTGATCCAAAGACACCGACTTCCGAAATTAAAGTTATTGAATTGAAAACTTCTTTATGCGCGTTGAGCATTTTTGAGATGGGACTAAACCATTGATTTCGCGACACCATGACGACACCTTCGAAGTAAAAGTACTTGCATAGCACATTGTTCTATGCAAGTATTTTTTTTTTAATGCATTGATTTGAGATTTTTACCCCCGTTAGATGTGTGGTGCATCGTCAACTAACAATTTGTATGTAGGTCAGATATTATAATAAAGAAATAAATAATTACACATTTTAGTTATGTGCGAGCACTCGCCGTAAACAGTTGTTTTATTTACATGACTCACAACACCTAATAAACACGTACGCAGTAGGTACACAGATGTAAATATTAATGTCAAGTGATCTGATTATTAATGAAGAATACACACAAAACCAGGTTTTGATTATTTTAGGTCTCCGTCAAATATTTCGTTTTTTTAGAGTGCATACGAAGAAATTTGCTGGCAAATGACAGTTTAATGTATTCCCAAAAGATTAGACAAAGGAATTCTGGAGCACTCATAAATCAGCTGTACTATCCCATACGTGCTGGCTTTGGGCATAGTTCCAATAACTTGTGCCGGCATGCAGTTCCATCAGATATAAACTTTCTAATTTTCCTGAATGAACAATACTTTTATCTTTCGCTTGGTAACAAATCGAGTATCTGAGAATGACATAAACAAATGGACAGACGTTTTCTTAAAAGTTAACCATTTTCTATTTTGTGAAGTAACCTGGGGCTTGTTGAAGGACTTACACTGTCCTCCCATACCTATTAACACTGGTATTTGAACACATTGTAAAAGCCAATTATTTTTAAAAGAGTATCCTTGGAGTTTCTTGCTGGCTTTTCTCAATAGGAAACGATCAATTGGAACCGTGCACCTAGCTTCTGACAATTCATAAGTGCCCATGTAGGCTTATGTGAAAAAATATATTTTGATGTTGATTTTGATATCATTTTGGTCAAGTCAATCACGAAATGAGATATTATTACATTTTACTTTCTCATTAAATAAGTGACTATACGTCATATGCGAAATATAATTAGCCAGCGTTTGTGTTCCTTCTATAGATGTAAGGCCGGTTTAAAACCAATTAAACCAATCAGTTTAAAACGAAAAAACCCGTTTAAAACCGAAATAAACCAGTTTTTCGATTTAAAACTGTTGGTGTTGATGACTATGTTTTTCTTAATTATAACTACATTTTCTTGATTTTACCGCGGTTATTATAACAGAGTACCTATAAACTGTGTAATATTTTTTTTAAATGTGTGATAAACTGATATTGATATACTTAGTGGGTTTAGTTCTAGTTAGTCCGTCCGACCAAGCATAGGTATTACCTACATAAGTTATAAAAACTCTATTGATATGTTAAAAACTCTGTGTTGGTAAATAAAATTTTTTTTCATTGTTTTCAAACGATTTAAATAATCAATTTGATTCGGTTTAAAACCAAACTCACACTCTCGCACTCTCGTTGACGTCGTCACTCGTGACTCGACGCAACGTTGCCAGCTCGCCTACCCTACACACACATAAACTACCCAAAAATAAGGTAGGTTTACATACTGAAGTTTTCGTGTAGTAGGTAATGTAAGTAGGTACTTTCTATTGATTTCTATAAACCAAAAATTGCCCGTAATGAAGTGTAAAACACAGTTCATTTATTTTTGTAGACGAGTTTTCAAACATTTAAAACGATTTATTTGGGGTTTAAAACCGCAAAATTTGATTTAAAACGTTTTAAATCGGTTGTTTTACATCTATAGTTCCTTCCCAAAACTATCAAAGACCACCCAAAGCAAGAGTGAACTGGCATCTTCTGGGCTCGCTCGTTCTATCGTCGAATCCATCCATTGCTTTCCATTAGGCGCAATCGAGGTCAAGAGCAGGCCCAATTCGGAATAAAATTAACTAAAGAAATATAGTATAGAGAGATATAGTGACCTAATTGGTAATGTTCTTCAGAAAGGTTAAGTGCATAGTACTCGCATCCGGCGTGCGTGTATGACCAGATGTATGAACGTAAACGAAGCAAAAGGAGTATGTAAGGATCGTAGCAGGTGGCGTTCTGTAGTTTCTGTCTACCTCCAGGAAAAAGGCGTAAGTTTATGTATGTTTGAGTATAAAATAAAAAATCACCATTCAATTATAATTTATAAATACCAAACTTCGAAACCAAACCGAATAAGTTGCAGAGCAGCTAGAAGTTTTTTGTTTAGGGTTTTATTGTATAATAGGTATTAATTTTACAGCCGCGCCATACGTAGCACAGTCTCACTTTTGCTTGGTTTTATTAATTTAAACATATTTATTTACTTAGACAATATAATATACACACATAACATCACGCCTTGTTTCCCCGAAGGGTTGGGCAGAGGTGTACCTGTAGTAGATACACCCACATTTCGCCAGTTATGTTTAAGTACAAGTATTATAGTGTGTTACAATATAATATATACACATATTTGTAATGTGCTCGTCAAGCCCTTTCATTTAATTCCCAATATGGCACATTTTTTTTTTAGTTCATTACTTTATGTCCTCTAGAGGGCGCTATATTATATTTAATGTGACGTCATATAGCCTATAACTAGCGGACAATTAAGACGCTTCCAATAATACCTCATTTGTCAAATTATGATCGGTAGTTTAGAAGTTATGAGGTAACAGATAAACATACATACATACATTACATACCGATCAAAATCATAACCTTACTTTTTGCTTCGCCGTAGTCAGGTAAAAACAAACTCTCCACCAAAATACTTTGAAATGTAATGTAAAACGGTTCACCTTTACCGATATTAGATTATTTCGATTTAAAAAAAGAACCGGAGCAAAGTTCACACTGTTAGGAAAAGCACAGATAACTGGAGAAGGTCAATGAAGTCATCACACCGAGTCTAAAGAGCAAAGGAGCGCTAAAATGTCTACAAACAGGTCTTAAACGAACCCTCGCACATTCATCGTTTGTTGTGAGGCGTCGTAAAATGCTGCTCCTACCTTTGTTACGAAGGAAGGAGGTGAATATACTCGTAGTATTGGAACTTTTTACTTTTGAGATAATCGGGGAATGTTTTAGTCACGAACAATACTAGGTTTGTCGTGATGGACCAGTGGTTAAGGCCTCACCTCTCACACGTTTTGGGTTCAAATTCGGGAAAGTACCAATGTGAATTTTTCAATTCATATTGTACTTTAAAGAAAAAAAGAAAGAAAAATATTTTATTTGGGACACGCACAGGAAATATAAAACAGGAATAAAAAAATAAAAAATTAACAAATATAAAAAAGGAGCATTTTAAACTAACAAACAAAATTGATAACTGTGCGAGGCCAAAAAGGCCCCTATCTCAGCATGATGCTGCGATATTTAAAAATAAATAAATACCGCAGCGCTTTCTGAGTTTATCTTGGACATTACTGACATCGATGACGGAAAACCTTCGTGAAGCTACCTGGATTTATAGTTATTGTAAGTCTGAAATCGTCAACCCATTTTTAACATGCGTGGTGATCAATGCCTTACCTTCTCTTTACGAGAAGAGGCTTTTGCTCTGCAGTGGGAAAATAATAGGCTATTATTATAATACCAGCATAACTTAAATCCCACACATGCTTGTTACTTGCATAAAAGTTTACAATTAGCTTGCATGGCGGTGCGCAAGTGGCTTGCATGCCAGTATGCAATTGGAGAATATCACAATGGCATGCAAACATACTCTTGTACAAGTTGTGTTTTGCGTAGTTGAAAAGATTATTGTTGCTATTTTATTTCCATGCAATAAAAGAGGAATTTAATTAAAATAACCTTTATGACTAACAATTCTTTTGTGTCAGCTTTGAGCTGTAAGCCACGCACCCAGACACAAAAGGTATAAAATAGGCTGAACAAAATACTACATCATGGATAGACACGAACTCTCAAAACAGGAATGACTCGAGTTTCATTATTCCTGGTAATAACTAGAAATAATGAAATCATTATTAACAATAGACTGGACCAAGAAAACGCGAAGTCAATACGTATCGAAAGATTCACAGAACATAACAACGTCTGTACGAAAAATTCATCAGATATCGAAATGTCAATTACCTACTCGTTACAGTCAGAAGCCTAAAAGTCAGACACGGTGGAGCATACGGTGGAGGTCTGCCCGGCTTGGGCGGAGCAACGCCGTGTCCTCGTAGAGGCGATCGGCGGCGGTGATCTCTCGCGTCCGGCCCTGGTTCAGGCCATGGTACGGAGCGAGAGGAAATGGCAGGCCGTCACCTCCTTCTGCGAAGCGGTAATGCTCGCGAAGGAGGAGGCGGAACGCGTGAGGGAAAGGCAAATTTCGCGTCCTCACGCCCCTAACCGCCGCAGGAGAAGACGCCCGGGGCGGGAATCGCGAGCCGATTTCCGGCCACCGTAGGCGCGGGCTTGCGGACGGTGAGCAATGGGTAGCTCGCCGTCCGGTAAGGACCAAGCCCGGGTCGACGGCGCGTTGTGTTCCACGCGCGCCTCAAAGAGATGTCAGCAGAATTGACGGGGCCCGCTAGGGCCAATGCAAAGCCTAGAAGTCGGACATCAGTCTTATGCGGATTGCAGACCAAGAGCTAAGCTATGCTGAAGCTATACTGAAGCTATACTATGCTAAGCTAACTAAGCTAAGATAAGCTAAAAATATGTCCTGTGCACACGTAAAACTAAGCGAAAGCTCAGTCAGTGTTGCGAAGTTCAATTCGACGGACGCTCGCCATGATTAATATCGATGAAAAAAGTTCCGATGATGAATACGTTACACATAGAAAAAGAAGATTAATACTGAGTTATAATTATCAAAAAAAAGATATTCCAAACCTTGGAAATGTCAACACATTCAATCTCGGTAAACAAGTGGAGAGTTTAGAACTTTATTTTACGAGTTATATGATGAACGGAATGGGCGTTGCGAGGCAGTGCGGAAGGGGTGCGGGAGGGGCTTAGCTTAGCTCACGTAGCTGTGCATCGGCAAACACAACTAACTTAGCTACGCATATTTTAGTTAGCTCACATAAGCTATGTGAGCTTGCATAGTTTGCAGTCTTCACACAAGTATGAAAAACCGCGTCAACTATACGAGCTAAGCTAAACTAACTTACTGCTAACTGCTACTTGCTAACTGTACTGTGTTATTTGTGTTTTGTGTTTCACGAACTGTGTCCAAATAAATATTTTTCTTTCTTTCTTTCTTTTCTAACTTAGCTCTTGGTCTGCAACCCGCATTACCAGGCGGTAACGTGTTACTCAGTAATTGGGTTATGGAGGTCAGATAGGCAGTCGCTACATGTAAAATACTGGTATTTACCTGCATCTGTTTCAATTGAAAGCCGACCCCAAAATAGTTGCAAAGAGACTAGGCTGATGGTGGTCGATACATAACTCTTTTTTAACCGACTTCCAAAAAGGAGGAGGTTATATATGTTCGTAACGTGTTTTTTTTATGTTTGTCCACCGATTTCTCCGTAATTTGTGGACCGATTTTGAAAATTCTTTTTTTGTTTGAAAGGGTATGCTCTCAAATTGATCCCATATAAATTTTATTAATTTTGCTTGGGTAGTTTTTGAGTTAGCTACAAAATACGTATTTTTTTCCCCACTTAGTATGTAAATGACACGATAATTTTTTCACTTTGTGTTTTTTTTGGAGTCGGTTGTTTTTTTTGTAAAAAGTTTTTATTTTCATTGTTTCTGTTTATCGACTCTATTTCTTGCGTTTTTATTCTTTTAGCTTTTATTTTTAGATTTTTCCCATTATACATAAAGTAGGTTTTTTTTTAACATCGATGCAATAACAAGAGTTTCTTTCACAAAATAACCCGCCTCTGTGGTCTAGTGGTTAGACCACCTGTCTCAGACCCAGAGTCCCGGGTCCGAATACCAGTGGGGGCTAAATTTTATGCTCGGTTACCACCATCTTATTTAAGTCTGTCGCCATAACAACAATGTTAACAGCATTGTTGTGTTTCGGCAGTTACAGATAATATAGCCAGTTCCTCTGTGGTTGAGGATTCCGGGTGAAGCTCGCTTCCACCTTCGGTCTGATCATCACTTACCATCAGGTGAGATGCAGGCCAAGAGCTTCCCCGATGTGGTTAAAAAAAACTGTCTACCTTTTTCATTTCAAATCGACTTCCAATAGTAATTCACTATAACGAGCGGTTCAACTAATAAGAGGGTTTTTATCGAGTTTGATAGAAGCTTTACCGCTTAATGGCCGCCCTCAGCCCCTATCTACCGCTGTTGAGATGTCGATAATATTGTACTACGGGGCAGCTCTAATGTAGGCATTTAACTGTAGGTTTTTTTTATAATGGCTCTTCCTACAGCCTGGTGGTTTTCTTGAATACTTTTCATACAGTTTTTGATCTGGAAAAAGGGGTGTTAGAAGATTCGGATTTGTGTGTCAGTCTGTGACCTCATTTCTTCTATTTTCATAAAAAAATGACAATTTTTAGGGTTCTGTATCCGAAGGGCTCCAAACGGAACCCTATTACTAAGCCTCTGCTGTCCGTCCGTCTGTCTGTAGGCTGTATCTTATGAACCGCAATAGGAAGATAGTTGAAATTTGTATTTTTATTTGCCGCTATGTCAATAAAAAATAAATAAAGTTAATAATTAAAGGAAGGAGGTTAATAAAAAAACTATGAAAAAACGTGTATTTTTCATCGTTTCACAGATTATGTATTTTTATTTGCCGCTATGTCAATAAAAAATAAATAAAGTTAATAATTAAAGGCAGGAGGTTAATAAAAAAACTATGAAAAAACGTGTTTTTTTCATCGTTTTTTACTGAGCCCTTCGTGTGCGGTTAACTACAATAACTAGGTGCCAAAAAATCCTGCTATAACAACGTTGTTCTTTTTTAAATTCCTAACTATAAATTACGCTCTGTTACCATGTTGGATATTAGGGCAGAAAGAGAAAGATTTATAGAGATTACTATGGGATTTATTGTTGACACCAAAAACACAAAGTCTTGAACGGACGGAAGGGGACGTCTGTCAGAATTCACAGATGACAGATATCACAAAAAGGTTGCGTTTAGAATAGTTCCTACATAAATATGCTATGTATATGTCACCGTAAGATTGTGAGCACCGTTAGTTTATAATCTATCGTATTATTTCCGTTAGATCATAATCTGTCGAACAATTTTGAACTGGGTAAAATGGGTTTGGTTAGGTTAGAACTGTGACCAACAGCGCGCGAGCCGAGCGAGCGAAGCGAGCGGTGCCGCGGCAGCGTCCGGCGAGCGCTACTTCCAAGTTGCTCGCAGCCACGCAGGCTATTTAATATTAGCGCAAGGTGCATTACGTCGCAAACAAGTTGGTTACCAGTTCACAATTAGTCAGTTTTTCATGGATACATTATAAACTATCGAAAAATGATGCGTTAAATTGTAAATTATTTGTCACAGTTCACAATTTTTCGACAGTTTATAATCTAACGGAAATAATACCAATGGATTATAAACTAACGAAGTTTATAATTATACGGTGACTTATATGTCTTACATAATAAACAAAACACATCGTTATACGTAATTGTCATAAGTAGTTTTTGAAAACGGTGTTTACGTATCGATCCTTATCTGTTTGATTGATGGTAGTTTTATTACTCAGTCTCATTATCATTTAGATATCTAATAGTGGTTCCAGACCGAGGTCGTCTTAGCCCAGTACCCTAATTGCGTAACATATTTTCGTAAACAATTTTGCTAAATTTGTTTCATTTGACAGTTCAACAACATTCATTGCGTTATTTGTTTCATTTTGACAGTTCAATAACATTCATTGCGTTATTTATGTTTTTGAGCAGATTTTTTTTTCTAACTTATGAAGCAATGGATTAGCAATCTGTTTCAAATCGAAACAGATTGTATTGTATTATTACGCAATTAGGGTACTGGTCCCTATGGGCGTATTTTTATCGTGGCAATTTTTGTTCGTCCAGTTAATTTTCAACGCTCTGAGAAACCCGCTCGCTCTAAGTATTTATTGGAAATTACTAGTTTATTTATAAGTATTAAAATTATTTATTAAGTATGTTTAAGTTGTTTGTACTTCCCGTCACTTGTCCCTAAAGGTTCATTAGAAAAACCAGCGTCAGACAGCATCTGTCTGGCATTAATGCTGAAATGAACCTTTTTGGCGCAGCCGTGAGGTTAAACACTATTGTTGTCAAAACATTATTTTCACTTTTTATGTTGTTATCTGTATTTTGTGTTTCACGAAATATGTGAGCACCATGATTGTATCTATCACATAATTAAATTTTTTGTCGTTGCTTCATTTTAAATTACTTTTACCTATTGTGGTATACTAATTTTATTTTAGGTGCATCGTCTTCACATATAACTATTTAACTAAAGAGTAACGGTGGAGTTTCTTGCCCATTCTCGGTGGAGTTTCTTTAAAACTACCTTTTGGAGGGGGCGACTAGAATCAATTCTACTATTCTATTATTTTGTAAATGTTGACGTTCAAAAGTGCCATACATGGGCCGATTTGAAATAAATGATTTGGACTTTGGACTTTGGGTCCAAGTAAACTTTATTCTTTCTTTACTTTTCTTTCCCTGTTTAGGGATCTCGAGCACTGAACGGCCATGACCACGACCATGACCAGTGGTAGCAGCGACTAGGTAAACTATAGAAACCGATACGATTTAGTCGCAACGGCCAACTAACCGCAGATCATACAATACCACTAGACGGCCACAGCTGGCCGGACTCGTGGCCGTCTAGTGCGAGATCTCTTAGAACCGAGAGTTGAAAATCCAACTGTATGTTTTTGGACGCGCTGGGATACGCTCTGTTGGATTATCAATTCTCGGCTCAATACAGAGAGTAGAAAAACCAGTGCGCAAAAAAAAAACGCTCGTGCTTATCTGGGCTTAAAAAGCTGACTTAAGGAACTTATGGCTGATCATTTAGCAGCACTTACCGCGGTTATTAAATAAAAGTATATTATGTATGGCTCCACGCATATAGTATAACCATTTATCAAATTCACTTCTGGAGATAAGTGATTTAAATGTATTTAAAAACAATATAAAAACACTGTTACTAAAAAAAGCATATTACTTTGTCACTGAATATTTACAGGACAAACTTAAATAATGTTACTCCATACAATATTTTAAATAATGTCTTTTTATTGTTAAATTCTAGTTTTATAGATACCTGTGTATTTGTAAATTTGCATGCCTTATGGTAGGATATGGCTAATGGACACAATTTTTTGTATAAGACCTTTTCTTTTATACCCATATTCGCAAATTAATAAATGATTGATTGATTGAGAGTCAGTGAGACCATGAATGGGTGACGAGGCCATTTCTTGCTAGTCTTCTCAAGCTTTTCAGAAGACTTTAATAGGTGCTTAAACACTTAACTACTAACGTGGAACTTAATGATTTTAATAATTACATTTCCCACAGTTAAGGCAATGCGTTCCTGACACCTGTCAGTTGGACAATATCTAGTTGTAATAAGGATCAAATTCGTAAAACACATATTCATTAGTATGAAACTGACAGGTGTCAAAAACGCATTCGCTCGACGGTCGGACTGTAGTTCCATTTTCTTTACTAACATAACATAACATCACGCCTTGTTTCCCCGAAGGGTTGGGCAGAGGTATCCCTGTAGCAGGAACACCCACATTTCACCAGTTATTTTTGAGTCCCATGTAATAGGCGAGCCTATTGCCATCACATTTTCTGTACTGTTGTTAAGAATTTCCGTTAAATAGCCTGATCTGTTATAATCCTCATCATAGCTAAGCATCGTGCTCTCAAGAAGAATGATCAGCTAATCTAAATAAACCATTATGTTACCTCATCTCACAAAGAACTTAAGCTATTGACGAACATAAATATTTAAAGTAGGCACGCCCTGCGCCTTAATAACCAATTAAAATTATAATCAGAATATTCCACAAAGGAATATCGTATTTTCTTACATTATGCTGCGCTAAACCGTTTTGCATAGCAAAGGGAGAGTTAATATCTTGAGCACTAGATACAGAGGAGAAATTAGATAGTCATGCATTATTAAGTAATTGAACTATTGTGCAGTCTCTTGTAATAATATGTTGTGTACTCATATCGAAATTTACTCATACTGAAAATCAAAGGTGACTTTGTTTGAAAGTTTCAACTGAAATTGCATCTTCTTGAAGAACATAGTATGTATGTATGTAATTATTAGTAACTCAATCGGTAGAGCAAGGGCATAACTGCACTTTTAATAATTTTACAGGAGTCATTTTAAGTTTTTTTTTTACATTAAATACCGTATCGTTCTGCTAATATTACTTTTAATTTAAGTAATTATTCTATGCATAAAATCAAGCCTTACACTTTTGTCTATAGAAGTATTTTGTTTAAAGGAGTTAAATATTATATGATTAGTTCTTGTGTTTTTTTTTTCAAAGAACGGAGTACATTTATGCCCTTGTTGCACCAACATCTAATACAAAGCCACAATAGTTTGAACGGCTTTGTTCCTCTAAATATGTGCTCATAAAATAGCACTAATTAATGTGACTTTCTCATTTCTCATATTACCTTAGTGACTTTGACGCTCCAGATTAGCGCAGGGGCGGCGGGCCAACTGACCAATGAGATTTTGTCGCGCCAAGATAGTCAAAAAAATGCAACGATATGACAAAGGCACTTTTGCTCTCTGGCGGCATTAAGCTGATATTGATACGGGTCTTTGTTCCTCCAGATAATAGGGACTTTAAAGCACTTTAGCATACTTGAAGTAATTTTTCAATTTTTTGTCAGTTATGCCCTTGTTCTGGCGAAGATGCGATATATAAAAAATAGTATTAATCCCATATTAGTTTTCATTTTGACTGCTATCTAAAAGATTTCTAAAGGAAATACCACCAACTTAAGTTATCAAAATAAATATTCAAATCACAACTGTCATTCTTTGACAATTGTTTGAAATGGTTATTAATGAAATGAAATGGTTATAATAATGCTTTCAGGGTGTTGATGGGGTTTCCGCGCTATTGTAGAGCTTCGCAAAGGCATGAATCGATGGCTTTCACGCCATCATGCGCAAGCATTGCGCTTCCATTATGCACAGGGTACGCGCCAGCCCCAACAGCATCCTGAAAACTATAGCTGATAGGTGGGACAGCCCCATACTGGGACATTGGATACGCCTACATGCCACTGTGGCGTATTAATGTATAGTTTTTTTTTTTGTTGGTAGATTTAAATACTAACACTAGTTTCTAAGTCGTGTGTATACTAACCAAATGTACATTTATGGGTCTGAAATAAAAGATTTAATTACACGGCAAATTGACGTAGTGAGTCAATTCGGTAATTGATTTCCCTGACTGTACCTATACATTATTAAATAGTTCGTATTATGTCGCTAGTAAGTAGTGGCACTATGACATCACGCAATATAAGTTCAAGGGCATCTCGCAGTACTGACCACTAAGGTCTTGGCTGCTTAACCGGATTTTTCTGTGGGTGCCATAAGCTTCTACACTTAGAGCCTCCAGCCAGGAGCTTTTTGAACTTATTCTAAATGAAATTAAGCGAATGCTCGCTAAGGGCACCCCCTGTGGGGTACGAACCTCGGCTTAGGGCATCGCTGATGGGAGGACAGCAAGAAGGTATAGGCTGGATTAAATTTATATTTTCATCATGATTATTATGCGGGGTATTTAAAGCTACGTACTCAGCTGCAACAACTGCTGGCACCTCGTTTTCGAGTAAGGATCGGACGAACATAATGTAGGTATTTACTTATTAATTGATTTAATTTTGTAGAAAACTTTATTCGCAAACCATTTCTTTAAAGAGCACGTACCGAGCGTTTTTAGACAATTTCCCAAGAAAGTTATTTTCCATAATTTTCTATTTACTTGTTTAGCACCAAATATCCTCACATCAAGTTGCTAAAATTCTCATACCTTCGTCAAAGGTCACACAGTGGTACAACCCTACGTGAAACAAACTTGTATACTGCAGTGCATTTCAATTTTAATTCTCTATCTATCAACATGCAGACAACAGCTTGAATATTTCCAAGTAAACCCCAAAGTTGAGCTAAGTCAAACAAGGCTTTTGGATCATAAATATGCATCTAGAGGAAAATATGACGTTATCTCGTCGTATTTACATACAAATTGACATCTGTCAAGTACAAGCGCGGCTGTAGGGACAAAATAATATCGTTGTGGTATGTACAAAAGCATTGTTAAGACGGTTTGAGAGAAAAAGATTGTTTTTGTAGCGACTGAAGGATTATCTTTTAGTTCTTAGATATATACACCGTGACATTTTAACTGTCTTACAAAGGGCCACTCAATGTATCCGATATAAAATACCTCTAGGAGCAATTAAAAAATGATTACTGCATATCATTTTTTTTTTTAAATTAAAACGAAAAATTTACGAAAACGAGAGCAGTGGTGGCCCAGTGGTAACGGCCGCGACTTACGAGTTGTAGGTCGTAGGTTCGAATCCAGGCAGGCGCTTTACTTTGTGTAAATTATTTCATCACCACTGCTCTCAAAACGGTGAAGGAAAACATCGTGAGGGGGAACCGGCATGTCCTAGAACCGTAAATTCGAAGACATGTGACATCTACCAACCCGCACTGGGCCCGCGTGGTGGATTACGGCCCACTCCCTCTCACAGAGAGGAGGCCTGTGTCCCAGCAGTGGGAACATTTATAGGCTGATGATGAATGATGAAAATCGAAAAATTTTCTTTAACTTTTTATTTTTATCGTTTGCTTTTAAAACCGATTCTCGAGACACATCGATTTATCATACAGAGTTTATAATTGACAATTTATCTACATTGCTAACTGATTCTCGAGGTATATCGTTTTATTCCACGTCATCATCATCATCATCATCAGGTAAATAAATAAATTCACTACATTTGTAACATTTTTATTAACTTTCATCACTGAATGATCCAGAAAAAATATCATCAGTTGAACTGTCTTCGTCAGTTACTCTTATAAGTAAAAAATTCATTTTCAATCATATGTGTAGTGAAAATGTACGTTATAATGTTATATGTTATATGTCAAAAACAGTTAAACTATTTAAATTATAAGTGTGCTACAATATCGCATTGGGTCTAGCCTGTAAGGATATTTGTATGTTTAGAGAGTAAATAAATAAATAAATAAATAAATAAATAAATAATTTTCTTTCGACCGATTTTTTTTATGTTTAAATATAATACAGTTACTGTAATACGTTTTTAACATAATACAGTAACTATAGGTAAATTTTTTACACATTACAATAATCATGCGTTTCGCACTTTTCTAAATAAAATGTTTGTAAAAGTATCCATTTTTCAGAACTTCGGTTTTATTCGGTCTGAATACGGCTTAAAACGGTAACAACACTTCAACAACGCACCCAAAGACATGATATTATTATAACATCCTGTCGGAATATTAATCAACAATTAATTCGTGTTTTTGAGTGAATTTTTACAATATAAAGTGTATGGATAATATAGTAATTAATTAGAATTATGAATTAGATTTTTTGATTTCTTATGTGGACGTTCATACAAATTTAATGCGGCATGTATAATGAGAATCGTCAAGTCGGGCTTCTTAGACTGTCGCGAGATTAACCAACGGACCAAGTATACTCCTCGGGGGTACTCCGTATCTTAAATGTCTTTGTTTCGATAGTTCGATAAGTAGATTGGTTCTGTTTTATTGTTTTTTTTTTTTGTTATTTTGTATTGTAGCGGTTACCGTATATGGTTTGAAAATTAAAATCCAATTTAATTTTGTAGCTAAGATTGTAAACACTACACAAACAATACATAACCTCTTACATCATATTTCTCGTTTGACATTTCAACCTGTCACATTCATACTTCATTCACATAGACAACAAACGTCATGTATGAATTCCCAACTTATAATTTTCAAACCATATACGGTAACCGCTACAGTATATTCGTGTTCTATTGCATAAATACGACTCAATTAATCGAAGGAAATTACTTCCAATTCTGTCTATTTAATTTTATGGGATAGATAGTTCGATGGACATAATCAGAAGCCTGTGTCATGTCCATGTAATATTCCGTTGTGCCTTTCATTAACGGACGATGGACGCGGATTTGATTGTATTTTAAACGTTTCTAGAGGTTATCTCTAAAATTGAATTCAATTTGCCTTTGATCACTTTCATCAAACCTTTTCTCATACTGACTCATCACTTAACCCCATTAAGAAAAAAAAACATTAGCATCATGAATGAACTGAATGAATCATGAACGACAAATAAACATTCCTTCATTCATTGAATGAATGAATATTTATTAGTCGTTCATGATTGAGATCATTCATTTTATCATAATACATAAGTTAGATCGTACACTGTCGACAATAGGCCTGTGTCCAAATTTTTTATTTTTAGTCCGTCTTTCAGATAATAAAAAAATATTGAACACGTATGTTTTCTTTTTTGACGTAATCAAAAGATTACGGTGATATATTGAGTTAAAATGTGACATGACGTCACGCCTTGCTAGATTTAATAGTGCGTTGTGACGTAGCGAGCCCCCACTTTAATGCGTGTTTTCTAAGTTATTTTTGATTAATATGATAAAGCAAAAAATACGTGTCTAATATTTTTTTATTATCTGAAAGCCGGACTAAATAGTATTTCTGTTTTTTTACCTAGGCAACTACCCTATTATTTTTATTTTAGGAGGCTATTGGTTATAACAAGGCTATGTTCAAACGGTGACGATACGATTCGATTTTATCATGTATAAGGTTTTACCGTATATGAGACAGTCGTTCACACGACGACCATTTCCATTCGATTCGCAGCTACGACACAAGGCAACCGTGTGCACGCGCGCTAGTCTCGAACACGAGAGACCAGCAGTGCTATTCTGTAAAAATCTCACCGTGAACGCTAAGGTGAAGTGAGCTTGAAGTGAGCTGTCATTCTACCAAATACTAAGGATTGACACTGTTGACAGCTCACTTTCAAGCTCACTTCAGTTAAGCGTTCACGGTGATATTTTTACAGAATAGCACTGCTGATTGTTCGTGTGAACGATATAACATGAAAACAAGCGCCCCTGCATGTCGTATTCGATAAAATCGTTTCGAGACGCGGCTTCAAGAAAAAAATTATGTATTCAAAAAAAGTCAAGAGATCATAATATATTTTTTTTCAAATGATCTATAATAATTAATTATGCATTCGGTTCCCACAACACCCGTTACTTTTTGCTTCCCGACCCAGCCCGAAATTACATAATAATATAATTATAAAATGGTATTATTTTTCTACCCACATTGAAACTCCCTTATTTTTACAAGCTTTTATCTTGCCTTGTTAGTTATTTAGTTAGCAAATCTTGCAAGCTGAATTAAAACCACTTCCTCTTATTGTACGGATTTGAAATTTTACTTGTTGGTTCAGTTTTAAAGACAATGCATTTTTTTATGATCCCTGACCTGATTTGACAGCCAGCATTGACTCCAGACGAAGGAACTCCACAACAGTTTACGGAACAGACACGAAATTTAATATACGCATTATATTATGACAGTCCGTTTTAAAGTCTACCATGACCTGGCTACAGCAGCTAGGATTGGCTCCAGAGGAGGAAACTTCTCAGCTGTCAACAGCAGAGACACTAAATGTTATATACGCATTCAATGAGGTTAAAAACTGAAAGCTCAGAACAGATGGCAGCACAGTTGTACATCTTTAAACCGCCATTCCGCTAAAATCAATTCAATATGTTACTAAATATATTAATAAATAAAGGTAAATATAATAATAAAGGTACCGATGAAGCTACATTCAGCATATGCAATCACCAAACGAAGCAAATAAATATCAATCTAGCCGTTACATCTGCAGTTCCGAAGCCGTATGGAGGATTTTATCATTCAGCGTGCATTGCTGTACCTACGATTACTCACCTTACCGTTCATTTAGAAAATGGACAAAGAGTTTATTTCACTGAAAATAATATAATGATGTTGTTACTAATCCATGAGATACAAAACTAACAGCATTTTTAAGTTATGTCCTCAAGACGATTTCGCAAAAACCTTAACATAAAATATAACAAAGTTCCAATCCACGTATAATAACTCAGATAACAGAAATTCCTGTTACTATTTGACCCGAAATTGGTAAATTTCGGGTCGAATACTAACAGAGATTTCTCATCAGCATTCCGAGCCGTGTCACTATTTTTCTTAGTTAGGTCATACAGAGCGAGCAGAAGTTTAATGCTTCTTGGGAGTAATTTTAAACGAAAATACCTTAGCAGGCTGAAATAGCATTTATTAGAAATAACAATATTCTCCATAATTATTCAGGTGACAATACGGAAATCGTTTTTTTCCATTACTAAAAACGGACGGCTAAAGGACCGCGGACGCACCGGTGCGTCCAAGTACCCACGCGGCTTACAACTCTATTTGTATTCGCTGTAATGGCTATTATTGTCTGTGAATTTTTGTGTCTATGGTCGGATAGATATTCTCGTCAAATAAATCGACTAAAAGCAAAAATATTAATAGGCAACATTTTAAAAAAATGTTGAAAATCACGTTCCCGCGCGGTAAAATGTCAGTCAAATGTCACTCCCGTTCGCTGTAATAATTCGTTTTTTAATGGTTTTTGTGTGTAAATCGTCGGAAAGTGGTGATATTTTCATTTTGAAGTAAATATTACATCGTTTTAGATATAAATAACATCATGTTATACCTATTTTGACCCAAACAAAAAGTGTAAACAAACATTTGAATGAAAACGTGACCGTGCTGTGATTTTGTGGTATTTTGGTGTGTGATCGTCGATATTTTATGTGTAAGTCCCATTTTTTATACAAAATATTAGATTTCTAATAATTTTAGCATGTTTTTTCACCTAAATACGGCAAAAAAATATTTTTTTGAAACGGAGAAAATTACGTAAGCACAAGAAATTCTAGATATTAAAAAATCTAGATTTTTAGCATTTTTTATTTTCAATGTTTGTCTCTAAAAACGCTTTTGTTAGATAACATAACTATCCATAATGTACCCTGCAAAATTTCGTGTGAATTGGTACGCTAGTTTTATCAGAAATCGTTATCACAAAGAACAAAAGAAATGATAACAAAAGCGGGTAATAAAGATAAGTGAACGTTGTTTACAAAGACTGCAACCATTTGAAACGTATTCCTAATCTATTCGAGTAGCAAAAAACATAAACAATACTACTTGAGACGTTATAATGAAACCCGAGTAATTGTTTATTTAAGTGCGGTCGTAAATCTGTCACGGCGCGGACCGCCCGCGGTCCTTGAGCGGTTAATGAATTCACTGACACAGGCAAAGGTGTTATCATCAATGGTAATATTGGACGGCAGCTTGTGCAGGTCTTAAATATTTAGTCTTGGTCGTGGTGGTCACCGTGGAGCTGCTTGTGGCCAAGTTTTAACAGCCGCACGGGTTGACCTATTAGGTTAAGCTATTCTTGCCGCAGTTGGTCCTTGGATGCGTGACCCCTCCGTGCCTCGGAAAGCACGTTAACCCTTGGTATAACGTGGATCCACGCGAGACACAATGGTTTTTAATTGTTTCTGTAATTACGGCATTCGAGAGGTTAAGCCGTTGGTCCCGGCTATCATTTGTAGGTCTTTGTTACGGGTCGTCAGAAGCTTGAAAATCAGGTCCAGTCTTACCAAGGGGTATCGTATTACCCAGTAACTGGGTTGTGGAGATCCAATAGGCAGTCGTTCCATGTAAATTACAGGTATTCAGCTGCATCGGGTTAGACTGGAAGCCGGCTCCAACACAGTTGGGAAAAGGGTTGGTAGATGATAGTCGTGTTCGTCACCCGAAGACCAGCCTCCGCAGATGATTTTGCCAGGGCCTGGAAAGCACATTTCACTGTAGGCAGGCTCCTACCGATCACATCAAGGTTGTCCGCATAACCCAATACCTAGATGAATTTATAAAATATGCTGCCCACTGTCTCTATCTTTGAGTCTCGGATACACTTGTCAAGAGTAATATTGAAAAGTAAACAAAAGAGCGCATCCCCTTGTTTAAGGCCGTCATAAGTCCTAACAAAGAATCTTTGCAATGAAGCATTATTCGAATTGAACAAAGTAGTACAATTACTTTCGGGTAAACCTATTAAGTATTTTGGTTATGCTCGTGAAACAGGTGCTGCTTGTGGTCACTGGTCGTCTTGCCGATCATGATTTGTTATTGTTATCAGTAATAAACTGTTTATTAATTTTACTGCGGTGGTCCTAGTTTATCATTTATGACTTCCAGTTACAGCTATATATATATATATGTAAGCGGACACGCCCTTTATGCCTGAAGGCTTTTATTTCGATAATAAGTTCTGTTTACTTTTGATTTAATTTTTCTATATCTGTTTGAGTATAGGTAGTTCTCGATGTTTTCGATTGATATAGTCGTATTGGCGTATGCTAGCTGACATATGGCTAATAATTTAATTTGTTTTATTTTGCGTAATGTAAATTATTTTGCATACTATTGAATAGAATAATTTTTTTTCTAACTGAACAGACAGCTGTGCTGCTGGGGAATTTGTTACGCCACTTTTTCTTCCCAGCTTAAGCAGTAGGAAGTGGTGAAGGGCGGGCGTTTTGGGGGACTGTCTTCAATAGTATGGTTATAGATTCTTTTATATTTTGTGAATGTGAAAACGTTGTAGGCCTTGTGGACTTTAGATTTGATGACCATTTTCTAATTGGTTAAGTAGGTACCAGGTAAAGTACAAAAGACTTAGATATATAGATAGTAACCTATTCCGCTTAACTATTCCTAAATTGTCATAAAAACCCTGAAAGAAATTAACACGTGTTTCACCTCTCAACGAGGCATCCTCAGGATGACAATTGACCTGTCGCGAACCCGAACATGGCGTGTTACCACGCCTAGTGCCGGACACAAAAGATTTTGAAATAAATTAAATGCTATTTTATGACGAAGTTAATGGTTAAAGGAAAAATGTATGAAATGTGTAATGTTAATATCGATTCTTTTTTTATTGGTAAGAGGTACCACCAGTAAGGGACCACCCCTAAGGTGGTCTCTTATAATTTTCACAAATTGATCTAGTTCTGATAAATAGTTTTGAGTAAGCTTTAATACAATATTTACAGCATAGAGAGCAATTAGTGGAAATGGAATATTATAAACCAGAATACTAACGAAATAGAATTGTTCCGATCCAAAAACACTAATAAACGCTTCAATCCCACAGGGTAGTGTTGCCACAGGGCTGCTTCCTATTCTTAGTTTATATCAACGACCTTCCGAAGTATATCAGTGAACCTTGTGTTTTATTTGCGAATGATGTATCCATTCTTGCCTTATGCGAAACTAATCTTAATCTTAATGATAAATTAAAATAAAATAAAGTTAGAAATTGTAAATAAATTCACCCTATTAGGACTAGACATAGACACATACATGAATTGGAAGTTGCATATACAAAAATTAAAAGCAAAATTATCAAAATTTTCATACGCCCTTCGGGATATTAAAAAACTACAGACATAAATACTGCGTTGGTAACATATTACGCGTATGCATATGCATGGCTTAAGTACGGTGTCATATTATGGGGTAATAGTACAGACTCACCCACACTATTTATCCTACAAAAAAAACTTATTAGAATTCTAGTCAATATTTAACGAACGGATAGCTATAAGCCTCACTTCCAGGAACAAAACATTTTAACCCTACCGAGCCTCTACATCTTTGAAATCTATAAATTTGTACGTAGATACCCGAAATTCTACACAAAAAGAGAAGACATACAAACTAAAATTACTTTAAGACATAAAAAAAGATTAAACATCCCGATTGAAAATGCACTCCTGAAGTATCTATGTGTCATGTCGATAAAAATATAATAATAAGTTACCGGAAGAAATAAGAAACATAATTAAATACAACATCTTTATTAATAAATTTAAATTAGTTCTATTAAACAAAAGCTATTATAATGTGAATGAATACTTAAATGAAAGACTCTTCATCATCATCTACCTAGCCTTTTTCCAACTATGTTGGGGTTGACTTCCAGTCTAACCGGATGTAGCTGAATACCAGTATTTTACATGGAGCGACTGCCTATCTGACCTCCACAACCCAGATAAGTACTGGGTAGCACGATACCCCTTGGTAAGACTGGTTGTCAGACTTCCGGGCTTCTGAAGATCCGTAACAACTGTCAAAGATCTACAAATGACAGCCGGGACCAACAGCTTAACATGCTTTCCGAGGCACGGAGAAGTCTCGATATGTAAAGATAGTCACCCATCTACGGACCAACCCCGGCAAGCGTAGCTTAACCTGTTGGATCGACCCGTGCGGCTATTATTACTTTGCCAGGAGCTCCTCCTAATTCAATGAAAGACTATTATTACAATAAATACATTCTTAAATATATACATGTGTATATTTATCAAGAAGATTATTTAATTATACATGACATGATTACTAAATACACAATGAGTAAATTATAAAATGCTGTTTAATGAATCTATAAATTGTCTCAAATTGTGATACACGTAAAATTTATCTCTTTATTAATAATTTGTAACCTTAAAATATGATCTCTCATTAAATAAGTGTTTGTGATAATATTACGAAAGTACCTAAATATAACTTTATCTAAACACAATAATAGTATTTTAAGAAAATAGCTAACTACTTACCAATATTAAAATTATTTATGTTATTATAATTGATTTTTTATGCAAATGTAATAATTCAGTTTTCATTTATAATTTTAATTAAATTTTTTGTTTTCTGCGACTTAGATTTTTAACTTTAATTAATAGCTATGAATCTAATAATGTTTTTTTGCTGTGCCCTGACAGGGTCTACAATGGCTTCTTTAAGCTTTTTGTTAACATCTTGTTTTACCTTGTGGAACGCAAATAAATGAAAATGAATAATACAATAATTGATGATATTATAATACCACTACATGCAATTATCGTCATCCTGCCCTGTACCATGTTACTAGGGGTCGTCGGAACAACAAGTTTTTAGTCTTCCGTGCACCTTTCTCAACCGTCACTCCTTTTTCTTTCATATCATTCCTCGCACAATCCATTCATATTTTATTTGACATTCTTCTTCCTCTCCATCCATTAAAATTTATCATTACTTGCAAAGTAAAATCATCATCATCATCATCATCATTTCAGCCGAGAGACGTCCACTGCTGAACATAGGCCTCCCCCAAGCACCTCCACTTCGACCGATTCTGTGCTTTCCGCATCCAGCGGATTCCTGCGGCCTTCACAAGGTCATCGGTCCATCTTGTGGGAGGCCTTCCAACGCTACGTCTTCCGGTACGCGGTCGCCACTCCAGAACCTTTCGGCCCCATCGGCCATCCGTTCTGCGAGCAATTTGCCCTGCCCATTGCCACTTAAGTTTGACAAATCTTCGGGCTATGTCGGTTACCTTGGGTCTCCTGCGAATCTCTTCATTTCTGATTTGATCACGTAGGGAAACTCCAAGCATAGCCCTCACCATTGCCCTTTGGGTGACTTTTAGCCTTCTGATAATGCCCATTGTAAGCGACCACGTTTCAGTACATAGCAAAGTAAAATAAACTATAATAATATTTTGTGTGGGTCGTGGGATAAGACAACAAAAAACTTTGTAGTTCACTTTTTTATCGATATTCGGTAAGTATTATGTATTTCTAATGGATGAGACGGGTTAAAAGAACCTCCATCAGGTAATGTCTGAGAAATGTATTGTTCTTTTCATAGGTACACTACAGATTTTAAAGAAAGAAAAACTGCAAGAGTACAACAACGTAGTTGACGATCTCTCCCATATAACTTGTTGCTAGCGTCGCGTCTACATGGAACAGTCCACACGCGGTCATCTTACTGAACGTTCGATTTGCCACTATCACATTCATGCAAAGATGTTTTTGACTCTCTGTAAGGAAATATATCATATTTTTAGATTTGAATTTATTAGAAGGTAATTAGATGATTGCAGCGCGTGATCTCTTGAAGGGCATCAAACTTGAAATGGTTCACTGTGGTGGTTCATTCTTACTTGGACAATTCCCGTTCTTCATAAGCTGAATACACGCCGTCTCAGCTTCCTCAACAGTTACATAAAACTTCTCACAGTATATACTTTGTATAATTACAAATATTATATTTCGTATTATGTGCCCAGCAGTCAAAAGACTAGGTATCGAAAACTGGAAAGTAATAATACATTATTGGAAAGGCCGTGAAATAGGCAATTGCAGGTCAAGTATGAGTTTGAAGGCCGAGCCGTAGGCGAGGACTTCACTAATACGAGACAGGCAATTGCCATTTCCGCCAAGACATATATAGTGCTTTTCTCAAAATAATGCAGGGAAATAAAACATACTTTCATGTATTTTTCTTTTGACTTCGCTTGAAGCTGGTTTTCAATTGCCAATTTGACTTCTGATTTTAAATCTGGTGGAGTACAATCAATCTCCATTTCACTCTCTGAACCGTTGGAACTCATTTTAATTATTATATTTACTATGTATGTAAATAACAAATCAAGACGAAGTTTCAGCTTTGCCGCCAATTTTATATTTATCATCTGTGCCGAAAGGCAAACGCATATGTATGGCTATACAGTCACGTGAACGCAATTTTGTAGTGAGCAAACAGACTTACTTTAGTATGCCAAGAATGATAAAAGAGATCCAATCAAAGAGTATTTAATAACCCCAGCACGCCGTTTTATACAACATTGCTGGAGCGTTGTAATGTTCTAAATTCAAAAAACGCTACTGCAATGAATTTGATTTTCTTTGACCGTAAATTCGATACTTCGCGTGTTCTTTTTTCGAAAATTGGCTTGCCTAAATATTAATTTGCCCGTTTCCAAAGACAATGCCATTGAATGTTTTAATTTATTTCATCGTTAACAATTACTGGACAGGCCCAAAAAAAAAAAATTTACTGCTGTGCGCTTTATGCATTCATCTGACAACTGCTGATTCATTGAAAAATCGTTCTAAACTTACCTGGATTTTTGATATTGTACTTTTTTCTGATATTGAAAGTGTACTCAGTGCATTAAATATCCAGTCGAGTACATTTATACTACGGAAAAATGAATGAAGTATTTGAAATAATACCTGTAAATAAAAATGGAAAAATCTAATTTATTTTTAGTTATTAAAGTAAGGCTTCAACCTAAAGACTCACTTAGATCACTAACAACAAGCATGACGGATCTAAATCAGTATCACTTACCAATGCTTGGAAAATTGATTTATACAGATTGTAAGCTTTTAAAATATTTTGATGTATCTTAAGCAGTTTATGACATTGTTCATCATTTTCTTGTTCATCGTTCATCATGAGCACCTCATTAATCCATGCATCGAGATATTTCCTTAACAATATTATAATTCGGCTGGCGACCGCTAAATTGATATCGAATGTGATGAACATTACATCAGAAATCAAGTCTGGGATGAATCGAATGAAATCATCTTTTCTAAGATGATACATAAAAGTTATAAAACCATCACAAAAGATAGTAGTTATTAGTGAGATCCAGTTCCAAATGATATAACTCTGGATACTCTTACTGAAATCGATATTCGTATGAATAGTTTGAATCTTCAAAATAAAGGACACGTAGTTGTGCTTGTGCACGATGTCCAGAATGAACATCATTGTGAAGCCAATGACGTGACTAGTGAAAAAGAGAAAAGTGAGGAATCCTGCGAAGCTTTTTCCTAAATGGCTCATGTTTAAATCTTGCCGTAAAAAGTCCCTGTGACATATCCGTTGTATCCACAACGAATTTATAACCAACAAATAGCAGAACGACAGAAAATAATATTTCTTTCCGTTTGGATAAATGTGATTATCTCGAACATGATATTTTGATGAAAAAAATAGGTTGAATGCAAAATTAAAAGAATAGTGCAAGTTTTACATAAAAATAAAACTTGTATTATTAAGCAGAGACGATGCACAGCATCTGTGAGAGGGCGTTGTATACTTCCCGTTAGTTGTCAGCCAATCACAGCTCTCGTGACGTCACATCCTTGACCAATTTGCACAGAGTTCCGGTAGTCACGTGGTCTCAGGTGGCGTGTTCGCTAATGGCGGACTTTTACCTCATAGAAGTCTCTCACCAGGAGACCTTGAATGATGCTGTGCATCGTCTCTGCTTAATTATACAAGTTTTATTTTTATGTAAAACTTGCACTATTATTCGGCATGTGACGATGCACAGCATCTGTGAGAGACGTGTTTATAACTCCTGGTGACCACGATGACGCTATGTGAGGATATGATAATATTTACTGAAAAAATTAAACCATATAAACCAACATGTATTCATTATACAAATTAGGATATGATATGTACCTCTAGCTATACTATCCAATGTAGGTACCTACAAATATTAATATTGTACATCATTTAAAATAACGTAACGTAATAATCTGGAAAATAAGAGTAATCAGATTAACAACAATCAAGAGAGACCATCGATTGTATCTCATACCGGTTTAAAATTCTTCGAGAGATTACTACCTATAATAGTCAGTTTACAATAATATTTAGCAAAACTATTCTGCGCCAATTACCGCAAGAGAGGATATCTTCAATTGGAAAATTTCGTACCAATTCAAAGATGCCACAGCTGAGCGCGTACTACTAAGCGATGCAGAGATGCCTGCATCTTACAGTAAACTTTCCGATTACCTATCGTTATCACACAGTCCGTGATGCACTCTGCGTGGGACCTCGTTTTGACACTAACAATGAGAACATCATACAGATTACATTCGACTGTATGTCTTGGTCTTCCTAATTCAAATACTTTCCTTAAATTAACTGGACAAATATTTACGTTAGTATGACACGATAGTGTCCAGCCTGATGGGCTGTACACAGTACAGGCACAGATTACATATACGTACAGGTTTGGTACAGTGATCACCCCGATCGATGTAGTTATTTGCCGAGACCCTGAGTAGAATAAGGTAATGGACTCATGTTCCTGATGCTAGCAACCAAAGAGAAACCGCCTGACGTGACGCTTTGAACAAAGTCAGTTATTAGAAGGATTCGTCTGCATTCCGGCAATAAGATGACTCGGGTCCCCAATAGGGGGCTTCTCTGAGATCTCTAAGAGATTGGAGGGAGACAGCTTTAAGAATATGTTTTACTAAGAAGTCTGAATTCAAATGATCGTTACAGGACGGTCGTCCAAAGGTTATAAGGTAGAACTACAGATTTATGCAACAATATGATATTTAAGCTAATCTCTCTTCAATGAATAGGAACGCAAAAAATCTTGCCAAACCAATATTATGGGACAACTGAAGTCAAAATTGTTATCTTTACACCATTTGACCCACAGAGACCGACTATGTTCTTAGTGTGCCAACTAGATCCGAGCAGGGACCTTTCAGCTTCTGACCGATAACTAGTTATTTCGCCCCACCCGCTATCTTCCAAAGGCAGAGCTCCATGTTTTGAACTCGGAGTAGGTGGAAGGCCCGTGCTCTGATCTACTAGAACTTGAGCCAGGTTGATGATTCTCAAGGATCTGCGTGTTCGACATCCAAGATCCGGTAACCAATAGGCTCTCCACTACATTAGAGCCACTATAAGAAAACGCCTTGAGCTGAATTCAGATGGTGAAGAACTCGAGGGATGAGGCTTGGTGCCGGGAACATCCACGCCATCTGAAATAGCCAGTGACGACTAGAGGCGTTGCAAAAATAGGCCGATGAGTCTGATCAATCTTTGTTTACATACTTCCTCACCACCTTGGGGTCCCAGGTGGCAAGGAGGTCTACTTGTGGAACTCCCAATATAATCTAGTTCAGACACAGATGTTCAAAATCTGTTCATAGAAACAAGTGACATATAGTGTTTCACCATAATAATTAAACTGATGTATATTTTTGAAAATAATTTATACTTATACTTAATATGCGAAAAATATTCGTTAGAGGTGGTCTTAGTAGGTGCCACACTGCCGCCCCTTTTTCGCTGGACAACCTGTCTGCAAGATCGTTGAATCTCCCTGGAATATATTCAACAGTCATGGAAATACGCTCTTTGTCTAGAAGACTCAAGAGTTGGTAAGTCATGTAAAGTAAGACCGCGGCTGACCGTATTCCGCCTTCTTTTCGAACGTAGGAAACAACTGTGCAATTGTTCGATTGCAGGCACACATGGCGACCGCGAAGGCGAGATCGGAAAAGTTGACTGCTGCTATAATGGCAAACATTTCCTTTTGATTGCAGTGCCAGCAACGCTGGTCTGGTTTTCACTTTCCTGACACCGAAAGGTCATCTAACTGTGCTCCCCACCCGTAACCTGCCACATCCCTAGTCTTGAAATGGTGAATCAACTCCGGGTGCAAACTGCTACGAATTTGACTTTAAATTCTAAAGTTGTGACCCACCATTTTAAATTCTTTGAGACTGGTTGTGATGTGGCTACCGGTTTGCGAGGAGACCGCTTCAAAGGCCGAGAAAGAATTTGAAGTTGGTGTCAACGAAGACGACCTATTGGATCGACAAAGTTGGAAAGGGCGAGATTGCCTAAAATAATAATCTGCGCCATTTTCAAATAAATATTTCCTTTGCGAATAACTCTCTTCGCGAGAGCGATAGAATTGACTGGGTCTTTTTTGGAGGTAATAAATCAGTTATTAAAACCATTGGTGGTTTGGAGGTAAATGGCAGACGCATTCCCGTGATCATCAAGAGAAGGGCCTTCGGAGCCCACAGCGTCTGCCACTGTCTCCGATACGCTTGGAAACAGCCTCCGTAGAACTGGTGTGGCTGCAAGTCATCAAGTTTTCTTTGGTGTTCCAAATGAACCCGAGGAATTCTATCACTTGAAAAGGTTCGGTGATAATTTCTTGTAATTTACTGTCCACCCTAATGTCTCTAGAACGTATAAGGACAAATCCGCCTGAGAGCGTAGAAGACTTCTCGATACGCATTACGCATGCTATCAAACAATCTGTTAAGTAGACCCCACTCGCATTCCTTTTGATCGTAGATGTTGGGCCACTCAGTTGGTCAACGCTGCGAAATCATTCGGTGCGCATGATAGACCGAACGGCAGGCAGGTCACCTGCTGTTCTACCTGGATCACCATCTCTGGCGATTGCGCGATCTTAAATCGGCTCAGGGTTTCTACTGATAGATGAATCAGTGGTGGTTTGGAGGTAAATGGCAGACGCATTCTCGTGATTATTCCGAGAAGGGCCTCCGGAGCCCGCAGCGCCTGCACTGTCTCCGATACGCTCGGAGACAGCCTCCTGGCTGTTATTTCGCCCCACCCACAAGTCATTATCGTAACATTTCTTCTTGCTTGGCTGTCCATTCTGAACTTCCAATCATGATCCTTTTGACGAAAGCCAGCACATCATCATAAGATTACTCACAAAATTTAATTTTGAATTGTCTATTTTGAAGTAAGTACGCAATTGATTTTCATCAAATATGCAGTTAGAACTCGAGAGATCTTACGCAGACCGTCACGAAGGTTCAATTAGCAATTCGCTCAGGATACGCTCCTGGTGATTCTCAATGTATTCAGCTATCTGCAAACTAGCTGCATGACTTCCTCACAAATTTTGTGGATTTTGATGAGGATAGATATAATTTCCGAAATTTTATCGAACGGCAAATAAGCAATTAGACCTCGCAAGGATCTTACGCAGACCCTCACGAAGGTTCTTATTAGCAGTTTCGCGCAGGATGCACTCCCGGCGATTTACAATGTATCCAGCTCGCTTTCCGCAAGCTAGCTCCATGATTTACTAATTTCGTGGAATTTTGATGAGGGTGGAAATGATTCCAAAATTTTATCGAAAAGGCTAGAGCCAGAAAATATAGCATCGGAAGAAGCTGTCCAATCAATGAAATTCTTTATGTTTGTTGAGTAAATCTAGTAATTAAGGTATTACATAGGGCTGCCATCAATTCGAAATTCGCCGCATAATCACTACCCATATCAAATTGTCGAAGTTAATCGTAATTATCAAGCTCGACAAAGCCAGGTGCAGCGTTATGAATCTTCAATGCGTCCGCGTAGCGATCATCCTTCCACGACAAATCAACGAACTTTTGTAACGCTTTTAAGTCGCTTCAACCGATTTGGATTAGAGCGAGGCACCTTGGGGTCACTAAGCGAAGTACTAACGACGCTTAAATTTAAACGCGGAATCCCACTCGATATATTATTGGTAGCCGCCGGCGGGCGCTTCAAATTAAAGTTTAAAGGTATCGCGGAGCTAGTTCTAGGAACTAATTCAGGCATATGTGCTGCTGTAGGCTATTCGGTGTCGAACCGTATGTACCCACACATTAAAAAGTTAGTGAGCCACATGATTAACAAGATTTAAAAATATCTACTGACTCACCTGCATTTCCGCCGTTTTACCTCAGTATCCTAAGAAACGGATTGCGAAGAGCTCGAATCGCTTCGTGGTAGCCGGTGTTTACGGCTCGATGTAAACACCAAGTTGTTGCCTACCTGCACTTCTTGATCCGAATCACAATAATTCACAATTGCACTATTTAATTTATTTTCAACATATTAGATATTAATTTAATATCACTTTGAACTACAATAAGATTCAAAATATTAAAAAATAGCTGCAAACTCTAAATCAGGTGTTACTTGCTCGGGAAGTAACGACGCTATGAGGTAAAAGTCCGCCATTAGCGAACACGCCACCTGAGACCACGTGACTACCGGAACTCTGTGCAAATTGGTCAAGGATGTGACGTCACGAGAGCTGTGATTGGCTGACAACTAACGGGAAGTATACAACGCCCTCTCACAGATGCTGTGCATCGTCACATGCCGAATAATACGCTATTCTTTGAACTTCTTTGTCGAGTTTATCATATGATAGCACTTTGAATGAGGGGTTTGGAATACTTTTACAATTTTGGAATATTGTTGCCATCTTTAACTGCTAGTTAGTTGATGCTTGTGACTTGAAATGACGGATATTGTTATGAAAAGATACACTACTGTAATAACTATAATTTGAGTATTGATGTACTGATCGTATCTTCGCTTTAAGGAAATGTTAGTCATCGTAATCATCTTTTAACTTATCAATCTTACTTTATTTAGGTACCTAAATATTTTGTTTATTAATTGGATGCTAGGAAGAGGATAAAAAATTGATTATATCATTTTTAATTCTTTTCACCTATTGTGGTATAGTAATTTTAGTCTAGGTGCATCGTCTTCACATATAGGTAATATTATTTAACTAATGTACAAACAATTGTAAAACATTTTGAAAGAGTAACGGTGGAGTTTCTTGCCCATTCTTCTCCATACGAAAACTACCTTTTGGAAGGGGCGACTAGAATCAATTTTAATATTTTGTAAATTTTGACGTTCAAAAGTGCCATACATGGACCTATTTGAAATAAATGATTTGACTTTGACTTATTATTCGAAGTGGAAACACATGCAATACTTTAGCACTACAAAGTTTGAGAAAATTCTGTATTTCTCCGTTCCTACCATATTCGAACTACAATTTCTCCAAATAATGTCCAAAAAAGTACTTATTATTCGTATTGCTTTGGAAAGCTGAGGGTGCGTAAAAGTTTTAAAACTACTTTGGGGACAAATTCAAATTCAAAATATTTTATTTCACATAAACCTACAAGGGCACTTATGAAACGTCAGAAGCTAAGTGCACGGTTCCAATTGGTAGCTTCTTATGGAGAAGAGCCGGCAAGAAACTCCAAGGTTACTCTTTTCAAAATAAATGGTTTCTACAATGTTTTCAAATTACAGTGTTAAAAGGTATGAGAGGACAGTGTAGGCCTATCAACAAGTACCAGGTACTTAGTAAAATGGAAAATAGTCCACAAGCCTCCAGCCTACAACGTTCTTACGTTCACAAAATCTAAAAGAAAAGAATCCAAATAAAAGAAAAACAAAATAGTAAAAATAAGGACCTATTTAAACCAAATGACACGATTACCACTAAAGCTAAAAGAAATCGAATTTTGTAAAAAAAAAAAATTAAATTGTAGTTAATATATAATGTCAGATAATGAAAAGATTAAGTCAATGAAGTATGTAAAAAAAGTAAAATATAATAATCTGCCGTTATGCCGTTAATGGGGTACCAGGGAAGCCATATGTGCAGAAGGAATTATTGCCAAACTTCTTTGTCTTCAACGTAGTCTTTATATCTTATAATATGCTTTTTTGATAAGGACACGTTTGATGTGGGTTTTGAACTTTCCATCGCTTAATTCTGTAACCGATTTTTGCAACTTGTTATAAAAGCGGATACTGTTTATAAGAAATGACTTACTAGTTTTAGTTAATCTAAATTTGGGTATCACAATTTCATATTTACTACGTGTCTACGCATCGTCATCATGAGCGAGCCCACTACTATTGGACGGCAGAGAAGAGGAGTGCGGGGTGTGGTACCAAATTCCTCCACGCGCGGCGCGGCCGTCGCATTCGTTAATCAACCGATATACACGCATAAGGATCATAGCTAATTATTGTAAAAACTTTAAATCGTTCATTATACGCCTAATTACTATCGAAGAAGATTTTCATTCATCTCCAAGACATATTTTGGTCCTTCGAGCCGGATGCAGCAAAAGAAATCGTTGCGACCAGCATTAATCGGACGCACGAGGCCATCAGCGAAGTCATCCACGGTACCAGCATAAAACGGTCAGGTCAATCATCATTCTTCATCCTTATCCCTTTATCTATATTCAGTGCTTCATTTGTGTTAATACTGTGTGAAATCCTAGTGTTTTATTCCCGTTAAATAGTTAAAAACGCGTAAAGATTTTGTTTTGTCACTACCTTCGATCAACAATACTACCTTCAACTTCGTTTAAAAAGGAAAAAAATATCTTTTGCAAATCTTTACAAAGAAGTATTTTCCACTGTCTTCCACAAACTCCAAAATGACTAAGACTCCAACAAAAGAGGGTCGTAGTAGTGGTGAGGATATATTTAAAGATTTAAATAAAAGAAGAGGTGTTGTTCGCGGTAAACTTCGACTATTCATGAAGTATGTAGACTCTGTAGAAATAATGCCTGTTACTGAAACCATTAAAACAGAATTACAAACGCGTTTACAAAAGGCAGATTTATTGTTACAGCAGTTTTCAGATATTCAGGATGAAATAGACTTAAAAATCCCTGATAGTCAAATAGAAAAGGAATTATCTGAGAGGGAAACTTTTGAAACCCATTATTATGGTTATGTGACTAAAGCTAAGTGTATTATTAACGCAGATAACGCTCAAAATTCTTCAAAAGTTTCTAGTAAAGTTCAATTACCTACAATTTCACTTCCTACCTTTGATGGCTCTTATGATCATTGGTTAGAGTACCGCGATACTTACCTATCTCTCATTCACAGTTCTAAAGAAATAGATAATGTGCAAAAATTCCATTATTTACGGTCTTCTCTTACTGGCAGTGCATTGTCGGTGATTAAGTCATTAGAATTCTCCTCTAATAATTACAATATAGCATGGGAGTTAATGGAAAACAGATTCAATAATAACCGTTTACTTGTGCAAAACCATGTAAAGGCTTTGTTTTCTATTACGTCGCTTAATAAGGAATCATCCAATCAAATTCGTAAACTTATAGATACCGTTCTCAAAGATCTACGTTCCCTCAAAAACCTCGGCGAACCGACTGAGTCTTGGGACACTTTGATCATTTACTTAATTACATCTAAACTTGATTCAGTTACCGAAAGAGAATGGGAGACTCATAAAAGTTCAATTATAAATAGTCATAACCAGTCAAATTCACGTTTATCTCTTGATTACTTGATTACTTTTCTTAAAAATAGGGCTGACGTACTGGAAACTATTCATTTGGCACATGGTAAATCTACCACAGACAATAACGTAAAGAAACCATCACATTCACAACAACCAAATAAATCACATAGTTACACATCAACACAAAATAAACAATCTAATAATAAAAATTCCAAACGTTCTCGTATTTGCAGTATGTGTCAAGCTAACCATCCACTTTATTCTTGCGATTCATTCTTAAAATTATCTGTTAGCGATAAAATTAAATTCATTAATGAAAAGAAGTTATGTTGTAATTGTTTACGTGCTAGTCATTCGGTTGATGAGTGCTGGTTCGGTCCTTGTAGGCAATGCAATAAGAAACACAACAATTTAATTCATGACAAATGTGACGATAATGTGAGTGCATCCTCGTCGTCAGCTGTTAGGCTTAATTCACAGGCATCGCCGCTGGATACAACTAGTGCTAACTCTTTAAACACTACCACATTACATTCTGCATCTCACACAACACATCAAAGTACCACTCATTCATTATTAGATACGGTACTGCTGTCTACTGCTTTAGTTGAGGTTGCAGATAAAAGCAATAATTTTCACACTACCCGCGCTTTATTAGATACCGGCAGTCAACATTGCTTTATTGCAGAATCTCTATGCAAACGACTAAATCTTAATTTAATACAGTCCACTGTGCAAGTCTCCGGGGTAGGTAACTCGGTGACTAATTCCACACAATCATGCGAAATTCATTTGAGGTCTAAAACTACGCAATATAGTACACGCTTTAAATGTTTAGTTTTAAATCAAATCACAGCTCAGTTGCCATCTTTAGGTACAAAATCACACATAAATATCCCAGAGCACGTACAATTAGCAGATCCCAACTTTTATTCGCCATCAGGAATCGAATTATTAATTGGGGCAGATAAGTTCTGGGAACTTTTAAATGACGGACTAATCCGACTAAGTAGTGGTCCATATCTTCAGAATACTAAGTTGGGATGGGTAATATCTGGTTCATTGTTGAATAATAGAACTTCACGCAACAATCGAGTTCAATGCAATTACTCACAATCATTAGATACTCAACTTAGAAAATTCTGGGAGTTAGAAGAAATAGTTCCGCAAAATAAATTAACTAAGGACGAGTCTTTATGTGAAAACTTGTTTACGCAAACTACGTACCGCGATAACACGGGTCGGTTTTTTGTGCGCATTCCATTAGCCGAGTCTAGTGACACACTAGGAGATACGTACACACTCGCGCTAAATCGCTTTCACGCACTTGAACTTAAATTAAGTAAATCTACACCTGAATATAAAAAATTATATTGCGATTTTATGAATGAATATTTAAGTTTAGGACACATGAGTCGAGTCAATCACTATCCATCATCAAATTATTTTCTACCGCATCACGGTGTTTTAAGAGTTCAGAGTAGTACTACCAAACTTAGGGTGGTTTTTGATGGAAGTGCAAAATCAAATTCGGGTAAATCGCTTAACGATATCCAGTATATTGGCCCTAGTTTACATAATGACATTTTCTCAATATTGTTACGTTTTCGACAATTTAGATTTGTTGCATGCGCTGACGTCGAAAAAATGTATCGACAAATTAATATTCAACCGGATCAAAGAAACCTCCAGTTAATTCTTTGGCGTGAAAATAAATCGGACGAACTCGGTGTGTACCAGCTTAATACTGTGACATACGGTACCGCGTCCGCTCCTTACCTAAGTATTCGATGCATCAAACAGCTGGCATCCGAGTGCGAGGATGACGTCATAAAGCAAATAATAGATGAAGATCTGTTTGTAGATGATTTGATTACTGGTCATGATAATAAACAATGTTTATTAGACATTTGTACCAAAGTAAATGATGTTTTAAAATCTGGTTGCTTCCATTTACGTAAATGGTTGTTTAATTTGGAGACTTCTACAACAGATCAAACAAGGGAATTAGCTTTCGGTGAAAATTGTTTAACTAAAACTCTCGGTCTTGGTTGGTTGAATCATTTAGATTTATTATACTTTACTACAAAGATTGATCAAACCTTCACTCATGTGACTAAGCGCGTTATCTTGTCTGTTGTCTCACAGGTGTACGACCCATTAGGCTTGTTATCACCCTCAATTATAATTGCAAAAATACTTTTACAAAAACTATGGCTTTGTAAGTTAAGTTGGGACGAACCAGTACCTAACAATATTTTGTTGATGTGGAAGAACTTTATCGACACACTTCAACACCTACACAACATAAAAATTCCTCGTCATGTTAGACAAGTGAATACAAACTACACAGATTTACATATTTTCACGGATGCATCACAGGATGCATATGGTGCATGTGCATACATAAGTACATATAACGACAATTCACCAGTCACTGTTAGGTTACTTTGTGCTAAGAGCAAAGTCGCACCAATTAAACCAGTTACAATACCACGACTTGAACTGTGCGGAGCTTGAGTTGGTGCTAAGTTATATCAAAAAATAATTCAGTCATGGAGATTAACTTTTAATAACGCATACTTTTGGTCTGACTCCACGATTGTCATAAATTGGATTAAACTTTCACCTAATTTGTTAAAATCATTCGTTCAGAACAGAGTAGTGCAAATAAATGAGTTGACTGGTGAGTTACCGTGGTTACATGTTGCTGGTAAAACCAACCCGGCTGATCTTTTATCTCGCGGGCTCACGCTCGACGCGCTTCAAAATTCAGATATTTGGTGGCACGGGCCAGCATTTCTAACCGAAATTAACACTAATTTTAAACAAAATAATCACGATGAAATAATTAAATTGCACGATTTACCAGAAATTAAATCAAATGTTAATTCTTTATTTACACAATCAACTTTTACTAGTATTTTTACCTTTGAACGTTTTTCAAATTTTAATCGCATGAGACGCGCAGCCGCTTACATGTTACGATTCATTCATAATGCACGAATCAAGGTCAAAACAGAACGTAGCACTGGCCCGCTTACGTCTGATGAATTAAGTAAATCAACTTTAGTTTTAGTACGCTTAGCACAACAAACGTCATTTCCAGTAATTTTTAATGCATTAATAAAACACTTACCCGTTAAATCGATGAAAAATATATCTAGTCTTGATGTGTTCCTAGATTCTGATTGCATTATTAGAGTGGGAGGCAGATTAGTAAATTCACATACCTTCTCATACAGTAAAAAACATCCCATATTGTTGTGTTCCAAACATACTTTCACACGACTTCTTTTCCAATTTGAACATAAACGTCTACTCCATGCTGGTCCACAGTTGCTCTTAGCTACTATTAGAGAAAGTTGGTGGCCGCTCAAGGGTCGTGATTTAGCCAAGCAGACAGTGCATAAATGCATTACATGTACTCGCCAGAAAGGGAAGGCACTATCAGTAAAAATGGGTAACTTGCCTTCTGAAAGATTAGAAACGGGGTATCCTTTCTTGCGCTGCGGTGTAGATTATGCGGGACCTATGTTCATATTGAATCGCAAAGGAAGGGGTTCAAAATTGGAAAAATGTTATGTTTGCCTATTCATATGCTTTACTACTCGTGCAATACACTTAGAATTAGTCACCAGTCTAAGTTCTGAGGCATACTTATTGGCTTTGAGGAGGTTCTTATCTCGTCGTGGAAAACCCGCACAAATATTTTCCGACAACGGAAAAACGTTTGTAGGCGCACTAAAGGAATTCTCTCAATTTTTAACTGTTAATGAAAATGATATTTTAAATTATGCTGCAGGAGAAAATATTAAGTTTAGCTTTATTCCTCCCTACTCACCACATTTTGGAGGTTTGTGGGAGGCAGGGGTTAAATCCTTTAAACATCATCTCCGTCGTGTAGGAAACGTAAACCTCACTTATGAGGAATTTTCCACTTTACTGACACAAATAGAAGCCCTCCTAAACTCCAGACCTATGTATCCCATGTCTTCAGACCCAAACGACCTACTCCCTCTTACACCAGCCCATTTCCTGATTGGCCGGCCGCTCGTTGCTCCTACCTACGAAGACCTCACAGCTAGAAACACTTCACGCTTGGTCCGCTACGAGCGCATCGAACAGATGAGGCAGAACTTCTGGAAGCGGTGGTCGCAGGAGTACGTTTCGGAGCTGCAGACAAGGAGTAAATGGCAGTCCAACACCGATACAATAGTACCTAATACTTTGGTGCTCATCAAAGACAACAATCTGCCACCCTTGAAATGGCGTCTTGGACGAGTCATAAACACTTCACCTGGCAAGGATGGACTAGCACGTGTAGCTGACATTAAGACAGCTAACGGAGTAATACGAAGATCATACCCCAGATTGTGTCCGCTGCTAAAGGAGGAAGAACCCTAATTTCTGTCAACATGTACCTGCTTCTACTTTTTCTTCGTTGGATGCTGTTACTCCAAGGCCGGGGGCATGTCTACGCATCGTCATCATGAGCGAGCCCACTACTATTGGACGGCAGAGAAGAGGAGTGCGGGGTGTGGTACCAAATTCCTCCACGCGCGGCGCGGCCGTCGCATTCGTTAATCAACCGATATACACGCATAAGGATCATAGCTAATTATTGTAAAAACTTTAAATCGTTCATTATACGCCTAATTACTATCGAAGAAGATTTTCATTCATCTCCAAGACACTACGCGTGTATTTATATTAAGCAAATCGCGTCTTATTTTGAAAAGTCTTAAGTTTTTGCGAATATACAAAATACTTTCTAAGATATTAAGAGATGGCAAAGTATACTAACCTAGCTGTGGCTACATCAGTTAATTGCCTTATTTTTCTTACTGCATATGCAGCTGAACTTACCTGAAAGAGCTCTAATGTGGGCGCCCCATTGCAATCTCGAATCTAGAGTAATTCCTAGAAACACAGTTTCCGTAATAGCATCTAGTTACCTCAAGTAGGTCTCAATTTAAAAAAATTGAGACCTACTTGAGGTACATTTGGTATTGAGAACTCAAGACATTAAGTTTTGTTCGCATTAAGTAAAAGATTATTAGCTGCGAACTATTTCGAAAGAATTTCCAGACTATCGTTGACATGTAAGACATCCGTATCTTTTCTATTAAAAAAATAAGAGAAGTATCATCAGCGAATAGAATTATATCCGATATATTCATCATCATATTGGGACATTGCCACCCATCTCCTTTTCTTTTTTTAAAGACTTAATATCTAAAACGAATCTTGTCGAGCAAAAATTTTACCCTTGAGCTAAGTTTGAGTTAATTTGGGTAATGTTTAGACAGATAATATATTTTACCGATCGTAGACCATTATTTTAGGATACATAGTACCTAAAATAAATATTTGATGAAATGATAGCAAGGGCAATTAACTTTATTTAACTAATTTATTTAATAGGAATGTATCGGATAATGTTAGCACCTTTGATAGATGAAAAAATTAAATTTAGGTAAAAACCTTTTAAAAACAAGCTTTTAATGAACATATAAAAAGTACAAAATACACTAACGTAAATATAGATTTTTAGTATTTTCTTAAAAGCTTGAGGCTTATTTTACAGGGTTAGAAGGACGTTCACGCCTCAAGCTATTAAGAAAATACTAAAGATCTATGTTGTACTTTTTATTAGTTCATTAAAAGCTTGTTTTTAAAAAGGTTTTTACCAAAATTTAGTTAATTTATTTGAAAAACAGTTTTCGCCGGACATTTCAATCTAAAAACTTAGCCTGTATATATTTTGTACACACTATCAATAGAAAAATAAATACTTACTGTACCCGACTTTCAAAAAGGAGGAGGTTCAATGTTCGTAGCGTGTGTCCGTCGATATTTTCGTCAATTTGTGAACCGATTTTGAAAATTCTTTTTCGTTTGTTAGAGGAAGCTTGCCCAGTGGTCCCATGTAAATATTAACTTTACTGGGGTAGTTTTTGAGTTAGTTTCAACGATACATATTTTTCCCACTTAGTCTTTAAGGACGATGTAGTAAGTGCCTGTTATTGTTATTTACATAGCAGGTAGTGGTATTCGAATTTGTGTGGGTTAGAGGTACCACGACAAAAAAGTGAAAAATAAAAACTTCTTACAAAAAAAATCACACTACAAAGTGATAAATAACTTTAATTTCAGAAGGCTTTTTGGAAGTCGGTTACTTTTTATTTGTAAAAAGTTTTTTGTTTTATATAATAGTTATTTATTTGGGTACCTAGCGTAAGTAGCTTGTTGTATAATAATACTAATGTACATTCATTTTCTTACGTTCAATAAACAAGTTGACAACTTAACTAGAGCATCTATAATATTAATCCATTTGCATTATATTGATGTCATCCACGTCACTATCGTAATTTAAAATGATAAATAATATATGCTGTTTAGTTGACCATCGATTACTGAAAAGCTTAAGTACGGAAACGACTGTAGTAGTAGGAAACAACTGCTCAAAATGAAGTACTTCCGAGATGTATTAAAAAAATATCCTGTGAATTTTACTTTGAACAATAATGTGGATAAAGATGTGCAGTCGATGCTCTTGCCTTTGAATCTGACGCAATATTTCATGTTCAGTCCTAAATATCGTATCAAAGATGATACTGTAACTCCGAACAGCCCCATCTCCAATTTTGTTTCAACGATTGTTACACTATTTTCAATATCTTCATGTTTACTCTGTGCCTATTTGCTGGCCTTGAAGAAAGATAATCTTGAATATCCTACTTTCACATATGTTTTTGCTATTTTTAACACCATTTTCTACTGTTTCGGTTTTGCTATACATTTCGTGATCGGAATCATTCAAACCAAAAATCATGTCCACTTTGTCCTGACTTTTCAAAAACTGCACAGATTTCTCAACAAAGACACCAGTTTTAACCATTTTATTATTTGGAATTGGATTCTTGAAATCATAGCTCTGAGTTTTTATGTCTTTTTTTTCACTTATTTCAACTTGAAACTAAATGTATCTTTCTATTTTGCATATTCTGGCTATCTTTTGGTTATTTTTGATTTTAATATTGTTTATGCCATACGAGTCATTAATTTGTTAAAAAACAAAGTCATTCTATGGAATCATCAAGTTTTCAATTCGCGAGAGCAAAACATGGACGGTAAAAAATACTGCAAGAAAATGTTTTTACCGTCCATGTTTTGCCGTCCATGTTAGGCTTACGTTCAAATATTAGAGTGTTATAATATCTTTAAAATTGGCTTTCATGTATTCGTAAGTACTTTATTACATACTTAATTTTATTTGCAGTCAACAAAAATGAGGCACAAGTAGTTTAAGAAAGAGTTCAGTATTAATTGAGAGCATCTGCGTTGTCTCTGTTACTCATTCTGACGTCACAACGACACTCGTGTGACGGTATTTTTCTAAAGCTCCATCTGCCGTTACAACCACCAATAACTGAAGCCTGGAAGCTATTTCTAATATTATAATTGCTAAAAGCTAATAATTATAATTCAGATAAATATAATTTTTCAGATACTTTATCACATAATAGAAATAGCTGTTAACTATCTGAGTTACACACAAGTGGCAATAGAAGTGTTTAAAACAGGAATAATGGTAAATGATATGGTGAGTATCTAGTATTGAATATAATTATATTATTTTTGTTACCATGTGGTATCTCAATTCGTGCACTACGCATTTGGACGCATCCCTGATTGCAGAAGCGCCGACCAAGATGCGGACGTTCATAGTAAAATAAAAGAAGTCTGTCGGTTGTGCGACCAGTTGGTCATCTCAGCCAAGTGCACGATGCGTATTGGGTAGCGATATTTACTTGAACGTTGCAGACGCTGATGGTGGTCGTAGCCGCGTAGTGCAGTCCCTTTTTATAAACGTAGCATCTAACTTTTATTTTGTTACAGGACGACACAATTACATGGACACTATCGGTTTTGAGTTGGTTGGTGAAGGGTTTTACGTGGCAAACAATGTTGATCCAACAATGCGAGAAATTCTACTCAGCTATCCAAAGTGTTCAAGATACTTGCGCACTTATTCAGAAGACAACTTGCTCTGGTTATTTCTTTACAATATTTTCATATGAGGGAGATTGCGATACATGAGAACATTTTAGTCGTGTCTCCTGCAAGACCAAAATCTCGTCTGAAACTTTATTTTTCTTCTATCAAAATATGAGACTCACAATTAATATTAATGATCAGTAATAAGGATCCATGATCAAATGTCATCGGATCATCATCTTTTTCCCATGTTACTTGGGGTCGGAGCAACACGTTTTCTCATTCCATTCTCCCCTGTCAACTGTTACACTATCAGTCACTCCCTTCTTTTTCATATCATTCCTCACTCAATTCTTCAATCTTTTCTTTGGCCTTCGTCTCCCTCTCCTTCCATCAACATTTATATTCATCACTCAGATCAGATATCTCTGTACTGTTTTTTTACTTTCAATAAAAAATTTATTGTTAAAATAATGTACTTTTTTTACCAGATGAGGAGAAAAGACTATGCAAGAACGTACTGCGCTTACATCGAGCATCATTCAGCAAGATACGTGTGTGTGGCCTGTTCTACGTAGACGCTGTTTTACAATTAAGTCTGATGAGCTTTCTTACTAATTATACTGTTGTGTTGCTTCAGTTTGCATTTTTGTAATCTTGGCTTCAATAAATTGATGTTGAGTGTAGGCAGTATTATCATTTTAGAAATAATCAGCATGTTTATGTTCTTATGTATGTATCTTAATGACACAGTTTAATGATTTACTGTTTCTGTAAAGCCAGACTCATGAATTATTTTTATTGTTGTTTTGAGAATTATTTACAACGAGCTCAAATGGTATGCAATTGATATTTGGTTCAATGAGGCTATCTCGATAAGTCACCCCACCTCCTATTAGATAGATTTGATAAGAGGCTCCTATCTTGCACTTTGTGCCTCTAAATCTGCAACCAGAATGATTTCTTCAATCCCTCTGACAACGTCGTAGAGGTGGTAAGATTTCTGGCCCATAAAATCTAACAATATCGTACTATTGACACAAATGCATAATCAGCCTGTACTGTTCCCCTCTGCTAGCACACAGGCCTCCTCTCTGAGGGAGTGGGCTGTTATCAACCACGCGGGCCTAGTGCGGGTTGGTAGATGTCACATGTCTTTGAACTTTTGTTTCTAGGACATGCCGGTTTTCTCATGATGTTTTCCTTCACTGTTTAGAGAGCAGTGATGATGAAATTATTTACACAAAATGAAGCGCCTGCCTGGATATTAAGTCTCGACCTACAACTCGTAAATCGGGGCCGTTACCACTGGGCCAGCACTGCTCATAAAATCCAACAATATCCTACCATCGACACAAAAGAGAAGTTTAATTATAAGAACGAGTACATTAATGGTTCTCATAATAATTACTGTGGTGTTTTGCTGCGCAGAACTACAAAATCTAATCTATTTACATATTAAAATGACCTTTAGATCTATTTACATGTTAAAATCCTATGACACGTAACTCACCTTTTATATTTTCCTTAACATTGTCACCTCTGAAAAGCATACTTTTAATTATCCTCTGATTGTTTTAGCATCCAAAACTTATTTTATACTACTAATTTTCCTCTTTGTAAAAAAATCTTTTTTTTTTTTTTTTTTCTTCTCTTGGCAATAATCTTAGAATATTTTATATTCTGACATTTTCAATTTAAACTGTCATCTGTCCAATTTATTTTTCTAAACCATAGACATAACACACCATGGACAAGTACACTTTATCGTTTTCTAAACCATTCATAAAGCCGGTGTGGTGTATACACTAACCCTAGCAATAAAAGCTCCTGGAGACTTCCCTCTCTGTAAACCGTTTTTATTCGTTGTATGTTTGAAAACGTTTAAGATATGACACAGAGCAATAGAAACGGGCTTCAAGTTTTTCAGTTGAGAGTTTGGTCTTAGCGCTGCTGGTGAAGCCTTGTTTTTGAAACCCTTAAATCTAATTATTTAAACAAATAGTTATTTTAAGTACTTGAATCTTAGCCTGATTAATTCAGTTTGTCTAACGTGTGTTACCTAATTTCCAAATACTGTTTTAAAAATAAATAAACTCTGAGTGCGTCTGAACTTTACGTCGTATATCATTTTTTCTGTGCTTCACCCTTCTGGCCGCGGGGCGCAAGGCGCCACACGTATACAGCGGCATAAGAGAGGCCTCCGACGTCAAGCGGCGTGACGCCAAGCGACGCCACCCTCTGTAGTCTGCAGTCACGCGTGACATTGACGCGGCCCTCCCGTTAGCGTGAGGTACCACGGAGTACCTCCGCTACCTAAAATATTACTCACACCCACCTCTCCGTTCGACAGGGCTCGCTGTTCGGCGTGTGACGCCACAGACCGGCTCCTCCACACTCCCTGTCTGCCTACCTGCCTACCTGTCTCTGTGCCTGGCTACCCGTCTGTCAACCTGACCCCGCCTATCACGCCACGAAGAGGAATGCTCGGGATTCCTCGTCGTGCGAAGCCGGCCCTTAATTTAATTTAATTTTAATTTAATCTTTAATTTTATTATTTTAATTTGTGACTTACATTTACCTCCGAAGAGGTAAAACCACGGAGTATAGAAAGAAGGGTAAAACGCATACATACAAACATAGATACCGGTCAAAATCATAACCCTCCTTTTTTCTTAGCCGTAGTCGGGTAAAAAGGTATAAACAAGGCATCACAGACAGACAAATTAAAACCAGCCAAGTGCATGTCGCACCACGCACAAGGTAGGGTTCCGTAGTTGGGATGAATTTATTCCAAGAACAAACTTAACTTTGTTGTTGAAATAAAAAATCTTTCATACAGAACGTATGGGAGAACATGTTTTTACAACCGCAAATCTAAGTTGGTCGATTATTACTCGTTAACTTGTAAAGCTTACTCAGCTGTGATAGTTTTCCTTTTAAATTCGTTATATAAGCTACTGCCGTGAATGTTTTCATATATCTAAAACCAACCGTTTAGTTGGCAGGGGGGGAGACACTTGACTCTAACAAAAAATTGCACTTTAAAGCTTAATATTTCGCAAACGGATCTCTGAATTCAAAAATGGTATTAACACACTCACAATGTTTTTAAAATACCTTTCCAACGATACCCCACAACAAGGGATAGAAAAAAAAAAAAAAGTTCCCCACTTTACGTGTAGGGGAGGTACCCTAAAAAAAAATATTTTTCATAATTTTATTTTACCACTTTTTAAAGTTAAAACACTTGTTAAAGTTTTTATTTTTCAGTTTTTTGTTGTGATAGCTACCCCACACAAATTCGAATACCACTACCTGCTATATGTAAATAACAGTGACAGGGACTTAAGATATCATCCATATACTAAGTGGGAAAAAATACGTATTATTGAACCCAACTCAAAAACTATCCAAGCACAGTTTATAAAATTTATATGGGACCACATGAGAAGCACCAGCTTTCAAATAAAATAAAAATTGTATAATAATACTAATGTATGACGGAGACGGATATGTGACTCTTGTTATTATCAGCGATATTTTAACTACTGTGGGCGTAGTGTGGGTAGTGTTGGTTAATGCGCAATAGGAAAACAGTTTTCAGTTCAGATCACATTATAATTTACTATCAAATTAATCACACTAGCTAAATTATGATTATTAATCATTTTATTTCAGATAAAAAATTAATCCATAAAATTATAAAAATGCAGTGACAAATAATTATTTTCGGTACTTATTGTGTTAGTAAAATCTTATGCACTATGTTAGTCAACACCCATCACAATATGCATCCATTTGTTCTGGATAGGGCAATACGCACGAGATACAACCATCTGCAGGATACTGTTGCTACTGCCTCGCACGCGCTGTAACAAGGAGGCTACTTTCTTCCGGATAACCGCAAGAAAGCCGTCCGTTCGCGCCTCCGCAAACATTCCGGATGCACTACAATAGCGAGGCAGCCGCATCAGCATCGTGAAGACCTTATACACACACTGAGTGTGATGGCGTTTATTAAAATCACAAATTAACACAATGATCACAAATTACAACTAACACAATAACTGAGCACCACGAATCGAGAACAGTTCCGCGACGTCTTAACTCCGATGCGATCCGAGGCTGAATCCCTCCTCGTCGTGGCCTTAAAACATCACGACTCTGTAGAAGCGCGCTTGGTTTTCGTAGATCACGTAATGTCGCCAGTGCAGTGGCGCGCTTGCAATTCGTTTCGGGTCCATACTAATGACCGGATCCGACATGTATTTATATTTATTTTTCTATGTTTAATAAACTCGTTAACAACTTAACTAGAGTATCTATAATATTAATCCATTTGCATTATATTGACACCACCCACATCACTATCGTAATTTAAAATGATAAATAATAAATGCTGTTTAGTCGACCATCGATTACTGAATAGTTTGAGTGCGGAAGCGACTGTAGGAGTAGGAAACGACTGTTCAAAATGAAGAACTTCCGAGATGTATTAAAAAAATATCCTGTGAACTTTACTTTGAACAATAATGTGGATAAAGATGTGCAGTCGATGCTCTTGCCTTTGAATCTGACGCAATATTTCATGTTCTGTCCTAAATATCGTATCAAAGATGATACTGTAACTCCAAACAGCCGCATCTCCAATTTTGTTTCAACGATTGTTACACTATTTTCAATATTTTCATGTTTACTGTGTTGCTATTTGCTGGCCTTGAAGAAAGATAATCTTGAATATCCTACTTTCACGTATGCTATTGCCATTTTTAATACCATCTTCTACTGTTTCGGTTTTGCTATACATTTCGTGATCGGAATCATTCAAACCAAAAATCATGTCCACTTTGTCCTGACTTTTCAAAAACTGCACAGATCTCTCAATAAAGACACCAGTTTTAACGATTTTATCATTTGGAATTGGATTCTTGTTATCGTAGCTCTGAGTTTTTATGTTTTTCTTTTCACTTGTTTCACCCTGAAGCTAAATTTATCTTTCTATACTGCATATGTTGGCTGTCTTTTGGTTATTTTTGATTTCAATATTGTTTATGCCATACGAGTCATTACATTGTTGAAAAACAAAGTCATTTTATGGAATCATCAAGTTTTAAATGCGCGAGAATTGCAAAACATGAACGGTAAAAAGTACTGCAAGAAAATGTATCAGGCTTACGTTCAAATATTAGAGTGTTATAATATCTTTAAAATTGTCTTTCACGTTTTCGTAAGTACTTTATTACAAACTTAGTTTGGCACATCTAACAAAAATGTGGCACATGTTGTTTAAGAAAGAATTCAGTATTTGAGAGCATCTGCGTTGTCTCTGTTACTCATTCTAACAGGACACTCGTGTGACGGTATTTTTCTAAAGCTCCATCTGCCGTTACAGCTACCTTTAACTGAAGCCTGAAAAGCTATTTCTATTATTATAATTGCTAAAAGCTAATATAATTAAAATAAATATCAATTTTCAGGTACTTTATCACACGATAGAAATAGCTGTTAACTATCTGAGTTACACACAAGTGGCAATAGAAGTGTTTAAAACAGGCATAATGGTAAATGATATGGTGAGTATCTAGTATTGAATATATATTCTTTTTTACCATGTGGTATCTCAATTTTTCGTGCACTACGCATTTGGTCGCATCCCTGGTTGCAAAAGTGCCGACCAAGATACGGACCTTCATAGTAAAATAAATGAAGTTTGGCCACAAATAATCGGACGGCACGTCGGTTGTGCGACCAGTTGGTCGTCTCAGCCAAGTGCACGATGCGTATTGGGTAACGATATTTACTTGAACGTTGCAGATGCTGATGGTGGTCGCAGCAACGTAGTGCAGTCCCTTTTTATAAACGTAGCATCTAACTTTTATTTTGTTACAGGATGACACAATTAAAAGGACGCTGTCAGTTTTGAGTTGGTTTGTGAAGGATTTTATGTGGCAAACAATGTTGATCCAACAATGCGAGAAATTTTACTTAGCTATCCAAAGTGTTCAAGATACTTGCGCACTTATTCAGAAGACAACTTGCTCTGGTTATTTCTTTACAATATTTTCATATAAAGGAGATTGCGATACATGAGGACATTTTACAGTCTTGTCTCCTGCAAGACCAAAATCTCGTCTGAAACTTTATGTTTCTTCTATCAAAACATGAGATTCACAATTTATATTAACTTAACATAACATAACATCACGCCTTGTTTCCCCGAAGGGTTGGGCAGAGGTGTCCCTGTAGCAGGTACACCCACATTTCGCCAGTTATGTTTAAGTCCCATGTAATAGGGGGCGAGCCTATTGCCATCAACCGGGCACAAATCCAGACTCCGAGCTGCTACTGAGAAATTTCAGATAGAAAAACCCAATACCCAATTTATATTAATGATCAGTAATAAGGATCCATCCAAATGTCATCCGATCATCATCTTTTTCCGATGTAACTTGGGGTCGGAGCAACACGTTGTTTAATTCCATTCTCCCCTGTCAATCGTTACGCTATCATTCACACCCTTCTCTGTCATATCATTCCTTACATAATTCTTCGATCTTTTCTTTGGCCTTCCTCTCCCTTTCCTTCCATAAATATTTATATTCATCACTCAGATCGGATACTGTACTCTTTTTCATCTTTCGATTAAAATTGTGTCGTTAAAATAATGTATTTTTTTATCAGATGAGGAGAAAAGACTATGCAAGAACGTATTGCGCTTACATCGAGCATCGTTTAGCAAGATACGTGTGTGTGGCCTGTTCTACGCAGACGCTGTGTTACAATTAAGTCTAATAAGCTTTCTTACTAATTATACTGTTGTGTTGCTTCAGTTTGCATTTTTGTAATCTTAGCCTCAATAAATTGATGTTGAGGGTAGTCAATATTATCATTTTAGAAATAATCAGCATTTCCAAGTTTTTATGTACCTAAATGACACAGTTTAATAATTAACTATTTCTGTAAAGTCAAACTCATGAATTATTTTTATTGTTGTTTTGAGAATTATTCACCATGAGCTCAAGTGGGATACAATTGATATCTGGTTCAGTGGGGCTATCTCGATAAGTCGCCGCACCTCTTATTAGATACCTATATTTGACAATAAGATAAGAGGCTCCTATCTTGTAATTTGTGCCCCAAAATAACAACCAGAGTGATCTCTGCAATGCCACTGACAACGTCGGTAAGATTTCAGGCCAATCAAATCTAACAATATCGTACCATCGACACAAAATTATAATCAGCCTATAATGTTTCTACTGCTCGGACACAGGCCTCCTCTCTTCGAGAGGGAGTGGGCCATAATTTACCACGCGGGCCCAGTGCGGGTTGGTAAATGTCACAAACATAACCTAGACTAAGTTTTTAACCCACGACCTACAAGTTGTAAGTCGGGACCTTTACCACTGGGCCACCACTGCTCATGAAATCCAACATAATCGTACCATCGACACAAAGAGAAGTTTAATTATAAGAACGAGTACAATGGCTCTCATAATAATTACCTTAATGAATTTTATATGAACAGCCAGTACATTTACCATCGATTATTGTTTCACTTGTGTGATGGAAAGCGAAAGTTTTAGTTGAGAAAAATGAAGACATTTAGAAATATCGGAAAAATATATCCTGTTAATTTTAATTTATGCAACACGGTGGACAAAGATGTGCAGTTGATGCTCTTACCTTTGAATCTGATGCAATATATGATGTTCTGTCCTAAATATCGTATCAAAGATAATATTATAACTCCAAATAACGTCTTCTCAAACTTTGCATCGATGATTGTGACACTCGTATTTATATTTTTATATATACTCGGTACCTATTTGGTAGCCACAAATAAAGATAGTCTAGGAACTCCCTTCCGATACGTTACTTTTTACTTCGACTGTTTCTTCTATTTTATCGGTTTTGGTATGAATTTCGTAACTGGGATCATTCAGACCAAAAATAATGTCCAGTTTGTCCTAACTTTTCAAAAAGTGCACAGATTCATCAACAATGAAACCAGTTTTAACCACTTCATGATTTGGAATTGGATTCTAGGAATCGTTGCTCTCAGTTTTTATGTCATTGTTAACACATATTTTATGTTGCAATTAGGTGTACCTTTCTATGCTGCATATATTAGCTACTTTATGCCTTTTTTCGATTTCAATATAGTTTATACCTTGCGAATGATTCAAATGTTGAAAAATAAAGTCATTCTTTGGAATTTTCAAGTATTAAGTTGGAAAGAATTAGGAAATACGAACGGCAAAAATTATAGGAATAAAGTATTTCAAGCTTATGTTAATATATTAGAATGTTATAATATTCATAAATTTTGTTCTCAGCCATTCGTAAGTACTTTGCTACCTTGATACTTACACAATTTAATTTTTTTTTTACATTTTTTTATTGATTTTTTCAGATACTATTCCACATTTTTGAATTATTTAATTCTCTGTGTTACATTCAAGTGGCAATTGAAACGTTTAAAAAAGGCAATAACATGGCGAGTAATTATTTTCTATCTACTCTTATTTGTCAACATCTCTACAATCAGTTTAAAATTATAGAAGTCTCAAACATTTATTTTGTTACAGGATGAATCAATAATGCGGTTGTTGTCCGTTTTAAGTTGGTTAATAAAAGACGTTATGTGGCAGTCAATATTGATCCAACAATGCGAGAAATTCTACTTGGCTATTCAAAGTGTTCAAGATACTTGCGCACTTACTCTGAAGTCAACTTGCTCAGGTTTGTTATGTCCTTCTTTAATTATAAGCCGTGTACCCGATAAGATTTCTCATCGGCAACTTCTCAGGAACCTTAGGGTATGAAATTCCAAAATAACAATGATACAAGTACCTTTTACTTGCGCAGTCCACGTTTCTAACTTAAAAAATGACGAACTTCCATACAAAGCTTCATTATTGAATCCCTTGAGCGATGAATTTTCAAAAATTCTTCCTTAATGCTCACCTTCTAAGAAACTCTTGGGGTTTTCTTCTTTTAAGGAACTCTTCTGCTAAATTTCTTACTTCTAAACCTAGCATTTAGGCTAGATTAATAGATAGGCTAAGACCACTTCAACATGGGTTCCTGAAAACGTCCAGCGGCATCGTGGAAGACCCAGGCGTAGATGGCGGGACGATCTTGACGCTTTTAGGAGGGATTGGTCTATATTGGCTCAGGATCGGGTTGGGTGGAAAAAGGAAAGGGAGGCCTTTGCCCTGCAGTGGGACAATACGGGCTAATTATTATTATTATATAACAGATAGTTAATTTATTCAGCGGAAATTCATGATAAAATACAATAGACGTTGATATATTTAGTAACATGTTCCACTTAACTGTTCCTAAAGAACCATAAAAAACCCTGTCAATCGACACGTATTTCATCCCTCAACGAGGTATCCTCAGGCGCGGTTTATACAGAAGAGACGTGGTGAGGGCGTGTGGCGGTAGCGGATAATCTACTTTGAATATTCACCACCGCCATACGCCCTCGCCTACCTAAAATTAACCTAATAGTAATGTTGCATGGCGTCGTTTTTGTCGTCACCGCCACCAGGTGACTCAAATCTCAATGTGAATAATTGTCTATCAATATGAATAAGTGCAGAAATGTTTTTTCGCCTCTAGTTAGCCGGGAAGTTAGTTCGGTCAGTACTAAAATGGTAGGATTTATTAATTAGTCAAGGACCTTATTTTTTTTTTGGGTGGAAAATTTTCAAATAACTTCTCCCGCTCTGGGCGGAGCGGGAGGGCTTGTCAGACTCTTAGCCGATGTTCGGACGGACGTAATAAAATCGCGGCAATTTTTTTTGTGCACTTGATTTTCAACGCTCTGTTTAGCGCTGAGAGTTGCTAATCCAACGGTGTGTTTTTTCAACGCGCTGGGACGAGAGTGCGTCCCAGCGCGTTGGATTCTCAATGCTCGGCTTAACACAGAGAGTTTAAAATCCAGTGCGCAATAAAATCCCGCCGCGATTTTATTACGTCCGTGCAAACGTCGGCTTACTGACTAAAACTCACCCGTGTTCCTTCAGTTGCCATGTTGCCGGGAGCCCTTCATTCACTGAACCTTATAGACTAAACGGATTTGGATGAAAGACATACGGATAGACCATGACCTGGGTTAGGACATAAATACTTTGGTATCACGGCAGGAAAGTTCGTGCCACCAAAGATGAGACTTGACACACCACGTGGTTTAACTTGCGCAGTATACGATTTAAGGGTCTCTTTAGCGGTATGAGGTTTGCGCCGGGGCGTCATCGGGGCGGCGGAAAGAGTGGTGGGAGGCGTGGTTAAATCTCATCTTTCGTATCGTACGTTGCCGTGCGATAATTTCCGACGTCCACGCAAGCGAAGCTGCAAGCAAAAGCAAGTTTTTGATAAATTTCATTGTAAAAAATGCAATAATGTCAATGTGTAATTTTTTTAATAAAGAATCACCATCAAAAAGTCATTAATACTCTTTTTGTTACAATAGATGCTTCACAACTATTAAAAAGTAATAAGTACCTAGATATAGTATTTTAGACTTTACTGCTCACAGTGTGATAAAGAATCTAATTTAAAAACTATAAACATTAGACCATATTTTTGAGCCAACTCCCAATGTATCTAAAATTTGTAAAAGTTTTTTTAGGTCAACATTAATAGAGGCATTGTCCACGTCAAAGAAGCACGCAACGGTATTAAGATTCATTGAAAATCCTATTTAGACTCTGGAAACCAGACGTGGTTAACTATCCAAGCAAGATTTAGACTTTCTAAAGCCAAATGTCTCTTCTGAAAACATAGGATTACTCTCAAAGAACCATTCCAACATACGTTTAGGATTAAATGTAGGATTTTACAGACACAAGAAATTAAAGAAATTGGTTGAAGAGAAGAAATCAAAGTGGGGCCGCGGCCTTGTTTGGTAATAGGGACTACGCTAAAACTGAGTAGAAACAAAGCCCGAGGACAAGAAATAATTATATAAAAGAAGAACGCTTTTTCCTGATAGAGGGAGGTGTTTGATCATTGAACACGAAATATTGTCATGGCCTAGGGTGGTGTTTAAAAAAAAAATCAAAGCTTTTAAACTAAACCAATTACAGGCACTTTGGAATTGTCAAGGGGTCGGTCATTCAGAAAGATGAAGCTAGTCGCCCATCCCAAAGCTACACATAGTAGCTGTAATTAATGCATAAGTATAGGAGCTGTAATAAATTTTAAATTGTTCGAGGTGAAAACAGGATGGGCCAGAAGTGCAAAGTCTTTGGGCTTTAGAGTTACAGATGCCAAAGAACTCATGTAGATGAAGATCCACATGGGTTCTTTGGCATCTGCAACCTTTCAGCCATCTCATCTTTCTCCACATTATTTTCTGGAGAGGAAGAGACCTCACTCAGTAAATCACAAACTTCCAGCCAGTTTTTATTTGAAAATACCCTCATAAGCCTCTGAGCTTCCGAATTGCATTCATTAATATTTCTAAATTTATGGGGGTAGGATTACTTCGATATTTAGCCAATGCCAATCTTCTTCTAGCACGGGACAGCTCAGAGTTCCAGTAAGGTTTTGATTTGAAATTATTTGTAGGATCCAAACTAAACTTAACAGTTGGAATGTATTTGTCAGCAGCTTTATTTAATTTATCAATGAACTGATCATAAGACATTTGAGGGTCCTTGTGATAGTGGAAATCCATAAATAATTCTTCTAAATATTAACTATGTTCCGACCACGGGTGATTAAAAATTCCTTTTGTATACAATGATGAGGTCAATGTCATGGCTAAAGAAATTTTTATTACAAGATGATCACTCCCTAAAAATTAATTCGTGACTTGCCAATCAAACATATTATGCGCTTGCGCGATATCAGAGGAGGCCATAGAAATATCGGGGCTGCTTTATTATTCATCACTAACGAGTAAATTTTGGCGTACAAATATTATTTTCACTGAGAAACTCGAGATCTTGTGTATGTTTTAGGTGGCCGAGCATTTAGGCTGTGCGTTATGTATTAGTGAGTAAATTAAAGATTTTCAAGATGGGTTTTAATTTATTTTAGGTCTACTACAAGATCACAGTTTCACCAGTTGGCTATATCAGAACATTTATTTAGAACCTGTTTATTTGACTAGATTGGTTTTGTGACTTTACCAGTGTGGGCACTAGCCAAGCTTGGCAAATCCTGATCAGTAGATCAATCTATACCTACTGTATTGTAATGTTGAATAATTATGTTGTCATTGCAATTTTTGACAGATGATGAGAAAAAGCTTTGCAAGAACGTACTGCGCTTACATCGAGCATCATTCAGCAAGATACGTGTGTGTGGCTTGTTCTACGCAGACGCTACGTTACAATTAAGTCTTATGAGTTTTCTTACTAACTACACTATTGTGTTGCTACAGTTTGCCTTTTTGTAATATTGGCCTAAATAAATTGATTTTGCGCTTATTTGGGTATTTTTATTTTTGAAATGTTCAGTGTTTCCAAGGTTTTTTACGACTGTATATTAGTCATTGAACACATTAACCATTAACTGGATCTCCGTTGTAAGACAATTTATGTCACTTGGTATTGATATTTTGTTCAGCCAAACTCATAAAAGTAATTAATTAACTCCGAGTCAAAGTGAGAAGATGCCACATCATTCTGGTTGAGTCTCCGATTTGTCGAGATAGCTTCTATCTCAATAAATTGGGGATGAGCCACAAACAATGTCTCACCTCCTATCCAGTCTCTTGGGCCCCGAAGCCTGCATCAAGAGTGACCTCTGCAACGCCACTGACAACAACGTAGATGTGGCAAAGTTTCGGGTCCTTAAAATCTAACACTTATCGTACCATCGACACGAAGCAGACGAAGATAAATAATTTCATATGTCCGAGTACACCCATGCTTTTTATTTCATTATAATTAACTTAATGAAATTGATGTGAATACTCAATACATTTACCATCCATTATTGTATCACTTGTTAGCTGAAAAGCTATTGCTTAAGTCGAGAAAAATGGAGACATTTAGAAATTTTAGAAACATCAGAAAAAAATATCGTGTGAAACTTGACTTAAACAATAAGGTGGACAAAGATGTGCAGTCGATGATCTTGCCATTAAATCTGATGCAATATATGATGTTCTGTCCTAAATATCGTATCAAAGATAATATTATAACTCCAAATAGCCACATCTCAAACTTTTTTTCGATGATTGTGACATTAGTGATTATATTTTTATATTTGCTCAGTACCTATTTGGTAGCTTTAAATAAAGATAGTCTCAGAACTTCCTTTGAGTATGTTACTTTTTACTTAAACTTTTTTTTCTATTTTATCGGTTTCCTTATGAATTTCGCAATCGGAATCATTCAAACCAAAAACAATGTCCAGTTTGTTCTAACTTTTCAAAAAGTGCACAGATTCATCAACAACGAAACCAGTTCTAACCACTTTATGATTTGGAATTGGATTCTAGGAATTATTGCTCTCAGTTTCTATGTCATTGTTAACACATATTTTGTTTTGCAGCTAGATGTACCTTTCTATGCTGCATATGTTAGCTACTTTATGCCTTTTTTTGATTTCAATATAGTTTATGCCTTGCAAATCGTTGAAATATTGAAAAATAAAATCATTCTTTGGAATTTCCAAGTATTACATTCGCAAGAATTAGGAAACACGAACGACGAAAATTATTGGAAAAAAGCATTTCAAGCTTATGTTAATATATTAGAGTGTTATAACATTCATAAATTTTGTTCTCAGCCATTCGTAAGTACTTTGCTATTATGGTACCTATTTACATTTTTTTTTATAAAATTTATTCCTAGACAATATCACTGAATTCCTTTTTTATTTTTTTCAGATCCTGTTTCGCATTTTCGAATTATTTAATTCTCTGTGTTACTTTCAAGTGGCTATTGAAACGTTTAAAAAAGGTGAAGTAATTAATGACATGGTGAGTAATTATTTCATATCTACTCATATTGTTTGTTATATTGATAGAAGTATCAAACGTGTATTTTGTTACAGCATGAAACAATTATACGGTCGTTGTGCGTTTTAAGTTGGTTAGTAAAGGATGTAATGTCGTTATCAATATTGATAAAAAAATGCGAGAAATTCTACTTAGCTATTCAAAGTGTTCAAGATACTTGCACACTTATTCTGAAGTCAGCTTGCTCGGGTTCGTTACTGCCTTCTTTAATTATTTCCCTTCATTTTAAGTTCTCAATATCAAAGTTTCGCCAGTAGTCTGTATCAAAATATTTAAATAGATACTATCTAGTCGACAAGCGCGGTTAGCTGACTTTACAGTGTCAGCACCAACCAATTCAGGCAAATTATGATGATCAGTAGATAAGTCTATACCTACTGTGTTTTATTGTTGAATAATAATGTCGTCATTGCAATTTTTGACAGATGATGAGAAAAAGCTTTGCAAGAACGTACTGCGCTTACATCGAGCATCATTCAGCAAGATACGTGTGTGTGGTTTGTTCTACGCAGATGCTGCGTTACAATTAAATCTGATAAGTTGTTTTACTAATCATACTGTTATATTGCTTCAGTTTGCATTTCTATAATCTTAGCCTCAATAAATGAATTTTGAGAGTAGTCAGCATTGTCATTCTAGAAGTAATCAGTATTTCCAAGTTTTATACGGAGTGGCAGGAACATCGACGTGAAAACTGAAACCATGGATTTATTACATGATTCTGACCTGCGTTAAAATTTTTCATCGGTAATTTTTTTTTTAAATCAGCTGTTCTATACATTTTGACCGCGTAGGTATTGCACTTTTCTATGAAACAGTTGTTTTTTTTTTAATAACCGACGAAAAGTTTCAACGCAGGGAGGGGGGTTCAGAATCATGTACTGAATCCATGGTTTCAGTTTTACGCGTCGATGTCTTTGACACCCTGTAGAAATGTACTCAATACTCAATACTCAAACTTTATTTGCATTCCACAATGTGTACTTAGGTGGTACACATTGGTGGTGGTGTGTTTACCTATTTTATTTTTGTGAATCCAAATTCATGAAAGTCCGAATTCAAGTGGGAAGATGGAATTTCTATCTGGTTTAGTGGGGCTTCCTCCTATGCCTCCCTGGTGCCTCAAAATCTGTAACCAGAGCGACATCTGCGCTGCCATTGACAATATCGTAGAAGTGGCAAAGTTTCAAGCCCGGAAAATATAACAATATCATACCATTATTAAATTATTTTTATTACCATCAACACAAACAGGATAATAATAAATAACCTATAATATTTCCACTGCTGGCCCAGGCTACCAGGCGTTGCGGGTTTGTCCGAAAGGGTTACCGTGGCCCTAGCAACCAACATACAGGCAACTGAAGGAACACGGGTGGGTTTTAGTCAGTAAGAGCCTGTCACGCCCTCCCGTTCCACCTAGGGCGGGAGAAGGTATTTGATAATTTCCCACCCAAAAGAAAAAAAAAGGCCTCCAGGCCTCCTTTCTGTGAGAGGGAGTGGGACTTAATCCACCACGCGGACTCAGTGCGAGTTGGTGGATGTCACATGTTTTCGATTTTTGGTTCTAGGATATGCTGGTTTCTTCACGATGTTTGCCTGCACCGTTTTGTAAGCAGTGGTGATGAAATAATTTTATCCAAAGTCCCAGGTCTGAACCTACAACTCGTAAATCGCGGCCGTTTTCACTGTGCGCTCTGAGATAAAGAAGATTAATTATTTATAAGAGTTCTTTGTGCATTTCAAAATGAACAACGGTTCACAACAAATTCACCTTAATGAATTTGCTGCCACCATCTCCTAAAAAGGATATAGGTTGGCTCACAAATATTATCAGCCGTAGCCTTAAAAATGTTTATGTTTTCACTTAGATCATCATCATATTAGTCATTGGACACATTAACCATTAACTGGATCTCCGTTGCAAGGCAATTTAAATGGCACTTTTTATTGATATTTTGTCAAGTTTTTACTTGACAAAACATCAATACAAAGGTTAAAAAAAAATGTACCCCGAGTCAAAGTGAGAAAATGCCAAATTAATCTGGCTGAGTCCGATTTATCGAAATAGCTCTTATCTCGATAAATCGGGGATGAGCCACAAACAATGTCGCACCTCCTATCCTGTCTCTTGTGCCCCAAAACCTGCAACCAGAGTGACCTGTGCAATACCACTGACAACGACGTAGAGGTGGCTAAGTTTCGGGCCCTCAAAATCTAACATACTATCATTTATCATACTATTGACACGAAGCAGACGAAGATAAATAATGTCGTTTGTCCGAGTACACCCATACTTTTCATTATAATTCACTTAGTGAAATTGATGTGAATAGTCAATACATTTACCATCGATTATTGTATCACTTGTGTGCTACAAAAGCTACTGTATAAGTCGAGAAAAATGCAGACATTAAGAAATATTAGAAAAAAAAATCGTGTGAAACATGACTAAAACAATAAGGTGGACAAAGACGTCCAGTCCATGCTCTTGTCTTTGAATCTGATGCAATATATCATGTTCTGTCCTAAATATCGTATCAAAGATAATATTATTACTCCAAATAGCCTCATCTCAAACTTAACTTCGATGATTGTGACACTAGTGGTTATATTTTTTTATATACTCAGTACCTACTTGGTAGCCTTAAATAAAGATAGTCTCAGAACTTCCTTCGAGTATATTACTTTTTTCTTCAACTCTTTCTTCTATTCTATCGGTTTTGTTATGAATTTCGTAATCGGAATCATTCAAACCAAAAACAATGTCCAGTTTGTCCTTTTCAAAAAGTGCACAGATTCATCAACAATGAAACCAGTTCTAACCACTTCATGATTTGGAATTGGATTCTAGGAATCGTTGCTCTCAGTTTTTATGTCATTGTTAACACGTATTTTATATTGCAGCTAGGTGTACCTTTCTATTCTGCATATGTTAGCTACTTTGTGCATTTTCTCGATTTTAATATAGTTTATGCCTTGCGAATCATTCAAATGTTGAAAAATAAAGTCATTCTTTGGAATTTCCAAGTATTAAACTCGCAAGAATTGGGACACGCACATTACACACACACTCACTTTGTCTGCAACCAATGACTAGTTCAATAATCATCATTCGTTTTTGGTTTCATTCGTCTTGTTCACATAAATATTAAAGTTTAGCAGATAGACCACAAAAAACTAAGTCAATTATTTCGATTTCTGTGGGGTAGATGCAGTTTGTTACGAGTATTTAATTAATAGAACTTTGTTGGTTCGTGGATAATATTGGTGACGAGTATTTAGCGCAGTGTTGTGGTTATTATTATCAAAAAGCAGGCATAAAATATATTGAAGAGATCAGATCAGATCAGAGAATATTATTGCGCTGCGTAAAAGTGAAGTGAATATCTAATGAAACCGGACTAAGTGTGAGTGTTATCATTTATATATTTCATATTTTACTAAACATAAATCTTAATCAAGGGTATTGTTGATAGAACAGAGGTATTGTTGAGACAGAAGATGCCTTTAAAATTTTAAATTCATTGTGAGGTTTAATTCGATTAGTGAATAATAAATAATTAGGTATTATGTGTAATAAAAACAATGTTTTTCTTTGTTCTAGAGAAATACTGTGAGGGTTAAGAGATATGAGGAAGGAGCTTATTATCGAGTAGCAGCGACGTCAAATGGTGAATGAAACAAATGGTTTCATACCAACGAGATATTTTGCTAAATTATTAAAACACGTCATTATGAACCGTTCGCCGTGCACTCTGAAGGCTTGCATCACTGAAGACCAGCTAGAAAACCGTTTTTGACCTTAAAATATTGACCGTACCAACTTAATAAACAACAGATTCGTTATTGCATGAATTTATGGTAACGAATTTTTTAAGCACGTTTCAATAGGGTGTTTGTCGTATTTCTTGCAGATATACCGAAATTGTTTAATATTATTTTAGTAATAGTATTATTTTAGGATTAAAATTTGAGGTTTAGTTTCAATCTTCTTTTCGTAAAGAAAATGAATACTTAAGCTTTAACCTCAATAACAACCAATATTTACTAAAGTCAAATAAAATGTAAAATAATTAATACAAATAAAATATAAACAAACTGCCCATATTTAACCTTAAAATTACCTATTCTGTAAGTAGTTTTTTTACATTTTAAGTAGTCTAATATTCTTATTTATTACTTAATTACTTCGACCATGATCAAAGCTTAATATTTATGGTGAAAAAATCCATTAAAAATTTAAAATATTTCATAATTTAAATATGTCAAAATAATACAAACTGCTTCTAAGTTTCTTGACATCTATTTCACATCTTATTCAGCTGAAGTAATGATAAATAATTGTAGCAGTTTTTTAACTTATGTAAAATAAATATAACGAATAAACATATTTTTTTTAATTTTGTTATCATATATCACGCATTTTTTATTCTAAAACCTTTATTGCAATAACAACATAAAAAATATTAGTATCGAAAACAAAAATAATAATATTTGCAAAAAACCGCACTGTGTTTTACGAGATTAGAACCTGAGGCAGTTTGAATTCCATACCAACGCTTAACGCTTTCTGCTATCTGCACTTGTTAAGTTACTATCGAATTTTAGCAATGCCATTAACTGGTCAAGTTCACGCGCATAGTGCGTGTGTGCTAGCATGTTTAAAGCGACGGAAATATATTGTTATTTCGTGTAGTGCAAAACTGCGTTATCTGTGGTGTGTGTATCGTGTTGCTTACACATACAAATGTACGAGCTATACCGCGTGTTCACAGCAATACGACTCTTAGCGTGCTCATGCACTTTTGAGCGCTTGCTGTACCATAAACTGTGTGACATATCAAATGAAAGGGCTTGTTGAGAGGATCTCATTTTTTTAATACTTTATTTCATATATATTAAAATTAACTATTCTCCCCTTATCTCCTAAACTGCTAAGCATAAAATGTTGTAAAAATACATAAAATAGTTCTACACTTATAGGCCTACCACACGCTCATGCTTCACCACAGTTTTGCCTGCGCAGGCCGGCTTGTACACGGAACACTGAGCGTGTGGTTGGTAAAACTGTACGACGCGCAAACCCCACGGCGCGGCCTGCGCACTTTTCGATTTGTTTAAAATTTTGCCTGCGCAAGCCCGGCCTTCGCGTACTTGCCTGTGCGTGTGGTTGGGCGTTCAGTGTACAAGCCGCAGTCTAGGTTAGTCGTCGTTCGGTGATTACGTGGTCTTCCGTCACTCAAAAACCGGCTAAATGCGTATCGGACCACGCACAATGAAGGGTTCCGTAGATAGGATGAATTTATTCCAAATACAAACTTAACAAAGTAGTTGAAAAACATATTCCAACTGCAAAAGTTTGTAGTCACAATATTGAGAAATTTACCAGGTTATTTTAAGACCACAGACTTTTTATAGGTTTTCCTGTAATCTATGATTAACAATTCTCTGTATTTTTTTTTTCAAAATTTTCGGCACAGTACCTACTCGTAGTTTCAGAATTTTTTATTTTTATTTATTTAAAGGGCTTTGTCACAAAATTGTTGATGACAATCTACCTTATCACTAACTTGTACAATTTTTTAGCCTTATCGGACATTGGAAAAGCAAGGATGGTATTACAAAAGCCAATATCATACCTTATACAGTTTCGGAGATAAGGGGAATAGTAAATTTTCATCTATTTTCTTAAATAACTTTGAATGTATTTTAAAATTATGAAAAAAAAAATTGAGGTCCTCGCAATAAGCCCTTTTATTTAATAAGTCACACGTTACAGTTTGCAAATCTTTTATTTTCTTGTTTGCTTCCCAAAAGTGACCGCCATATTCAAAATTCATTTATTTACGTTACACGTCCGTATTTGGGTCACAGAAATACATTATATGTGTACCAAATTTCAACTTAATCGGTCCAGTAGATTAGGATCAAATTGGCTGTGACAGATGGACAGACAGACAGACACACGAGAGATCGTATAAGGGTTCCGTTTTTTTCTTTTAAGGTACGGAACCCAAAAAATGGCAGAATTGCGTACGTAAATCGCGAGTTCATGTCTGAATCAATAAGTCTATACAAATCTCTGCCTGCACTCTGGAAAATTAAATCGAAGGAAAATTAAGAACTATGTCTACGAAAAAATTATAAATAAAATAAAAGAGGTAAAGAAAAGGGTAAGACCATCGTTTATTAAAGGAGAAAGAAGAAATAGTTCTTCATAAGAAAACATTGTTTCTACGCCGACGATTTCGACAAGACTGTGGTTTGCGCATGCTTAACTGTGCCGTCTGGTAACGCCGTCCGTGTACAGTTTTTTCATGCGAGAAGCTTGCGCAGGCAGAACTGTGGGGAAGCTTGTGCGTGGGGTAGGCCCATTATACATAGATTACAGGGAAACCTATAAAAGTCAATGATCTTAAAATAACTTGGTAAATCTCCTAATATTGTGCGTACAAACACATTTGCAGTTGGAATGTTTGGGAGAACATGTTTTTCAAATACAATGTTAAGTTTGTCCGTGGGATAAATTCATCCCAACTACGGAACCCTTCATTGTGCGTGGTCCGACAGGCTCCTGGTTGGTTCTTTTTTATTAATTTTCTTTATTTTTCAGACACTATTCCGCATTTTCGAAATATTTAATTCTCTGGGTTACATTCAAGTGGCAATAGAAACGTTTAAAAAAGGCAAAATAATTAATGACATGGTGAGTAATTATTTCATAATTACTCTTATTTGTCAACATCTCAATAATCAATTCATAATGATAGAAATATCAAACGTATATTTTGTTACAGGATGAAATAATTATACGGTCGTTGTCCGTTTTAAGTTGGTTGATAAAGGACGTAATGTGGCAATCAATATTGATCCAACAATGCGAGAAATTCTACTTAGCTATTCAAAGTGTTCAAGATACTTGCACACTTATTCTGAAGTCATCTTTCTCGGGTTCGTTACTTCCTTTTTAATCATTTCCATTTATTATCAAAGTTTCGCCAATAATGAATATCAAAGTTTTGCCAGTAGTCTAGATCAAAACATTTATATAATTACTGCCTCGTTGACAAGCGTGGTTTGGTGGCTTAACAGTATCAGCACCAACCAATTTAGGCAAATTATGATGATCAGTAGATCAGTCTATCTATATCTACTGTGTTTTAATGTTGAAAAATAATGTTGTCATTGCAATTTTTGACAGATGATGAGAAAAGGTTTTGCAAGAACGTACTGCGCTTACATCGAGCATCATTCAGCAAGATACGTTTGTGTGGCCTGTTCTACGCAGACGCTGCGTTACAATTAAGACTAATGAGCTGTCTTACTAACTATACTGTTGTGTTGCTTCAGTTTGCATTTCTGTAATCTTAGCCTCAATAAATTGATTTTGAGAGTAGTCAACATTATCATTCTAGAAGTAATCAGTATTTCCAAGTTTTTATGTAAACATAATTACCTGAACTGCCTCGTTGGTCTAGTGGTCGTAAGCGCTACTGCTGAGCATGAGGTCCTGGGTTCGATTCCCGGGTCGGGCAAAGTGTTATTGGGTTTTTCTATCTGGAATTTCTCAGTAGCAGCCCGGAGTCTGGATTTGTGCCCGGTTGATGGCAATAGGCTCGCCCCCTATTACATGGGACTTAAACATAACTGGCGAAATGTGGGTGTACCTGCTACAGGTACACCTCTGCCCAACCCTTCGGGGAAACAAGGCGTGATGTTATGTTATGTTATAATTACCTATTTTATTTTTGTGAAGCCAAATTCATGATAGTTATTTACGCAACTGTTGTATAATAAGGGGTATTAAAACACGAATGTGGGTTACCTTAACGAATTTTCTGTGAACCTTCAATACATTTACCATGGATAATTGTATCACTTTTTTATTTATTTATTTATTTTTGAATAATGTACACTCAGTTACAGGCTAGGCTTAAACTTATGAGTACATGACCCTGTTAGGGCGCAGCAAGTATTATTACATTTAACTTATAACTAGGTTCAATATTTGGAAGTTAACATTATATGACATACTTACTAGATATCAATATCACAACATTCATTATTATTACTAATATATAATCTATTTGTGACATATTTTATTAATTAAAGTTATTTGAGTATATTAACATTAATAAAATCATTTTATACTTAGTTAGATAACATTTGTGCTTTATTTTAGTTTCTTATCTTCCATAAACTCGTTGATACTATAATAACTTTTTTCTAAAAGTAATGACTTAAGTCTAAATTTAAATATGCATAGCGTTTTTGTTGATCTTATGTGTTCAGGTAACTTATTATATATTTGGATGCTTCGGTATTCTGGGCTATTTTTATACATCTGTAGTCTAGGTGCTGGTAGAATTAATTTAGTTTTGCGGCGTTCATTCTTATCAAAATTAAAGAGTTGTATATTCTTTTTAACAAATGTGGCTATTTCTAGAATATAAATTTCTGGAATATATACTTGTGTGCCGAAAAGCTACTGTTTTAATTGACAAAAACAAAGACATTTAAAAATATATGAAAACGTATGCCGTGTGAACAAAACATCCAGTCGATGCTCATACATATGAATCTGATGCAATACAATATCATGTTCTCTCTGAAATATCGTATCAAAGATAATATTATAACTCCAAATTACCTCATCTCGAACTTTTTACTTGTTTTATATTAAACTTGCTTCGTTCATATATGTTTCCGGTACGTTTATGTTTTAATTTTATCATCCATTACTCAAGGATTTCTTGGCATCTGATTGAGCTGAAAGTTGGTTTACTTATATAACTTTGATGACAACGGAGCTGGTCTGATGATGGGGCCTGGTGGTGGCCGTAGGACCTCCTCAACAAAACAACATAGCTTCGTTGTGTTTGGGTTCGTTTGTTTTATCTTGGGAAAAAATAACTGCTCAAGGTAGGATAGTCCAGGGTCTGATGTTGGAGCCAGATGATGGCAATAGAAACTCCTCAACCAAACTAAATAGCAACATCCTATTTTAACTCATTTGATATGTTTTGACAAGTGTTATAACACTAGGCGATATCCAGGGTCTGATGATGGAGCAGGAAGATGGTCACGGGCACTCCTCAAGTGAACCAGATAGTCGCGTTCTGTCATTTCTACCATTTGAATTTATTTTGACAAGGAAGTACGTTAGCCTAAGGTGTGATTCAGAATCTGATGATGAAGCTGAGAGCTTGCCTTAGGAACTCCTTAAATAAACAAGATAGCCATCTTGTGCTCAGGTTCCCTTGTTTTGTTTTGAGAAAAACTATAACCCAAGGTATAGTCGACGGTTTAATGATGAAGCCAGATGGTGGAAATAGGAACTTCTCAACTCAACGAGAAAACCTCGGAGTCTTCCGGCTATTTTGAAATGTCTTGACAAGTAGGTGAGCTACTCTAAGGTGAGATCCAGGATCTGATAATGAACATAGAAGCTCGCCATAGGAACTCCTCAATGAAATAAGATAACCCCATCGTCTTTCGGCATTTTGATTTGTCTAGATATGTACTACTTATGGCCCTGGTTGAAGTCTTGAATATAATGGTGAAGCCAGAAGGTGGCCATAGGAACTCCTCAACTATTTAAAAGAGATACCCCTGTTATGTTAGGCTCGTTGGCTTATTCTTGACAAGCACCTTACAAGTGAAGACGATAGAGATATTTAAACAAATTATAATGCTAAAAAGTACAAAATAAAATTCAAGTAAAAATCTTTTTTAAACAAGCTTTTAATTAATTAAAAAGTAACTACTAAATAAAACTTACGTAAACATAGAATTTTAGTTTCTAGGCTGAATATTGAGTATAGAAGAGGTGAATTTGCTTTAATTTGTTTAGCGGAATATTCAAGAATTTTATTCATAAGAATAGTATTTGATTTAATTTATTTAGGGGTTTTTAATTTAAGAGTTATGTTTTTTATGAGGCGTGAACGTCCTTCTTACAAAAGATTCTTAAGCTTCTTATTGAAGATAAGTCTACCTTAATGGATTTGATGTAAGTAGTCAATCCATTAACCATCGATTATTGTATCACTTGTGTGCCGGAGAGCTAGCGTTTAAGTTGAGAAAAATGAAGACATTTAGAAATATTCGAAAAACATATCCCGTGAAACTTGACTTAAACAACACGATGGATAAAGATGTGCGGTCGATGCTCTTACCTTTGAATTTGATGCAATATATCATGTTTTGTCCGAAATATCGCGATAAAGATAATTTTATAACTCCAAATAGCCTCATCTCAAACTTTGTTTCATTGGTTGCGGCACTAGTATTTATATTTTTAAATGTTCTCGGTACCTACTTGGTAGCCTTAGATAAAAATAGCCTAGGAATTTCCTTCCATTATGTTACTTTTTATTTTGACTGTTTCTGCTTTTGTATCGGTTTTGCTATGAATTTCGTAATCGGGATCATTCAAACCAAAAACAATGTCCAGTTTGTGCTAACTTTTCAAAAAGTGCACAGATTCATCAACAATGAAATTAGTTCTAACCACTTCATTATTTGGAATTGGATTCTTGGAATCCTTATTCTTTGTTTTTATGTCATTCTCCACACATATTTTATGTGGCAGCTAGGAGTACCTTTCTATGCTGTATTTGTTAGCTACTTTATGCCATTTTTCGATTTCAATATAGTTTATGCCTTGCGAATCATTCAAATGTTGAAAAATAAAGTCATTCTTTGGAATTTCCAAGTATTAAGTTGGCAAGAATTAAGAAATACGAACGGCGAAAATTACAGGAAAAACATATTTCAAGCTTACGTTAATATATTAGAATGTTATAACATCCATAAATTTTGTTCTCAGCCATTCGTAAGTACTTTGCTACCTTGGTGCTTACAATTTTTTTATATATTCATAAAAATTCACGAAATCATTTTTTTTTCAGATGCTATTCCACATTTTCGTATTATTTAATTCTCTGTGTTACTTTCAAGTGGCAATTGAAACGTTTAAAAAAGGCAAAATGGTAAGTAATTATTTGTTATCTACTCTTGTTAGTCAACATCTCTTTATTCAGTATAGAATGATAAAAGCATCAAACGAATACTTTGTTACAGGATGAATCGATAATACGGTTGTTGTCCGTTTTAAGTTGGTTAATAAAGGATATGATGTGGCAGTCAATGTTGATTCAAGAGTGCGAGAAATTCTACTTAGCTATTCAGAGTGTTCAAGATACTTGCGCACTTATTCAGAAGTCAGCTTGCACGGGTTCGTTATTTCCTTCTTTAAATATTTCCATTTATTTTGTCCTACAATATCAAAGTGTCACCACCAATTGTCTATATCAAAATATTTACACAGTTACTGTGTCGTTGACAAGCGTGGATTGATGACTTTTCAGTGTCGGCTCCAACCAATATAGTAAAATTATTATGATCAGTGGATCAGTCTATACCCATACCTTTAATTTACCAATTAATAATAATATTATCATTGCAATTTTTGACAGATGATGACAAAAAGCTTTGCAAGAACGTACTGCGCTTACATCGAGCATCATTCAGCAAGATACGTGTGTGTGGCCTGTTCTACGTAGACGCTGCGTTACAATTAAGTCTGATGAGCTGTCTTACCAATTATACTGTTGTGTTGCTTCAGTTTGCATTTTTGTAATCTTAGCCTCAATAAATTGATTTTATGCGTAGTCCGTATTATTATTTTAGAAATGTTCAGTGTTTCCAAGTTTTTTTTACGACTGCATATTAGTCATTTGAAACATTGGCCAAACTCGTATAAGTAATTAATTAACTCCGAGTCAAACTGAGAAGATGCCATATCTATCTGGCTAAGTGGCCCCAATTACATCTCGATAAATCGAAGGTGAACCACAAATAATATCTCACCTCCTATCCTGTCTCTTGTGCCCCAAATTTGCGACCAGAGTGACCTCCGCAATGCAATAGCATTGCAGAGGTGACTTTGATTCTGTGCGTTCAGTTTTGGGCCCTTTAAATCTAACACTATCGTACCATCAACATGAAGCAGACAAAAATGGGTGGCTAAAGTGGACTGGTTACCTGGAACTATGGAAGGACTATGGCCCCTACCCGATTAATGTTTTATATGTACAGTACCGACCAAAAGTCCATGAGCAATCTCACAAAGCAATAGACTGACGCTTCGGTTTGACTTACGACCTTCTTCTATAAGTTGTTACAATACTGTAGACACGCACATTACACACACACTCACTTTGTCTGCAACCAATGACTAGTTCAATAATCATCATTCGTTTTTAGTTTCATTCGTCTTGTTCACATAAATATTAAAGTTTAGCAGGTAGACCACAAAAAACTAAGTAAATTATTTCGATTTCTGTGGGGTAGATGCAGTTTGTTACGAGTATTTAATTAATAGAACTTTGTTGGTTCGTGGATAATATTGGTGACGAGTATTTAGCGCAGTGTTGTGGTTATTATTATCAAAAAGCAGGCATAAAATATATTGAAGAGATCAGATCAGATCAGAGAATATTATTGCGCTGCGTAAAAGTGAAGTGAATATCTAATGAAACCGGACTAAGTGTGAGTGTTATCATTTATATATTTCATATTTTACTAAACATAAATCTTAATCAAGGGTATTGTTGATAGAACAGAGGTATTGTTGAGACAGAAGATGCCTTTAAAGTTTTAAATTCATTGTGAGGTTTAATTTGATTAGTGAATAATAAATAATAAGGTATTATGTGTAATAAAAACAATGTTTTTCTTTGTTCTAGAGAAATACTGTGAGGGTTAAGAGATATAAGGAAGGGGCTTATTATCGAGTAGCAGCGACGTCAAATGGTGAATGAAACAAATGGTTTCATACCAACGAGATATTTTGCTGAATTATTAAAAACACGTCATTATGAACCGTTCGCCGTGCACTCTGAAGGCTTGCATCACTGAAGACCAGCTAGAAAACCGTTTTTGACCTTAAAATATTGACCGTACCAACTTAATAAACAACAGATTCGTTATTGCATGAATTTATGGTAACGAATTTTTTAAGCATGTTTCAATAGGGTGTTTGTCGTATTTCTTGCAGATATACCGAAATTGTTTAATATTATTTTAGTAATAGTATTATTTTAGGATTAAAATTTGAGGTTTAGTTTCAATCTTCTTTTCGTAAAGAAAATGAATACTTAAGCTTTAACCTCAATAACAACCAATATTTACTAAAGTCAAATAAAATGTAAAATAATTAATACAAATAAAATATAAACAAACTGCCCATATTTAACCTTAAAATTACCTATTCTGTAAGTAGTTTTTTACATTTTAAGTAGTCTAATATTCTTATTTATTACTTAATTACTTCGACCATGATCAAAGCTTAATATTTATGGTGAAAAAATCCATTAAAAATTTAAAATATTTCATAATTTAAATATGTCAAAATAATACAAACTGCTTCTAAGTTTCTTGACATCTATTTCACATCTTATTCAGCTGAAGTAATGATAAATAATTGTAGCAGTTTTTTTAACTTATGTAAAATAAATATAACGAATAAACATATTTTTTTTAATTTTGTTATCATATATCACGCATTTTTTATTCTAAAACCTTTATTGCAATAACAACATAAAAAAGCAGCAATATTTAAAAAATATTATATCGAAAACAAAAATAATAATATTTGCAAAAAACCGCACTGTGTTTTACGAGATTAGAACCTGAGGCAGTTTGAATTCCATACCAACGCTTAACGCTTTCTGCTATCTGCACTTGTTTAGTTACTATCGAATTTTAGCAATGCCATTAACTGGTCAAGTTCTCGCGCATAGTGCGTGTGTGCTAGCATGTTTAAAGCGACGGAAATATATTGTTGTTTCGTGTAGTGCAAAACTGCGTTATCTGTGGTGTGTGTATCGTGTTGCTTACACATACAAATGTACGAGCTATACCGCGTGTTCACAGCAATACGACTCTTAGCGTGCTCATGCACTTTTTAGCGCTTACTGTACATGGATAAAATAGCAGGGGATGAAGAAGTTATTTGATAATTTCCCACCCAAAAAAAGGAAAAAAAAGGGATGACTTGCACATTCAATAATGGGCCCCCGGAAACGTTCGCTAGCACATAGTGACGTAGCGGTAAGGGAGCAACATGCAACATTATTATATTTTGACACTATAAACGTCTTTATGCAGTTACATTTTAGACACTGTGGACTTTTTTAGGCCAGTGTAAATTCAAAGTTTTTATCTATAAAGCCATGATACGATGCAAGCTACTTGTTTATGGTAAGCAACATCTTCTTATGATTATGAAAAAAATATATGCAAGAACGTTCTTTGCTTGCATCGAGCATCATTCAGCAAGATATGTGTGTGTGGTGGCCTGTTCTACGCAGACGCTGCGTTAGAATTAAATCTGATGAATCTCATTACTAACTCCGCTGCTGGCTACAATTTGCATTTTTGTAATTCAGCTTTATTATTTTTGTCATTATTTTTATTTGTTCGGGATACACAAAGTTTGATTTCAACGATTTAAGGTTGTGACACGGATAAATAAATTTTATTTACGCCTTAAGGGCTGAATGGATTTGCATGTTTGGTACAAGGATAGGCCATGACCTGGGTTAGGACACAGGATACTTTTTATCCCGGTATACCCACACGGTGGGTGCCTGAGGACGGACGGCGGCGCCGAGGCTGGCCCAGGAAGAGGTGGCGAGCCGACCTAGACGCGTACCGCAAGGGTTGGATGGATGTCCCGCCGGGGTTGCGAAGAAAACCAAAAAGAAGATCGTGGCCCCCGGCAACAGGGCAACTGAAGGAACACGGTGGGTTTTAGTCAATAAGAGTCTGGCACGCCCTCCCGCTCCGCCCAGAGCGGGAGAAGTTATTTGATAAATTCCCAGCCCAAAAAAAAAGTTTAGATGGATGTGGCCCTGGAAAAGGATGCTTGGAAGGATTTGGGGGAGGCCTTTACTTAGCAGTGGGACAGTGTAGACTAACATAAAAAATATTTATATATGTATTTATTTACTATTCACAATTACATTTGTTTTAACAGGTTCAACCCAATACAGCAATGTAGTCAGAATGTCCACTGTATGGCACAAGTCATACAGAGGACAATATGTTAAGTGTCACCCTCCGGAATTCCGCCAATGAGCATGTAAAGATATACACTTGCAGAGAGACGCTGTTGAGTATCTTATATTTCCATGTTATAATTTCTGAACTAAACACGGGCGAAGGCGCAAGCAAAAGCTAGTCATCTAAATTAATAAATAGTATAAAACAAAGTCACTTTGCATGTTGTGTTGTTCGTCCAAACTCGGTTTTTGATGCGATTGTCCGCATCATTTAGATAATTTATTCCGAAAGGTTTTTAGGTATTATACATGAATATTAAAACTTACATAAATAGTTTTAAAAAAATCAAGCCGTAAAAACCGTATCAAATAGAGACGGGCTCTCTATTTCGCATGGTTTTTACGATTTGACATTTTTACCGCTAGTTTACCTTTCAGAAACCGGAATCAAAGAATTATCTATTCGACGATCATCTTACAAGGAGATGACCAGTCATTAGCTTAACAGCGTAGCTGTCATTTGCTACGTCGTAGCGTTCTCGTAGTCGCTACGCTGAGTAAGCGACGACGTGTCATCGAATAAATGACGTCATAGTACGTAATTTCGTATGAAAAAATACCTAGGTATGAATAATAATATTAATTAAATTCGTCATAAATTTGCGAACACGCGAGCTTTCCTATTGCAGAGCGTATTCATATGGAAATCGTGACGAACGTGTTTCTTGAAAGAATATAAATATTCACTTGTTTTAAATAATTATCATTTTCACTTCTCGTCTCGCAGTCACGCGATTTTCTTTGTTAATAATTTTCTTTTTTAGGGTTCCTTAACAAAATGGTACAAAAGGAACCCTTATGGTGCGACTCAGTCTGTCTGTCACAGCTGGATATCTCAAGAACTGCTAATGCTATCAACTTGAAAGGGAATTGCTCAGTTTGTTCGAGTGATCTGGCTAAACGTGGACAAGATCTTTATTAATAAAAGACTTGCATTTTAAAAACCACTTATCTATAGGAAAGCAAGTATTATAATAAAGTTGTAGCAAGATGTAAGAATATGCTTTAACTGGCACGTGAAAAATTGAAACCTTGCCGGGTAAAATCTTTGTAATAGCTGCAACGTGTGTTTTCTGCGATGCATTATATCAACGCCACAATTAACAAATCGCATTGGTTCCTCATTCTCACTCGAAGTACGTGTAGCAGAGGAGTCCAAGTTCGTGCCGTGGTTGTCGTTTAAAGCCGGTTCGAGGTCTATTATAAGCCCAGGTTCAACGTGAGGTACATTCAGTGTCCAAGGGTAAGGCCGGGTCATCATGAGGAGCGGTATCGGAGTCCATGATAAGAAAAACAAACGTTCGAAGCTGCGAGTAAAGTTCATTGTTGTCACATGTCATTTCACTTGACGTTAGGGATGTTCGATATGTATCGATACTCAAGTGGGTCGATACAACGGAATTTAATCGATTTTTACATCGATTCAACAATATATCTATACGATCTACTACTGTAAATTGATAAAGAGAGTGAGGATCGATCAAATAATCGTATTACTGTAAAATCGTAGTGGTCAGATCTATGTACATTTTTTTAGTTAAATGAGAAGAAATGAAAATCTCGGGAAAAATACTATTAAGGTGGGCCGTTATTTTCCATAAACACGCTTCTCAATCACTACTGACATTTGCAGAATTGTTCGGGTAAAACCAGGACTCTGCCAATATAGTAAGAAATTGAATTGAATTAAAGGTAAACATATTAAAAGCGATTTTATATCGATGCTCGGATCGAAATGATCCATTGGGAAGCAGAATATCGATACAAAGCAACTGGATCGATCATCTCTATAAGCGATATAGTAGGAGTTGTCAGAAAAAAACACAATAATTGATTTATAGAACCTTTATTATAATCTAAAAAAAACGTGTTAAAATACTAGTAATGTTTTTGATTGTTTTATATTAAAATAATGAAATGAGTATAATTGTCTCATACAGTATTGATTAGTACTCATTTTACAGGCAAACACTTTTTTTTTGGTTACCATAGTTGATTATCTAATCAATTAGGTACAGACTGAAATTGATGTTTTATTTCCGTGCTGGTATCACTGCGTCAAACAAATGGCTATGCTTTTTAACTGGTGGATACAGTTAATAATCTTTATTTCGATTTTTTGTACGTGTACCTGGCTACTATGTGATGTGCAAAAATATTTCTTTCAGAATTAATAATATTGTTTGGTAAAAATATTTTTTACCGGGCATGTTGTCCACGCTTAGCCGAAACTGGTGATTCCCTTTGGAATAGTTTTGATGACGTTTGCCCAACAATTTTGCAAATAAGAAAGAAATAAAAATGTATGTATTTTTTGCAACAGGGACTGAACGGGGGTCTTAAAAATTCAAAGTGGGTCTAGGGCATGTGGGGTAACATATAAAAGAGCGCTATTTGCACATTCTCAAACTTTTTCTTTTTTTAACCGACTTCCAAAAGGAGGAGGTTCTCAATTCGTCTGCATGTTTTTTTTTTTTTTTTTGTATGTTTGTTACGCGATTACTCCGCCAATTATAAATAGATTTTGATGATTCTTTTTTTGTTTGGTAGATCATACTTCGAAGGTGGTTCCATATAAATTTTATTAACTTTGCTTGGGTAGTTTTTGAGTTAGCTTCAATTATACGTATTTTTTCCCACTTAGTATGTAGATGATATGATAACTTCTTGTCACTGTTATTTACATAGCAGGTAGTGGTATTCCAATTTGTGTGGGGTAGGTACCACAACTAAAAAGTGAAAAATAAAAACTTTTTACAAAAAAAAACAACCGACTCCAAAAAAAAAAACACTACAAAGTGAAAAATAACTTTAATTTCGGAAGTCGGTGACAAAGAACGAAAATTCAAAACCAAAGACACCGACTTCCGAAATTAAAGTTATTTTTCACTTTGTAGTGTTTTTTTTTTTGAAGTCGGTTGTTTTTTTTTGTAAAAAGTTTTTTTTTAGGCCTCTTAGTTTAGTAGTTCTAATTTCGAGCAGGCTGGACTCAAAGTCAAATAATTTATTTCAATTAGGTACATAAAAGGCACTTTTGAACGTCAAAATTTACAAGAAATATAATTGTTTCTAGTCGCCCCTTCCAAAAGGTAGTTTTCGTAAACTCCACCCAAGCAAGAAACTCCACCGTTACTCTTTTAAAATGTTTTACAATATTTTGTATACATTAATTATATGTGAAGACGATGCACCTGGAATAAGACAATAATACCACTATAGGTAAAATAATTAAAAAGGAAGCAACGACAGAAAAAATAATTATGTGATGGATACATGGTGTTCACATATTTATTATCAAGCTATACATTTCCAGTTTAAGCTGACCTGGCATTGTACGGAAATCCTTTGCAATGTGAGATCAGCATAAACTGAAAATGTATGGCTTGATGTGTAGCCGTGTATACCTATACGAAATTCCAAAAAAAAAAATACTAGTAATACTAATAAGTCAGTGTGTGAGTTCTAGTTATCACAGTACGTAAAATCAATGTTATAATAATAAATGTCCGTACGTGAATCGCTGCTGCGCCATTTCCCATGGAATGGTGCAGCCGCGATGAAGTGCCAGACAGTGCTGCCGCTATGTATATTGTACAGGAATTTGTTTACGATGTAGATAAAATTATCTTAACTACTAACATAGGATAACTTTACTAACAAATGAGTCATGGTTACTAGAATAAATGAAAATTGAATTGAAATCCTTGAAACTCCTATCACGATAAGTAACCTTCGATAAAAATAAAATAAGATTGAGATCTATTGATCTCAGTCTCAAGGTTATTTTGTTTTTATCGAATGGTAATGGTAATAATTACAGAAAATGTTAATTATAACATTTTCTGTAATTATTATAATATTCAAACCCATTTAAAAACTTATTAAAACTTCAGATACCTGCTTGGGTTTTTAATATTTTACTAAGCTCACTAAATTATGTTGAAATAAATAAGCGAGAGGTTAACAAGAGTAATCTTACTTTTTAACTAAAGTAAAACCTTTTTCTGATACAAATGAAAACCCTTTGAGATCTTATCGCTCTTAAATTCAATTATGAAACACGGTAAAGTGTTAAAAGGGCAGTTTATATATATTAGAAAAAATTAGAGGCTTTTTAAATTCATTTTCATTTTCTTCTCATGGGACTCAAACAAAAATAAAATATTTTATTTCACATAAACCTACAAGGGCACTTATGAAACGTCAAAAGCTAGGTGCACGGGTCCAATTAGTCGATTCCTATGGAGAAGAGCCGGCAAGAAACTTTTAAAAATAAATAGTTTTTACAATTTTTTCAAATTACAGTGCTAGTAGGTATGAGAGGACAGTGTGGGCCTATCAACAATTACCAGGTACTTAGTAAAATAGAAAATGGTCCACAAGTCTACAGCCTGCAACGTTCTCACATTCACAAAATCTAAAAGAATCTATATAAAAGATAAAATAATAAAATAAGGACCTATTTAAACTAAATGACTTGATTGCCACTACAGCTGTAACAAATCTAATTTGACAAAAAAAAATTGAATATAAAATGTCAATGAAAGATTATGTCAAGGAAGTGTATAAAAACAATAAATAAAATAAAATAATCATCGTATTTGGGAGCAGTTAATAGACATTTACATAGTTATGCCATTTGACGATTAGGTCGATCGATCAGGTAAAACTACGCTTGCCGCGGTTGGTCCGTGGATGGGTGACCATCTTTACATACCAAGACCCCTCCGTGCCTCGGAAAGCATGTTAAGCCGTTGGTCTTGGCTGTCATTTGTAGATCTTTGACAGTTGGTACGGGTAGTTAGAAGCCCAAAAGTCTGACAACCAGTCTTACCAAGGGGTATCGTGTTACCTAATAACTAGGTTGTGGAGGTCAGATAGGCAGTCGCTCCATGTAAAATATTGGAATTCAGCTGCATGTTAGACTAGAAGCCGACCCCAACATAGTTGGGAAAAAGCTAGGCAAATGATGACATAGTTATGCCGTTAATAAGGTACCAGGAAAGCTGAAATGTCAGATGTGCCAGTAATTTATTTATACCAACATAATATAATACTTAGCATAGCATTGCATAATCAGCCCATAATGTTCCCACTAGTGCGACCCAGGCCTCCTCTCGATGAGAGGGAACGGGCCGTAACCACGCGAGCCCAGCACGGGTTGTTAATGTCACATGCCTTGGTTCTTGAATATTGCCGGTTTACTCACGATGTTTTCCTTAACAGACAAAAAATAGTAAAGTTTCAAAAAAATCTATGTATTTACAGATGCAAGAGCGAGCTTAGCGAGCTTGAGACCTGGGGCACCCCGGCTCGGACAGGCTAGGTCTGAAAGTCATCTCCTTCATGTTAGGTATCCTTTAAACCCGTAAGGCAGAAATAGGAGCCCCGCGGGGCTCCGTCGACTGCGCCGTACTTCAAAAACGTTAAATTTAACCACATAACATTCTTTTTTTTTCAAATTAAATTTTGATATTAGAGATGTTTGACATTGACCTCAGATCAGACAAACAATTGTCTGATCTGAGAAATTGACCTTGAAAACTATGTATCTCCGGCGGTGGAGGAGTGGGGACTTTACTAACCCTCCCCCTCTCCTCTCCAGCAGTACCGAAGCGGCACGTTACTAAACTTTAACCGTGTTAAGTTCACACTTTCCCTCTCTCTCTCTCTCTGTATCTTTCTATTGCACGGAAGGGCATAACGTTTTTTCCTTACGTGACGATTTCATCCAGTCAACACCTACCGCAAGCCGCGTTAAAGAACTTCGTACCAAAAAATACTGTTCAACATCAATCGGGAATGTTCAAACCATAGATGATGGCTGGTCAAACAATCGAGTAACAATAGCGAACGCGTCGAGTCCAAAATATTATCGTTTGTGTTGACGACCGTGATTGATGAGTATGTCTGTTTAGTGTAGGATATGTACTAGGGATGTGAGACCAATACCGTTATTTAATGGCTTTTTACCAGACAAGGCAAGGAGGGTTATGATTTTGACCGGTATGTATGTATGTAGGAACGGAACGTTATAACAGGATGGTGAAACGAGACGTGAAGATGAATGACAGATGTAAAGCATAAACGAGTGACAGAGATGAATGTACGAGATAGTCAAGGAGTGAAAGAAATAGTGAAATGAAATGAAATGAAATTGTTTATTCTGTAAATAGGATATCGAAATCACTTTTACACGTCATATAAAAAAATTATTAAAAATAAGCTAGATGAGTTCGGCGTTTCCTATCTGACTACTCTGAGAAGAAAGGCCGAAACAAACTCAGAGGTCACAGTCTCTTTTAAAGTCCAGACATAATCTTGGTCAGGCCATATGAGGACCATGTAGATAAGTGTCTGAAAAGGTCTTTTGAGGAAAGAACCACACAGATTTGAGTGGACCTGTCCAGTCAGTGCAAGCATTTGTCAGTAATCGTGGAGCTCAACTCAGAACTTAAGGAGCTCAACTCGATGAACAATACCAAAGAAAAGACATTTGGGTAGGCCGCATAAACTACTCAAACTGCCAGACCATCACTAAAACTAGCAGAGAAATAAAAACAATATCCACATAGTCCTCACATTCACAATAGTTAAAATAATATAATACTTTACAAAGTAATCATGTCATTTTGAATATAATTTTCAACAATGTCAATGTGTTTATAAAACTGGTATATGTTGATTTTACATAATAATTGTGTGAAGTGAATAAATGATTAAGATGTAGAATAATTAGAACAATGTACTGTGGTGTGGACTATGAAGCAAAAGGTGTAAAGACGTTATAGTTGAAGACGGAAAATAAAATACGATATTTAAGAAGCAATCAGCGTTTTTTATTTGAATTATATTGAGCCCATCCCACGTGTATACATATTATAATTCTGTATGTGGGTAGGTAGGTATGTATGTTCATCTGTTCCTTCATAACTTCTAAACTACATATTATAATAATTAGAAAAATGAGCTATCGTTGGAAGCGTCTTTTGATCTTCTGCTAGTTAATCGCTATGTGGCGTCATAATGTAATCATGGCGCCCTGTAGAGGAAAAAGTAAAGAACAAAAAAAAAAAAAAAAATTGTTATTCCATTTTGGGTATCAAATGAAAGGGCATTAGGACATTTCAAAAATATTATAACCCAAAAAAACTAAAACCCAACTACGACAAATACGTCAACTAAAAAGCTATAGACAAGACTTCACAGACAGACAATAAAAAAATCCGGAGTCACACATCTGTAAGATAGATCTTACAGATGTGTGACTCCGAATTTTTCCCATTTATTTATCACAAAAAAATCATTAGTTTCATTCGACAACCCTGCTTTAGCCGATACGCAGTATCATGAAATCAATTTGCGAGCCCATCAGTACGTTAATGAACAAATTAATAAACCCCGCATTGTTATGACGAGTTCTACTTTTTGTATTATTTCCAATATTAACAAAAATAGAACAATAACTGGCAATAAATCAAAACGATGACGTCATAGACTAAGAGTGACGTGTATGAGTCTCGCTCCAATTAAATCGCGTAATTATTCTATGTAGCCTTTTGTTAATTACTCATAATTAGAAGTTCCTATAGATTGTACAATCCACGAAGACGCGCCCCACTCCGCGATTACTGTACTGTGAGCAGGGGGCCTACCACCAGCTCATAAAGCAGTATTATTTTAATATTACTTCAGTGGGAGAAAGAAATGGAGCTATACGTCCTGTAAAGCTTCATCTCTTTCCCACACTGAACTAGTATTAAAATAATACTGCTTTATGATTTTTTTTTTTTTTTTTTATTTTTTTTTCTGTAGGGCATCTCACAGCTGGTTTTGAGAAACCTTCGCTGTTTAACCGGTCAATCCTGTGGCTGCCTCAAGCTACTACACTCAAAGCCTCCAGCCAGGGCACATATATAAAACTAAGCTAAAAAGCTTAGGATGAACGCGCGCTAAGGGCACCCCCTGCGGGGTTCGAGCCTCGGCTTAGGGCGTTATCCGGGGGGAGGACATCAAAAGATGGGACGGGCTGGACTGCTTTATGAGGTGGTGGTAGGCCCCTTGTACTTTGGTATGGAGCGGAGCGGAGTGGGGCGCGTCTTCGTGGATTGCACTGTCTATATATGGATAATTATATAATTACTGGGTTTGACTGGTAATGACTGCCTCGTTGGTCTAGTGGTAGCAAGCGGTACTGCTGAGCATGAGGTCCTGGGTTCGATTCCCGGGTCGGGTAAAGTGTTATTGTGTTTTTCTATCTGAAATTTCTCAGTAGCAGCTCGGGGTCTGGATTTGTGCCCGGTTGATGGCAATAGGCTCGCCCCCTATTAAATGGGACTTAAACATAACTGGCGAAATGTGGGTGTACCTGCTACAGGAACACCTCTGCCCAACCCTTCGGGGAAACAAGGCGTGATGTTATGTTATGTGTGTTACTGGGTTTATAGGTGGTAATAATAACTGTCTTGTTTATTTTCACTGCTCATCAATGTCAGGTCAGTAATAGTCCTCCAGACTGAATTTCGGTCACGGCTACCAATTTCAGCGGAGACTAGCCTTCGGCGCGGGAGATATCATAGTGCAGGCGTGTGTGCGCAGACACAGGTGCACTCTCTCTTCCCTCACTCTCATAGTCTGATGGGACGGCAACTCGCCACGACCGAAGAGAGAACAGTTGCAGGGCTTAACGTGCTTTCCGAGATACGGGAACACAGATTAAATAAGTAACGGTATTATATCTCGGCAGTGACCTTGAAATAATAACCTATGGCGTACTGATATACACTGAAATTTCGAAACGCGTCGTTTCGGCCGTTTTCTATGATGATAGAATACTGTACTTATTTATACTGTGACCTGGGTATCATACCGCCAACTTCCAAACTCCGTGCTGGTACATGGTTCCAATTGGTGGCTTCCTATGGAGAAGATGGCAAGAAACTCCACGGTTACTATTTTAAAAATAAATGGCTTCTACTATGTTTTCAAATTACAGTGTTAATGGGTAGAGAGAATGAGAGGACAGGGTCGGCCTATCAACAAGTACCAGGTACTTAGTAAAATAGAAAATGGTCCACAAGTCTACAACGTTCTCACATTCACAAAATTCTTAGATTTTGTGAATGTGAGAACGTTGTAGACTTGTGGACCAGTGGACAAAATAATCCATATAAAAGATAAATAAAATAATAAAAATTAGGACCTATTTAAACCAAATGACGTGATTACCACTACAGCTCTGTAACAAATCTAATTTGATAAAAAAAATATAGAAAATAGTAGGTATAAATCAAGCATGTAAAATAAAACATCGTAATTTGGGAGCAGTTAATAGATATTAGAGAGCAGTGGTGGCCCAGTGCCGAGTGCCCACGGCCGCGTATTACGAGTTGTAGGTTTGAACCCAGACAGGCGCTTTAACTTGTGTAAATTATTTCATCACCACTACTCTCAAAACGGTGGAGTAAAACATCGTGAGGAAACCGGCATGTCCTAGATCCGAAAAAAATTCGAAAACATGTGACATCTACCAACCCGCACTGGGCCCGCGTGGTGGATTACGGCCCACTCCCTCTCACAGAGAGGAGGCTTGTGTCCCAGCAGTGGGAACATTATAGGCTGATGATGATGAATATATATTTAAGAACATTGTTATGCCGTTAATGAGGTACCAGGGAAGCCACATGTGCAGAAGGGGTTAAAAAAAAATTTTAAATAACACCATGGGTTAAAAAAAAATTAAAAAAACATCACCACTTCACGTGTATGAGAGGTACCCTAAAAAAATGTTTTTCATAATTTTATTTTACCACTTTGTTGGCGTAATTAATATGTATATCTATGCCAAATTACAGCTTTCTAGTATCAAGGGTTTCGGACAGACAGACGGACATGACGAAACTATAAGGGAATGTTTACTACGGAACCCTTTAAAAACGGGACAGTCAGATCAGTAAGACTGTACCTAGACCGCGGTAAATCGACACATCGTCACATATTTTATGACGAATGTTCGTCGTCGACATCGGTTGGTTGCACCCTTACTATTCGCTTTTATCATCATGATATCAGCCAAAGACGTCCACTGCTGGACATAGACCTCCCCAAGAATCATCACAACATCATCATCTGCCCAGCCTTTTCCCAACTATGTTGGGGTCAGCTTCCAGCCTAACCGGATGCAGCTGAATACCAGTATTTTACGTGGAGTGACTGCCTATCTAACCTCCACAACTCAGTAACTGGGTAATCCGATACCCCTTGGTAAGACTAGTTGTCAAACTTTCGGGCTTCTGACGACCCGTAACGACTGTCAAAGATCCACGAATGACAGCCGGGACCAACGGCTTAACGTGCTTTCCGAGGCATGGAGGAGTCTCGGTATGTAAAGATGGTCAACCATCCACGGACCAACTCCGGCAAGCGTAGCTAAATCTGGTGGATCGACCCGTGTGGCTGTTATTACTTAGCCACGAGCCATCACTACATATGACTTTGATTACTAAAACACTTTCTTTTTGGTCTTGTGGTACCAAACGCGACTGCTGAGCAAGAGGTCTTGGTTTCGATCTCCGGGTAAGATCGGGGAATGTAGTTCCAATTTTTTCCATAAGAACTTCTCAGTAGCCGGGCGTAGTCTGGCAGTGTTCTTCTTAGGAAAAAACCTTTAATGATGGTTGCAAAACACAACAAAATCCATCAAAACATTTCAAACTCTTACGTGTCTTAACCGAAGTTATCAGTTTCGCGAATATGCGATTGTCACGTTCATAAACGCATCATTGAACGTCAACGGTCATTTGCATTTGTTTGGAAAAAAGGAAGACGCCTTCTGTCGCGTTCACCGAACAAAATGAACACGACGATCGTATGTTCGCGGGACGATCGCTTTACTTAGGACACGGCCTTATGCGAATACACAAATAGATATAACCAAGCTTATTCAATACTATTTAGAAAAACCGGCCAAGTACGAGTCAGACTCGCGCACGAAGGGTTCCGTACCATTCATTATCTATAAAAATGGCAAAAAAATCATGTCTGTTGTATGGGAGCCCCCTTAAATATTTATTTTATTCTATTTTGTAGTATTTGTTGTTATAGCGGCAAAAGAAATACATCATCTGTGAAAATTTCAACTGTCTAACTATCACGGTTCATGAGATACAGCCTGGTGACAGACGGATGGACAGCGGAGTCTTAGTAATAGGGTCCCGTTTTACCCTTTGGGTACAGAACCCTAAAAATGGTAATGAGGAAATACAAACATTACAGATTATTGTTTTAACAGATCATATTTTCCTAGTCTTTGATCCAAAGTCTATTATCGTGTCGTAATTAATTTCATTCGGATAATTATTGACACTGATTAATTGGCAGAAAGTAGGTACCTATTTACCCACATCCTATTGGGCTTATGTGGTGACGTATTTTTCGGATCAGAGAATCTATTTAATGGTATGATGGGGCAATATTTAAGGGACAAGGTTACACTAATCTTATCGCGTGTTTCGACCGTGTCAATAGAGGCTTAACTCCGATGCCGCAAGAAATGGCGGCACAGCGGACAGAGCTCCGGCGGGATCTCATGGCGTCATGGAGAGTGCGATTGTCGCAACCCAGCGCTGGGCACGCCACAATTGCGGCGATAAGACCCCTCTTTGAGGAGTGGCTTGAGAGGCGCTGCGGCGCCCTCACCTTCCGCCTGACGCAGGTCCTCACCGGACACAGCTGCTTTGGGAGGTTCCTGTACAGGATAAGGCGGGAGGAAACGCCCGGGTGTCACCATTGTGTGGATCGCCCGGAGGACACGGTGCAGCATACGATGAAGGTCTGCCCGGCTTGGGCGGAGCATCGGCGTGTCCTCGTGGAGGCGATCGGCGGCGGTGATCTCTCGCGTCCGGCCCTGATTCAGCCCATGGTACAGAGCGAGAGGAAATGGCAGGCCGTCACCTCCTTCTGCGAAGCGGTAATGCTCGCGAAGGAGGAGGCGAAACGCGTGTCAGCAGAATTGACGGGGTCCGCTAGGGCCAATGCCTGCCGGGGCTGCGAATATGGGCTGAAACGAACATCGTGGCCCCCGGCAACAGGGCAACCGAAGGAACACGGGTGGGTTTTAGTCAGTAAGAGTCTGACACGCCCTCCCGCTCCACCCAGAGCGGGAGAAGTTATTTGATAATTTCCCACCCAAAAAAAAAAAAAAGTTACCAAAGGTACTTAAAAACAAAACTCACTTTTCTTAAAGTATGAGCGCTGATTTTATGTATGTTTTACAGAATATTTTTAATAATGAATAAATAATCAATACTGCCAGACACTTTCCGTCGGCGGTAATTTCCGCCAGACGCTTCGAAATTCGCAAAAAAATAACATCATATTACTTATAGTCTGAGTCTCAATTTTAATATAATTAGGGAACTATTTCAATAGTTTTTGTAAGCAGCCAGACCAATGGTAGGGGCCAAACAAACACATTTTGTTACTTAGAAAACACAATTCTAGCTCTTGAGAGTTAGTTGTATTGATGATTTATGTGATTTATAGTTCTGTAAAGATATTTGTTACCGTCGTGAATCATTATTTTGATTAAGGCGCCGTGCACTAAATCGACTGATTTTAATCAATTTTGTTCATTGGTTGTTAAAAAGGGAAAAAGAATTTAAACAAAGCTATTTGTGATTTGAAAAGTCGAGTTCTTTATTTATTTAATACTTCAAGCACAGAAATGTACAGAGGCGGACTTAATGCTATAGGCATTTTTTACCAGTCAACCTTTGGGTGATGCAGAGACAAACTGTGGTAGGTGCAATTACGAAAATGGAGGAATAAACAAATAAAACATTCAAATTTGAGGATACACATATACTTATTACAAACTATAAATATAATATATAGGCCTAATTACATATATAAAATAAGCACAAATAAATATACATAAATACATGAATATACTAAATCAAATAAGACAAACAATAGGAAAACATAAACGTTGTGATGATACTGCCAGCTTCTTACGAATGTGCTCACGTTCTTTGTTTTGCATGTGGCTTGAAGGGATTCTTCAAATAAATTAAGTAGTCATGGAAAATCACTAAAATTTGCAACAAGTTTTCAGAACAATGACGCGAAACTTATGTATGATAATTTTGTTACAAGAAACTACTTTTGATTTTGAAAATTAAAAAATATCGTCAACATCATTATATGGTCTACTTTCCATACACAATATAGCAGAAAAATAATGTTGAAAAAACCCTTCTTTTTAAACCCAGTCAGTAATGTATTTTTTCGTATTATTTAGCAAACCATATCAAGAAATCCAAAAATTAGAAATTAGCCTTCAGATAATATCAAATTTTTATTTAGTTTTATGCAATATCTTCATTAAGTAAATCAAAGGCGAAATATACCATATTTTCGAGAGCGCAAAAGTGATGCAAATATTAACAGGTGCTGTGACTGACACGAATGGTTTAGCACCACGAAAACTGTACTTTTATAGTCAGACCGACTTAATCTTTCAATTATTTCAAGCTTTCTCAAAAATATATAAGTAATTAACAAAAGATGGTCTTTTTCGTGCACGGAGCCTTAACATACAACCTGATACTGACCTGCGAATTGCAAAAAAAAGAAGATATTTTTAATTTCGCGGGCTATCTTATCGCGTCAACCTGAAGCTGTAGTATTAACCCAGTTGAGTTCTAAAATAGAAATAGAACCTATTTAGCATGCAGTTTGAAAACTTCCTCATTATAAAAGTCTATTATTTCGTAGATTGAGATCTATAAAATAATGCTATTAAAATAACGACAAACTAGCACAAATTTTTCCCAACTAGCACGAAGCGCAATGTTTTTCTACATAGGAATTGCAGAGGAAATAAAATCTAAATCTAGTTTAAGTTTCCTGCTTCTATTTTCAGTGAAAATGTTGTTTCTCATCCATTTTGTAGAGCACCGTTTTTAGTTAAATTGAATATAACTACGGAATCGCATTTATCCTTCAGATTTTATAGACGAACGGAACTTTTATGTACCGGGATATTACCTATTTGAAGCCGTGTTTTCACTACCCTTTTTTTTTTTTTTCTTTGGGAAATTATCAAATAACTTCTCCCGCTCTGGGTGGAGCGGGAGGGCGTGTCAGACTCTTACTGACTAAAACCCACCCGAGTTCCTTCAGTTGCCATGTTGCCAGGGGCTACGATTTCCCTTTCGGCCTTATTCGCAACCCTGGCAGGCATCGGCCCTGGCGGACCCCGTCAATTCTGCTGACATCTATTTGAGGCGCGCGTGAAACACAACGCGCCGTCGACCCGGGCCTGGCCCTTATCGGGCACTATACCCTGCCGAGCGAACATTTGTTCAGAGCAAATGTTTGCTGTTCTGTCGATGTTCGCTCAAAACAAAAAACATCTGTTTGCATGAACAACATGCTCGCTCGCCGTGACGTTGTTTTCACTAAAAGAATGAGAGAGCGAGCATTCGTTCAAAGTCAAAGGCATTTATTTCAAATAGACCCATGTAGGGCACTTTTGAATATCAAGTTTACAAAATAATAGAATTGATTCTAGTCGCCCCTTCCATAAGGTAGTTTTCGTATGGAGAAGAATGGGCAAGAAACTCCACCGTTACTCGTTTAAAATGTTTTACAATAGTTTGTATAGGTACGTACATTAGTTACATAATTACATGTGAAGACGATACACCTAGGATAAAATTACTACACCAAAATAGGTAAAAAGAATTACAAATGAAGCAACGACAGATAATTTAATTATGTGTTAAATGAGTCCAACCGATCATCACTGTACAAACATGTTCGCTCGGTCAAGTGTTTTCATTGACCGCGCGAACAAACGTTTACTCGCTCAGAACTGTTCAAAACGCTAAGTGAAAATGCAGCTTTAATTATACATTATGTAACTGTTGTATACTAGGTAAGCTGCGTCACATTTAATTTGCGAGCGAAGCTTGGGATGCGTGATTGATATCGATATCTTAACATTATACATATAACAAACAAAAAATGCCTTCGACTCACACAATGTATCAATTCTGCCTAGCCTTTTTCCCTAAGTTAGGGTCGGCTTCCAGTGTAACCAGATGCAGCTGAATATCAGTATTTTACATGGAACGACTGCATATCTGACCACCACAACCCAGTAACTAGGTTATACGATACCCTTTGGTAAGACTGGTTGTTAGACTTTCGGGCTTCTGACGACCCGTAATTTATATCAAAGATTCACCAATGACAGTCAGGACCAACAGCTTAACGTACTTTCCGAGACACGGAGGAGTCTCGGTATGTAAAGATGGTCACCCATCAACGGATCAATCCTGGCAAGCGTAGTTTAACCTGATGGATCAACCCATGCGGCTGTTATTCAAATTCAAATATTTTAATTCAGATAAAATCCATATCATGTTAGTAGTAGTATAGCTTAGCCTAATATTAGGAATAAATTAAATTAATTTCGTCCAATGGTACACTAATGTGTCTGAACACTTATCCAACTTTGTAAGAGAGGAGAGTCCCACCGGTCTGAAAACACATTCAGGAAGCCATTGGAACAGGAGCGCAAGCGCGCCATCATGGATACGCATCGCTTCCGCATAATCGCGGCGAACCCGTCGACGCGCGCTTCCGCAAACATCCCTGTTTCCCTTATTACTTAGCTACTATGTTATTTAACAACTAGGTATACTACACTATAATTAATCACATTACACTGTGGTCAGAAATCCATCCGTTCATTGCAATATTCTGTTAATTAAGGTTTCAGTTACAGATGCTATCTATATCTGGCAAGATTTACGATGCAGCCGCTTTGGTGTAGTTATTATCGAGTGTGAGGTTCTGAGTTCAATTCCAGAGTAGGGAAAACTGTTATTAGCTATCGCATATTTGAAAGACAGAAAATACATTTATTCAGCACAGGCTTAAAGACAACATATTCTGCAAAATAAACACAACAAAGTTTTATATCGTTGTAAAAAAAAGGTAGAAAAAATTGTTACAAATACTGATTCAAATACTAATTCCAAAGTATTATCACTTTAAATAAACCAGTTGTGCATTTGAAGACTAACGTATTCTAAACCATAGTAACTTATAAAAACTTTCTATGAATTGAAAAGCACTTATATCTAAGGATGACATTTAATGATAATCTGGTAGGTACCAGGTAAATCTGTTTACGGGTCCAGGTATGTCAGATATTCCTTTGACCGTTTATTGTAACGGTCACTGAACTTTCCGTGATGGGAATGTTCATAAATGCCTGAATCTACAGACGTTTTAATATAACCCTGGGTGAGCCTTCCAGGAACCGGGCCTTCATTGGCGTAACTAATCCTAAAGGGGCCCTGTATAAAAATTGTGTTGGGAGCGGTTTTATTCCACTGCGGCGAAGCTCAAGAGCTCTTTTTTATATTAAACAAATAATATAAAAAATACATAAAATACAATAGACGTGGATATATTTAGTAAGTTGTTCCGCTTAGCTATTTCTAAAGAGCCATAAAAAACTCCTGAAAGAAATCGACACGTGTTTCACCTCTCAACGAGGCATCCTCAGGATGACGATGGACTTGTTGCGAACTCGAACACGGCGTGTTGCCACACCAAGCGCTCTAAATATATCCACGTCTATTGTATTTTATAATGGATTTCCGCAAGGTCACGCCTGAATCAATTAATTATAAAAAATACATAGCAAAAAATATATTTAATGCTACAAAACGTACAATTATAGTAGTCTTACTCGGGAAAATATGCTGCCATTGTGTTCTGCAGAAGGGCCCTGTAACTTGGCCCACCTAGCACAGCCGTATCAATGATACGGGGCCCTATAATTGATTTGACTGAAACGGCGATAGCTTCGCACCTGCGGGGTGTCCAGGAACCGAGCCGTCCGGGCTGTTTTCATGTCCCTACGTCAGTCAAATCATGTTACAGAGAGTTCTGACAAAGAGCCCACAGCCCGGGTAAACAGGATGTTGAAAGATCAATCTCAAAGCCATTATCTACGCATTCTGAACATCAAGCTAAAGAACATTGAGCAAAGATTATTGCTGGGAAACGACTTTTGTTTTTGGTATGCAAAATCGCTGTTTAAGACAGCACGAAATGAAACGCACCCAATTGTGCTTATGGGCGTATGCCGTGCATGCAATGGTACAGAGTTGTGGAGGTATTTATTAAAAAAAAAGTCTTTATTGCTGGTTCTACAAAGTTTTATAATATTTTTCTACATTATACTTACTAACATTTTCTTAAATATCGAAGTTCAGTGCACTTTTTTTCTTAAACAGCTTCTTGTCCTTCGACAAAGGCCTCCTCTAAATACGATACCCCTTGGTAAGACTGGTTGTTAGACTTTCGAACTTCTGTCGACCCGTAACGTATATCAAAGATCCATGAATGACAGCCGGGACCAACGGCTTAACGTGCTTTTCGAGGCAGTCTCGGTATGTAAAGATTCACCCATCCACGGACCAACCCCGGAAACCGTAGCTTAACTGGGTGGATCGACCCGTGCGGCTATACGTGCGGTATTACTTAGCCACGAGCTCTTCATTTTGTGTTACAAAATATATGCAAGCAAAATTCTCAAATCAGACAGAACCCTCATATGCAGCCTTTAATGTTCCCACTGCTGGGACACAGGCCTCCACTCGGTGAGAGGGAGTGGGCCATAATCCACCACGCGAGCCCAGTGCGGGTTGGTAGTTATCACATATCCTTGTATTTTTGGTTCTAGGACATTCCCGTTTTTTCTCACGATGTTTTCCTTCACCGTTTTGAGAGCAGTGGTGATGAAATAATTTATACAAAGTAAAGCGCCTGTCTGGGTTCGAACCTACGACCTACAACTCTGAAGTCGCGGCCGTTACCACTGGGTCATCACTGCTCACGGAACCCTGACCGCAGTCTTTGACCTTAAATTGTTTTAAAATAACAGGGCGTAAGTTTTAATTATAAATTAATTAAAACTTGTGCCCTGTTATTTGTCAAAGCTTAAAGGTTAATATTGTGTATAAGTAGGGTAAAATATATTTACAACAATTTCCCAATTACGTAGGTACAAGCTTTCAAATACCTATAATTTAACGATGTTTTATACAATGAATACATTTTCACGAGAGATACTTCTAATTCTGGACAGCGGTAGAGTCATTCTTTAACAAAATTGAAAATAACAAAACGTCACGCTTGAAGTTTCCGAAGACACAGGTATAGAAGTGTATGGTACATCCATTTTTCACCAGAAGGGATGACGACAGCAAAAATTTTTGGGTATCATTGGAAAGGTCCTTTAAAAAAATTGTGAGTTTGTGAAAACCATTTTTGGATTCACGGATCCGTTTGCAAAATATTAAGCGCTAAGTGCTAATTTTTGTTAGAGTCAAGTGTCCCCCCCCTCCCCTGCCAGCTAAATGGTTGGTTTTGGATGTGTGAAAAAATCACAGCAGTAGTTTATATAACGAAATTAAAAGAAAAACTATCACAGCTGAGTAGGCTCTACAAGTTACCGAGTAATAATCGAACAACTTAACTTTGCAGTTGCATAAACATGTTTTCCCATACATTCCGTATAGGAGAACATATTTTTCAACTAAAAAGTTAAGTTTGTTTTTCGGATAAATTCACACTACGGAACCCTTCATTGTGCATGGTCCGACACGCACTTGTTTTGATTTTTCTTTGTTGACTTAGTCAAAAGATACATTGACTTAAAATGTGCCATGACGCCACTTGTATATAGATTTCATACTTACTTGTGACGTAGCGACCCCCACTCCCCAACTATGCGTTTTATTTAGGTATTTTTTTATTAATATGATAAAGCAAAAAATACGTGTCCAATATTTTTTTATTATCTGACTGAGAAGGACTAAAAGGACTAAAAGGTTATTTTACTAACCGGCTACTAAAAAACCTACTTTTGCAACTGAAAACCCACTAACACTTTACTCGACCTCGGAATCTAATTTTAGACTTCGGTTTAGCAATCACGCTTTCAAACACTAGAATAAAAAGGCGGTCATTTAATATAGAAATAGTTTTATTGTCCAGGTAATACAGTAAGCAGGTTTACAGGTTAACATCAAACCGAGTCATCATAATATTAAATTAAAGTCAATAAAAACTTAATCATTTTTATAAAAAGTTGACCCTGACAAACGCCGATGTAAACGGTACAGTCAGCTACATAAACATCACTCTATGTTGGCAATATAAATGTATAGTCACGCACATTAATCAAGGCGAACCCTTTTTTACGCCTATCGCGACGTTCATACATGTACTTACTAAGTGTACAATTACGTGTTGATGGCAAATGAATTTCTATTTAAACCTTATGAAGGATTACTTCCAGAAAAAAAACATTGAACAGGTGAGGAGAACAACTACACAACAGGTGAGGATGCTTATCCTCATCTATATGGCTCGCAAATCCTTCCATATCCTAAGGGCACGTCTTCCTTACCATTACCGCGCCCCCCGGTCTACTCCTTCATATGCAATGGCCCCGCTATTCCAAATCTTGGGGTTTATTCATTTATCGAGTTTGGTTAAACCACGCTAGGATCGGCACATTTCATTTATTAATTCATTCATATCAAGATGCATGCTTGGTGCATGCATTCACTGCGTTTCTACGAGCCATATTAGCCATAGAACTGATGACCATTGGGGTAGACGTGTTCTTGAGTGGAGACCGCGAATTTTAAAGTAGGACGCCCTCAGGCTAGGTGGCGCGACGATCTTTGCAGCGTGGCTGGTAGCAGCTAGATGAGAGTTGCTGAGAATCGAGCTGAATGGCGTGCAATTGGAGAGTTTGTTTGTGTTTGTCTAAAAGTGTTCGTTAAAATCTATTTACAGAAATTATCATTCATAATTTTAAAGCACCCTAAAGTGAAGCTACTCACTCATATAAGCTTGTTTTCAATTAACTTCTACAAATAATTTATTAATACAAAATAACACAATTACAATAAAATATTGTATCACAATAAAATTGAAAATACGCTAGAGCTTAAATTTAAAATTACCGAAACCGGCTTCCGAAATAATTCATTCAAATTATTTAACCTAATTTGGGCAATTCTGCGAATAAAATATGTACGTAAACTGAAAATTATCTATGTAATTGTCGGAGCAGGTTATGGTATATTAAATTACATGTGAATTATGCGGCACATTATATTTAAGCATGCTTTTGCTGTTGCCATAGTTACAAAAGTTATTTTGATTAATAATAGGTACCTAACCTAATTAACAACGTAACTCATGCAGGAATATCTCAGAAATAATACAGATAACCTTCAAAACTTATTTATTCTGCCCTCATAAGCCAAAAAGCGGTATCTCAAAAAAAATCAAATTTCTGATTTTTGTTGCATCTGATAGCTTAACAAATTCCCTACAGGTTAAATTAAGTTACATGGCTCTATCTCAACCAGAAACCACCTAAAACCTACTAAGAAAATATTGCATATCTCAAATTTATACGATATTACTAAGGAGCTGAGAGGTATATCATTATTTTTAAACACAATGGCCGTATATTTACTTACGGTGGAATCGCTTAGAAAAGTTCTTATAATTGCTGGCTAAAATTTCTAAGAACATTAGCACCATTTTTTACTATTTCACCGAGATGCCAAAAATATAATTATATGGGTTGATAACTGTTCAGCGCAAAATAAAAACTGGACATTCTTTTCTTTTCTAATTTATATAGTTAATTCGGGTGAAATCAATGCTGACAAAATTGTTATAAAGTTTTTTGCAGCGGGCCACACTTTTATGTCTGCCGACTCATTTCATCACAGAGTTGAATTGTCTATGAAGCGGATGAAGATAAAGATTTATGACTTTAAAGATTTTTATACCGCTGTGACTAGTGCTGGGAAAAATGTGATTCCAAAAAAAATGGACCGCAATGACTTTTATGAATGGCAAGATTATACAACGCAATACAAACTGTCTCGCCTTAATCCACGTCCTTATATCTGCGATATAGTGCAAGTGGAAGCTACGAGAGGTAGTTTCGATTTTAATTACAGGACTTCCTTTGATAGTGAGTATACAGGGCGTCCCAAAGTTATGGGACATGAAGGGAAAGTACCTTAAATATCGTAGATAGGGTAATTTGCTGAAAGAAGACTTTATGTTATTTTGAAAGGTTAGTAATTCTGCATTCAAAGATTTTCTAAAATTTACTTGCCTCGTCTGGGAATCGAACCGACTTAAATGTAAAAAAAAAACACCCCTACTATTATAATACCAATCGAAAGAATGACCAAAAACTAATAACTCTTCTTAAGTAACATAGTATTTTAAAAGAAACGAACAACGTAAAATGTTTGAGTCAAATTTCAAGAAAGTTATTGATTGCCGACGACGACGTTCGAAAAGTAGTGAATGTTTTCCTACTTGGATTGGTACGAATGGACCGATTAGATGGCCGGTCAGATCCCCGGACCTTACACCATTAGATTTCTTATTTTGGGGATACGTGAAAGATATGCTGTACAAAAAGCGATACGAGAACGTGGGCGAGTTACAAACAGAATTGTGCCATATCATATCGAGTATTCACCATAAAATGATAAGAAAATCAACAGGCAGCGGACTCATTAAAAGATTGGCGATTTGCGTAAGACAAGAGGGATCACATTTTGAGCATTTACTTAATTAATTTACAAAAAAATACCCACTTAATTGACTACGGCAGTTTCATGTATGTTTTTAATTTGTTTAAAATTATTAATTTCACGCTGTTCCTTTCTTTTAAAATACTATATTACTTAAGAAGAGTTATTATTTTTTGGCCATTCTTTCGATTGGCATCATAAAAGTAGGGGTGTTTTTTTTTACATTTAAGTCGGTTCGATTCCCAGACGAGGCAAGTAATTTTTAGAAAATCTTTGAATGCAGAATTACTAACTTTTAAAAATAACATAAAGTCTTCTTTCAGCAAAATACCCTATCTACGATATTTAAGGTACTTGCCCTTCATGTCCCATAACTTTGGGACGCCCTGTATAACTGCTAGTATTATTGGAAACAAGATTTTAAAAACGAATGTTCTTCCACCTCCAAAGAAGAAAACCATGCTTAACGGAATTTCGCAAGCCAAGAAGAACAATATTTTGAAATCCCTTCAAAATATAATACCAGGCAATAGACTGTCTTTCTGGAGGGAGCTATACTTCTGAGTGATTTATGACATAGATGCCTATTTTCAAAATTTAAAATTTTCTAATTATGTTAATCTAAAGTTTATTAAAATTATTTCCAAATGCACTTTTTTCGTGTTTTATTTTCTTTTACATGGATTTTTAGCAAAAATGTATAGAAAAACATTTGTATGAAAATTCCTATGAACACACTATAACTAAAAGCGGTAACTCATATTAGTAAACATATTATTCGAAGACCAATAGCGGTATCTCAAAAATGAGGTAAAAAAAACATTTTTTTCCTTTTTTTTAAAACATCAATAAGAAATATGGGTATGAGTATCTAATATTACGAATGAATAATTTTAAAACTACTTTACGAAGTTGACGCGAAATCAAAAAAACTAAAACATGAATTTTCTCGAGTCTCACTTTTTTGAGATGACGCTTTTTGGCTTATGAGGGCAGTATTGTTCTCACAACTTATTATTATCAAAACTTATTTCTTATACCTAATTAATCACCACGGTACAACAATACCACGACTGCTCGCTGTCAACTCCCATCAAAAAGTGCCCGATCTCTGCCAAGTCACCGCAACCGTCGCCACCAGTGTGGCCAGTGCAAATCCATTAAATCTCCCGATTTTATTCCAATACGCATTTCCACCATCAGTATGGCCAGTACAAAAATTTTAACCGTAGATCGACTCGATTTGTAGATTTTAAACAGTGTAGTTTTAGTTAAATTAATAAAACCTTACACTCATCATCTGTTTTTCCCCGAAGGAGTATTGGTAGTTAAAAAAAACACATTTTACCAGTGGCTATTGTTAAAAACTCCGGACTTCCACCTAGTTAGAATTCTGTAATGGAATAACCAAAAAATTCAAAAAAAAACAAAATTCAAAAGTCATTTAAGCAAACTAGGCTGAGAATCAGCACTTTTCGAACGTCAAAATCACATAAGACAGTTCCCCAAAAACGCCTACCCTTCACCACTTCCTACTGCCTTTAGCTGGGAAGAAGTGGCGCAACAAACTCCCCAGCAGACACCAAATGACACTAGCGGGATCTGGGGATCAGAACCTGCCAGCACTGAAATTGCGTAATACACGATCAATCACAATCTGAATCATTTTGAAACAGATTGTTAATCCATTGTTTCAAAAGGTAGAAAAAAAATCTGCTCAACAAAGTAAATAACGCAATGAATGTTGATGAACTGTCAAAATGAAACAGATTATTCTTAATCATTTACAAAAATGTGTTACGCGATTAGATAGCTGGACACTACGGTCAGCAGTCGCGATGGATACATCTCGAGATTTTCACTGACATGATTATCGAGGTAGGCGAATCAAACTGACGTCCTACGGTATCTTTTCTTTTTAGGGTTCCGTACCTCAAAAGGAAAAAACGGAACCCTTATAGGATCACTCGTGTGTCTGTCTGTCTGTCTGTCTGTCTGTCTGTCTGTCTGTCTGTCTGTCTGTCTGTCTGTCCGTCTGTCACAGCCAATTTACTCCGAATCTAATGGACCGATTAAGTTGAAATTTGGTACACATATGTATTTCTGTGACCCAAACACGAATGTGTAACGTAAATAATTTAATTTTGAATATAGGTGTCACTTTTGGGGCGCAAACAAGAAAATTAAAAAAAAAAGTTTTGCTAACAGTACCGTATGACATATCGAATGAAAGGGCTTGTTGCGAGGATCTTAAATATATTTTTTATATAATTTTAAAATAAATACTTTTAAAGATATTTAATAAATTCAATGAAAATTGACCATTCCCCCCCCCTTATCTCCGAAACTACTGGACCAAAAATTTTGAAAAAAATACATAGTATGGCTCTTTACTCATAGATTACAGGAAAACCTATAAGAAGTCTATGGTCTTAAAATAACATGGTAAATCTCTCAATATTGTGCGTAAAAACTTACATTTCGTCGCTCGGCATCCAAAAGGCCCATCTCTCTAGCTACTATAATATCAAAATATCAAAAGTGTTTGACCGTCTGCTTAATACACAAATAAATAAAACTGTAAATGTTCATGACAACCAATTCAGGTTTCGGCGTGGTTTGACAACAGAAAGTGCAGTGTTGTGCCTTAAGCATACTATCACATACTTACTATACACAGCGTGGGATGCCGATTTATGCTAGGTTCATCGATTTATTCAAGGTTTCTGATCTGGTTGCTTATGACGTATTGTGGAGAAAGATGGAGCAGGATAGGTTGCCAACGGAGCAAACATCTTTAAATAGTGGTATGGTAACCAGATCAATAGGTTGGAATGCGGCGTGAGGCAGGATTGGCGAGCTCAGCAGCACCAGAGTGGGTTGCTATATAGATGGTATTTGTGTAAATAATATTAGCTATGCAGATGATATGGTGCTTCTGAGCGCGTCAATCTGTGGTCTCAGAAAGTAATTGGTCGCCAAATGTGAGCAGTATGCCAAAACACATGGTTTGATGTATAACTCCAATAGGTCGGAGATCATGGTCTTTGAGGCTGGGGGCAGACCGGGTTATGTACCACCTGTATTACTCAATGGGACTCCACTACAAAGAGTATTTACGTTTAAATATCTTGGACATATATTGATCCCTGACCTCAATGACGGACTCGATATTGAGCGGGAGCGAAGGGCGTTGTCGGTAAGGGCAAACATGCTGGCTCGCAGGTTTGCACGCTGCTCACTTAAAAAGCCAAAATTACTCTGTTTCGAGCTTATTGTACAACGTTTTACACGTGCAGCCTGTGGGCTAGATATACCCAAAGGTCATGCAACGCCCTTCGAGTCCAATACAACAACGCTTTCAGGGTATTGGTGGGGCTGCCCCGTTTTTGTAGCGCATCGGGAATATTCGCGGACGCACATATTAATTGCTTTTACGTAACGATGCGAATGAGGTGTGCATCCCTGGTACGCAGAGTACGGGCCAGTTCCAACAATATCGCTAGCAGTCTGGATTGCATGTACATCAATCACTGCAGTGCCATCTCCCATGGGGTGAAATAAATTTAAACTAGATTACGTGGGGCACTCAGAAAGTTTTGTGATACTAGAAAAAAATATACTACAGGTTATAATTTTTTTTATTATATCTTTTGAAAGAACTCTCCATTGGCGTCTATACACAGTTTTATACGTCTAAACATATTTTCATAACACATTTTCCAGTCCGCATCAGACACCTCTCCAATCTCCTTGTCAAATGCACCCAGTGCATCTTCAGGTGATGAAAACTGTTTTCCTTTGAGTTGATTTTTTATTTTGGGGAACAAGAAAAAGTCGCACGGAGCCAAATCGGGACGGTAAGGAGGATGACCTATAAATTTGACCGGTGTGCTGTCCAGAAAGTCCCTTGTTTTGAGCGCCGAGTGAGCCAGCGCGTTGTCGTGGTGAAGCAGTAGCCCACGGAGGCCAGTGTTCGGTCGCTTGCTGCTTGCAGTAGTAAAAACTTCTGGCAAACATTTGGTAACATACCATTCAGCATTGATGCTTCTTTGATCTCGTCAGGGTACTGACACCAGATAACCTGGTAGAAAAAAAAAAAAAACTTGCGCTCAACATTTTGCCTGCACTTCTGGCTCACTTCACTTTGGTAGGCGTTGGTTCATTTTGGTTCAACAGCCACACGGTCGACTGACGCTTCATTTCTGGATCATATTGAAAAATCCAAGATTCATCACCCGTAATGATATCTTAAACGCGCCGAGACGAGCCTGCTACCAATTTTGCTATCATGTCTCGGCACCATTCTACCCGAACCTCCTTCTGACCCTGCGTTAGATTTTACGGTACCAGCGTGAAACTATCTTTCATAACCGAAGATGCCTGTGTAGAATTTCATGCAGTGTGCACACTTCCCGATCCAATCGGCAGTATACATCTATTTATCTTGACATTTTAAACTTTGCTTTTTTGTGTTTTTTCAAAAACTAATTATGTTTTTTTTTTTTATTGGATGCTGTATAATGGTAGTAGACCATGGTCTGAACAACGTTTGTTCTAGCAAAACTGTGATTCAAATTTCACGGTGTATGCTGAACCTCTTCATATGTAATTCGCCTATTCTCTTGAATTACATTTTTCACAGCCAGCACTTTTTGTTATGTAACAACCGTCATAGGGCGGCCACTTCTTTCTTTGTCCGCCAAAATTACTAGACCACCCATAAATTCGTTGAACCAGCGAAAAACAGTCGCTTTAGAAGGGCTTTTTTCTATGAACACCATTCGAAGTCTTTCAAACGATTCTTCTGGTTTTAGTCGACATTTGAAATCGTACAAAATCATCGCGCGAAAATGTTCTCGTTATACATCCAGTTTTCAGTAAGACAGAGTATTTTGATTTTGCTCGTAAAAAAATGTGGAGGGAATTTCGAATTTGGAATGTTATGTTTTTTTGTAATAAGTAGTCATCGTTTTAATTGACATCAAAACCAGCCAATATTCTACAAGTAGACAAAAACTGTTAGTCACAAAACTTTCTAAGTGACCTCGTAAAATAAGTTAACATAGTTCATAAGTTTACTAACACAATGAGTCCTTGTTACTTGAATAAAGAAAAATATCTGGATGATATTTTTTTTTTGAACGACGTTTTCTAAAAATGAAAAAAAAACAAAAACCAAATCAAATCAAACTTTATTTGTGAACATAGGGGTACAGAAAGGTCTTAAAAATATACATTTTAGCGTGATCTCACCTAGCTAGATCGATTTATCGCTCCTGAAAGCCCCCTGCATACTAAATTTAATAAGAATTCTTGGAGCCGTTTCCGAGATTCAGATTATATATACATAGGTATATACAAGAATTGCTGGTTTAAAGGTATTATTATTATATTAATACCGCGAATGTGATTTTTTTTACGAAAATCTGATTTTTGTTTTATGTCATTCTACACGTTCAAATAAGTGACACTGCAATTTTTTTTTTTTTTTTTAATGTCACATTCGCGGTATTTGATGCCGAGCGACGATTTGCAGTTGGAATGTATGGGAGAACATGTGTTTCAACTACAATGTTAAGTTTGTTCTTGGGATAAATAAATTCATCTCAACTACGGAACCCTTCATTGTGCGTAGTCCGACACGCACTTGGCCGGTTTTTTTTTTTGACAAATGACGATTAACACTAATCTATGTGGTCCTCATATGGCCTGACCAAGATTATGTCTGGACTTTAAAAGAGACTGCGACCTCTGAATTTGTTTCTTCAGCCTTTCTTCTCAGAGTAGTCAGATAGGAAACGCCAAACTCATCTAGCTTATATTTTTTTTAATATGATATGTAAAAGTGATTCGGATATCCTATTTACAGAATAAACAATTTCATTTCATTTCATTTTTTCAAAACCATTTTGCTCTACGTTCATACATCTTTTCATAAAATCTGCCACAAGATTTCCCCTTCATCATCTGCCTATAGCCTTTTCTTAACTATGTTGGGGTCAGCTTCCAGTCTAACCGGACGCAGCTGAATACCAGTATTTTACATGGAGCGACTGCCTATCTCACCTCCACAGCTCAGTTACTGGGTAACACGATACCCCTTGGTAAGACTGGTTGTCAGACTTTCGGGCTTCTGACGACCCGTAACAATTGTCTACACAGATTTACAAATGACAGCCGGGACCAATGGTTTAACGTGCTTTCCGAGGCACGGAGGAGTCTTGGTATGTAAAGATGGTCACCTATTCACGAGCCAACCGCGGCAAGCGTAGCTTAACCTGATCTATCGACCCATGCGGCAGTTATTACTTAGCCACAAGCCCCTCTGCAATATTTCCCCTTATCTACGTTAAATGCATAATAAAGCACTTCATTCTACTACTACACAGATCTAACGAGGCAAGCAAAACTCGGAACAGAATAATGCCAAAAACAAGGGGACATTTGGAAGTGCGCCAAACGATGTCGCCAGTCCCGCTAGATGTGTTGGACATTGATTGTTTTTAAGTGTAACGGTTTTTATTGTTATAACCAAAACGTTTATCGTCGTTGACGAGTGAAAACCTCGTAAGTCGAATTTTTTACCAAAAACACTTTTTAATGTAATAAGTAAGAATACCTCGCCACGCACATTTCTAGCTCACCTATAATTCGAATGTTCGATTGTAGCGCCATCTCTCGCGTTCAATGAAAACCTCGTAATTTTGACCGGTATATAATATGTATGTATGTTCATCTGTTACCTCATAACTTCTAAACTACCGATCATTATTTGAGAAATGAGGTATCATTGGAAACGTCTTGATTGTCCGCTGGTTATATTATGTGACGTCATATTAAATGAAAAAGGGCGCCCTCTAGACGGCATAAAGTCATGAAATAAAAAAATGTGCCATGTTTGATATCAAATGAAAGGGCTTGACGAACAAATTACAAATATGTATATTATATTATATTGTCCAAGTAAATAAATATGTTTAAATTGTTAAAAACAAGCAAAGTGAGACTGCTACGTACGGCACGGCTGTAAAATTAATAATACCTATTTTACAATAAAACCTAAACAAAAAATACTTTATCACGAAATTATAACCCCAAAATAATTTGACCGTTTTTACCTGTCTTGATTTCTGTCTGAAATGTTTTCTAGTTTCATACTTTTTAGAGCGTGATTCCTCAGTAGTCGGGTTTTAGTTTTTTTTTAATTTACTTTTGTTTAATCAATTTAGTGACTATTACGTAGTTTTCTCTCCATCCTGATGTTCTCGCAACCAGTCTTACCAAGGGGGTTGATGTCAAAGTGACAAACCCAATTACTGGGTAATACAATAGTATTACCCAGTAATTGGGTTTGTCACTTTGACATCACGGAAAGAACCACAAGTAAAGTTAAAACTTATGTATATTTGAAGGTTAATAGAAATAGTATTTCACAATAACAGGGATGACGCCTAGGAAAAAAAAACAAATTCGATTTAGTCCATGTTCGATAATAAAAAAAAATTTGCCCCGTATTTTTTGCTTTATCATATTAATAAAAAACCGGCCAAGTTCGTGTCAGAACACGCACAATGAAGGGTTCCGTAGTTGGGATGAATTTATCCAACCATTTAGCTGGCAGGGGGGGGGAGGATACTTGACTCTAACAAAAATTAGCACTTTAAAGCTTAATATTTCGCAAACGGATCCCTGAATCCAAAAATGGTTTTTAAAGGACCTTCCCAATGATATCCCAGACGATGGGTTAAAAAAAAAACACACTACTTTACGTGTAGGAGAGGTACCTACCCTAAAAAAATGTTTTTCATAATTTTGTTTTACCACTTTATCGGCGTAATTAATATGTATACCTATGCGAAATTACAGCTTTCTAATACTAAGGGTCTCGGAGCTAGACCGCGGACAGACAGACAGACAGACGGACATGACGAAACTATAAGGGTTCCTTGTTTACTACGGAACCCTACAAATGACTTAGAAAAAACGTATTAAAGTTAGAGAGTGGGGGTCGCTACGTCACAAATGTAAAATCTACATACAAGTGACGTCATGCCACATTCAAACTCAATGTACCGCCGTAATCTTTTGATTACATTAAAAAAGAAAAAAATACGTGTTCAATGTTTTTTAATAATCTACATGACACAAAAAATATTTTTGTCATCATCCCTAATGTCATACTCGTAATGTATTGCCTATCAAGCTCTTAAAGGTAATAGTAAAATATTTATGACGCACGACCACGACATCCAAGTGGGTTGCTGCGTTTGCAAAGTGTATATACGGTTAATAATAATAATTTTATTCTATAAATCAAGCAACAAGACTCATAGTGATAGTAACTTACAAAATACGTTGGTAAAAAGCCGTATACGCACGTACGAACAAATTTGTTGCGTTGCATGATACGCAACAACTTGGTTCGCACGTGCATACCACTAACGAACATCGAATACTCTGTTCGTGAAACATGTTTGCGGCGATCCTTTTAGTATGTTCTGTATGGACAGTGTTCGAAGAGCTTTAATAAATGTTACGAAACAAAACTGTTCGTATAGATCTTGGCGGGGTGCGGGTGGGGCGGCAGAGGTAGCGAATCCATCCTACCCGTACCTCAGTTCTTGACCAGCAGCCGTCAAGTTTATTCGCGTGCTATGAGTATTATCACTCACATCAATCGACCACTTCCAACGGCGCCGTCATGGCTATTAAAATAGAGTTTACGACTGTTGTACGCGAACTCGACTTGAACTATGTTCGCATTCGTGTTCGAATATGCCGTCCATACGTACGAACCAAATGTTCAGATTTGATGTTTGTGTTCGCTATGTTCGTGTTACACGGCTAAACATTAACACAGAAACAATTTGTGACATCACTGCTGCAAGGTGACAGGCCCAGCCGATATTTTGCAGCAGTGGTTCACAAACACACAATCTAGCCTGATTGCTATCATAAACAGGATGCTGTTGGTGCTGCCCCGCACCCTACTAACCAGGGAGAGACCGTACACAGTTCAAAAAGGCAGTCATAGTCAGCCTATAATGTTCCCACTGCTGGGACACAGGCCTCCTCTCTTCGCGGCTGTAACCTACCACGCGGCATCTTTGGTTCTAGCGCATGCCGGTTTCCTCTCGATGTTTTCCTTCACCATTTTAAGAGCAGTGGTGATGATATTATGTACACAAAGTAAATCGCCTGCCTGGTTTCAAACCCATCACCACTGGGCCACCCTGCTCACTCACACAATAGGCAGATGCTTCATGTAAAATATAAAATAGACTGTCAGCCAACCACGATCCGGTGATAGTTCTACCTATCATAGTTGGGAAAAGGCTTAGGTAGACTATATGGAACTATATCGGACACAGTGACCGAATCCGAATTTTGAAATTGATGATTCGGACACGAATAAAAGAGCTGTTTTTTACAGTCAGATAATAAACTTCCAACGATATCTTAAGAACGCGGCGACGCATGAATTGTCTATACAAACTTAATACCTAAATCATTTGCAATTTGGGCATAATTCCACCATTTTATGTTGTTATTCGGATTTAGACAGTGTTTATCTAGGCTCCTACATCTTTTTTTTTCCATTTTTTTTTCTAAAATGATGTTTAAACGAATTTAATTTCGCACATTTTTACAGCGTAAATGCCGTCTTCATATTGTTTTTTTTCTTTATTATAAACAATATTATCAAGTTACAAATTATCGAAAAAATGGATCATTTTTGGTATTACGGAACACATCCAAATTAATCATAAATTTTCGAAAGCTAGTAGTGTTATCGCGTCAAGCAATAATGTAGATGTATATCGCTCCGACAGGCACTCACACTAGCGCAACGTGCTTGAAATTGAATTTTGCAAACATATCGATTTGTACTTGCGAAACGTGTTCGCAGGCCTCTTAATTGTAGAAATGCGTCCTCCACCCAGCCTGTAGTTGTAAAAAAAAACAGTTTTTAATCGGATTTTAACGAAAGCAGCCGATTTTATTAAATAATATTACAAACCCACAAACATAGATACGCGCCTTGGCAGTCGGTTCGATAAAACCCTTAGGTAATGCTACAATGACCGAATTTAAGCAAGGAGAAGTAAATATTGAATTGTGCATAGAACGCCTTGTTTTATTATTTTATTTGGTATTTATTATACGTTTGAATTGATAATTATCTGTGATTTTTATACATTCTAAGAGTAATTACTTTTTTAAACAATATTTAATGCCAAATCAATCTATGTGACTGTTATAGAGATTTATTTTATGATTATATTGTAAATTAATATAAACTAATATATGTGTATATAAGATGTTGATTTTTATTCTAAATATACGTTCTGAATGTTTTTTTTTTCGACATTTAATTTAAATAGTGTAATGTGTGAGTCACCACATTAGACTATTTAACATAAATGTGATACACGTCCACAAAGCAATTTATTACCGAAAGAAGCCGCCTTAAAGCTACCCTAAAATAGTTTTGGTAACGCTTTTTTCCACATGCTATATTTAAAAACTTTTATCCAACTGTACTAAGCTTCAATAATTTGATGGTGTCCTAATTGACAGTGAAAAAATATTGAAATTAAATTGTGTCAATTCGGACACTGTGTCCGAAAATATTGTGTCCGAGTTGTCAGCAAGTCGACGATAATAGTGTAGGTACGTATTTTATAATGTGAAACTTCTGGGTTCTACCTTCTTTCTGTCTAATAAAATAAATTGTGGTCTGTGAAACAACTATGTTTACTTGCTAACTAATAATAAACATGAGTGTTTATTTGTTTGTTTATCTTATCCTGCTTTCACGCCTCAACGAATTGTTGTGTTTGTCACACGAAAATGGATATAATTTAGACAAGTTAAGCGTCAAGCCTGTCGATAAAATAGAATTCACAAAGCTGTGGCCAACAGTTAGGTACCTACTTGATAATAAAGAAGAATGGCAGTTTTGGTGTCGTTTAATTTCAGAAGCGTACGTATAAGATCATAATACAATCAAGTCAATCATCAAGAAACACGTCATAATTATGTCTCCTTTGCAAAGACGTGGAGCAGAATCTGACACGACGAACAGGCTAAGCGTATGCTGAAACGCAGGTGACGCAGCACGGCACAGTACAGATTTTTGCAGGGTAGGACGGACGAGGCAGACATGGGTCGAGAGCGCATGCTGCGACGCAGCTACACAGACACATTCGCGTCCTAGCTAGAACAAACAATCTGTCATTGAAACAAAATTATGAATCAGTGGTAAAAAATAAGTGACGACCTGCACGCTTCGCGGAGGTATCTGTGCCGGCGCTACAACGAGACGCAGAGCAGGACAGACATATGTCTGCGTCGCACCGTTCGCATCGTTCGCAGCTGTCATTACGTTCATGCATTACAAAATTTGCTCTGCCCTCTGCTGCGTGGACTTGCGTCACCTGCGTATCAGCATACCTTTAGCCGCATTATGTACTGTGGCTTAATATACAAAGTCGACTACTAGTGCCACTTTTTCCTTCAGTTGTAAATTGGAACTATTCATTTCCGCCATCTTTTTGTCATGCTGTTTACAGCATATTACTCTTTGGTTAACCGCCATGGGGTCAGTACAAACGGAGCCACCTTTGCTCTTTAAACAACGTTTTTCTGGCAAAACCCAATATTAAAGAAATATGTTATGATAACCTTTAATCTTAATTTGACCGAGATCCTGCTATTTTTCATAAAGTCTAGCGTCCATAGGTATTTATTTTTTTCACAGATTGGTAAAAATTACTACTACTTAATAACAGATAAATATAACTAGAAAATGTTGAAGAAGGCCAGATTTATTTACACATCGTCATGATACGTCGTTGCTTCAAGATAATAAACACCCACGCACTGAGTCTTGCTCCAATTATTTTTTACTCCTCTCCTGCGTGAGAAAAGGCCTTCACTATGGAGTGAGAATATTACAGGCCACTATTTATTTCACACGCACATCTTAGAATTTATTTTATACGTTACTGCAAAATATGACAGAACCAGAACCATCTCAGTTGCGCAGTCTTGAATGTAATGGCAACCGCAGATAGCCATAGCAATAACATCGCTTTCATACGTATTAGGAACCCTTATTTTAAAATTGCCTATTCACGTCAAAAAATAAAGAAAATCTCTAGCACTGATTGAGTGGATTGCGTTAAAAATATTACAGAGAATTAATTAGTTTGATGAAAATTATTCACGAAACCGGTATAACATTCTGAGTTGCCAATTTGCGATATCTTTTGTATTTTTAAAGGCTAGGCTACCTGCAGGCTACTTGCTACAGGTACACCTCTGCCCTAACCTTCGGGGAAACAAGGCGTGATGTTATGTGAATGTATTTACCGGCAGTTCATTTTTTATTTTGTCCAATTGTGTAAGTAAAGTGTTGGTGTGTATATAGACGTAGATGTTTATTCGGCCTTGGCAGTTTTGGTACAAAATTGACGCCAAAATTGAATATTGTGATACTAACATTCCATGTATTGTTGTGTGTAACGCTGTAGGTACCTACTACTGTTTTTGTAACGATGGTAATGCCGCTATAACACGTAAAGAGCACGTTCTTCGAGAGCACTATCTTAGCACTAATTATTATTTTAGTAGGTAGCCAGGTTATAATCATTTTAACAAATTAAAGTGTCGTATAAAATTTTACGTTTAAAATGTTTAAATATTTCTTTGCCAGTTCATAACGAAAGATGTAAGATCGCATTTCTATTGACAAGATCCTAATGTACCATCTTCTATATACAAATAAATAAAATTAAAGTATCTGTTGGATACTTGGAGTTTCCCTACGTGATCGAATCAGAAATTAAGAGATCTGCAGGAGAACCAAGGTAACCGACATAGCCCGAAGAATTGCCAAACTTAAGTGGCAATGGGCAGGGCACATTGCTCGCAGTCTGTTCTGACCAGCCATCGGTTGACGACAAACATGGCCAGCCCAATAGCACTTCTGCTTGCTTATACTGCAGGCTATGTCGGTAACTCCGGTTCTTCTCCGGGTGACTTCATTTCTAATCTTATCCTTCAAAGAAACTCCGAGCATAGCCCGCTCAATAGCGGTAAACGAGACTTTATTTCCCCAAATCGTACGCGCGATGGACTTGAATTTTTATATAGCAGTTTTTGGGTAAGCCAGTCTAAACCTTAAAGTCTGGCTAAAGTATTCAAAAGGTGGCATAAATCTTACGACTACGAGAAATAAAATATATATGATCGGTATAGAAAATTGGTTTGTCTAAGTTGAAACTACTGGTTCTCGTAATGAAATCATGAGATAACCTGAAATGGCTATTATTCGTGATGTATGGTTTGCAGTTACCTATAGGTCACTCTCTTCTGCTTCTAGAAGGTATAGAGGAATGAGGAACAGGGTGTAAAGTTCACTCATCCTCCATAGAAAAAGGAGGATCCTCCAACCTGACGGGTGTCGTGTTTGATGGGGAACTGCCCAATCGAGGGATGTCGCCCGCAAGGGAGCGTTGCGAGCGGGGTCAGGGCTTCGCCCTTCGCCCGCGGATGCTTTATATTGACCCATAAAATGGGCCCTTAAATTTTGTTTGCCTCGAACGGCTAATAGAAACGACCACATCACGGAGTACTGAAAGAACTCCGTGGACCACATATTGTTAAGCAATAATGCGTCGGTGTGATTGGTTGCTCTGAATATTTCTGTAGGCGTGCCATGACGCTAACTACTGTAGCGCCGCTTTCTTCACGACATCCCGGCGGTCTGTCCAATGATTGATGTCGGGAAGTTATATATATGCTGATCGCGCGGTAAACTATGCTTGCGCGATGCAGGATTTGTGTGACGTCAGTATGATATGTGGCGAAGTAGACGCCGCCACAAAGATAAGGATAGAAAATACATTTATTCAGCACAGACCAAGCGCGTCGCCAGCCGATGGCCCAGGGGGGACAAGTAATAAGGAGGATGGGAAAAGTATGATTGTTAGGTACAGTCAAAATCAAGAGCTCATAAAGCTTTACACTTGTAGTGCGAGTCTTATAACCTCTACGGCGCACAATGTAGCCAAAATCGACGCTGCATTTGATTTTTGACAAGTCAGTTTCATCTCGGTAGTCCCGATAGGAACTGAGAAAAATATTAATTTCCCTATTCAATGTATGAATTGGAAACAGATCTTTCGGGTCGTTTTTCCCAGAACTATTCAAATCTGTAGAGCTGAAACATAATAGGTATTATGACCGGGCCTACTACCAGCACATAGATACGAATATTACGTCCCCGAACCCCGGATAGTGTTGCCCAAATTCAGTCTTGGTCTTGCAGTCTTGGTCTTGTTCTTGCGTTTTTGCAAGACCAAGACCAAGAACAAGACCGCGTATTTTTAGCAAGACCAAGACCAAGACTGACCGTGCAAGACTTGAGCAAGAACAAGACATAGCCTGCAAGACTCTTGCGTCTTGCAGCTAGGACTTAGCGCTATTTCACTGAGTAGTTAGGTGTAACAGTTCGGTGTATAGGTAGGTACGCTTAGGAATTCTATGAGACGCAAAAAACTGTATCAAAGAATATGAAAAACTGGACCTATGCGCATTACGACTAATACCATAAACATAGCGAATAAAAAAATATCTATTAAAATCAAACTGAGTGCATGCATAGTTATGTTTTAACCATCGGCACTTTGATAATGCGGCATCAAAGGTTTTGTACTTACTTTTCAAAGAAATTTGCCGTTGATAATGCGGCATCAAAGGTTTTGTACTTACTTTTCAAACATGGTTATGATACACGCGCCGGGGCTTCTTTTGAAATCTAAAACAATCGTTGCCGCCACGCCGAAATCATAACATTTGTGACACTATTTGATTGCCGCCATAGGGCGTAGGTATACTCATGCAAAATAATTTCGAATTTTTTTAAGAGTACCTACAGGTGTTCCAAAGAATAAATAAGTTTCAGAGTGCTTAGAATGAAAATGAATACATTATACTGATCACGCAAGTAGTATTATGATTAGGATAAAATGGTAAGGATAGGTAGTAGATGTCATATTAATTCATTCTAGTAAGTATATATTATAATATTGATTACTTATATGGTTTTAAACTAATTACTTAGGTACTATTATTGTACATTTAGTCATTATATTTCTTAAGTTTTTACAAGAAAAAATAGCAAAAAAGTGTTCATATATCACCCGTTTAATAAATATTGTAGCCACTTTTAAATATACTTGAAACGTGTAAAAAAATTCTACAAAACTAATAAAATAATATAAAAAGCGTAGGTACTTACCTACTAATAAAATAAAAAGCCTGCGATAAGAGTTTTGTATTACTTACCAGCCCGAATATCTCTGAGAGAGATGATGAGAGTAAGTATTTACTAGCTGTGCCCGCGACTTCGTCCACGAGGAATAGTAACTTTGGAGGTAGGTATAGTGACGTTCAGGACTTATTTATTTATTTTAAAACTTCTGTCATCAAACATACAAACGAACTCTTCAGCTTTATAATATTAGTATAGATGTACGCCAAAACATTCACTTATATGTAAAGAATAGTGATTGGCACTAATTCTATTTTATTCACGCGTCGCGTCTGTACAAGTAGGTAATATTTAGTGTGTGTTTGTACGCCGCACGCGGCATTGTTTGATTTGCGGCGGCATCCTTTTCATAGAGCCGGCACGTGGCGAGGCGGCGCGGTAGAAAGCAAGGAAACGTACTATAAATAAAGGAATTATTTTAATTCCAGTCATTTCCAATTGAGCTGTGCTTCGAGTCTAACTTAATAATTGTTTTTACTAATTCTCGTTGTTTTCTAAAAACGTATCACGTGTACAATTTAATATGAGTGACGAAGATTCAAATTATTCTAGTCCGAGTAACGAGAGTTTGAGTCACAGATCTAAAAGACCCAAAAGCAAATTTGAGGAGTTTTTCGAAATAATTCATGCATCCCAAACTGCCTTCTGTAAATTGTGCCAACATAAAAAGATTGAAATAAAAATGAAAAACAGAAACACTTCAGGCTTAAGGAAACATCTAATATCTTTCCACAAAAAGGAATCAGAAATATTTCTTCCTGTTAAACCAAAATTAAGTGGAGATATCACAAGCTTTTTAGTAACCGCTGGAAGAAGTGGACAGGTAAGAATATTTTTTTAACAGTTAAAAGAATTTTAACTCCGCGTAGCTATTCATGCGATACTTTCAAAAACGCCATTAACTTACGTAAGTATTTTTGAGTTAGTGGTGTTTTCATCTAGGGGTGCGACATATTAAGTATGTAATTATCGTCTTAAATATTTTTTATAAACACCCATATTTTCATTTAATCGGCCAGTAACAACTAAGTACTTTATTTTGGTAAATTACAGTACAGTGCAACCTTAATATAACAAATATCAATTTAACGATTTTCTCGATTTAACAACAACAAACCTCCTCCTCTTATACGCTCAAACCTAGTATGTTTTAAATAATAACACAAGATTTATTGTTTTGTTTCAGTCGGAAAACAGCAGTGACAACATCACGACAGCTACAGTTGATTGGGTGGTGAAAAAATATCTTCCCTTCTCATTTTTCGATGACGAAGCTACACAAGTATATTTTCGACGTATTTGCCCTAATATGGTGTTTCCTAAAAGGTCTACACTTAGAAGGAAAGTCAAAGAGCGATTTGAAGAGCTCCAATTGAATCTCAAGGAACGACTTCAACAATTATCATCTAAAATGTCTTTTACCATTGATGGGTGGACGTCAATTGCTGGTAGGAGTTACTACGGGGTTACTATTCATTATATAGACAACGAATGGAAGTATCAATCTGTAGTTCTTGATTTTATACCATCACGCGGTCGACATACTGGGGAAGATATTGCAACGATTTTCCATGAATGTTTATTGGAATATGGCATAATTGATAAAATACAAGGTATCACGGTCGACAACGCAACTGCAAATACCAAATTTATGTATGAACTGGGCAAACAGCTGCCGCCACACTTTGATTCAGACAATCAACATTTCCGGTGCTTTGCTCACATTTTAAACCTTGGTGTACAAGATTTATTAAAGACCTTAGCATTACACTGTGAGTCTGACACTAACGCGCAAGATCAGCAGTACGAAGACTATGCAGACGAAACTGAGGATGAGGAAGATGAAGAATCTGCACCAAATATTGCTGACTCGCGTACATCTGTAACAAAGTTACGCAGTATTTCCAGTAAAATAAAAAGAAGTGAGATAGTGAAGAAGAAGTATCAGTCTGCTTGTGAAGCAGCTGGCGTGCCATCAAATCTAAATGCCATTATTGACTGTCCAACGAGATGGAATTCCACACATGATATGATTGGATTTGGTTTAAAAGTGAGAGCGGGCATTGACATATTGTGCAGTTCTGTCACCGAATTAAATGATTTTCAAATCACAGCTAATGAATGGCAGGTACTCGAAAAATTACATAAATTTCTAATAAACTTTAAACTTTTAAGTACAAAACTTGGTGGAGACAAATATGTTACATTACCGCTAGTCATTGTATCATTCAATCTCTTGCTAGATAAAATTGAATCCATGGTAAAACAGTTAGATGAGAAACCTAATCGATCTGAAGTGGATGAAAGGCTCATTCTAGCTTTCCAAGCAGCTCGAGACAAAATGCTTAAACATTACAAGAAGAGCAACTGGATTTATTGTACTTCTTTAATTTTAGACCCAAGGCATAAGGCTCAGACTTTTGACCTGACAATGTGGGGGAAGCAACTTAAAACAGAAAGTCTGCGCAAGTTCAATGAACTTTATGAAGAATATAAAAGTCTACACTCACTGAACAAATCTCTGGAATTACCAGAAAAAGAAAATAAAGTATGTGATGAAGATGAAGACGTAATAGACTTTGATAAACTCTATGAATGTCCCTCGACGTCATCTGGATCTTGTCTTCAAGGCTTAGTGATAGACGAGTTGGAGGAGTACCTGAGAAAACCAAGAACTGCCAGCTCGGAAGACATTTTAGATTGGTGGAGGACGCATGAGACAGAGTATCCGATTTTATCGAAAATGGCCCGTGATTTTCTCTCAATACCTGCAACTTCAGTACCTGCTGAGAGGATATTTTCTAAAGCATCATTAGTAATTAGAAAACATAGAAATAGGTTAAGTGATGAGTCAGCCAGATGGTTACTTTGTATTAATTCTTGGTCAAAAAAATTGATATAAAGTATCATAACCTAATGATAAAGCTGTTGATTTGTGTTGTATTTTATTTTTTATTCAAATAAATGATAAATCGTAAAACTCTTTTATTAAATTTCTTATAAGTTGAGGGTTCAATCTCTTTCTAGACAGATAAGTATTGTTCTTTAAAATACAGTCAAGTTATTGTAATTAATTTGTTTTTTTACATGTTTTAGCAAATGTAAGCTTATAAATCATAAATGTTTATTAAGAAACAGTTACTTCCATGGAAAACGACATATAGGTCAGTTGATTTTTCGAATTTCTTATCAAATCTTCAGTTATTTATTAATCTGCTTGATCTTTACTATGGCTATGTTAATTCAAGCTCACAATGTTCCAATTCTAATACGTTTTTCTAAGATTTAAAGTAAACTTTAATAAATAGTAATAGACTAATAGGTAATTGCAAGACTTGCAAGACTCTTGCTGCAAGACCAAGACCAAGACCAAGACTGGGAGCGCAAGACCAAGACCAAGACCAAGACCAGGTGTATTGGCGCAAGACCAAGACCAAGACTGGCTAAGTCTCGTCTTGTTCTTGCATTTGGGCAACACTAACCCCGGATTAGACCCCGTTTAGGAGATATGGAACTTTAAAAAACCAAATAAAAGTCGTCCAAATAAACAAAATTGGCTGTATGGATAAGTATGTAGTTTCTTTACATTAAAAAAAATTAAGTAAATGTATTACTTAATTTTTTATCTCTAGGGGGGCAGCTGTCCCCTTCGCCCCCTCTTGGCGACGCCCTTGACACAGACTAAAAGGCACACCCTCTTTTATGTTTATAAGGGCTAACTAATACCTCGAATCTACTGGGTAATGTAATACCAGAATTTCCAATTTTGCCTTTTTAGGGTTCCGTCGCCAAATGGCAAAAAACGGTACCCTTATAGATTCGTCATGTCTGTCTGTCTGTCTGTCTGTCCGTCCGTATGTCACAGCCACTTTTTTCCGAAACTATAAGAGCTATGCTGTGGAAACTTGGTAAGTAGATGTATTCTGTGCATTAAGATTTTTTACACAAAAATAGAAAAAAAAACAAATAATTTTGGGGTTCCCCATACTTAGAACTGAAACTCAAACATTTTTTTTTTTCATCAAACCCAAACGTGTGGGATATCTATGGATAGGTCTTTAAAAATGATATTGAGGTTTCTAATATCACTTTTTTCTAAACTGAATAGTTTGCGCGAGAGACACTTCCAAAGTAGTAAAATGTGTGCCCCCCCCCCCCCCTGTAACTTCTAAAATAAGAGAATGATAAAACTAAAAAAAAATATATGATGTACATTACCATGTAAACTTCCACGGAAAATTGGTTTGAACGAGATCTAGCAAGTAGTTTTTTTTTTTTTAATACGTCATAAATCGTAAACATCAATTTACCTTTGATTCAATGCTACTTGCTGCTATACAACCCTTAATCATGGTAATTGATTCAAAACATGATTTCATTTCATTTCAAAATTTTACAATTCAAAAGCACTGCACTAATTGACCTGGGGGTACCACGGGTCCGAATCCAAGTTCCCGTGGCACCCCCAGGGGTGTCCTCCAGGGGTGCCTTGGATCTGGAATGTTCATGGGCGAGTTCGACTCGCACTTGGCCGCTTTTTCTTTATGAACGCATTATGAAGATTATACTCAACATAAGACATTAACGCGAGCCGTCCACCGCGAACTAACCTTACTTAGTTTAGCTTAGCTTGCCCGTTTTTCAAACATGTGCGATTCCCAAATGTATGAAAAACTGGCAAGCTAAGCTAAACTAACTGCAAACAAGCTCGCGGTGAACGGCTCGCATTAGGCGCGGGTAAACAGATACATTGCTTATATTACAAAATCAATATATTTTATTTCACATAAACCTACAAGAGCACTTATGAAACGTCAGAAGCTAGGTGCACGGTTCCAATTGGTCGCTTCCTATGGAGAAGAGCCGGCAAGAAACTCCACGGTTACTCTTTTCAAAATAAATTGTTTCTACAATGTTTTCAAATTACAGTGTTAATAGGTATGGGAGGACAGTGTAGGCCTATCAACAAGTACCAGGTACTTAGTAAAATAAAAAATGGTACACAAGTTTACAGCCTACAACGTTCTCACATTCACAAAATCTAAAAGAAAAGAATCTATATAAAAGATAAACAAAATAATAAAAAAATAAGAACCTATTTAAATCAAATGACATGATTGCCACTACAGCTGTAACAAATCTAATTTGATTAAAAAAAATATATATAGAAAATTGTAGATATATAATGTCAAATACTGAAAAGATTATGTCAATGAAGTATGTAAAAAAAGTAAAATAAAATAATCATCGTATTTTGGGAGCAGTTAATAGACATTTACATTGTTATGCCGTTAATGAGGTACCAGGGAAGCCACATGTGCAGAAGGAATTATTGCCAAACTTCCTTGTCTTCAACGTACAACTACAATAACTTAAGAGCGGCCAACCCGTCATACTTTTCATACAAACGCTCGTACGTGATTATAGCGTTGTAACACATCTTTCTTTAATTATTTTAAACTAATAGGTATCTTGTGAACTATATCTAGGTTTCTATGAAAGCAAAAAATAAAAATTTTGCGAAACAAATTCAATATAAGCCTCCAAAAATCTGCTTTTTTGCACAAATTTTACCTGAATTTTTACCGTTCATAATGTACTCATAAATTGTAAAATTAAGAAAAACATCGTCATAGAAACCTCGCACATGTAATGGAGATTCTAAATGACAAACATTTATTTCACAAACTTGTAAGGCGTATTCAAAAACACGTATTTCCTGAAACAAGTTTTTTTTCGCACAATGTTATCGCGTTCTCACTTGCTTGTTAGCAATTCTCACTTTCGCTGGATGAAACAACAAGCTTTTCGACCATGCTCGCGTTGACGATAGACGGACCGGGAAGGGCCCTCTTAAGAGTGTTTATCCTAAAAGTTGGCAACGTCGTAAATAGTCGTCAAATATTTACCTGTTTTGATTAATTTAGCAATGTTACTGTATGGAATTAAGAAATGTGGAAAAATATCGATGATGAAATGCAATAATTAATATCGTAATACCGAATATTTAGTTTTTGATGTAAATAAAGTATATGGAAACTTACTTCATGATAACGCAAGAAATAAGTCAATACCTAATTCCATTCGAGTTTCCATAGTAGTTTAGCATTGAAAGCAGCAGATTTGTGTCGCCTTTCGTTGCATTTTACTATCGTAATAATGTCTTCAAAGTTTTATCCGACGCCTCAAGACGGGGTTGGTTCCGATGAGCATTTAGTTTATGAAAGGAATGCTAAGCTGGTCATTTCAGTCAAGTAGTCTTGATTGCCTCGTTGGTCTAGTGGTCGCAAGCGCTACTGCTGAGCATGAGGTCCTGGATTCGATTCCCGGGTCGGGCAAAGTGTTATTGGGTTTTCCTATCTGAAATTTCTCAGTAGCAGCTCGGAGTCTGGATTTGTGCCCGGTTGATGGCAATAGGCTCGCCCCCTATTACATGGGACTTAAACATAACTGGCGAAATGTGGGTGTACCTGCTACAGGGACACCTCTGCCCAACCCTTCGGGGAAACAAGGCGTGATGTTATGTTATATTATGTGTTGTCTTGATTATTCGGATGTTATTTCTAATAGAGGAATTTAAGATTATTATGACGGCAGTGATTATAAAAACTCCTTTTTAAACAACAATATACTTGTTAGTTATTTTAAAACAAACGCAAAGTATTTTTGAGTTTTTCTGCCCAGGAATTCTTCAGTAGCAGTTTGTATTTTTGCCCGGTCAATAGAGTCCGACCGAATTTGTTTTCGGTTTTTGCCAATTTTGGGGCGAAATATCCATTTTCAGCAATATTTGCTGTCGGCAAAAAATAAATTTGTACCAGCAAATTGACTTTCAATTAATTTATTTAAAAAATATCCATAAAATACAATAGACGTGGATATATTTAGTAACCTTGTTGCGAACCCGAACACGGCGTGTTGCCACACCGAGCGCTGAGCGCAGACTGAGCCTTATCGCCCGTCTTAAGTCCATCGTCATCCTGGGATGCATCGTTGAGAGGTGAAACACGTGTCGATTTATTTAAGGAGTTTTTTATGGCTCTTTAGAAATAGCTAAGCGGAACAGGTTACTAAATATATCCACGTCTATTGTATTTTATAATGGATTTCCGCAAGGTCACGCCTGAATCAATTAACTATCTAAAATATCCATAGTCAAAACCGCTAAAAGCATAAAACCTGAGAAAATTTAAAAGAAAATGATTATGTCTATGAATGAATTATGTCTTTGGTACAAAATTTCGTCTGCTTTTAGTTTAGACGATTATTATTGCAATGAATAAAAGATCACTGCATTTGTTTTACTTTTACTAAAGAAAACCTATCTAAAACCAAATAATAAACTTTCTCGTTTTCGGTTTTTGGCCGAAAATGCAAATTAGGTCGAGCTTCGTGTCAAACTCAAACTCAAAGCATTTATTTCAATTAAACCATTTACAGGCACTTTTGAATTGTCAAGGAATCGGTCAGTCAGAAATAGGTATGAAGCTAGTTGCCCATTCCAAAGCGTAGTAGGTACCTATGGAGAAGAACGGGCAAGAAACTCCACGGACACTCTTAAATAAAAAATTGTTACAAAATATTGGTTACATCATTCATGTTGAAATTATACATGTGAGAACAATGTAGAAAGACGTGCACGTTAGAAGCGTCCGTAATAAAAAGATAAAACAAAGAACAATTCAAAAAATTTAAATAAAATAAAAATAAGAATAAGCCCTGGCAGCTAAGAGAGTGTTCAGTTTAGGCCAAAAAAAAACCCATTTTCAGTTGGACTCAATAGGTTGGCAATAGGTTCGCTCTCTATTACATGAGATCTTAACAAAAATAACATACTTAATTCAACACAAAAAAGACCATTTTCCCAAAACCTTTTTTTTAACAATTCTCCTTGAATTCCCTGACCCCTATCATATAATAGCTATGTAACAAGACAAGTACATTACGTTGACAAACGATGTGGACAGAGGGGACGGCCGCCCATAAAATTGGACAATTAGCACTGGGCGCCATGCGGAAGCGGTGGGTGGAGGCCCCTGTCTTAAATGGCAGGATAATTAATATCCGTTTTCCGTGTTTTTTTTTACTCTAAACGATACCTAAATGAATCTAAAAGAGCGTCCATGGAGTTCTCGTGCTTCTTCATAGGAACCTACAACACTTTGAAATGGGCGACTAGCTTCATCTTTTAGACTGAAGAACTCCTTGACAGTTAAAGAGGGAAAATAATAAAGCTTCCGAAAAACAAATTAACTTCCGACGATCCGTGGTTGACTGTAATAGTAAATAAGCTGTATTTTATTGTTATTATTACAAAATTAACCGACAAAAAATGTTGTATTTAACAAGCAAACATGAGGTTATTCAAATTACAATTCTACAAAAAATAAAATCTGTAATTTCAAATAATAATCTAAGTCAAAAAAATACTAAGTTTCTGAAAACGTATGTTCTGCTAAAATAATACATTCGTTCGTTCTTGTTTTTGTTTACGTTTTGTTTTGAAAGATAGGTTAGGTTTAGTTAGAACTGTGACCACACACAACGCACGAGCCGAGCGAACGAAGCGAGCTGTGCCGCGGCAGCGGCCGGCGAGTGCCAAAACACAAACACTACATTCTCTTGTACCTAAACGGACCCGGTCTTTGTTTGCGCCGCAGTTTATAAAATGTGTAAGGTTAATTCTAAATTTATAATAAGTGAGTCACTATAAAAATGACTAACTGTAGTTTTCAGTAGGTAAAACGCAATTTAAGTCGGTAGAAAAATATTATGCCAGAAAATGCTGTATTGATTTTTCAGAATTTTCAGTATTTTTAACCGACTTCCAAAAAGGAGGAGGTTATATGTTCGACGCGTATGTTTGTTTTTTTTTTTTTTTTTTTTTATGTATGTCCACCGATTTCTCCGTCATTTGTGGACCGATTTTGAAAATTCTTTTTTTGTTTGAAAGCGTATGCTCCCAAATTGGTCCCATATAAATTTTATTAAGTTTGCTTGGGTAGTTTTTGAGTTAGCTAAAAAATACGTATTTTTTTTCCCACTTAGTATGTAGATGATATGATAAGTTCCTGACACTGGTAGTAGGTAGTGGTATTCTGGGCACGCCACAATTGCGGCGATAAGACCCCTCTTTGAGGAGTGGCTTGAGAGACGCCACGGCGTCCTCACCTTCCGCCTGACGCAGGTCCTCACCGGACACGGCTGCTTCGGGAGGTTCCTGTTTAGGATAAGGCGGGAGGAAACACCCGGGTGTCCAATGACGTAATATAAATAGACGCGTTATGCATGAACATCACGGCACTCGAAAACAGCGTAAATACTATCGGTAGCTAGATAGCTACTTAAACGCACGAAGAAAGGGAAAGAAAATTAAATGTCATCTACGGAATTCCTGTTGTTAGAGAGAGATAAATATATTTCTTTAATTACGTTGTCATTCTGTGGTGCATGCTCATTGGCCAAACGTGTACAAAAGGAGGCATATGGGGAATAAATGGACACTCGATTTTCTCGTGTTGAGCTGGTAGTAGATTTACGGGTAAAATAATATTATTTTCGATCTAAATATGAATGCAGTATTTCGCAAGAGTAGGTAATTACTGTTACTTAAAATAAAACAAAATACAATATTATAAACATAAAAATCTTTATTAAAAAATGTGAATAATAAAAAATTTAAAATAAAAAGTACAACAATCGTTTAAATTAAATTACAATTAAATTTCCTCTCATTTACTTGGACATTTTACACGTTCAGGCACTGTTGTTGCCAATACGCTACAAAATGTTCCAATTCCGTAAAGGACCGTTGTTGCCATTTGGCAAGTCACATACGCGGCTTACATCTCTATTTGTACGCTCAAATAAAGTCTAATGTCCTCTGTGGATTTTTTATTCTATGGTCGGATAGATAAGCTAGTCAACAAAACCATTTAATTTCAAAATACCTGGAACGCAATATTAGGTTTTACACACACTGATGCAAAGTACCCCATCTTCCCCTAACGGCACGTGACTTACCTCAAGCGCCAGCCGCCATTAGAAGGCAACGAAAAACATAAAATAAAATACATTTTTCTTGATACTTACGCATGAAATGATACTTTTTTATCTTTCACAGTTGCAGTATAATTTTTACATTTCCTATAAACACAGGACGGCATTTTTTTTTTGTTATTTTTAGGAAGTTATCCATACAAGTTTTTTTAATATCACGTACAGCCGCGGCACTGGTTGGTACGCGACTAAATCGAAGTCCGGTAAATACCTTGCATTCATCTTGCCACTATAGAGCGCGGGTAACGTATCTATAGTTTATAATATCATTGCGGGTGTCACCATTGTGTGGATCGGCCTGAGGACACGGTGGAGCATACGGTGGAGGTCTGCCCGGCTTGGGCGGAGCAACGCCGTGTCCTCGTAGAGGCGATCGGCAGCGGTGATCTCTCGCGTCCGGCCCTGGTTCAGGCCATGGTACGGAGCGAGAGGAAATGGCAGGCCGTCACCTCCTTCTGCGAAGCGGTAATGCTCGCGAAGGAGGAGGCGGAACGCGTGAGGGAGAGGCAAATTTCGCGCCCTCACGCCCCCAACCGCCGCAGGAGGAGACGCCCGGGGCGGGAATCGCGAGCCGATTTCCGGCCACCGTAGGCGCGGGCTTGCGGACGGTGAGCAATGGGTAGCTCGCCGTCCGATAAGGACCAAGCCCGGGTCGACGGCGCGTTGTGTTCCACGCGCGCCTCAAAGAGATGTCAGCAGAATTGACGGGGTCCGCTAGGGCCAATGCCTGCCGGGGGTTCGAAGAAAACCGATAGGGAAATCGTGGCCCCCGGCAACAGGGCAACCAAAGGAACACGGGTGGGTTTTAGTCAGTAAGAGTCTGACACGCCCTCCCGCTCCACCCAGAGCGGGAGAAGTTATTTGATAATTTCCCACCCAAAAAAGAAAAAAAAATTCCCAAAATAATTACAGATACCTTTGTTACATCAATTTACCTTTTCTGAAATAGTGGTGAAAAAACAAAAGTCTATTTACAGAGCAAATTAGTCCTTGGCAAATAGTCTGGGGCCTGAAACGACACAGATTCTCCTTAGTAGGTATTATTATCTGATGTTGATTTTACTGGGCTACTCGTATGTCTTGGGAATTAGCGGTACAAATAGGTAAAAGTTTTTAGAAAAAAAACATATGTCAGGAATATTTAAATAGCTTAAGGCTGACTGAGCGAAGCGGAGCTGTGGCAAGATTAATCAATGAAATTGCATAAAATCTCCGCTCCGCTTCAGTGGACAGGGATTTGCGAACTAGTTTAAAAATTCATACAAAACCTGGAAGCGGAGCAAAGAAGCGGAGCGGGGAAGCGCAAAAAGCCAACCGCGAGCTATTGCAGCTCACTCAAATTACTCGTCGCGTGTACTCGGCCTTGCTCCGCACAGTCCGCAACTCCGCTCCACACTACTTCGGAGCGGGGTTCGCAAATCCCTGTCCAAAAATAAAAAGGCTCAAAATGGTATCTGCTCTAAATGGTGTTAACTATCACCACCGCTTTGCACCTAACTTCCAAACACCCTGTATTTTCTTTCACCACGTGTCCCAAATAAGTGTAGAAAGTAGCCCTGTATGCTTTAAATTCTAAAAGCTACGAAAATACTTTGAAAAATAATTATTTAATTTTATATATTTTTATTAATTATTTTGGCCTTGTTTTTGTTTTTCCGTTCTGACATTTTTTTTTGGCATTTTTTTTAAATTTGGATAAGGGTTTATAATTTAAATGTATGAGTGAAAACTATGAACTAGAATTATGTCTGAAATAAATAAATTAATTAAATATTGAAACTGCGACCTTGTGCTCAAAATCTTCTGGCCACCACAAGTTCTGAGACCTAACTGCCAAGAACTACAAAATACATTCCTCAAACACGGTTGCAGTTCACTTTATAAATGTTACAACAGGACCTGAAAGGTTGATTTGATCAATTTCCAAAGACCATTGACCTTTTACGAAACTTCGCAAAGTTAATACGAGACATATTAGTGATGCTGACGGCGTAAAATATCGTCTTGACGTTATTTTGTGTAGTCGGGCGACGAACTTCAGGGTTAAAAACACAGTTGAAAAGAATGATGACGGGAATCGATGATCAGAAAACGATAATATTCTAGGTTGAACGTATCATCTTTGAAGGACAGGGAACAGATCAGAAAGCGCTTAGACGCAGATATATGCCAGTGACCTTGAGTGGTTCGCTTGCATGTTCTGTAATCACCTAAACTTTAAAAATGTACACTGACATTTTACTGTCATAATTTGACAAATGATTGACATTTTTATTCTTAATATAACAATGATGGCAACCAACAGATTATCCTTTAAAATTAAAGTTCGCGAGCATATTCGTAAGAAGCTGGCAGTATCATCACAGCGGTAATGTTTTCCCATTGTTTGTCTTATTTGTTTTATATATATTCGTGTATTTATGTATATTTAATTTATTTGTTCTTATATTTATATATATAGTTATATTATATATTTTGTTTTGATAGGTATATATTTATATAAATATTTATTCCACAATTTTCGATATTGCACCTACCACTGTTTGTCTCTGCATCACTCAAAGGTTGACTGGTAGAAAATGCCTATGGCATTAAGTCCGCCTCTGAACATGTATGTGCTTAAAGTATTAAATAAATAAATAAATGATGTATGTTCCAGTTTGATTAGCTTATTATTTCATTTATGTAATTTTGCATGCTAGTTTTAGCGAATTGTTTTAGAAGCTGTTAAAACCCGACCATCTGTCAATCTGCCTAGCCTTTTCCCAACTATATTGGGGTCGGCTTCCAGTCTAACCGGATGCAGCTGATTACGAAGAAAAAGTATTTTATCGCCTAAAACGGATCATGGCCTACCCATGTGCCAAATTTCATCCAAATCTGTTCAGCCATTTCAGTGAGAAAGCGTAGCAAACAAACAAAAAAACTCACTTTTGCATTTATAATATTAGTTAGGATCTTCAGCAAAAAAATAATCGCAAGCAAACTAACACATTTTTTGAAGAAAGAGCAAGTGTGGCGTTTTTAAACATGGTTTTATGTTGAACAAAAAATAAAACTTTCGCCAAAAACTCTACGATAAATACATATTTAATACCTAAAATATGATCCCGCGAAACGCTAAACGACCCTGTTCACAACACATATATCACACTGTAGTTGTTCATATATTTTAGACAGCTTTCTCGACCTATCACGTAATAGCTATAAAACAACGCTAAGTGCTAGCACAGAGCGAATATGAACGCGAAAAAATCCGATCATCATTTATTCCTTGTACTAAATTCTTTCTTACGATGCTTTTGTGTTTTGTAAGCTAACCAATATTTACTCACACACTTACTTACTGAACTCTAACCAGCACTTTGCTGTGCTGGTTATAGTCCGTGCAATCCACGAAGACGCGCCCCACTCCGCGATTACTGTACTGTAAGCTGACCTCGAGTACGGCACGGAGTGGAGTGGGGCGCGTCTTCGTGGATTACATGTTCCTCCATACATTCTGTATGAAAGATTTTTTTTGTCAACTACAAAGTTAAGTTTGTTCTTGGGATAAATTCATCCCAACTACGGAACCCTACATTGTGCGTGATCCGACATGCACTTGGCCGGTTTTAAGTCCCATTTAATAGGGGGCGCCGGGCACAAATCCAGACTCCGGGCTGCTACTGAGAAATTCCAGATAGAAAAACCCAATAACACTTTGCCCGACCCAGGAATCGAACCCAGGACCTCATGTTCAGCAGAAGCGCTTGCGACCACTAGACCAACGAGGCAGTCAAACAGTCAGTTCCGTGAAACGTTATTCATATTCATAAAACAAAACATTATTATTATAAATGATTAAATTCATTATGTATCTAGCCGCCAGTCTAACTGGATGCAGCTGAATACCAGTACTTTACATGGAGCGACTGCTTACCTGACCACCACAATCCAGTTACTAGATAAATAACACGATACCCCTTGATGAGCCAAGACATACAATATTCCTTCACCTAAAAAATTTATACAACGCAAACTTATCACATTTTCCTCATCGGAAAGAATGATTGCAAAAGTTGTAAACACGCGCTTTTTCTTTACAATGTTATATTATTTTCCTTGTATTGTATTTTATGTGAAAATGTCGAGTACGGGGCTTTCTTAAAGTGGGATGACATGTACAATGAGTAAGTTTAATAGTGTAGATGTGAGGTTAGGTAAGAAAGTGTGATCAGAATATTGGAAACAGAAAAACGCCTAAATCAATTTTGCTGAAACAATAATGTAGCGTTCTGTTTAATAGGGTGCTATTTCGCCCCTTTTGTCACCCCATGTAAACTTTCTACATTTATACCTGTAATTTTTATGGTGTACATAATCGTCGAATCCGACTCGGCTGGGCAGCGTTCGGGGAGCTACGCAATATATTTTCGTCCCACATACCACAGTGTCTCAAGACGAAAGTTTTTGACCAGTGCGTGTTGCCCGATCGGCGGCGGTGATCTCTCGCGTCCGGCCTTGGTTCAGGCCATGGTACGGAGCGAGAGGAAATGGGAAGGCGTCACCTCCTTCTGCGAAGCAGTAATGCTCGCGAAGGAGGAGGCGGAACGCGTGAGGGAGTGACAAATTTCAGGCCCTCGCGCCCCTAACCACTGCAGGAGGAGACGCCCTGGGCGTCGGGAATCGCAGGCAGATTTCCGGCCACCGTAGGCGTGAGCTTGCGGACGGTGAGCAATGGGTAGCTCGCCGTCCGATAAGGACCAGGCCCGGGTCGATGGCGCGTTGTGTTCCACGCGCGCCTCAAAGAGATGTCAGCAGAATTGACGGGGTCCGCTAGGGCCGATGCCGGGGTTGCGAAGAAGTCCAAAAGGGAGATCGTGGCCCCCCGGCAACATGGCAACCGAAAGAACACGGGTGGGTTTTAGTCAGTAAGAGTCTGACACGCCCTCCCGCTCCACCCAGAGCGGGAGAAGTTATTTGATAATTTCCCACCCAAAAAAAAAAAAAGGTTGTGATTCTTTAAGGTTTCGAATTACTGGAAGTTTTGTTGGGGGAGGCCTATACCCACCAGTCTTTCGGCCGAAATGGTGGTGATGAATAAACTTTTAAATTTTTTTCTTTACGGTCATCTGTCGTATGTGCATCTAAAGAAAAAAGACAACCTAACCTCACACTTTGTAAATTGTAAGGGATCCCCGAAACGATCTAATATTGTCAATCGCTCCAATTGCATTTGGTGGATGACCAATTTGCGCATCAACGTGTATCAATCACGTAAAAATTGACAATTGTAATTTATCGTTTCGGGGATCCTTTATATTCAACGCATCTCAAGCCCAAGTGACTGTTTTGTCGTAGGCAAAATACTGCCACATACTGCACATTCTTTTCCTAAATCTTACCTACTCTATAGTCTCTATAGACAGTATGAAAATCTCATTCCTTAGCGCCCCTCGTTGAATGTATCTGCTGACTGTTGAGACTGTGACAACAAATTGTTTTATACAAAACTTTACTTAAGTATTATACAGGGTGACTTGTGATTTTTCGTCCTTCCAGGACATGATAGTGTGACCCATTTTCAATAATTAAGCAACCCATAAAGCGTCAGCGAAAATTCATGGGGTTCGAGAAAACCCAATTTTTATGAATTTTTGAAAATATCCCAGAATTCGTTATTAAATAAAATATCACTTTTCTCTAAACTTTCAAATTGAACGGCTTTCATAGGTATTCCATTGTGTACCTGCCGATGAAACAGTCGATAATGCTGGCAAAGGTCGAATTTGCAAATTGTTGAAATATTAAAAAATTGTGCGAGAATCTAATTAATTAACGGGTTTATTTTTCATCCCACTACTTTCTAACCTCCCAACAATGCATCACACGTTAGGCACCTTGCCCGTCATGACCTGTACCATAATTACGTAATACACGATCAATCACTATCTGTTTCGATTGGAAACTGATAGCTAATCCATTGCTTCATAAGATGAAAAAAAATCTACTCAACAATGTAAATAACGCAATAAATGTTGTCGAACTGTCAAAATGAAACAAATTAGTCATAATCGTTTACGTAATTAGGGTACGGGACACAAGTCGCGGAGCGGCTTCTAAGTTTTTAACATGACTCACGGTCTACTCGCTGGTCACGGTTCACTGTCGTTTAGTTTCGGTAAGGTCGCCAACCCTTACTCCCTTAGTGATTATTCAAACAAGATTTTTAAGTAATTACAACGCTTGGCAAATACTAATATTAAGGCTAGGTCACGCTAATTCTTTTATTGTTGCAGTTGAGAATATGGAAACAATATACATACATATGTCGGATCCGGTCATTAGTACGGACGCGAAACGAATCGCAAGCGCGCCGCTGGCGACAGGACGTGATCTAACCACACATAAAGCGCGTGCTTCTACAGATTCGTGATGTTTTAAGGCCATGGCGAGGAGGGATTCAGCCTCAGATCGCACCGGAGTGAAGACGTCGCGGAACTGTTCTCGATTTGTGGTGCTCAGTTATTGTGTTAGTTGTAATTTATGATCATTGTGTTAATTGGTGGCTTTAATAAACGCCGTCGCACCCAGTGTGTGTATAATTTAGCTAGTGTGATTAATTTGATAGTAAATTATAATGTAATCTGAACTGCAAACTGTTTTTCTATTGCGCATTAACCAACACTACCCACACTACGCCCACAGTAGTTAAAATATGCCTGAAAATAACGAGAGTCACACACCCGTCTCCGGCACATATTTGTAGTTCAAATTATACGAACTTTGTGCTATGGTTGTCTTCGATTTCTTTCTTTTCTTTTTTGGGCTTAAATGCATTCCAATGTGATCTCGATTCAATGTTTCCGGTTTTTTTTTTGCTTTATTCAAACATCCAAATCTACACACATGCCTGTTTCTTGTACAAACGCATGCTGTATGCTGCATGCGAGCAGCTTGCATGCCATTGTGACATTTACCAACACTCATCTCAATTACCACTCAATTCACCAATGGCACGCATGGTGAATTACAGCCCACTCCCTCTCACAGAGGCCTGTGTCACAGCAGTGGGAGCATCATAGACTGATTTGGTCCTAGTGATAATAACTTATCTGAATAAAATTTTAATCTTCGTAAAAAGCCTATAATATCCTCTTGAAATAATCTCGTAATCACTTATAACGACGCGACGTCTACAGGAAAAAGGTGGTCCCTCAGTTTAATTTATATCAGTAATTAAAACACCTCTTAACTTTTCTAAATAGAAACCGAACATTAATTTACCAAAATATATTAGAACTAGCTCCTAAAAATACCCAACGAAGTTTTCACTTCAAAAATCTACTGTTTCGTAGAAAAGTGCAATCCCTACGCGGTTAAAATTATGGGGTACCTAGTTAAACGAACTCAATATTGTCGATGAGTGTATTTCTATATACTTTATCCAGGGATACACTGTATACCAGCAAAGTATAATAAGGGTATCTATAAAATTAAGTTTTCTTGTTTCAAAAAAAAAAAAAAATATATTTACGAGAACCTTTATACAAAATAATTGACCTTAAAAAAGTTGGTATGCATAGTCAGCCTATAATGTTCCCACTGCTGGGACACAGGCCTCCTCTCTTCGAGAGGGAATGCGTTGTAATCCACCACCCGGGCCCAGTGCGGGTTGGTAGATGTCGACATGTCTTATGTTTTCTTTCGTCGTTCTGAGAGTAGTGGTGACGAAATAATTTACACAAAGTACTAAAGCGCCTGCCTGGGTTCGAACCTACGACCTATAACTCTTAAGTCGGGGCCGTTACCACTGGGCCACCACTGCTTTCTAAAAAAATTATTCCATTCAGGGTCAAATCTATGTTTAATTGTACGAAACACGATGCTATAAAAACATACCGTTTTATACACAAACTAGATTTAGAATTATTTAAAATTTTCAATTATAACACTGACAAACTAAAGAGTACCTACCTAGCCCTTAATGACTAAGAATGCCTCGTTTATAAGCAGACAGCGAATCAAATTAGAATTTATACACGTCACCCTCATTTATTTACTTACGTAATACACTAAAGTCAAGAGTCTCCAGTAAAGTAGAATTGTCCTGAGTCTGATTAGGGGTAGGAATTGTAGGAATCCCACATTTTACTGTCTGATTTCACGAAGGCTCCAATTAGAACTAGTGACAGTTAGCCGTTACGTCATTTGTTTGATTTGGGGACCGTCTCTGTATACTTAGCAGTCATTTGCTTCTTGTGGTTCTAGCCAAGGTTGATCTTCAGCCTTAGGCTAAGATTAATAGGCAGTCTGTTCTGTCACTATCAAACAGCCTAAATAAGCAATAACTAAGCCAAAGCACGTTCTAAATAAGGTTCATTAATCTCGGCCTTAAATTTTTTGTACACCGTGACATTTTTGTCGTCTTACAAAAGCAGTCCACTTCATGTATCCAATGACTACTACACATTCATTAAAAAATATATAATTAAATAATAACAATGTAATTAATGTATGATAATTGAATGAAATAACAATGAATAATGTTTTTAAGTATCTATTTTTAATTGTTCAAATTTTGTTTTATTTGTAAATGTAAATGTTTTGTTTCATTTATTACTAATTAATTTAAAATCAAGTCAAATCAAATCATCAAATTTATACTCAAATATTTGTGCGCCGTTGACGGTAAGACATAGCGTTCATTTTTATTATTATTAATATCTGTACTTTTTGTTTACCTATGTTCTACAAATAAAAATATTTGAATTTTAATTCGAATTTTAATTCGAATTTTAATTTTTTTTTTTAAATTTGCTCCTCGAGGCATTTTATGTCGGGTACATTGAATGGTTCTTTGTAAAACATCATAAAAATTAAATATTAGATAAAATATCACGGTGTATATATATTTTTTTAAATTGAATGTTTAGTCATTGGATACATGAAGTGGGCTGCTTTTGTAAGACGACTAAAATGTCACGGTGTATATATTTATTTGCATTTTCGATTATAAGTAAAGTACAATTAAATGAACGTGTAGAGTGGGTCTTATCTTTTCCCGCGCTACTTTGAACATTAATTATATTGCAATAGTACTGAGTTTAATGTCGTGCAATAGGAGAGGCCTATATCCAACAGTGGACTGCTATCAAATCTAGTGATTCAGCATCCTTAGCCTACAATGATGATGAATCACTAGATTTCGCAATTAAATAATATGTGATAATCTCTGTTTCTGTAGATATGGTTATGGAAAAAAACTTTTTACAAAAATAAAAACAACCGACTTCCAAAAAAAGCACTACAAAGTGAAAAATAACTTTAATTTCGGAAGTGGGTGGCAAAAAAACGAAAATTCAATACCAAAGACACCGCACAAGTTTTTATTTTTCACTTTTTAGTTGTGGTATTTATACCCCACACAAATTCGAATACCACTACCTGCTATGTAAATAACAGTGACAGGAACTTAACATATCATCCACATACTAAGTGGCAAAAAATACGTATTATTGAAGCTAACTCAAAAACTACCTACCCAAGCAAAGTTATTAAAATTTATATGGGACCACCTCTAAAGAATTACCTACCAAACAAAAAAAAATCATTAAAATCAATTCATAACTGGCCGAGTTATCGCGTAACAAACATACAAAAACAAAATTGAGAACCTCCTCCTTTTGGAAGTCGGTTAAAAATGGAAGAGGAAATCGCCTCATAGTCTTACTTATGCCAATAAATTGCTATTAATTAATTGCGGTATTCGACATGAATCACAAGTGGAATCCGTGGTGTTATTACGATAACTTATTATGGTCATCCATAATGACAAATACCGGGATAAATTAGGATTTTACACGTTCGATACTTTAATCATCATTGTAATGAAATTGTTGGAATGTAAGCGTTTTTTTTCCGACGAAAATAAAAGGAAGAGGAACAAATTTAGAGGCGGCGCCAAACAGAGATGGACGGAGAGATGGCGCTGTCGTCCATAGTACAAATCAGCTCCGTTGTATTTTATGTTTAAAAATAGTTTATTTCGTAATTCACAGTTCTAAATAAGTTAATTAGTGAAAGTGACCCACAATAAGCAAGTGACATTGTTACTCAGTGATTATTCCCACAAACTAAAAAGTTATAAACATTTAAATATACAAGTGTAACATCATCCCAAAAAAGGACAAATAGGTGCTATTTCAGTGTTTTTTACATATTAGAGTACTCAAAACTCATTATATAACGTTACTGTGGCATAAGTCAAACTAAATAACAATAAAAAACAGTGATATCCCAAAAGTTGTAAAATTCCAAACAATTTTGAATAAACCCTCCATTCAAAATTATCAAAATCATAACTGTTTTGCGACGAAAAATTTCCGAAAAACTAAGGCCAATTTTGAGTCAATGTATTAATGTACGTGTGGTCGAGTGGCTATTGTCTGTGCCTTTAATGAATGCGACTTGGGAGCGGTGAGTTCGAATCCAGCGACGGGGTATTCTTTTTCTTCATTAATTTATTAATTAGTGTATTCCAAAGAAAGGACAACATAGTTCTCGTGTCAGTCTTGTGGTATAATTGAGTTGATTAGAGGTCTACAGTGATCATCATCAAAAAGCGATACTATATCAGTGGCGCCATCTACATTAAGATTCTACACCAACTGGAAAGTGCGCCATCGATCGTCAAGCAGCTGTACCAACCGTGAAGCGTCGATCAGCTGTACCTTTTAAATAAAATCGAAAACGAATGAGACAATGACATCGAGAATTAAAAGCATTATTAACAATAGCGGACGTAAGGACCCTCTACAAGTCACTTGTTACAAATGCAAAAAACAAGTTGATCAACGAAGCACTTTATTATGCACTTCATGTAAAAGCCATTACGAATTTGACTGTGCTGGTTATCCTGAGAAAGTATACCGCTTAAAGAATCTAGAAGAAAGGAAAAAATTCAGATGGGAATGCAAAGCGTGCACCCAGAAAGCAAAAGAACAAATCCCAGCCAACTCTATTGTATCTAACGTGACAATGAGGACAAAAAAACGCTCGTCTCCTAAATCTCCTAAATCATCATTCATAGATGAGACACCTAACGTATCAGAGGAGACTACGCCTTGGTCTACTCCAAAAAGCACATCCTCTGAAATATGTGACTCACACATACTCACAATGGATACATACGATGAGTCAACTGCCATAACCGACAAAACATTGTCAAGAAGTATGGACTATACGGTAACTGATTCAATTCACGCCCAGGAAATGAAGGATACGATTAAACTGCTCCAAACGCAACTTAGTAGTTCTCAAAATGAACTTGAGAATATCATACTCGAAAACAATGAGCTTCGGAAACAAAATGATAAATTATTAAAAGATAACAATACTCTGAAAAAATTCTTAAACCAACCACCGCAAAGAGCAAATGATAGATCAGAAGTTACAAAAAAAGCTTCGACATATTCTATGTTACACCAAGATATGCAAGCCTTCTTTACGCCACCTAGAAATTTGGGTACAAGTAATGTCTTGAGTCTACAGAAAGACATCACAGATCTGGAGCATCAGTTGGAACAAGCCGGAAACGAAATATTAAACCTCAAGGGCCAAATATTGAAGCTTCAGAGGATATTGGAAACAAAAGGTGATTGTCAAAAAGAAAAAAATACTACACTGGATGCTCTAAAAGTGGAGCGTACGAACAAAATATATATTTTTGGCACTCAACAATGTGTTGGACTATCATCTGCATTGATGCAATCAAGACAGGATACATCATATGTAAAATATGTCGTCACGTCTCTAACGAAGCCATACGCACTAACTAGTGACGTCATTAAGAACTGCCATAATATTCAGCTATCCCCAAGTGACAAACTCATTATTTGTGTGGGTGAAAATGACTACGATAGTAAGATTTTGTCTTCACAACTTCGTCAACTTCTCAATGTATTCAGCAATAATAATGTCATTGTTCTAAGTTTGCTAAAGAATATGTATTTAAATGTAAATGATTTGAACCAAACTCTACGCAATATTTGCAATGAATACAAAAATTCTTTCTTTATTGACTCTAATTATAAATTAAATAAGACATGTAAATTAATTAATTATACTATTGACTATGATGATTATGAAAAAAATACTTAAATGTCAAAGAACTAAAGAAATTAATACTGCGTAGTCAACCAAATGTTACGAAAACTGTAATCAAATGTAAAAAAGATTTTAAGGGAACAATCCCATATTACTTTGCACGAAAACAGCCAGAATCCAATACTGTAAATAAACCCGATAAAAAAAATCCCACTTCTACAAAAATAGGTACTATACCACACTATTTTAAGAGTGTAGACAGGAAACAGCTTTTTCTTGAAAACTGCTAGTGAACCCAAGAGTTTTAAAATATTACACCAAAATATCGCCAGTTTTTTATCAAAACAGGAAATAATAGAATTAACATTATTGGAATTACGAGACGCAAAAAAAGAACCTGACATTTTATGTTTCTCTGAAACCTTTATGCGTGCCGGTAATGAAAAATATTTAAAATTAAATAACTATATTTTAGCAACTGCGTTTAGTAGAGACAAACAGAGAGGAGGTACCTGTATTCTCGCAAAACAGGGTATTATATACAATGAGCTTTCTTACATAAAAAAATTTTCAACTCAAAAATCATTTGAAGCCTGTGGCGTTGAAATCCCATTGCACAATTTATTAATAGTATGTCTATATAGAACGCCAAACTCTGACCCTAATGTATTTTTGAATAAGCTCGACCAACTAATGTGTGAAACACACAAGAAATATGGGCCAAGTACAAAAATAGTTATTGCTGGTGATTTTAATATAAATACCCTAAAGCTAGGAAAAGTGACCACCTATTTAAAAGATTTATGTAATACCTACAATCTGCAAATGCACATTAATATTCCCACTCGTAAAGATGCTTGTATAGACCACATACTAAGTAACATAAAGACAACTTCAACAGATGTTTTGCCTCTTCATCTATCTGACCACGACACTGCTCAATTATTAGGCTTTCCAGTAAAAGAGCAAAGTTCGAAGTCCAAATCTTACTACACTTTTAAGAAAGACTACGGTAACGAAAATATAAAAAAATTCAAAGAATGTCTCACAAACTTATCGTGGTCAGAAGTATACCTGGAAGCTGACCCAAATAAGGCTTTTAATAAATTTTATGACTTATTACGTCTGATATATCACTTATGTTTCCCAAAAATAAAAATAAAGATTAATAACTCCAACATACACAAACAAAAATGGATAAGTAAGGGTCTAAGAAATAGTTGCAATACTAAACGATCTTTACGATATCTTTACTACAAAAACAAAACTTTACTGTACAAAACAAAATATAAAAAATATTCAAATATGCTGAAAAAGTGCATTATTAAATCAAAAATGAATTCTAATATTAATTTCATTAAAAAAAGTCAAAACAAATGTAGAGCAACGTGGTCAGTCATTAATCACGAAATTGGGAATACAAAATGTGACAATAATATTTCTGAATTACAATTAGATAAGCAGATACTGACAAATCCCACTGACATAGCGAACGCTTTTAATAATTATTTTATTGACTCGACAAACACCTCAACATTTAATCATTTACATAATGACTCTTATATGGGGTCAATTCCTAATTCCATGTTTCTTAGTTGCATGACGGAAGATGAAGTTAAAAAGGAGTTAATGGCTCTAAATAATACTAACTCCGAAGGTTATGATGGAATTAGCACAAAAATAATTAAAGAGTGCAACACTGAATTAATTTCTATATTGACATATTTAATTAATCTTTCATTTTCATCAGGTACTTTTCCTGATGCCTTAAAACTATCAGTCGTGAAACCACTTTACAAAAAAAGCAATAAAAATGACGTGAAAAACTATCGCCCGATTACTCTAATTCCTATTTTATCAAAAGTATTCGAAAAATGTATGCTCAAGAGACTTGTCGACTTTTGTAGCAAATTTAAAATTATAGCAAAAGAACAGTTCGGATTCCAAAAGCACAAGTCGACAACACAGGCAATATTTACCCTTTTGAGCAATGTCCTGAGTAATCTCAATAATAATCACTTAACAACAGGACTTTTTTTCGACCTGTCACAAGCTTTCGACTTTGTAGCACATGACGTTTTATTAAAAAAGTTAGAGGGCATTGGAATAAGAGGACTAGCACTGCAGTGGATTTCGTCTTATTTAAGTGATCGTAAACAATACGTTGTCATAGATAAAGTGCATGAAAACCTACTTTCTTCCTATTCCTCTGACTCCAGGGAAAATAAATGTGGCGTCCCTCAGGGGAGTGTCTTAGGCCCCATTTTGTTTATATTATATATAAATGACATACCACTAGTGACTAATCATAAATGTATATTATTTGCAGATGACATTTCAATTATCGTGACGTCTGATAAAAAGTATAAATCAATATCTGATCATGAAATGGACATTAATAATACTATTGACAATATTTTAGGATGGCTACAGACAAATAAATTAAAAATTAACTTGGACAAATCTAATTTTATACAATTTAATAAATCTAAACATGCTAAATATAATTTTAAACTTAATATTGATAGACTGAAAGAAGTTACACAAACCAAATTCTTGGGTGTACTCATTGATCAAGACTTAAATTGGAAAGTACATCTAGATAATTTGTGCAATAGGATCAATAAATTTGTTTATGCTCTCAGACAAGTAAAGAACGTGACAAATAGAAAAACGGCAATTATTACCTACCACGCATATATAGAATCTATTTTACGTTACGGGCTTATTATATGGGGGAACAGTACGGATAAGGATAGAGCATTTATTGCGCAAAAAAAATGCATCAGGGCCATTTGTGGACTCCGTCCTGATGAGTCCTGCAAACCGTTTTTTAAAAAGCTAGGTTTATTACCACTTCCCTCACTTTACATATTTGAGGTCTGTAAATTTGTGTATATTAATAAGGAATTGTTCAAAAAAGCATACGAAGTCATCTCTCGACCAACAAGGGATCCACACAGACTTATATTAAAGGATAATCCTAAGTCAGCCAAGTATGCTAAAAGCTGCCTTGTGATGTGTGTACGTATATACAATAAAATACCAAAAGAATTGAAATTATTTAATAATCTTAACTCATTTAAAAATAAACTATTTAAATGGCTTAATGGACATAATTTTTATGACATTAATGATTTCTATAACTTGAAAATATAAAATGTGTATGTACAGGTATTAATGAAAATGTTTGTGATGACTATTATTGTATTATTATTTTATTACCAATTAATCTATCTGAATGACTATTATTGTATTACCAGTTATTAATTATTTTGCATGCAATTGATACAATTATTCTGTATAGCTAAACATGTGGACATTATATCAAACCAGACTGTAACAACTTAATACCATGTTTAAGGCAAATAAAGACTTATCTATCTATCTATCTAACAAACATTTACGCTATAAGTAATTAATTTGTTTGTATGTTTGTTTTGCGCCGCCTCAAAATTTGTAACTTATATTAGTTTAGGAGCACATTATTAGTATTAGTTACATTAGCAGTATTAGTTTAGTTACACTGTAGCGGTTACACCGCCACATACAAACTATGCATCAAAAAGACATGACATCACACAAATCCTGCATCGCGCAAATAGAGTTTACTCAAAAATGCATGTAATGTGGTCATTATTTTGACAACCTTGTTGGAGCAAAGTCGACCTTGCCGTTCTGTTTCAAGGAGCGGCCGGCAAAGTTTTGCTGGTTGCTCTAACAGGCCAGCAAAACATTGCCGGCCGCTATTTCGACGTTTCAACGTTTTAAAAAATCAAATGCAAAAAGATTTTATTTAAAACACAGCTGTTTGTATTTATAGAGATAGGTACAAAAAGATTGTATTCCATATTTGGGTGTATAGTTCCAACTACCATTGTTAAAAAAATAAATAAAGAAGTAACAAAAGCGCGGTTCAGCGAAAATTTTATTTTTATTTAATGACTTTTTTGCGTAATAAATGAAGAAATAATAATTATCGCAAACTATTAGTAATATCAAACCGGGAAAGTCGGTGTTGAATTTTAGTAACTGTATAAGCCGCGCAGATAAAGAAACGATTTGTAAATGGCGGCCGCTCTCATGCTATCTCGCTCACATGGCGGTCCGCTCTCATGCTATCTCGCTCACACGCTCGCTCCGTCTATACTAGCCGCCGCCATTTACAAATCGTTTCTTTATCTGCGCGGCTTATACTTTTCATAGTTGTCATTTTAATTAAATTTCTAGTTAATTAATATTATTTTATTGAAATTACTTGCTGGTTTTATTTAGATTAGGTACAGTAAGCGCTCAAAAGTGCATGAGCACACTAAGAGTCGTATTGCTGTGAACACGCGGTATAGTCCGTACATTTGTATGTGTAAGCAACACGATACACACACCACAGATAACGCAGTTACACGAAACAACAATATATTTCCGTCGCTTTAAACATGCACACACGCACTATGCGCGTGAACTTGACCAGTTAATGGCATTGCTAAAATTCGATAGTAACTTAACAAGTGCAGATAGCAGAAAGCGTTAAGCGTTGGTATGGAATTCAAACTGTCTCAGGTTCTAATCTCGTGAAACACAGTGCGGTTTTTTGCAAATATTATTATTTTTGTTTTCGATAATAATATTTTTTAAATATTGCTGCTTTTTTATGTTGTTATTGCAATAAAGGTTTTAGAATAAAAAATGCGTGATATATGATAACAAAATTAAAAAAAATATGTTTATTCGTTATATTTATTTTACATAAGTTAATAAACTGCTACAATTATTTATCATTACTTCAGCTGAATAAGATGTGAAATAGATGTCAAGAAACTTAGAAGCAGTTTGTATTATTTAGACATATTTAAATTATGAAATATTTTAAATTTTTAATGGATTTTTTCACCATAAATATTAAGCTTTGATTATGGTCGAAGTAATTAAGTAATAAATAAGAATATTAGACTACTTAAAATGTAAAAAACTACTTACAGAATAGGTAATTTTAAGGTTAAATATGGGCAGTTTGTTTATATTTTATTTGTATTAATTATTTTACATTTTATTTGACTTTAGTAAATATTGGTTGTTATTGAGGTTAAAGCTTAAGTATTCATTTTCTTTACGAAAAGAAGATTGAAACTAAACCTCAAATTTTAATCCTAAAATAATACTATTACTAAAATAATATTAAACAATTTCGGTATATCTGCAAGAAATACGACAAACACCCTATTGAAACGTGCTTAAAAAATTCGTTACCATAAATTCATGCAATAACGAATCTGTTGTTTATTAAGTTGGTACGGTCAATATTTTAAGGTCAAAAACGGTTTTCTAGCTGGTCTTCAGTGATGCAAGCCTTCAGAGTGCACGGCGAACGGTTCATAATGACGTGTTTTTAATAATTCAGCAAAATGTCTCGTTGGTATGAAACAATTTGTTTCATTCACCATTTGACGTCGCTGCTACTCGATAATAAGCCCCTTCCTCATATCTCTTAACCCTCACAGTATTTCTCTAGAACAAAGAAAAACATTGTTTTTATTACACATAATACCTTATTATTTATTATTCACTAATCGAATTAAACCTCACAATGAATTTAAAACTTTAAAGGCATCTTCTGTCTCAACAATACCTCTGTTCTATCAACAATACCCTTGATTAAGATTTATGTTTAGTAAAATATGAAATATATAAATGATAACACTCACACTTAGTCCGGTTTCATTAGATATTCACTTCACTTTTACGCAGCGCAATAATATTCTCTGATCTGATCTGATCTCTTCAATATATTTTATGCCTGCTTTTTGATAATAATAACCACAACACTGCGCTAAATACTCGTCACCAATATTATCCACGAACCAACAAAGTTCTATTAATTAAATACTCGTAACAAACTGCATCTACCCCACAGAAATCGAAATAATTTACTTAGTTTTTTGTGGTCTACCTGCTAAACTTTAATATTTATGTGAACAAGACGAATGAAACTAAAAACGAATGATGATTATTGAACTAGTCATTGGTTGCAGACAAAGTGAGTGTGTGTGTGTAATGTGCGTGTCTACAGTATTGTAACAACTTATAGAAGAAGGTCGTAAGTCAAACCGAAGCGTCAGTCTATTGCTTTGTGAGATTGCTCATGGACTTTTGGTCGGTACTGTACTTGCATTTTTGAGTAAAGCACTATACAAGCCTTGGCCCACTATGACTGCTTCGCTGGTCACGCTATGATTGCCTCGAGCTAGCCTAGCTACGCTCTAGGCCTTCCAGCTTGGCCATCATTGCAGCCCTTGCTGTCCTCGCTGTAAAGGCCTCGACCTACGGCCTCGGCCTTTATCTCAGCTCGTCCATCAAGTGCTGCACGCTGACCGCGCTGTGTCGGTTTGGAGCTGCGCTACGCTGCGCTGTCGGCCATCATCAGCGCGACCAGCAAAGTAGTCATTATAGACCGTGGCAGTAATGTACTATTACCGCGCGAATATAAATAAGACTATCCGAAATCAACCGTCCCCGTCCTCCCCTACCCTTGCATGAAAACGAGGTGTCAGCAGTTGTTGCAGCTGAGCACGTAGCTTTAAATACCCCACATAATAATAATCAAGATGAAAATCTAAGTTTGATCCAGCCTGGCCCTTCTTGCTGTCCTCCCCCAGCGACGCCCTAAGCCGAGGTTCGTACTCCACAGGGGGTACCCTTAGCGAGCGCTCGTCTAGTTTAATTTAGAATAGTGTTTGCCCCTGACTGGAGACTTTGAGTGTAGAAGCTTAACCTCTCGTATGTCGTAATTACAGAAACAATTAAAAAAACCATTGTGTCTCGCGTGGGAGTGAAGCTTAAGGCAGCCACAGGAAAGCCCGGATAAGCAGACATGACCTTAGTGGTCAACTGCGAGATGCCCTTTTATAATTTTCTTAGTTTTAATGTTGTATTTCCTGTGCGTGTGTCGGAGGATTCTCCCTTTTCTTATGGTGAATGAGTGAACTTTACACCCTGTTCCTCATACCTCTAAAACACTAAAATGTTTATTGTTTATTTTTCGCTTTTCAGTTATTTTTCGTCGGATTAATTCTTTGTAAAAAGTTTTTTTAATATTACAATTTACAACATACTGTCGTACTTCTCCTACACCGGATATAACCTTCTACTTTATTTATTAATGACACACAAATTGTGAATGGCTATAAAGCTATAAAATTTTACAATTTGAGCTCATGCTCAGCAGTAGCACTTGCGACCACTAGACCAACGAGGCAGTCCCACCATCCCATCACCCCATCTAGGTACCCTTTAATAAATAAGTAGATACTTTTCTAAAAAAGAAACGACAGTCTGCCTGTAAAATTAAACGCGAGATCATGACGTGAACAACGGAGGTGAACTCCCCGTCTTAAGGCAAGCGTATATCAGACGCCTCACTCGAGTAAGTTTTCATTTTTAGGGTTTCGTAACCGAGCGGTGCCAAACGGAACCCTATCACTAAGCCTCCGCTGTCCTTTGGCCCGTTTGTCTGTCAGCGGGCTGTATCTCATGAACCGTAATAGGTAGACAGTTGCAATTTTCACAGATTGTGTATTTCGATTACCGCTATAACAAAAACATAATAAAAAAAAATTAAAATTAAAAATGGGGTCATACAAGAAGTGTTTTTTTTTTCGGTTTTATTTCCTTAACATTGTTCGGTGGTACGGAACCCTTCGTGTGCTAGTGCGAGTCCGACTTGCGCTTGGCCGGTTTTTGTATCATTCCACATTCACAGCAGGACACCGACAAAAAGACACAAAGACAGTGGTGAAAGGTGGTCGTTTTTGGGGGACTGTCTTTATGTAATTTTGACGTTCGAACAGTACTGATTCTCAGCCTAGTTTGAATAAAAGACTTTGAATTTTTAATTTTTTTTAGGAATGAACCTAAAAAAATAATTAAAAGAGCAAATTATGAGCAAATGAACGTTCATTTGCTCATAATTTGCTCTTTTTATTTCATTTTTCTATCATGCGGTAGGCGAGTGAAAATGCCGTGAGCCGACACGACGTCGACCACTAGTGCTATTCTGTAACCATCTCACCGTGTTATCTTAGGTGAAGTGAGCGTGGAGTGAGTTGTCAGTTGCTAAGGATTGACACTATTGGCAGCTCACTTCACCTAAGATATCACGGTGAGATTTTAACAGAATAGCACTACACGTCTTTGGATCGGTTCACTAAATAATTTATTTTTAACTTTGGATTAATTTTGTTCAGACGTCTCACTTCGAGTGAAAGATGCCGAATATAAATAATTTTAAATTACTTTTTTTTATAGCCGCTTCCTATTACAATACAACAAAACCTGGTTCCCGCTTGTTGTATGCCATGGTTCAAGCAAAATCTACGAATGTGATTTACGAAGATTTTTACGTTGCGGCACAGATTGTTCAACATTCAAAATTTTATAGTCATTTATTCAAACTAGGCTGAGAATCAGCACTTTTCGAACGTCAAAATTACATAAGACAGTCCCTCAAAAACGCCCGCCTTTCACTCCGCAAAATCATTTAAATAAAAAGCGACTCTTGCTACGACACAGTAAAGTGCAATTCGGGTCGCACAGCGCTAATTACGTACAGTTATATTCACATAGACGTTGCCTCTCTTTCTATCGCGTAACTCTTATATCTTCTGACTACGTTACACTCACTGAATTGGCCCGACAAGACGAGCCCACCGAGCACTTGTAGCTTCATACCTAAAATACGGAGTGCGTCTTATGTATTATTCCGAAGTTGCGGTGCGGCCCGTCTTAATGTGTACAAGCCTTAACTCGAATATAACGTGCGAACCCAAATATTTGCCTTGCTTTGATAACTTATTCAACGTAACAGAAATATTAAAAGAGCAACGTCCCAAAACGTGTTTATATCGAAAAAAAAATTGGAAAACCTGTAACACTAAGCTGGGGTCACATGTTTTGCTCGACGTTTTTTCATGTTTACGTTGAATGACGTTTTTTCGAATATTCAAAAAGAAAATGCATTACATTAAAACTAAGAAGGTAAAGAAATAAAAATAAGTAATCGTCCCATCGCAAGCTAAAAGCGTCTTATCATACAATGAAGCAAGGATTAACCACGCCTACACACTTCGTGTTAATTATTTTCAAACGTAATTTCTAGTTGCTTCACCCAAATTCAGTGGTCTTTAAACTTGAATGAGCTATTAGGACCCTTTTAAGACAGAAGTCTAAGAATTAGAGCTAAAGAGGGTCCTTAAACCAATTTACATAATTAAATCGAATAATTTTAAGCCGCAAACGGACTTTTTAAGAAGAAAACCGCCTCGTAGCGCTAAGCCTGCTAGAAGCATCACACCAAAATCTACATAGTTTTGGAAAACAAAGCACAAATAACATTTAAAGGCACAAACGTGTGGCACAAATTTACTGACCCGGAAAAATTCTTACACCCAAAATCACGAGAATTTCCCGACGATTTTTATGTGAACCTGGCTTTATGAAAATCTCCGTTTACTCGTTTACCATGCGTTTTTATATTTTTGTTTATTTGCGTATTACCGGCTTTTGTTCAAAATGAAGAATACAGATTTCTACGAATGCTCGTCGGCAATGTGAAGGTAAAATTTTGAAATGGTACCTTTGATTTTTTTTTTTGGGATTTCATGCGTTTTTGATGACAGCATTTTATTTTTGGTGATGCAATGCAAATTGTTATGCATGCTGCCATTATACAAACATTTTTAATAAAAACCGGCCAGAAGCGAGTCGTGTGACGTCAACGAGAAACAAGATTATTCGAACCGAACGTCTCGTCTTGGCGGGCCAATTCAGTGAGTGTAACGTAGTCAAAAGATATAAGAGTTACGCGATAGAAAGAGAGGCAACTAGGTCAGTGTTCGGCAAACTCAGTAGTCAATGGAGCCAAACATCAATACTATAACGACTAAGATTTCTTATGAGAGCCAATCATAATTTTACTTTATAATAAATAAATAAAAATTAATTTATTTCAGGTTCAAGACCCATATTAAAAATAATACACATATTTGTCAATTTTATAAAATAAATGTCACTATTTGAGTCACAGATCAATGAATGTCAAAACGTACACAGAAAAATAAAAATTAAATTAAATAGGACAATGGATTAAGTGAAGTTATGTCAAAAGCAAAAAAAAAAATTATAACATTAAATAAAATGAATATACACTTAAATAATGGATCAAGGGCTTGATCCAGAAAGCGGTACTCCTGGACACGGCGCGTATTGTTAGGAGGTTCCTCTCTCAGGAGCCCTGACCACCGGTAGCTTAGACCCTGTTCCCGATACCGGTGGGCTACTATTTTTTATATTTTTAAATGTATATTTTTTTTTTGTTTTCATATGAATATTTAAAAATGTAAATAATATGTATTAATATTATGTATTATTATATATTATTATTATTTCCTTTATTTAGTTTTTAAACATATTATTTACATTTTGTGCATGGGCAAACGAGGTAATTGTGGTCTAAGTTCAGGCGGAATAGAACGGTACTCCCGAAAAGCATCCTCCAAAGCGCTCCTCAATCGTGTATTGCATTGGGAACTCACGGATATAACCCCGTCATCATCCTCTTCACAAACGCGGTCGGGTCGTGGTGAAGAACTGGGTAAATTTTGCAATTTGCACCTCGACGAAGCAGGCGAAGCAGGTGTAATATGGTTATTCCGTGATTTGAGGCGTAGTCGATCAAGTACGGCGTCATCCAGCATATGGTTACGCTGGATGACCCGCACCTGATCCGACAGTCGTTGCGCCGACACGTTGACAGCTGGTTCAAGCACCTGAAACAGAAAGAGTATCCGACCACGGTACGCAGTCAGGTTAGTTCCCTCCTTTGTAGCCCCAAAGTATGCGCGCATGACATTTTCATTGACAGTTTGTGTCCACTTCATGCGCTGCACACTTCCTCCGGGAGCGACCCACCCTATCAGAGGCTGGTGAGCCTCGGAGTCCTAAGCTGGCCGGTGGTCGGCCTCTTCCGCGCCGACGTACTGCTGGTGGTGTCGTCGGCGGCAAGAAGTATTCGTCGCTCGAGCTCGACGCAACTGCAGCAGCCGGTATCACTGGACTCACGTCTGGAGCAGGATCCGGCAACTGCGAGGTGAAGCTGAGCAACGAACCCGAAGATTTTGGGTGTTTATTAATCGTCGTGCCTGACTTCACGTCAGCATTGCATTCTTCTCCGTCTACACTTTTTCTTATTAGATCAGGGAGGTGAATCTTTTGGTTTTGTTGTCCATTTTGGTTTCCTCAGGGGTCATTGGTCATATTTGAATTTTGACTATAACTTGATATCTCGCTTTATGACCGAAACCTTGGGGTTTCGGAGTGCGATCTTTGATACTCGGGGGGTTTGGACCCCGTGATGGACATTTGTACAGAGCCGCATTCTATAGCCCAAAGAGCCGCATGCGGCTCGCGAGCCGCGGTTTGCCGACCACTGGTATAGGTGAATATAACTTTATATAACTGTAGGTAATTAGCGCTGTGCAACCTGAATTGCACTTTACATTGAATCTCAATGATGATAGAGGTGGCTTAGGATACGGTTTCAATGGGGGCAACTCAAACTCATAAAACATTATTATTATCTTCAAACTCCCGACTATCAAGTCAAGTGAAGACTTGAACAAAATGCACCATCTATCCCTAGAACGTACACTTCAAAAGAAGAACTTTAATGCGAGTACATTAAATATCGTTTATTACAGTAAACTTAAACTAAAATAAACGACAAACTTATAACATCGCGAGTGTCGCGGAGGATGTCTGTACTGTGTGGGACATAGGTACGTCCTTTCCCGTTGGTGATCGGAACTTCAATTCCCCGCCCAGGACGATGGCGTGCTTTTATAACTATAGGAATGTAGGTACTCCTAGCAGCGCATTCCTTTTGGTGTTGTAGCCTGACGACGTGATGTCCAACATCCCCCACCCGATTAACGGACCAATAGGCGATTTTCTAAGCTAGCGAGCGATCCCCGTAAGTAGGTTAAACAATAGTAGCAAGCGAGATAGAGAGCCGTACTCTTCTAAGCCGTGGTAAGGCTTTTGGAACAACTTTATTTAATTTATTTAGTTTGTTAGAGTTTTCTCGCGTTACAGAACTTAATTAGGTACATTTTATAAGCAAAGCACACACTGCAAGGAACGCAAAGATGTCGTGCTCATCATAAATATGAAGTCTATGTTTTAAATCGGCTGGGATTAGCATAGTTATGATACTGCTCATTCTCATTCATGTCTGTTGGCTGTATGTTCTTGGCTTTTGAGACTAGCTGTGTTTGCAAATCTGTCTTCGAGAAATATTTTATCCGCTTAAGTTTAAGGTCATTTGGATGCAATATCACAACAAGATTAACCTCTCGAATGTCGTATTGTTCAATGTTACCTTTGGACATTGACTCAGCACTCGGCCCGGCTCACGCTCGGCCCAGTTAAAATATTGATTTGGTTGCATCTCACACGCATAGAACACTAAGAATTTATGTAATAGTGTGTGTTAAGTAATTGTAGTATATAAGCTGTAAAATATTGTAAATAAATCAGATTTGAATTTTATATTCTTCTTGTCTCATTACCCCTCACTGTGGCCAAGACACCTTTAGCCATCTCTGATCAGTCTCGTGAGTCTGCGGGACTGGCAGTGAGTGTACCTTTCCCGAACCTGGAAATCCTGTCTATCATCCGTCTGTAACCTTAAGTCGCATGGTGCAGACATCCTGAACTTATTTATATATTTATCTATCACACTAGGTATATGATAGGTTAGGGCTGTAGGGCTTATAGGGCTTAGAGTTGTAAGGACTGTTAGGCTTGTAGGTCTTAGCAACTTCCTTTAACTTATCATATATTTTCATGTATTATCATACCCTTAACAGTATAGCGGCCTTACGTGACGTTTTTTAAGGGTGGATGTACACGTATTTACAGAAACAATTAAAAAACCATTGTGTCTCGCGTGGATCCACGTTCCCATACCAAGGGTTAATACGATATCAATCTGCCTAGCCTTTTCTCAACTATATTGGGGTCAGCTTCTGGTCTAACCGGATGCAGCTGAATACCAATATTTTACATGGAGCAACTGCCTATCTGACCTCCACATCCAATACGATAGCCCTTGGTAAGACTGGTTATCAGACTTTCGGGCTTCTGACGCCCCGTAACGACTGTCAAAGATCTAAATTGACAGCCAGGACCAACGGTTTAACGTGCTTTCCGAGGCACGGAGGAGTCTCGATAAATAAAGATGGTTACCCATCCACGGACCAACCCATAGCTTAACCTGGTGGATCGACCCATGCAGCTGTTATTTATTACTTAGCCATGAGCTACTTAAGATTGATTCAATATAATTAATGGAAGATGCAATAAAGACAACTTGATTGCTTTTAACGATAAAAAAATAATTATAACATCACTGCACGTGGGTATTAATTATGCAGTAAATTACAGAGCAAAAACAGTCTATGAAAAAATACATATGGTTTTTAATCTTGTTTTGCCAGAAAGCTTTTCATTTTGTCCTCTATTCAAAAATCTACTTGAATAATATCGTGAGCACTAAAACAGTACCTAACATATCACGATACAACAGCCAAATAAAATAGCTTTAGCTTTCAATACTAATTGGCGTTCTATTGAGTAATTAACAGCAGGGATGTTACGGATACAGTTTTTTTAACATCCGCGGATGCGGATGTAGTTGCGGATGCGGGTGCGGATGCGGATAAGGATTCGAGTGCGGATGCGGATGCGACTGCGGATTTGGATTGTTGGTGGCTCAAATCCGCGGACGCGTATGTGGATCTCAAGTTTTTTTAAGGGTCAAGGCGGCACGGTAAAATTCTAAATATCTTACGTTTTTTGCAAATTGCAACGGTGTTTCGTTGTATGTTGATCATAATTCAATTCGCGGCAATTAAAATAAAATAATTACTAAATAATAATAATTTAAAAATCTATAATTCTCTCGCAACTCGCAAGAGTTGTCTAAGCACATTGAGGTTCAATGTAAATTATACTCCATTTGAAATAAGATTAGACATTTAAATAAACCTTTTTTACAGTCCGTTCAACCGATTTTGACTTCTATTGCGATGGCGGCATGACAAATGGGAGCTGCAGTAAACAGTTGGTATTGTAACCACTTTTTTGCTTTTAATGCCATCCTTATACGTACGGTATAGAAGTCAAAATCGTTTGAACGGACGGTAAAAAAGGTTTGTTTAAATGTCTCATCTTATTTCAAATGGAGTATAGTTTACATTGAACCTCAATGTGCTTAGACAACTCTTGCGAGTTGCGTAGCAATAGATGTCTAACGAAATTGACATAAAATAACGACTTAAAAAACCGGCCATGTGCATGTCGAACCACTCACAATGAAGGTTTCCGTAGTTGGGATAAATTTATCCAAAAACAAACTTAACGTTGTAGTTGAAAAACATGTTCTCCCATACATCGATATACGTCACGGTCAATTCGCCAACTGCAAATATTAGTTTGTACGGACAGACGGACAACGAAGTGATCCTGTAAGGGTTCCGTACCCAAAGGGTAAAACGAGACCCTATTACTAAGACTCCGCTGTCCGTCCGTCTGTCTGTCTGTCTGTCTGTCACCAGGCTGTATCTCATGAACCGTGATAGTTAAACAGTTGAAATTTTCACAGATGATATATTTCTGTTGCCGCTATAACAACAAATACTAAAAAACAGAATAAAATAAATATTTAAGGGGGTTTCCATACAACAGACATGATTTTTTTGCCTTTTTTATAGATAATTGTACGGAACCTTTCGTGCGCGAGTCCGACTCGCACTTGGCGGGTTTTTTCCTTGAGAAATACGGAACCCTAAAAACAAATGAGCTTCGTCTTCGAATACCTTACTTAAGCGCTCAATCATAACTTTTAGGCCTTGTAATCTGTAGCTCAAATAACCAGACGCAAATTTCAAAGTAACTTCAGTTCCAGACTAAGATTACATAAATTCCTTGTGTCTATAAATACCTATGTGATACATATTCATGAACATTATGCTTTGTATCTCGTAAGCTTATCTCCGACGGATATAATCCATTGTCTGAACCAAAATTATTCAGATGCCAGCAGTACCACAGTATAAATAAGTAACAGTATTACTTCTTCATAGAAAACGGCCGAAACGACGCGCTTAAACTCAGTGTATACCAGTACGCAACCGTCTCGAGTGCACGGCAGCTACGCACGGACGCGGAAGCTTTATCGACCGAGCGGCCGTAGGTAATTATTTCAAGGTCATTGCCGAGACGTAATACTGTTACTTTATTATTCTGTGACGGTACTCCAGCGAAATTTTATAACACAACCATTTATACGTGAGAGTAATTAATTATATGTAGGTAGTAAAGGTATTTTCATCGTTTTGGTACTAATTACGAGCAATTCTAATGGTTTTATAATGGATTGTTCAACTTACAAATGGTTATATTGTTTGGAACGCCTTACTTGTTCTTCGAACGAAGCACATAGGCGTTTTTTAACCGACTTCCAAAAAGGAGGAGGTTATATGTTCGTAGCGTATGTTTGTTTTTTATTTTTTATTCATGTCCACCGATTTCTCCGTCATTTGTGGACCGATTTTGAAAATTCTTTTTTTGTTTGAAAGGGTATACTCTCAAATTGGTCTCATATAAATTTTATTAACTTTGCTTGGGCAGTTTTTGAGTTAGCTATAAAATACGCATTTTTTTTCCCACTTAGTATGTAGATGATATGTCACGTTCAAAAGTGCCTTTTTGTGCCTAATTGAAATAAATTATTTGACTTTGACTTTGACTTTGACTTTGATATGATAAGTTCCTGTCACTGGTAGTGGTATTCGAATGTGTGTGGGGTAGGTACCACAACTAAAAAGTGAAAAATAAAAACTTTTTACAAAAAAAATAACCGACTTCCAAAAAAACACTACAAAGTGAAAAATAACTTTAATTTCGGAAGTTGGTGGCAAAAAACGAAAATACAAAACTCATGACACCGACTTCCGAAATTAAAGTTATTTTTCACTTTGTAGTGTTTTTTTTTTGGAAGTCGGTTATTTTTTTTTTGTAAAAAGTTTTTTATTTGTAAATACTTTGAATCGGAAGAAGGATGCAAACTTGGCGAAAATGTGGGATAAAATTTACCAATAATGGCCAGCGAGCCATTTTATATATTTTACACGCGTAGCTGTACATAGAAGTTATAATGGCTGAATAACAGTATCAAATAAGAACCTTCTCAAAGTTACATCAAATGTTCAGACAATTCTTCAAACATTCTGATAGTATCGTTTTCCATTCTTCCGCGAATAAATCAAAATCTGTCTCGAGGAACCGGCCATAATTTATGGTCCATGTTTCCTTACAATATTTTACAATGAATGTGCTCGAAAAAAGCGTTTTCAAAAAAGCGTTGGAAAACGCTCTTTTCGAGTAAATATTTACGGGGGCTCCGATACAACAGACATGATTTTTTGGCGTTTTTATAGATAATGGTACGGAACCCTTTGTGCGCGAGTCCGACTAGCAATTGGCCGGTTTTTTCGTATGTCTGTTAATTTATAATAGTAACGCAGACAAGACATGGTGTCTCCGTCAAAGATGGCGCAGAGTCGCCTCCGATGTTTGTCCTCGAAGTATGCACTCTCGTGCCATTTTCTGGAAATACAACTACTATTGAAATAAACTACTGTAACAAACCTTTTAAACCACCAACACGAATAGTTAACTGACTACAAAATACCACTACTCGACACTAGATGGCGTTGTCGCAATACGTCATCTTTCTGAATCGCGGTGTCAAGATTCTCCATGACCTCCGCCAAAATGTTAGTTTTTTGTGAGACTGAACCAGTGGTGCATTCGTCAGCTACGTCCTACTTGGAATCGTTTCACGAGACTCCACTGCAGTGTTGCCAACCCGTACGATAATTATGGGGGCGTACGATAATTTGGCCTATGGTACGATGTACGATAATGAATGTCTAATGTACGATAATTTTGCGATTTGCTGAAAAAACAAGTTCCATTAACAAAATGTATTTATCAGACAAAATTAAATGCAGAAAAGAAACAAAAAAATGTCAATATCAATTATGTCAACATCAACAAGTATCTCTCTCTCTTTCGCTCTCTAGTTTTTATTTTTATTTTACAGTGAAAACACAAAAATATCAACTAAAAACGATGACAAAACATGTTTACGGTTTGTGCTCCTAGCGCCATTAGTGGTGAAACTTGGCATAATTATATACTTCCCCTTTGACTCTATACTCCATTTGAAATAAGAATAGACTTATAAACAAACCTTTTTAACAGTCCATTCAACCGATTTTGACTTCTATTGTATTGGTGGCATGACAAATGGCAGCTACAGTAAACAGTTGGTATTGTAACCATTTTTTTGCTTTTAATGCCATCCTTATGCCTACATTATAGAAGTCAAATCTGGTTGAAAGAACTGTAAAAAGGTTTGTTTAAATATCTAATTTTATTTAAAATGGAGTATTCATTGTTTTTTGCTGGCCGACTTACGTTTTTTTTTTTATTTGGATTTTTCTTTTGTACAGACGCCAGCACATCAAGCTACTACAATCTGTCAAATTTATTTAATAGATTTTCAACTTTATTACTGAAAGTTAAAGTTGAAATTTGATTGGGAAATTTTGACAGTTTCGGGTAGCTTGATGTGCTGGCGTCTGTACGATAATTTTGCCCAAAAAACGATAATTTCAACGTGGGATCTCGATAATTTGAACTTTTGGAGTTGGCAACACTGCTCCACTGTTATGTTATGTTAAGAGCAATATTCGACTATAGTGTAGAGATGGGCTGAGTGATGATTTTTCTGTATCAATGACTGCATGACAATGACAAAAAAATATCGATGACGGGAACAATGACAAAATCATCAATGATTTTTATTTGAGTATATGATCACGTCACTTCAAATGATGGTGGAACGGCTTTGTGAAATTATCATTATATATTTAGTAGGCATTGGTCGTACTTGTCCACTTTAAGGGTTATCCTCTAAGTTAGATTGCGAAATTAAATTTTTCTTTGCTTGCGACATTCATGGCAGCGTATTTAGAATAGTAGGTATTAATTGATTAATAATCATGGACATTTTCAATATGTTTCCATTAGCGATATTTGCTGATTATTTTTTTGTATTTCATGGCAATCTGGCGTTCTTGCAAGTAAATACCTGGTGTAAAAACTTGATTGCGTAAATACGCACCTTCCCTACAAGTAACTACATAATATTTCAATTTTAACTTTAAGCTTTTGTATAAGTCGTGGTCGTCCTCGTCTAATCAAAACAATGATTTACGAAACACAACATGCTAGATAACACTTGCCTCGCTTAAACAACGCAAGTGACAGCATTGTTGCAGTGACGTGCGCCTAGCATCGGGCATTCTATATAAACAATGAATTCTGTGACCTAAGTATCGCCGATCACGCAGCCTCGCAACGTAGCATCCGAATCACCGAAGTTCTCGTTCATTCATGAAATGATTTAAAAGCGTTGATGATTTTGTCGTTGTCATTGCATGATGAAATGATTTTAAAATATCGATGATTTTTACATGTGACATGATATCGGACCCAACTCTACTATAGTGTCATTTTTGGTCTAGAGGACCCCGTTCCCCTCCTTCGTCCCTTCTGGGAAAAGGAGACGTGAGCTCGTCCTATATTGTACCGCGTACAGTCAACATATTAAAATCCTTACCACACTTCAACTGGTCTTCTTTGTGCCGGCAACGGTGACGACGACATCCTTTACACTACTAAATATCGCTAGTTTGAAATGCTTCTTTTTTACTTTTTGTATTTCCCCTGACTGCAAATAAACAATAAACCTCTGCTTCCTTCGAAAAATACAAGCGCTATGAAAAATTAAGTTTAAAAAGCCATGCTCTATCCGTGGTGTCAACACCACAACCTCGTGCTGGTCCGGGCCATCACAAAGTTATTTCAATTACCGTATTAATTAAAAAGTTAGCAATGGCCACACCACTCGAAACTGACCTTTAAAGGTCTATCTTTAATCAATTCCTTAATAGAAATAAAATAGTTTCTGAGGGATTAACCCGGTTCTCATCCTTGCACAGTCAGGGTACACACTTGTTCGGGTTAGCTTGATTCGGCATAGCCGGACGATAAAATCTAATTTGAGGTGATAAAGCCGTGCGCCCGATGGAATGTTTAAATCGAAATTCGATACTAAACTGTGTTAAAAACGCCTGACAGAAAATGATTAGCAATCAATCGTTTTTGAAGTCTAACGACTGAGCTATTTGGCAGGAACTGTATTTCTTTTTTGTTATGAAATATACAAAAAATTGCACGTTAAATTAAAGTAGAGAAATTCTTCTAAAATCTAGATCTAATGTGCTTTTAAATGCACCATGTGTGGCTTTTGTACATGATTGTTTTGGTTAGGATATGCATGTATAGGACTTTGGTCAAGGTCCTTTCTTATCCTTTAGGGAATGAATTTTCAGGAGTCCTTCGTTATATTATATGGAACTCTTGTGCAAGATTTCAAGCTTCTAGAACCAGCAGTTTAGGGTGTGCGTTGTTCTGACGACACGTTGGTCCTTGCGTAGGGGAGGTCGCACCAGGCGGCGGCCGATTTGGCGACACGCGGGGTTGCAACAATCGTAGACAGGATCCGGCAGTTGGGACTCGAAGTGGCCTTGCACAAGTCCGAGGCCGTGTATTTTCATGGTCCTCGGAACGCGCCAACGTCGGGCTCCGAGGTTACGGCGGGAGGGGTTCAAATCGGCGTCGAGTCGACGATGAAGTATCAGGGACTCGTCCTCAACAGCCTGTGGAATTTCATCGAACATTTCCGACGTTTGACTCCCAGACTGGAGCGGGCCGGGGCTGCCTTGAAGCGGCTCCTGCCCAATCTAGGGGATCCAAATGCCTCCTGCCAGAGGCTCTATGTGAGGGTCGTGCGGTCCATGGCCCTTTACGGGGCACCGGTGTGGGCGCGTTCATTGAGGTGGTGGCCAGCCCGCCTGTTGAACGCGTCCTAGAGAGTCATGGCCATCCGGCTGGCCCGAGGATACCGCACGGTCTCCTACGAGGCGAGCCTCCTTGCCGGATTACCGCCATGGGATCTGGAGGCAAAGGTTCTCGCGCACATCTGGGAGTGGCGCAAGGAGGCGAAACGCCAGGGCTTAACTCCGATGCCACAAGAAATCGTGGCACAGCAGACAGAGCTCCGGCGGGATCTCATGGCGTCATGGAGAGTGCGATTGTCGCAACCCAGCGCTGGGCACGTCACAATTGCGGCGATAAGACCCCTCTTTGAGGAGTGGCTTGAGAGGTGCCACGGCGTCCTCACCTTCCGCCTGACGCAGGTCCTCACCGGTCACGGCTGCTTCGGGAAGTTCCTGTTCAGGATAAGGCGGGAGGAAACGCCCGGGTGTCACCTTTCACCTTTGTATGGATCGCCCGGAGGACACGGTGGAGCATACGGTGGAGGTCTGCCCGGCTTGGGCGGAGCATCGCCGTGTCCTCGTGGAGGCGATCGGCGGCGGTGATTTCTCGCGTCCGGCCCTGGTTCAGGCCATGGTACGGAGCGAGAGGAAATGAGAGGCCGTCACCTCCTTTTGCGAAGCAGTAATGCTCGCGAAGGAGGAGGCGGAACGCGTGAGGGAGAGGCAAATTTCGCGCCCTCACGCCCCTAACCGCCGCAGGAGGTGGCCACCGTAGGCGTGGGCTTGCGGACGGTGAGCAATGGGTAGCTCGTCGTCCGATAAGAACCAGGCCCGGGTTGACGGCGCGTTATGTTACACGCGCGCAAAGAGATGTCAGCAGAATTGACGGGGTCCGCTAGAGCCGATGCCTTCCGGGGGTGCGAAGAAAACCGATAGGGAAATCGTGGCCCCCGGTAACAGGGCAACCGAAGGAACACGGGTGGGTTTTAGTCAGTAAGAGTCTGACACGCCCTCGAAAATTATTTGATAATTTCCCACACAAAAAATTAAAAGGGTGTGCGTTGTTTGTCAGTGAATTTAACATGTTGTTCGGGAAAACGACTAAAGAAATTACAATACAGGCCCTTTGACACTTGTGGCAGTTACCCAGACCTGTCGTCTGTGTTGTCACCTAGTGAACGTTATTTCATAAAACCCTCATTGCTTCGGGTCGGCTTAATTGTTCACCAAATAGAGCCGAATCCAATGTGTGTGCACCCCTCACTAGACCAAATGCGAGTGAGATGACTATAATATTTTACCACGCCACGATCCTTAATTTTATACTTTCTTACAACTTGGATCTAACTAAGACTTTAATAAGAGTTTATAAGAATCAGGAAAAGTTAATTTGGATTTAAAGCTGTAATACGGGGCAATAGGAAATAGTTTATTGGTAAAGCAAAATGGTAATTGGACGGATTGAACTATTTCTTGGTGGCCGGTTTTTAACCGACTTCAAAAAAAGGAGGAGGTTCTCAGTTCGTCAGAATCTTTTTTTTTTTTTGTTTTTTTTTTTGTCAAACTAAGGCATTAGCTAAGATGTGATTATTATGATTTACAGAACCATGAACGCTTTTAGCGATAAGACCGCCCATTTATCATCATCATTTCAGCCGAAAGACGTCCACTGCTGGACATAGGCCTCCCCCAAGCACCGCCACTTCGATCGGTTCTGTGCTTTCCACATCCAGCGGATTCCTGCGGCCTTCACCAGGTCATCGGGCCATCTTGAGACCGCCCATTACGTCACCATATATAAAATGTCTACATTTATATCTGTAATGATGTAGTTATAGAGAAATCCTATTTATTATTCTATTCTTGAATCCTTGATCATGCTTTCAGACATTGGCATTGCGCGTTTTTCACTTCATCCTAGCCATTTCTCTACTATGTTAGGGTCGGCTACCAATCTAACCAGATGCAGCTGAATAAGTTGTTCCGGACCTGAGTATTCCTGTTAGTAATATTTGTTGAAGCTCCAAAGATTCTATAAACAGCGATGTTTTTCCTTCATTACAAATTGACAATCGAGTTACTTGCCAATAACTTCAATTTTAGTCAGTTTTCCCAAGTATTATTGATACTTGGTGCAGCAAATTCTTCACAAAACTCTATAAATTGCAAAATATAACAACTCTTACACCAGCCTAGTTGGCAATGCCAGTGATATTTATCTTTGTCTTGTATTTAATAACGAGTCTCTGGAGGTGACAGTTCACTGTATGCTTGTTAAGATGTGCAATAACATAGATTATGAAGTTCGTAAAGAATAGAAACTCACCTATGCGTGGTTTCTTTAAGGGTACACTAGTCGGTCATTCTTCCATACAAACGTAGTATGGTGATTACTCGTCTGTTTGACGGTGTACGTTCAAAACTAAAATTATCTCAATTTGCCTTGTCATTATCTAGCCTTGTATGGAAGCAGAATTGAGTAAAAGGTATTGGTTTGGAAGTTATTAGCGTCGAAACTTCCAAATTTCAACACTAATTTTAACTCGTCTTTGGGCGTAAATAAATAACTTATGTAGCCAGAAAAAGGCAAAATAAAAACGGACAGAGATAGATAATTTATTGAAAAGTTTAAATAATTTTATTTTGAGTAGATACAACCAGCAGTTTTTCCATAATATCTATACGCCCAAAGGTCAGTTCATGAAATTTTACGCGCTCATTTTCGTTATACGAGTAAATCATCGTCTATTTCACGAAATAAATTTATAAATAAAAACTAAATAATTAAATAACTTTACTAAACTAGCACGCATATCAGCCACGCCAGAACCTTAAGGTGAGCATTGTGGACGCCACAATAATCACCTATTACTCCCTAGCACATCGTTGCGACCTGTGCACGCCCAAGCCATTTTAGGCTTATCAATATTGATCACGGATGGATGTGAATGTGGAGCTGTGGCGCAACCTATGTCCCACCTCTTATCCTGCCCTCTGTGCTCCAAAAAATGCAGCCATAGCGACCGCTGCGCTGCCACCGACAAAGCCGTGGAAGTGGCGAAGTTTTGACTCAACAAAATGTAATTCACTGTCGTGCCATCGTCACAATGAAGCAAAAGAATATTGATCGCGTTAAGCTGAGTCCATTTTTATGATATGTCAACAAATAGAGACGCAGTAATATCGTCAGCTCGGACGACAACCATATATCGGCCGACAATATCGAGACGATATCGGTATGTGACAAGATATAACCAACAGTTCATTGTCATGTGATATGGCACAGCAGCCTCGAATAGTCGCGTTATAAAACTGTAATAACGTATTCGAGGTAATAATAGTAGCAGTGAACAAGTGCACTGTATCGTCTGCCGATATCGGCACGACATTAAATGTCAGTGACGATACCGTTGACTATACCGATAGAATGCGAAAGCGATTAGTAGTATTAGTAATCATATGAAACTACCAGTGCGACGATATCGTGTCGTCATAGTTATCGTCCAATGTGAAAACGGCCAATTTCAGGACTCCCAGCCACATTAAGTAAAGGCAGTACCGTACCATTGTTAGTTGAAATTACACAAAAGTGGTGGTAGCTGATTGGGTAGGTCTCACCGACCCGAAACCGTAGGCATTTAGAATGCATGCAACGGGAATATCGCTTCCATACTTATTTTATTCTTTGATAAAAAGTAATATGCAGAAGATGTACAGTGTTAACCGGTATTAACCGTTCTATTAAGACAATGTGATACTTATATTTTGTCTCAGATGTTAAGGCTAAGCGTATGCTGAGACGCAGTTGATGCAGGTCCATGCAGCGCAGGGCAAAGTAGATTTTGTAATGAAGGAACGTACTGAGCGCTGCGTACGCTGCGGCGCAGGCACGTGCCACGCAGACATGTATCTGTCCTGCTCTGCGTCTCGTTGTAGTGCCGGCACAGATTTCTGCGCGACGCGTGCTGGTCGTCACATATTTTTTACCACACGTCTATTGTTTGTACTAGCTACGCTAATGTTGTCTGTGTAGCTGCGTCGCAGCATGCGTTTGTGACCTATGTCTGCCTCGCCTGCCCTACACTGCGAAATCTGTACTGTACTGACCTGCGTTACCTGCGTCTCAGCATACGCTTAGCTTTAAGTGTGTTTAGTTAATGTAAGTACAACAACACTTATAGATAAAAAGTTTATAAAAAAAAACAAGGTTTATTCGTCACAGTAACACGTGCAACTTATGATCTAACAATGTAATAAATTAACTAACCATCTTCATAACAAAAGTTCAAGTTGTATTCAAAACTTTATAAAATATCTGGAGTACTTACTGTGTACTCTGGAACTACAAATTAATTTATGAAAACAAAAACAATTAAGTATGAATTACAAAAACGCAAACTGTAGCAAAACAAAAGTGTAGTTTGTAAGAAGACACATGAGCTTGAACTGTAATGCAGCGTCTACGTAGAACAAGCCACACGCACGTATCTTGCTGAATGATGCTCGATGCAAGCGCAATACGTTCTTGCACAGTTTTTTCTCGTCTTCTGCAAAAAATTATAACATTCCAATTAATTAAAATTCAGTATCCTTACCAAACGGTCACAATTGATCTTGAATATCATGGTTTTATCTTATATGAATGCGCTTAACCGTTAATTGTCAAGTAGGGTTTGTCATAAGCAACATCAACTTTGGGAGTTTTCATCTACACTGGACAGAACAGGTAAAGAACATTAATATATATATGTATAAAGAAATAACCGGAGCCAGATGAATTCAAAATACGTGTGCAGGTATCTTGAACACTTTGAACAGCTGAGTAGAATTTTTCACATTGTTGGATTAACTTTGTTTGCATCAAAAAGTTTTTTATCAACCAAATTAACGCAAGCAGGCTCGTCAAAATTGTTGTATCCTGTAACAAAATTAAAGTACAGTAGAACCCGTTTAAGACGATTTCACAGGGACCCAACCAAAAACGCGTCTTATGCGAGAAAGCGTCTTATACGGGATAGGGGGTGAGGGTATAGTGAAAAATAAAACGTAATACACATACATAGTATGATCTTTTGATTTTTGGTTTGTGATTTTTCATCGAAAACTTTATGTTAATTTTTTCTTGAAGTGACAATGCCTGTCGCCTAAATGTAGACATTTTGTACCTATCAAACAAATGATCAACACCGCTAAGACAGACGCTCGCCGCTGCCGCGAGAGAAAACACGCGTGCGCATGTAAGCGTATTAAACGGGATGACGTACATGTCTCAAGTTGTAGGGACTAACGTAAAATGACGATGTCGGGCGGACCAAATGAGGCCGCCAAATTTGAGCCATTCCTGTCATCGGCCTCATTGAGGCCCGTTTGAGGCGCCGTGTTCCGCGTCGAACAAAATCGCGCCAAATTGCCTGTCAAAACTATTTCTTCCTGTTTTAACATAAACAAAGTGTAGGGAAAGGATAAGGAAAGGCATATAACATCACATGTCAAACATCTGGAACGACGAGAAATCGTTTTAAGCGTGATCGTGTTAAGCGGGTTCTACTGTAATACATAGAATACAGTTATCAAAAAAAATTGTGCTATTAAGAGACAGTGTAAAGATAATACTCACTATGTTATCAACAATAATGGCTATTTTTAAGATGTCAATTAGTATTTGAATGTTAACTAAAATGTAGATGAATGCTTGTAAAATGTAAAAAAGTATCTGCAAAGCGACAATACTCAATAAAAATTGTTATTAGATTATCTAGTAGTACAACAAATACTCCGCTATTTGATGGTAGAGTTACTTACGAATTGCTGAAAACTATGTTTAAAAATATCATAACACTGCAATATTTCAACATATGCCTGAAACAGTCTTGTGCTATAATTTTCCCCGTGCATGTCTTCTATTTCTTGAGAATTGGAATTTCGAATGTTCCACAACACAACTTTATCTTCCAAACATTTAATAATTTGAATGATGTAAACAATATTAAAATCGAAAACAATCAAAAGGTAGAGAGCATACACTGAATAGAAAGGTACACCAATCTGTATGTGAAAATAAGGGCAAATAATGACATAAAAACCCAGAACCTCTAGTATAAAAATCCAATTCCAAATAATGATGTGGTTGAAACTAGTTTCATTATTAATGAATTTGTGTACTTTTTGGAATGTAAGGACAAACTGGACATTACTTTTGGTTCGAATGATTCCAATTATAAAATTCATTGTGAATCCGAAACAATAGAAAATGCAGTTATAGAAAGCAATGAAATAAATAAAATCAGTAACTCCTAAACTATCCTTGTCTGTGATCACCATGTACATGCAGAGCTCAAACAAAAATATGTAAACTAGTATTCCAATCATCGAAACAAAATTTGAGATGTGACTATTTGGAGTTATGACATTATCTTTGATGCGATATTTAGGACAGAACATAACATGTTGCATTAGATTTAAAGGCAAAAGCATTGACTGCACATCTTTGTCCACCTTATTGTTTGAAATAAGTTCCACAGTATTTGTTTTTCCGACATATTGAAAGGTCTTCATTTCTCTCAACTTAAACAGTAGCTTTCCAACACACAAGTGATACAATAACCGATGGTAAATGTATTAACAGACTAAAATAATTTATTATGATAATGAAAAGTGTCAATAATGAATAAAATTACTTTAATGAATTTGGATAAACCAAATATAGGAACACTAACACATTCAGAAATATTGATAGATAGAATATGTTTTATATTGTCTTAAAATAGGGATCCAGTTAATGGTAAAGGAAAGAAAGAAGAAGATAGAAAATACGTTTATTTGTAGGAAACATGGCGCACAGAAATCCAATGCCGATTATTAACAAAATGTACATAGCATCCAATAAAATCAATTTATTATATCAAATCAAACTTACTAAAATGCGAACTACAACGGCAGCATAACCGAGTTCAAGTGGATAATCTTTTCAAGGACTTTTAATAGGCTTTTTACAAAGTGGACCATAATTTACATATTAAATAACATATCTTGAACTGTAAGCGAAAAAAATACTATGGTTGTTTGCATCCTACTCACCACAACGCAAAAAGTAGTCATGAATGGTTTTGAATCTGTCCTCACCAGTATTTCATCTGGGATTCGCAAGGGCTCAGTGTTGGGTCTTATTCTCTAAACGAATGACATCAAAATTGTCACAACTCACATTTTCTAGTGAACGGAAACGATACTGTAGCCAGGATTCTAGATAAGCAAATTGTAACAATACAACAGTGTAGTTAGAAAGAAGACTCATCACACTTAATTGTAACGCAACGTCTACGTAGAACAGGCCACACACACGTATCTTGCTGAATGATGCTCGATACAAGCGCAGTACTTTTTTGCACAGATTTTTCTCATTATCTGAAAAAACACATCGTAATAGTAAAGTATAATTATGTAACTAGTCATAATATTGAAAATGCTAGCATTCGAATTTATAATATTATATTAAGTGTATATATAGTAAATAGGAAAAATTTACCACACCAAGTTTGATTTCAAAATAATTGCGCAAGTATCTTGAACCCTTCGAATAGCCAAAAAGAATTCCTCGTATTGATGACTGAACATTGTTTGCATTGTTTGCCACATCAAATTCTTCATCAGCCATAAGTATATGAACATCGACGCCAGATTTGCTACAACCTAGAATTAAAAAAAAAATTACGTTACCATTCAAAAACTGAGGAAAAGGGGTTGCATTAAATATAGTAGACATTACAAGAAAACTCAGTGGTCATCATTCTACTGCCCTTATCCTAATTTATTTGGGATCGGCTTAAATATACTCAGTGGTAGTAGAGCTTTTAGTGAAGGAGCTAGTCCAGGGAAGTACTGCCACCATACTTATTTGTGCCACCTAGCATCGTTGTTGTCTACCGGTTTGAAAGACATAGATGCCGGTTTTTTTTTTTTTTCTGTCGGTCAGTGACTAACCTGTAGTGCTATTCTGTAAAAATCTCACCGTGATATCTTAGGTGAAGTGAGCTGCTAATAGTGTCAATCCTTAGCAACTGACAGCTCACTACACGCTCACTTCACCTAAGATAACACGGTGAGATGGTTACAGAATAGCACTACTGGTGTCAGAGTTTGTATGCCGCCCATGTATCTCTCACTGGGCTTCACATGCCGTCGAGAAATATCTCAGGCATACCGGTTTCCTCACTATGTTTTCCTTCACCGTTTTTGAAGCAAGTGATAACTATACAATACACACATGAATCCGAAAAGTCAGAGGTGCATGCCTTGGGTTTGAACTCGAGACCTATGAGTTGGCAGTCCGACGGTCACAGCACTAGGCTATCACTGCTGTTGCCGGTGCCGGCACAGGCAAGTGAGATATTTCAGCTTTGACCCAGGGATAGAATAGCAACTGCGATGCCTCTGTCATTGCAAATGTCCATAGGTGGCATTGACCACATCAGGTAGGCTGCCACGTCGGTTTGTTTACTATTCAATAACATAAACGAAAAGTCACTTTGAAGTTTTCTTCTCTGCTCCACATGTCAATTGCCTACTGAATATAAACTAGAGAGTGGTTGAATAATTCTATAATATAATAGAGAATCTGAAATGTTGAAAAAAATATTATTAAGCATCTAAGTTATTGGCTCAATTGCTTGTCTTATAAAAATTGTTTTGAGATATCAATTTCATGGATTTACCGTAAAGTACTTACAAATTCTTGGGAAAAAACTTATGTATGTCATAACATTCTAATATATTATATACGAACCTTATTTTCCAATAATTTTAGTAATCGCGTAGCATAAATCCTGTTTACATCAAAAACAACCAAGAAGTAGCTAAACAATATGCAATAATCAGGTAAGCTAAGCATTATGCAAAAAGTAATCAGAAATATTTAGAGCAACGATGATCAAAATGCAATTCCAAATAATAAAGTGGTCAAAACTGATTTTACCGTTGAGAAATCTGTGAACTTTTTGTTAAGACAAACTGAACATGATTTTTGATTTGAATGATTTTGATCACGAAATTCATAATGAAACCGAAACAATAGAAGATGCAGTTAAAATCAGACAAGACAGAAGTGTATTCTGGAGTAACTTTGTACCAAACCGTATAGAAGTGAATATACCTAAGAAATCATAAATACCAGAATAACTCTGGTATTTATGATTTCTTAGGTATATTCACTTTCAATTTCTTAGGTATACGGAATCCTAAAAATGGATACATTATATATAACATATAATGTATCCATTTTTAGGGTTCCGTAGTAAACAAGGAACCCTTATAGTTTCGTCATGTCCGTCTGTCTGTCTGTCTGTCCGCGGTCCAGCAGACATATGTATGTATTAATTATGCCGACAGAGAGGTAAAATAAAATTATTAAAAATAAATAAATTGAGTTCCTCCCGTTTTTTTTTTTATCCCATGGTGTGGAATTTCATTAGAAAGGTCCTTCAAAAACATTGTATGTGAAAAACATTTTTCGATTCAGGGATCTGTTTGCGAAATATTAAGCCTTAAAGTGCTAAGTTTTGTTAGAGTCCAGTGTCGTTGTCCCCCCCCCCCCCCTGTCAGCAATATGGTTGGTTTAGGTTTAGGATATGTGAAAAAAATTACGGCAGTAGTATACAGTATGGAAACCACATATATGCAATAAATTAAACCACATACTTGTTATCGCCTTTTCTGACGATACACAAAAAATGGACAAAATCGGTCCAGTAATTAGGTAAAAAACTAGAGTTCTAATTTTGATCAAAGCCCAGTGATCCAATTCTACAGAGTGTTCAAACTCTGTAGAATTGGATCACTGGGTCAATGATTCAATGAACTTGAATCCTTGAACATTGAAAAGCGACGTTGCCATACAGTGCAAACTATCACGACGCTTTTACGTATTCTACTTACCTATTTGCCTAAAATGTAAAATCGGTACACCTAAAGGACAAGCTGGAATTTAAAAAAAAAATGTTTATTTCAATTACAAAAGAAAAAAATATTAAAATGTAATACATTCTTGCAAACTAGATGGCAAGTTATTTTTTTAAAAGCAAAAATGCACAGCTACAAAACACAAATTTAATCAATAAATCAACAATTTGGCAACAATATTATAAAAAATAAATGTCGGTCGCTACGAAGACGTGTTGACGATCCTATGGCTCTCGAGCGAAAAGGGGCGCGCTGTGGGACAGCGCTTCCTTATATACGTATGGTTTGGTTTCTTGAGCTCTTTATTTCACAACACGGCCTCTCCTGACAGGAGGCCGTCCCGGTCTCCTTCATGATGTCTTCAGCTCTGGTGGTCGGTCTCCAGCACAGGCTTGGAGAGCTCTGCGTATGCTGGAGCAATGGCATGCAATGCAATGGCTCAGGCTTGATGTGAAGCTGCTGTGGCTCAGGCTCGACCTAAAGCTGCGGTGGCTCAGGCTCGACCTGAAGCTGCGGTGGCTCAGGCTCGACCTGAGGCTGCAGTGGCTCAGGCTCGACCTGAAGCTGCTGTGGCTCAGGCTCGACGTGAAGCTGCAGTGGCTCAGGCTCGACCTGAAGCTGCTGTGGCTCAGACTCGACGAGATGCCGCGACGCCTCAGCCTGGGTCCCGGAAGTACTAGGTTGTGGCTGGGAGACAGACTGGTCAGCTGGCGAGATTAAATCTGCAGTAGCAAGTGTAGACTCCTCATCTTCATGGTCTGCATCTGCACAGGACATTAAAAACATGTGCTCTATGCACAGCGCTACGCATTGTGCATACTCACATCATTGATTGTTGTCTGGCACAAACTAAGCTATCGAGATAGAGGCACGACGTGAAGCTTGTCTCGATAAATTAGCAGGTGAGTCACTACGCATTGTGCATACTCACATCATTGATTGTTGTCTGGCACAAACTAAGCTATCGAGATAGAGGCACGACGTGAAGCTTGTCTCGATAAATTAGCAGGTGAGTCACTACGCATTGTGCATACTCACATCATTGATTTTTGTCTGGCACAAACTAAGCTATCGAGATAGAGGCACGACGTGAAGCTTGTCTCGATAAATTAGCAGGTGAGTCACTACGCATTGTGCATACTCACATCATTGATTTTTGTCTGGCACAAACTAAGCTATCGAGATAGAGGCATGACGTGAAGCTTGTCTCGATAAATTAGCAGGTGAGTCATATATCAAGACGCATCTTGATATTCAGCTAAGAAAATGCCCCTCAGTGTGGCATAACTTAGCAGAGTCAGAGGCTAGCCGTGAGGCGTACTCGTAACTCGATTTGGTCAGGATAGAGGCACTACGTGAAGCTTATCCCAACACATCACAATACAACACAAACACATATGAAGCTTCATATATAAAGGAGGCATAAAGCACTCACCATCGAAGTAAGCAGCACATACTTCAGGAGTCCACTCTCCACGCCAAGGAATCATGTACTCCGCAGCCGCCTGCGTGTACTTTCCATATGAGCCGGCCAGGAGTTGGAGCTCGTAGCGCCCTTGTGGCAGCGTCTTCACGATGCGGTAGGGACCACGCATACAGGAGTCCAACTTTCCGGTCGATTGAGCCTGCTTTCGCACAAAAACCAAACCGTTTAGTTCAAAAGCTCGGGGAGGCTTCCTCCCTTGATTAACGTAAACATCTTGCAGGTGCTCGGTCGTACCTGATCTTGACTAATTCTACGTCCTAAATATTCGATTTCGGTCGTTAAAAAGGAACATTTTTCAAATTGACAGAAAACCCAGATTCTGTTAAAGCCAGAAGTACCTGGTACTAAATATCGAAACCTTTGTCAATTTTCTGACTCAAAAGCAGAACATTTACATCACCAGAATTGACAAATTTGCGCAATTTTATACACCCTGTATTGACAGTCGATGTCGTGGTACCGTGGTTATTTATCTAGAAAACTTATTTATCATATTGAGCAAGCGTTGTAACTGATCACCTACAAGAGGCGTGTTAATTGGTATTGGCTCATCGTACCGAACAGTCATCACATCTTCCGCACTGTCTACCTTTCTAGAAAGTGATTGAAAATTCCGCGTGCGAATGTACTGAACACCCTCCCTATTCATAAACTCGGGTGCCACGACAAATAAATCTACTTCAAGTGTTAAACCATCGAACTCAATCGGTAAAGTGACATATGAAGTGCTTTCGATTTCTTGACTTCCCAATCCCTGTAATACACGAAATGCTGGCTTGTGCGCGCAGTTGAAATGTTTCAGCAGCGACGATGATCTCATCATCTGTTACGACGCCTTATTAAGGCGAATAACAATTAAAATTCTATTGTGTCTCGTTAATGACAGTTGAAGGGATGATATGGTTGACCCACTATCAATTAACACATACAATGGTATACCCTGAATAACGGCGACTACGACATCGTTATTGCGGGTAATCTTATTTTCTAGGCAAAAATTTACGTTATTGTTGTTGCGACTCTGATTTTTGTTTTGCGAAACAGTTATTTACTTTGTGGCCAGGTTTTTTGCAAAAAGAACAAGGTTCAGATTTTAAAGGCACGAACACTGGTTTGGAGACGGAATTATTTGAACCACTGGGGTTCAAACTCTCACTTGAATCGACGTTAGCTTTCTTATTGCAAGCAGCCTGTCTATGGCCGACTACGCCACACGAAAAGCACTTGCCCTCCTCAAGCCTACGTTTTCTAATAACATTACTCACGTGATTACTTTTAACAGAATTATTTTGAGAGATAGGACTTGAATTGTGTGTCTTAGAAGTAGACGGTTTTACATAAATCGACAAAAATTCAACTATGTCGTTAGCTGACAACTTAGCATTAGTAGCCGATGCTCTAATATGAGGGTCCACAATACCACGAACTACAATCGCAGAAATAAGCTCGTCACTGAGCCCGCGCACTATGCGTAATCGAAGTAACGAGCGTCGGGCGTAATCCGCATACGTAGAGTAATTATCCGAATTTGTGTTCATTACGTCGAATAAAATATTTGCAATGTCTGGCGTTTTTGGACACAAAGGCGTAAATTCCTTTTTGAAATTACTCCACGTACGATCACTCGTAACCCACTCGCGTAACCACGTACGAGCATCACCTTTTAAACAATTGCCTATTCGCGAAAGACATTCATGATCGCTCCAATTATTTAATAGTTTTGCCCGATCAACTTCGTTACACCAATCACTAATATTATTAAAACTAGGATCGAAGCTAGAAATAAAAAAATGTTGGTCAGATCTAACCCGATTATTGATGGAACGGATCGCGTCCACTATGCGGTCCGTTGCGGTGCTGTCACTAGCTGCACCGGCGTGTTCTAACAAGGACTCTGCCGTATTACCGGTATGAAACACGCTAGGCGGCGCAGACGGCAGGGGTGGCGTACGTGACCGCGGCGCTTGCGCAGATCGCCCTAGCAACGGCGACACAACCCGATCGGCATGGCGCCGCGTTGTCGGGGTTGTCTGGCGCCGGGCAGGCGGCGCCGGCAGCGACGCGTCACGCTCGGGCGGCGGCGACTTATGTGAAAATACCCTCTGTTTGCACGGGCGTTTCGGCGGTGCAAACGATGCTTGATTTTCTAACACCTTCAAACGTTCTCGCATGACCTGTAGTTCCCGTTGTAGGTCACTCTCCGGGGTCTGCGTGCGATCCCGATATCTGCTATGTCGCCTACCTGGGTCACGGTTGTGGCGACGACTTCGACAGCGATCCGACATTATTTTATTTTAGTGCAAACCCAATCTACAAAAACAGAAATTGGATCGAATCCCACTTCTGATCTTGCAAACTAGATGGCAAGTTATTTTTTTAAAAGCAAAAATGCACAGCTACAAAACACAAATTTAATCAATAAATCAACAATTTGGCAACAATATTATAAAAAATAAATGTCGGTCGCTACGAAGACGTGTTGACGATCCTATGGCTCTCGAGCGAAAAGGGGCGCGCTGTGGGACAGCGCTTCCTTATATACGTATGGTTTGGTTTCTTGAGCTCTTTATTTCACAACAACATTTTATTTCAATGTTCGAGTGCGCAAACTAAGTGTGTATGGAGGCCGCGGCAGCATCGCCCGACTCCCCGCGTGATCTCCGCCGCCGCCGTTGCTCTACGCAAATACATTCGTTTCTTGAAATGTATGGAATTTAATACCATGATGGTACGGCCTACTCCCTCTCACAGACAGGAAACCTGTGCAGTCAATGTGTGCAGGGAACATTATAGGCTGATTATTAAATTTAATGTTTATGTTGTATTTTTTTCGATACATGAATACTTGAAATTACTGTTATAAAATACTGGCATTCAGCTGCATCCGGTTAGACTGGAAGCTGATTAGTACTTGGAAATTTGGAATTTCCTTTTGACCTGCCACGGCCGAAATTTTATTTTGCAATTTACACAAACATAACCTATCATCACTGGCACGCGCTAACATTTCCTGCGGGTGTACGTAGGCAGCGGTGTCTTTGGCGGTATCTTGCAACAGGCGGCTCGAGACATGCGGCGTTTTTCAAAGGCGGCGGTTATTGTGAACGAATTTTGCGGGCAGCAGGGAAGGAGGGGTGCGCGTAGGTAAGGACACTTGTTATTGACTTTAGGGAATAATTATCGATAAACAAAAAAAACTGTTTAGCTTTAAATACTTAGGGCGGGCGTAGTGTTTTTATTAGAATTATCGTGCTCTTGTCATAATTCTAAAACACTATGCCCTAAGTATGTATACAGCTTCTTTGTTTAAGTGCGTTGTGTAAGTTCTTGTTAAATATTCAGTAGATTTAGAGATTAAATTAATGAATTAGAAGTAAACAATAACAATTTTATAAGTTACGTAGAAGCAACCTATTAATAAAAATCGTACCTACTTACACGTTTGCTAGTCAGGAAATCACTCACAAAACGGTAGTTTCTTAAGTCCAATCGTACAAAATTACTAAAACTTTTTTTAATACTTAATCCTATCAATAATTTGTTAATCGTTAAAAATATTAAAACAATCGAATAACACAAAAATGCTTGTATTTTAATGCCATGTTTTGGTAGTAGGTAAGTAAGTGTAAAAAAGTATCGATAAACGATAATTGCGCCGTTAACCCTAAATTATGACTTTTGTTATTTTCGCCATTTTTGAGAAGTCTCGCTTTGTCAGTTCACCGCTGTCTTCCGGGATAGTGTATCGTGACTTTCACAGAGATTTAGTAGCGCGCATTGCTTCAAGTGATTTTGGCAAATTAAACTAATACTCGTAAATAGGTACTTTTTTTAAGGTGAAATTGACACTTATTTGTTACTTGACTTTGTGTGTGTATAAATAGTGTTTTTAAGTTTATTTTTATTTATTTTTTACGGTGAAATTGACACTACTTGACTTGTGTGTGTGTACCCGTGTTTTTTTAACTAAATGCCAAGACAACATCATTTTTACAGTGCTGCAGAGTATACAGACATGGTTTTATTGTATGGCGAATGCCGCCAAAATTCAGCCTTAACTCTACGTACTTATCGTGAGAGATACGGCGCAACTCGTGTCTGCCCTACTAATGTCCGGACAATCCTGGGGGCTGTCCAAAGGATCAGAGAAAATCAGCACATAGTGCCGAACACTCATGAAGGAGTTGCTCCGCGTCACGTTCCATCCTCTTTTGAACAACGAGTCTTAGACCATTTCGATCGGAACCCAACTTGCAGCCTTAGACAAGCTGGGCGTGTGTTTAGAGTGAGCCATAGAACAATACATCAAGTGCTGAAAAGGAACAAAATACGTCCTTATAAATATGCAAAGGTTCAGGCGCTGCTGCCCCGTGATAAGCCGATTAGAGAGTTTTACTGCCGCTGGGTACTTGAAAAAATCTCTCAAGACCAACATTTTTTATCAGATGTGTTTTGGACAGATGAAAGCACGTTTACTCGGAACGGCATGTGGAACCGACAAACCATGCGTCACTGGAGCCATACGAATCCCCATTTATTTAGAGAATCAGCTCATCAGTACCGTTTTTCCGTTAATGTTTGGGCAGGCATTCACGGAGATCAAATAATCGGTCCTGTTTTTATCAACGGAAACCTGAATGCACAGAAGTTTCTAGATCTTCTTAACGGCCCGATAGCACGATATTTGGAAAGATTGCCTGCGGTATCTTTCAGGCGGGTATGGTTCCAGTTAGACGGAGCTCCTCCACACTCCGTACTCGTCGCGAGAGAGCGGCTTAACACCACGTTCGGCGAACAATGGATTGGGCGCTATGGCCCCCACAGGTGGCCAGCGCGGTCGCCCGACTTCACTCCTCTAGACTTCTTTTTATGGGGCTTTATTAAAAATGAAGTTTACTCGCGGGTCTCCGAAACCGAAGATGAACTGCGCAATCGTATTGTCGCTGCCTTTGACAAATTAAAAGCCATGGCTCTAGATCCTGAACGAAATTTGTTGAGCAGGCTTTGGGATAACATTGTGCGGCGATGTAACTTGTCCATTCAGAAACGTGGTGGACATTTTGAAAATTTGAAAATTTAAGTTTACTTTTTTTTACTAATGTGCAATAGTTAATTTAGTTAGTTCAGTTCAGTTATCGCGAAATAAAAACGTGGCGGTAAAAATGAACTAAGTGAATTTTGATTTCATCGAACATTGACAAACGATCAAACGCCAGCGCCGATAAAAAAGCCGCTATTGGATGTCACCCGCGTGCGTAGTTGCCGCTCTTCCTGAGATCAAGGTACGTTTTCTAAACAGTGTTTACTTTTATAGAATTTATTTTGATATTTATTTTGTTTGAAAATTTCACTTTTTTAATTTACGGTGTTTTATTTAATATTTAATTTTGCTATACTTCTGTGAACTAGTATTACTTGTGGTTTCATTTATTGCATATATATGGTTTCCATACTGTATACAACGTGAAATTTGAATCACAGTTTTACTAGAACAAACGTTGTTCAGACCATGGTCTACTACCATTATACAGCATCCAATAAAAAAAAAAACAGAATTGGTTTTTGAAAAAACACAAACAGACAAAGTTTAAAAGTTTAGTATGCTAAGTAGGGTCTACAAGTTAACGAGTAATAATCGACCAACTTATATTTGCAGTTGCAAAAATATATTTTACCAAAAATTCCGTATGGAAGAACATGTTTTTCAACGACAAAGTTAAGTTTGTTTTGGGATGCATTCATCCCAACTACGGAACCCTTCATTGTGCGTGATACACACGTGACACGCACTTGGCCGGTTTTTAACAAGAGCTTAGCACTCAAATTAGCACTCAAAATCTAATCGAAGGTAAAAATGTATTGACATACCAACAATTTCATTAAGACAATGTCTTAGATGTTATCAATAATGAATAACTCTAATGAATTTGATAACCAACAAAACTTTATGCACAATAAACAGGCAGAGTTTTTAGATGGACCGCGAAAACTGAATCATGGCGGAAAAATACAACCATACCAGTAATGTTTTCGAGCAATATTATATTGATCAAATTAAAATTAAGTTAACACTTTTCTTCAATTAACCATAGTTCGTAGCACCCAAGTGAGTGAAGGATTATTGAGTGTCTTCAAGAAGAGAAGAAATAAAATGATGACATTCCGCAAAATCAATTTAGTAAAGTCTGAATTACAAAAACGCGAACTGTAGCAAAACAAAAGTGTAGTTTGTAAGAAGACACATGAGCTTGAATTGTAACGCAGCGTCTACATAGAACAGGCCACACGCACGTATCTTGCTGAATGATGCTCGATGTAACCGCAATACGTTCTTGCACAGTATTTTCTCGTCTTCTGCGAAAAATTATAACATTTCAATTAATTACCATTCAGTGCCCTTACCAAACGATCACATTAATGTTCTGGTATGTCATGGATTTATCTTATGTGAATGCGCTTAACCGGTAATTGTCAAGTAGGGTTTGGTATTAGCAACATCAACTATGGAAGTTTTCATCAAAATTGGACAGAACAGGCCAAGAACATGAACATATGTACGTATAAAGAAATAACCGGAGCAAGATGAATTCAAAATGCATGTGCAGGTATCTTGAACACTTTGAATAGCTGAGTAGAATTTTTCGCATTTTTGGATTAACTTTGTTTGCACCACAAAGTTCTTTATCAACAAAATTAAGGCAAAGCTCGCCAACTTTGTTGCATCCTAGAACAAAATTAAAGTAATTCTTAGAAGACAGTTGTCAAAAAAGTAGTGCATTTAAGAGTCAATTTAAAGATAATACTCACTATGTTTTCAACAATAATGGCTATTTTGAACAGGTCAATCATTATTTGAATGTTAACTAAAATGTAGATGAATGCTTGTACAATGTAAAAAAGTATCTGCAAAGCGACAAAACTCAATAAAAACAGTTGTTAGATTATCTAGTAGTACAACAAATACTCCGCTATTTGATGGTAGAATTACTTACAAATTGCTGAAAACTTTGTTTAAAAATATCGTAACACTGCAATATTTCAACATATGCCTGAAATAGTCTTGTTTTATTATTTTCTCCGTGCGTGTCTTCTATTTCTTGAGAATTGTAATTTCGAATATTCCACAATACAACTTTATGTTCCAAACAATTAATAATTTGAATGACGTAAACAATATTAAAATCGAAAACAATCAAAAGGTAGAAAGCATACACTAAATAGAAAGGTACACCAATCTGTATGTGAAAATAAGCGGAAACAATGACATAAAAACCCAGAACCCCTAGTACAATAATCCAATTCCAAATAATAATGTGGTTGAAACTAGTTCTATTGTTGATGAATCTGTGTACTTTTTGGAATGTAAGGACAAACTGGACATTACTTTTGGTTCGAATGAGTCCAATCATGAAATTAATTGTGAATCCAAAACAGAAGAAGATGCAGTTATAGAAAGCAATGAAATTTAAAAAATCAGTAGCTCCTTGTCTATCCTTGTTTGTGATCACCATATACATGCAGAGCTCGAACAAAAATATGTAAACTAGTGTTCCAATCATCGAAACAAAATTTGAGACGAGACTATTTGGAGTTATGACATTATCTTTGATGCGATATTTAGGACAGAACATAACATGTTGCATTAGATTCAAAGGCAAAAGCATTGACTGTACATCTTTGTCCACCTTATTGTTTGAAATAAGTTCCACAGTATTTGTTTTTCCGACATATTGAAAGGTCTTCATTTCTCTTAACTTAAACAGTAGCTTTCCAACACACAAGTGATACAATAATCGATACTAAATGTATTGGCAGATTAAAATAATTCATTATGTTAATAATAATGAAAAGTGTCACTAATAATTAAGGTTACTTTAATTAATTTGGATAGGCGAAATATAGGAACACTTAGAAAGATTGATAGATAGAATATGTTTTATATAGTCTTACAATAGTGATCCAGTTAATGGTATAGGAAAGAAAGAAGAATATAGAAAATACGTTTATTTGTGGTAAACATGGCGCACAGAAATCCAATGCCAATTATTTACAAAATGTACATAGCATCCAACAAAATCAATTTATTATACTAAAATCAACCTTACTAAAATGCGAACTGCAACGGCAGCATAACCGAGTTCAAGTGGATAATCTTTTCAAGGACTTTTAATAGGCTTTTTACAAAGTGGACCATAATTAACATAATAAATAACATGTCTTGAACTGTAATCGAAAAAAATACTATGGTCTTTTGAATCCTACTCACCACATCGCAAAAAATAGTCATGAATGGTTTTGAATCTATCCTCACCATTATTTCATCTGGGATTCGCAAGGGCTCAGAGTTGGGTCTTATTCTCTAAACGAATGACATCAAAATTGTCACAGCTCACATTTTCTAGTGAACGGAAACGATACTGTAGCCAGGATTTTAGAAAAGCAAATTGTAACAATACAAAAGTGTAGTTAGAAAAAAGACTCATCAGACTTCATTGTAACGCAGCGTCTACATAGAACAGGCCACACACACGTATCTTGCTGAATGATGCTCGATACAGGCGCAATACGTTTTTGCGCACCTTTCTCTCACTATCTGAAAAAACACATCGTAAATAATTAAAGTATAATTATGTAACTAGTCATAATATTGAAAACACTAGCATTCGAATTTATAATATTATATTAAGTGTATATATAGTAAATAGTATAGTATGGATTATGTCAATGAAACATTTACCACACGAAGTTGATTTCAAAATAATTGCGCAAGTATCTTGAACCCTTTGAATAGCCAAAAATAATTCCTCGTATTGATTACTCAATATTGTTTGTATTGTTTGCCACATCAAATTCTCCACCAGCCATAAGTATATGAACATCGACGCCAGATTTGCTACAACCTAGAATTAAAAAAAAATTGACGTTACCATTCAAAAACTGAGGAAAAGGGGGTGCACTAAAAATAGTAGACATTAAAGAAAACGCAGTGGTCATCATTCTGCTGCCCTTATCCTAATTTATTTGGAATCGGCTTAAATATACTCAGTGGTAGTAGAGCTTTTAGTGAAGGAGCTAGTCCAGGGAAGTACTGCTACCATACGTATTTGTGCCACCTAGCATCGTTGGTGTCTATCGGTTTGAAAGGTATGGGTGCCGGTTTTGACTAACCTGGTGTCAGAGTTTGTATGCCGCCCATGTATCTCTAACTGGACTTCACATTCCGTCAAGAAATATCTCAGGCTTCCTTCACCTTTTTTACAGCAAGTGATAATTATACAATACGCACATGAATCCGAAAAGTCAGAAGTGCATGCATTGGGTTCGAACTCGAGACCTCGAGTTGGCAGTCTGACGGTCACACCACTAGGCTATCACTGCTGTTGCCGGTGCCGGCACAGGCAAGTGAGACATTTCAGCTTTGACCCAGGGATAGCATAGTAGCTGCGAGGCGTCTGTTATTGCAAATGTCCATAGGTGGCGTTGACCACATCAAGTTGGCCGTCGCGGCGGTTTGTTTACTATTCAATAACAGACGAAAACTCACTTTGAAGTTTTCTTCTCTGCTCCACATGTCAATTGCCTACTGAATATAAACTAGAGAGTGGTTGAATACTTCTATAATATAAAAGAGAATCTGAAATGTTGAAAAAAATATTATTAAGCAACTAAGTTAGTGGCTCAATTGCTTGTCTTTTAAAAATTATTTTGAGATACCAATTTCATGGTTTTACCGTAAAGTACTTACAAATTCTTGGGAAAAAACTTTATGTATGTCAGAACATTCTAATATATTAACATAAGCCTGAAACACTTTCTTGCTATAATATTCTTCATGTGTGTCTTCTATTTCTTAAGAATTTAAAATTTGAATTTTTCATACACGAACCTTATTTTCCAATAATTTTAGTAATCGCGTAGCATAAATCGTGTATAAATAAAAAACTACTAAGGAGTAGCTAACAGATATGTAATAACCAGGTAAGCTTAGCAGTATGCAAAAAGTTATAAAAAATATGGCAAATACACCCAGAGCAACGATGACCAAAATCCAATTCCAAATAATGAAATAGTCAAAACTGATTTTACTATTGAGAAATCTGAGAACTTTTTGTAAAGTTAAGACAAACTGGACATGATTTTTGGTTTGAATGATTTTGATCACGAAATTCATAATGAAACCGAAACAATAGAAGATGCAATAGAAAATCAGACAAGACAGAAGTGTAGTCTGGAGTAACTTTGTACCAAACCGTATAGAAGTGAATATACCTAAGAAATCATAAATACCAAAGTTACAATCATTGAAAAAAAATTGTGATGCGACTATTTGGAGTTATAATAATATTTTTATGTTATATTCAGGATAAACGATATTCAAAGGCAAAAGCAATTACTGCACATCTCTATCCACAGTATTCGTAAGATATTTTGTTCTTATATTACTGAATGTATCCATTTTTAGGGTTCCGTAGTAAACAAGGAACCCTTATAGTTTCGTTATGTCCTTTTGTCTGTCTGTCTGTCTGCGGTCTAGCTCCGAGACTTTTAATACTAGAAAGCTGTAATTTGGCATGGGTATATGTATTAATTATGCCGACAGAGAGGTAAAACAAAATTATGACAAAACAAATAAATTGCGTTCCTCCCGTTTTTTGGGTTCTGTACCTCAAAAGGAAAAAACGGAACCCTTATAGGATCACTCGTGTGTCTGTCTGTCTGTCCGTCTGTCACAGCCAATTTATTCCGTATCTAATGGACCGATTAAGTTGAAATTTGGTACACATATGTATTTCTGTGACCCAAACACGAATGTGTTACGTAAATAAATTAATTTTGAATATAGGGAACAACACAAACACTTTTGGAGCGCAAACAAGAAAAATAAAGTTTGCTAACAGTACCGTGTGACATTTCAAATGAAAGGACTTGTTGCGAGGATCTTAAATATATTTTTTATATAATTTTAAAATAAATACTTTTAAAGATATTTAATAAATTCAATGAAAATTGACCATTCCCCCCCCCCCCCCCCCCTTATCTCCGAAACTACTGGATTTTGAAAAAAATACATAGTATGGCTCTGTACTCATAGATTACAGGAAAACCTATAAGAAGTCTATGGTCTTAAAATAACATGGTAAATCTCTCAATATTGTGCGTACAAACTTACATTTCGTCGCTCGGCATCCAATAGGCCCATCTCTCTAGCTACTATAAATCAAAATATCAAAAGTGTTTGACCGTCTGCTTAATACACAAATAAATAAAACTGTAAATGTTCCTGACAACCAATTCGGGTTTCGGCGTGGTTTGTCAACAGAAAGTGCAGTGTTGTGTCTTAAGCATACTATCACATACTTACTATACACAGCGTGAGACGCCGATTTGTGCTAGCTTCCTCGACTTATTCAAGGCTTCTAATCTGGTTGCTTATGACGTATTGTGGAGAAAGATGGAGGAGGATAGGTTGCCAACGGAGCTTATAAACATCTTTAAATAGTGGTATGGTAACCAGATCAAAAGTGTACGATGGGCTGGAACTTTTTCCAGGCCATACAGATTGGCGAGCTCAGCAGCACCAGAGTGGGTTGCTATATAGATGGTATTTGTGTAAATAATATTAGCTATGCAGATGATATGGTGCTTCTGACCGCGTCAATCTGTGGTCTCAGAAAGTTGGTTGCCAAATGTGAGCAGTATGCCAAAACACATGGTTTGATTGATGTATAATTCCAATAAGTCGGAGATCATGGTCTTTGAGGCTGGGGGTAGACCGGGTTTTGTACCACCTGTATTACTCAATGGGACTCCACTACAAAGAGTATTTACGTTTAAATATCTTGGTCATATATTGACCCCTGACCTCAATGACGGACTCGATATTGAGCGGGAACAAAGGGCGTTGTCGGTAAGGGCGAACATGCTGGCTCGCAGGATTGCACGGTGCTCACTTAAAAAGTCAAAATTACTCTGTTTCGAGCTTAGTGTACAACGTTTTACACATATTAATTGATTTTACGCAACGATGCGACCTCGACCAGGGATGCACACCTCGCATCCCTGGCGTGCAGAGTACGGGCCAGCTCCAACAATATCCTAAAAAAGATCGCTAGCAGGCTGGGTTGCATGTACATCAATTACTGCAGTGCCATCTCTCATGGGGTGAAATAAATTTAAACTAGATTATGTGGGGCACTCAGAAAGTTATGTGATACTAGAAAAAAATATAATACAGGTTATAATTTTTTTTATTATATCTTTTCAAAAGTTTTATACGTCTAAATCAATTTTTATAACACATCTTCCAGTCCGCATCAGACACCTCTCCAATCTCCTTCTCAAATGCAGCCAGTGCATCTTCAGGTGATGAAAACTGTTTTCCTTTGAGTTGATTTATTTTGGGGAACATGAAAAGGTCGCACGGAGCCAAATCGGGACTGTAAGGAGGATGACCGGTGTGCTGTCCAGAAAGTCCCTTGTTTTGAGCGCCGAGTGAGCCAGCGCGTTGTCGTGGTGAAGCAATAGCCCACGGAGGCCAGTGTTCGGTCGCTTGCTGCTTGCAGTAGTAAAACCTTCTGGCAAACATTTGGTAACATACCATTCAGCATTGATGCTACTTTGATCTCGTCAGGGTACTGATACCAGATAATCCGGCAAAGAAAAAAACTTGCGATCAAAATTTTGCCTGCACTTCTGGCTCGCTTCACTTTGGTAGGCGTTGGTTTTGCTATCATGTCTCGGCACCATTCTACCCGAACCTCCTTCTGAGCCTGCGTTAGATTTTGCGGTACCAGCATGAAACTATCTTTCATAGCCGAAGATGCCTGTGTAGAATTTTATGCACACTTCCCGATCCAATCGGCAGTATATGCTGAACCTCTTCATATGTAATTATCTTGAATTAAATTTTTCACAGCCAGCACGTTTTGTTATGTAACAACCGTCATAGGGCGGCCACTTCTTTCTTTGTCCGCCAAAATTACTCGAGCACCCATAAATTTGTTAAACCAGCGGAAAACAGTCGCTTTAGAAGGGCTTTTTTCTATGAACACCATTCGAAGTCTTTCAAACGATTCTTCTGGTTTTAGTCGACATTTGAAATCGTACAAAATCATCGCGTGAAAATGTTCTCGTTGTAAATCCAGTTTTCAGTAAGACAGAGTATTTTGATTTTGCTCGTAAAAAAATGTGGAGGGAATTTAAAATTTGGAATGATATGTTTTATTGTAATAAATAGTCATAGTTTTAATTGACATCAAAACCAGCCAGTATCCTATAGACAAAAACTGTTAGTCGCAAAACTTTCTGAGTGACCTGGTAAAATAAGCTAACATAGTTCATAAGTTTACTAACACAATGAGTCCTTGTTACTTGAATAAAGATAAATATCTGGATGTAATTTTATTTTTGAACGACATTTTCTAAAAATGAAACCTAGCTGGATCGATTTATCGCTCCCAAAACCCCCTGCATACTAAATTCAATAAAAATTCTTGGAGCCGTTTCCGAGATTCAGATTATATATACATTATACAAGAATTGCTCGTTTAAAGGTATTAGATTTAGATTAAGTATTATTATATTAATACCGCGAATGTGAAATTTTTAACGAAAATCAGATTTTTGTTTTATTTCATTCTACACGTTGAAATAAGTGATCCTGCAATTAAAAAAAAAACGTAAAAAAATGTCACATTCGCGGTATTGGATGCCGAGCGACGATTTGCAGTTGGAATTAACACCCCCCACTCCGCCTACCATGTAATGACTGACGGATGATGACATAAAACAAAAATTACGTTCCCATGACAACGTGATTATCGTCATTATCCCAAGTGTAGCATTGACAAATAGGAAATATGGAGGTTACAAATGCTTTGCAATAGCTTTACCGCGGCAGTCCCCGAGTGCCACACGTTTTTTCTATCCCATGGTGTGGAATATCGTTAGAAAGGTCCTTCAAAAACATTGTGAGTATGTGAAAACCATTTGTAGGTTCAGGGATCTGTTTGCGAAATATTAAGCCTTAAAGTGCTAGTTTTTGTTAGAGTCTAGTGTCGTCGTCGTCGTCCCCTGCCAGCAATATAGTTGGTTTATAATACCTATATGAAAAAACATATATTTTACCATAAATTCCGTATGGGAGAATATGTTTTTCAACGACAAAGTTAAGTTTGTTTTTGGGATGAATTCATCCCAACTACGGCACCCTTCATTGTGCGTGGTCCGACACGCACTTGGCCGGTTTTTAATAAGAGCTTAGCACTCAAATTAGCACTCAAAACCTAATCGAAGGTAAAAATGTATTGACATACCAACAATTTCATTAAGACAATGTCTTAGATGTTATCAATAATGAATAACTCTAATGAATTTGATAACCAACAAAACTTTATGCACAATAAACAGGCAGTTTTTAGATGGACCGCGAAAACTGAATCATGGCGGAAAAATACAACCATACCAGTTATGTTTTCGAGCAATATTATATTGATCAAATTAAAATTAAAATGGCTCAGAAACTGGCGCTTTTGGGCGATCGCGGTCCTTAAAAGGTTAACACTTTTCTTCAATTAACCATAGTTCCTAGCACCCAAGTGAGTGAAGCATTATTGAGTGTATTCAAGAAGAAACGAAATAAAAACAAAATCAATTTAATAAAGTCTGAATTACAAAAACGCGAACTGTAGCAAAACAAAAGTGTAGTTTGTAAGAAGACACATCAGCTTGAATTGTAACGCAGCGTCTACGTAGAACAGGCCACACGCACGTATCTTGCTGAATGATGCTCGATGCAAGCGCAATACGTTCTTGCACAGCTTTTTCTCGTCTTCTGCGAAAAGTTATAACATTCCAATTAATTACAATTCAGTGCCCTTTTTTTTTTTTTTTTTTTTGGTTGGGAAATTATCAAACAACTTCTCCCGCTCTGGGTGGAGCGGGAGGGCGTGTCAGACTCTTACTGACTAAAACCCACCCGTGTTCCTTCGGTTGCCCTGTTGCCGGGGGCCACGATGTCCCCATCGGTTTTCTTCGAACCCCCGGCAGGCATTGGCCCTAACGGACCCCGTCAATTCTGCTGACATCTCTTTGAGGCGCGCGTGGAACACAACGCGCCGTCGACCCGGGCTTGGTCCTTACCGGACGGCGAGCTACCCATTGCTCACCGTCCGCAAGCCCGCGCCTACGGTGGCCGGAAATCGGCTCGCGATTCCCGCCCCGGGCGTCTCCTCCTGCGGCGGTTAGGGGCGTGAGGGCGCGAAATTTACCTCTCCCTCACGCGTTCCGCCTCCTCCTTTGCGAGCATTACCGCTTCGCAGAAGGAGGTGACGGCCTGCCATTTCCTCTCGCTCCGTACCATGGCCTGAACCAGGGCCGGACGCGAGAGATCACCGCCGCCGATCGCCTCCACGAGGACACGGCGTTGCTCCGCCCAAGCCGGGCAGACCTCCACCGTATGCTCCACCGTGTCCTCAGGCCGATCCACACAATGGTGACACCCGGGTGTTTCCTCCCGCCTTATCCTGAACAGGTACCTCCCGAAGCACCCGTGTCCGGTGAGGACCTGCGTCAGGCGGAAGGTGAGGACGCCGTGACGCCTCTCAAGCCACTCCTCAAAGAGGGGTTTATCGCCGCAATTGTGGCGTGCCCAACAATTCAGTGCCCTTACATAACGATCACATTAATTGTTCTGGGATGTCATGGATTTATCTTATGTGAATGCGCTTAACCGATAATTGTCAAGTGGGGTTTGGTATTAGCAACATCAACTGTGGAAGTTTTCATCAAAACTGGACGGAACAGGCCAAGAACATGAACATATGTAGGTTTAAAGAAATAACCGGAGCAAGATGAATTCAAAATGCGTGTGCAGGTATCTTGAACAGTTTGAACAGCTGAGTAGAATTTTTCGCAGTTTTGGATTAACTTTGTTTGCCACATAAAGTTCTTTATCAACAAAATTAAGGCAATGCTCGCCAACTTTGTTGCATCCTAGAACAAAATTAAAGTAATTCATAGTAGACAGTTGTCAAAAAAGTAGTGCATTAAATTTAAGAGTCAATTTAAAGATAATACTCACTATGTTATCTGCAATAATGGCTATTTTTAACATGTCAATCATTATTTGAATGTTAACTAAAATGTAGATGAATGCTTGTACAATGTAAAAAAGTATCTGCAAAGCGACAAAACTCAATAAAAACAGTTGTTAGATTATCTAGTAGTACAACAAATACTTTGCTATTTGATGGTAGAGTTACTTACAAATTGCTGAAAACTATGTTTAAAAATATCGTAACACTGCAATATTTCAACATATGCCTGAAACAGTCTTGTGCTATTATTTTCTCCGTGCGTGTCTTCTATTTCTCGAGAATTGTAATTTCGAATATTCCACAACACAACTTTATCTTCCAAACAATTAATAATTTGAATGACGTAAACAATATTAAAATCAAATACAATCAAAAGGTAGAGAGCGTACACTGAATAGAAAGGTACACAAATCTGTATGTGAAAATAAGCGGAAACTATGACATACGAACCCAGAACCCCAAGTACAATAATCCAATTCCAAATAATAATGCGGTTGAAACTAGTTCTATTGTTAATGAATCTGTGTACATTTTGGAATGTAAGGACAAACTGGACATTACTTTTGGTTCGAATGAGTCCAATCATAAAATTAATTGTGAATCCAAAACAGAAGAAGATGCTGTTATAGAAATTAATGAAATAAATAAAATCAGGAGCTTCTAGATTATCCTTGTTCGTGATCACCATATACATGCCGAGCTCAAACAAAAATATATATACTAGTGTTCCAATCATCGAAACAAAATTTGAGACGAGACTATTTGGAGTTATGACATTATCTTTGATGCGATATTTAGGACAGAACATAACATGTTGCATTAGATTCAAAGGCAAAAGCATTGACTGCACATCTTTGTCCACCTTATTGTTTGAAATAAGTTCCACAGTATTTGTTTTTCCGATGTTTTGAAATGTCTTCATTTCTCTCGAGATAAACAGTAGCTTTACAACACACAAGTGATACTATAATCGATGGTAAATGTATTAACAGACTAAAATAATTTATTATGATAATTATAATGAAAAGTGTCAATAATAAATAAAATTACTTTAATGAATTTGGATAGACCAAATATAGGAACACTACTAGGTACATTTAGAAAGATTGATAGATAGAATATGTTTTATATTGTCTTACAATAGTGATCCAGTTAATGGTAAAGGAAAGAAAGAAGATAGCAAATACGTTTATTTACGGTAAACATGGCGCACAGAAAATATGTCAATTATTTACAAAACGTACATAGCATCCAACAAAATCTATTTTTAAGGACTTTTGATAGGCTTTTTACCAAGCGGACCATAATTTACATAATAAATAACATATCTCGAACTGTAATCGAAAAAAATACTACGGTTGTTTGCATTCTACTCACCACAACGCAAAAAGTAGTCGTGAATGGTTTTGAATCTGTCCTCACCATTATTTTATCTGGGATTCGCAAGGGCTCAGTGTTGGGTCTTATTCTCTAAACGAATGACATCAAAATTGTCACAACTCACATTTTCCAGTGAACGGAAACGATACTGTAGCCAGGATTCTAGATAAGCAAATTGTAACAATACAACAGTGTAGTTAGAAAGAAGATTCATCACACTTAATTGTAACGCAGCGTCTACGTAGAACAGGTGGCCTTTTTTTTTTTTTTTTTTTTGGTTGGGAAATTATCAAATAACTTCTCCCGCTCTGGGTGGAGCGGGAGGGCGTGTCAGACTCTTACTGACTAAAACCCACCCGTGTTCCTTCCTATGCCATGTTGCCGGGGGCCACGATTTCCCTATCGGTTTTCTTCGAACCCCCGGCATTGGCATTGGCCCTAGCGGACCCCGTCAATTCTGCTGACATCTCTTTGAGGCGCGCGTGGAACACAACGCGCCGTCGACCCGGGCTTGGTCCTTATCGGACGGCGAGCTACCCATTGCTCACCGTCCGCAAGCCCGCGCCTACGGTGGCCGGAAATCTTCCTGCGATTCCCGACGCCCAGGGCGTCTCCTGCTGCGGCGGTTAGGGGCGCGAGGGCGCGAAATTTGCCTCTCCCTCACGCGCCGTCTCCTCCTTCGCGAGAATTACTGCTTCGCAGAAAGAGGTGACGGCCTCCCATTTCCTCTCGCTCCGTAGCATGGCCCGAATCAGGGCCGGACGCGAGAGATCACCGCCGCCGATCGCATCCACGAGGACACGGCGATGCCCTGCCCAAGCCGGGCAGACCTCCACCGTATGCTCCACCGTGTCCTCCGGGCGATCCACACAGTGACGACACCCGGGCGTTTCCTCCCGCTTTATCCTGAACAGGTACCTCCCGAAACTGCCGTGTCCGGTGAGTACCTGCGTCAGGCGGAAGGTGAGGACGCCGTGGCGCCTCTCTAGCCACTCCTCAAAGAGGGGTCTTATCGCCTCAATTGTGGCGTGCCCAGCGCTGGGTTGCGACAATCGCAGTCTCCATTCCGCCATGAGATCCCGCCGGAGCTCTGTCCGCTGTGCCGCGACTTCTTGCGGCATCGGAGTTAAGCCCCGGCGCTTCGCCTCCTCGCGCCACTCCCAAATGTGCGCGAGGACCTTTGCCTCCAGATCCCATGGCGGTACTCCGGCAAGGAGGCTCGCCGCCTCGCAGGAGACCGTGCGGTATCCTCGGGCCAGCCGGATGGCCATGACCCTTTGGGACGCGTTCAGCCGGCGGCCTGGCTGCCGCCTCAATGAAGGCGCCCACACCGGCGCCCCGTAAAGGGCCATGGACCGCACGATCCCCGCGTAGAGCCTCCGGCAGGAGGCGTTTGGACCTCCCAGATTGGGCAGGAGCCGCTTCAAGGCAGCCCCGGCCCGGTCCAGTCTGGGAGCCAAACGTCGGAAATGCTCCACGAAGTTCCACCGGCTATCGAGGACGAGTCCCAGATATTTCATCGTCGACTCGACGCCGATGTGAACCCCTCCCGCCAATACCTGGAAACCCGACGGTGGCGCACTACGAGGACCATAGAAACCCATGGCCTCGGACTTGTGCAGGGCCACCTCGAGTCCCAGCTGCCGGATTCTGTCGACGATTGTCGCAACCCCGCGTGTCGCTAAGTCGGCCGCCGCCTGGTACGACCTCCCCTGCGCCAGGACCAGCGTGTCGTCAGCGTAACAAACGACGCTGACGCCAGTAGGGAGGTCGGCGCGCAGCACCCAGTCGTATCCGATGTCCCACAGATGCGGCCCCAGGACCGATCCCTGTGGGACACCGCACGACATCTCTCGCCGGTTCCACTCTCCTTGGTGACCGGGGTAGATGACAGCCCTGTCTGTCAAATAGGCCTCGACCACACGACAGAGGTAGGTCGGCATCCGGTGATACCGAAGTGCCTCCCTGATGCAACTCCAGGGCAGGGTGTTAAAGGCATTGGCGATGTCTAGAGACACCGCCAAGACGACCCCACCCCGGGCCACAGCATCCCCCGTCGTGAGGGCCCGCACGCGCATGATGGCGTCCACCGTAGAGCGCCCCCTGCGGAAACCGAACTGGCTCTCCGCCAGATCCGGCCCCACTCGCACCAGCTGCCCGACGAGGCGGTCTGCAATGACTCTTTCAAAGAGCTTGCCCACCTCGTCGAGCAGCACAATGGGCCGATAGGCGGACGGAGAGTCCGCTGGGCGCCCCGGCTTCCTGATGAGGACCAGTTTCCCAGTCTTCCAGCAAAGTGGGAACTGGCCCCTCTCCATACATGCGCTTAGGAGCCCTCTCAGTCGAGGCCCGAGAGTCCCCATGGCCAGGACCCAGGCCCTTCCGGGTATGCCATCGGGTCCTGGGGCGGTATTCCTCGCACTCATCCTGCGTACCGCCACTCTCATCTCTACCTCGGTCACCTCCGGAGCATCGTCGTCGTCGTCGGCGGTGTGGTCCGCATCGGGCACCGCAATGGGCGGAGCCATGGGCGGGGGCGTATGTTCCCCTCTTGAAGGGAACAGAGCGCTCACCACGTCCTCCACAAGCTGGGGCCGGAGACTCTGCGTCAGCGGGGGAGCCCATGGGCGGAGTTTCTCCCGCACCATCTTATATGGGCGTCCCCACGGGTCTCTGTTCAGAGTCTCCAGCATCTCCTCGCGGGCCAGTGCCCTGGCCCGCAGGATCTCCGCTTGGAGGGCGGTCTTCGCCGCTCTGTACCCCTCGTACAGCTCCGCCTGAATGGCTTCCGTATCCGGAGGACGGATACGGAGCCTGCGGTGCCTGGCGTACCGGCGTCGCGCAGCAACGCACGCCCTGCGTAGAGCTTCCAGCTCTTGCGACCACCAGTACACCTGGCGCGAAGCGCGTCCAGGGTGGACTCGGGGCATTGCCACGTCACATATATTGGACATGGCCTCCCGGAACCACTCCGCCTCGTCGTTAATGTCGGCAGGCCTGTCCGGTGATGACACCCAGGCCTGCACGATCGAGGCTTCCAGGAGGAGCTCCCGGTCCAGCCGCTTCAGCGCCCACCGCGGACCACTCGGGGCCTGTCGGACCGGCGCGCTCGAGGTCTGGGTGGAGACGTCAAACCGGATGTACCGGTGGTCGGAATAGGTCTCCACCTCCTCTATGACGCGCCAGTCGATTACACGCGGCGACAGAGCGGGGCTGGCGAACGAGATGTCCACCACTGATTCACCCCGCATCCGCACACACGTGGGGACAGAACCCCGGTTTAGGACGACCAGGCCTGTCTCCAGAGCCCAGTCCTCCACCATCCTGCCCCGTGTGTCCGTAAAGCGGGAACCCCAAGCCAGATTTTTGGCGTTGAAGTCCCCGAGGACGAACACGGGGAGGGAACCGAACCCGACGACGACGACTCTCAACTCCACAAGGGAGTTGTGGAACTCGGCGAGAGTTCGGTTCGGGGAGAAGTATACCCCTACCACGACAATCTCCCCGAACCGTGCTGCCACGCAACCCCGTCCTCTCTTGACAGACTCGAGGGACGGGGTACCAGCGGCGGCCGACGAAATGAGGGTCACTGAGCCGCTCAGGTCCTCCACCCAGTCATCCCTGGGCGGGACAAAGTACGGCTCAGCGACCACGGCGATGTTAATCGACCACTGCGCCATGCTCTGGAGCAAAAGATCCTGAGCAGCGGCGCAGTGGTTGATGTTCGCCTGGAGGAGGCGTAATGGGGCCGTTACTGACACTCCATTTCGACCCCCTCCCTAGCCCCCTGTGAGGGCACCGCCGCGGCGGCAACGGCGGCGACGACGACAGTGGAGGCGGCAGCGGCGGCGGCAGTAGTGGCGGCGGCTGCGGCGGTGACGGCGGTGGCGGAGGGCTTGCCCTTGCCTCTGGTCTTGGCAGGTGGAGCGCAGGCCTTGCTCCCAGCCCGGTGATCGGCCGGCTTGCCAGCCGCCGCACATACGACGCAGTGCGGCGCGGCGTTGCACGAGCCGGCCTTATGACCGGGCTGACCACAGCGGAAGCAGTGGTCGCTGCGGTCCACCTCCGAGGTGCACTTCGCTCCCACGTGGTCGCCCACCCGGCAGCGGAAGCACCTCATAGGTCGGGGCTCCAGCAGTTTCACCTGCGCGGAGACCCAACCCACCAGAAGCCTTCGGCCCTCCCCGGCTATCAGTTTGGCCGCCGACACGGGGCAGCTCACCGTTACGGCTCGCATCCCCGTGGAGTCAGGGTGGATGGTGCCTGCCCTCACCTCCTCGGCAGAGCACCCCCCAGTCCTGGCGACCGCGGCCACCACCTTTTCTGCCGTCACGCAGTCGTCCAGGCCCCGGATGCGCAAGTCAGCGCGTTTGGTGGGCCTGGACACTCGGGCCTCCTCCGGATTCAGGGTCGCCCTGAGCCTATTGGCCAGAGCGTCCGCTGCCGGGCCGCTGTTCGCACCGGGGATCTCCAGCATCCTGGCCCCGGTCGCGGTGATCTTCAGGCGGACGCCATTGGCGGTCTCCTTCAGATCAACCGCCGCATCCACCTTGGCGAGCACGTGCTGATAGGACACGCCCTTCTTCTCCGCTTCCGGCTGTAGTGTAATCACTACAGCTGCGGACTTCGGGGCGCGGAGCCTATCCGCGACGCTTCGCTCCTTGCGCCGCTGCCGCCTCGCCTTCCTCTTGGCCGCCCTTGCCGCCTTGCCAGCCTTCTTTTTCTCCCCGGCTACTTGCCATCCGGCGTCGGCCGGAGGAGATTCAGAAGGTGGTGGGGGGGGCGGCCTTTTCGCCGCCTTTGCCGAGGCCCCCGCAGCCTTGGCCGGGCCCCTTGCCGCAGCTTTCGCTGGGGCCCCCGATGCCTTGACCGGGGCCTCCGCCGCCTTGGCTGGGGCCCTCGCCGCCTGTGCAGCCGCCCCACCTTTGATCGGCCCCGACGAGGCTGGTCCGGCTGCGGCAGCTGCGGTGGCGGCGTATGACGTCGCCTTTCGCTGGCCCGAGGCCGGCTGGCTTGCCGCCAATGGGGGGCGCAGGACAATGGCCTCCAAGGTGGCAAACTTGCTCCGTAGAGCAGCCATTTCCTGCCGCACCAGGTTGAGGATCCGGTCCTCAGCAGTCACGGGCTGTCCCTGCCCATGCTGCTCCCCCTCCTGCGGCACCTCTCGGGGGCCGGCTCGTCGGAGCCCAGCCAAGTCCGCTCGGAGCTCCGCATTCTCCTTTTGGAGATGCTCCATGGCGGCTGTCAAGCGGGCGATCTCCGCCCGCATTTCTGACATACCGTCCGACGGAGGCCCGGGTTGGAGGGCCTCCGCAGCCGCCATGATCGAGGCAGTAGCCACGGAGATGGCCTTGCCTCTAGAAGACTTCGTCTTCTTAAAGGCCACCTCGCTGATCGCGGCCGCTACCTCCTCCGCGAACTTGACCGCTCGCTCCGAATTGGAGCCGCCAGCGGCGTCCGGCTTACCACCACGTTGGTCCAGCCTGTTTTTGGCCCGCTCCCTTAGCGGACGGGCCATTTCGGCGACCTGTTCAGTGGCGACCACCCCACCCCGAGCACTCTTTTCGGCGTCAGGGCGCACCTTCGTGCCCATCAGTGAGGCGGCGACCACCACTTCCGATTCCTCTGTTGAGGCCTCGGATGACGAGACCCCAGGGTCGCTCTCCGCACCGATAACTGGCGTATCAGGCCGCTTGGGGCGACCCCGATTGCCCCGCCCTGGCCTCGAAGCGGAAGCTGCTCCCGCTACCGCTCGTCCTCGGCCTCTCCTCACCGTCGGCACTTTCGCGATCGGGAGGCTTTCCTCGCTAGAGGATTGCCCCGCCGATCCTGTGCGCTCCGACCCGCGCGTCCTTTTGCCCCAGAATTTGGAGCCCCCACGTCCTACGTCCTGGTCGGACATACTTTGGTCCCCTGAGGGACTGGAGCCTCCTCGGCTCTTGTTGCCGTCGCCGGCAAGCGGTATCTTCTCCGCCAATACTATTGGCACTTTTTCGTCATTTTGGTTTTTAGTTTTAATTAATTCTTCCATACAGTTCCCACGAGTAGTTAGGATATAAACGTCCACCTAGGCAGAGCCTTTTACCTAGGTAAGCCTATATACTGTAGAGGTCGGCAGGTATCTACAGGGGAAGCGCTAACGACTGGTCCCCCACCAGCCACTCATCCTCTCGCCGCGCTTCAAAACTTAGGATTAGGTGGTTTTTTATCTTAGAGGTGTCCTTCCTCTGGGCCGGGCGGTTAAGCCAAGCCCCCGGCGGCGGCATTATACATGCCTCCGTTCGCTGTCCAGATAACCTGGCTCAGCGAACCCGCCGAAAGTTCTCCCTCAAGATCGCTCTTGAGGGAGAAACGACAGCCGCTTTGGTGCGCCTGCACCGCAGCGGCTGGGTCACGTCCAGTGTCAATCGACTAACGTCGATCGATCAGGAGCGACCCGCCTCCCTCGTTCCTCCACTGTGCCCTCTGCAAAACAGAGGGACACGCGGAAGAACGTCGAGGAGCATGCTGCTCCCCCGCCCGCAGAAATTAGCCACAAACAATACCCTCTCCGAAAAACTCCCAAACCTTTTCCGAAGAGTATATTGTTCATGCCCAGGGTGCACCGGCCTGACAACTGCTCTTCCCCCCGAACGTATCCATAAGGGACCAGCAGGTATCAGGCACACGTGGAGGTTTTCTGTACGCACCCCAGAACAGGTGGCCTACCACCAGCTCTTATAGCAGTATTATTATAATCTTTCTTTGACTTTTCGTACCATGACGTCCATAAAATAAGCTTATTGTAATGTTGAAACAATCTTATTTTCTTAGCGATTTTGGTGACGTCACCTCTAAAAGTTCATTCAATTCGTACCACGACGTGACTTTTGAGAACTAGCAATATTGTTTTAATGTCAAATTTAGCAATCTTAAAAAAGTTCCTCGGATGCGACGGAAATATTATTTTTTTGCAAATTTATATTAAGAAAAAACTGTTTCGTGTCATGTAAACTTAGTAAAATGTATTTATTTACGTAAACTTGCCGAATGAATTGTGTAAGTATCTATAGATTTTAGTGCATGTGTAGGTAATTAATTTCTTGTTTGATTGTAGATGGCGAATGCATACGAATCATTTGAGTTTTTGGAAGCTGTTATCGCAGAAAAATAAAAATTCCCAGAGTACCTCTAGCTGCCGCATGCCGCCCGGAAACCCGACTGCAAAATTAATAACAAAACACTAATCACTGAGTCTGACCACAATATATTGTTTCGAACTATCTTCGTCAAAACATTACACATTTCTTTGTTTTAAAACTTATTCACTGAGTAACCTTAACCTTCCCTTGATTCCATGTCGACTTTGAAGCCAGTTAGATCATAAATTCATTAGCAAATATGTTAAAAAAGTTCAACCTCGTAGTAGTTATCCACTTGTAAACAAAAACATCGCTACATCGAGGCTGTGTTCAGAATTACGCTTCAATCGATCAGAGCGTGCTAACACCCATACCGATTTAGTGTCAGCGCAATAACAACGTGCTGTGAATCGTCATAGGTGACGTCATAGCATGCGCCATCTTGCGATAACGCTGACCATGCCCTAAATTAATATCACCGTGAACGCTGTCAAAATGACATTTGTGCTGTTTTGTTTTGAGTTGCACCATATGTTTAAACTAACGTGGCATTTTCTAAATTGTGCTTCTGGCTACAGTCGCCACCTAACCAAAGAAGAAGAAATTTGTTGTGTATACTCAAAGAAATACTGTAATCCAACCATCTTGTGCAAGCTTAACTAAATCGGTACGCAAAATATTGATGTGAGCGCTGTGGGCGATTAAGGCGTAACTCGGAATGCGGCCCGAGTTTCAAATTTCGTTCTGTTCCGATTTATATCATGTAACAGCTTAGCCGTAGCTTATTTTTATTTTTTCAATTGTTTTTCTTATTTTTCAAAGCCAAATCTTTTAATATTTGTGTCAATTTCATGGAAATTACTCATAAAAAATAGATTTTAATGCAAAGTAATATTTTAAAGTAAAAGAAAATAATATTTTACTTCAAGACCAATACTTCGTAGTAGCGATTCGGACCAACGTGTGAAAGGGACAGCGCTATACAGTTCATATAGCGTTGTTTCTTTTCTACTATAGCAGGCAATAGACAAATCTTACAAATAGTTCGTTCTTTCCCAGCACTAAGCAGGAATAAAACATTATTGAACGATGAAGGTCATGGTACGAATATAAGTAATGTTATTGTAAGCTTGAAACAAAACTTTCCTGAAATAAGATTGTTTCGTAAAATATTGTGGTCGGCCCCCAGGCCACACACACATATCTTGCTGAATGATGCTCGATACAAGTGCAGTACGATTTTGCACAGCTTTTTCTCATTATCTGAAAAAAACACATCGTAATAGTCAAGTATAATTATATAACTAGTCATAATGTTGAAAATACTAGCATTCGAATTTATAATATTATATTAAGTGTATGTATATTAAATAGTATAGTATGGATTATGTAAATGATTTGGACATGTCTGGTGGGGCAATGGACGTTTGCCTAGGTAGTCAAAACCAATGTTCAGTAATTTTTGTTATATTATTATAATTGTCGTATTTTATAGTTTATCAATTGATAAGTTTCAGGAGTCAAAAACTTGCGAAAACTGGTCAAAATCAGATTTATACGCTAGGGATTTTTCTTTATTATAACGCCATCTGTGAGTGAGCACATATACTAATTGGTGTATTAATATTTTGTTGATCTGATCAGATTCTGCAGTTGTTTTTGGATATTTTTAGTTGTGTAAGAAAAGTGTAAAGCACCTATTAAATAAGTGCTTTACTATTGTTTTATTAAATCCCAAATTCTTATGTATATTGAATACATAAATACACTTAAAATTATATTTTTTTCTTCTTCAATTCTGTATTTTGGTGTCTATCCTCAATAACCATAATATTATTTATATTTACCTACTTGTTGGTATTGAATTGGGATTAAAATAAATAAAACTATGTATTTATTGCCAAGTAAATTATTTTATTGTAGGTATACAGACACACTTAAATAAAAGAATAGATGATGCGACAGGATTTACCCAACTCCCCACTGACCAATAATGACTGGACTCACTAGCACTCATTACCCCAGAGCGCTGGGCTTACTTCTACATTGATACATATTTTTTTACAGCAGAGTTCTAACTACAGTTTGCATAAGTACGATAATCTTATCAAAACTTTCGTGATTTGTTCCTGCGATGGACATAAATAATTGATGTTTTAGGGCCTTAAGCTGCTACACAAAGCGATGCTGACATAATAAAAAGTTTATTCGAAACTGGAGATAGTCCGTTTCGTAACTTAGGCCAAAAGATATTTATATATTAGATAAAGGATCCCGTGATGCGATTCCATTTCTAGAAGGTTTCAATCACAAAGTATTTAAACCAGAGTCTTTATATCTGGGGCAACAGCAATTAACTTACTCACAGGCCAATCAAAGTCGAAAGGTTACGTTATGCAGATGGATAGTTGAAATAATAAATGGTCGCTTCAAACGAGATTTTAAAATATTTCGCCAAAGATATTTTAATATTGCTTCTCGTAATCTCATGCTTGATTTAAGAATAGCAGGAGCCCTCCTATATAAATTCCACCCACTTGTTCAGGATAGTCCAAACGTTCAGCAAATAATAGAGCGTGTTCACCGATATATGGACGAACCCAATCATTTGGGAACTTGTGTGAACAATAACAATTTAAATAGAAGAAAACAGTGGTAGCGGCGGTATTGTTTGTAAAGAAAGTGGTGGCGACGGTGTTGATGATCATTGTTCCACGGATGGAACAACATCTTGTTGCAAGTCCTTTGATGCGTCATGAATCAGGCGTCAATTCGCTCGAACCCAACAGGCATGAATAATTGTTGCCATATCCTGAAAATATTATTAAAATACATTTTATTAAAAATGACATGACATAACTGGCAAAATGTGGGATGAGTTCACCTCGCCCAAATCCTTCGGAAATCGCTGGCGTGATGTTATATGTTTATGTTGAGTTTTACATGACGAACACTCCTTTAATCTTTCATGATCGTCGTTTCCATCGTTCGTTGTTCCAGTTTTGAGAGATCTGTCCCATTCATTTAGCCATTTTCTTTCAAAGACTTTACCTACATTATAATAAAAACGTAGTTGGGGAAAAATATATTCACCTGATAATTATTATCATTGGAAATAAGGGGTACTAAGGGGCCGTCCACTGCAACAATATAAAAACGTCGGCGTCTTGGATTTCCGAGTCCGACTGACACACCACATCCACGGCAGACCATTGTATGGCCTAGTAATCTCCCACTGTCAGCAGTTTCGATATTTAATCAATTAAAACAATCGTAACAAGCGTATCCATCTAATGGGAGCTGGAACAATAGCACATATCATTGTATTTTTCAATTTATAACACAACAGCTCAACATATTGCCTTTACTGCATGGTTTACGCGACTGCCGTAGTATACATAGAGGCGTACCTGATTTGCTAACTATCGAGCGAGTCTCACTTGCAGGGGTAACGCCAGCCTCGACACGATATATCTGCGAATCCACTGCACAGCGATGCCACAATTGATGCACCTCATCATAATATCCAAATCAAGTAACAAAACAGAATCCTTTATGAGCAGTAATAGTAATCGTGTCTAGATGATATCAGTCCGTGTAGAATAGCAATGGTCGTTATAAGAAAATATCAATATCAGAATATAATCGCACAGTAAGCAAGGAACGCAACGCAACTTGGAACTGCAAAGCGAGCAGAAACTGGTCATTTCAAAATAATATGTCAATGTCATGTCAAAGAAATAATAAATACTTACCTTCATTTTAAAAAGTGGGTAATTTAAAAAAATACACTTTTGATGTGTGTACAAAAACATGTTAATAATATTGTCGTATTTTATACGCAATTACATTACAATAATTACATAAATACCTTAGATCTAAAATAAGCGGCTTATAGTTATTGTTCACACACTTTAAAGGTAATTACGGGATAAAATGGAACGTCAAAAACATTTCTAGTACTTCCCGTAAAAAATGACGAGGCGGAAGTTATATTTGAGTACCTACTGTTTTTTTGAGAATCAAGAAAAATCTGAAATTTCTCAGTAGCAGCTCGGAGTCTGGATTTGTGCCCGGTTAATGGCAATAGGCTCGCCCCCTATTACATGGGACTTAAACATAACTGGCGAAATGTGGGTGTACCTGCTACAGGGACACCTCTGCCCAACCCTTCGGGGAAACAAGGCGTGATGTTATGTTATGTTACGCAACCTCTACTGAATTTATAAATCCATAATAATTTAGATCTAAATTTTTAAATCTTACTGTAAACCTTAGATCATGAACATTATCGTTTCAGACCACGACCAGAGGGCAGAAACTGGACATGTCATTTACCACACCAAGTTGATTTCAAAATAATTGCGCAAGTATCTTGAACCCTTTGAATAGCCAAAAATAATTCCTCGTATTGATTACTCAATATTGTTTGTATTGTTTGCCACATCAAATTCTCCATCAGCCATAAGTATATGAACATCGACGTTTGATTTGCTACAACGAAGAATTAAAAAAAAATTACGTTACCATTCAAAAACTGAGGAAAAGGGGTTGCATTAAATATAGTAGACATTACAAGAAAACTCAGTGGTCATCATTCTACTGCCCTTATCCTAATTTATTTGGGATCGGCTTAAATATACTCAGTGGTAGTAGAGCTTTTAGTGAAGGAGCTAGTCCAGGGAAGTACTGCCACCATACTTATTTGTGCCACCTCGCATCGTTGGTGTTTACCGGTTTGAAAGGTACGGGTGCCGGTTTTTTTTTTCTTTTTTTTTCTGTCGGGCATTGACTAACCTGGTGTCAGAATTTGTTTGCCGCCCATGTATCTCTCACTGGGCTTAACATGTCGTCGAGAAATATCTCAGGCATGCCGGTTTCCTCACTATGTTTTCCTTCACCGTTTTTGAAGCAAGTGATAATTATACAATACGCACATGAATCCGAAAAGTCAGAGGTGCATGCCTTGGGTTCGAACTCGAGACCTATGAGTTGGCAGTCTGACGGTCACACCACTAGGCTATCACTGCTGTTGCCGGTGCCGGCACAGGCAAGTGAGACATTTCAGCTTTGACCCAGGGATAGCATAGTAGCTGCGAGGCGTCTGTTATTGCAAATGTCCATAGGTGGCATTGACCACATCAGGTAGGCTGCCACGTCGGTTTGTTTACTATTCAATAACATAAACGAAAAGTCACTTTGAAGTTTTCTTCTCTGCTCCACATGTCAATTGCCTACTGAATATAAACTAGAGAGTGGTTGAATACTTCTATAATATAAAAGAGAATCTGAAATATTGAAAAAAAATATTATTAAACATCCAAGTTATTGGCTCAATTGCTTGTCTTTTAAAAATTGTTTTAAGATATCAATTTCATGAATTTATCGTAAAGTACTTACAAATTCTTGGGAAAAATCTTTATGTATGTCATAACATTCTAATATATTAACATAAGCCTGAAACACTTTCTTGCTATAATATTCTTCATGTGTGTCTTATATTTCTTGAGAATTTAAAAGTCGAATGTTCCATAGACGAACCTTATTTTCCAATAATTTTAGTAATCGCGTAGCATAAGTCGTGTTTAAATAAAAAACAACCAAGGAGTAGCTTAGTTAGCTATGTAATAACCAGGTAAGCTTCGCAGAATGCAAAAAGTAATCAGAAATATAGCAAATACACCCAGAGCAACGATGATCAAAATCCAATTCCAAATAATAAAGTGGTCAAAACTGATTTTATTGTTGAGAAATCTGTGAACTTTTTGTATAGTTAAGACAAACTGGACACGATTTTTGGTTTGAATGATTTTGGTCACGAAATTCATAATTAAACCGAAACAATAGAAGATGCAGTTAAAATCAGACAAGACAGAAGTGTAGTCTGGAGTAACTTTGTACCTAACCATATAGAAGTGAATATAAGGAATCATAAATACCAGTGTTAAAATCATTGAAAAAATAATTATGATGCGACTAATTGGAGTTATAATATTATTTTTAATGTTATACTTAGGATAAACGATATTCAAAGGCAAAAGCAATTACTGCACATCTCTATCCACAGTATTTGTAAGATATTTTGTTCAAATATTACTGAATGTATCCATTTTTAGGGTTCCGTAGTAAACAAGGAGCCCTTATAGTTTCGTCATGTCCGTCTGTCTGTCTGTCTGTCCGCGGTCTAGCTCCGAGACTCTTAATACTAGAAAGCTGTAATTTGGCATGTGTATATATATTAATTACGCCGACAAAGAGGTAAAACAATTTTTTTATAAAATAAATAAATAGAGTTCCTCCCATTTTTTTTTCTATCCCATGGTGTGGAGTATCATTAGAAAAGTCCTTCAAAAACATTTTGAGTACCTATGTGAATACCATTTTTGGATTCAGGGATCTGTTTGCGATTTATTAAGCCTTAAAGTGATTTTTGTTACAGTCCAATGTCGTCCCCCCCCCTGCCAGCTATATGGTTGTTTTTGGATGTGTGGAAAAAATCACGACAGTAGTTTATATAAGGAAATTAAAAGGAAAACTATCACAGCTAAGTAGGCTCTACAAGTTAACGAGTAATAATCGACCAACATATATTTGCAGTTGCAAAAATATGTTTCACCATAAATTCCGTATGGGAGAACATGTCTTTTTAACTACAAAGTTAAGTTTTTTTGAGGATGAATTCATCCCAACGACGGAATCCTTCATTGTGCGTGATCCGACATGCACTTGGCCGGTTTTTAACAAGAGCTTAGCACTCAAAACCTAATCGAAGGTAAAAATGTATTGACATGCCAACAATTTCATTAAGACAATGTCTTAGATGTTATCAATAATGAATAACTCTAATAAATTTGATTACCGACAAAACTTTATGCACAATAAACAGGCAGAGTTTTTAAATGGACTGCAAAAACTGAATCTTAGCGGAAAAATACAACCATACCAGTAATGTTTTCGAGCAATATTATATTGATCAAATTAAAATTAAATTAACACTTTTCTTCAATTAACCATAGTTCCTAACACCCAAGTGAGTGAAGGATTATTGAGTGTCTTCAAGAAGAGAAGAAATAAAATAATGACATTCCACAAAATCAATTTAGTAAAGTCTGAATTACAAAAACGCGAACTGTAGCAAAACAAAAGTGTAGTTTGTAAGAAGACACATGAGCTTGAATTGTAACGCAGCGTCTACGTAGAACAGGCCACACGCACGTATCTTGCTGAATGATGCTCGATGCAAGCGCAATACGTTCTTGCACAGTTTTTTCTCGTCTTCTGCGAAAAATTATAACATTTCAATTAATTACTATTCTGCCATTACCAAACGATCACATTAATTGTTCTGGAATGTCATGGATTTATCTTATGTGAATGTTTTTAACCGGTAATTGTCAAGTAGGGTTTGGTATTAGCAACATCAACTATGGAAGTTTTCATCAAAATTGGACAGAACAGGCCAAGAACATGAACATATATACGTATAAAGAAATAACCGGAGCAAGATGAATTCAAAATGCGTGTGCAGGTATCTTGAATACTTTGAATAGCTGAGTAGAATTTTTCGCATTTTTGGATTAACTTTGTTTGCCACATTAAGTTCTTAATTAACAAAATTAAGGCAATGCTTGCCAATTTTGTTGCATCCTAGAACAAAATTAAAGTAATTCATAGAATAAAGTTGTCAAAAAAGTAGTAAATTTAAGAGTCAATTTAAAGATAGTACTCACTTTGTTATCAACCATAATGGCTATTTTTAACATGTCAATTATTATTTGAATGTTAAGTAAAATGTAGATGAATATTCTTGTACAATGTAAAAAAGTATCTGCAAAGCGACAAAACTCAATAAAAACAGTTGTTAGATTATATAGTAGTACAACAAATACTCCGCTATTGGATGGTAGAGTTACTTACAAATTGCTGAAAACTATGTTTAAAAATATCGTAACACTGCAATATTTCAACATATGCCTGAAACAGTCTTGTGCTATTATTTTCTCCGTGCGTGTCTTCTATTTCTTGAGAATTGTAATTTCGAATATTCCACAATACAACTTTATCTTCCAAACAGTTAATAATTTGAATGACGTAAACAATATTAAAATCAAAAACACTCAAAAAGTAGAGAGCATACACTGAATAGAAAGGTACACCAATCTGTATGTGAAAATAAGCGCAAACAATGACATAAAAACCTAGAACCCCTAGTACAATAATCCAATTCCAAATAATGATGTGGTTGAAACTAATTCCATTGTTAATGAATCTGTGTACTTTTTGGAATGTAAGGACAAACTGCACATTACTTTTCGTTCGAATGAGTCCAATCATGAAATTAATTGTGAATCCAAAACAGACGAAGATGCAGTTATAGAAAGTAATGAAAATTAAAAAATCAGTAGCTCCTAGACTATCCTTGTTTGTGATCACCATATACATGCAGAGCTCGAACAAAAATATGTAAACTAGTGTCCCAATCATCGAAACAAAATTTGAGATGAGACTATTTGGAGTTATGACATTATCTTTGATGCGATATTTAGGACAGAACATAACATGTTGCATTAGATTCAAAGGCAAAAACATTGACTGTACATCTTTGTCCACCTTATTGTTTGAAATAAGTTCCACAGTATTTGTTTTTCCGATATATTGAAATGTCTTCATTTCTCTCGATATAAACAGTAGCTTTCCAACACACAAGTGATACTATAATCGATGGTAAATGTACCAGACTAAAATAATTTATTATGATAATAATAATGAAAAGTGTCAATAATAAATAAAATTACTTTAATGAATTTGGATAGACCAAATATTGGAACACTAATACATTTAGAAAGATTCATAGATAGAATATGTTTTATATCGTCTTACAATAGTGATGCAGTTAATGGTAAAGGAAAGAAAGAAGAATATATCAAATACGTTTATTTGCGGTAAACATGGCGCACAGAAATCCAATGTCAATTATTTACAAAATGTACATAGCATCCAACAAAATCAATTTATTATATTAAAATCAACCTTACTAAAATGCGAACTGCAACGGTAGCATAACCGAGTTTAAGTGGATAATCTGAACAAAGACTTTTAATAGGCTTTTTACAAAGTGGACCATAATTTACATAATAAATAACATATCTCAAACTGTAATCGAAAAAAATACTATGGTAGTTTGCATCCTACTCACCACAACGCAAAAGGTTTTGAATCTGTCCTCACCATTATTTCATCTGGGATTCGCAAAGGCTCAGTGTTGGGTCTTATTCTCTAAACGAATCACATCAAAATTGTCAAAACTCACATTTTCTAGTGAACGGAAACGATACTGTAGCCAGGGTTCTAGAAAAGCAAATTGTAACAATACAAAAGTGTAGTTAGAAAAAAGACTCATCACACTTAATTGTAACGCAGCGTCTACGTAGAACAGGCCACACACACGTATCTTGCTGAATGATGCTTGATACAAGTGCAGTACGATTTTGCACAGCTTTTTCTCATTATCTGAAAAAACACATCGTAATAGTAAAGTATAATTATGTTAATAGTCATAATATTGAAAATACTAGTATTCGAATTTATAATATTATATTAAGTGTATTTATAGTAAAAAGTATAGTATGGATTATGTTAATGAAAAATTTACCACACGAAGTTGATTTCAAAATAATTGCGCAAGTATCTTGAACTCTTTGAATAGCCAAAAAGAATTCCTCGTATTGATGACTCAACATTGTTTGTATTGTTTGCCACATCAAATTCTCCATCAGCCATAAGTATATGAACATCGAAGCTTGATTTGCTACAACGAAGAATTAAAAAAAAATTACGTTACCTTTCAAAAACTGAGGAAAAGGGGGTGCATTAATTAATATAGTTGACATTAAAGAAAACTCAGTGGTCATCATTCTACTGCCCTTATCCTAATTTATTTGGAATCGGCTTAAATATACTCAGTGGTAGTAGAGCTTTTAGTGAAGGAGCTGGGCCAGGGAAGTACTGCCACCATACGTATTTGTGCCACCTCGCATCGTTGGTGTCTACCGGTTTGAAAGGTACGGGTGCCGGTTTTTTTTTCTTTTTTTTTCTGTCGGGCATTGACTAACCTGGTGTCAGAATTTGTTTGCCGCCCATGTATCTCTCACTGGGCTTAACATGTCGTCGAGAAATATCTCAGGCATGCCGGTTTCCTCACTATGTTTTCCTTCACCGTTTTTGAAGCAAGTGATAATTATACAATACGCACATGAATCCGAAAAGTCAGAGGTGCATGCCTTGGGTTCGAACTCGAGACCTATGAGTTGGCAGTCCGACGGTCACAGCACTAGGCTATCACTGCTGTTGCCGGTGCCGGCACAGGCAAGTGAGACATTTCAGCTTTGACCCAGGGATAGCATAGTAGCTGCGAGGCGTCTGTTATTGCAAATGTCCATAGGTGGCATTGACGACATCTGGTTGGCCGTCGCGTCAGTTTGTTTACTATTCAGTAACATAAACGAAAACTCACTTTTAAGTTTTCTTCTCTGCTCCACATGTCAATTGCCTACTGAATATAAACTAGAGAGTGGTTGAATACTTCTATAATATAAAAGAGAATCTGAAATGTTGAAAAAAATATTATTAAGCAACTAAGTTATTGGCTCAATTGCTTGTCTTTTAAAAATTATTTTGAGATACCAATTTCATGGATTTACCGTAAAGTACTTACAAATTCTTGGGAAAAATCTTTCTGTATGTCATAACATTCTAATATATTAACATAAGCCTGAAACACTTTCTTGCTATAATATTCTTCATGTGTGTCTTCTATTTCTTAAGAATTTAAAACTTGAATTTTTCATAGACGGACCTTATTTTCCAATAATTTTAGTAATCGCGTAGCATAAGTCGAGTTTAAATAAAAAACAACCAAGGAGTAGCTTAGTTAGCTATGTAATAACCAGGTAAGCTTCGCAGAATGCAAAAAGTAATCAGAAATATGGCAAATACACCCAGAGCAACGATGATCAAAATCCAATTCCAACTAATGAAGTGGTCAAAACTGATTTTATTGTTGAGAAATCTGTGAACTTTTTGTAAAGTTAAGACAAACTGGACATGATTTTTGGTTTGAATGATTTTGATCACGAAATTCATAATGAAACCGAAACAATAGAAGATGCAGTTAAAATCAGACAAGACAGAAGTGTATTCTGGAGTAACTTTGTACCAAACCGTATAGAAGTGAATATACCTAAGAAATCATAAATACCAGTGTTACAATCATTGAAAAAAAAATTGTGATGCGACTATTTGGAGTTATAATATTATTTTTATGTTATACTCAGGATAAACGATATTCAAAGGCAAAAGCAATTACTGCACATCTCTATCCACAGTATTTGTAAGATATTACTGAATGTATCCATTTTTAGGGTTCCGTAGTAAACAAGGAGCCCTTATCAAAATCAAATCAAAATCAAAAGTCATTTATTCAAACTAGGCTGAGAATCAGCACTTTTCGAACGTCAAAATTACATAAAACAGTCCCCCAAAAACGCCCACCCTTCACCACTTCCTAGTGCCTTTAGCTGGGAAGAAGAAGTGGCGCAACAAACTCCCCAGCAGCACAGCTGTCTGTTCAAGTTAGAGAATGATTCTATACAATAGTATACAAAATAACCTACATTATGCAGCACAAAACATAATTCAAATGATAAATTATAGGCCATATGTCAGCTAGCACACGCCAATATACCAACCAAAAACATCGAGGACTATACTCAAGCATTATTTAAAAAATAAAAAGAAAATAAAACTAAACGTAAACAGAACTAAATATCTAAATGAAAGCCTCCAGACATAAAGGGCGTGCCCGCTTACATAAAGCTGTAATTGGCAGTTATAAATGATAAACTAGGACCATCGAGATAAAAAAAAAATGAACAGTTAATTACTAGTAACAATAACAAAACCATGATCAGCAAGACGACCAGTCACCACAAGCAGCACCCGTTCACGAGCATAACGCAAAGATCAGCCATTACCCCCCTCGCCATATTTGAGGGAAGGAGGCAACCCGACCCCCGACGCTACCGCAAGCAGTGACATCTAAGGGAGCATGACGAACTTGCTGCCGGTTGCTCAGGCAAAAAATAATATGATCAATTGTCGAGGTCGCTAGCTAACCACAAATTGCAATACAACTCATAACAAAAACATTGTAATGAGTAGATTATGTCAACAATAAAATAAAATAAAAATAAATTGACTCGTAAAAAATAAATAAAAAATTGAATCATAAATTCAAATAAAATAAACAATTATATAAACTCATATAAACTGTCAGTAGGTAAGCTAATTCTGGAGAAAGAACATAAACATTGTCTTGAGTTAATCACAGCGACCAACTATTCTTATCATTTAAGTAGTCGTTGATACAATAGTATGCCTTTGAACAGAGGTTGGATTTTACTTTAGTTTTAAACGCATTAAAAGTCAAATCTAGCAAAGAAGAGGGTAGCTTGTTATAAAAGGTTATACCAAGCCCAACAAATGAGTTATGAACCTTATGAAGCCGGTGAAAGGGAGCTCGCAGTTTGTCCTTATTTCGAGTGTTAACATTGTGAATATCACTGTTTTTAGTGTATAAGTGTATATTTTGCCTAATATATAAGATGTTGGCGAAAATGAATAGTGATGCCACCGTGAGAATACCAACATCTTTAAAAAAATCTCTTAGAGAAACTCTGGCACCTAGCTGGTAAATTGCTCGAACTGCTCGTTTTTGAAGAACAAATATAGTCAGCGGCTTTACCCCACAGCAGAATACCATAGGACATAACGCTATGAAAATAACTAAAATAGACTAACCGAGCTGTATCAACGTCAGTGTATTGTCTTACTTTCCTGACAGCATAGGCGGCCGAACTGAGCCTTCCCGCTACGCTTGATATATGTGGGCCCCACTGAAGTTTGGCATCTACTGTTATGCCCAGAAAAACTGCCGAGTTCACAGTTTCAAGCACCTCTTTATCTAAGACGATGTTGGGTCCTAGATTTCTAACATTTGGTAGAGCGAATTTTACACATTTCGTTTTCTTGGCATTGAGAACTAGGTTATTTGTCGTAAACCAATCCGTTACCATTGAGAGAGCACTGTTTACGTCGTCAAAATCTTGTCTATTCCTGTCTACTTTAAAAATAAGAGAGGTATCATCTGCAAACAGTACAACGTTACAGATATCCTTTAAATAAAAAGGTAAGTCATTAATATATATTAAAAATAAGAATGGACCCAGTATTGAGCCTTGAGGTACACCTAACTGAACTAGTAGCCCGGAAGATTTCACACTATTAACATCTATACATTGGAACCTATTATGCAAATAAGAATTTATTACTTTAAGAGCTTCGTTTTGGACACCGTAATGACGTAGTTTACGCAAAAGTGTGTCATGGTGCACGCAATCAAAGGCTTTGGAGAGATCACAGAAAACTCCAATAGCATTTTGCGAGTTCTCCCATGCGTTAAATATGTGTTTCAGCAGAGCAACACCCGCATCTGTGGTCGAACGACCTTTTGTAAAACCGTATTGTTCATCATGAAGAAGTCTGTTTAAATTAAAATGTCTTAGCAACTGCTTGAGTATTAACTTTTCAAATATTTTACTGAATGCAGGTAAGATAGAGATAGGCCTGAAATTGCCAACGTCATTTTTGTTACCCGATTTAAATAATGGTATGACTTTACTACTCTTCATGAGGTCAGGAAAAGTTCCTAAATCAACACATTTATTAAAAGTTACAGCTAAATATGGAGCTACTATGTCTATTATATTACTTAATAGTTTTATGGAGATGCCCCAGTAATCACCAGTGTTTTTAGACTTAAGTGTATTAAAAACATTAACTACATCACGAGGTGTTACATGCTCGAAGCTAAATAAGCTACTACATTTAGGCACACTGCTATGCAAAAGGTTTTCAGCTTTAGACGGGGACGAATTTAAGGAGCGAGTCGTAGTTATAGGTATGTTGGCAAAGAATTCATTAAATGCCTCGGCTACGTCGGCTGCAATACTAACTAATTTATTGTCGACCATAATCTCGAGTTGTTTTTCTTGTTTAACTGACTTACCCGTTTCATTGTTAATAATTTTCCAAGTGGTTTGTACTTTATTATTTGAATTTTTAATTGAATCGCCTAAAAATTTTGATTTTGCGAAAACACAAATAATTTTAAATAATTTTGAATAATTTTTGACATACTCTAAGAAAGGAGTATCAAACCTGTATTTTTTCAAACCATATAACTCGTACAGTGTCGCTCTACTTTTATAAATACCTGGAGTAGCCCATTGGTTAAAGCCAACGGAGGTGCCATTAATGTTAATAGTTTTGGTCTTGAAAGTAGATTGGTACTCTTTTTGTACAACATCAAAAAGGGCTCCATAGATTTCATTAGGATTCTCGTGTTCTACTATAGATGGTGTAATTCTATGAGCTATATTATTTTTAAACTTGTTGCAACGACTAGCTGTATAAGGCCTGCATTCTATTTTATGTGGCTTTTTACGTAATGGCATAGGGAAGCTAGCTAGTAAACCACAGTGGTCAGACGTTAAGTCACTTAAAACTAATTTATTTTTGGCATCACAATCACTAAATATATTATCGAGACAAGTCGACGAAGATGCCGTGATCCTAGTAGGTTCAAAAAACAAGTTAATTAAATTATAAGATTTGAACAAATTGAGAAGTCTAATACTCAATGGAGTATCATCTAAAATATTAATATTGAAATCTCCACATAAAATAATACTTTTATTACTAGATTTTAACTACTACTATAGTTTCGTCATGTCCGTCTGTCTGTCTGTCCGCGGTCTAGCTCCGAGACTCTTAATACTAGAAAGCTGTAATTTGGCATGGGTATACGAGTATATATTAATTACGCCGACAAAGAGGTAAAACAAAATTATTATAGAATAAATAAATTGGGTTCCTCCCATTTTTTTTCTATCCCATGGTGTGGAGTATCATTAGAAAAGTCCTTCAAAAACATTGTGAGTATGTGAATACTATTTTTGGATTCAGGGATCTGTTTGCGAAATATTAAGCCTTAAAGTGCTAATTTTTGTTAGAGTCCAGTGTCGTCGTCCCCCCTGCCAGCTATATGGTTGTTTTTGGATGTGTGGAAAAAATCACGGCAGTAGTTTATAAAGGAAATTAAAAGGAAAACTATCACAGCTAAGTAGGCTCTACAAGTTAACGAGTAATAATCGACCAACTTATATTTGCAGTTGCAAAAATATGTTTTACCATAAATTCTGTATGGGATAACATGTTTTTTTAACTACAAAGTTAAGTTTTTTTTTAGGATGAAATCATCCCAACGACGGAATCCTTCATTGTGCGTGATCCGACACGCACTTGGCCGGTTTTTAACAAGAGCTTAGCACTCAAAACCTAATCGAAGGTAAAAATGTATTGACATGCCAACAATTTCATAAGACAATGTCTTAGATGTTATCAATAATGAATAACTCTAATAAATTTGATTACCGACAAAACTTTATGTACAATAAACAGGCAGAGTTTTTAAATGGACCACGAAAACTGAATCTTAGCGGAAAAATACAACCATACCAGTAATGTTTTCGAGCAATATTATATTGATCAAATTAAAATTAAATTAACACTTTTCTTCAATTAACCATAGTTTGTAGCACCCAAGTGAGTGAAGGATTATTTGAGTGTCTTCAAGAAGAGAAGAAATAAAATAATGACATTCCACAAAATCAATTTAGTAAAGTCTGAATTACAAAAACGCGAACTGTAGCAAAACAAAAGTGTAGTTTGTAAGAAGACACATGAGCTTGAATTGTAACGCAGCGTCTACGTAGAACAGGCCACACGCACGTATCTTGCTAAATGATGCTCGATGCAAGCGCAATACGTTCTTGCACAGTTTTTTCTCGTCTTCTGCGAAAAATTATAACATTTCAATTAATTACAATTCTGCCCTTACCAAACGATCACATTAATTGTTCTGGGATGTCATGGATTTATCTTATGTGAATGCGCTTAACCAGTAATTGTCAAGTAGGGTTTGGTATTAGCAACATCAACTATGGAAGTTTTCATCAAAATTGGACAGAACAGGCCAAGAACATGAACATATGTACGTATAAAGAAATAACCGGAGCAAGATGAATTCAAAATGCGTGTGCAGGTATCTTGAATACTTTGAATAGCCGAGTAGAATTTTTCGCATTTTTGGATTAACTTTGTTTGCCACGTAAAGTTCTTTATCAACAAAATTAAGGCAATGCTTGCCAACTTTGTTGTATCCTAGAACAAAATTAAAGTAATTCTTAGAATCCAGTGTTGTCAAAAAAGTAGTGCAATTAAGAGTCAATTTAAAGATAATACTCACTATGTTATCAACAATAATGGCTACTTTTAAGACGTCAATTACTATTTGAATGTTAACTAAAATGTAGATGAATGCTTGTATAATGTAAAAAAGTATCTGCAAAGCGACAAAACTCAATAAAAACAGTTATTAGATTATATAGTAGTACAACAAATACTCCGCTATTTGATGGTAGAGTTACTTACAAATTGCTGAAAACTATGTTTAAAAATATCGTAACACTGCAATATTTCAACATATGTCTGAAACAGTCTAGTGCTTTTATTTTCTCCGTGCGTGTCTTCTATTTCTTGAGAATTGTAATTTCGAATATTCCACAATACAACTTTATCTTCCAAACAGTTAATAATTTGAATGACGTAAACAATATTAAAATCGAAAACAATCAAAAGGTAGAAAGCATACACTGAATAGAAAGGTACACCAATCTGTATGTGAAAATAAGCGCAAATAATGACATAAAAACCCAGAACCCCTAGTACAATAATCCAATTCCAAATAATGATGTGGTTGAAACTAGTTTCATTGTTAATGAATCTGTGTACTTTTTGGAATGTAAGGACAAACTGGACATTACTTTTGGTTCGAATGATTCCAATCATAAAATTAATTATGAATCCAATACAGAAGAAGATGCAGTTATAGAAAGTAATGAAATTAAAAAAATCTGTAGCTCCTAGACTATCCTTGTTTGTGATCACCATATACATGCAGAGCTCGAACAAAAATATGTGAACTAGTGTTCCAATCATCGAAACAAAATTTGAGATGAGACTATTTGGAGATATGACATTATCTTTGATGTGATATTTAGGACAGAACATAACATGTTGCATTAGATTCAAAGGCAAAAGCATTGACTGTACATCTTTGTCCACCTTATTGTTTGAAATAAGTTCCACAGTATTTGTTTTTCCGAAATATTGAAATGTCTTCATTTCTCTCGACATAAACAGTAGCTTTACAACACACAAGTGATACTTTAATCGATGGTAAACGTATTAACAGACTAAAAGAATTTATTATGATAATAATAATGAAAAGTGTCAATAATAAATAAAATTACTCTAATGAATTTGGATAGACCAAATATAGGAACACTAATACATTCAGAAAGATTGATAGATAGAATATGTTTTATATTGTCTTACAACAGTGATCCAGTTAATGGTAAAGGAAAGAAAGAAGAAGATAGCAAATACGTTTATTTGCGGTAAACATGGCGCACAGAAATCCAATGTCAATTATTTACAAAATGTACATAGCATCCAACAAAATCAATTTATTATATTAAAATCAACCTTACTAAAATGCGAACTGCAACGGCAGCGTAACCGAGTATAAGTGGATAATGTTTTCAAGGACTTTTAATAGGCTTTTTATAAAGTGGACCATAATTTACATAATAAATAACATAGGTATCTCGAACTGTAATCGAAAAAAATAATATGGTAGTTTGCATCCTACTCACCACAACGCAAAAAGTAGTCATGAATGGTTTTGAATCTGTCTTCACCATTATTTTATCTGGGATTCGCAAGGGCTCAGTGTTGGATCTTATTCTGTAAACGAATGACATCAAAATTGTCACATCTCACATTTTCTTGTGAACGGAAACGATACTGTAGCAAGGATTCTAGAAAAGCAAATTGTAATAATACAACAGTGTAGTTAGAAAGAAGACTCATCACACTTAATTGTAACGCAGCGTCTACGTTGAACAGGCCACACACACGTATCTTGCTGAATGATGCTCGATACAAGTGCAGTACGTTTTTGCACACCTTTTTCTCATTATTTGAAAAACACATCGTAATAGTTAAAGTAATTATGTAACTAGTCATAATATTGAAAATACTAGCATTCGAATTTATAATGTTATATTTAGTGTATATAGTAAATAGTATAGTATGGATTATGTAAATGAAAAATTTACCACACGAAGTTGACTTCAAAATAATTGCGCAAGTATCTTGAACCCTTTGAATAGCCAAAAAGAATTCCTCGCATTGATGACTCAACATTGTTTGCATTGACCACATCAAATTCTTCATCAGCCATAAGTATATGAACATCGACGCTTGATTTGCTACGACCTAGAATTTAAAAAAATTACGTTACCATTCAAAAACTGAGGAAAAGGGGGTGCACTAAATATAGTAGACATTAAAAAAAACTCAGTGGTCATCATTCTACTGCCCTTATCCTAATTTATTTGGGATCGGCTTAAATATACTCAGTTGTAGTAGAGCTTTTAGTGAAGGAGCTAGTCCAGGGAAGTACTGCCACCATACGTATTTGTGCCACCTAGAATCGTAGGTGTCTACCGGTTTGAAAGGTATGGGTGCCGGTTTTTTTTTTTTCTGTTTTTCAGTGACTAACCTGGTGTCAGAGTTTGTATGCCGCCCATGTATCTCTGACTGGGCTTCACATGCCATCGAGATATCTCAAGCATACCGGTTTCCTCACTATGTTGTTTTCCTTCACCGTTTTTGAAGCATACAATACGCACATGAATTCGAAAAGTCAAAGGTGCATGCCTTGGGTTCGAACTCGAGACCTATGAGTTGGCAGTCTGACGGTCACACCACTAGGCTATCAGTGCTGTTGCCGGTGCCGGCACAGGCAAGTGAGACATTTCAGCTTTGACCCAGGGATAGCATAGTAGCTGCGAGGCGTCTGTTATTGCAAATGTCCATAGGTGGCATTGACCACATCAGGTAGGCTGCCACGTCGGTTTGTTTACTATTCAATAACATAAACGAAAAGTCACTTTGAAGTTTTCTTCTCTGCTCCACATGTCAATTGCCTACTGAATATAAACTAGAGAGTGGTTGAATAATTCTATAATATAATAGAGAATCTGAAATGTTGAAAAAAATATTATTAAGCATCTAAGTTATTGGCTCAATTGCTTGTCTTATAAAAATTGTTTTGAGATATCAATTTTATGGATTTACCGTAAAGTACTTACAAATTCTTGGGAAAAAACTTATGTATGTCATAACATTCTAATATATTATATACGAACCTTATTTTCCAATAATTTTAGTAATCGCGTAGCATAAATCCTGTTTACATCAAAAACAACCAAGAAGTAGCTAAACAATATGCAATAATCAGGTAAGCTAAGCATTATGCAAAAAGTAATCAGAAATATTTAGAGCAACGATGATCAAAATGCAATTCCAAATAATAAAGTGGTCAAAACTGATTTTACCGTTGAGAAATCTGTGAACTTTTTGTTAAGACAAACTGATTATGATTTTTGATTTGAATGATTTTGATCACGAAATTCATAATGAAACCGAAACAATAGAAGATGCAGTTAAAATCAGACAAAACAGAAGTGTATTCCAAACCCTCTACCCTTTCCGGTCATAATATAACGGCTCACACCTCTAACTGCTTTTCCACACATTCTGCTACTTGCTCATGTCCAACCCTGCATAAGACGGATACAATTAGGTACCTGGGAGTTATAATAGACAGCACGCTTAGCTTCCATCCACACATTAATCTTCTTGTCTCAAGAACTCGTAAATTAATTTTTATATTTAAAAACCTTCGCCATGTCGCAAACCCAAACATTATAAAAATGGTATATCTCGCACTGTCTCAATCATTGATTACCTATTGCATAACCATTTGGGGTGGAGCTAATAAAACATCCATGTTGAAGCTGGAGCGTGCCCAGAGGGCAGTCTTGAAAGTGGGTCACTTCTTACCATACTTACATCCAACTAAAGACTTGTATGAACTTACTGGTGTCCTAACGGTACGACAATTATACATACTAAATGCAACCCTCCGTAAACATTCTCAGCTTCATTACGATCCCTCGGCTTTAAAATATAGACGACGTAAATATGCAGTATGCCCGACAATGCGATTCCATACAAAATTTTCACGGCGTCACCTCATGTTTCTCGGCAGTTACCTGTATAATAAATTAAACAAAATCTTGTCGATTTACCCCCTTTCTAAACAGTCCTGTAAAAGAAAGATATTCAATTGGCTGAAATCGCTGGATTACGATGCCACCGAGCAACTATTTCTCATCACATCGTAATCGTGTAACTTGCCGATGGATCCAGTGCACGCACACATACCCACAACACAACACACAACATAGGCATCTTTCCTCGCACAATGACACTTACCCACAAGACTCCACACACACACACACCGCATAGTACACCGTACACTCATACATCTCGCACCACACACGCAACGTCTTTTACCAATTGTTTTATTTATATTTTTTTTTTTGTTTTTTGTAAAAAAAAATTTTTTTTTTTTTTTAATTTTATTTTTGTATTCTTTACGTTATAATTTTTTATTTTTTAACTGTTTTCCCTCATATGCTTCTCTTTCATAGAAACTCAAATGCTTAGATTATATTATATAATCTAAGCTCAAATGATTGTGCTTGTACTTTAAACTTCTGCTATGTACCTAATGATGACCTAAACACTGGGAGCCTGGAGATCCGTAACACAGGGTTTCCCTAGTACGGACTCCAGTCTCTCGCAAAGGAGCTTTTTTGTCTACGTTTATTGTCTAGTCCTAAGATGTTAATTCTAAGCCAACCTTTGTGGAGAGAGAAATAAATTTATTTGTTTATTCATTTTAATTCTTATTCTATTACATTTTTAAATATTTCTTAAAATAAAAAGGATAAAAAAAACATTTAAAAATATAAAAAAATAGAGTTCCGCCGGTGTCGGGAGCAGGGTCCAAGCTACCGGTGGTTAGGGCTGCAGAGACAGGAACCTCCTCACAATGCGAGCCGTATCGAGGAGTACTGCCTTCTGAATCAGGCGCTTGATCCAACCGCCTAACGAGAGCCTCGAGAGATGTTGGTCGAGGCTTTCGGCCATCAGGCCATTAGCCGTTACGACAATCGGCACAATGATAGCCGAGCTCACATTCCACATGTCAACAACCTCGTGTGCTAAGTCGAGATATTTTATTTGTTTCTCTTTCTCAGCTTTCACGAGGTTCTCGTCATGTGGAATGGTAACATCGACTATCATTGCGCGGCGCGCTAATCGATCTATCACTACTATATCAGGCTTATTTGCTACAATAGTCCTGTCAGTAATGATAGACCGATCCCAGTACAACGTGACATGGTCATTTTCGAGAACTGGGTCGGGCACATACTTGTAATACGGTACCTCAGAGTCCACAAGTTTATATTTCAAAGCAAGTTGCTGGTGAATAATCCTAGCCACTTGGTTATGTCTGTGCAAGTACTCGCCGTTAGCTAGACGCGAGCAACCAGAGATAATATGTCTGATGGACTCACCCGGACGATGGCATGCCCGACACACGTCAACCGTACCGTCCTTCATAATATGTCTCCGGTAGTTATTCGTCAAGATAACTTCGTCCATAATTGCACAGACGAAACCTTCAGTTTCCCCGAAAAGGTCACCGAAACGTAGCCAGGATACGGACGCTAGGAAATCTACACCGGGCTCATGGAGAGCTCGATAGAAGCGCCCGTGAAGCGCCTTCCTTCGAAATTTATTTTATTATTATTATTATTATTTTTAGTTTTTAACTATTCTCGGGACCATGGATCCCGGTCCTTTGGAAGGCGTACGAGGGGCCGAAGCCAACTCGTAGAGGCCCGTTAGACGCTTTTGAAGAAATGAGGCACCAACCGACGATTATCCCTTAATGCACTATGCAAGTGCACCAAAGGACAACCCCCGGTTAGTGTAGGACTATTACAGTACATGGAAACAAAACATTGGACTATGGGTTTGGGTATCTAAAGTGAACTGGTTACCTGGAACTATGGTAGGACTATAGCCCCTGCCTGATCAATGTTTTATATTTACACTGATAAAATGGCAGGGGGTGACTTGCACACTCAATAATGGGCCCCCAGAAACGGTCGCTAGCACATAGTGACGTAGCAACAAGGGGGCAACATGTCCTGAGGTGCTTGAGGAGTGGAGAGGTATTCCACGGCTTTCAGAACAATCCCAGAGCCCGGAAGATGGTCAAGATCCCTACGAGCACTTACTGGAATACTTCCTTCCTCCGAGCACGTTTGCTCTTGCGAATCTCCACTCAAGCCGGCCAATTAAGGCAAGAATGAGGCGGGAGCGCCGTTCCTCGTCAGTGTTCACTCCAGCCGGCCAATAAAGGCAAGCCAGAGGTGAGGAACAAGACTTCTCCCGGGAGATAGGGTCCGTGGGGTCGCTACTGCCCAACAACTCGCCACATGCTGCCCTGCGGGATTTTGTATCTCTCTTGGTCTGGCTCCTCACCCTAGACCTGTTTCGGCAAAGTAAACTTTACCAGCACAGACCCAGAGTTCGGAGCGCGCAAGCCCCACCACGACGTCAACGTAGAGATACGGCGGTAGGGTTATTATTATTTTTTTTTTCTTTTTATACTTTTGCGTATCTCAGCGTTGCGCCGGGTTTATGGGATAGTACGGGCCGAAGCCAAGTGCTACCCCTGGAGATTGGTTAAATTATGATGAGATGATGGTGTGTTCTGATTTTGTGATGGTGAGTGTGTCTGTCCATGAGGCTGTGTTCGTGCGGTGGTTGTTGCACTCGTGTATGAGGTGACGATTGATGTATCGTTGTCATTTTGCAGAAATTTTCTGACAATCCTGCAGGTATTCAAAATTGCAGCTTTCTGAAGAGTCTGATATGTGTAGGGTGGTAAATCGAGTGTTTTTAAAGACTGGTGGAGCTGTTTAGGTATTACACCTGTTGTTGATAATACTATAGGAACTATGGTGACATTGCTAAGCCGCCACATTCTGCTGATTTCTATTTTCAGGTCTATATATTTTGAGAGTTTTACCGCTATAGTATTCTGCAAATTGTGTGTATTAGGAACGGCTATGTCTATGATTTGTGCAGTTTTGTTATTTTTATCTAGCAACGTGATGTCTGGTCTATTGTAGTGTGTTGTTTTGTCGGTGAGGATAGCTCGGTCAAAGTACAGCTTGTGAGTGGAGTTTTCGAGAACAGTTTCAGGTCGATATTTATAATAAGCTACCGGTGGTGTGGGAATTAATTTATATTTTATTGCTAATTTTTGGTGGATTATATTCGCTATCTGGTCATGTCTGTGTTTGTAATCAGTTTGGACTATTGCTTTACACGCACCCGTGATGTGTTGAATGGTTTCGGTGCAACTATTGCATCGCCTACATCTGTCTATTGTTTGAGGAACTCGCATTATGTGTTTCTGGTAATTACGAGTTTCTATTACTTGGTCCTGTATGGCTATCATGAATCCTTCTGTCTCAGGGAACAGTTCTCCACGCCTTAACCATTCGTTCGACGCTAACTTGTCGACGTTAGGTTGATTAAGGTCGTGTCGATGTCTCCCATGCAGTGACTTTTGGGTCCATTCTGCGATTTTAGTTTGTCGGTCTGTCTGTTGTTCATTACTCTGGGCTATCTTCTCAAACATGTTTAAAGGGGTAATTTTTTTATCATTGAACGCTATGGCTTTATGTAGAGTTGAAGTAGTACCTTTAGCATTGAAGTATGTTCTTAAAATAGTTATTTGCTTGTTATGTAGGTTAGTGATATCTATTATTCCCCTACCACCGTCGTTCCTTGGCAGTGTGAGTCTCTGAACACATGACCTAGGGTGATGCCTTCTATGTTTAGTCAAAGTGGTATTTATAATCCGTTGCAAACATTTGAGTTCAGTCTTGTTCCAGTTTATGATACCAAAAGAATAGGTTAGAATAGGGATGGCATAAGTGTTTATGGCTTTTATAGTATTTCGAGCGTTTATTTGTGTATGACATATTGTTTTTAACCTGTGTTTAAATTGTTTAGTGAGTGTAGCTTTAATTTCCTTATGAAGAATCTGTTTAGCCTGTATGTAACCTAAATATTTGTAAGTACCGTTTTCGTCTAATGATTCTATCGTGTCACCTGTCTGCATGGGGTATGAATGTGAATAACTTTTGCCTGCTATGATTTAATTAATTTTACATTTGTCAATCCCAAACTCCATAGCGATATCATTTGAAAATTGTTCAGTAGCATTAGCTAGTTCATATAAGTCGTCTGGTGATGATGCATACAATTTGATATCGTCCATATAGAGCAAGTGGTTTATTTTACAATTTTGCTGGTCAGTCAGTATGTCAGTCGTTGTATCACTGTATTGAAGTTGATACCCGGAATTTAAGGCATTGAGTTTATTTGAAAGCGGATTTAGTGCGAGACAGAACCACAGTGGGCTGAGTGAGTCTCCTTGGAATATCCCTCGCTGGATCTTAATGTATTCTGTCTCAACTATTCCTGTGGATGTATTCAAGTGTAATCGAGTTTGCCATTTGTCTATTAAATTTCTTAAAAAGTTGATGAGTTGTGGATGTATCTTGTATAAATTCAAAACTTTGAGTAACCACGAGTGAGGTACTGAATCGTATGCTTTCTTGTAATCAATATACATAGAGCATAATTTTTTCTTAGTACGTTGGACATGTTTAAGTATTACTGCATCTATTGTTAACTGTTCTTTACAACCTTGACTGAACTTCCTGCACCCTTTCTGTTCTTCTGTTAATATCTGTTGTGTTTCAAGGTGTTTGTATATGACGTGAGTAATGCACGATGTCAGTATCTTATATAAGGTTTGCAGACATGTAATTGGCCTATATTTTGCTGGATTAGATGTGTCGTTAGGGTCTTTCGGAAGCATGTAAGTCTTGCCTTCTGTAATGTATGACGGAATAATTGTTGGGTTTTCTATAAAATCGTTAATATAGTTGTAGAGGTGTGGGTGTACGTGCGTGAATTTTTTATACCAATAGTTGTGTATGTGATCAGAGCCCGGTGCTTTCCAATTATGTATCTTTTTAAGGACATCGTGAAAAGTTTCTACCTCAACCTGATCAAAATTCATCGTTTCAAGGTTTGTCTGATAGGCCTCCTCTTCTTTGATCCATTCTGCTTCATTATTATGATAGACTGGATTTTCCCAAATTCCAGCCCAGAATTGCTGCAACTCGTCTGTGGCCGGCCACGTTGTATGTGTGTTATTGCTCGGTGTTGTGTGGTTCGTTGTTGATGCCTTTAATTTTCGGTAAAATAATTTTTCATTATTCCTAAATTGGTGGTTTTGTGTTTTACGGAGTGTGCATTTAGTGTATCTATCTAGTCTGCTTTTAACAACTGTTAGTTTTTGTTTAAGTGTGTCTAGAAAGTGTGTAAGGTGTGTATTTGGTTCTTCATGCGATGTATGTGTTTTGTAGTCTCTTAATATTATATTTACTTCTTTAATTAGTTTTCTGCTCCTATGGCCTTGCATATAATGTGTTAATCTTCCAATTTTGGCTCTGATAACTTCTATTTTGTGTTCTAACCTTTTATGCCATTTAGGCTTATGATCTTGTTGGAGTCTACTTCTATGTTCAGGCGGTGATAGTGAAATTTTACTACCGTTGGCCTTAGCAGCTGTCCACGCAGCGCAGTATATTACGGTCTGAAGATGCTTGAATTCTGTATCTCTGGTAATTTGTTCTTGTAAAATAACTCTGTTAATATAACTAACTATATTCGCTAACCTTTTTGATGACTTTTGCATGGGTATGTAACTCCTCTCTGTAGGATTGGTGTCTTTGTAGTACTGTAGTGTTTCTAAAAATATTTCGTCTATTTCAAGGTTTCTTTCATGGCTTGTTTGTGTATTAAGGTGTTGGGGGTGTTCTGGCACTATGTCATTGGGGTTATCAACTACCGTATCTTCTCCTATTTCTGTCCTTTGTAACACCTCTGTATTTTCTACATTGAAATTTAGTGTATTTGTGGGTGGCTGTGAGTGTAAATTTTCTGTATTTGGTCTTATACTATCAGATTGCCAATGAAAAGAGTCCGTTTCAAGTAATTCGTTCTCAACTATTGTTTTTAGAATCTGTAGCCGTGTTTCTGAAATCATACTATTATTAATTATTACCCTTTTTTGATCCGATATGCGTTGTTCTGATAAATGTGACAAATGAGGGTAACACTCTATGAATTTTTCTTTAAAATTTTTCCGCCATACTGTCATATCGGTCTCCATTTTTGTTGCCCTAAAATAACATTTCATAAGTGTTTCATTGAGTTCGTTTGACCATTTCATCCTGCGTTTAGGTTCTGATTGTGAGTGCGGTTGTGTGTTCGTTTGAGATAAAAGAAGCTCCTGTGGTGTCTGCAGTTGTAGTTGTAAGTCATTATTGGGTGTTTGTAAACTATTTCTTACTTCTAGCCTAATTGAATCGAGTGTAGTGGAAGGTAACAACTTTTTGGACACTATTGCTCTCCTTTGATCTCCAATCCTTTGCTTGGAGACTTTCATGTTTGGAAATTTTTCTATGAACTGTTGATGTAATGAAGATAGGTATGCGTTTATGTCAGATTCTAAGTTTGTGATGATAAGGTATGTACGCCAAATGAATTCGTTCATTTCTTTACTCCATTTCTTTCGCGTATTTTTTAAGACAGCAGTGGGTGAAGGGTTATTGGCTAAATTAGCCTCCGACACAACATCTACTGACGTTGGTGATGATGTTGATGATGATCGTGATGAACGTGATAGATATGAAGGTGGTGATGATGCGATTGATGAAAATATGGACTTCGGAGAGGATGATGATGAAACCGGTGATATTTCATCATCCACAGAAGGCATATTTGCCTGAATACCTTTTTTTGTTTTTGATCTTGTTATCATAATTATTCCCACGAGAAGCTAGGGACACAAAAAGTCGACCACAGCAGAGCCCTGCGTTCACTGTGGCAAGGGTAAATAAAACTGGGGGTCCCCTATTTCCCAGAGTTGGCACACTAACGACTAGTGCTCTCTCCTAGCCATGCAGCCCTCGGCATGTGCGACCTTGGCTTGGATTGTATCTCTTTTGGTCTGGCCCCTCACCCTAGATCTGTCTCGGCAAAGTAAACTCTACCGGCACAGACCTAGGGTTCATTGGAGCGCGCAAGCCCCACCACGACGTCAACGTAGAGATACAGCGGTGGGGTTATTATTATTATTATTATATATATATTTAAATATCTCGGGACCTTAGGGTCCCGGTCTTTTGGAAGGCGTACGAGGGGCCGAAGCCAACTCGCAGAGGCCTCTTGAACAATGTTAAATGGAATGAGGCACCAACCGACGATTATCCCTGTATGCACTATGCAAGTGCACCCAAGGACAACCCCCGGTTGGTGCAAGGCTATTTCAGAACATGGAAACAAAACGTATTGGGTTATGGGTTTGGGTGGCTGAAGATGACTGGTGACCTGGAACTATGGAAGGACTATGGCCCCTGCCTAATCAATGTTTTATATGTACACGGATAAGATGGCAGGGGGTGACTTGCACACTCAATAATGGGCCCCCAAAAACGGTCGCTAGCACAAAGTGTCGTAGCGACAAGGGGGCAACATGTCCTGAGGTGCTTATGAGGAGTGGAGAGGTATTCCACGGCTATCAGGACAATCCCGGAAGTACGGTCAAGATCCCTACCAGCATCTTACTGGAATACTTCCTTCCTCCGAGCATGTTTGCTCTTGCGAATCTCCACTCAAGCCAGCCAATAAAGGCAAGAATGAGGTGGGAGCTCTGTTCCTCGTCAGTGTTCACTCTACCCGGCCAATAAAGGCAAGCCAGAGGTGAGGAACAAGACTTCTCCCGGAAGATAGGGTCCGTGGGGTCGCTACTGCCCAACAGCTCGCCACATGCTGCCCTGCGGGTTTTTGTATCTCTCTTGGTCTAGCTCCTCACACTAGACCTGTTTCGGCAAAGTAAACTTTACCGGCACAGACCCAGAGTTCGGAGCGCGCAAGCCCCACCACGACGTCAACGTAGAGATACGGCGGTGGGGTTATTATTATTATTATTCTGGAGTAACTTTGTACCGTTTCTTAGGTATACGGAATCCTAAAAATGGATACATTATATATAACATATAATGTATCCATTTTTAGGGTTCCGTAGTAAACAAGGAACCCTTATAGTTTCGTCATGTCCGTCTGTCTGTCTGTCTGTCCGCGGTCCAGCAGACATATGTATGTATTAATTATGCCGACAGAGAGGTAAAATAAAATTATTAAAAATAAATAAATTGAGTTCCTCCCGTTTTTTTTTTTATCCCATGGTGTGGAATTTCATTAGAAAGGTCCTTCAAAAACATTGTATGTGAAAAACATTTTTCGATTCAGGGATCTGTTTGCGAAATATTAAGCCTTAAAGTGCTAAGTTTTGTTAGAGTCCAGTGTCGTTGTCCCCCCCCCCCCCCCTGTCAGCAATATGGTTGGTTTAGGATATGTGAAAAAAATTACGGCAGTAGTATACAGCATGGAAACCACATATATGCAATAAATTAAACCACATACTTGTTATCGCCTTTTCTGACGATACACAAAAAATGGACAAAATCGGTCCAGTAATTAGGTAAAAAACTAGAGTTCTAATTTTGATCAAATTTGAACACTCTGTAGAATTGGATCACTGGGTCAATGATTCAATGAACTTGAATCCTTGAACATTGAAAAGCGACGTTGCCATACAGTGCAAACTATCACGACGCTTTTACGTATTCTACTTACCTATTTGCCTAAAATGTAAAATCGGTACACCTAAAGGACAAGCTGGAATTTAAAAAAAAAATGTTTATTTCAATTACAAAAGAAAAAAATATTAAAATGTAATACATTTTATTTCAACGTTCGAGTGCGCAAACTAAATGTGTATGGAGGCCGCGGCAGCATCGCCCGACTCCCCGCGTGATCTCCGCCGCCGCCGTTGCTCTACGCAAATACATTCGTTTCTTGAAATGTATGGAATTTAATACCATGATGGTACGGCCTACTCCCTCTCACAGACAGGAAACCTGTGCAGTCAATGTGTGCAGGGAACATTATAGGCTGATTATTAAATTTAATGTTTATGTTGTATTTTTTTCGATACATGAATACTTGAAATTACTGTTATAAAATACTGGCATTCAGCTGCATCCGGTTAGACTGGAAGCTGATTAGTACTTGGAAATTTGGAATTTCCTTTTGACCTGCCACAGCCGAAATTTTATTTTGCAATTTACACAAACATAACCTATCATCACTGGCACGCGCTAACATTTCCTGCGGGTGTACGTAGGCAGCGGTGTCTTTGGCGGTATCTTGCAACAGGCGGCTCGAGACATGCGGCGTTTTTCAAAGGCGGCGGTTATTGTGAACGAATTTTGCGGGCAGCAGGGAAGGAGGGGTGCGCGTAGGTAAGGACACTTGTTATTGACTTAATAATTATCGATAAACAAAAAAAACTGTTTAGCTTTAAATACTTAGGGCGGGCGTAGTGTTTTTATTAGAATTATCGTGCTCTTGTGATAATTCTAAAACACTATGCCCTAAGTATGTATACAGCTTCTTTGTTTAAGTGTGTTGTGTAAGTTCTTGTTAAATATTCAGTAGATTTAGAGATTAAATTAATGAATTAGAAGTAAACAATAACAATTTTATAAGTTACGTAGAAGCAACCTATTAATAAAAATCGTACCTACTTACACGTTTGCTAGTCAGGAAATCACTCACAAAACGGTAGTTTCTTAAGTCCAATCGTACAAAATTACTAAAACCTTTTTTTAATACTTAATCCAATCAATAATTTGTTAATCGTTAAAAATATTAAAACAATCGAATAACACAAAAATGCTTGTATTTTAATGCCTTGTTTTGGTAGTAGGTAAGTAAGTGTAAAAAAGTATCGATAAACGATAATTGCGCCGTTAACCCTAAATTATGACTTTTGTTATTTTCGCCATTTTTGAGAAGTCTCGCTTTGTCAGTTCACCGCTGTCTTCCGGGATAGTGTATCGTGACTTTCACAGAGATTTAGTAGCGCGCATTGCTTCAAGTGATTTTGGCAAATTAAACTAATACTCGTAAATAGGTACTTTTTTTAAGGTGAAATTGACACTTATTTGTTACTTGACTTTGTGTGTGTATAAATAGTGTTTTTAAGTTTATTTTTATTTATTTTTTACGGTGAAATTGACACTACTTGACTTGTGTGTGTGTGTACCCGTGTTTTTTTAACAAAATGCCAAGACAACATCATTTTTACAGTGCTGCAGAGTATACAGACATGGTTTTATTGTATGGCGAATGCCGCCAAAATTCAGCCTTAACTCTACGTACTTATCGTGAGAGATACGGCGCAACTCGTGTCTGCCCTACTAATGTCCGGACAATCCTGGGGGCTGTCCAAAGGATCAGAGAAAATCAGCACATAGTGCCGAACACTCATGAAGGAGTTGCTCCGCGTCACGTTCCATCCTCTTTTGAACAACGAGTCTTAGACCATTTCGATCGGAACCCAACTTGCAGCCTTAGACAAGCTGGGCGTGTGTTTAGAGTGAGCCATAGAACAATACATCAAGTGCTGAAAAGGAACAAAATACGTCCTTATAAATATGCAAAGGTTCAGGCGCTGCTGCCCCGTGATAAGCCGATTAGAGAGTTTTACTGCCGCTGGGTACTTGAAAAAATCTCTCAAGACCAACATTTTTTATCAGATGTGTTTTGGACAGATGAAAGCACGTTTACTCGGAACGGCATGTGGAACCGACAAACCATGCGTCACTGGAGCCATACGAATCCCCATTTATTTAGAGAATCAGCTCATCAGTACCGTTTTTCCGTTAATGTTTGGGCAGGCATTCACGGAGATCAAATAATCGGTCCTGTTTTTATCAACGGAAACCTGAATGCACAGAAGTTTCTAGATCTTCTTAACGGCCCGATAGCACGATATTTGGAAAGATTGCCTGCGGTATCTTTCAGGCGGGTATGGTTCCAGTTAGACGGAGCTCCTCCACACTCCGTACTCGTCGCGAGAGAGCGGCTTAACACCACGTTCGGCGAACAATGGATTGGGCGCTATGGCCCCCACAGGTGGCCAGCGCGGTCGCCCGACTTCACTCCTCTAGACTTCTTTTTATGGGGCTTTATTAAAAATGAAGTTTACTCGCGGGTCTCCGAAACCGAAGATGAACTGCGCAATCGTATTGTCGCTGCCTTTGACAAATTAAAAGCCATGGCTCTAGATCCTGAACGAAATTTGTTGAGCAGGCTTTGGGATAACATTGTGCGGCGATGTAACTTGTGCATTCAGAAACGTGGTGGACATTTTGAAAATTTGAAAATTTAAGTTTACTTTTTTTTACTAATGTGCAATAGTTAATTTAGTTAGTTCAGTTCAGTTATCGCGAAATAAAAACGTGGCGGTAAAAATGAACTAAGTGAATTTTGATTTCATCGAACATTGACAAACGATCAAACGCCAGCGCCGATAAAAAAGCCGCTATTGGATGTCACCCGCGTGCGTAGTTGCCGCTCTTCCTGAGATCAAGGTACGTTTTCTAAACAGTGTTTACTTTTATAGAATTTATTTTGATATTTATTTTGTTTGAAAATTTCACTTTTTTAATTTACGGTGTTTTATTTAATATTAAATTTTGCTATACTTCTGTGGACTAGTATTACTTGTGGTTTCATTTATTGCATATATGTGGTTTCCATACTGTATACAACGTGAAATTTGAATCACAGTTTTACTAGAACAAACGTTGTTCAGACCATGGTCTACTACCATTATACAGCATCCAATAAAAAAAAAAACAGAATTGGTTTTTGAAAAAACACAAACAGACAAAGTTTAAAAGTTTAGTGTGCTAAGTAGGGTCTACAAGTTAACGAGTAATAATCGACCAACTTATATTTGCAGTTGCAAAAATATATTTTACCAAAAATTCCGTATGGAAGAACATGTTTTTCAACGACAAAGTTAAGTTTGTTTTGGGATGCATTCATCCCAACTACGGAACCCTTCATTGTGCGTGATACACACGTGACACGCACTTGGCCGGTTTTTAACAAGAGCTTAGCACTCAAATTAGCACTCAAAATCTAATCGAAGGTAAAAATGTATTGACATACCAACAATTTCATTAAGACAATGTCTTAGATGTTATCAATAATGAATAACTCTAATGAATTTGATAACCAACAAAACTTTATGCACAATAAACAGGCAGAGTTTTTAGATGGACCGCGAAAACTGAATCATGGCGGAAAAATACAACCATACCAGTAATGTTTTCGAGCAATATTATATTGATCAAATTAAAATTAAGTTAACACTTTTCTTCAATTAACCATAGTTCGTAGCACCCAAGTGAGTGAAGGATTATTGAGTGTCTTCAAGAAGAGAAGAAATAAAATGATGACATTCCGCAAAATCAATTTAGTAAAGTCTGAATTACAAAAACGCGAACTGTAGCAAAACAAAAGTGTAGTTTGTAAGAAGACACATGAGCTTGAATTGTAACGCAGCGTCTACGTAGAACAGGCCACACGCACGTATCTTGCTGAATGATGCTCGATGTAACCGCAATACGTTCTTGCACAGTATTTTCTCGTCTTCTGCGAAAAATTATAACATTTCAATTAATTACCATTCAGTGCCCTTACCAAACGATCACATTAATGTTCTGGGATGTCATGGATTTATCGCGAATGCGCAGGGTTTGGTATTAGCAACATCAACTATGGAAGTTTTCATCAAAATTGGACAGAACAGGCCAAGAACAAGAACATATGTACGTATAAAGAAATAACCAGAGCAAGATGAATTCAAAATGCGTGTGCAGGTATCTTGAACACTTTGAATAGCTGAGTAGAATGTTTCGCATTTTTGGATTAACTTTGTTTGCACCACAAAGTTCTTTATCAACAAAATTAAGGCAAAGCTCGCCAACTTTGTTGCATCCTAGAACAAAATTAAAGTAATTCTTAGAAGACAGTTGTCAAAAAAGTAGTGCATTTAAGAGTCAATTTAAAGATAATACTCACTATGTTTTCAACAATAATGGCTATTTTGAACAGGTCAATCATTATTTGAATGTTAACTAAAATGTAGATGAATGCTTGTACAATGTAAAAAAGTATCTGCAAAGCGACAAAACTCAATAAAAACAGTTGTTAGATTATCTAGTAGTACAACAAATACTCCGCTATTTGATGGTAGAATTACTTACAAATTGCTGAAAACTTTGTTTAAAAATATCGTAGCACTGCAATATTTCAACATATGCCTGAAATAGTCTTGTTTTATTATTTTCTCCGTGCGTGTCTTCTATTTCTTGAGAATTGTAATTTCGAATATTCCACAATACAAGTTTATGTTCCAAACAATTAATAATTTGAATGACGTAAACAATATTAAAATCGAAAACAATCAAAAGGTAGAAAGCATACACTAAATAGAAAGGTACACCAATCTGTATGTGAAAATAAGCGGAAACAATGACATAAAAACCCAGAACCCCTAGTACAATAATCCAATTCCAAATAATAATGTGGTTGAAACTAGTTCTATTGTTGATGAATCTGTGTACAGTAAGCGCTCAAAAGTGCATGAGCACGCTAAGAGTCGTATTGCTGTGAACACGCGGTATAGCTCGTACATTTGTATGTGTAAGCAACACGATACACACACCACAGATAACGCAGTTACACGAAACAACAATATATTTCCGTCGCTTTAAACATGCTAGCACACACGCACTATGCGCGTGAACTTGACCAGTTAATGGCATTGCTAAAATTCGATAGTTACTTAACAAGCGCAGATAGCAGAAAGCGTTAAGCGTTGGTATGGAATTCAATCTGCCTCAGGTTCTAATCTCGTGAAACACAGTGCGGTTTTTTGCAAATATTATTATTTTTGTTTTCGATAATAATATTTTTTAAATATTGCTGCTTTTTTATGTTGTTATTGCAATAAAGGTTTTAGAATAAAAAATGCGTGATATATGATAACAAAATTAAAAAATATATGTTTATTCGTTATATTTATTTTACATAAGTTAATAAACTGCTACAATTATTTATCATTACTTCAGCTGAATAAGATGTGAAATAGATGTCAAGAAACTTAGAAGCAGTTTGTATTATTTAGACATATTTAAATTATGAAATATTTTAAATTTTTAATGGATTTTTTCACCATAAATATTAAGCTTTGATCATGGTCGAAGTAATTAAGTAATAAATAAGAATATTAGACTACTTAAAATGTAAAAAACTACTTACAGAATAGGTAATTTTAAGGTTAAATATGGGCAGTTTGTTTATATTTTATTTGTATTAATTATTTTACATTTTATTTGACTTTAGTAAATATTGGTTGTTATTGAGGTTAAAGCTTAAGTATTCATTTTCTTTACGAAAAGAAGATTGAAACTAAACCTCAAATTTTTATCCTAAAATAATACTATTACTAAAATAATAAACAATTTCGGTATATCTGCAAGAAATACGACAAACACCCTATTGAAACGTGCTTAAAAAATTCGTTACCATGGCATAAATTCATGCAATAACGAATCTGTTGTTTATTAAGTTGGTACGGTCAATATTTTAAGGTCAAAAACGGTTTTCTAGCTGGTCTTCAGTGATGCAAGCCTTCAGAGTGCACGGCGAACGGTTCATAATGACGTGTTTTTAATAATTCAGCAAAATGTCTCGTTGGTATGAAACCATTTGTTTCATTCACCATTTGACGTCGCTGCTACTCGATAATAAGCCCCTTCCTCATATCTCTTAACCCTCACAGTATTTCTCTAGAACAAAGAAAAACATTGTTTTTATTACACATAATACCTTATTATTTATTATTCACTAATCGAATTAAACCTCACAATGAATTTAAAACTTTAAAGGCATCTTCTGTCTCAACAATACCTCTGTTCTATCAACAATACCCTTGATTAAGATTTATGTTTAGTAAAATATGAAATATATAAATGATAACACTCACACTTAGTCCGGTTTCATTAGATATTCACTTCACTTTTACGCAGCGCAATAATATTCTCTGATCTGATCTGATCTCTTCAATATATTTTATGCCTGCTTTTTGATAATAATAACCACAACACTGCGCTAAATGCTCGTCACCAATATTATCCACGAACCAACAAAGTTCTATTAATTGAATACTCGTAACAAACTGCATCTACCCCACAGAAATCGAAATAATTTACTTAGTTTTTTGTGGTCTACCTGCTAAACTTTAATATTTATGTGAACAAGACGAATGACAATGATATTATAAACTATAGATACGTTACCCGCGCTCTATAGTGGCAAGATGAATGCAAGGTAATTACCGGACTTCGATTTAGTCGCGTACCAACCAGTGCCGCGGCTGTACGTGATATTAAAATAACTTGTGTGGATAACTTCCTAAAAATAACAAAAAAAAAATGCCGTCCTGTGTTTATAGGAAATGTAAAAATTATACTGCAACTGTGAAAGATAAAAAAGTATCATTTCATGCGTAAGTATCAAGAAAAATGTATTTTATTTTATGTTTTTCGATGCCTTCTAATGGCGGCTGGCGCTTGAGGTAAGTCACGTGCCGTTAGGGGAAGATGGGGTACTTTGCATCAGTGTGTGTAAAACCTAATATTGCGTTCCAGGTATTTTGAAATTAAATGGTTTTGTTGACTAGATTATCTATCCGACCATAGAATAAAAAATCCACAGAGGACATTAGACTTTATTTGAGCGTACTAAAAGAGATGTAATGCTAAATGGCAACAACTGTCCTTTACGGTATTGGAACATTTTGTTGCGTATTGGCAACAACGGTGCCTGAACGTCTCAAATGTCTCAAAATGTCCAAAACGGTGTGTAAAATGTCCAAATAAATGAGAGGAAATTTAATTGTAATTTAATTTAACCGATTGTTGTACTTTTTATTTTAAATTTTTAATTATTCACATTTTTTTAATAAAGACTTTTATGTTTATAATATTGTATTTTGTTTTATTTTAAGTGACAGTAATTACCTACTCTTGCGAAATACTGCATTCATATTTAGATCGAAAATATTATTATTTTACCCGTAAATCTACTACCAGATCAACACGAGAAAATCGAGTGTCCATTTATTCCCCATACGCCTCCTTTTGTACACGTTTGGCCAATGAGCATGCACCACAGAATGACAACGTAATTAAAAAATATATTTATCTCTCTCTAACAACAGGAATTCCGTAGATGACATTTCATTTTCTTTCCCTTTCTTCGTGCGTCTAAGTAGCTATCTAGCTACCGATAGTATTTACGCTGTTTTCGAGTGCCGTGATGTTCATGCATAACGCGTCTATTTATATTACGTCATTGACGAATGAAACTAAAAACGAATGATGATTATTGAACTAGTCATTGGTTGCAGACAAAGTGAGTGTGTATGTGTAATGTGCGTGTCTACAGTATTGTAACAACTTATAGAAGAAGGTCGTAAGTCAAACCGAAGCGTCAGTCTATTGCTTTGTGAGATTGCTCATGGACTTTTGGTCGGCACTGTACATTTTGGAATGTAAGGACAAACTGGACATTACTTTTGGTTCGAATGAGTCCAATCATGAAATTAATTGTGAATCCAAAACAGAAGAAGATGCAGTTATAGAAAGCAATGAAATTTAAAAAATCAGTAGCTCCTTGTCTATCCTTGTTTGTGATCACCATATACATGCAGAGCTCGAACAAAAATATGTAAACTAGTGTTCCAATCATCGAAACAAAATTTGAGACGAGACTATTTGGAGTTATGACATTATCTTTGATGCGATATTTAGGACAGAACATAACATGTTGCATTAGATTCAAAGGCAAAAGCATTGACTGTACATCTTTGTCCACCTTATTGTTTGAAATAAGTTTCACAGTATTTGTTTTTCCGACATATTGAAAGGTCTTCATTTCTCTTAACTTAAACAGTAGCTTTCCAACACACAAGTGATACAATAATCGATACTAAATGTATTGGCAGATTAAAATAATTCATTATGTTAATAATAATGAAAAGTGTCAATAATAATTAAGGTTACTTTAATTAATTTGGATAGACGAAATATAGGAACACTTAGAAAGATTGATAGATAGAATATGTTTTATATCGTCTTACAATAGTGATCCAGTTAATGGTATAGGAAAGAAAGAAGAATATAGCAAATACGTTTATTTGTGGTAAACATGGCGCACAGAAATCCAATGCCAATTATTTACAAAATGTACATAGCATCCAACAAAATCAATTTATTATACTAAAATCAACCTTACTAAAATGCGAACTGCAACGGCAGCATAACCGAGTTCAAGTGGATAATCTTTTCAAGGACTTTTAATAGGCTTTTTACAAAGTGGACCATAATTAACATAATAAATAACATGTCTTGAACTGTAATCGAAAAAAATACTATGGTCTTTTGAATCCTACTCACCACATCGCAAAAAGTAGTCATGAATGGTTTTGAATCTATCCTCACCATTATTTCATCTGGGATTCGCAAGGGCTCAGTGTTGGGTTTTATTCTCTAAACGAATGACATCAAAATTGTCACAACTCACATTTTCTAGTGAACGGAAACGATACTGTAGCCAGGATTATAGAAAAGCAAATTGTAACAATACAAAAGTGTAGTTAGAAAAAAGACTCATCAGACTTCATTGTAACGCAGCGTCTACATAGAACAGGCCACACACACGTATCTTGCTGAATGATGCTCGATACAGGCGCAATACGTTTTTGCGCACCTTTCTCTCATTATCTGAAAAAACACATCGTAATAATTAAAGTATAATTATGTAACTAGTCATAATATTGAAAACACTAGCATTCGAATTTATAATATTATATTAAGTGTATATATAGTAAATAGTATAGTATGGATTATGTCAATGAAACATTTACCACACGAAGTTGATTTCAAAATAATTGCGCAAGTATCTTGAACCCTTTGAATAGCCAAAAATAATTCCTCGTATTGATTACTCAATATTGTTTGTATTGTTTGCCACATCAAATTCTCCACCAGCCATAAGTATATGAACATCGACGCCAGATTTGCTACAACCTAGAATTAAAAAAAAATTGACGTTACCATTCAAAAACTGAGGAAAAGGGGGTGCACTAAAAATAGTAGACATTAAAGAAAACGCAGTGGTCATCATTCTGCTGCCCTTATCCTAATTTATTTGGAATCGGCTAAAATATACTCAGTGGTAGTAGAGCTTTTAGTGAAGGAGCTAGTCCAGGGAAGTACTGCTACCATACGTATTTGTGCCACCTAGCATCGTTGGTGTCTATCGGTTTGAAAGGTATGGGTGCCGGTTTTGACTAACCTGGTGTCAGAGTTTGTATGCCGCCCATGTATCTCTAACTGGACTTCACATTCCGTCAAGAAATATCTCAGGCTTCCTTCACCTTTTTTACAGCAAGTGATAATTATACAATACGCACATGAATCCGAAAAGTCAGAAGTGCATGCATTGGGTTCGAACTCGAGACCTCGAGTTGGCAGTCTGACGGTCACACCACTAGGCTATCACTGCTGTTGCCGGTGCCGGCACAGGCAAGTGAGACATTTCAGCTTTGACCCAGGGATAGCATAGTAGCTGCGAGGCGTCTGTTATTGCAAATGTCCATAGGTGGCGTTGACCACATCAAGTTGGCCGTCGCGTCGGTTTGTTTACTATTCAATAACAGACGAAAACTCACTTTGAAGTTTTCTTCTCTGCTCCACATGTCAATTGCCTACTGAATATAAACTAGAGAGTGGTTGAATACTTCTATAATATAAAAGAGAATCTGAAATGTTGAAAAAAATATTATTAAGCAACTAAGTTAGTGGCTCAATTGCTTGTCTTTTAAAAATTATTTTGAGATACCAATTTCATGGTTTTACCGTAAAGTACTTACAAATTCTTGGGAAAAAACTTTATGTATGTCAGAACATTCTAATATATTAACATAAGCCTGAAACACTTTCTTGCTATAATATTCTTCATGTGTGTCTTCTATGTCTTTAGAATTTAAAATTTGAATTTTTCATACACGAACCTTATTTTCCAATAATTTTAGTAATCGCGTAGCATAAATCGTGTATAAATAAAAAACTACTAAGGAGTAGCTAACAGATATGTAATAACCAGGTAAGCTTAGCAGTATGCAAAAAGTTATAAAAAATATGGCAAATACACCCAGAGCAACGATGACCAAAATCCAATTCCAAATAATGAAATAGTCAAAACTGATTTTACTATTGAGAAATCTGAGAACTTTTTGTAAAGTTAAGACAAACTGGACATGATTTTTGGTTTGAATGATTTTGATCACGAAATTCATAATGAAACCGAAACAATAGAAGATGCAATAGAAAATCAGACAAGACAGAAGTGTAGTCTGGAGTAACTTTGTACCAAACCGTATAGAAGTGAATATACCTAAGAAATCATAAATACCAGAGTTACAATCATTGAAAAAAAATTGTGATGCGACTATTTGGAGTTATAATAATATTTTTATGTTATATTCAGGATAAACGATATTCAAAGGCAAAAGCAATTACTGCACATCTCTATCCACAGTATTCGTAAGATATTTTGTTCTTATATTACTGAATGTATCCATTTTTAGGGTTCCGTAGTAAACAAGGAACCCTTATAGTTTCGTTATGTCCTTTTGTCTGTCTGTCTGTCTGCGGTCTAGCTCCGAGACTTTTAATACTAGAAAGCTGTAATTTGGCATGGGTATATGTATTAATTATGCCGACAGAGAGGTAAAACAAAATTATGACAAAACAAATAAATTGCGTTCCTCCCGTTTTTTGGGTTCTGTACCTCAAAAGGAAAAAACGGAACCCTTATAGGATCACTCGTGTGTCTGTCTGTCTGTCCGTCTGTCACAGCCAATTTACTCCGTATCTAATGGACCGATTAAGTTGAAATTTGGTACACATATGTATTTCTGTGACCCAAACACGAATGTGTAACGTAAATAAATTAATTTTGAATATAGGGAACAACACAAACACTTTTGGAGCGCAAACAAGAAAAATAAAGTTTGCTAACAGTACCGTGTGACATATCAAATGAAAGGACTTGTTGCGAGGATCTTAAATATATTTTTTATATAATTTTAAAATAAATACTTTTAAAGATATTTAATAAATTCAATGAAAATTGGCCATTCCCCCCCCCCCCTTATCTCCGAAACTACTGGACCAAAAATTTTGAAAAAAATACATAGTATGGCTCTGTACTCATAGATTACAGGAAAACCTATAAGAAGTCTATGGTCTTAAAATAACATGGTAAATCTCTCAATATTGTGCGTACAAACTTACATTTCGTCGCTCGGCATCCAATAGGCCCATCTCTCTAGCTACTATAAATCAAAATATCAAAAGTGTTTGACCGTCTGCTTAATACACAAATAAATAAAACTGTAAATGTTCATGACAACCAATTCGGGTTTCGGCGTGGTTTGTCAACAGAAAGTGCAGTGTTGTGTCTTAAGCATACTATCACATACTTACTATACACAGCGTGAGACGCCGATTTGTGCTAGCTTCCTCGACTTATTCAAGGCTTCTAATCTGGTTGCTTATGACGTATTGTGGAGAAAGATGGAGGAGGATAGGTTGCCAACGGAGCTTATAAACATCTTTAAGTGTACGATGGGCTGGAACTTTTTCCAGGCCATACAGATTGGCGAGCTCAGCAGCACCAGAGTGGGTTGCTATATAGATGGTATTTGTGTAAATAATATTAGCTATGCAGATGATATGGTGCTTCTGACCGCGTCAATCTGTGGTCTCAGAAAGTTGGTTGCCAAATGTGAGCAGTATGCCAAAACACATGGTTTGATTGATGTATAATTCCAATAAGTCGGAGATCATGGTCTTTGAGGCTGGGGGTAGACCGGGTTTTGTACCACCTGTATTACTCAATGGGACTCCACTACAAAGAGTATTTACGTTTAAATATCTTGGTCATATATTGACCCCTGACCTCAATGACGGACTCGATATTGAGCGGGAACAAAGGGCGTTGTCGGTAAGGGCGAACATGCTGGCTCGCAGGTTTGCACGGTGCTCACTTAAAAAGTCAAAATTACTCTGTTTCGAGCTTAGTGTACAACGTTTTACACATATTAATTGATTTTACGCAACGATGCGACCTCGACCAGGGATGCACACCTCGCATCCCTGGCGTGCAGAGTACGGGCCAGCTCCAACAATATCCTAAAAAAGATCGCTAGCAGGCTGGGTTGCATGTACATCAATTACTGCAGTGCCATCTCTCATGGGGTGAAATAAATTTAAACTAGATTATGTGGGGCACTCAGAAAGTTATGTGATACTAGAAAAAAATATAATACAGGTTATAATTTTTTTTATTATATCTTTTCAAAAGTTTTATACGTCTAAATCAATTTTTATAACACATCTTCCAGTCCGCATCAGACACCTCTCCAATCTCCTTCTCAAATGCAGCCAGTGCATCTTCAGGTGATGAAAACTGTTTTCCTTTGAGTTGATTTATTTTGGGGAACAAGAAAAGGTCGCACGGAGCCAAATCGGGACTGTAAGGAGGATGACCGGTGTGCTGTCCAGAAAGTCCCTTGTTTTGAGCGCCGAGTGAGCCAGCGCGTTGTCGTGGTGAAGCAATAGCCCACGGAGGCCAGTGTTCGGTCGCTTGCTGCTTGCAGTAGTAAAACCTTCTGGCAAACATTTGGTAACATACCATTCAGCATTGATGCTACTTTGATCTCGTCAGGGTACTGATACCAGATAATCCGGCAAAGAAAAAAACTTGCGATCAAAATTTTGCCTGCACTTCTGGCTCGCTTCACTTTGGTAGGCGTTGGTTTTGCTATCATGTCTCGGCACCATTCTACCCGAACCTCCTTCTGAGCCTGCGTTAGATTTTGCGGTACCAGCATGAAACTATCTTTCATAGCCGAAGATGCCTGTGTAGAATTTTATGCACACTTCCCGATCCAATCGGCAGTATATGCTGAACCTCTTCATATGTAATTATCTTGAATTAAATTTTTCACAGCCAGCACGTTTTGTTATGTAACAACCGTCATAGGGCGGCCACTTCTTTCTTTGTCCGCCAAAATTACTCGAGCACCCATAAATTTGTTAAACCAGCGGAAAACAGTCGCTTTAGAAGGGCTTTTTTCTATGAACACCATTCGAAGTCTTTCAAACGATTCTTCTGGTTTTAGTCGACATTTGAAATCGTACAAAATCATCGCGTGAAAATGTTCTCGTTGTAAATCCAGTTTTCAGTAAGACAGAGTATTTTGATTTTGCTCGTAAAAAAATGTGGAGGGAATTTAAAATTTGGAATGATATGTTTTATTGTAATAAATAGTCATAGTTTTAATTGACATCAAAACCAGCCAGTATCCTATAGACAAAAACTGTTAGTCGCAAAACTTTCTGAGTGACCTGGTAAAATAAGCTAACATAGTTCATAAGTTTACTAACACAATGAGTCCTTGTTACTTGAATAAAGATAAATATCTGGATGTAATTTTATTTTTGAACGACATTTTCTAAAAATGAAACCTAGCTGGATCGATTTATCGCTCCCAAAACCCCCTGCATACTAAATTCAATAAAAATTCTTGGAGCCGTTTCCGAGATTCAGATTATATATACATTATACAAGAATTGCTCGTTTAAAGGTATTTATCGCTCCCAAAACCCCCTGCATACTAAATTTAATAAAAATTCTTGGAGCCGTTTCCGAGATTCAGATTATATATACATTATACAAGAATTGCTCGTTTAAAGGTATTAGATTTAGATTAAGTATTATTATATTAATACCGCGAATGTGAAATTTTTAACGAAAATCAGATTTTTGTTTTATTTCATTCTACACGTTGAAATAAGTGATCCTGCAATTAAAAAAAAAACGTAAAAAAATGTCACATTCGCGGTATTGGATGCCGAGCGACGATTTGCAGTTGGAATTAACACCCCCCACTCCGCCTACCATGTAATGACTGACGGATGATGACATAAAACAAAAATTACTTTCCCATGACAACGTGATTATCGTCATTATCCCAAGTGTAGCATTGACAAATAGGAAATATGGAGGTTACAAATGCTTTGCAATAGCTTTACCGCGGCAGTCCCCGAGTGCCACACGTTTTTTCTATCCCATGGTGTGGAATATCGTTAGAAAGGTCCTTCAAAAACATTGTGAGTATGTGAAAACCATTTGTAGGTTCAGGGATCTGTTTGCGAAATATTAAGCCTTAAAGTGCTAGTTTTTGTTGGAGTCTAGTGTCGTCGTCGTCGTCCCCTGCCAGCAATATAGTTGGTTTATAATACCTATATGAAAAAACATATATTTTACCATAAATTCCGTATGGGAGAATATGTTTTTCAACGACAAAGTTAAGTTTGTTTTTGGGATGAATTCATCCCAACTACGGCACCCTTCATTGTGCGTGGTCCGACACGCACTTGGCCGGTTTTTAATAAGAGCTTAGCACTCAAATTAGCACTCAAAACCTAATCGAAGGTAAAAATGTATTGACATACCAACAATTTCATTAAGACAATGTCTTAGATGTTATCAATAATGAATAACTCTAATGAATTTGATAACCAACAAAACTTTATGCACAATAAACAGGCAGAGTTTTTAGATGGACCGCGAAAACTGAATCATGGCGGAAAAATACAACCATACCAGTAATGTTTTCGAGCAATATTATATTGATCAAATTAAAATTAAAATGGCTCAGAAACTGGCGCTTTTGGGCGATCGCGGTCCTTAAAAGGTTAACACTTTTCTTCAATTAACCATAGTTCCTAGCACCCAAGTGAGTGAAGCATTATTGAGTGTATTCAAGAAGAAACGAAATAAAAACAAAATCAATTTAATAAAGTCTGAATTACAAAAACGCGAACTGTAGCAAAACAAAAGTGTAGTTTGTAAGAAGACACATCAGCTTGAATTGTAACGCAGCGTCTACGTAGAACAGGCCACACGCACGTATCTTGCTGAATGATGCTCGATGCAAGCGCAATACGTTCTTGCACAGCTTTTTCTCGTCTTCTGCGAAAAGTTATAACATTCCAATTAATTACAATTCAGTGCCCTTTTTTTTTTTTTTTTGGGTGGGAAATTATCAAATAACTTCTCCCGCTCTGGGTGGAGCGGGAGGGCGTGTCAGACTCTTACTGACTAAAACCCACCCGTGTTCCTTCGGTTGCCCTGTTGCCGGGGGCCACGATGTCCCCATCGGTTTTCTTCGAACCCCCGGCAGGCATTGGCCCTAACGGACCCCGTCAATTCTGCTGACATCTCTTTGAGGCGCGCGTGGAACACAACGCGCCGTCGACCCGGGCTTGGTCCTTACCGGACGGCGAGCTACCCATTGCTCACCGTCCGCAAGCCCGCGCCTACGGTGGCCGGAAATCGGCTCGCGATTCCCGCCCCGGGCGTCTCCTCCTGCGGCGGTTAGGGGCGTGAGGGCGCGAAATTTGCCTCTCCCTCACGCGTTCCGCCTCCTCCTTTGCGAGCATTACCGCTTCGCAGAAGGAGGTGACGGCCTGCCATTTCCTCTCGCTCCGTACCATGGCCTGAACCAGGGCCGGACGCGAGAGATCACCGCCGCCGATCGCCTCCACGAGGACACGGCGTTGCTCCGCCCAAGCCGGGCAGACCTCCACCGTATGCTCCACCGTGTCCTCAGGCCGATCCACACAATGGTGACACCCGGGTGTTTCCTCCCGCCTTATCCTGAACAGGTACCTCCCGAAGCACCCGTGTCCGGTGAGGACCTGCGTCAGGCGGAAGGTGAGGACGCCGTGACGCCTCTCAAGCCACTCCTCAAAGAGGGGTTTATCGCCGCAATTGTGGCGTGCCCAACAATTCAGTGCCCTTACATAACGATCACATTAATTGTTCTGGGATGTCATGGATTTATCTTATGTGAATGCGCTTAACCGATAATTGTCAAGTGGGGTTTGGTATTAGCAACATCAACTGTGGAAGTTTTCATCAAAACTGGACGGAACAGGCCAAGAACATGAACATATGTAGGTTTAAAGAAATAACCGGAGCAAGATGAATTCAAAATGCGTGTGCAGGTATCTTGAACACTTTGAACAGCTGAGTAGAATTTTTCGCAGTTTTGGATTAACTTTGTTTGCCACATAAAGTTCTTTATCAACAAAATTAAGGCAATGCTCGCCAACTTTGTTGCATCCTAGAACAAAATTAAAGTAATTCATAGTAGACAGTTGTCAAAAAAGTAGTGCATTAAATTTAAGAGTCAATTTAAAGATAATACTCACTATGTTATCTGCAATAATGGCTATTTTTAACATGTCAATCATTATTTGAATGTTAACTAAAATGTAGATGAATGCTTGTACAATGTAAAAAAGTATCTGCAAAGCGACAAAACTCAATAAAAACAGTTGTTAGATTATCTAGTAGTACAACAAATACTCGGCTATTTGATGGTAGAGTTACTTACAAATTGCTGAAAACTATGTTTAAAAATATCGTAACACTGCAATATTTCAACATATGCCTGAAACAGTCTTGTGCTATTATTTTCTCCGTGCGTGTCTTCTATTTCTCGAGAATTGTAATTTCGAATATTCCACAACACAACTTTATCTTCCAAACAATTAATAATTTGAATGACGTAAACAATATTAAAATCAAATACAATCAAAAGGTAGAGAGCGTACACTGAATAGAAAGGTACACAAATCTGTATGTGAAAATAAGCGGAAACTATGACATACGAACCCAGAACCCCAAGTACAATAATCCAATTCCAAATAATAATGCGGTTGAAACTAGTTCTATTGTTAATGAATCTGTGTACATTTTGGAATGTAAGGACAAACTGGACATTACTTTTGGTTCGAATGAGTCCAATCATAAAATTAATTGTGAATCCAAAACAGAAGAAGATGCTGTTATAGAAATTAATGAAATAAATAAAATCAGGAGCTTCTAGATTATCCTTGTTCGTGATCACCATATACATGCCGAGCTCAAACAAAAATATATATACTAGTGTTCCAATCATCGAAACAAAATTTGAGATGAGACTATTTGGAGTTATGACATTATCTTTGATGCGATATTTAGGACAGAACATAACATGTTGCATTAGATTCAAAGGCAAAAGCATTGACTGCACATCTTTGTCCACCTCATTGTTTGAAATAAGTTCCACAGTATTTGTTTTTCCGATGTTTTGAAATGTCTTCATTTCTCTCGAGATAAACAGTAGCTTTACAACACACAAGTGATACTATAATCGATGGTAAATGTATTAACAGACTAAAATAATTTATTATGATAATTATAATGAAAAGTGTCAATAATAAATAAAATTACTTTAATGAATTTGGATAGACCAAATATAGGAACACTACTAGGTACATTTAGAAAGATTGATAGATAGAATATGTTTTATATTGTCTTACAATAGTGATCCAGTTAATGGTAAAGGAAAGAAAGAAGATAGCAAATACGTTTATTTACGGTAAACATGGCGCACAGAAAATATGTCAATTATTTACAAAACGTACATAGCATCCAACAAAATCTATTTTTAAGGACTTTTGATAGGCTTTTTACCAAGCGGACCATAATTTACATAATAAATAACATATCTCGAACTGTAATCAAAAAAATACTACGGTTGTTTGCATTCTACTCACCACAACGCAAAAAGTAGTCGTGAATGGTTTTGAATCTGTCCTCACCATTATTTTATCTGGGATTCGCAAGGGCTCAGTGTTGGGTCTTATTCTCTAAACGAATGACATCAAAATTGTCACAACTCACATTTTCCAGTGAACGGAAACGATACTGTAGCCAGGATTCTAGATAAGCAAATTGTAACAATACAACAGTGTAGTTAGAAAGAAGACTCATCACACTTAATTGTAACGCAGCGTCTACGTAGAACAGGTGGCCTACCACCAGCTCTTATAGCAGTATTATTATAATCTTTCTTTGACTTTTCGTACCATGACGTCCATAAAATAAGCTTATTGTAATGTTGAAACAATCTTATTTTCTTAGCGATTTTGGTGACGTCACCTCTAAAAGTTCATTCAATTCGTACCACGACGTGACTTTTGAGAACTAGCAATATTGTTTTAATGTCAAATTTAGCAATCTTAAAAAAGTTCCTCGGATGCGACGGAAATATTATTTTTTTGCAAATTTATATTAAGAAAAAACTGTTTCGTGTCATGTAAACTTAGTAAAATGTATTTATTTACGTAAACTTGCCGAATGAATTGTGTAAGTATCTATAGATTTTAGTGCATGTGTAGGTAATTAATTTCTTGTTTGATTGTAGATGGCGAATGCATACGAATCATTTGAGTTTTTGGAAGCTGTTATCGCAGAAAAATAAAAATTCCCAGAGTACCTCTAGCTGCCGCATGCCGCCCGGAAACCCGACTGCAAAATTAATAACAAAACACTAATCACTGAGTCTGACCACAATATATTGTTTCGAACTATCTTCGTCAAAACATTACACATTTCTTTGTTTTAAAACTTATTCACTGAGTAACCTTAACCTTCCCTTGATTCCTTGTCGACTTTGTAGCCAGTTAGATCATAAATTCATTAGCAAATATGTTAAAATAAGTTCAAACTCGTAGTAGTTATCCACTTGTAAACAAAAATATCGCTATAACATCGAGTCTGCGTTCAGAGTTACACTGTAATCGATCAGAGCGTGCTGATAACACCCATACCGATTTAGTGTCAGCGCAATAACAACGTGCTGTGAATCGTCATAGGTGACGTCATAGCATGCGCCATCTTGCGATAACGCTGACCATGCCCTAAATTAATAACACCGTGAACGCTGTCAAAATGACATTTGTGCTGTTTTGTTTTGAGTTGCACCATATGTTTAAACTAACGTGGCATTTTCTAAATTGTGCTTCTGGCTACAGTCGCCACCTAACCAAAGAAGAAGAAATTTGTTGGCTTAACTAAATCGGTACGCAAAATATTGATGTGAGCGCTGTGAGCGATTAAGGCGTAACTCGGAATGCGGCCCGAGTTTCAAATTTCGTTCTGTTCCGATTTATATCATGTAACAGCTTAGCCGTAGCTTATTTTTATTTTTTCAATTGTTTTTCTTATTTTTCAAAGCCAAATCTTTTAATATTTGTGTCAATTGCAGTACTCGATACAAGTGCAGTACGATTTTGCACAGCTTTTTCTCATTATCTGAAAAAAACACATCGTAATAGTCAAGTATAATTATATAACTAGTCATAATATTGAAAATACTAGCATTCGAATTTATAATATTATATTAAGTGTATGTATATTAAATAGTATAGTAGGTATGGATTATATAAATGATTTGGACATGTCTGGTGGGGCAATGGACGTTTGCCTAGGTAGTCAAAACCAATGTTCAGTAATTTTTGTTATATTATTATAATTGTCGTATTTTATAGTTTATCAATTGATAAGTTTCAGGAGTCAAAAACTTGCGAAAACTGGTCAAAATCAGATTTATACGCTAGGGATTTTTCTTTATTATAACGCCATCTGTGAGTGAGCACATGTACTAATTGGTGTATTAATATTTTGTTGATCTGATCAGATTCTGCAGTTGTTTTTGGATATTTTTAGTTGTGTAAGAAAAGTGTAAAGCACCTATTAAATAAGTGCCTTACTATTGTTTTATTAAATCCCAAATTCTTATGTATATTGAATACATAAATACACATAAAATTATATTTTTTTCTACTTCAATTCCGTATTTTGGTGTCTATCCTCAATAACCATAATATTATTTATATTTACCTACTTGTTGGTATTGAATTGGGATTAAAATAAATAAAACTATGTATTTATTGCCAAGTAAATTATTTTATTGTAGGTATACAGACACACTTAAATAAAAGAATAGATGATGCGACAGGATGTCCCCAACTCCCCACTGACCAATAATGACTGGACTCACTAGCACTCATTACCCCAGAGCGCTGGGCTTATTTCTACATTGATACATATTTTTTTACAGCAGAGTTCTTTCTAACTACAGTTTGCATAAGTACGATAATCTTATCAAACCTTTCGTGATTTGTTCCTGCGATGGACATAAATAATTGATGTTTTAGGGCCTTAAGCTGCTACACAAAGCGATGCTGACATAATAAAAAGTTTATTCGAAACTGGAGATAGTCCGTTTCGTAACTTAGGCCAAAAGATATTTATATATTAGATAGAGGATCCCGGGATGCGATTCCATTTCTAGAAGGTTTCAATGACAAAGTATTTAAACCAGAGTCTTTATATCTGGGGCAACAGCAATTAACTTACTCACAGGCCAATCAAAGTCGAAAGGTTACGTTATGCAGATGGATAGTTGAAATAATAAATGGTCGCTTCAAACGAGATTTTAAAATATTTCGCCAAAGATATTTTAATATTGCTTCTCGTAATCTCATGCTTGATTTAAGAATAGCAGGAGCCCTCCTATATAAATTCCACCCACTTGTTCAGGATAGTCCAAACGTTCAGCAAATAATAGAGCGTGTTCACCGATACATGGATGAACCCAATCATTTGGGAACTTGTGTGAACAATAACAATTTAAATAGAAGAAAACAGTGGTAGCGGCGGTATTGTTTGTAAAGAAAGTGGTGGCGACGGTGTTGATGATCATTGTTCCACGGATGGAACAACATCCTGTTGCAAGTCCTTTGATGCGTCATGAATCAGGCGTCAATTCGCTCGAACCCAACAGGCATGAATAATTGTTGCCATATCCTGAAAATATTATTAAAATACATTTTATTAAAAATGACATGACATAACTGGCAAAATGTGGGATGAGTTCACCTCGCCCAAATCCTTCGGAAATCGCTGGCGTGATGTTATATGTTTATGTTGAGTTTTACATGACGAACACTCCTTTAATCTTTCATGATCGTCGTTTCCATCGTTCGTTGTTCCAGTTTTGAGAGATCTGTCCCATTCATTTAGCCATTTTCTTTCAAAGACTTTACCTACATTATAATAAAAACGTAGTTGGGGAAAAATATATTCACCTGATAATTATTATCATTGGAAATAAGGGGTACTAAGGGGCCGTCCACTGCAACAATATAAAAACGTCGGCGTCTTGGATTTCCGAGTCCGACTGACACACCACATCCACGGCAGACCATTGTATGGCCTAGTAATCTCCCACTGTCAGCAGTTTCGATATTTAATCAATTAAAACAATCGTAACAAGCGTATCCATCTAATGGGAGCTGGAACAATAGCAAATATCATTGTATTTTTCAATTTATAACACAACAGCTCAACATATTGCCTTTACTGCATGGTTTACGCGACTGCCGTAGTATAGAGGCGTACCTGATTTGCTAACTATCGAGCGAGTCTCACTTGCAGGGGTAACGCCAGCCTCGACACGATATATCTGCGAATCCACTGCACAGCGATGCCACAATTGATGCGCCTCATCATAATATCCAAATCAAGTAGCAAAACAGAATCCTTTATGAGCAGTAATAGTAATCGTGTCTAGATGATATCAGTCCGTGTAGAATAGCAATGGTCGTTATAAGAAAATATCAATATCAGAATATAATCGCACAGTAAGCAAGGAACACAACCAACTTTCCTCTATGAACGCAACGCAACTTGGAACTGCAAAGCGAGCAGAAACTGGTTAATTCAAAATAATATGTCAATGTCATGTCAAAGAAATAATAAATACTTACCTTAATTTTAAGAAGTGGGTAATTTAAAAAAATACGCTTTTGATGTGTGTACAAAAACATGTTAATAATAAATACCTTAGATCTAAAATAAGCGGCTTATAGTTATTGTTCACACACTTTAAAGGTAATTACGGGATAAAATGGAACGTCAAAAACATTTCTAGTACTTCCCGTTAAAAATAGCGAGGCGGAAGTTATATTTGAGTACTGTTTTTTTGAGAATTATGTTACGCAACCTCTACTGAATTTATAAATCCATAATAATTTAGATCTAAATTTTTAAATCTTACTGTAAACCTTAGATCATGAACATTATCGTTTCAGACCACGACCAGAGGGCAGAAACTGGATATGTCATTTACCACACCAAGTTGATTTCAAAATAATTGCGCAAGTATCTTGAACCCTTTGAATAGCCAAAAATAATTCCTCGTATTGATTACTCAACATTGTTTGTATTGTTTGCCACATCAAATTCTCCACCAGCCATAAGTATATGAACATCGACGCCAGATTTGCTACAACCTAGAATTAAAAAAAAATTGACGTTACCATTCAAAAACTGAGGAAAAGGGGGTGCACTAAAAATAGTAGACATTAAAGAAAACGCAGTGGTCATCATTCTGCTGCCCTTATCCTAATTTATTTGGAATCGGCTTAAATATACTCAGTGGTAGTAGAGCTTTTAGTGAAGGAGCTAGTCCAGGGAAGTACTGCTACCATACGTATTTGTGCCACCTAGCATCGTTGGTGTCTATCGGTTTGAAAGGTATGGGTGCCGGTTTTGACTAACCTGGTGTCAGAGTTTGTATGCCGCCCATGTATCTCTAACTGGGCTTCACATTCCGTCAAGAAATATCTCAGGCTTCCTTCACCGTTTTTGAAGCAAGTGATAACTATACAATACACACATGAATCCGCAAAGTCAGAGGTGCATGTCTTGGGTTCGAACTCGAGACCTATGAGTTGGCAGTCCGACGGTCACACCACTAGGCTATCACTGCTGTTGCCGGTGCCGGCACAGGCAAGTGAGATATTTCAGCTTTGACCCAGGGATAGCATAGTAGCTACGAGGCGTCTGTTATTGCAAATGTCCATAGGTGGCGTTGAACACATCAGGTTGGCCGTCGTGTCGGTTTGTTTACGATTCAATAACATAAACGAAAACTCACTTTGAAGTTTTCTTCTCTGCTCCACATGTCAATTGTCTACTGAATATAAACTAGAGAGTGGTTGAATACTTCTATAATATAAAAGAGAATCTGAAATATTGAAAAAAAATATTATTAAACATCCAAGTTATTGGCTCAATTGCTTGTCTTTTAAAAATTGTTTTGAGATATCAATTTCATGAATTTATCGTAAAGTACTTACAAATTCTTGGGAAAAATCTTTATGTATGTCATAACATTCTAATATATTAACATAAGCCTGAAACACTTTCTTGCTATAATATTCTTCATGTGTGTCTTATATTTCTTGAGAATTTAAAAGTCGAATGTTCCATAGACGAACCTTATTTTCCAATAATTTTAGTAATCGCGTAGCATAAGTCGTGTTTAAATAAAAAACAACCAAGGAGTAGCTTAGTTAGCTATGTAATAACCAGGTAAGCTTCGCAGAATGCAAAAAGTAATCAGAAATATAGCAAATACACCCAGAGCAACGATGATCAAAATCCAATTCCAAATAATAAAGTGGTCAAAACTGATTTTATTGTTGAGAAATCTGTGAACTTTTTGTAAAGTTAAGACAAACTGGACACGATTTTTGGTTTGAATGATTTTGGTCACGAAATTCATAATTAAACCGAAACAATAGAAGATGCAGTTAAAATCAGACAAGACAGAAGTGTAGTCTGGAGTAAATTTGTACCTAACCATATAGAAGTGAATATAAGGAATCATAAATACCAGTGTTAAAATCATTGAAAAAATAATTATGATGCGACTAATTGGAGTTATAATATTATTTTTAATGTTATACTTAGGATAAACGATATTCAAAGGCAAAAGCAATTACTACACATCTCTATCCACAGTATTTGTAAGATATTTTGTTCAAATATTACTGAATGTATCCATTTTTAGGGTTCCGTAGTAAACAAGGAACCCTTATAGTTTCGTCATGTCCGTCTGTCTGTCTGTCTGTCCGCGGTTTAGCTCCGAGACTCTTAATACTAGAAAGCTGTAATTTGGCATGTGTATATACATTAATTACGCCGACAAAGAGGTAAAACAATTTTTTTATAAAATAAATAAATTGGGTTCCTCCCATTTTTTTTAATATCCCATGGTGTGGAGTATCATTAGAAAAGTCCTTCAAAAACATTGTGAGTATGTGAATACCATTTTTGGATTCAGGGATCTGTTTGCGATTTATTAAGCCTTAAAGTGCTAATTTTTGTTAGAGTCCAGTGTCGTCGTCCCCCCCTGCCAGCTATATGGTAGTTTTTGGATGTGTGGAAAAAATCACGACAGTAGTTTATATAAGGAAATTAAAAGGAAAACTATCACAGCTAAGTAGGCTCTACAAGTTAACGAGTAATAATCGACCAACATATATTTGCAGTTGCAAAAATATGTTTCACCATAAATTCCGTATGGGAGAACATATTTTTTTAACTACAAAGTTAAGTTTTTTTTAGGATGAATTCATCCCAACGACGGAATCCTTCATTGTGCGTGATCCGACACGCACTTGGCCGGTTTTAAACAAGAGCTTAGCACTCAAAACCTAATCGAAGGTAAAAATGTATTGACATGCCAACAATTTCATTAAGACAATGTCTTAGATGTTATCAATAATGAATAACTCTAATAAATTTGATTACCGACAAAACTTTATGTACAATAAACAGGCAGAGTTTTTAAATAGACTGCAAAAACTGAATCTTAGCGGAAAAATACAACCATACCAGTAATGTTTTCGAGCAATATTATATTGATCAAATTAAAATTAAATTAACACTTTTCTTCAATTAACCATAGTTCCTAACACCCAAGTGAGTGAAGGATTATTGAGTGTCTTCAAGAAGAGAAGAAATAAAATAATGACATTCCACAAAATCAATTGGAAAATAATAAAGCTTCCGAAAAACAAATTAACTTCCGACGATCTGTGGTTGACTGTAATACGATGTGTTAAAATGAATTACTTACCGAAAAATTATTACAAAATTAATCGACAAAAAATGTTGTATTTAAAAAACAAACATGAGCTTATTCAAAATACAGTTCTACGAAAAATAATCTGTACTTTCAAATAATAAACTAAATTTCCGAAAAAAATACTAAGTTTCCGAAAACGTATGTTCTGCTAAAATAATACGTTCGTTCATGTTTTTGTTTACGTTTTGCTTTGAAAGATAGGTTAGGTTAGGTTAGAACTGTGAAACCACAAAACGCACGAGCCGAGCGAGCGTAGCGAGCGGTGCCGCGGTAGCGGCCGGCGAGTGCCAGGGTCCGTTTCGGCACAAGAGAATGTAAAACACCACATTTCCAAAATATTACATTCTCTTGTACCTAAACGAACCTGGTCTTTGTTTGCGCCACAGTTTATAAAATGTGTAAGGTTAATTCTAAATTTATAATAGGTGAGTTACGATAAAAATGACTAAATGAATATTACGTCAGCAAATGCTGTATTGATTTTACAGAATTTTCAGTATTTTATTCGGTCGTTTCTTTATTTGTATTCGCTTAAAAGTTGTCGGAAAATTAGTATATTAAGCAGTCAATTTCATATTTTGAGAATGCTCATATTCTGATTTTTTTTCGGAGGTTTTATTACTATCCAAATCAATTTAGTAAAGTCTGAATTACAAAAACGCGAACTGTAGCAAAACAAAAGTGTAGTTTGTAAGAAGACACATGAGCTTGAATTGTAAAGCAGCGTCTACGTAGAACAGGCCACACGCACGTATCTTGCTGAATGATGCTCGATGCAAGCGCAATACGTTCTTGCACAGTTTTTTCTCGTCTTCTGCGAAAAATTATAACATTTCAATTAATTACAATTCTGCCCTTACCATACGATCACATTAATTGTTCTGGAATGTCATGGATTTATCTTATGTGAATGTTTTAACCGGTAATTGTCAAGTAGGGTTTGGTATTAGCAACATCAACTATGGAAGTTTTCATCAAAATTGGACAGAACAGGCCAAGAACATGAACATATGTACGTATAAAGAAATAACCGGAGCAAGATGAATTCAAAATGCGTGTGCAGGTATCTTGAACACTTTGAATAGCTGAGTAGAATTTTTCGCATTTTTGGATTAACTTTGTTTGCCACATTAAGTTCTTAATCAAGAAAATTAAGGCAATGCTTGCCAATTTTGTTGCATCCTAGAACAAAATTAAAGTAATTCATAGAATACAGTTGTCAAAAAAGTAGTAAATTTAAGAGTCAATTTAAAGATAATACTCACTTTGTTATCAACCATAATGGCTATTTTTAACATGTCAATTATTATTTGAATGTTAAGTAAAATGTAGATGAATTCTTGTACAATGTAAAAAAGTATCTGCAAAGCGACAAAACTCAATAAAAACAGTTGTAAGATTATATAGTAGTACAACAAATACTCCGCTATTGGATGGTAGAGTTACTTACAAATTGCTGAAAACTATGTTTAAAAATATCGTAACACTGCAATATTTCAACATATGCCTGAAACAGTCTAGCGCTTTTATTTTCTCCGTGCGTGTCTTCTATTTCTTGAGAATTGTAATTTCGAATATTCCACAATACAACTTTATCTTCCAAACAGTTAATAATTTGAATGACGTAAACAATATTAAAATCGAAAACACTCAAAAGGTAGAGAACATACACTGAATAGAAAGGTACACCAATCTGTATGTGAAAATAAGCGCAAATAATGACATAAAAACCCAGAACCCCTAATACAATAATCCAATTCCAAATAATGATGTGGTTGAAACTAGTTTCATTGTTAATGAATCTGTGTACTTTTTGGAATGTAAGGACAAACTGGACATTACTTTTGGTTCGAATGATTCCAATCATAAAATTAATTGTGAATCCAAAACAGAAGAAAATGCAGTTATAGAAAGTAATGAAATTAAAAAAATCTGTAGCTCCTAGACTATCCTTGTTTGTGATCACCATATACATGCAGAGCTCGAACAAAAATATGTAAACTAGTGTTCCAATCACCGAAACAAAATTTGAGATGAGACTATTTGGAGTTATGACATTATCTTTGATGCGATATTTAGGACAGAACATAACATGTTGCATTAGATTCAAAGGCAAAAGCATTGACTGTACATCTTTGTCCACCTTATTGTTTGAAATAAGTTCCACAGTATTTCTTTTTCCGATATATTGAAAGGTCTTCATTTCTCTCAACTTAAACAGTAGCTTTCCAACACACAAGTGATACAATAATCGATACTAAATGTATTGACAGATTAAAATAATTCATTATGTTAATAATAATGAAAAGTGTCAATAATAAATAAGGTTGCTTTAATTAATTTGGATAGACGAAATATAGGAACACTAACAAAGAAAGAAAGAAAAGAAAGAGTGATAGATAGAATATGTTTTATATCGTCCTACGATAGTGATCCAGTTAATGGTAAAGGAAAGAAAGAAGAAGATAGTAAATACGTTTATTTGCGGTAAACATGGCGCACAGAAATCCATTGCCCATTATTTACAAAATGTACAGACGCCAGCACATCAGGCTACTACAATCTGTCAAATTTATTTAATAGATTTTCAACTTTGTTGATTTTTTACAAAGTTGATTGGGAAAATTTTACAGTTTCATGATGATGATGAGTAGCATGATGTGCTGGCGTCTGTACATAGCATCCAATGTAATCTTTTTATTTGATTAAAATCAGCCTTACTAAAATGTGAACTGCAACGGCAGCATAACCGACTTTAAGTGAATAATATGAACAAGGACTTTAAATAAGCTTTTTACAAAGTGGACCATAATTTACATAATAAATAACATATCTCGAACTGTAATCGAAAAAAATACTATGGTAGTTTGCATCCTACTCACCACTACGCCAAAAGTAGTCATGAATGGTTTTTAATCTGTCCTCACCATTATTTCATCTGGGGTTCTCAAAGGCTCAGTGTTGGGTTCTATTCTCTAAACGAATGACATTGAAATTGTTACAACTCACTTTTCTAATGCACGGAAACGATACTATAGCCAGAATTATAGAAAAGCAAATTGTAACAATACAACAGTGTAGTTAGAAAGAAAACTCATCAGACTTCATTGTAACGCAGCGTCTACATAGAATAGGCCAAACGCACGTATCTTGCTGAATGATGCTCGATGCAAGCGCAATACGTTTTTGCACAGCTTTTTCTCATAATCTGAAGAAACACATCGTAATAGTTTAAGTATAATTATGTAACTAGTCATAATATTGAAAATACTAGCATTCGAATTTATAACATTATAGTAAGTATGGATAGTATATATAGTAAATAGGATAGTGTGGATTACGTAAATGAAAAATTAACCACAGCAAGTTGACTTCAAAATAATTGCGCAAATATTTTAAACAATGTTGATAACTCAACATGTTTGCCACATCAAATTCTTCATCAGCCATTAGTATACTAACACTGACGCCAGATTTGCTGCATCCTATAATTAAGAAAATTTACGTTACAATTGAGGTGTTCAGAAGCAAATACGCTACTGTTGGTCTAATTTTAGACCAACAGCGGTAGATTGGCTTTTGGACCCCACAATCCAAAAACTGATAAAAAAGGGTTGCACTAAATAAAATAGTAATTAAAGTATACTCAGTGGTCATCATTCTCCTGCGCTTATCCCAATCTATTCGGAGTCGGCTTAAATCAGCGTTGCCAACTACACCGTAATTACGGTAAAAACACCGTATCCTGCATTGATTCGCCGTCTACCGTAATACTGTAATTACGGTGTCAAAAAACACCGTTATGAAAGCATATGGAATATTGAGCGTATTTTCAGGGTTCCGTTGGCAAAAAACGAACCCTTATAGATTCGTCATGTCTGTCTGTCTGTCTGTCCGTCCGTATGTCACAGCCACTTTTTTCCGAAACTATAAGAGCTATTCTGTTGAAACTTGGTAAGTAGATGTATTCTGTGAAATTCATTAAGATTTTCACACAAAAATAGAAAAAAACAAATAATTTTGGGGTTCCTCATACTTAGAACTGAAACTCAAAAAAATGATATTGAGGTTTCTAATATCATTTTTTTCTAAACTGAATAGTTTGCGCGAGAGACACTTCCAAAGTGGTAAAATGTGTGTCCCCTAACTAAAAAAAATATATGATGTACATTACCATGTAAACTTCCACCAAAAATTGGTTTGAACAAGATCTAGCAAGTAGTTTTTTTTTTTTAATACGTCATAAATTGTAAACCGCAATTTACCTTTCATTCAATGTTACTTGCTGCAACGGAACCCTTCATGGGCGAGTCCGACTCGCACTTGGCCGCTTTTTTTTGTCTTATCATGGCAACATTTTGAATTGCAGTGGACTAGGGGCAGTTCCCCGATCACTGACGATAATATAATACGTACAAATGAAAGAGTTGCCTAATTGACAGACTTCTTAACCTTTTTAATAACCAACTTTCTTTATTCAGGTAATTTACTTTACGTTGTAATAAATCTGTTTTTCTCGCACGCAGTTGAGTTGAGGCAGCTCACACTCTCTTGCGCGATACTTACCTGTACGAGGGGATTGGTTTTTAAAATAAATTAAAATGGAAGTGAATCTGATAGTGGTAATGAACACAGTAATTTTGTCAAATTCAGACTAATTAAAATGTACGGAAACGGGTTTTTTAGGGTTCCGTAGTAAACAAGGAACCCTTTTAGTTTCGCCATGTCCGTCTGTCTGTCTGTCTGTCCGCGGTCTAGGTCCAAGACTGTTAGTACTAGAAAGTTGACAAAGTCGTAAAACAAAATTATGAAAAATTTTTTTTAGGGTACCTTCCCTACACGTAAAGTGGGGATGTTTTTTTTTTCTATCCCTTGGTGTGGGGTATCGTTGGAAAGGTCTTTCAAAAACACTGTGAGTGTTAAAACCATGTTTGAATTCAGAGATCCGTTTGCGAAATATTAAGCTTTAAAGTGCTAATTATTGTTAGAGTCAAGTGTCCCCCCCTGCCAGCTAAATGGTTGGTTTTAGGTATATGAAAAAATTCACGGCAGTAGCTTATTTAACGAATTTAAAACGAAAACTATCACAGCTTGGTAGGCTTTACAAGTTAACGAGTAATAATCGACCAACTTAGATTTGCGGTTGTAAAAACATGTTCTCCCCCATACATTCTGTTTGAAAGATTTTTTTTTCAACTACAAAGTTACGTTTATTCTTGGGATAAATTCATCCAAACTACGGAACCCTGCATTGTGCGTGGTCCGACATGCACTTGGCCGGGTTTTTTTTCATATTACTATGTAATTTACACTTTTTAAAATCTATCGTTTTTTTTTTTTATCTGCCGTATTTATAAACTGAGAACACCGTAAACCATTATTTGGAGTTGGCAACGCTGGCTTAAACATACTCAGTGGTAATAGAGCTTTTTGTGAAGGAGCTGGTCTGGGAAAGTACTGCCACCATACTTATTTGTGCCACCTAGCAGCGTAGGCGTCTACCGGTTTAAGGGCCTGGCCACAGCTTCTGGCGGTGCGGGGCGCGGTGCGGCGAGAGGCGCGTCGGGCGGCGCGATTTGCGGTGGTATGCCACAGCTAGACTAGTTGCGACCGCGGTGGCGTCAACGGTGGACGTATTTAGAGAACGGCTAAACTATTAAAATGCCCCTATCAAAAGTGGCACGGTATTGCCTTGAAACAAGTGCGTTCTTAACGCAAGATATCATACTTACCACTACTACCAGGAAATTATTGTTTTATTTCGTCCCACAATTTTTTTTATAATATGCCTATATTTATGATGTGGATGTTTTGACATCCATATTGCTGAACTACTTAGTATTTCACTAATAAATTGATCCATATTCATTATTTTTATGAGCTCAACGCGCGACAAAAACAAAATGATTTGTTTCGGTCGCGCGATGCCTGAATGCGTCCACCGATGCCGCCGCGCGCGCCGCTCTGAGCTGTGGCCGCCTCGATACTCGCTAGTACATTTGTTTCAATCGCACACCGCGCAGCCCGCCGCCGCCGCGTGCCGCGCGACACTCCCCGCGCCGCAAATCGCGCCGCAGTGCGCGTCGCCGGTAGCTGTGGCATACTTCATAGGTTGTCTACCATTTGTTTTCGCCGCTCACCGCTTGCCGCGCCTCACGCCGCGCCGCAATCCGCGCCGCTCTTGGCTGTGGCCAGGGGGTAAAGGTGTGGTGTGGGTGCCGGTTTTATTTTTTCCTTTGGTGAGTTTCTAACCTGGTGTCAGAGTTTGTATACCGCCCATAAGTCTCTGACTTGGCTTCACATACCGTCGATAAATATATCATGCATGCCGGTTTCCTCACTATGTTTTCATTCACCGTTTTTGAAGCAAGTGATAATTATACAATAAGCACATGAATCCGAAAAGTCAGAGGTGCGTGCCTTGGGTTCGAACTCGAGACCTATGAGTTGGCAGTCCGACGGTCACACCACACCACTATCACTGCTGTTGCCGGTACCGGTTGTTTACTATTCAATAACAAACGAAAACTCACTTTGGAGTTTTCTACTCTGCTCCACATGTCAATTGCCTCCTGAATATAAACTAGAGAGTGGTTGAATCCATCCATACTATATACTATAATATTATATACTATATCCATACTAATATTATAAATTCGAAAGTAACTCTGTCTGTCTGTCTGTCTGTATGTTACCTTTTCACGCCTAAACCACTGAACGGATTTCGATAAAATTTGGCAAGGAGATAAATGGCATCCCGACAAAGGACATAGGCTACTTTTTGTCTCAAAAATAACCCTAACGGGGGGATATAGGGGATGAAAGTTTGTACGGGAAACCTATCATTTCTTTAGTTAGGGCTATGAAAATTTAAATTTATGCTTTTGGTAACAAATAAAGAATGACATATTTCAGCGTTTTTAGGGTTCCGTAGTAAACAAGGAACCCTTACAGTTTCGTCATGTCCGTCTGTCTGTCTGTCTGTCCGCGGTCTAGCTCCAAGACTATTAGTACTAGAAAGCTGTAATTTGGCATGGGTATACTATAATCACGTCAACAAAACGGTAAAATAAAATCATGATAAATATTTTTTTTCAGGTACAGTACCGACCAAAAGTCCATAAGCAATCTCACAAAGCAATAGACTGACGCTTCGGTTTGACTTACGACCTTCTTCTATAAGTTGTTACAATAATGTAGACACGCACATTACACACACACACTCACTTTGTCTGCAACCAATGACTAGTTCGATAATCATCATTCGTTTTTAGTTTCATTCGTCTTGTTCACATAAATATTAAAGTTTAGCAGGTAGACCACAAAAAACTAAGTAAATTATTTCGATTTCTGTGGGGTAGATGCAGTTTGTTACAAGTATTCAATTAATAGAACTTTGTTGGTTCGTGCCGTGATAATATTGGTGACGAGCATTTAGCGCAGTGTTGTGGTTATTATTATCAAAAAGCAGGCATAAAATATATTGAAGAGATCAGATCAGATCAGAGAATATTATTGCGCTGCGTAAAAGTGAAGTGAATATCTAATAAAACCGGACTAAGTGTGAGTGTTATCATTTATATATTTCATATTTTACTAAACATAAATCCTAATCAAGGGTATTGTTGATAGAACAGAGGTATTGCTGAGACAGAAGATGCCTTTAAAGTTTTAAATTCATTGTGAGGTTTAATTCGATTAGTGAATAATAAATAATTAGGTATTATGTGTAATAAAAACAATGTTTTTCTTTGTTCTAGAGAAATACTGTGACGGTTAAGAGATATGAGGAAGGGGCTTATTATCGAGTAGCAGCGACGTCAAATGGTGAATGAAACAAATGGTTTCATACCAACGAGATATTTTGCTGAATTATTAAAAACACGTCATTATGAACCGTTCGCCGTGCACTCTGAAGGCTTGCATCACTGAAGACCAGCTAGAAAACCGTTTTTGACCTTAAAATATTGACCGTACCAACTTAATAAACAACAGATTCGTTATTGCATCAATTTATGGTACCTAACGAATTTTTTAAGCACGTTTCAATAGGGTGTTTGTCGTATTTCTTGCAGATATACCGAAATTGTTTAATATTATTTTAGTAATAGTATTATTTTAGGATTAAAATTTGAGGTTTAGTTTCAATCTTCTTTTCGTAAAGAAAATGAATACTTAAGCTATAACCTCAATACCAACCAATATTTACTAAAGCCAAATAAAGTTTAAAATAATTAATATGAACAACTGCCTTTAACCTTAAAATCAACAATTTTGTCAGTAGATTTTTTTACATTTTAAGTAGTCTAATATTCTTATTTATTGCTTAATTACTTAGACCATGATCAAAGCTTTATATTTATGGTGCAAAAAAATCCATTTAAAATTTAAAACATTTCAAAATTTAAATATGTCAAAATAATACAAATTGCTTCTAAGTTTCTAGACATCTATTTCACATATTATTCAGGTGAAGTAATGATAAATAATTGTAGCAGTTTGATAACTATACTTAAGTAAAATAAACATAACGAATAAATATTATTTATTTTTTATTATAACATATCACGCATTTTTTATTCTAAACCCTTTATTGCAATAACAACATTAATAAATAGGCAGGATATTTAAAAATATTATTATTGCAAACAAAAATAATAATATTTGCAAAAACAGCGCTGTGATTTACGAGATTAGAACCTTAGCCATCTTGAATCTAAGACCAATGCTTAACGCCTTCTGCTATCTGCACATATAATTTACTTTCGAATTTTAGCAATGCGATACACTGGCCAAGGTCACGCGTACGAGTATGATGCGTGCTAACAAAAGTTATGGAAATATAAGTGCGGCGCCCGCGAACCGTGACGATACGATAGTGTGTAGTTCAAAACTGCGTTCTCTGTGGTGTGTGTACGGCACTCACACCACAGACGTCTGACTATTTACACATACAAATATACGGACTATAACCGCGTGTTCACAGCAATACGACTCTTAGCGTGCTCATGCACTTTTGAGCGCTTGCTGTACCTCCCCTAGACAAGAGTCAAGTGCAAGCTGGTTGGTTTTGGGTATGTGAAAAAATTCACGACAGTAGCATATTTAACGAAATTAAAAGGAAAACTATCACAGCTAGGTAGGCTTTACAAGTTAACGAGTAATAATCGACCAACTTACATTTGCGGTTGCAAAAACTTTAGTTGTAGTTGAAAAACTTTGTAGTTTTTCAACTACAAAGTTAAGTTTGTTCTTGGGATAAATTCATCCCAACTACGGAACCCTTTATTGAGCGTGATCTGACATGCACTTGGCCAGTTTTTTTTTGTGTCTTCTTTTCAACAAATTTAAGGGATTGGAAATGTAGAAATATAGTAGTAGTATCTTGAATTAACATTTAGTCTTTATTAAAATCGGCCCACCCGGTCAAAAGTTATTACAATTTAAATTCTAACATGTAGGTCCTGTATTAATGTGTTCAATGGCGGCAAGAGTAGGTATTACAAAGAAATGGTGACAATAATAGTAAAACGAATAATTAGTATTTTAAGAAAGGCATTTAGAATCATGTAAATCTGTTTCATTTATTTAAAAAAAAAACCGGTCATGTGTAAGTAGGACTTGCGCTTGACACTCCTTGCTAGATTACCGCCGTGGGATCTGGAGGCCAGGGTCCTCGCGCACATCTGGGAGTGGTGCGAGGAGCCGAAACGCCGGGCCTTAACTCCGCTGCCGCAAGAAATCACGGCACAGCGGACAGAGCTCCGGCGAGATCTCATGGCGTCATGGAGAGTGCGGTTGTCGCAACCCAGCGCAGGGTACGCCACAATTGCGGTGATAAATCTCCTCTTTGAAGAGTGGCTATATAATTTTAATCGCACTTTGATTAATTATCAACATGTAAATATGAATCTGACACACGGTTCAAATCTTGTAACAAACCTTTCAAATAAACTAACTCTGCAGACGCTAAAGCAGCAGCTATAAATTCAGCTTTGGCAGTTAATAACGCAATAACGTTTTTTTTTTTACAGTACCAGGATAACAAATTATTACTATAGTAGACAGATCCACTAATACTTTTTCTGTCAGTTCTGTCACCTGCCCAGTCATCATCAGAATAACCAACTAGGCGACAATTATTATCCCGTTTATTTATACGAGACTTTGACTTAGTTTGTTTTAAGTAACGCAATATACGCTTAGCTGCTTTCCACGGTGATATTGTGGGCCTATCCAAAAATCGACTTAGAAACGACACTGCAAAACAAATATCAGGTCTGGTTGAAGTAGATCCTATTAGCTCACGATATGGTTTGTCCAAGATGATTGCTTCATTATTATCTTTTGCGAAATTGGTTTCCATTGGAGTCTCAGCTCCTTTGCAGTCAGACAAATAATTTTTTTCAAGTATCCTATATATGGCTGACTCCTGGTTAATTGACATCAATTATAAATTCCGGCGTTCTCACTATGTGCAGCCCCAAATAATAACTGACTTCTCCAAGGTCTTTAACATTTTTTTTTTATCATTTGCTTTATTTAAATTTATCTCACTTTTTGACGTTCAAATCATATCATCAACTTAGAACAATAAAAATACATTTTCCAAATCATATAAACAAAAATCATGTTTTGATTGAACAAATCCTTTTCAAAATAAAAACCATGCAGTCTTTCATTCCAACATTTACGCACTTGTTTTAGTCCATACAACGATCGCTTTTATTTCAAAACTATACCTTTTTCGACGTTAACACGTAAGGGAGGTTTTATATAAACGTCTTCTTTTAAAAAACCGTTTAAGAATGCCGTTGGAACATCTAATTATTTCATTTACATATAATTTTGTACGGCTTGGTTCAGCATTATACGAATTGTAGGCATACGTGCGACCACCGTCGGGCTCCCAGGTAATGGCAGGAGGGGTTCACATCGGCGTCGAGTCAACAATGAAATATCTGGGACTCGTCTTCGACAGCCGGTGGAACTTCATGGAGCATTTCCGACGTTTGGCTCCCAGACTGGAGCGGGCCGGGGCTGCGTTGAAGCAGCTCCTGCCCAATCTTAGGGTCCAAACGCCTCCTGCCGGAGGTTCTACGCGGGGATCGTGCGGTCCATGGCCCTTTACGGGGCTCCGGTGTGGGTGCGTTCATTGAGGTGGCGGCCAGCCCGCCGGTTGAACGCGGCCCAGAGGGTCATGGCCATCCGGCTGGCCCGAGGATACCGCACGGTCTCCTGTAAGGTGTTGTGAAATAAATGTTTGTCACTTAGAATCTCCATTACATGTGCAAGGTTTCTATGGAGATGTTTTCTTTATTTAAACAATTTATGAGTACATTATGATCGGCTAAAGTTCAGGTACAAATTGTGCAAAAAAGCAGATTTTCGGAGGCTTGTACTGAATTTATTTCTTGAAATTTAAATTTTTTGGTTTCATAGAAACCTAGAAATAGTGCACAAGAAATCTATTAGTTTAAAAATTTCAAAGAATAATGTGTTACGACGCCACAATCACGTACGAGCGTTCGTATGAAAAGTATGACGGGTTGGCCGCTCTTAAGTCTGTTTATGCCAATTTTTCGTGTATCGTTCGCTGGTTCATGTGGTGAAGTTCTACAAGTCTATAAGCTCTGCTACACATCCCGATGATTCTGAAATGTTTTGTAATGCAGATTTGTTTTTGACTGACTCTCAACTGTGTTTCTGTGTTGTGGTTGAATATTTTGGTACCTCATATTATATATCTAAATAATGTATTTTCAATTTCTAATGCATTTTCCTGTGTTTGAAGAATATTTTTGAATAATAATCCCTGCGTATTCTTCGTCGGCTTATACTGTTGTGAATCTGATCCATTTTTTGTTTTACAAAAAATGTGCATTTTATCAAATGTAGTCCTCTTTGACCCAAGTGAATTTAAATTGAAAACTTGTGTACGGTTCTCTGACCCAAGTGGTGCTGTCTTAGTTCCTGATAATGATGATATTTCTGATGGATTGAATACATTGCATTTATTTGTTGTGTTTTTTTTGTGCCTCTCTATTTTGTTTTCTTTGCAGCATTGTCTTTCAATACCTATTTCTTGGCTTGTTTTGGATAGTTCTTTATAAGTCTTTGGTAATTCAAAAACATAACCCGCGGCAACATTCAAATGATCCAATGACTCTTGCTTATCACAACAAATCTTTGGTACATGAAAAACATAACTCGCAGCAGCTTTCACAAGATCCGGTGACTCTTGCTTATGACAAATCTTTGGTACCTCAGATGACTCTTGCTTATCAGAAAAAATCTTTGGTACATCAAAAACATAACCCGCAGCACCTTTCATAAGATCCGGTGAGTCTTGCTTATGGCAAATCTTTAATACCTCACATGACTTGTTTACGACCAAAAATATTTGCCTCTGATGACTCTTGCTTATGACAACAAATCTTTGGTATCTCAGAAGACTCTTGGTTATCACAACAAATCTTTGGTGCTTCAAAAACATAACTTGCACCACCATTCAAATAATCCAGTAACTCTTGCATTTGATAAATCTTTGTCACCTGAGAAACAAAAACCGCACCACAAAGATTCGATGACACTTTCATATCTTTGTTCTCTATGTTTCTATAAGAATTTGAAATGCTGCATGTGCATTTTTCTAATACACATTCCTTTTTTTTGTAGTTTATTTCGGTGACTCTTTCTTATTTCTCTTCACTTTGTTTCTACAAGAATCTTAAACGCCGCAAGGGCATTTATCCTTTTCTGGTAAATAAGCCGTTTTTTGTAGTCCAATAATCGATTTCTGTTTTTCTTGTGTTTCCATCATCATTGCATAAATCCCTATTGGATTTGTTGGGTTTGTGAGTGGTTTATTGTTTTTATTCGGAGGGTTTTCGGGCTGATTGCTCTGCATGTTCGTGCCGCATGCGTTCGAATGATTCTCACTTTTATTGCTGCATTTGCATTTTTTTAATGTACCTTCCTTCTTTGGTAAATAAACCCTTTTTTGTATTTCAAAAATCGATTCCTGTTTTTCCAGTGTTGCCAGCATCATTTCATAAACCCCTGATGTGGTTATCAGTTTTTCATCCGATTGAGATAAGCCTGGACATGTCGATTCTTTTATGGTCGGAGAGTTTGCGGGCCGATTGTTGTAATAGAGACATGTTTTAGGTTTTGTGCAGTCTTCGCAAGAGCAGACAAGATCCTCTGGCTTTTCAGATGCAATTTCGCATAAATTTTTGATGTCACAAAGAGAGCACGTACATTGGATCTCGCTTGCATTTTGGGCCATACTTTGAAATTTATTTAAGCTTGTACACGCCTAAGATTTCGTGTTTTTTCTCCTCCTTCCGTGTTACGTATAGATAAATTCGTTGATTACTTCGACCCTCGACTGCTACAACACAAGCTTGGTACTCTCAAGACCTGAAAAAGACAATTTCACATCAATACCTATCAAACATTTTTAGAAGAATAGCTTTTGCTTGTGACTTCGACTGCGTGGAAGACGGAAACTATCCCACGGGACCGTACTACCGGGATAAAAAATAAAGTATTGGTAGTAGTGGTAGGTGGCCTCGGAAAGCACGTTAAGCACCGTTGATCCCGGCATTTGTAGATCATTTGTAGATCTTTGACAGTTGTTACGGGTCATCAGAAAACCGAAAGTCTGACGGTATCGTGTTACTTCTTGATCAGTCAGAAGAAACAATATACACCTCGAAGGTTGTAATATGAACAAAAAAACAAGCAGTCAACAAAGAATTGCAGAAGAAGAATCTGAGACCAGTGAACTTAATCCAACATTTACAGAAATAATTGCAAACAAGGAATTGGATTTAATGAGGAAATCTCTAGAAGAAGAAGATGATAATGCTGAAGGAGAAGATAATATTTTTATAAATTTAGCAAACGATAAACAGGTTCAATCCCAAAGGCAAAAATCTAAAAGGAGTAAAATTAAGAAAAACTATGTCGATTTCCTTTCTGACGAAGAAGATTTTGTATGGGATTCTACTTCTTGGACTGATACTGGGGATGATTCTACGTCTAGTGAACTTGATAAACCAGAAAAATGAAAAAGAAGAAGAACAGCTCAGAAAATGGAAAAGTAGGTGATGCTGGACTTAGAAAAAATAAAGTAAACAAACGAAAAACAGCAAAAGATGCACGAGATAAAGGGCATGAATATGTCAGGAAAAAAATGGATCTATTGTGAGCTCTAGATCTTTGCGACTTAATCTATGTCTAGACAAAGCATGTGGCAACAACTGTCAAGAGGTTAGTGAAGAAAAAAGGAAAAACATGATTACTACTAGGAACGACTACTTTTGGGGAAATTGGGCATTTTCACAAAAATGCATAGGTGTGTGTTTAGTCCTGTCCCTCGAAAAGATAGTCGTTTTTATTTTCTAGTATTACCAGTATCAACAAACGACGATTACCGTTAGTTTTAGTAGACATCTAGTTATTATTCCATTAATAACTTAACTCCTCAAGTACTCGATTATTTAAATTAAATATTAATTAAGTGATAGGGAGATAGCATTTTGACTTGTCCCTGGACAGTGCAGCTATATTGAACATACAATAATTGCATTTTATCCTTAGAATTGACTGCAGGTATAAATCAAATTTATTGTTCCTCTTATTGTTTTACGAACAAAACCATTTACAATCGATAGATTTAGTTATTCTGAATCCATAAATCCTAGTTTCAGACATTTTCCTCGTCACGTTTGATCTAAGCGCATTTCTAATAAGACAAAAAAAATACCGAACTGTTTCATAACAATCTGTCTGATATTCAGAATGTAGTTGAACGATAGATTTTAGATACCGAAAACACAATTTTCTGAAACCAGTAGCTCCCAGGAGACCGTTTGAGAAATTTAAAAATGAGGCAAAACATAAAACCCATAGCAACCCGTTTGAAAATCTTGTTTTCAGGTGATTATTGGTCAGTTGATGCGAATAAATCATTTTTCAGAATAAATCGTTTTATGTACGATTAATAAAGAACTTACCCGAAACCATCGAAATGAAATAAGGTTTTTTTTTAATAAATTGGACAAAGGAAACTGGGATAACGTTTAATAATAACTGTTTATTGAAATAAAACATAGTTTATTTTTTTGTAATTGGCGGACTCATCATCGGTGTCGTAAGCGTAACAAGCACCGCGCGTTAGCCATGACTCCGGAACGTTCTTTCGGTTTTTGGAGTTATATAAGATCACATTTAAAATGTCTGAAAACAGGTTTACAGTAACTAAACAAAAGATTTAAAAAAAAATTGAACCAGGTTGCTATGAGGACAGATCGGTTAAATTCTTTGACATTTTTGAAAATGCGCTCAGTCCACATGTGACACGCAAAATTTCAGAATTTTTTTTGACATAGTAGAAATAGGCTTCCGTAAAACTGGACCGTTTCTTCCCACCGAGTTGGGTTCAAGAATCATCTAAACTAATGATTTTATGTGGTTTTGGCCTTAGAACGATGTGATATGGTTTTGGTCGTGGGCTCTCGTACCACACTAGATTGTTAAGGAATGTTTATTTTATAAATATCTTTTAAAATACTGAATGTACAGGATGTTGGATTACGCCAATATTTAGTAGAAATTTTTAGCAAATATTGGTGCTATTGTTATCCGATTTGATCAACTACTTTAGTAGCTACGTACATATATTTTCTATAAACCGTCAGGATTGAGGAGCCACATAAAATGTGTTGTAATAGCGAAATTGTACAGTTTTTCCATTTTATTTTTATACTACAAATTAGAACATATCGTCGGCGTAGGTGAAAAACTGAATAACTGCGATTTTGGTCAAATTGTCTTTTCACCATTTCCGTAACACCCAAATCATGCCGTATAAATAAATCGCAATTTTCTCCAAACAAGATTTTTTTTGTCATTTAGCCTACGCCAACGATATTTACTACTAAATTATACTAAAACATTGTAGCTATCTCAAATTCACCGGTAAAAAACCCATTTTTTTCTAAAACTTACGCATAAATACTACTAAATCCTACCAAATTTTCAAAAATATCCAATGGCTAGTTTTAGAGTTCTAAGGTGGCGCCTCAATTCAGACGTCTGAATTGAGGAGCCACCTTAAACGTCCTGTGGGTTTTACTACAAATTCCAGGATCGGGCCTACAAAATCGCCTGATTTACTACTAAATATTGGTAGTACCCGCGTTTAAATATGAGATATGGCTCTTCAATCCATACGGACACTCTACGAAAGAAAAAAGAGGGGGGAATGAGATTGCAACTATTCTTCAAAAGTATATTGCTGATGTTGATTCACGTGGCTCTATAAAAAGTTTGATTTTATATTCAGATTCATGCCCGAGTCAAAATAAAAATAAAATTGTACTAGCCGCTAAACACAATGCCCTCCTCCAAGCAAACCATATTGATACCATACAAATAAACTATCTGCTTCCAGGCCACACTGAAATCCGGAGGACACGATGGAGCATACGGTGGAGGTCTGCCCGGCTTGGGCAGGGCATCGCCGTGTCCTCGTGGATGCGATCGGCGGCGGTGATCTCTCGCGTCCGGCCCTGATTCGGGCCATGCTACGGAGCGAGAGGAAATGGGAGGCCGTCACCTCTTTCTGCGAAGCAGTAATGCTTGCGAAAGAGGAGACGGAGCGCGTGAGGGAGAGGCAAATTTCGCGCCCTTGCGCCCCTAACCGCCGCAGCAGGAGACGCCCTGGGCGTCGGGAATCGCAGGAAGATTTCCGGCCACACCGTAGGCGCGGGCTTGCGGACGGTGAGCAATGGGTAGCTCGCCGTCCGATAAGGACCAAGCCCGGGTCGACGGCGCGTTGTGTTTCACGCGCGCCTCAAAGAGATGTCAGCAGAATTGACGGGGTCCGCTAGGGTCAATGCCTGCCGGGGGTTCGAAGAAAACCGATGGGGAAATCGTGGCCCCCGGCAACATGGCATAGGAAGGAACACGGGTGGGTTTTAGTCAGTAAGAGTCTGACACGCCCTCCCGCTCCACCCAGAGCGGGAGAAGTTATTTGATAATTTCCCACCCAAAAAAAAAAAAAAAAAAAAAAGGCCACACTGAAATGACTGTGGATAGTATTCATGCAATAATTGAAAACTCTGTTTGAAATACCATAATATGGGCGCCCTCGCAGTGGACAACAGTTTTTCAGTTGGCTCGTTGAGAGCTCAGTCCATATTACGTAGAAACTCTTACCCGTAAAGACTAAGAATTTCGAGGAATTCTCTGAAAAATATTTTATAAGTAATTTATCTGGTAAGATTAGCAAAGTACGAGTGGCGACATTAAAAAAATCGTCTCTGAATCTTATGACCATCAAAAACAGCATGATGGAGGATGCTCAGGAAGATAGAGTAAGTATAATTTCAAGACCAAAGCAGCTTCAACAAAAATACAAAACAGCTTTGCTCATAACCACCGCGAAATACAACGATTTGAAAAAAATATGTGATACAGGGGTAATACCCAAATTGTTTCATCCAGAATACGCAAACTTTTCTCACGGTAATGGAAAAGATGTACTGATTGAGATAGATATTGAAGATGAAGTGGAGACCTCACCTTCAACATCTTTTTTTTTTTTTTTTTTTTTTCGGGATGGAAATCCTCATGGATGTCTGGGGTGGGCAAAGGGGTCTGTCAGACTCTTACTGACTAAAACCACCCCGGTGTTCCCTCTCACACTTGCGTCGGGGGCTGCTAGTGCAAATGTGACTTCCGCTGCCCCGGACTGATGACGGCCCGTGCTCTGCGGGCCCCGATACGTAGGGGGAGTGAAACTCCCCCAATTACGTCTTATAGAGGCGCGCGTGGAACACTACGCAACGCCATCTCGATCTCGGGTCCTCTGTGATGGGGGGCAACGGATGTCCCCGAGTCCGCCCCCCTGGACCCATTTAGGGGGGCTGGAAGAGGGCATTATCTGCCCTCCGCCGACGCCCAGAGCGCCTGCTGCGGGACGGGAGAATACTTGTGATTTCCCTTTCCCTTTCCGCAGCCTTCTTCTGCGAGATAACTGTTTCGCAGAAGGATACCACCGCGTCCCAGGACTCTGCACTGCCGACCATCGAACGAACCACGGTCGGCAGCGAAAGATCATTCCCCACTTCTGAAACGAGGACACGGCGCGGCCCCTCCCATGCGACACATTCGGCCAGCGTATGCCGCGCCATGTTCTCCAGACAGTGGACGCAGTGATGGCACCGAGCGTCCGGCTCCCTGCCTATGCGACACAAGTACTTGCCAAAGCAACCGTGCCCCGAGAGCACTTGCGTCGCCCGAAACGTCAGAGAGTCGTTCCTCCTCCCGAGCCAGTCGTCGAGCACTGGCCGGATTGCCTCGATTAAATCCAGGCCAGGTTGTAGGTTGCAAGAGCCTCTCCCGCCATTCCGCCACCATGACCTGACGGAGCTCCGACCGGCGCAGTGTGATCTACCGCTGCATCAGTCTCTCGCCCCGTGTCTTGGCCTCCTCGCGCCACAGATGCAGTGTCGCGTGTGTTCGCCTCCAGGTCCCAGGGCGGGGATCCGGCCAATGCACAAACCGCCTCGTAAGAGACCGTGCGATATCCTCTTATGACTCTGACGGCCATCGCTCTTTGCGGCCTTCGCAGTACTGCGATGCTGCCGGCCGTCAGGTCAGCTGCCCACACCGGGGCCCCATAGAGGGCCATTGATCGCACGATCCCCACGTACAACCGCCTACAAGCGGTGTTCGGGCCCCCCAAATTGGGAAGCAGCGTTGACAACGCACCCGCCGCGCCCATCAGTTTGGGCACCAGCCGCTGAAAATGGGGGCCGAAGTTCCATCGGCTGTCGAGCACCAATTCTAGGTACTTCATAGTTGAATCGACAGCGATACGAGCCCCTCCGACCACAATGTGTGACCTCGGCGGCGGTGCCCGTCGAGAGCCATGGAATGCGATGGCTTCCGACTTGTTGAGGGCCACCTCTAGGCCCAGGCGTCGTATGCGACTCACGACCTGCGAGACCGCAACCGTAGCCAGCAACGCTGCCTCCCTGTCCGAACTTCCCCGAGCCGTGACCAGCGTGTCATCCGCATAGCACGTGAGGCTCACCCCCGGTATAAGCTCGTCTCTTGACCCAGTCGTATCCGATGTTCCACAGGAGTGGGCCCACAACCGAACCCTGTGGAACACCGCACGATATGTCGCGCCAGCCTCTGCCATCGCTTCCCGTGTAGGTAACATACCTCCCCGCTAAATAAGCCTCCACAACGTGGCAGAGGTAGGGAGGCACCCGGTGGTAACGTAGCGACTCCCTAATGCAACTCCAAGGCAGGGTGTTGAATGCGTTAGAGATGTCCAAGGACACCGCCAGTAACACCCCGCCCTGGGATACCGCTTCCTCTGCCAGGACTCTAACCCTCATTATGGCGTCAATGGTAGAGCGCCCATGACGAAACCCAAACTGGCTGTCGTCCAGGTTCGGCCCCTCTCTGCACAAGTGGCTGACGATGCGGTCTGCGATTATTCGCTCAAACAGCTTGCCTACCTCATCTAGCAACACTATGGGCCGATAAGCGGATGGTGAGTCCACAGGGCGCCCCGCCTTCCTGAGCAGGACCAATCGACCTGCTTTCCACTGATTAGGAAACTGGCCCCGCTCAAGGCACGCTGAGAAAAATCCTCTCAGTGGGGGCTCCAGGTCCTTAAGAGCGAGGACTAGAGCACGGCCAGGAACCCCATCGGGCCCCGGAGCCGTATTCTTAGCCCGAAGCCGCGTTATGGCCGCCCTCATCTCAGGTTGTGTTACCTCTGGGACGTTTTCGCTCTCCTCTTCATCAGACTCTGCGGCTGTGGGCAGAGTCATCGGCGGTGGTTCATGCTCTGATCTCGCAGGGAAGAGAGCTGAGACCACTTCTTCGAGCAACTGTGGCTCGAGACCTTCCGTTAATGGGGGGGCCCAGGGCCGAAGTTTCCCTCGGACTGTACGGTAAGGGCGCCCCCACGGATCCCCATCTAGGGTCTCCAGCAGTTCTTCCCTGGCTCGCGTTTTCGACTCGCCGACGGCCAGCCACAGAACCGCCTTCGCCGCGCGGTACATCTCATACAGTGCGGCTTCCTCATCGGGATCCTGTCGACGTCTCCTCCGGGACCGCGTGTATGGGCGTCTGGTATCCACACACGCGATGCGCAACCGTTCTATCTCCGTGGACCACCAGTACAATCGGCGTCTTGTGGACTGTGTGTGGACACGAGGCATGGATGCATCGCATATCTGCGTCATCGCCTCGCTGAACCACTGCGCCTCCTCTTCGACGTCGATGGGACCGATTGTCGTTGACTCCCGAACCCAGCGTGGACCGTTTCTTGAGCGCCCAGCGTGGACCGTTTCTTTGAGGGCCCAATTGGCTGCGACCACCCGCGGTCTGGGTGGAGACATCGAAATGTATGTATCGGTGGTCCGACTGTGTCTTCACCTCCGTCACAACACGCTAACCATGGACGTGGTGTAGGACAGCGGGGCTAGCAAACGACACGTCTATATCGACCCGCCTCTCTGTCTCACGCACGTGTAGGTCGAGCCCCTATTTAAAACGGCCAGGCCCGTCGTGATGGCCCACTCCTCCAACACACCTTCAACATCTGATCTAACTAGTAAAGAATAGAGAATGTCGAGACTTAACTGTGTTACATTGACTGATTAATATTACTAAGGGGCTGGTAACGATGAATTCTCCATACAAATGTAATGCTAAATAATTCAGAGTTAAAACATTTTTACTGTAAGAACCTAATTCTGGTTCTACGATAGCAAAAGTTCATTTTATTTGATTCGGCTTGAATGTCGATCGTCGTAGTATCAAATTGCTCTAGACTAATTCAACGTAACACGCTGCTTCAACACATTTGAATTTCAATACTTGAACTAATTTACTTTCAGCTATAATATACAGGGTGTTTGGCAGAACGTTGAACATACGAAAATGGTGGATAGGTGGGGTCATCTGCTACTTACTCAGCCATAATTTATTTGGCCATGGCCCCCTGGATATATAAAAAAAAAATTTTTTGCTTTCTTCTAGTTTCACAACTTTCTTAACTTCAAAGTGTAATTTTTATTAAAAATGGGTAAAACAGGCAATTTTTTTTAATCTTTAGTGTTGGCAGATTCTTATAAAATTATTGCTTTATTCAGATGTTAGCTAGAAAAAAGTTATGAGTCCTCAAACTTACAGAAAGATGTAAAAAATACTTAAATCTTAATTTCAACTTGCATTAAAAAAAATATATATCCAGGGGGCCAGGGCCAAATAAATTAGGGCTGAGTAAGTAGCAGATGACCCCACCTATCCACCATTTTCGTATGTTCAACGTTCTGCCAAACACCCTGTATATCTCAGGCAATTGAGCCACTGCTTTACTCCACAATCGAGGCATTTTGTGCTAAATTACATAAATTTCGTGAAAAAAAGGTCGTATATTTATAAAATTGACTCAGAAAACGACGTTAATTACTTACGGAAAAACTGTATTAATTCTACCAAAATCCACTCAGTAGTTTTTTATGTTTTAAAAAAATTACTTCGAATCACTCTCCTGAAACTTTCAAAAAATGTCGCTAAGATCAAATAGCCTTTCAACCGTCGATATGTCGTAGTAAGATGGTTATAGCCGTGATATAGTTATATCCCTAGGGATATAGCTATATACCGTAATATAGTTATATGAAAATGGTTCAGAATTGTCGGAGTGCTCAAATTTTGTTACTGCGACCAATTTCAATTTGCGTTTGCTGGCGCCGTAGTTGGTGACAGTTCTAACCTAACCTATTTGGTTGGTTGCCCTAAAAGTTATATTACTAGATCGTACTCGTATCATAGTTATATTCCTAGTAAGATAGTTATGAACCACTTTCATATAACTATATTATGGTATATAGCTATATCCCTAGAGATGTAATTATATCATGGCTTTATCCATCTTACTGTGACATATACATACAGACAGCACATGCACCGCAACTTCACAATTTGACTTATCGTCTACTATAGTGACAACTTCCTATCAGTAATAATTATTGTCCACTCAAAAAAAGATTTGTATATCAAGTATCAACACACACACAGCAGCTGTGTGTGTGTGTGCTTGTATATGTTAAAGAAGCATACGTAGCTCGTGCAAATGTATCTGCCCAAATGCTTCTTTAGTTTACCACCCGTGCAAGTGTTGACACTGGGTTTGCAAATACACGTACAAACAGAACGCATTTCCTTCTACGCCTCACAATACATCGCAGCTCGAATTTACAATATATCTGTCTAGCTTCTTCAGCAAAACTCCGTACAAGTTTTGGCATGAAGAAGCATTTGAACTGACCATGTATTTGAGCACAGAATCAGAAATTAGAAGCCAATAATGGACTTTTGCAGGCTACAGGATAACTTACGATAAATTTGCGAATGTAAACTCTCTTGTAAATAGCATAGCGTAATTTCTTCTTACATCTTACGCAGTCTTAAGTCCATACATATGTACATAAATTTTACGGAAGCAACTTAAAAGTGTAACGGTGGCCTTAGGTAAATATCCATTACCTCTTCCATTCCAAGAAACTTTATTTTATAATATTATGTAATCATGATTTTTATTCTTTAGTTTTTATTGAATTAATAATATTTTTTTTAAAGCTTTTTGTTATAAAAACACACAAACACACTGATCATATTAAAATATTTTTTGACATAATATATGTGACTCGTATTTTTTTTATTTATTTATGGCTGAATTAATTTGAATAAGTCCTTTTTACGGTTCCGTTCCGTACCGAAACGGTAAAAAGGAAAAATTGTCTGACTTTGACACTGCCGTGTATTTCAGGAAATTATATCGGGAATACCGAATTATATCGAAATGTAATATACTCGTACATATTTATAAAAAGAAAGAATTGAATAAATATTATTGGTTTCATTGCAACGGAAGACGAAATGGGGGTTGAATTTTAAAGTGGGGTACTAGGTTAAATGGGGTATTATTATGGAAGGGTATTATTTGTTAAAGAGTAGACAAGAAATGAAAACTACTATCCACATACCATTTACTGTAAGCCAGGATTACAAGAATGCAAACTGTAACAATACAACAGTGTAGTTAGAAAGAAGACTCATCACACTTAATTGTAACGCAGCGTCTGCGTAGAACAGGCCACACAAACGTATCTTGCTGAATGATGCTCGATGTTAGCGCAGTACGTTCTTGCATAGCTTTTTCTCGTCATCTGTCTGTTGAATATTTTATCATAAAATAGTATTAACAAATCCAATGAATCATGCTTTATAATGTACTAGCTTTTGCCCGCGGCTTCGTCCGCATGGATGTTAAAAAATATCCCACAGGAACGTACTACCGGGATTACATGCCTAATAGTCGAGGAAATGTCATTGACTAATACCGCTGTGCCCGCGTTGTCGTCAACCATAATTATGTAGTTACGCGTAATTTTGAAATTGTGATATCTTTTAAACTATTCATTTAAACGATATGATGTTGAGGCATATTTCTCTCTAAATTAAATTCCCAATTTATGTAACATATTTTATTGGATAAGGATTAATATGATACCGGTCAAAAAAGCTTCGGAAATAACAATGAAATTGTCATAAAATCCTGATAGATAATAATGGTTACTGTGGGTGATCCTTAGAAGATAGACATATGCCATCGCGGATTTTTTGTTGAAATTTTTAAGATGAAGAATACTGTAGAACATCAATTTTATGTAACTTTTACGATTTCCGCGGCGCACGCCAATAAATCTCCCAGTTCGCATGATTTTTTCCGACATCTTCAACAATAATCGTTAAATTTCAGCCAAATTATACAAAACCGTAATGAATTATACATCAAAACCTTCTGCATGAATCACCCCGGCCATTGGTGAAAACTGTTTGAAAATCTGTTCAGTAGTTTTTGAGTTTATCGCGTTCAGACAGACTGACAGTCAGACGCGGCGGGGGACTTTGTTTTATAATTACGTAAGGAATCTATGGATAAATGGTGTAAAGGAGGTAAAAATTTAAATTCATAAGCATTCAACTTAGTGTTCCCGGCTGATGATACTTGGCTGCCTAGTGCGCACTAGACAGCCAAGTATCATCAGCCTGGCTGTGGCAGCCGGATTATTGAAAAAATTCATGGCTGCCTAGTGCGCGGGCTCCAATTTCAATTACTAGCGGACCCGACAGACGTTGTCCTGTCCGAACAGTGCCACCTACCGGGTCCAATTGTATTATCAAACCATCCAGGAATCCACTCAAATATACGCACAAAATTTCATCCAAATCGGTCCAGCCATTTAGGAGGAGTTAGGTGACAAACACACGTACAGAAGAATTATACACCGTGAAATTTGAATCACAGTTTTGCTAGAACAAACGTTGTTCTGACCATGGTTTACTACGATACTACAGCATCCAATAAAATAAAAATATAATTAGTTTTTGAAAAAAACTCAAAAAAAGACAAAGTTTAAAATGTCGAGATTATCGTTACTCCCTACAACACAGACACTGCGGCGTTCACGTATTAAAGTTGTTGCTTGGTATGGCTTTGGGTATAGTAAACTTTGATAGGTATTTTCACCGCACCGTCGCGACGACGGCACGGTGAGGTGGCTGATCTCTAATTTTATCATTTTGTTCTAGATGCGAACTTACGGTAGGTTCTATTAGACATGGTTTTAATTCTTTCCTGTAGGTACTAGGTACGGGTACCTATTGTATCTAACGTGAGATTTTTAGGTATTATTTATTTATTGGGATGGGACACGTTTGAGTAACATAAGACTTATTTGAGAAAGCCTAGTTTAGTATGTTTTAATAACATATTTGATGCTTTACAATGGTAGGTTAGTAGGTAGACCGTGGTCTGAACAACGTTTGTTCTAGCAAAACTGTGATTCAAATTTCACGGTGTATAATATATATATAAAGAAGATGTTCGATTGAATGCCGTAGTCTGGCTGCCTATTGCACGCCTGCCCTTACATCTAGTGATTTTGGATCCTCGCCACTGATGTTCGTTAAGGCTGCCTGTCCTCTGGAGCGAAACGGTGAAATGTGCCAATATTAATCTAAACTCCACTTCAGAGCTCCTTCAATATTGGCACATTTCTCCGCTCCAACGGACAGGAAGCTTTTTTTTTTGGGTGGGAAATTATCAAATAACTTCTCCCGCTCTGGGTGGAGCGGGAGGGCGTGTCAGACTCTTACTGACTAAAACCCACCCGTGTTCCTTCAGTTGCCTGTATTGCCAGGAGCCACGGTAACCCTTTCGGACAAAACCGCAATCCCAGCAAGCATTGGCCCTATCGGACCCCGTCAGTTCTACTGACATCTCTTTGAGTCGCGCGTGGAACACAACGCGCCGTCGACCGGGGCCTGGTCCTTATCAGACGGCGAGCTACCCATTGCTCACCGTCCGCAAGCCCGCGCCTACGGTGGCCGGGAATCGGCCTGCGACTCCCGACACCCAGGGCGTGTCCTGCCGTGGTTAGGGGCATGAGGGTGCGAAATTTGCCTCTCCCTCACGCATTCCGCCCCTGCCGCCAACGCTGCTGACGGCCTCCCATGACCTCTCGCTCCGTCTACTCGTCTGCGATATCACTCAACCGTTACCTATAAATAACAATGTAGTTTTAATCAAAATTAAACAACATGATATTGTAGCACCAAAAAGCAATTTTTCGGAATGTTCACCCTTCAAAGAGTGTCGCCTGTCGTCGTATAACAGACCAGCTCTACTAAAGAGCTGTTTATCTGCTACATTAGTAGGCGCGCTGATACAAACTTTTTTGCTGCAGACCTACTTTATAAGATGATAAATACCAGTACTCAAAAATATTTGCATCTCTAAGAAAGCTGTCAAGCGCTATTTCGATTACAACATTTGAACTGTTTTCGTCACTGGTCATTGGCTCATCTTCATGGAATCATGAGCTGCCCATAAGTTGAATTCATTTGTTGCGGCCATGTTTGATGAGGTAGCTGAAGATGCAGTAAATTATTACCGTAAAACAGTCTCAGTTATGATCGAGAATCCCGGCGATTTTTTGTCGAGAACCGAGACCGAATTCTCGCTTGAATTTGTAGCCGAGAATGCCGAGACCGATACCGAGACCGAGATATCGGTCGAACCTTAGTCATTGTAGATCGGTGGCTTTGCCATAGTCATTGTAGTTCGGTGGCTTTGCCTTTGGTAAGGCTTGTTCTAAGTCCACCTGGCTAGCTACTACTATCTTATCTAAGTCTGTCGCCATAACAACAATCTTAACATCACTGTTGTGTTTTGGCAATAAGAGGTAAGACAGCCATTTTCTCTGTATTTGAGGATTCTTGGTGAAGCTCGCTTCCACCTTCGGCCTGATCATCACTTACTATCAGGTGAGATACAGGCCAAGAGCTTCCCAGTAGGGAATTTAAAAAAAAATCATCATCGTCATCGTCATTTTCGAGTTTTTGCGAGACTAACGCACGGCAATTGATTCTTATATATATGTATATTATATAGATAGATTATATGTATAGAAAAGTACTTACGTATTGCTGAAAACTAACTTTGTAGATGTAATAACAAGCTAATATATCATGAAAAGCCTGAAACGATTTTGTGTTAAAAGAAATCTCTTGTGAGTCCATTTTTTGAGAATTGAAACCTTGAAAATTTCAAAGGTTTACCTTACTTTCCAACAATTTGATGAGTCGCGTGGCATAAAAAATATTGAAATCGAAACTTATCAAAAGGTAGCAAAAAGAAACTGTATAGAAAGGTATACCTACCTAGCTGCATATAGAAATAAGTCAAAATAATGACATAAAAACCCAGAACCACGACTCCAAGAACCCAATTCCAAATAATGAAGTGGTTCTGTCTGTGTTAAGAAGTCTGTGCACTTTTTGAAAATTTTGGATGAACTGGACGTTATTACTGGTTTGGGTTATTCCGATCACAAAATTCATTGCGAAACCAAAACAGAAGATTAATTCAAAATTAGAAGTGATAGTCATAAAAATGGTATGTTCTAGACTTTCTTTGTTCAAGTTTACCAAATAGGTGCAGAATATAAATGAAAAGATAAAAACTAGTGTAACAATCATTGAAATAAAATTAGAAATGAGGCTATTTGGAATTATTAAATCGCTTTTGATGCGATATTTAGGACAGAACATAAAATATTGCATCAGATTCAAAGGCAAAAGCATCGACTGTACATCTTTATCCACCGTAATGTTCATGATAAAATTTTCGGAATATTTTCCTTCAGTATTTTGAAATTTCTTTTTTAGTACATCATTAGCAATAGCTTACTGGGGCACGAGTGATCAATGGAAAATGTATTTACCGCACACATCATATTCATTATGATAATATTATGATTATGTTTGGACATAATAAATTACTTAAATTTTGACTAGACATGTTATTTATGTACGCACGAGTCACGACGACACATCAAGCTATACATTTCCAGTTTAAGCTGACCTCTCAATTTTTTTCTGAAAAAAAATTGTGTTTTCCATTTAAAAAAAAAGGAATAGTAATATAAAACTAAGAAACATTGTTGGTGGCATCGTAGACACTAAGACACTATGCAACAACCAGCTAATTTTCTAGATTCTTTCTTAGTTGATCACGATAATATGTACCAGCGATGTATTTAATAATAAATATCCACCTAACCATTTTTATATGTGTTTTTTTCTAAATACTATATACTGCCAACCAACTTTATTAACATGAAGAAAGTAAGAAACTCATTATTATTAAAAAATAAAAATACATGGCCAAACATGGGGATAACTAAAAAAAAAAAAACTAGTATGTTTTTGTAAGTTTTTTTATCGTCTTTGGGTTTTTTGCCCATACATTTTTGAGCATTCTCCTTTGTCATTAATGGTTTCGAATCTGAATTTACCATTAAAATAAGAATGGTAAAGTCTTCTAGGGTTCCCAAGGAGTCAGTTTTGAGTCTTATATCAATAACATTAAATCTTATTTTAACAACTCACATTTTCTAGTGCACGCAAACGATATGTAATCCTAAAAATCTTAAAATCAAAAACCTTGTAGTCCATGCAAAAACAAGTCCACGAGAAATAAAAAAACAACAAAAATACTGGCAGTGTACAACGATTCATTGTAGCCAGGATTACAGAAATGCAAACTGTAGCAACACAACAGTGTAATGAGACAGAAGAACCATTAGAGTTAATTGTAACGCAGCGTCTACGTAGAACAGGCCGCACACACGTATCTTACTGAATGATGCACGATGCAAGCGCAGAACGTTCTTGCATAGCTTTTTCTCATAATCTGTTGAACATACAATGTAAACATTTCATTTTGATATAATCAAGCAAACTACCTACAAACATTTTTTTTTGTAGTTTTCATTCTTTAAACCAAAAACCTGAATGAAATAACATTGTAGAACGTATTCGTAAAGACTAACCTGAGCAAGTTGACTTCAATATAAGTGCGCAAGTATCTTGAACACGTTGAACAGCCAAGTAGAATTTCTCGCATCGCTGGATCATCATTGTTTGCCACATTAAATCCTTCGTTAACCACAGACACATGATCAGCGTTGCCAAAGTTGTCTTATCCTGTAACAACATAAGCATTTGATGCAACAATTCCAATACGTTAAACACTAATTGTCTCACTAAGAATACACTCATCAAAAAGTCTTCCATAATCTTGTATACATACTGTCGTACTTCATACTTGTCAAACTTATTATAATACTCACAACGTTGTGAATCGTCAGACCCATCTTCAAGACGTCAATTATTTTTTTAATGTTATGTAGAGAGTGAGTGAATATTGCAATTATGTAGTAAAGTATCTGAAAAGCGTCAAAAATAAATAAAAATATAATTATTTTATTCTTATTGGTAGTTACAGTGTTTAGTATGTTCTATTGAGATAACGACTCTCTTTCTTTGAGTTGAAAATTACGTCAACTTTGCTTTCTAACATTGTCACAGTTATAGACGACGAGACGATTTAGCGTAGTTTGCCAAATTCGTCTTTAATTTAAAAAAAAAATATTTTCCTACTCGCTAGATGTCTACCGAACTAGATAATTTTCTATAGAAAGTCATGCACTATAGCAACTTTGAGCAACGTGCACTGGTGCTCTTTAATAAGTTACAAAAAATATTTTCAATAACCACAAACCTCTTACATTACAATTAATTTAAAGTCAAGTAGGTACTTACGAATTGTTGGAAACAGTCTTTAAAGATCTCATAACATTCTAATATATCAACGTAGGTCTGGAACACTTTAGTGCTATAATTTTCTTCATGTGCATCTTCCATATCTCGAGAATTGAAATCTTGAATATTCCATAGGACAACTTTATTTTCCAAAACGTTAATGACTCGTATCACATAAACAATATTTAAATCGAAAACTACCAAAAGGTAGACGGCATATATTGAATAGAAAGGTACATCAATCATGTAAAAATAAGTGAAAACAATGACATAAAAACCCAGAGCCACTATTAAGAAAACCCAATTCCAAGTAATGAAGTGCTTAAATTTGGTTTCATTGTTGAGAGACCTGTGCACCTTTTGAAAAACCAAGACAAACTGGATGTATTTTTTGGAATTACTCAATATTCCGTTCATGAAATTAATAGCGAAGCCAAAACAATAATAGGTGCTCTCATAAATTATAATGATGTCCTCCACGTAACCTGTATATCCTAGACTTTCGCTGTTCGTGAACACTATATAGCTGAAGAGAACGAATAAAATTATAAATACTAGAGTTGCAATCAACGAAACAAAGTTTGAGATGAGGCTATTTGCAGTGATATAATCATTTTTGATACGATATTTAGGACAGAACATGATATGTTGCATCAGATTCAAAGGCAAGAGCATCGACTGTACATCTTTGTCCACCTTATGGTTTAAATTAAGATTCTTAGGATATGTTTTTCCGAAATTTAGAAATGTCATCATTTTCCTCGACATAGCAGTAGTTTTCCGGCACGCAAGTGTTACAATAATCGATGGTGATGAGGTATTAAGAATTCACATCAATTTTACAATTCCAATAATGCTTATAAAAAAGTAATTAATTCATTACTTTCATGAATTTGACTAAACGAAATATTGGTACACCGTGACAGTTCCCTAGTCGCCATATATCAACAATCTATTTAATGTATTCAAAGTCATATAAATTAGTTATTTATTAACTAACAATAATTTTTATCTGAATGTATCACAAAATAAATTAAATGATCATACATATTCGCTGATATAATTTCTTGTATTTTTAGGCATCATGTTTAGATTCAGATTCAGATTCATTTATTTGCAAAAACATGTGTAGATAATATACATGGTATGATGCTTATTATAGGTGTAACAAGGTATTTTTTGGCTCAACATGTTTGACCATGGCTGGTGTACAAATTTGGTCGAAAGACAATAAAGGATTTTAAAATTAAAATAGTTACAATAAACAAAAATATAAATAAATCGACAATTAACAATAATATTAAATGAAACAACGTCAATAGTCATGATTCAAAATAAATCGATTAGATTCAGTCAGTATCTTCAGAGGGATTTATCATCTAAAAATTCATTAACATTATAATAAGCTTTTTCTGTCAGTATTTTTTTAAATGTTTTCTTAAACTGGAAGTAAAAGAGAAATAATAATACTGAGTATCCACAAAATCAATTTAATAAAAACTACAAAATTGTGAACTGTAGCAAAACAACAGTGTAGTTAGTAAGAAGACTCATCAGACTTAATTGTAACTCAGCGTCGACGTAGAACAAGCCACACACACGTATCTTGCTGAATGATGCTCTATGCGAGCGCAGTACGTTCTTGCATAGTTTCTTCTCATAATCTGTCAACAAATTAATTAATTAAACAAATGCTGCGCTCCATTGCTATTTCATAAGCATCGTCTACCAATCATTAAGAGTACACTGGGACGCATGGCGATGTCGCCGGCTACGTATCCAAACAATTCGTATTGAAATGTATGACAGTTAACTCACTTGGCTACGGTCTGGCGACATCGCCAATTTGGAAGCGTAGCCAGGACCGACCAGCCCCTACGTGGAGACTGGATACTCTTCTATTATTTGACATTAGATACCTACGATTTAATTTCAACGCTTTATTAGTGACTTTTGTGGACATGATAATTATTCAGATTGATTACAGTTGTAATAGCAATCATATAATTGCGTTTTTTTAAAATAGGTTTTTACTTTTATTAATTTATTTATCTTTTGTATAGATTCTTTTCTATTTTGTGAATGTGAGAACGCTGTAGGATTAGTGGATTGTAGACTTGTAGACCATTTTCTATATAGTTAAGTACTTAGTACTTATTGAAAGACCTACACTGTCCTCCCATACCTAGTAACACTGTTATTTGAAAGTATTGTAAAAGCCAATTATTTTAAAAAAAGTAACCGTGGAGTTTCTTGCCGGCTCTTCTCCATAGGAAACGACCAATTGGAACCGTGCACCTAGCTTCTGACGTTTCATAAGTGCCCATGTAGGTTTATGTGAAATAAAATATTTTGAATTTTGAATTGAATTTTGTATGAATTTTTCTGGCGACCTGGCGACGCGTAGCCAAGTCGCCAATATTTTTTATACAAGTAAGTTACGTCTCTCCCACTCAATGGCCAACTGATTGCCTAGGCAGACGCCCGCGTGTTATGACTACTTATTTGGCAACCTCATTTGGCTACGGTAGGTAGCCAGAGGTAGCCATGGCTACGTAGCCAGCGACGTCGCCATGGCGTCCCAGTGTGTTAGCGTTCTAAGGTAAAATATTTTTGTAGAGCAATAACCTGAGCAATTTGACTTCAAAGTAAGTGCGCAAGTATCTTGAACACTTTGAACAGCCAAGTAGAATTTCTCGCATTGCTGGATCAACATTGTTTGCCACATAAAATTCTTTATCAACCAACTAAATATGTACACCGCCAGCATTGTTGTTTTATCCTATAAAATAAATTAATAGTTAAAAAACACTAGAAAAACACGCTTTTATAAATGCACGTATGCCTATCTTCCGGCTTCATCATCAGACCTTGAAACCTAATCGTGGTCAAAGTTCATTACAAGACTTTTCTAAGAAATCCAAAACAGCTATGATACGATTTTCCATCAAGAAGTTCCAGTTCATATCTTCCGGCTCCATCATCAGATCAGTTCGACAGTACCATATTATTGTATTGTTATCAGAACTACATACAGCTGCCAATTTTCATTACGCTACGACTCTTGGAAGATGGTTAAATTAGGTACCTTAGATTCCATTACATAGTTAGTTACATACAAGCCGACCTACTAAAAGCGTGTTAAAAACAAACGTTCGAGCTTATTAATAAAAACTGTCACTCGACGATACATCATGTTACACATTTCCATCTCGCGCGATGTATAGGTTTTCCGTACGATGAAAGGTCCGCTAATACAGGAAGTGTTGTGTCGTCGTGCATACCACCACAATATCCCGGGTATTGGGGACATGGACGAGGAAACCGTTGCCATGAATTCAGTACATGATTCTAGCTAGAGCATTGATATTTTTCGTCATATATTTTGACTGTTTAGGCATTACGCTTTTATATGAAACAGCATTTATTTTAACCTTCCAAAAATATATTTTCGTTCGGGGGTTCAGAATCATGCGCTGAATTCATGGCAAAACAGTTTGCGCGTCAATGTCCCGAAGCCGACGGTCGCACGGACGTAATAAAATCGCGGCGGGATTTTATCGCGCACTGGATTTTCAACTCTCGGTGTTAAGCCGAGCGTTGAGAATCCAACGCGCTGGGACACACTCTCGTCCCAGTGCGTTGAAAAAACACACTATTGGATTTTCAACTCTCGTCGCTAAGCAGAGCGTTGAAAATCAAACGCACGAAAAAAAATCGCCGCGATTTTATTACGTCCGTATGAACGTGAGCTTATACTGTGTATTGTTTTGTTGACAAAAATAATAGCACAGATTAGTACAGATGGAACACTCCACAAAAACATTTAAATAAAAAGTGACTCTTGCGACGACACAATAAAGTGCAATTCAGGTCGTACAGCGCTAATGACCTTAAGTTATATTCAATTAGAAGTTGCTTTCTATCGCGTAACTCTTATATCTTCTAGTACGTTACGCTTAATAAATTCGACACGTCGAACCCGCCGCGTACCTACTTGTAGCTTCATACCGTAAATGCGGAATGTCCGATCTGTATTCATCTGTGAGATGATAGTACGAGTAACATTATGCTCACTGTATTTTTGATCATTGCGCCTGATCTCAACAAGTCGATTGCCACTTGAATATAAATCAAAGAGTGAATGAATACTTCTAAAATATAATACAGTATCTGAAAAGTAACAAAATGAATGAGTTAATAGATTTTTTATACTATTCCCCGTTACTTAGGCGTTTTAAAGACTATGCGAGAAAGAGACAGCATTACTGCAATCTGATGTCGTAACGCAGAAGCATCATAGTAACTTGCGTCATTTAGTAGAGATCCTACAGAAAAGATCAGGAAAAGTAACAAAGAGTGTTTAAATATCTCTAACAATGGCGATGTTCGAAGCGTTTTAAAGTCTATGCGAGAAAGAGATAGCCACAACAGACATACAGCAAAACAGACAACACACAGCAACATACACAGACATACAACTGACAGATAACACAGGCTTTATTATTACTTTATTATTAAATGTAAGGTATCCCAATAAACACTAATGCAAATTTTAGAAACTTCTATATTCCGATATAAAATTACTTCCACTATTCTAACTAATTGTTTTGGATTGTCTATTACGGACAGTATAGGTACCTATTCAACCTTACGAACACATAGGAAGGCACTTACGAATTGTTGAAAACATTCTTTATGGATATTATAACACTCTACTATATTAACGTATGCTTGAAACAGTTTTTTGCTACAATTTTCTTCTTGCGGATTTTCCGATTTTTGAGAATTAAAGACACTAATGTTCCATAGAATAATTTTGTTTCGCAATACTTCAATTATTCGCATGGCATAAAGTATATTAAAATCAAAAAATACGGTAAGATAACAAGCACACACACAAAGGAAAGGTAACAGTCGTATGTAGACATAGGTGGAAATAATGACATAAAAACTCAAAGACACTAATACAAGAATCCAATTCCAAGTAATAAAACGGTTAAAACTGGATTCATCGTTCACAAAGCTGTGCACTTTTTGAAAAATAAGGACAAACAGGATATTGTTATTAGTTTGAATGATTTCGATCACGGAGTTCATAGCAAAACCGGAACAGTAGAAGAAGCAGTTATAGAAAATAATGTAATCATGTAACAAATAACCATCTCTTAGACCTTGTCCATATATGAAAAAGGCCACATAGGTATTAAGTATGAATAAGATTATGAATACTAGTGCTGCAATCATGGAAACACAGTTTGAGATGAGGCTATTTGGAGTTATAAAATCATTATTAATGCGATATTTCGGACAGAACATGATATATTGCATCAGATTCAAAGGCAAGAGCATCGACTGCACATCTTTGTCCACTGTGTCGTTTGAGTGTAGATTCACAGGATAATTTGTTTCAAAATTTCGATATATCTTCATTTTTCTCAACATTGCCAGTAGTTTTCCTGCTCGCAAGTGATAGTACACTAATCGATTGTCAATGGTCACATGAATTCATATCAACTTTTTCATAATAAATTATAGTCATTTATGTAATTTCCAGAATTAGTTAGAGTAGATGAAATTTACACGATATGTACTAGGGAACCACCCCTGCTACGGTCGGGTGTGTTCTTCTGATGTGGCGACATTTCAAAACATCGCTATTTCTGTGCTATATCCAAGTTAAATAACAATAAAGGTACATAAACTTTCCAAAATAAATTCTCTAAGCGATGCCGATCGTGAAAACTGCATCATAACCCATTGTGTAATTTAGAAAAACTAAGCACACAGACAGACAAGAAAAGCGACTTTGTAATAAACTATTTAATTTTATTGATTGATTTTAGTAAAAGACTAGCTTCTGCCCGCGACTTCGTTCGCGTGGAAGTCGTAAGTCACCACAATATACTACAATAACAGCCACATTTTAAAAAAAATCCTTGTACGTAGTATACGTTTGTAGTTTTGTTCTCAGCAGCTAAAATATACAGAGAGTCCGGATCACTGGTGACGTGGGAGCAAGCGATATACAGTTGTCCGTGTGAGAAGCAGGTTTTCCTGAGGTGACACCCATAGCTTTCAGTGTCTACCCCTGTGACCAGTTGATAGTCATCGCAAAGCATACGCTCACATGGAACTGTACAAGCTTAAACTGGAAGGGGTATTTGTGGAGAATTAGTGGTATACGCAGTTTAAACACTGTCTCGCCAACGCCACAACCAGTTAGAGGTTCCGCCTCGAAGACGTTTCTCTGCAAAGACACGACTTTGAGCCGGGTTCCGTTACACAGCTTCGGCGGAGTTAAGTTCCGAAGGAGCATAATCGGGACACCGAACTTCAGCTGAATGATATGCGCCGGAAGTCCACTTGCCATTAGCGAATTCAGAAATTCTACGGGGAAATGTCACGTCATCTTGCTCTAGAACATTTTTAATGGAGCTGGATATCACTTCACTGCCTTCAATTTGCGAGAGAAAAGTGTGGTTGATCGCTGCAGCTTGATCATTTGGCCCGTTCACACACCCAAAAACTTTCCCTTGTTACGGTATTTGACCCAAAAACTTTCCCTTGGTACGATGTCTCCGTACACCAGACGAATCAGATCTTCTAAAGTCGGAACTACTCTACCAATAGTCTCCGGCCGCTCTCCTCTAGCAGAGTACCTTCACCAACTTTTAGAAGAACAATGGAGAATTCTTGAGCATGTGAATACCCGCCAAGCCAAGCTCGCATGTTGATGGTCAAGCGCAATCTATGAACTCGCAAACATAGAGTCGACCTTTACAACGAAGGATTCCCCATATTTTACTCCCAGTTCCTCGTGTCACCACAGGTAGTGTTTGTCGGAAATCGCCACTAAAAAGAACTGTGACACCAACCATCATGTCTTGGTTCTTGCGGATGTTTCCTATTTGCCATAGTTCATTTATCCCATACGATGAAAGTGCAATCCCTAAGCACGCGCCCCTTGTCACTGTTGCGTAACACCCCACAAAGAGGCGTTTCGTTGCTCTCTAAATTGATGGGAATCTAAAACATGGCGTGCGCTGTTTTACCACCAGGAAGCACTGTGGCAGCGATTCCGGAAGACGCTACCGCGATTGCAATTTTTCTGTTCCACCAAGAGCATCCAAGAAAAACATTTAACCCTGACTAAGACCAACGTTTTGGAGAACGGTGTTAAAAATGTCGCTTTGCTCTGAAGTGAACAAAGAGACGTGGTAATTTACGATGGTATTAATTGCGCCCGGATCGTAATGAGTTACGATGGCGTATTCAAGATTTCCGCGGTCTTGTGGTGCCAATGATTGTGGACCCGATAACCCATACTCGATCAGTCAATTGCCACTTACCACGGAAATTACCACGTCTTGAAGTGCATTAAGTTTAGAACGTGTTAATCATTTTGTTCAATGTCAGCTTCAGTACGCCGCAAAATTCGTAAAAAGTTTTCGGGTAGATGATGCCGATATTTATCCCACAACAGAACTGGGTTTGCGATTCCACAAAACACCAAAATGTTGCAGACGACTGGGACTCTCGCTGACGCTGGCCTCCGCCAGAGTGTCATCCCAATGTTAGTCACCGTCAAGAAGGTGACGTGCTACACAGGCTGCGTGGAATGTGGGATACTCGGTACCATGAACTGTCCTCAAGAACGCAAACGACGCACGTTGGGCCCTGTACTGTGTGAAGTAATAACCGCAAATAATAGCACTCGCCATTATTAGGATGCATGGTATATACCCTTCCCAATGCAGTGACCTTTAAAGATTCCCGGAAATCCTTCCACAGGTCGTCCACGTCGACATCGATTAAATACACCTCTTTGCTTATCGTACGTGTAGTAAGATTAAATAATTCTATACTTAATTTGACCCTACATAAAAGAAAAGACGGTGGCATACGATTAGTTCTGATTTCAGCCGCGAGTAAATTAGCCTCTCCTTCACGCGTTCCGCCTCCTCCTTCATGAGTATTACTGCTTCGCAGAAGAAGGTGACGGCCTCTCATTTCCTCTCGCTCCGCACCATGGCCCAAACCAAGGCCGGACACGAGAGATCACGGCCGCCGATCGCCTCCACGAGGACATGGCGATGGTCCGCCCAAGCTGAGCTGACCTCCACCGTATGCTCCACCGTGTCCTCCGGGCGATCCACACAATGATGACACCCGGGCGTTTCCTCCTGCCGCCCCCGAAACCCCCTGCATACTAAATTTCATAAAAATCGTTGGAGCCGTTTCCGAGATTCAGATTATATTTGTCTGTTAGTTTATAATCTATCGGTATTATTTCCGTTAGATCATAATTTGTCGAAAAATTGTGAACTGGGTGAAATGGGTTAGGTTAAAACTGTGACTAATCGCGCGCGAGCCGGGCGAGCAAAGCGAGCGTTGCCGCGGCAGCGGCCGTTGAGCGCTACTTTCAAGTTGCTCGCAGCCACGCAGGCTATTTAATATTAGCGCAAGGTGCATTACGTCGCAAACAAGTTGGTTACCATGACAGTTTTTCATGGATACATTATAAACTATCGAAAAATTATGCGTTAAATTGTAAATGATTTGTTTCAGTTCACAATTTTTCGACAGTTCATAATCTAACGGAAATAATACCGATGGATTATAAACTAACGAAGTTTATAATTATACGGTGACATATACATACAAGAACAGTTTAAAGGTATTAGATATAGTAAAATCGTAGCGAAGTCAATACTGTAAATTTCAATACTTTCGAAAAAAGTAATTGCTACGAGGTCTGGGACCGATTGTAAGGCCGAAAATGTTTTTAAAATGTTTGTCTGCTTGTCTGTATGTATGTTCTAGCATCACGCAAAATCTACCGGATAGATTCTGTTAAAAATTTGCAAAGATATTACTTAAGTCTGGTCAAACTGTAAGGTATAAACCATCACGCTATTTGCTATGGGGATGAGCAATATTAAATTATGTTCGCATTATTCTCCGGACATTGTAAAAGAACGCGCTAAAAAGTTATTGCAGATAGTTACCGATTAAACTTTTTAAATGATTATTATTATCACGATATGCCTTTATGTAACTTAGAAGTCGATCATGAAATATAAGAACGGCTATTTTAGCATTTTCAACAAAGCAAATGATGAGAGCAGTGGTGGCCCAGTGGTAACGGCCGCGACTTACGAGTTGTAGGTCGTAGGTTCGAACCCAGACAGGCGCTTTACTTTGTGTAAATTATTTCATCACCACTGCTCTCAAAACGGTGAAGGAAACATCGTGCGGAAACCGGCATGTGACCGGCATGTCCTAGAAGACATGTGACATCTACCAACCCGCACTGGGCCCGCGTGGTGGATTATCCGCCCACTCCCTCTCACACAGAGAGGAGGCCTGTGTCCCAGCAGTGGGAATATATAGGCTGATGATGATGATGATGATGAAATGATTAAGCAGTTGGGCGATTGCTTTGCAAACCTGTAGTTGTGAGTACGGTTTCCAACTATTGGTATTTTTTTTTTACATTTTATAGTACTAATATGTATTTAATGGACAAGTACTTTACAGTCACTTAACATTCAGGCTGTGTTCTGATGAAAACTATAAGAATTAAATATTTTTTACAGATCATAGAATGAGCTTAATGAAAAAAACACAATATTTTTAGTGCTATTTACTTGTAGAACATCACAAAAATACTAATGAAGTACTCTTTTGGTATTATTTAACTTCGGATCCGGTCATTAGTACGGACTCGAAACGAATCGCAAGCGCGCCACTGGCGACATCAAGTGATCTACCCACACCAAAAAGCGCGCTTCTACAGAGCCGTGATGTTTTAAGGCCACGGCGAGGAGGGGATTCAGCCTCGGATCGCATCGGAGTTAAGACGTCGCGGAGCTGTTCTCGATTCGTGGTGCTCAGTTATTGTGTTAATTGTAATTTGTGATCATTGTGTTAATTTGTGATTTTAATAAACGCCGTCGCACCCAATGTGAGAATCAAAGAGCCCCAGATTAGGCGGGTACACCTATTTTTATAGTCTCCCAATGTTACTCAAGTCATATCATTCCCGCCATTTTAAACCAACCATAAATGGTCATATATAAATGCTAAATAACTTCTCAACTAAGTAATAATTAACAAATCTTATGTAGTGGAACTATCTTAAAACTTGATGATATAGCAATTTAGTATGTATTTATTTGTAATCTCTAAGTAAAATATCATAATATAATAACATCTAGGTACTGGATGTTCCGAAAATCGTTTGAAACACCAATTTAACACCATGTTACTTTAAATTGCAACATAAAATCGTGATAAATATTATTAGTACCTTATTAATTATTACATAATCATTTATTGTACTGCTAAGATAATAAACATTTGTTTTGATCTAGGTATCTATACCACAAATCATGACTTGTTCGAAAAAATGTAAAAAGGTTAGAAGTAGCGAATGTGGCATCATATTGAATGGAGAAAAACTGGAATTTATTAATCAAACAGTTTTCCTAGGAATCACGCTAGACGAGAAATTACAATGGGGACCTCATATAACATCTCTTGCGGGGCGGCTAAGCTCGGCCGCTTATGCTGTTAGAAAGATAAGACAGTTAACAGATGTAGAAACCGCGCGTTTGGTCCATTTTAGCTACTTTCACAGTATTATGTCATATGGCATTTTACTGTGGGGTCGGGCTGCTGACATTGAATCCATCTTTATTTTACAAAAGAGGGCTGTCAGAGCCATTTATAATCTATGTCGTCGCGAATCTCTCAGGGAACTATTTAAAAAGATTAATATTATGACGGCACCTTGCCAATTCATCTATGAAAATATTATGTATGTAAGGAAAAATCTGCATCTTTTTAAGAAAATAAGTGATAGACATCATTTTAATACTAGAAATAAAGATAAAATAGATCAACTATTTTTCAGATTATCCAAAGTACAAACATCTTTTATGGGGTACTGTGTTAAATGTTACAACAAAATACCTTGTGATATATTACAGTTAACTGAACGAAAATTTAAAACGCATATTAAAAGTACTCTTTGTAAACAAGCATATTACAAATTAGAAGATTATATCCTAGATAAGAATGCTTGGAAGCATGCTGGTCTAGCTCCATAGGACAATTTTGAGTCTAGACAAAATCAAACTGGTTGCTAATTTAATTGTGTAATTAATTATTACAACATGTTTTTTTTTACTGTCTGTGATTACTTGAACTCACACACTGACTAATTAGTATCACTTGTCATTTTTTTAGAAATATCGTATAGGTACCTACTTTTACAATGCTTGTAAATATGTGAACACCATGTATCCATTACATAATTATTTTTTCTGTCATTGCTTCATTTTTATTTTTACCTGTTGTGGTAAGTAATTTTATTCCATGTGCATCGTTTTCACATATAATTATATAATTAATGTATACAAAATATTGTAAAACATTTTAAAAGAGTAACGGTGGAGTTTCTTGCCCATTCTTCTCCATACGAAAACTACCTTTTGGAAGGGGCGACTAGAATCAATTCTATTTTTTATTTTTGACGTTCAAAAGCGCCTTTTTGTGCCTAATTGAAATAAATTATTTGACTTTGACTTTGACTTTGAAAACTCAAGAATCGTTGTTTGTGAAACAGTCTCTTAAGTCACCTTATTAACTATTTATATGAAATACATATGCCTATGAAATATCAATTAAAGAAATGCAAATCAAATAATACAATCTTTTCTATTCCCAAATATTAATTTACGTTTATTAAAATATTGTTGAAATGGAACGTTTCCAAACGTTAATGCCATTTATCATTCTGACAGCTGACGTTCATACTGGGATAAATTCTTGTAAACAATCATTATTGTGATCAATACAATTAGATATTCTCCTATAAATAATGAGTAATCTCACACGCGCCTCAAAGAGATGTCAGCAGAATTGACGGGGTCCGCCGCTTGGGCCAATGCCTGCCGGGGTTGCGAAGAAAACCAAAAGAGAGATCGTGGCCCCTGGCAACAGGGCAACCGAAGGAACACGGGTGGGTTTTAGTCAGTAAGAGTCTGACATGCCCTCCCGCTCCGCCCAGAGCGGGAGAAGTTATTTGATAATTTCCCACCCAAAAAAAATTGGGATTTTGGGGGCGATAAATCGATCTAGCTAGGTTTCATTTTTAGAAAACTACCGAAAAAAAAAACCAGAATATCATCCATATATTGAATTTTATTATAGATAGATAGCCCTTTTAGTAAGTTTGTAAAGTCTTCTAGGGTTGCCCAGGGGTGATTTTTGAGTCCTATATCAATAACATTAAATCTTATTTTAACAACTCACATTTTCAAGTGTACGCAAACGATATGTAATCCTAGAAAACTTAAAATCAAAAATCTTGTAGTTCATACAACAGTGCACGAGAAATTAAGAAACAACAAAAATACTGACAGTGTACAACGATTCATTGTAGCCAGGATTACAGAAATGCAAATTGTAGCAACACAACAGTGTAATGAGACAGAAGAACCATTAGAGTTAATTGTAACGCAGCGTCTACGTAGAACAGGCCGCACACACGTATCTTACTGAATGATGCACGATGCAAGCGCAGAACGTTCTTGCATAGCTTTTTCTCATAATCTGTTGAACATACAATGTAAACATTTCATTTTGAAATAATCAAACAAACTACCTACAATTTTTTTTTTTTTTTTGTAGTTTTCATTCTGTGAACCAAAAACCTGAATTAAATTACATTGTAGAATGTATTTGTAAAGACTAACCTGAGCAAGTTGACTTCACTATAAGTGTGCAAGTATCTTGAACACTTTGAACAGCCAAGTAGAATTTCTCGCATCGCTGGATCATCATTGTTTGCCACATTAAATCCTTCGTTAACCACAGACACATGATCAGCGTTGCCAAAGTTGTCATATCCTGTAACAACATAAGCATTTGATGCAACAATTCCAATACGTTAAACACTAATTGTCTCACTAAGAATACACTCATCAAAAAGTCTTCCATATTCTTGTACACATACTGTCGTACTTCATACTTGTCAAACTTATTATAATACTCACAACGTTGTGAATCGTCAGACCCATCTTCAAGACGTCAATTATGTTTTTAATGTTATGTAGAGAGTGAGTGAATATTGCAATTATGTAGTAAAGTATCTGAAAAGCGTCAAAAATAAATAAAAATATAATTATTTTATTCTTATTGGTAGTTACAGTGTTTAGTATGTTCTATTGAGATAACGACTCTCTTTCTTTGAGTTGAAAATTACGTCAACTTTGCTTTCTAACATTGTCACAGTTATAGACGACGAGACGATTTAGCGTAGTTTGCCAAATTCGTCTTTAATTTAAAAAAAATATATTTTCCTACTCGCTAGATGTCTACCGAACTAGATAATTTTCTATAGAAGGTCATGTACTATAGCAACTTTGAGCAACGTGCGCTGGTGCTCTTTAATAAGTTACAAAAAATATTTTCAATAACTACAAACCTCTTACATTACAATTAATTTAAAGTCAAGTAGGTACTTACGAATTGTTGGAAACAGTCTTTAAAGATCTCATAACATTCTAATATATCAACGTAGGTCTGGAACACTTTAGTGCTATTATTTTCTTCATGTGCATCTTCCATATCTTGAGAATTGAAATCTTGAATATTCCATAGGACAACTTTATTTTCCAAAACGGTAATGACTCGTATCACATAAACAATATTTAAATCGAAAACTACCAAAAGGTAGACGGCATATATTGCATAGAAAGGTACACCCATCATGTAAAAATAAGTGAAAACAATGACATAAAAACCCAGAGCCACTATTAAGAAAACCCAAGTCCAAATAATGAAGTGCTTAAATTTGGTTTCATTGTTGAGAGACCTGTGCACTTTTTGAAAAACCAAGACAAACTGGATGTATTTTTTGGAATTACTCAATATTCCGGTCATGAAATTAATGGCGAAGCCGAAACAATAATAGGTGCTCTCATAAATTATAATGATGTCCTCCACGTAACCTATATATCCTAGACTTTCGCTGTTCGTGAACACTATATAGGTGGAGAGAACGAATAAAATTATAAATACTAGTGTTGCAATCAACGAAACAAAGTTTGAGATGAGGCTATTTGCAGTGATATAATCATTTTTGATACGATATTTAGGACAGAACATGATATGTTGCATCAGATTCAAAGGCAAGAGCATCGACTGTACATCTTTGTCCACCTTATGGTTTAAATTAAGATTCTTAGGATATGTTTTTCCGAAATTTAGAAATGTCATCATTTTCCTCGACATAGCAGTAGTTTTCCGGCACGCAAGTGTTACAATAATCGATGGTGATGAGGTATTAAGAATTCACATCAATTTTACAATTCCAATAATGCTTATAAAAAAGTAATTAATTCATTTCTTTCATGAATTTGACTAAACGAAATATTGGTACACCGTGACAGTTCCCTAGTCGCCATATATCAACAATCTATTTAATGTATTCAAAGTCATATAAATTAGTTATTTATTAACTAACAATAATTTTTATCTGAATGTATCACAAAATAAATTAAATGATCATACATATTCGCTGATATAATTTCTTGTATTTTTAGGCATTATGTTTAGATTCAGATTCAGATTCAGATTCAGATTCATTTATTTGCAAAAACATGTGTAGATAATATACATGGTATGATGCTTATTATAGGTGTAACAAGGTATTTTTTGGCTCAACATGTTTGACCATGGCTGGTGTACAAATTTGGTCGAAAGACAATATAGGATTTTAAAATTAAAATAGGTACAATAAACAAAAATATAAATAAATCAACAATTAACAATAATATTAAATGAAACAACTTCAATAGTCATGATTCAAAATAAATCGATTAGATTCAGTCAGTATCTTCAGAGGGATTTTTCATTTAAAAATTCATTAACATTATAATAAGCTTTTTCTGTCAGTATTTTTTTAAATGTTTTCTTAAACTGGAAGTAAAAGAGAAATAATAATACTGAGTATCCACAAAATCAATTTAATAAAAACTACAAAATTGTGAACTGTAGCAAAACAACAGTGTAGTTAGTAAGAAGACTCATCAGACTTAATTGTAACTCAGCGTCGACGTAGAACAAGCCACACACACGTATCTTGCTGAATGATGCTCTATGCGAGCGCAGTACGTTCTTGCATAGTTTCTTCTCATAATCTGTCAACAAATTAATTAATTAAACAAATGCTGAGCTCCATTGCTATTTCATAAGCATCGTCTACCAATCATTAAGAGTACACTGGGACGCATGGCGATGTCGCCGGCTACGTATCCAAACAATTCGTATTGAAATGTATGACAGTTAACTCACTTGGCTACGGTCTGGCGACATCGCCAATTTGGAAGCGTAGCCACGACCGACCAGCCCCTACGTGGAGACTGGACTGGACTCTTCTATTATTTGACATTAGATACCTACGATTTAATTTCAACGCTTTATTAGTGACTTTTGTGGACATGATAATTATTCAGATTGATTACAGTTGTAATAGCAATCATATAATTGCGTTTTATTAAAATAGGTTTTTACTTTTATTAATTTATTTATCTTTTGTATAGATTATTTTCTATTTTGTGAATGTGAGAACGCTGTAGGATTAGTGGATTGTAGACTTGTAGACCATTTTCTATATAGTTAAGTACTTAGTACTTATTGAAAGACCTACACTGTCCTCCCATACCTAGTAACACTGTTATTTGAAAGTATTGTAAAAGCCAATTATTTAAAAAAAAGTAACCGTGGAGTTTCTTGCCGGCTCTTCTCCATAGGAAACGACCAATTGGAACCGTGCACCTAGCTTCTGACGTTTCATAATGTAGGTTTTTGTGAAATAAAATATTTTGAATTTTGAATTGAATTTTTTATGAATTTTTCTGGCGACCTGGCGACGCGTAGCCAAGTCGCCAATATTTTTTATACAAGTAAGTTACGTCTCTCCCACTCAATGGCCAACTGATTGCCTAGGCAGACGCCCGCGTGTTATGACTACTTATTTGGCAACCTCATTTGGCTACGGTAGGTAGCCAGAGGTAACCATGGCTACGTAGCCAGCGACGTCGCCATGGCGTCCCAGTGTGTTAGCGTTCTAAGGTAAAATATTTTTGTAGAGCAATAACCTGAGCAATTTGACTTCAAAGTAAGTGCACAAGTATCTTGAACACTTTGAACAGCCAAGTAGAATTTCTCGCATTGCTGGATCAACATTGTTTGCCACATAAAATTCTTTATCAACCAACTAAATATGAACACCGCCAGCATTGTTGTTTTATCCTATAACAAAACAAACGTTCGAGGTTATTGATAAAAACTGTCACTCGACGACACATCACGTTACACATTTCCATCTCGCGCGATGTATAGGTTTTCCGTACGATGAAAGGTCCGCTAATACAGGAAGTGTTGTGTCGTCGTGCATACCACCACAATATCCCGATGTTTGTGCGTCAATGTCCCGAAGCCGACGTTCGCACGGATGTTATAAAATCGCGGTGGGATTTTATCGCGCACTGGATTTTCAACTCTCGGTGTTAAGCCGAGCGTTGAGAATCCAACGCGCTGGGACACACTCTCGTCCCAGCGCACAGTGGAACGAATGTATGGGAGCGGTTGGACGTAGACATTTCCGAAAAAAAAGAGTAAAATTATGCCAAACTAATGATGCCATCTTATTCGATTACTTAATGCCTTCATAACTTGTGGTGATGAATTTCTTCATAACTCCCATATTTCGGGAGTAATTTGAGAAAATGTGAAATTTTACTATGAAAATGAGTGTATCGAGCTCTCTCCCTCCTGATTCCGGGCTTGTTTCAAGTAGCGGTCTCTAATATCATAATGCTAATACTAAGAGCTATATTTAATACTAAGACACATAGTGCGCCAAATGTGCACTTTCTGGGATAAAGAGTGATGTTTATTTTATAACACAATTTTTTTATTTTTTGTTTATTTTGTTGATTAAAACCGTTTTTCTAAAGGTTTACCTTATTACAATAACATTTCTGAGCAGCCAATTAGAGAAGATATAAGCTAATTAGGATATATAATTAGGGACTTAAGGTTTACATATAAAACTGATGCACTAATGATTACTGATAAGAACATTGCTATTATTTAATTACTAAATGGCTCTTAATACACTAATTTAGCATGCATCATTTACTAATTATCACAATAACTAATTACCTTGCAATATTTAACAAAGGATACCTGGGATACCTGGATTTTATATAAATAGGTCACTATTAGTAACTTTAAAATCAGTGTTGATTTACACCTCGTTGTATCCAAGCTAATCTCGCAATGTATTTTCCAAATTTTAATACAAATCTTGATATTCACGTTGCTTTATGCGCACGCGCACATAAAGATTTACGCGACTTTAACTATTTGTTCAGTGTTTTAAAAGATAACAGTTGTGTTCAGTTATGTGAAAGTGCTGAAACAAGTTTAAAAGACTGGTGTCGTCGATTTTGCTACCGCATTTATGCAAAATGGACACAGTCTGGAAGAAGCACAGATAAGTTTCGGAAGAAACATGAGATTTGGCTACAGGCTGCAATTCAATGGCCGGAATTACAGAATGAAAATATGGAACCTTCTACAGAAAATATAAGTGACGTCATCGAGCCCATAATTTCTCCTGCTAAATCTGATGCTTCAACTTGTACACATCCTAGTCCTCGTAAATCTTTTGAGGACCTTAGTAACCGGCAAAAAAGAAGACGCACTGAAGATAGTCTTTCATGCAGCAGTAGCAGCGCTGAAATTATGTTTTCGGCCGAAAGGGCGCTTCAAAAGGCAGGACAAAGCGATACAGCTTATGTTATGAAATACTTGACGGAGAATCCAGAAGAGGCCTCAAAAATCAAAGCCTTCATTGAAGGTAAATCAATTCAGGTACGGGAAATATCCCCTTTGAAGGCATTGGCTCTTTATGTATCGATGAACTTATCGAAATGGCGCTATAACACTCTTCGGGATTTCAACACTCAAGAAGGAGCTCTTCAATACCCGAGTTACTACATGTTGGTTAAAGAAAAAATTAAGTGCTATCCGGCCAAAGAAGATCTCACAGTTACAGAGAGCTCTGCAAAAATCAAATTACAAGCCTTGATGGATTTAACCTCAAGAAGACTTATTAGGTCGTTAGAAACCCCTGTTGATCCCAATCAACAGCTCGTATTGACCAGCAAATGGGGTTTTGACGGATCATCTAGCCAAAGCATTTATCATCAAAGGACGAGTGAAGATGAGCAAATCGATCTTGCTAGTAATTTTATGATTAGTCTTGTACCACTGCGGCTCGTCTCAAAAGGTGTAACAATTTGGGAAAACGAGCGACCATCTTCCACTTCATTTTGCCGGCCAATATTGTTTAAGTTTATAAAGGAAACCAAAGAAAATGTGCAGAGAGAGATGGCTGAAATCGAAGCAGAGATTGAAGCCTTAACTCCATCCACCATCACTGATGGAATTAGTGTCAAACACCAACTGCTGTTGACAATGATTGATGGTAAAATTCATTCCATTATATCCAATACAGCAGCTTCAGTGTGTGACATATGCAAGGCTTGTCCTAAAGAAATGAATAATTTAGAGTTAATCAAAGATAAACACGCAAACGAGGACATGTATAAATATAGCTTAAGCACCCTTCACGCTTGGATTCGCTCAATGGAATGCTTATTACACATTTCCTACAAATTAGACATAAAATCATGGCAAGTAAGGGGTGATATAGCAAAAAGGCAAGTTGATGACAGGAAGAAAAGAGTTCAAGAGGCTGTAAGAAGAGAAACGGGCTTACTTCTCGATGTTGTGAAACAAGGCAGTGGATCCACCAACAATGGCAACTCGGCAAGGAGATTTTTTGAAAACTACACTAAATCTGCTGAACTGACCGGAATAGATGCTATGCTTTTAAGAAAAATCTGTGTGATCTTGCAGTGTATTTCATCAGGAGAGAAGATCAACGTAACTAAATTCCGAGAGTTCTGCTTTGATACTGCTAAGCTTTACGTGGAGTTATACCCATGGTATTATATGCCTTCTTCACTTCATAAAATTTTAATGCATGGGCCAGACATAGTTCAGAACATGTCAATTGTGCCCATTGGTTTTCTATCCGAAGAGGCATCTGAGGCTAGAAATAAAGATTTTAGAAAATATAGAGAGGGGCATTCTCGAAAGCATAGCAGTATCTCATGCAATGAAGATATTATGCACAATCTTTTACTGTCTTCTGATCCACTTGTTACAAGTATCCGTCCAAAAGGAAATAAGTTTGTAAAAAAATCTTCTTTTAAGGAATTTTATGAGCTTACGGATTCTGAGAAAAGTGATATCGAATTTGTTAACATAAATGATTTAGCGGACATCGATTCTGAATTTGAATTAATTGATGATGATGATGATGACGAAGATAATTAAATGATGTTATTGTTTTAAAATGTGTAACTTAGTAAATTAGAGCTTACATCTTAATTATTTATTGTACTTTTAATGAAACTAGGTAATTTATTATCAACTTACTTAAAAGTCATACTCTCATCAGTTCTTGTGAATATTTTTGTTAATATATATTTCTGTATATATATAATATATTTATAGACCTCTTAATAAGTCTGTCTGCGGTTTAAAGTAAATACAAATGGGGAAAAAACGTTTTTTTTTTTAAATTTTCATTTCCTTTTATCCCAGAAAGTGCACATTTGGCGCACTATGTGTCTTAGTATTAAATATAGCTCTTAGTATTAGCATTATGATATTAGAGACCGCTACTTGAAACAAGCCCGGAATCAGGAGGGAGAGAGCTCGATACACTCATTTTCATAGTAAAATTTCACATTTTCTCAAATTACTCCCGAAATATGGGAGTTATGAAGAAATTCATCACCACAAGTTATGAAGGCATTAAGTAATCGAATAAGATGGCATCATTAGTTTGGCATAATTTTACTCTTTTTTTTCGGAAATGTCTACGTCCAACCGCTCCCATACATTCGTTCCACTGTGCAGCGCGTTGAATAAACACACTGTTGGATTTTCAACTCTCGGCGCTAAGCAGAGATTACGTCCGTGTGAACGTGGGCTTATACTGTGTATTGTTTTGTTGACAAAAATAATAGCACAGATTAGTACAGATGGAAAACTCCGCAAAATCATTTAAATAAAAAGAGACTCTTGCTACGACACAATAAAGTGAAATTCAGGTCGCACAGCGCTAATGACCTTAAGTTATATTCAATTAGAAGTTGCTTTCTATCGCGTAACTCTTATATCTTCTAGTACGTTACGCTCAATGAATTCGACACGTCGAACCCGCCGCGTACCTACTTGTAGCTTCATACCGTAAATGCAGAATGTCCCATCTGTATTCATCTGTGAGATGATAGTAATATTATGCTCACTGTATTTTTGATCATTGCGCCTGATCTCAACAAGTCGATTGCCACTTGAATATAAATCAAAGAGTAAATAAATACTTCTAAAATGTAATACAGTATCTGAAAAGTAACAAAATGAATGAGTTAATAGATTTTTTATACTATTCCCCGATACCTAGAGAAAAGCTCAGGAACAGTAACGTCTTCGTTGGCGATGTTCGAAGCGTTTTAAAGACTATGCGAGAAAGAGACAGCATTACTGCAATCTGATGTCGTAACGCAGAAGCACCATAGTAACTTGCGTCATTTAGTAGAGATCCTACAGAAAAGATCAGGAAAAGTAACAAAGAGTGTTTAAATATCTCAAACAATGGCGATGTTTGAAGCGTTTTAAAGTATATGCGAGAAAGAGACAGCCACAACAGACAGACAGCAAAACAGACAACACACAGCAACATACACAGACATACAACTGACAGATACACACAGGCTTTATTATTAAATGTAAGGTATCCCAATAAACACTAATGCTTTTAGAAACTTCTATATTCCGATATAAAATGACTTCTACCATTCTAACTAATTGTTTTGGATTGTCTACTACGGACAGTAAAGGTACCTATTCAACCTCACGAACACATAGGAAGGTACTTACAAATTGTTGAAAACAATCTTTATGGATATTATAACACTCTACTATATTAACGTATGCTTGAAACAGTTTTTTGCTACAATTTTCTTCTTGCGGATTTTCCGATTTTTGAGAATTTAAGACACTAATGTTCCATAGAATAATTTTGTTTTGCAATACTTCAATTATTCGCATGGCATAAAGTATATTAAAATCAAAAAATACCGTAAGATAACACGCATACACACAAAGGTAAGGTAACAGTCGTATGTAGACATAGGTGGAAATAATGACATAAAAACTCAAAGGCACTAATACAAGAATCCAATTCCAAGTAATAAAACGGTTAAAACTGGATTCATCGTTCACAAAGCTGTGCACTTTTTGAAAAATAAGGACAAACAGGATATTGTTATTAGTTTGAATGATTCCGATCACGGAGTTCATAGCAAAACCGGAACAGTAGAAGAAGCAGTTATAGAAAATAATGTAATAATCATGTAACAAATAACCATCTCTTAGACCTTGTCCATACATGAAATAGGCCACATAGGTATTAAGTATGAATAAGATTATGAATATTAGTGCTGCAATCATGGAAACACAGTTTGAGATGAGGCCATTTGGAGTTATAAAATCATTATTAATGCGATATTTCGGACAGAACATGATAAATTGTATCAGATTCAAAGGCAAGAGCATCGACTGCACATCTTTGTCCACTGTGTCGTTTGAGTGTAGATTCACAGGATAATTTGTTTCAAAATTTCGATATATCTTCATTTTTCTCAACATTGCCAGTAGTTTTCCTGCTCGCACGTGATGGTACACTAATCGATCGGCAATGGTCACATGAATTCATATCAACTTTTTCATAATAAATTAAAGTCATTTATGTAATTTCCTGAATTAGTTAGAGTAGATGAAATTTATACAATATGTACTAGGGAACCACCCCTGCTACGCTCGGGTGTGTTCTTCTGATGTGGCGGCATATCAAAACATCGATATTTCTGTACTATATCCAAGTTAAGTAATAATAAAGGTACATAAACTTGCCAAAATAAATTCTTTAAACGATGCCGATGGTGAAAACTGCATCATAATCTATTGTGTAATTTAGAAAAACTAAGCGCACAGACAGACAAGAAAAGTGACTTTGTTATAAACTATTTAATTTTGTTGATTGATTTTAGTTAAAGACTAGCTTCTGCCCGCGACTTTGTTCGCGTGGAAGTCGTAAGTCACCACAATATACTACAATAACAGCCACATTTTTATAAAATTTCCCTATACGTAGTATACGTTTGTAGTTTTGTTCTCAGCAGCTAAAATATACAGAGAGTCCGGATCACTGGTGACGTGGGAGCAAGCGACATACAGTTATCCGTGTGAGAAGCAGGTTGTCCTGAGGTGACACCCGTAGCTTTCAGTGTCTACTCCTGTGACCTGTTGATAGTCATCGCAAAGCATACGCTCACATGGATGTACTTGCTTAAACTGGAAGGGGTATTTGTGGGGAATTAGTGGTATACGCGGTCTAAACACTGTCTCGCCAACGCCACAACCTGTTAGACGTGCCGCCTCGATGACGTTACTCTGCAAATACACGACTTTGAGACGGGTTCCGTTACACAGCTTCGGCGGAGTTAAGTTCCGAAGGAGCATAATCGGGACACCGAACTTCAGCTGAATGATATGCGCCGGAAGTCCACTTGCCATTAGCGAATTCAGAAATTCTACGGGGTAATGTCACGTCATCTTGCTCTACAACATTTTTAATGGAGCTGGATATCACTTCACTGCCTTCAATTTGCGAGAGAAAAGTGTGGTTGATCGCTGCAGCTTGATCATTTGGCCCGTTCACACACCCAAAAACTTTCCCTTGGTACTGTATTTGACTGATGTCTCCGTACATCAGACGAATCAGATCTTCTTAAGTCGGAACTACTCTACCAAGAGTCTCCGGCCGCTCTCCTCTAGCAGAGTGCCTTCACCAACTTTTAGAAGAACATTGGAGAATTCTTGAGCATGTGAATACCCGCTAAGCCAAGCTCGCATGTTGATGGTCAAGCGCAGTATATGAACTCGCGAACGTAGAGTCGACTCTATGTTCGCGAGTGCATAGACTGAATGCTTCGTTGTAAAGGTCGACCTTTACAACGAAGCATTCACCTCGTCAGCCGTAGTTCCTCGTGTCACCACAGGTAGTGTTTGTCGGAAATCGCCACTAAAAAGAACTGTAACACCAACCATCATGTCTTGGTTCCTGCGGATGTCCTGCAGGTTCCCGTTTACAGCTTCCACTGCTTTCCTATTTGCCATAGTTCATTTATCTCATACGATGAAAGTGCAATCCCTAAGCATGCGCCCCTTGTCACTGTTGCGTAACACCCCACAAAGAGGCGTTTCGTTGCTCTCTAAATCGATGGGAATCTAAAACATGGCGTGCGCTGTTTTACCACCAGGAAGCAGTGTGGCAGCGATTCCGGAAGACGCTACCGCGATTGCAATTTTTCTGTTCCACAAAGAGCATCCAAGAAAAACATTTTACCCTGACTAAGACCAACGCTTTGGAGAACGGTGTTAAAAATGTCGCTTTGCTCTGAAGTGAACAAAGAGACGTGGTAATTTACGATGGTATTAATTGCACCCGGATCGTAATTAGTTACGGTGGCGTATTCAAGATTTCCGTGGTCTTGTGGTGTCAATGATTGTGGACCCAATAACCCATACTCAATCAGTCGATGGCCACCGATGGAAAATACCATGTCTTGAAGAGAATTAAGACAACTTTGTTCAATGTCAGCTTCAGTACGCCGCAAAGTTCGTAAAAAGTGTTCGGATAGATGATGCCGATATTTATCCCACAACAGAACTGGGTTTGCGATTCCACAAAACACCAAAATGATGGCAAACAAATGTCGCAGACGACTGGGACTGTCGCTGACGCTGGCCTCCGCCAGATTGTCATCCCAATGTTGGTCACCGTCAAGAAGGTGACCTGCTACGTAGGCTGCGCGGAATGTGGGATACTCGGCATCATGAACTGTCCTCAAGAACGCAAACGACGTTGGGCCCCGTACTGTGTGAAGTAATAACCGCAAAAAATAGCACACGCCATTAATAAGATGCACGGTATATACCCTTCCCAATGCAGTGTCCTTTTAAAGATTCCCGGAAACCCTTCCACAGGTCGTCCACGTCGACGTCGATTAAATACACCTCTTTGCTTATCGTACGTGTAGTACGATTAACTAATTCCATACTTAATTTGACCCTACATAAAAGAAAAGACGGCGTCATACGATTAGTTCTGATTTCAGCCGCGCGTATACTTATCTTGCGAGCAATCTAAGTATCTACTATATAAACACCAGGTATAGTTAAACTAATTCAAGAAGTCCTATCTTGTCGCCGTTGTGACATTAATAAATAAGCTTTTAATTGCAATAACTAACAGGACTTCGTGAAATAGTTTAATTATAAGCAAAGCAAACTATCAAAGGCGAGCGGCAACGTTTTTCGGTTCTCTTTCAATATTTTTCGGCTTCATTTCATCCTTGTTAACATAAATATGTCGGAGACGGGTATATGACTCTTTCGTTATTATCAGCGATATTTTAACTACTGTGGGCGTACTGTGCGTTGTGTTGGTTAATGCGCAATAGAAAAACCGTTTGCAGTTCAGATCACATTATAATTTACCATCAAATTAATCAGACTAGCTAAATTATACACACACTGGGTGCGACGGCGTTTATTAAAATCACAAATTAACACAATGATCACAAATTACAATTAACACAATAACTGAGCACCACGAATCGAGAACAGTTCCGCAACGTCTTAACTCCGATGCGATCCGAGGCTGAATCCCCTCCTCGCCGTGGCCTTAAAACATCACGACCCTGTAGAAGCGCGCTTTTTGGTATGGGTAGATCACTTGATTTCGCCAGTGGCGCGCTTGCTATTCGTTTCGTGTCCGTACTAATGACCGGATCCGAAGTTAAAATAATACCAAAAGAGTACTTCATTAGTATTTATTTTTGTGATATTCTACAAGTAAATAGCTCTAAAAATATTGTGTTTTTTTCATTAAGCTCATTCTATGATCTGTAAAAAATATTTAATTCTTGTAGTTTTTATCAGAACACAGTCTGAATGTTAAGTGACTGTAAAGTACTTGTCCATTAAATACATATTAGTATTACCAAATGTAAAAAAAAAAATACCAATAGTTGGGAACCGAACTCACAACTACAGGTTTACAAAGCAATCGCCCAACTGCTTAATCATTTCATCATCATCAGCCTATAAATGTTCCCACTGCTGGGACACAGGCCTCCTCTCTGTGAGAGGGAGTGGGCCGTAATCCACCACGCGGGCCCAGTGCGGGTTGGTAGATGTCACACGTCTTCGAATTTTCGGTTCTAGGACATGCCGGTTTCCTCACGATGTTTCCTTCACCGTTTTGAGAGCAGTGGTGATGAAATAATTTACACAAAGTAAAGCGCCTGTCTGGGTTCGAACCTACGACCTACAACTCGTAAGTCGCGGCCGTTACCACTGGGCCACCACTGCTCTCATCATTTGCTTTGTTGAAAATGCTAAAATAGCCGTTCTTATATTTCATGATCGACTTCTAAGTTACATAAAGGCATATCGTGATAATAATAATCATTTAAAAAGTTTAATCGGTAACTATCTGCAATAACTTTTTAGCGCGTTCTTTTACAATGTCCGGAGAATAATGCTAACATAATTTAATATTGTTGGAGCAAGTAATTTAGTCATTTATATTGTATAACAAGATATACTTTATTGTCTTTTATAATATTAATCCACATACATATTTTTTCTTGTCAAGTGACACACGTTATGTATTACTTTTCTCTATGCACTGTAATAAAAGAATATCGCTTTGAGGTTGTACTCCCGACACTCCTCCTCGATTGTATATGTAGATCTTTGGAATATATAATCGTTAAATTAAATATTAACATAGGTACACTCCTCCTAGATGAATACTTTGCATTGTTGTCTGAGCATCTTATGTCTTGCAGTCGCTAATGATTTTGTTAACATATCAGCCAAATTGTACTCAGTTTGTATATATGATATTGACATCTTTTTTGTTAATATCAAATCTTTTATGTGATGATAGCGAATATCGATATGTTTCGATCTTTTACTATTTTCATAATCCTTTGAAATAAAAATAGCTCCTTTGTTATCGACATACAGCATTGGTGTTAGATTTATTCCAAAATCTTTTAATATTCCGTTCAAATTAATTCCTTCGCATGATGCTAATGATGCTGCTATATATTCTGCCTCTGCAGTTGACAATGCAACACAGTTTTGTTTTCTAGAGAACCATGCTACAACATTCTCATTGTATTTAACTATACATCCGCTTATACTCTTTCTGTCTCTTTTGCTATTTGCCCAATCTGCATCCGAATAAACTTTTAAGCTTATCTGTTCACACTTTTTATATTGAAGTGCGTAATCTTTAGTTGAACTTAGGTAGCGTAATATGCGCTTGCCATGTTTCCAACATTCTTCATTTGGTTTGTCCAAAAATTGACTAAGATAAGATACAGAATAGCATATATCTGGTCTTGAGACTGTACTCACAAACATTAAACTTCCTATTAGCTCTCTGTAAGGAACTTCTATAGTTTTTTCTGTTATGTCTATGTTTAATCCCTTCTCCATCGGTGTATCTTTTTCCTTGCATTCAGTCATATTAAATTTTGTTAACATTTTTTCTATTTGTTTTGACTGTGTTATTCTTAATATTCCATCTTTTCTTTCAATCTCCATTCCGAGAAATTTCTTTATCTCTCCTAAGTTTTTGGTATCAAATTCTTTCTGTAATAACTTCATTATTCTGTCAGTTTCTTCTTTCTTTCCCATGACCAAAATATCATCAACAAAAATTAATATCCAAACATTTTTATTAAAGAATAGGCAAAAATCATTTTTTGATCTTTGTAGTCCACACTTAATCAAAAAATCTGTTAACCTTTCATTCCAGCATCTAGGACTTTGTCGTAATCCATATAAACTTCTATTTAACTTCAATACTTTCTTTCTATTTGCATTAACTCCTTGTGGTACTTTGATATAAACTTCATCTTTTAAATAACCATTTAAAAATGCTGTTGGTACGTCCATTTGATAAATTTTGTAATCTTGTTGTACCGCTTGTGCTAAATAAGTTCTTACTGTGCTCATTCTAGCTACAGGTGAATAGTTTGTGTTGAAATAGTCTTCTTTTTGTACTTGAAATCCTCTAGCAACTAATCGAGCTTTCTTTAAACCGTTTTCTTTTGTCTTAAATATCCATTTTGTATCTATCGCTTTCTTCCCTCTGGGTAAATCTATTGATTCTGTCCATGTGTTCAATTTTTTTAATGAATTTATTTCTTTACTTATAGCTTCTAACCATTCTTTATCTTTCGCAGCTTCTTTGTACGAAGTTGGATCTTTATTTTCAGTTGTTACCAAACAATATGCACTGTATAGTTGATAATCATTCATGTGTTTAGGTTGATTTACAGTTCTGCCTGATCTTGTAGTTATTTTATTATCATCTCCATCTTGTACAATATCATCATCATCATCATCATCTGTGATGTAATTAGATTCATTCAGATCATCCGAATCGTCTTGTTCATTTAAACTACTTCTTATTTGTCTACTTTCTTGTATGTTTTTCGATATATTCTTATATTTGTCTTCATCGTCGTCATTGAATATTGCTACATTTTCATAGGGATAGTTTACTACCTCTTCCTGCTTTTCCGGTTGGTAAATAGTCTTTGATTCATCAAATATGACATCTGTTGAAGTTACAATTTTATTACTTTCATGATCCCATAATTTATATCCTGAACCAGTGTAGCCGACCATTATCATTGGTTTGGCTCTTGGTTGTAGCTTGCTTGGTTTTGGTATTGTTACAATCCATGCTTTGGAACCATACACTTTTAGTTTTGACAAGTCATTATAACCGTACCATATTGAAGCTGGTGTTTGACCGTTTAATGCTTTTGTAGGACTACGGTTGAGCTCATAAGCTGATGCGCAAATTAATTCGCTCCATAATTCCTTGGGTAACTTCGTTTCTGCAAACTTGACTCTAACTTTGTCTAATAATGTTCTGTTCATCCTTTCCGATGTGCCATTTTGTTGTGGCGTATACGGGCTTGTATATTCTAATATTATGCCTTTTTGAATACATGATTCTTTAAACCTTTTGGATGTAAATTCTCCACCATTATCTAGTCTTAATCTCTTTGTTTTTAATCCAAATTGAGCTTTAATAAGCTGTATATGTTTCAAAATATTATGTTCTGCTTCGTTTTTATTTTTCAATAGATATATCATTACAAAATGTGAATAATCATCTATCAATACTTGAAAATAGTATTCGCCATTTATAGACATTGGATGGATAGGTCCACACAAATCTGAGTGTAGAAGATCTCCTATCTCTTTGCTTTCTCTTGTATTAGATATAAATGGTCTTCGTGTACTTTTCCCTTGTATACAACTCTCACATATTTTTTCTGAGAATGGTAATCCAAGTATTTTTAGACCTTTTCGATTTAAATGACCTAGACGTCTATGCCATAAGTCATTTTCTTTATTTTTTGTAACATTTGCAGATTCATCTTTTTGTGATATAAAGTTAATTTCTAATGTGTACAAATTTTGGTATTTTGTACCATAAAAAAATGTTTTGTCTCTTCTTATGCTCACTGCATTATTTTTGAATAGTACTGTGTAGCCATTATTTGTTATTTTATCTACTGATAATAAGTTATGTGTTATATTTTCCACAATGAGTGCTTCAAAGTCTATTTTTATGTTATTACAATATCCTGTTATTGTTCCTTTCTTATTTGCTGTTAATCCTTTACCATCTGCTATAGTAACAGTTATCGGTTCATCTAATTTTTGTATTTTTGTCATATATTTTTCGACTTTTTCGGTAACCATATGGTTAGTAGCGCCGCTATCTAGTATGAATTTGTTTTCATTAATAGCTGATGCAGTCAAAGCTATAAATCCATTAAAATTTTCTTTCATTCCTCTTCTGTAATATCCTCTATTTCTAGTTCTATTTCCTCTTCCTCTAAAAGGACGTCTGGATCTTGTGTTGTTATAATTATAGTTTATTCCTGAGCCTGACGCTTTAAATATTTGTTGTGAGTGAGACTCATATGTAGGACGCTTATTTTTTTTTTTATTTCTTCATCAAGTAATCGTGATTTTACGAACTCTAATGTTATATCTGAGCTGATAGTTTCAATTGCTGTAATTACGTGTTCGTAATCTTCATTTAAGGACAATAATAAATGACAGATTTTGTCTGAATCGTCTAATTTTTTATCTATGTTTTCTATTTCGAATATAATATTATCAAATTTTTGAAAGTGTTCATCTAACGTATCGTTCGTTAATTTAAGACTTAGTAATTTCTTTTTCAGTGTAATCTTTGTAAAAACACTTTTGCGTTGAAATACGCTGTCTAATTTTTTGAACATTTCTTTTGCATTTGTGCATTCTTGAATTATTGATAAATGTTTGTCTGATATGCATTGAATAATTATTGATTTTGCCTTTGAATTATATAATTTTAATTTTTCATCTTTGAAAATTTCACTGTCATCATAATCTAAAATTGTTAATACCTGTTTTTCTTCTAATAGTGATTTTACTCTGAATTTCCAATTTGCATAATTTTCGCCTTTTAATATTGGCAAAAGAGAATTATTCGTATTCATCATTTTTTATATGTGTAGGTATAATACTTACTCCTTTTATTAGTGGCCCATAACCTTTGTTGGAGCAAGTAATTTAGTCATTTATATTGTATAACAAGATATACTTTATTGTCTTTTATAATATTAATCGACATACATATTTTTTCTTGTCAAGTGACACACGTTATGTATTACTTTTCTCTATGCACTGTAATAAAAGAATATCGCTTTGAGGTTGTACTCCCGACAAATATTGCTCTTCCCCATAGCAAATAGCGTGATGGTTTATACCTTACAGTTTGACCAGACTTATGTAATATCTTTGCAAAATAACAGAATCTATCCGGTAGATTTTGCGTAATGCTAGAACATAGTACATACAGACAAACAGACAAAAATTTAAAAAAAAAAATCGGCCTTATATTCGATCCCAGACCTCGTAGCAATTACTTTTTTCGAAAGCATTGAAATGTACAGTTTTGACTTCACTACGATTTTATTATATCTAATACCTTTAAACGGTTCTTGTGTATATAAAATCTGAATCTCGGAAACGACTCCAACGATTTTCATGAAATTTAGTATGCAGGGGGTTGCGGGGGTGGCGGGAAGAAACGTCCGGGTGTCATCATTGTGTGGATCGCCCGGAGGACACGGTGGAGCATACGATGGAGGTCTGCCCAGCTTAGGCGGACCATCGCCGTGTCCTCGTGGAGGCGATCGGCGGCGGTGATCTCTCGTGTCCGGCCCTGGTTCGGGCCATGGTATGGAGCGAGAGGAAATGGGAGGCCGTCACCTCCTTCTGCGAAGCAGTAACGCTCGCGAAGGAGGAGGCGGAATGCGTGAGGGAGAGGCAAATTTCGCGAACACAGCCCCTAACTGCCGCAGGAGAAGACGCCCTGGGCGTCGGGAATCGTAGGCCGATTTCCGGCCCAGGTAGGCGCGGGCTTGCGGACGGTGAGCATTGGGTAGCTCGCCGTCCGATAAGGACCAGGCCTGGGTCGACGGAGCGTTGTGTTCCACGCGCGTGTTAGAATATGGATGAAAACTACAATTATAGGTATTGATATCCACTTAATTATCGAGCTTTGAGTGTCAGAATGGTTACTAGTTAATAATTATGTATGAAAGTATCTTCTATTGTGTGTAGGGAAAGGATTTTATGAAGAAAAGCACATAAAGACAAGACTAGGCATTTATTTCAATTAAGCTTGTCAATAAATAGGTACATATATTATTGCTATCACATATTCTCTTGAGCTTTTGAGAATAGGTCTCTCAAAGATATAGCAAGAACATGAATATTCCCTGATTCGATTTACAAATATAAGACATAATACATATTATAACACATACAGGAAAACAGTTATCAGCAATAATAAAGCTATGTGATCAATAAACTTACGTGTACCTTAAAGGTAGTCCATCTTTCACCACAGTTAATTCAAAGAGCCCCAGATTAGGCGGGTACACCTATTTTTATAGTCTCCCAATCTTACTCAAGTCATATCATTCCCGCCATTTTAGACCAACCATAAATGGTCATATATATATGCTAAATAACTTCTCAACTAAGTAATAATTAACAAATCTTATGTAGTGGAACTATCTTAAAACTTAATAAGATTATATAGGAATTTAGTATGTATTTATTTGTAATCTCTAAGTAAAATATCACAAAATAATTACATCTACTGGATGTTCCGAAAATCGTTTGAAACACCAATTTAACACCATGTCACTTTAAATTGCAATATAAAATCGTGATAAATATTATTAGTACCTTATTAATTATTACATAATCATTTATTGTACTGCTAAGACAATAAACATTTGTTTTGATCTAGGTATCTATACCACAAATCATGACTTGTTCGAAAACTCAAGAATCGTTGTTTGTAAAACAGCCTTTTAAGTCACCTTATTAACTATTTATATGAAATACATATGCCTATGAAATATCAATTAAAGAAATGCAAATCAAATAATACAATATTTTCTATTCACAAAACATTAATTTACGTTTATTAAAATATTGTTGAAATGGAACGTTTCCAAACGTTAATGCCATCTATCATTCTGACAGCTGACGTTCATTGGGATCATTGAAAATATGTCTACATAGACATATCAAGTATGTCTATGATTGGGATACATTCTTGTAAACAATCATTATTGTGATCAATACAATTAGATATTCTCCTATAAATAATGAGTAATCTCACACGTGCCTCAAAGAGATGTCAGCAGAATTGACGGGGTCCACCGCTAGGGCCAATGCCTGCCGGGGTTGCGAAGAAAACTGAAAGGGAAATCTTGGCCCCCGGCAACAGGGCAACCGAAGGAACACGGGTGGGTTTTAGTCAGTAAGAGTCTGACACGCCCTCCCGCTCCGCCCAGAGCGGGAGAAGTTATTTGATAATTTCCCACCCAAAAAAAATGGGGATTTCGGGGGCGATAAATCGATCTAGCTAGGTTTCATTTTTAGAAAACTACCGAAAAAAAAACCAGAATATCATCCATATATTGAATTTTATTATAGATAGATAGCCCTTTTAGTAAGTTTGTAAAGTCTTCTAGGGTTGCCCAGGGGTGAGTTTTGAGTCCTATATCAATAACATTAAATCTTATTTTAACAACTCACATTTTCAAGTGTACGCAAACGATATGTAATCCTAGAAAAATCCAAATCAAAAATCTTGTAGTTCATGCAAGAGTGCACGAGAAATTAAGATACAACAAAAATACTGGCAGTGTACAACGATTCATTGTAGCCAGGATTACAGAAATGCAAACTGTAGCAACACAACAGTGTAATGAGACAGAAGAACCATTAGAGTTAATTGTAACGCAGCGTCTACGTAGAACAGGCCGCACACACGTATCTTACTGAATGATGCACGATGCAAGCGCAGAACGTTCTTGCATAGCTTTTTCTCATAATCTGTTGAACATACAATGTGAACATTTCATTTTAATATAATCAAGCAAACTACCTACAATTTTTTTTTTTTTTTTTGAATTTTTCATTCTGTGAACCAAAAACCTGAATGAAATCACATTGTAGAATGTATTCGTAAAGACTAACCTGAGCAAGTTGATTTCAAAATAAGTGCGCAAGTATCTTGAATACTTTGAACAGCCAAGTAGAATTTCTCGCATCGCTGGATCATCATTGTTTGCCACATTAAATCCTTCGTCAACCACATACACATGACCAGCGTTGCCAAAGTTGTCTTATTCTATAACAATATAAGCATTTGATGCTACAATTCCAATACGTTAAACACTTGTCAAAGAAAGAATAGAAACATCGTGAGGAAACCGGCATGCCTGAGAGATATTTCTCGACGGCGGGCCAAGTTCTGACTTGGCCCACCGTTGAGAAATATCTCATGCCCATGGCCGGCTCTGACACCAGTTTAGTCACTAACCACACAAAAAGGAGAAGACTAAGAATACACTCATCAAAAATTCTTCATTATTCTTGTCATACTACATACATACTGTCGTACTTCATACTTGTCATACTTATTATAATACTCACAATGTTGTCAATCGTCATACCCATCTTTAAAACGTCAATTATTGATTGAATGTTATTAATACAGTGGGTGAATATTGCAAGTATATAGTAAAGTATCTGAAAAGCGTCAAAAACTTATCAATTTATTATTTTATTATTAGTTAAAGTGTTAAGTATGTTATATTGAGATAAAGACTCTCTTTCTTTGAGTTGAAAATTACGTCGACTTTGCTTCACAACATTGCTTCACACGATTTAGCGTAGTTTGCCAAATGCTTCCGTGTCTTTTTTTTAAGTTGTCCTGCTTGCTAGATGTCTACCGAACTAGATAATTTTCTATAGAATGTCATGTACTACAGCAACTTTGAGCAACGTGCGCTGGTGCTCTTTAATAAGTTACGAAAATTATGTTAAAAAACTACAAACCTTTTACATTACAATTAATTTAAAGTCAAGTAGGTACTTACGAATTGCTGGAAACAGTCTTTAAAGATCTCGTAACATTCTAATATATCAACGTAGGCCTGGAACACTTTAGTTCTATAATTTTCTTCATGTGCATCTTCCATATCTTGAGAATTGAAATCTTGAATATTCCATAGGACAACTTTATTTTCCAAAACGTTAATGACTCGTATCACATAAACAATATTTAAATCGAAAACTACCAAAAGATAGACGGCATATATTGCATAGAAAGGTACACCCATCATGTAAAAATAGGTGAAAACAATGACATAAAAACCCAGAGCCACTATTACGATAATCCAATTCCAAATAATAAAGTGCTTAAATCTGGTTTCATTGTTGAGAAACCTGTGAACTTTTTGAAAAGCCAAGACAAACTGGATGTATTTTTTGGAATGACTCAATATTCCAATCACGAAATTCATAGCGAAGCCGAAACAATAATAGCAGCACTCATAAATTATAATGATATCCACGAAACCTGTATATCCTAGACTTGCCCTGTTGGTGCACACCATATAGGTGCAGTGAACGAATAGAATTATAAATACTAGTGTTGCAATCAATGAAACAAAGTTTGAGATGAGACTATTTGCAGTGATATAATCATTTTTGATACGATATTTAGGACAGAACATGATATTTTGCATCAGATTCAAAGGCAAGAGCATCGACTGTACATCTTTGTCCACTTTATTGTTTAAGTTAAGATTCTTAGGACATGTTTTTCCGAAATTTAGAAATGTCTTCATTTTCCTCGACGTAGCAGTAGTTTTCCAGCACGCAAGTGTTACAATAATCGATGGTTAATGTATTAAGAATTCAAATAAATTTTACAATTCCAATAATGCTTGATAAAAAAGTAATTTATTCATTACTTTCATGAATTTGACTAAATGAAATATTTGTACACCGTGACAGTTCCCTATGTCGCCTTATGTCAACAATCTATTTAATTAATTCAAAGTCATATAAATTAGTTATTTATTAACTAACAATAATTTGTATCTGAATTTACACAGTATAATTTAAATGCCTACCTTCATATATAAATGAACATATACAGGGTGACTGGATCTGGACCTACCATAGCAAATTCGCATTTAGAGGAGGTCATTTGCTAATTATTAGACCTTACTTTCCTTTGACGGTAAAGATTTTTTTTTTAAATCGTACTATCTTACTTTTTAACCCTAGTTTGAGGGAAGTTCCGTGGTATTTTAATGACCAATGTTTATGACTACCAACAAATAATAAAATAATGCAAAAAAAATGTTTTGGAAAAATCTCAACAAAGTATAAAAATTTACATATTTCCCAAACTATAAAACTTTAGCTAGGGAAAGTATGGTTCAATAATTAGTAAAGAACCAGTCATCCTGTATATTCGCTGATATAATTTGTCTTGTATTTTTAGGCATCATGTTTAGATAAATAAAAATACTGAGTATCCACAAAATCAATTAAATAAAAACTACAAAATTGTGAACTGTAGCAAAACAACAGTGTAGTTAGTAAGAAGACTCATCAGACTTAATTGTAACTCAGCGTCGACGTAGAACAAGCCATACACGCGTATCTTGCTGAATGATGCTCTAGCGAGCGCAGTACGTTCTTGCATAGTTTCTTCTCATAATCTGTCAACAAATTAATTAATTAAACAAATGCTGCGCTCCATTGCTATTTCATAATCATCGTTTACCAATCATTAAGAGCACACTGGGACGCCATGGCGATGTCATCGGCTACGTATCTAAACAATTCGTATTGAAATGTATGACAGTTAACTAACTTGGCTACGCCAATTTGGAAGCGTAGCCACGACCGACCAGCCCCTACGTAGAGACTGGATACTATGGCAACCTGGCGACGCGTAGGCAAGTCGCCAATATTTTTTATTCAAGTAAGTTACGTCTCTCCCACTCAATGGCCAACTGATCGCCAGGGCAGACGCCCGCGTGTTATGTCGATTGCTTAACTGGACTTTCCAGTGGCTGCTCAATAAATTAAGGCCTCCAGCCAGGGCATAAAACTTAAAAAGTAAGCGACTACACGCTAATGGCACCCCCTGAGGGGTACGGACCTTGGCTTAAGGCGTTGATGGGGGAAGATAACAAGGGACAGGCTGGATCGCATTAATATTACTAGTAGGGGAATTTCTACAGGCTCAGTGGCGCGGCGCTGACAAAAAATATATATTTTCGCTCGAGGGTTCAGAATCATTCGCTGAATTCATGGCAACAGTTTGGGCGTCGATGTCCCTTACACTGTGTATTTTTATGGTGTCAAAAATGATAGTAATTATGCTCACTGTATTTTTTATCATTGCGCCTGGTCTCAACACGTTGATTGCCACTTGAATATAAACCAAAGAGTGAACGAATACTTCTAAAATATAATACAGTATCTGAAAAGTAACAAAATGAATGAGTTAATGGGTTATTTGACAAATCTTTTTTATACTTTTTCCCGACACCTAGAGAAAAGATCAGGAACGGTAACAAAGAGTGTTGAAATATCTCAAATAATGGCGATGTTCGAAGCGTTTTAAAGTCTATGCGAGACACAGACAGACAACTGAGAGACACACACAGGCTTTATTCTTAATTATTACTTTATTATTCAATGTACCTATCCCAATAAGTACTAATTCATTTTAGGAAACTTCTTTACTCCGATATAAAATGACTTCTACTATTCTAACTACAATTCGTATTACAATTTTATTGTTTTGAATTGTATACTACGGACAGTAAAGGTTCAACTTCACGAATACATAGGAAGGCACTTACGAATTGTTGAAAACAATCTTTATGGATATTATAACATTCTACTATATTAACGTATGCTTGAAACAGTTTTTTGCTACAATTTTCTTCTTGCGGATTTTCCGATTTTTGAGAATTTAAGACACTAATGTTTCATAGAATAATTTTGTTTCGCAATACTTCAATTATTCGCATGGCATAAAGTATATTAAAATAAAAAAATACGGTAAGATAACAAGCATACGCACAAAGGAAAGGTAACAGTTGTATGTAGACATAGGTGGAAACAATGACATAAAAACTCAAAGCCATCAATCCTAAAATCCAATTCCAAATAATAAAACGGTTAAAACTGATTTCATTGTTCACAAAGCTGTGCACTTTTTGAAAAATTAGGACAAACAGGATATTGTTATTGGTTTGAATGATTCCAATCACGAAGTTCATAGCAAAACCGAAACAGTAGAAGAAGCAGTTATAGAAAAGAATGTAATCATGTAACAAATAACTATCTCTTAGACCTTGTCCGTGCATGAACAAGGCTATGTAAGTACTAAGTATGAATAAGATTATGAATATTATTGTTGCAATCAACGAAACACAGTTTGAGATGAGGCTATTTGGAGTTATAAAATCATTATTGATGCTATATTTCGGACACAACATGATATATTGCATTAGATTCAAAGGTAAGAGCATCGATTGTACATCTTTGTCCACTGTGTTGTTTGAATCTAGATTCACAGGATATTTTGTTTCAAAATTTCGATATGTCTTAATTTTTCTCAACATTGTCAGTAGTTTTTCTAGTCGCAAGTGATAGTACTCTAATCGATATTCAATGGGCACATGAATTCATGGCAACTTTATCATAACTATAATCATTTAGGTAGTTTTCTGAATAAGTTAGAGTGGATAGTTACAATAGGTACTAGGGAACTTCCCCTGCTACGCTCGGGTGTATTCCACTGATGTGGCGACATATCAAAACATCGCTATTTCTGTGCTATATACTCGTATAAGTTTCATTAATATATTCTCCATTTACCAAAACTAAAAATATAATATCCTAACCTAACTAAAACTATTAACGAACTAAAATATGGCGTCGAAAAATTCCTCCGTATCGCTATCGACTCGTAATCCCAAGAGACTGGCGGCATTTCCACGTTGTATGGCAATGCTTAGCCTCTGGCCAAGGTAAAAGCCAGCCCTTGGGTCACGGGATGTGTCAACCAGTCGTTTGGAGATTTCATTGAACAGACCATGAGCACTCGGACCCAACGGTCCTAGGGTTTCAACCACAAATGGCTTGAAAATATAGTGACCTATAAGGTTATTATACTTTCGCCGCTTGAGATTTTCCGCAGCCGCAGCGGCAGCACCAACATAGCACGTTAAGCCAGGAAGATGGGATGGCGCTAGAGTATCGACACACGTTGCGTCCCACACTAAAGGCCTACCCACCTTCCTTGGAAATAAAGGCATGCCGTCCGGTCTCTTGCCATCGTCGCGTGCCAAGCCATTGGGTTCTAATACAGCTGGAATGCCAACGAGCTCGTCGGATGATGTCGTTAATGTTAGCGTGCCGTGCTAAGCGACCCGCACTTCAGCTGCAAGACAGGCCGTGGTGTCCAAAGCTGTTGACAACTTCGCCACAGTGACAGCGATGAGGAGAACAACATGGAGCTCCTAGTCGCAGGGAAGCAGCGATGGGGTAAGATAGTGTCGTCGAACAAAGTGTCTACGTTCGATGACGGTAATGCATGAAGCCACAGGCCCGACTCTCACTTACTCACAGCCAGCAGGCGCGTACACTCCGCAGTAGTAGCAAAAACGTGTCAAAAAAACACAAAAAAAAACACAACACAAACAACACCAAAAAAAAACGATAAACGTTCCAAAATAAATTATCTAAGCGATGGTGAAAACCACGGGTGAAAACTACATTAGAATCCATTGTGTAATTTAGAAAAACTAAGCGCACAGACAGACGCGAAAAGTGACTTTGTTTTAAACTATGTATTTAATTTGATTGATGTTTGTATTTATTTGTTCAAAATTCAAAAGTCATTTATTCAAACTAGGCTGAGAATCAGCACTTTTCGAACGTCAAAATTACATAAGACAGTCCCCCAAAAACGCCCACCCTTCACCACTTCCTAGTGCCTTTAGCTGGGAAGAAGAAGTGGCGCAACAAACTCCCCAGCAGCACAGCTGTCTGTTCAAGTTAGAGAATGATTCTATACAATAGTATACAAAATAACCTACATTATGCAACACAAAACATAATTCAAATGATAAATTATAGTCCATATGTCAGCTAGCACACGCCAATATACCAACCAAAAACATCGAGGACTATACTCAAGCATTATTTAAAAAAATAAAAAGAAAATAAAACTAAACGTAAACAGAACTAAATATCTAAATAAAAGCCTCGAGACATAAAGGGCGTGCCCGCTTACATAAAGCTGTAATTGGCAGTTATAAATGATAAACTAGGACCATCGAGATAAAAAAAATGAACAGTTAATTACTAGTAACAATAACAAAACCATGATCAGCAAGACGACCAGTCACCACAAGCAGCACCCGTTCACGAGCATAACGCAAAGATCAACCATTACCCCCCTCGCCATATTTGAGGGAAGGAGGCAACCCGACCCCCGACGCTACTGCAAGCAGTGACATCTAAGGGAGCATGACGAACTTGCTGCCGGTTGCTCAGGCAAAAAATAATATGATCAATTGTCGAGGTCGCTAGCTAACCACAAATTGCAATACAACTCATAACAAAAACATTGTAATGAGTAGATTATGTCAACAATAAAATAAAATAAAAATAAATTGACTCGTAAAAAATAAATAAAAAATTGAATCATAAATTCAAATAAAATAAACAATTACATAAACTCACATAAACTGTCAGTAGGTAAGCTAATTCTGGAGAAAGAACATAAACATTGTCTTGAGTTAATCACAGCGACCAACTATTCTTATCATTTAAGTAGTCGTTGATACAATAGTATGCCTTTGAACAGAGGTTGGATTTTACTTTAGTTTTAAACGCATTAAAAGGCAAATCTAGCAAAGAAGAGGGTAGCTTGTTATAAAAGGTTATACCAAGCCCAACAAATGAGTTATGAACCTTATGAAGCCGGTGAAAGGGAGCTCGTAGTTTGTCCTTATTTCGAGTGTTAACATTGTGAATATCACTGTTTTTAGTGTATAAGTGTATATTTTGCCTAATATATAAGATGTTGGCGAAAATGAATTGTGATGCCACCGTGAGAATACCAACATCTTTAAAAAAATCTCTTAGAGAAACTCTGGCACCTAGCTGGTAAATTGCTCGAACTGCTCGTTTTTGAAGCACAAATATATTTTGAATGTCAGCGGCTTTACCCCACAGCAGAATACCATAGGACATAACGCTATGAAAATAACTAAAATAGACTAACCGAGCTGTATCAACGTCAGTGTATTGTCTTACTTTTCTGACAGCATAGGCGGCCGAACTGAGCCTTCCCGCTAGGCTTGATATATGTGGGCCCCACTGAAGTTTGGCATCTACTGTTATGCCTAGAAAAACTGCCGAGTTCACAGTTTCAAGCACCTCTTTATCTAAGACGATGTTGGGTCCTAGATTTCTAGAATTTGGTAGAGCGAATTTTACACATTTCGTTTTCTTGGCATTGAGAACTAGGTTATTTGTCGTAAACCAATCCGTAACCATTGAGAGAGCACTGTTTACGTCGTCAAAATCTTGTCTATTCCTGTCTACTTTAAAAATAAGAGAGGTATCATCTGCAAACAGTACAACGTTACAGATATCCTTTAAATAAAAAGGTAAGTCATTAATATATACTAAGAATAAGAATGGACCCAGTATTGAGCCTTGAGGTACAGTACCGACCAAAAGTCCATAAGCAATCTCACAAAGCAATAGACTGACACTTCGGTTTGACTTACGACCTTCTTCTATAAATTGTTACAATACTATAGACACGCACAGTACACACACACACACTCACTTTGTCTGCAACCAATGACTAGTTCGATAATCATTCCTTTTTTGTTTCATTCGTCTTGTTCACATAAATATTAAAGTTTAGCAGGTAGACCACAGAAAACTAAGTAAATTATTTCGATTTCTGTAGGGTAGACAGATACAGTTCGTTACGAGTATTCAATTAATATAACTTTGTTGGCTCGTGGATAATATTGGTGACGAGTATTTAGCGCAGTGTTGTGGTTATTATTTTCAAAAAGCAGGCATAAAATATATTGAAGAGATCAGATCAGATCAGAGAATATTATTGCGCTGCGTAAAAGTGAAGTGAATATCTAATGAAACCGGACTAAGTGTGAGTGTTATCATTTATATATTTCATATTTTAGTAAACATAAATCTTAATCAAGGATATTGTTGATAGAACAGAGGTATTGTTGAGACAGAAGATGGCTTTAAAGTTTTAAATTCATTATGAGGTTTAATTCGATTAGTGAATAATAAATAATTAGGTATTATGTGTAATAAAAACAATGTTTTTCTTTGTTCTAGAGAAATACTGTGAGGGTTAAGAGATATGAGGAAGGGGCTTATTATCGAGGTGCAGCGACGTCAAATGATGAATGAATATGAAAACTGGTTTCATACCAACGAGATATTTTGCTGAATTATTAAAAACACGTCATTATGAACCGTTCGCCGTGCACTCTGAAGGCTTGCATCACTGAAGACCAGCTAGAAAACCGTTTTTGACCTTAAAATATTGACCGTACCAACTTAATAAACAACAGATTCATTATTGCATGAATTTATGGTAACGAATTTTTTAAGCACGTTTCAATAGGGTGTTTGTCGTATTTCTTGCAGATAGACCGAAATTGTTTAGTTAATATTATTTTAGTAATATTATTATTTTAGGATTAAAATTTGAGGTTTAGTTTCAATCTTCTTTTCGTAAAGAAAATGAATACTTAAGCTATAACCTCAATACCAACCAATATTTACTAAAGCCAAATAAAATTTAAAATAATACTTAACCTTAAAATCAACAATATTGTCAGTAGATTTTTTTACATTTTTAGTAGACTAATATTCTTATTTATTGCTTAATTACTTCGAACATGATCAAAGCTTTATATATATGGTGAAAAAAATCCATTTAAAATTTAAAATATTTCAAAATTTAAATATGTCAAAATAATACAAATTGCTTCTAAGTTTCTAGACATCTATTTCACATAGTATTCAGGTGAAGTAATGATAAATAATTGTAGCAGTTTATTAACTATACCTAAGTAAAATAAATATAACGAATAAATATTATTTATTTTTTATTATCACATATCACGCATTTTTATTCTAAACCCTTTATTGCAATAACAACATTAATAAATAGGCAGGAATATTTAAAAATATTATTATTGCAAACAAAAATAATAATATTTGCAAAAACAGCGCTGTAATTTACGAGATTAGAACCTTGGCCATCTTGAATCTAAGACCAACGCTTAACGCCTTCTGCTATCTGCACTTATAATTTACTTTCGAATTTTAGCAATGCCATACACTGGCCAAGGTCGCGCGTATGATGCATGCTAACAAAAGTGATGGAAATATAAGTGCGGCGCCCGCGAACCGTGACGATACGACAGTGTGTAGTGCAAATATGCGTTCTCTGTTGTGTGTGTACGGCACTCACACCACAGACGTCTGACTGTTTACACATACAAATGTACGGACTATACCGCGTGTTCACAGCAATACGACTCTTAGCGTGCTCATGCACTTTTGAGCGCTTACTGTACACCTAACTGAACTGGTAGCCCGGAAGATTTCACACCATTAACATCTACACATTGGAACCTATTATGTAAATAAGAATTTATTACTTTAAGAGCTTCGTTTTGGACACCGTAATGACGTAGTTTACGCAAAAGTGTGTCATGGTGCACGCAATCAAAGGCTTTGGAGAGATCACAGAAAACTCCAATAGCATTTTGCGAGTTCTCCCATGCGTTAAATATGTGTTTCAGCAGAGCAACACCCGCATCTGTGGTCGAATGACCTTTTGTAAAACCATATTGTTCATCATGAAGAAGTCTGTTTAAATTAAAATGTCTTAGTCTTTTGTCTTGTATAGTCAGTCATTTAATTTAGTACCTAGTGTAAATAGTAAATTGTGTTCATTATTTTAAAAGATATAGGGTAATTCGTTAGAGATGGCCGTACGAGAGAGTTGGCCAATCAGTATATTTTGCTCATTTATTCACAAGGTGGCACTATATTTAAATTAATAGATTATTATATGGCGAGGGGGGTAATGGCTGATCTTTGCGTTATGCTCGTGAACGGGTGCTGCTTGTGGTGACTGGTCGTCTTGCTGGTCATGGTTTTGTTATTGTTACTAGTAATTAACTGTTCATTTATTTTATCTCGATGGTCCTAGTTTATCATTTATAACTGCCAATTACAGCTTTATGTAAGCGGGCACGCCCTTTATGTCTCGAGGCTTTTATTTAGATATTTAGTTCTGTTTACGTTGTTTTTATTTATTTTTTAAATAATGCTTGAGTATAGTTCTCGATGTTTTTGGTTTTTTACATTCATCCTTGACATATTTATTCTATTATTTGACATTATATACCTACGACTTAATTTAAACTCTTTATTAGTGACTTTTGTGGACATGATAATTATTCAGATTGATTACAGTTGTAATAGCAATCATATAATTGCGTTTTATTAAAATAGGTTTTTACTTTTATTAATTTATTTATCTTTTGTATCGATTCTTTTCTATTTTGTGAATGTGAGAACGCTGTAGGCTTAGTGGATTGTAAACCTGCTGACCATTTTCTATTTTGTTAAGTACTTGGTACTTATTGAAAGACCTTCACTGTCCTCCCATACTTAGTAACACTGTTATTCGAAAGTATTGTAAAAGCCAATTATTTTTAAAAGAGTAACCTTGGAGTTTCTTGCCGACTCTTCTCCATAGGAAACGACCAATTGAAACCGTGCACCTAGCTTCTGACGTTTCATAAGTGCCCATGTAGGTTTATGTGAAATCATTTTTTTTTTTTTAATACACTTCGTGCGCACCACGAACAATATCCAAACAAAACATTGCGCAAAAATAAGTAAAAAAGTAAGTAAAATGGCCTTAATTGAATTTAGTAGTTGTGAAATTTTATAGTAGGTTTGTATACCATCCGGAAATACTATTTTTTTTTTTACATATTTGTGTTTTTGAATGTATTGTGTTTGGTGTATATTTTTCTTCGTTCTAACCTCAAAATGAGAAAGTTATTGTAATTCGTAAGTTAAAAAATTTAGGTGGCCATCTTACCCGGACAAAAAGGAGAGATGGCCATATAACGGCTGTCAAACAAACAGAAAGAAGGTCTGAAAGTAACACAAGTAAGGAGAAACCAATATTACGTCTGGTGAAGAAGACGCAGAAGATGAAGCTGATATTATTGTGCTGGATGTAGCGAAAAATATTATAAAACCCATCTCATGAAGAATGACCTCAATGTTCGATCTGTAATCTGTACCCCACATGAGAATTGTACACCTTTTGATGCCATGTGCTCTAAATGTGGATCAGAATAAGAAAAAGGAGCTCCAGCAAGCAGAGATCAAAGAAAAGAGGAAAGGCAGAGGCAAATCTAGTGCGTGCCATCTGTCCCGTACCACTACGGCCATCACTACCCGTATACAGGGCGTCCCAAAGTTATGGGACATGAAGGGAAAGTACCTTAAATATCGTAGATAGGGTATTTTGCTGAAAGAAGACATTATGTTATTTTTAAAAGTTAGTAATTCTGCATTCAAAGATTTTCTAAAAATTACTTGCCTCGTCTGGGAATCGAACCGACTTAAATGTAAAAAAAAAACACCCCTACTTTTATGATGCCAATCGAAAGAATGGCCAAAAAATAAATAAATGGCCAGTGATATTATAATTTCACTGGTGAAATTAAAGGTTTTTTTAACCTTTCATTATCGATTAACAGTTTCCAGGTTAGACTGTCTTGCGACATAGGTCTCCTCTATTTCCCTCCACTTGTTCCTGTCCCAAAAAAATTATATATTAAGTATCAAATTAAAAATATTAAAAAACAGAATCAACAAAGATTAGGCAACGCGGGTGTTGCGTGTGCGTTACGCCGCCGCACGACATAGCAACGCACTGCAAATTGTTTGATCAGCCAGGTTATACATATGCCGCTAATATTTACAGGAATTAAAAATATAACTCCATAATTTTTGGAAAAAAAAAAATCCAGACTAACCACAAAATTTGTTTACTAAAGCCAGAGTTACAAGAATGCGAACTGTATTAACACAATAATGTAGTTAGTTAGAAAGCTCATCACACTTAATTGTAACGCAGCGTCTACGTAGAACAGGCCGCACACACGTATCTTACTGAATGATGCTCGATGTAAGCGCAGTACGTTCTTGCATAGCTTTTTCTCATCATCTGTCAAAAAAGAAAATATAAGTATAATGGACATGAAACTGATAAAACCGTAGATAGTTTCAAATAAAAATTTGTAAAATCCAAAAGTGCACGACTCATAATGCTTATTTGAGTTTGTTTTTTTTCTTGTTTTATTTGAGTTTGTTTTTTTTCTTGTTTGAACGCGCTAATCTCTGAAACCAACAGTCTGATTTTATACATCACTCGACCCTTAGGATCCGAAAAAAGTCAGAAAGAACCCTAAAGCTACGGTTTCCTAGAAGACTGGTGACCGCTCACGTAGCGTCCACAATTTACGGGCGAATGACGTCACTGAAACATTGATTATGAAAGTAAGTTGGTGTGGTTTCCTAGAGAGCGTTGTTGACACCGTAAAGCAAACCCCACCCCCCAAAGATTTAAATCGCTAGATTTGCCCGCACCGTACTCAGTCACAAGAAAAAGTGTCCATAGGTACTGAGAAGAGTGAGCTCACACATTATAAATAGTGTCTCCATGTCAAACACGTATAGGCACTGCGTCATTGTGTGTCAGAGGTGTCAAAACGAAACAGAAACGCGACTGTCTTTTGACACGGTATGCTGAATCTACTGATTTAATTCTTTGCCGCTGTCATCATTTCAATGACAGCCGTCATTGCGGCCGTCAAGTGCGGCCACCGCTTTTCTAGAAAACCATAGCTTTAGCGAAAATGAAGTAATAACGCGGGCGATGGGATGTGTGTGACGCGGTGGGTCGGGGCAGAAGCGTGTACGCAAATAAAGAAATAACCTGAGCAAGTTGATTTCAACATAAGTGCACAAGTATCTTTAACACTTCTAATGGCTAAGTAGAATTTCTCGCATTGCAGGATTAATATTGTTTGCCACATCAAATCCTTTATCATCCAAGATAAAACGGCTGACGACATGAAAAGTGTTTGATTCTGTAACAAAATAAATGTTTATTAGTATGTTCATAATAAACAGATATTTAAATAAATTGAGCCGTCGTAGGACGTCTGAACGATGAACATTATGTGGGATTGTTCACTTGGCAACCACGTTTCCTCGTTGCGATTTCTTTTGCATAAATGTTATTCGTCGTTCCCGGTTTTTAATGGTCAGAACGTGAACCTTCAAATTAAGCGTATTTTATTAAAAAAAGTAAAACAAACCAAAGAAAAGTCTTATTTAGGTCGCATTACCGAGGCCCAGTTTTCATAAAATGACGATAATTTAACGCTATACATAATTTGTACTGAAGAAGAAAATTGATAATTTGGAAAGAATTTTATAAAATAGTTCAAAATACTACATCATTTTAGACTTTATTTACATCATTAAGGTAGGTACATTGGTAGGTAGATAAGATAATTATAATAAGATAATTATCTCTGATTTTCAGAAAATGGCTATTGTAATTTATTTTATTTTTAAATGAGTTTAAAACGACTGATTTTACCGATGAAATGTCACACTTTGAGCTTTATTTGATTTTCTCGAGAGATGGAAACAATTTTTCTTGACACAAAAAGCATTTTTAAAAGTTATTTTATAATTTTTTGTCATGTCCTGCCAGCACAAACGTCAGGTAATGACTGAGACGTTTCTGGTCCCTAGACTGCAACGTGTTGCGCAAAAATGTTGTTCGCGGTGTCTGCTCTATTTTACATTGAACCTCTATGATTTGTACAAACACTTTTACACATCAATCATATTTCTTTTTTAAACTACCTTAGGTCGGCGTTTCCTGTCTGGCTACTCTGAGAAGGCCCAAACAAACTCAGAGGCCAGTTCTTTTGAAGTCCATAGACATAATCTTGGTCAGATCATCTGAAGACTATGTAGATTTGTGTCTGATATGGTATTTGAGGAAAGAACCACAAAGATTGAGTGGACCTATCCAATCAGTGCATGAATTTGTCAGTAATCGTGCTGCTCAATTCAAGGAGCTCAATGATTCGACGAACAATACCAAAGAAAGGACATTTGGGTAGGCCGCATTTAATTACTCAAACTACCAGGCCATGATTAAAACTAACTGAGCAAATTAAATAAAACAAAGACCCACATAGTCTTCACATTCACAATAATTTAAAATAATAGTAATTTTAATATTCCATGTCACGTTGTATTGGGATCGGTATATCATCTCAAACTACCAGGCCATGATTAAAACTAACTGAGCAAATTAAATAAAACAAAGACCCACATAGTCTTCACATTCACAATAATTTAAAATAATAGTAATTTTAATATTCCATGTCACGTTGTATTGGGATCAGTATATCATCACCGACAGGACTATTATAGCAAATAAGCCTGATATAGTAGTGATAGATCGATTAGCGCGCCGCGCAATGATAGTCGATGTTACCATTCCACATGACGAGAACCTCGTGAAAGCTGAGAAAGAGAAACAAATAAAATATCTCGACTTAGCACACGAGGTTGTTGACATGTGGAATGTGAGCGCGGCTATCATTGTGCCGATTGTCGTAACGGCAAATGGCCTGATGGTCGAAAGCCTCGACCAACATCTCTCGAGGCTCTCGTTAGGCGGCTGCATCAAACGCCTGATTCAGAAGGCAGTACTCCTCGATACGGCTCGCGTTGTGAGGAGGTTCCTGTCTCTGCAGCCCTAACCACCGGTAGCTTGGACCCTGCTCCCGATACCAGCGGACTTCCATTTTTTATATTTTTTTATGTTTTTTATATCTTTTTAGAAAATGAAATATTTAAAAATGTAATTACCTACATGTGAAAGAAAATAAATAATAAATATCCCTACCGCCGTATCTCTACGTTGACGTCGTGGTGGGGCTTGCGCGCTCCGAACTCTGGGTCTGTGCCGGTAAAATTTACTTTGCCGAAACAGGTCTAGGGTGAGGAGCCAGACCAAGAGAGATACAAAAACCCGCTGGGCAGCATGTGGCGAGCTGTTGGGCAGTAGCGACCCCACGGACCCTATCTTCCGGGAGAAGTCTTGTTCCTCACCTCTGGCTTGCCTTTATTGGCCGGCTAGACTGAACACTGACGAGGAACAGAGATCCCACCTCATTCTTGCCTTTATTGGCTGGCTTGAGTGGAGATTCGCAAGAGCAAACATGCTCGGAGGAAGGAAGTATTCCAGTAAAATGCTGGTAGAGATCTTGACCGTACTTCTAGGATTGTCCTGATAGCCGTGGAATACCTCTCCACTCCTCATAAGCACCTCAGGACATGTTGCCCCCTTGTCGCTTCGACACTTTGTGCTAGCGACCATTTTCGGGGGCCCATTATTGAGTGTGCAAGTCACCCCCTGCCATTTTATCCGTGTACATATAAACATTGATCAGGCAGGGGCCATAGTCCTTCCATAGTTCCAGGTAACCAGTCCACTTTAACCACCCAAACCCATAGTCAAAATATCTTTGTTTCCATATCCTGCAATAGTCCTACACCAACCGGGGGTTGTCCTTGGGTGCCCTTGCGTAGTGCGAACAGGGATAGTCGTCGGTTGGTGCCTCAATACTTAAAAATGTCTAAGGGGCCTCTGCGAGTTGGCTTCGGCCCCTCGTACGCCTTCCAAAGGTCCGGGACCCCAGGGTCCCGAGATATGTTAAAGACATAATAAATATCTAAATTTTAATATTCATTATACAATACACGTCAATTTTGCTATAATCAATCACAGTAAAGGAATTTAAGAACAATCACAAATATCGCGTACCGACGTCGGCTTAAAGAACATTCAGTAAATACTCACCATGTTATTCATCAATATTCCTTTTTTAAACGTTTCAATTGCCACTTGAGTGTAACTCAGAGAGTGAATGACTACTTCTAAAATGTAATATAGTATCTGAAAAGTGGCAAAATTGAATAACTAAAACAAAAACTACAATTATTGCTTTTTGAGTATTGTGTTTTGTCTAATCTCTTGATTCTTTTTTTGTAATTTTCCTCTTACAGTTTAATGGATTATGTACTAAAAGAGGCTGGATGAGAGTTGCCGATCGAGCTGAATGACGAGCAATTGGATAGGCCTATGTCCAGCAGTGGACTGCTATAGGCTAATGATGTAGTAAAATAGTTGTAGCGGTTACACCGCCACATACGAACTACGCATCATAGACATGACGTCACACAAATCCTGAATCGCGCAGTTAGAGTTTACCGAGCGATCGACATACATACAAGATTTCAACTTCAAACCGATGGGCAGTTGCCTGCCAGACACAAAACCCGTCTGGTCGGAGGATCCTCCCTTTTCTATGGTGGATGAGTGAACTTTACACCCTGTTCCTCATACCACTAAATTGGTGACCCCGAGTATGAATGCCAACGCAACCTTCGTGCAATTACTTCGGCGTGACGTCATCATCATCATCACTCCCGCAAGCTTTCGTGAGGCGAGTCACACAGCCAGCCAGCACCCATGGCTTCAACGGGTATCCTGACCACCAGCATGCAGCGAACGTGCATTCCTGGTCATCACCCTCAGCCTCATCACCCCGACTCACTGGGGAATCAACGCTATCAGCCTCATCACCCTGACTCACTGGGGAATCACCGCAATCACCACAGACAGTTCCGACTCACCGCGAACTATGTGGCACCCGGTTCCGACTCACTAGAACCACAGCTGGCACTATGTGAAGCATCACAAGATTTAGCCCACTATCGACCTCCGGTCTCCGGAGGGGAGGGATGTAGCGGTTACACCGCCACATACGAACTACGCATCATAGACATGATGTCACACAAATCGCGCAGTTAGAGTTTACCGAGCGATCGACATACATACAAGATTTCAACTTCAAACCGATGGGCAGTTGCCTGCCAGACACAAAACCCGTCTGGTCGGAGGATCCTCCCTTTTCTATGGTGGCTGAGTGAACTTTACACCTTGTTCCTCATACCACTAAATACTTACAAATTGCTGACAACTAGCTTTGTGGATATTATAACACTCCAGTATTTCAGGGTAAGCCTTAAAGACTTTTTTGACATAATTCGCTCTCTGTATGTCTTCCAACTCTCGAGCATTTAAAACTTGAATATTCCATAGAATAACTTTGTTTTCCAACAATTTCATGACTCGCGTGGCATAAACAATATTAAAATCGAAAATAACCAAAATGTAGCAAACATATACGTATTGGAAAGGTGTACTTATTTGTATGTATAAAGTAGTAAAAACAATAACATAAAAACCGAGAGCTATGATTCCAAGAATCCAATTCCAAATAATGAAGTGGTTCACACTAGTTGCATTGTTGAGAAATCTATGCACTTTTTGAAAAGTAAGGACAAACTGGATATTATTTTTGGTCCGAATGATTCCGATGACAAAATTCATAGCAAAACCGAAACAATAGAAGAAACAGTCGGTATAAGACGAAACAGTCATGAAAGTTGGAAATCCAAGACTCTTCAAGTCCACCGTAAAGGTGCAGTGCATGTACATAAACATAAATATTAGTGTTACAATCATCGAAATAAAATTGTAAATTAAGCCATTTGTAGTTATATAATCATTTTTGATGCGATATTTAGGACAGAACATGATATACTGCATCAGATCCAAAGGCCAGAGCATCGACTGTACATCTTTATCCACCATATTGCTCGAAATTAAATTCACAGGGTACTTTCTTCCGATATTTCGAAATGTCTTCATTTTAGTAGATTATTAACAAAAGCTTCTTACGACACTTGTGAAACATTAAGCAATAGACACCACGCACACCAAACTCATTAGGATAACACTATCGAACTAAATAATGTATGAGATACTTTAATTAATTTGAATTTGGCTTTACAACATAATAATATAACTTTGTCTAATGTACAAAGAGTTTACAAAGAGACCAACTGTTTAAAAAATCTTGCTGCCGTGGCTTATTTTTATTTATCTTAATTTTTTTATTGTTCTATGTTTTATATTTTTACTAGCGGACGTCACGCGGTTTCACCAGCGTAGTTTCAGTTCCCGTGGGATAAAATATAGCCTATTTTACTCATTGATAATGTAGCTATCCATTGCTGAAAGAGTTTTTCAAATCGGTCCAGTAGTTTTTCTAAGTTTATTCGTTACATACAAAAATACAAATCTTTCCTCTTTATTATGTTGTCGTGATTTCTTTGATTTAATTTTAAAAATGTATTATTTTTATATCGATTTATAATATCCAATGTGGCAACACTGTCAAAATACAAATTTTAATATTATAAGAAACTTCTAAATGTATTTTCATTATGGCAACTGAATGTATTGTTTTACTTTGGCAACACTTAGAAATGACGGTTATGATATTATCGTTATTTCTGGGTGGGGCAAAAGTCGTTATTTAAATGGTAAAATGTAATGCATAGTGAGTCGTCGTTTGATTGTGAAATAGTACAGTAGTGTGGATTAAAAGTATTAGCAAGAAAAGAGTGTTTTCATTAAAATATAATATTACTATATTATTATAGTGTAGAAGTATGGATATAGATTACGGACGCTTAAGAGTGTCCGTGGAGTTTCTCGCCCGTTCTTCTCCATAGGAACCTACTACGCTTTGGAATGGGCAACTAGCGTCATCTTTCTGACTGACCGCCTCCTTGACAATTCAAAAGTGCCTGGAAACCGTTTAATTGAAATAAATACTTTAAGGTTTTTTTTTTTCTTGAATTATTCATTCACTGACAGAATGCACTGATCGTGACGCGCTGATCTTTATTATCCCTACTTTGTATTACATTTGCATGCTATAATAAGGCAGAATGTACAGTAAGCGCTCAAAAGTGACGCGCTGATCTTTATTATCCCTACTTTGTATTACATTTGCATGCTATAATAAGGCAGAATGTACAGTAAGCGCTCAAAAGTGCATGAGCACGCTAAGAGTCGTATTGCTGTGAACACGCGGTATAGCTCGCACATTTGTATGTGTAAGCAACACGATACACACACCACAGATAACGCAGTTACACGAAACAACAATATATTTCCGTCGCTTTAAACATGCTAGCACACACGCACTATGCGCGTGAACTTGACCAGTTAATGGCATTGCTAAAATTCGATAGTTACTTAACAAGCGCAGATAGCAGAAAGCGTTAAGCGTTGGTATGGAATTCAATCTGCCTCAGGTTCTAATCTTGTGAAACACAGTGCGGTTTTTTGCAAATATTATTATTTTTGTTTTCGATAATAATATTTTTTTAAATATTGCTGCTTTTTTATGTTGTTATTGCAATAAAGGTTTTAGAATAAAAAATGCGTGATATATGATAACAAAATTAAAAAATATATGTTTATTCGTTATATTTATTTTACATAGTTAATAAACTGCTACAATTATTTATCATTACTTCAGCTGAATAAGATGTGAAATAGATGTCAAGAAACTTAGAAGCAGTTTGTATTATTTAGACATATTTAAATTATGAAATATTTTAAATTTTTAATGGATTTTTTCACCATAAATTAAGTAATTAAGCTTTGATCATGGTCGAAGTAATTAAGTAATAAATAAGAATATTAGACTACTTAAAATGTAAAAAACTACTTACAGAATAGGTAATTTTAAGGTTAAATATTTGTTTATATTTTATTTGTATTAATTATTTTACATTTTATTTGACTTTAGTAAATATTGGTTGTTATTGAGGTTAAAGCTTAAGTATTCATTTTCTTTACGAAAAGAAGATTGAAACTAAACCTCAAATTTTAATCCTAAAATAATACTACTTATTACTAAAATAATATTAAACAATTTCGGTATATCTGCAAGAAATACGACAAACACCCTATTGAAACGTGCTTAAAAAATTCGTTACCATAAATTCATGCAATAACGAATCTGTTGTTTATTAAGTTGGTACGGTCAATATTTTAAGGTCAAAAACGGTTTTCTAGCTGGTCTTCAGTGATGCAAGCCTTCAGAGTGCACGGCGAACGGTTCATAATGACGTGTTTTTAATAATAAGCTATAACCTCAATACCAACCAATATTTACTAAAGCCAAATAAAATTTAAAATAATACTTAACCTTAAAATCAACAATATTGTCAGTAGATTTTTTTACATTTTTAGTAGACTAATATTCTTATTTATTGCTTAATTACTTCGAACATGATCAAAGCTTTATATATATGGTGAAAAAAATCCATTTAAAATTTAAAATATTTCAAAATTTAAATATGTCAAAATAATACAAATTGCTTCTAAGTTTCTAGACATCTATTTCACATAGTATTCAGGTGAAGTAATGATAAATAATTGTAGCAGTTTATTAACTATACCTAAGTAAAATAAATATAACGAATAAATATTATTTATTTTTTATTATCACATATCACGCATTTTTATTCTAAACCCTTTATTGCAATAACAACATTAATAAATAGGCAGGAATATTTAAAAATATTATTATTGCAAACAAAAATAATAATATTTGCAAAAACAGCGCTGTAATTTACGAGATTAGAACCTTGGCCATCTTGAATCTAAGACCAACGCTTAACGCCTTCTGCTATCTGCACTTATAATTTACTTTCGAATTTTAGCAATGCCATACACTGGCCAAGGTCGCGCGTATGATGCATGCTAACAAAAGTGATGGAAATATAAGTGCGGCGCCCGCGAACCGTGACGATACGACAGTGTGTAGTGCAAATATGCGTTCTCTGTTGTGTGTGTACGGCACTCACACCACAGACGTCTGACTGTTTACACATACAAATGTACGGACTATACCGCGTGTTCACAGCAATACGACTCTTAGCGTGCTCATGCACTTTTGAGCGCTTACTGTACACCTAACTGAACTGGTAGCCCGGAAGATTTCACACCATTAACATCTACACATTGGAACCTATTATGTAAATAAGAATTTATTACTTTAAGAGCTTCGTTTTGGACACCGTAATGACGTAGTTTACGCAAAAGTGTGTCATGGTGCACGCAATCAAAGGCTTTGGAGAGATCACAGAAAACTCCAATAGCATTTTGCGAGTTCTCCCATGCGTTAAATATGTGTTTCAGCAGAGCAACACCCGCATCTGTGGTCGAATGACCTTTTGTAAAACCATATTGTTCATCATGAAGAAGTCTGTTTAAATTAAAATGTCTTAGTCTTTTGTCTTGTATAGTCAGTCATTTAATTTAGTACCTAGTGTAAATAGTAAATTGTGTTCATTATTTTAAAAGATATAGGGTAATTCGTTAGAGATGGCCGTACGAGAGAGTTGGCCAATCAGTATATTTTGCTCATTTATTCACAAGGTGGCACTATATTTAAATTAATAGATTATTATATGGCGAGGGGGGTAATGGCTGATCTTTGCGTTATGCTCGTGAACGGGTGCTGCTTGTGGTGACTGGTCGTCTTGCTGGTCATGGTTTTGTTATTGTTACTAGTAATTAACTGTTCATTTATTTTATCTCGATGGTCCTAGTTTATCATTTATAACTGCCAATTACAGCTTTATGTAAGCGGGCACGCCCTTTATGTCTCGAGGCTTTTATTTAGATATTTAGTTCTGTTTACGTTGTTTTTATTTATTTTTTAAATAATGCTTGAGTATAGTTCTCGATGTTTTTGGTTTTTTACATTCATCCTTGACATATTTATTCTATTATTTGACATTATATACCTACGACTTAATTTAAACTCTTTATTAGTGACTTTTGTGGACATGATAATTATTCAGATTGATTACAGTTGTAATAGCAATCATATAATTGCGTTTTATTAAAATAGGTTTTTACTTTTATTAATTTATTTATCTTTTGTATCGATTCTTTTCTATTTTGTGAATGTGAGAACGCTGTAGGCTTAGTGGATTGTAAACCTGCTGACCATTTTCTATTTTGTTAAGTACTTGGTACTTATTGAAAGACCTTCACTGTCCTCCCATACTTAGTAACACTGTTATTCGAAAGTATTGTAAAAGCCAATTATTTTTAAAAGAGTAACCTTGGAGTTTCTTGCCGACTCTTCTCCATAGGAAACGACCAATTGAAACCGTGCACCTAGCTTCTGACGTTTCATAAGTGCCCATGTAGGTTTATGTGAAATCATTTTTTTTTTTTTAATACACTTCGTGCGCACCACGAACAATATCCAAACAAAACATTGCGCAAAAATAAGTAAAAAAGTAAGTAAAATGGCCTTAATTGAATTTAGTAGTTGTGAAATTTTATAGTAGGTTTGTATACCATCCGGAAATACTATTTTTTTTTTTACATATTTGTGTTTTTGAATGTATTGTGTTTGGTGTATATTTTTCTTCGTTTTAACCTCAAAATGAGAAAGTTATTGTAATTCGTAAGTTAAAAAATTTAGGTGGCCATCTTACCCGGACAAAAAGGAGAGATGGCCATATAACGGCTGTCAAACAAACAGAAAGAAGGTCTGAAAGTAACACAAGTAAGGAGAAACCAATATTACGTCTGGTGAAGAAGACGCAGAAGATGAAGCTGATATTATTGTGCTGGATGTAGCGAAAAATATTATAAAACCCATCTCATGAAGAATGACCTCAATGTTCGATCTGTAATCTGTACCCCACATGAGAATTGTACACCTTTTGATGCCATGTGCTCTAAATGTGGATCAGAATAAGAAAAAGGAGCTCCAGCAAGCAGAGATCAAAGAAAAGAGGAAAGGCAGAGGCAAATCTAGTGCGTGCCATCTGTCCCGTACCACTACGGCCATCACTACCCGTATACAGGGCGTCCCAAAGTTATGGGACATGAAGGGAAAGTACCTTAAATATCGTAGATAGGGTATTTTGCTGAAAGAAGACATTATGTTATTTTTAAAAGTTAGTAATTCTGCATTCAAAGATTTTCTAAAAATTACTTGCCTCGTCTGGGAATCGAACCGACTTAAATGTAAAAAAAAAACACCCCTACTTTTATGATGCCAATCGAAAGAATGGCCAAAAAATAAATAAATGGCCAGTGATATTATAATTTCACTGGTGAAATTAAAGGTTTTTTTAACCTTTCATTATCGATTAACAGTTTCCAGGTTAGACTGTCTTGCGACATAGGTCTCCTCTATTTCCCTCCACTTGTTCCTGTCCCAAAAAAATTATATATTAAGTATCAAATTAAAAATATTAAAAAACAGAATCAACAAAGATTAGGCAACGCGGGTGTTGCGTGTGCGTTACGCCGCCGCACGACATAGCAACGCACTGCAAATTGTTTGATCAGCCAGGTTATACATATGCCGCTAATATTTACAGGAATTAAAAATATAACTCCATAATTTTTGGAAAAAAAAAAATCCAGACTAACCACAAAATTTGTTTACTAAAGCCAGAGTTACAAGAATGCGAACTGTATTAACACAATAATGTAGTTAGTTAGAAAGCTCATCAGACTTAATTGTAACGCAGCGTCTACGTAGAACAGGCCGCACACACGTATCTTACTGAATGATGCTCGATGTAAGCGCAGTACGTTCTTGCATAGCTTTTTCTCATCATCTGTCAAAAAAGAAAATATAAGTATAATGGACATGAAACTGATAAAACCGTAGATAGTTTCAAATTAAAATTTGTAAAATCCAAAAGTGCACGACTCATAATGGTTATTTGAGTTTGTTTTTTATCTTGTTTGAATGCGCTAATCTCTGAAACCAACAGTCTGATTTTACACATCACTCGACCCTTAGGATCCGAAAAAAGTCAGAAAGAACCCTAAAGCTACGGTTTCCTAGAAGACCGGTAACCGCTCACGTAGCGTTCGCAATTTACGGGCGAATGAAGTCACTAAAACGTTGATTATGAAAATAAGTTGGTGTGGTTTCCTAGAGAGCGTTGTTGACACCGTAAAGCAAACCCCACCCCCCAAAGATTTAAATCGCTAGATTTGCCCGCACCGTACTCAGTCACAAGAAAAAGTGTCCATAGGTACTGAGAAGAGTGAGCTCACACATTATAAATAGTGTCTCCATGTCAAACACGTATAGGCACTGCGTCATTGTGTGTCAGAGGTGTCAAAACGAAACAGAAACGCGACTGTCTTTTGACACGGTATGCTGAATCTACTGATTTAATTCTTTGCCGCTGTCATCATTTCAATGACAGCCGTCATTGCGGCCGTCAAGTGCGGCCACCGCTTTTCTAGAAAACCATAGCTTTAGCGAAAATGAAGTAATAACGCGGGCGATGGGATGTGTGTGACGCGGTGGGTCGGGGCAGAAGCGTGTACGCAAATAAAGAAATAACCTGAGCAAGTTGATTTCAACATAAGTGCACAAGTATCTTTAACACTTCTAATGGCTAAGTAGAATTTCTCGCATTGCAGGATTAATATTGTTTGCCACATCAAATCCTTTATCATCCAAGATAAAACGGCTGACGACATGAAAAGTGTTTGATTCTGTAACAAAATAAATGTTTATTAGTATGTTCATAATAAACAGATATTTAAATAAATTGAGCCGTCGTAGGACGTCTGAACGATGAACATTATGTGGGATTGTTCACTTGGCAACCACGTTTCCTCGTTGCGATTTCTTTTGCATAAATGTTATTCGTCGTTCCCGGTTTTTAATGGTCAGAACGTGAACCTTCAAATTAAGCGTATTTTATTAAAAAAAGTAAAACAAACCAAAGAAAAGTCTTATTTAGGTCGCATTACCGAGGCCCAGTTTTCATAAAATGACGATAATTTAACGCTATACATAATTTGTACTGAAGAAGAAAATTGATAATTTGGAAAGAATTTTATAAAATAGTTCAAAATACTACATCATTTTAGACTTTATTTACATCATTAAGGTAGGTACATTGGTAGGTAGATAAGATAATTATAATAAGATAATTATCTCTGATTTTCAGAAAATGGCTATTGTAATTTATTTTATTTTTAAATGAGTTTAAAACGACTGATTTTACCGATGAAATGTCACACTTTGAGCTTTATTTGATTTTCTCGAGAGATGGAAACAATTTTTCTTGACACAAAAAGCATTTTTAAAAGTTATTTTATAATTTTTTGTCATGTCCTGCCAGCACAAACGTCAGGTAATGACTGAGACGTTTCTGGTCCCTAGACTGCAACGTGTTGCGCAAAAATGTTGTTCGCGGTGTCTGCTCTATTTTACATTGAACCTCTATGATTTGTACAAACACTTTTACACATCAATCATATTTCTTTTTTAAACTACCTTAGGTCGGCGTTTCCTGTCTGGCTACTCTGAGAAGGCCCAAACAAACTCAGAGGCCAGTTCTTTTGAAGTCCATAGACATAATCTTGGTCAGATCATCTGAAGACTATGTAGATTTGTGTCTGATATGGTATTTGAGGAAAGAACCACAAAGATTGAGTGGACCTATCCAATCAGTGCATGAATTTGTCAGTAATCGTGCTGCTCAATTCAAGGAGCTCAATGATTCGACGAACAATACCAAAGAAAGGACATTTGGGTAGGCCGCATTTAATTACTCAAACTACCAGGCCATGATTAAAACTAACTGAGCAAATTAAATAAAACAAAGACCCACATAGTCTTCACATTCACAATAATTTAAAATAATAGTAATTTTAATATTCCATGTCACGTTGTATTGGGATCGGTATATCATCTCAAACTACCAGGCCATGATTAAAACTAACTGAGCAAATTAAATAAAACAAAGACCCACATAGTCTTCACATTCACAATAATTTAAAATAATAGTAATTTTAATATTCCATGTCACGTTGTATTGGGATCAGTATATCATCACCGACAGGACTATTATAGCAAATAAGCCTGATATAGTAGTGATAGATCGATTAGCGCGCCGCGCAATGATAGTCGATGTTACCATTCCACATGACGAGAACCTCGTGAAAGCTGAGAAAGAGAAACAAATAAAATATCTCGACTTAGCACACGAGGTTGTTGACATGTGGAATGTGAGCGCGGCTATCATTGTGCCGATTGTCGTAACGGCAAATGGCCTGATGGTCGAAAGCCTCGACCAACATCTCTCGAGGCTCTCGTTAGGCGGCTGCATCAAACGCCTGATTCAGAAGGCAGTACTCCTCGATACGGCTCGCGTTGTGAGGAGGTTCCTGTCTCTGCAGCCCTAACCACCGGTAGCTTGGACCCTGCTCCCGATACCAGCGGACTTCCATTTTTTATATTTTTTTATGTTTTTTATATCTTTTTAGAAAATGAAATATTTAAAAATGTAATTACCTACATGTGAAAGAAAATAAATAATAAATATCCCTACCGCCGTATCTCTACGTTGACGTCGTGGTGGGGCTTGCGCGCTCCGAACTCTGGGTCTGTGCCGGTAAAATTTACTTTGCCGAAACAGGTCTAGGGTGAGGAGCCAGACCAAGAGAGATACAAAAACCCGCTGGGCAGCATGTGGCGAGCTGTTGGGCAGTAGCGACCCCACGGACCCTATCTTCCGGGAGAAGTCTTGTTCCTCACCTCTGGCTTGCCTTTATTGGCCGGCTAGACTGAACACTGACGAGGAACAGAGATCCCACCTCATTCTTGCCTTTATTGGCTGGCTTGAGTGGAGATTCGCAAGAGCAAACATGCTCGGAGGAAGGAAGTATTCCAGTAAAATGCTGGTAGAGATCTTGACCGTACTTCTAGGATTGTCCTGATAGCCGTGGAATACCTCTCCACTCCTCATAAGCACCTCAGGACATGTTGCCCCCTTGTCGCTTCGACACTTTGTGCTAGCGACCATTTTCGGGGGCCCATTATTGAGTGTGCAAGTCACCCCCTGCCATTTTATCCGTGTACATATAAACATTGATCAGGCAGGGGCCATAGTCCTTCCATAGTTCCAGGTAACCAGTCCACTTTAACCACCCAAACCCATAGTCAAAATATCTTTGTTTCCATATCCTGCAATAGTCCTACACCAACCGGGGGTTGTCCTTGGGTGCCCTTGCGTAGTGCGAACAGGGATAGTCGTCGGTTGGTGCCTCAATACTTAAAAATGTCTAAGGGGCCTCTGCGAGTTGGCTTCGGCCCCTCGTACGCCTTCCAAAGGTCCGGGACCCCAGGGTCCCGAGATATGTTAAAGACATAATAAATATCTAAATTTTAATATTCATTATACAATACACGTCAATTTTGCTATAATCAATCACAGTAAAGGAATTTAAGAACAATCACAAATATCGCGTACCGACGTCGGCTTAAAGAACATTCAGTAAATACTCACCATGTTATTCATCAATATTCCTTTTTTAAACGTTTCAATTGCCACTTGAGTGTAACTCAGAGAGTGAATGACTACTTCTAAAATGTAATATAGTATCTGAAAAGTGGCAAAATTGAATAACTAAAACAAAAACTACAATTATTGCTTTTTGAGTATTGTGTTTTGTCTAATCTCTTGATTCTTTTTTTGTAATTTTCCTCTTACAGTTTAATGGATTATGTACTAAAAGAGGCTGGATGAGAGTTGCCGATCGAGCTGAATGACGAGCAATTGGATAGGCCTATGTCCAGCAGTGGACTGCTATAGGCTAATGATGTAGTAAAATAGTTGTAGCGGTTACACCGCCACATACGAACTACGCATCATAGACATGACGTCACACAAATCCTGAATCGCGCAGTTAGAGTTTACCGAGCGATCGACATACATACAAGATTTCAACTTCAAACCGATGGGCAGTTGCCTGCCAGACACAAAACCCGTCTGGTCGGAGGATCCTCCCTTTTCTATGGTGGATGAGTGAACTTTACACCCTGTTCCTCATACCACTAAATTGGTGACCCCGAGTATGAATGCCAACGCAACCTTCGTGCAATTACTTCGGCGTGACGTCATCATCATCATCACTCCCGCAAGCTTTCGTGAGGCGAGTCACACAGCCAGCCAGCACCCATGGCTTCAACGGGTATCCTGACCACCAGCATGCAGCGAACGTGCATTCCTGGTCATCACCCTCAGCCTCATCACCCCGACTCACTGGGGAATCAACGCTATCAGCCTCATCACCCTGACTCACTGGGGAATCACCGCAATCACCACAGACAGTTCCGACTCACCGCGAACTATGTGGCACCCGGTTCCGACTCACTAGAACCACAGCTGGCACTATGTGAAGCATCACAAGATTTAGCCCACTATCGACCTCCGGTCTCCGGAGGGGAGGGATGTAGCGGTTACACCGCCACATACGAACTACGCATCATAGACATGATGTCACACAAATCGCGCAGTTAGAGTTTACCGAGCGATCGACATACATACAAGATTTCAACTTCAAACCGATGGGCAGTTGCCTGCCAGACACAAAACCCGTCTGGTCGGAGGATCCTCCCTTTTCTATGGTGGCTGAGTGAACTTTACACCTTGTTCCTCATACCACTAAATACTTACAAATTGCTGACAACTAGCTTTGTGGATATTATAACACTCCAGTATTTCAGGGTAAGCCTTAAAGACTTTTTTGACATAATTCGCTCTCTGTATGTCTTCCAACTCTCGAGCATTTAAAACTTGAATATTCCATAGAATAACTTTGTTTTCCAACAATTTCATGACTCGCGTGGCATAAACAATATTAAAATCGAAAATAACCAAAATGTAGCAAACATATACGTATTGGAAAGGTGTACTTATTTGTATGTATAAAGTAGTAAAAACAATAACATAAAAACCGAGAGCTATGATTCCAAGAATCCAATTCCAAATAATGAAGTGGTTCACACTAGTTGCATTGTTGAGAAATCTATGCACTTTTTGAAAAGTAAGGACAAACTGGATATTATTTTTGGTCCGAATGATTCCGATGACAAAATTCATAGCAAAACCGAAACAATAGAAGAAACAGTCGGTATAAGACGAAACAGTCATGAAAGTTGGAAATCCAAGACTCTTCAAGTCCACCGTAAAGGTGCAGTGCATGTACATAAACATAAATATTAGTGTTACAATCATCGAAATAAAATTGTAAATTAAGCCATTTGTAGTTATATAATCATTTTTGATGCGATATTTAGGACAGAACATGATATACTGCATCAGATCCAAAGGCCAGAGCATCGACTGTACATCTTTATCCACCATATTGCTCGAAATTAAATTCACAGGGTACTTTCTTCCGATATTTCGAAATGTCTTCATTTTAGTAGATTATTAACAAAAGCTTCTTACGACACTTGTGAAACATTAAGCAATAGACACCACGCACACCAAACTCATTAGGATAACACTATCGAACTAAATAATGTATGAGATACTTTAATTAATTTGAATTTGGCTTTACAACATAATAATATAACTTTGTCTAATGTACAAAGAGTTTACAAAGAGACCAACTGTTTAAAAAATCTTGCTGCCGTGGCTTATTTTTATTTATCTTAATTTTTTTATTGTTCTATGTTTTATATTTTTACTAGCGGACGTCACGCGGTTTCACCAGCGTAGTTTCAGTTCCCGTGGGATAAAATATAGCCTATTTTACTCATTGATAATGTAGCTATCCATTGCTGAAAGAGTTTTTCAAATCGGTCCAGTAGTTTTTCTAAGTTTATTCGTTACATACAAAAATACAAATCTTTCCTCTTTATTATGTTGTCGTGATTTCTTTGATTTAATTTTAAAAATGTATTATTTTTATATCGATTTATAATATCCAATGTGGCAACACTGTCAAAATACAAATTTTAATATTATAAGAAACTTCTAAATATATTTTCATTATGGCAACTGAATGTATTGTTTTACTTTGGCAACACTTAGAAATGACGGTTATGATATTATCGTTATTTCTGGGTGGGGCAAAAGTCGTTATTTAAATGGTAAAATGTAATGCATAGTGAGTCGTCGTTTGATTGTGAAATAGTACAGTAGTGTGGATTAAAAGTATTAGCAAGAAAAGAGTGTTTTCATTAAAATATAATATTACTATATTATTATAGTGTAGAAGTATGGATATAGATTACGGACGCTTAAGAGTGTCCGTGGAGTTTCTCGCCCGTTCTTCTCCATAGGAACCTACTACGCTTTGGAATGGGCAACTAGCGTCATCTTTCTGACTGACCGCCTCCTTGACAATTCAAAAGTGCCTGGAAACCGTTTAATTGAAATAAATACTTTAAGGTTTTTTTTTTTCTTGAATTATTCATTCACTGACAGAATGCACTGATCGTGACGCGCTGATCTTTATTATCCCTACTTTGTATTACATTTGCATGCTATAATAAGGCAGAATGTACAGTAAGCGCTCAAAAGTGACGCGCTGATCTTTATTATCCCTACTTTGTATTACATTTGCATGCTATAATAAGGCAGAATGTACAGTAAGCGCTCAAAAGTGCATGAGCACGCTAAGAGTCGTATTGCTGTGAACACGCGGTATAGCTCGCACATTTGTATGTGTAAGCAACACGATACACACACCACAGATAACGCAGTTACACGAAACAACAATATATTTCCGTCGCTTTAAACATGCTAGCACACACGCACTATGCGCGTGAACTTGACCAGTTAATGGCATTGCTAAAATTCGATAGTTACTTAACAAGCGCAGATAGCAGAAAGCGTTAAGCGTTGGTATGGAATTCAATCTGCCTCAGGTTCTAATCTTGTGAAACACAGTGCGGTTTTTTGCAAATATTATTATTTTTGTTTTCGATAATAATATTTTTTTAAATATTGCTGCTTTTTTATGTTGTTATTGCAATAAAGGTTTTAGAATAAAAAATGCGTGATATATGATAACAAAATTAAAAAATATATGTTTATTCGTTATATTTATTTTACATAGTTAATAAACTGCTACAATTATTTATCATTACTTCAGCTGAATAAGATGTGAAATAGATGTCAAGAAACTTAGAAGCAGTTTGTATTATTTAGACATATTTAAATTATGAAATATTTTAAATTTTTAATGGATTTTTTCACCATAAATTAAGTAATTAAGCTTTGATCATGGTCGAAGTAATTAAGTAATAAATAAGAATATTAGACTACTTAAAATGTAAAAAACTACTTACAGAATAGGTAATTTTAAGGTTAAATATTTGTTTATATTTTATTTGTATTAATTATTTTACATTTTATTTGACTTTAGTAAATATTGGTTGTTATTGAGGTTAAAGCTTAAGTATTCATTTTCTTTACGAAAAGAAGATTGAAACTAAACCTCAAATTTTAATCCTAAAATAATACTACTTATTACTAAAATAATATTAAACAATTTCGGTATATCTGCAAGAAATACGACAAACACCCTATTGAAACGTGCTTAAAAAATTCGTTACCATAAATTCATGCAATAACGAATCTGTTGTTTATTAAGTTGGTACGGTCAATATTTTAAGGTCAAAAACGGTTTTCTAGCTGGTCTTCAGTGATGCAAGCCTTCAGAGTGCACGGCGAACGGTTCATAATGACGTGTTTTTAATAATTCAGCAAAATGTCTCGTTGGTATGAAACCATTTGTTTCATTCACCATTTGATGTCGCTGCTACTCGATAATAAGCCCCTTCCTCATATCTCTTAACCCTCACAGTATTTCTCTAGAACAAAGAAAAACATTGTTTTTATTACACATAATACCTTATTATTTATTATTCACTAATCGAATTAAACCTCACAATGAATTTAAAACTTTAAAGGCATCTTCTGTCTCAACAATACTTCTGTTCTATCAACAATACCCTTGATTAAGATTTATGTTTAGTAAAATATGAAATATATTAATGATAACACTCACACTTAGTCCGGTTTCATTAGATATTCACTTCACTTTTACGCAGCGCAATAATATTCTCTGATCTGATCTGATCTCTTCAATTATTTTATGCCTGCTTTTTGATAATAATAACCACAACACTGCGCTAAATACTCGTCACCAATATTATCCACGAACCAAAAAAGTTCTATTAATTGAATACTCGTAACAAACTGCATCTACCCCACAGAAATCGAAATAATTTACTTAGTTTTTTGTGGTCTACCTGCTAAACTTTAATATTTATGTGAACAAGACGAATGAAACTAAAAACGAATGATAATTATTGAACTAGTCATTGGTTGCAGACAAAGTGAGTGTGTGTGTGTGTAATGTGCGTGTCTACAGTATTGTAACAACTTATAGAAGAAGGTCGTAAGTCAAACCGAAGCGTCAGTCTATTGCTTTGTGAGATTGCTCATGGACTTTTGGTCGGCACTGTACAGTAAGCGCTCAAAAGTGCATAAGCACGCTAAGAGTCGTATTGCTGTGAACACGCGGTATAGTCCGTACATTTGTATGTGTAAACAGTCAGACGTCTGTGGTGTGAGTGCCGTACACACACAACAGAGAACGCATATTTGCACTACACACTGTCGTATCGTCACAGTTCGCGGGCGCCGCACTTATATTTCCATCACTTTTGTTAGCATGCATCATACGCGTGACCTTGGCCAGTGTATGGCATTGCTAAAATTCGAAAGTAAATTATAAGTGCAGATAGCAGAAGGCGTTAAGCGTTGGTCTTAGATTCAAGATGGCTAAGGGTCTAATCTCGTAAATCACAGCGCTGTTTTTGCAAATATTATTATTTTTGTTTGCAATAATAATATTTTTAAATATTCCTGCCTATTTATTAATGTTGTTATTGCAATAAAGGGTTTAGAATAAAAATGCGTGATATGTGATAATAAAAAATAAATAATATTTATTCGTAATATTTATTTTACTTAAGTATAGTTAATAAACTGCTACAATTATTTATCATTACTTCACCTGAATACTATGTGAAATAGATGTCTAGAAACTTAGAAGCAATTTGTATTATTTTGACATATTTATATTTTGAATGTTTTAGATTTATTTCGATCCTATTTAACGAATCGACAACAGATAACAGTAATAACTAAAGTGAATCCCAAAACAAAAAGAGAAGAAAATTTCAGCTCCGTGAGGAAATATGTCACATACGGTGTTCCTCAAGGCAGTGTGCTAGGGCCGCCGTTGTTTACTATTTATATAAACGACTTGCCAAAGGCAACGATTCAACCTATGACATTATTTGCTGATGACAGTACAGTTTCAATTGCATGTAAGGACATTAATAATTACAAACTTGACATAAATAATTCGCTGACATCTATAATTTCTTGGCTTGATAATAATAATTTAAAAATAAATATATCAAAAACAAATATAATGCACTTTGGGCAAAGATTGCATAATCCATTAAATGTAAATTTGATTCACGATAATAGTACTATAAATGAAGTAACTAAAGCCCGTTTTCTCGGTTTAATTATAGACAGCAAACTAAATTGGAAAGAACACATTGAGAAACTATGTAAAAGAATCAGTAGTCAATCTTATGCTTTGTACCAACTTGCTCCAACCGTCAACACTGATGTGTTACTCTCGGCGTATTATGGCCTTGTTGAATCTGTCCTCAGATATGGCATTATTTTTTGGGGCAACTCAACAAATAAAGATATGGCATTTATAATGCAAAAGCGATGCCTACGTGCCATGTTTGGTATCCAAAGTACGGAAAGCTGTAAGCCACTCTTTACTAAGCATAAAATACTCACACTTCCGTCACTTTATATTTTGGAAATAGCCCTATTTGTGAGAAATAACCCCCATTTGTTTCCTCGAATATCAGACATTATAAAACGTAATCGCCGGGATAATAGTAAAATTCGTGTTCAGCCAGCTAAGACAGCGCTACTGTATAAAAGCGTTGTATGCAGAGCGCCAATAATTTACAATAATATCCCTAAATGTGTTAAGAAATTAAATATAGACCAGTTTAAGAAAACATTTAAAAAAATACTGACAGAAAAAGCTTATTATAATATTAATGAATTTTTAAATGATAAATCGCTCTGAAGATACTGACTGAATCTAATCTATTTATTTTGAATGATGACTATTGACGTTATTTAATTTAATATTATTGTTAATTGTTGATTTATTTATATTATTGTTCATTATACCTATCTTAATTTTAAAATCCTATTGTCTTTCGACCAAATTTGTACACCAGCCATGGTCAAACATGTTGAGCCAAAAAATACTTTGTTACACCTATAATAAGCATCATACCATGTATATTATCTACACATGTTTTTGCAAATAAACGAATCTGAATCTGAAATATTTTAAATTTTAAATGGATTTTTTTCACCATATATATAAAGCTTTGATCATGTTCGAAGTAATTAAGCAATAAATAAGAATATTAGTCTACTTAAAATGTAAAAAAATCTACTGACAATATTGTTGATTTTAAGGTTAAGTATTATTTTAAATTTTATTTGGCTTTAGTAAATATTGGTTGGTATTGAGGTTATAGCTTAAGTATTCATTTTCTTTACGAAAAGAAGATTGAAACTAAACCTCAAATTTTAATCCTAAAATAATAATATTACTAAAATAATATTAATTAAACAATTTCGGTCTATCTGCAAGAAATACGACAAACACCCTATTGAAACGTGCTTAAAAAATTCGTTACCATAAATTCATGCAATAATGAATCTGTTGTTTATTAAGTTGGTACGGTCAATGTTTTAAGGTCAAAAACGGTTTTCTAGCTGGTCTTCAGTGATGCAAGCCTTCAGAGTGCACGGCGAACTGTTCATAATGACGTGTTTTTAATAATTCAGCAAAATATCTCGTTGGTATGAAACCATTTGTTTCATATTCATTCATCATTTGACGTCGCTGCATTTCGATAATAAGCCCCTTCCTCATATCTCTTAACCCTCACAGTATTTCTCTAGAACAAAGAAAAACATTGTTTTTATTACACATAATACCTAATTATTTATTATTCACTAATCGAATTAAACCTCATAATGAATTTAAAACTTTAAAGGCATCTTCTGTCTCAACAATACCTCTGTTCTATCAACAATATCCTTGATTAAGATTTATGTTTACTAAAATATGAAATATATAAATGATAACACTCACACTTAGTCCGGTTTCATTAGATATTCACTTCACTTTTACGCAGCGCAATAATATTCTCTGATCTGATCTGATCTCTTCAATATATTTTATGCCTGCTTTTTGAAAATAATAACCACAACACTGCGCTAAATACTCGTCACCAATTTTATCCACGAGCCAACAAAGTTCTATTAATTGAATACTCGTAACGAACTGTATCTGTCTACCCTACAGAAATCGAAATAATTTACTTAGTTTTCTGTGGTCTACCTGCTAAACTTTAATATTTATGTGAACAAGACGAATGAAACAAAAAAGGAATGATTATCGAACTAGTCATTGGTTGCAGACAAAGTGAGTGTGTGTGTGTGTACTGTGCGTGTCTATAGTATTGTAACAATTTATAGAAGAAGGTCGTAAGTCAAACCGAAGTCTCAGTCTATTGCTTTGTGAGATTGCTTATGGACTTTTGGTCGGTACTGTACATGGATCCTATATTATGATTAAACAACTTATTTTTATGTACCTACATTCTAAGCAAATAAATACCTATTCTATTCTAAATCACCGGGTCCAGGCGGGGTAAATTGTATAACACACATAGTAACAATTGATCGCAAGTTCACCTAAGTTCATTGCGTTATTTACGTTGTCGAGTAGACGAATTTTTCGTACGTAGTCTATTCGATTTATGTCCATGTGACTCCGGATTTTTAATTTGTCTGTCTGCGATGTCTTGTTTATACCTTTTTAACTGACTTTTTTATCGTAGTTGGTTTTTAGTTTTTATAACTTTTTTATATTTTTAATAAATTAAGGAAATAATTATTTGGATTTTTTACTTACTTGATATAAAAATAAAACAAGAAAAGAATAATTTATTATGATAATCAATAGGTATATTGGTTTTCGAGGCAGCCAGAAAACGGTTAAGCTCCCCATACACGGAGATGTTAAACTGAGCAGCGAAACTGCGTCAGTTTGTCTTGATCAGACACGTACCTAACGTGCACATACATGAAACAGTCAACAGATATAATCAGTTCTGTGCCAATTACAAATCTTCACAAATAAATTAAAGAACTAATTAAACAAAGATTAGGTGACCGGAGTATTACATAAAATATCAGAGTGCAGTATTAGCCGTCAAAACTAAGTCAAACCAGAAAAGAGCTAATGCTGATAATGATGCTGATTAAGATTTCAAATTATTAAAGAATTTATTGGCTAAAACTTTTTTAGCTGAAGTAACAATAATAGTCCTCCAGGACCGAATTTCGACCATGGCGGCCAATCTCAGCGGAGACTTCAGCACTTTAGCGCGGGAGATATTATAGTGCACAAATATAATATGCATAGACACAGGTGCACTCTCTCTTCTCTCACTCTCATAGTCCGATGGGACGACAATCTGACATAAACTAAGGGACATCAGGCGCACGAACAACGGCTGAAGTATTAGAACTGAAGGATGTAGTATTCGAACAAAACAGGGTCAATATGTTAGTCGATAAGGTAAAACTGAAGGGGAAATTGGTCATGTATGGTAACCTTACGGAACTTTTCGTAACATATAGCGACAATCTCTACGTAGCGGCTCACCTTTAAACCCCTTCTAAAGGATTCCGGGTAAGGTTTTCCTTTGATGAGGATAGGTAGGTATCTCTTCCCTAAACGTGGTATTGTGTGGGAGGTATATTGAAAAGAATATTAATATCGAGGTTCGTTTTTGTGGTGATTTTTATCTTGATATGAAAGGATTCTTTAATGAAACTCGAACTGTGAGTCAATGATTTCTTTAAGTAGCATTTATGACAAAGATATAAATATGTCTATTTAGACAGACAAAGCTGTGAACTTGTCGAAAAAAATAGCGGCCAACAGTTGGCCTCTAAATGCACGGACACTAGAAAGGCACAATGACAACACAATGACGTGACGCGAGTGTAAGACGTAGCTGTCACGCACACCAGCATAACAAAGTTGGCTTTTGTTTTAGTTCTTTTGCAGCGCGACACTATATCTAGACATAAATAATCAAAGAGAATCATTCCACTTTGCCCCACCAAGCCGCCCCACTGGTGGGCAAAGTGGAATGCCAAAAATTTTGCCCCACTAGGGTTGACCTTAGAAATGTATATCTAAGTAAAATGTAACTAGGACTGGTAACGTTAGACTTAGTATATTAGACCTTACACCATAACGTTGTTAGACCTTGGTGGGGCAAAGTGGAATGATTCAGATTTATGACTTGGTAAAATCACACGAGCCACAAAGCTTGCTTAGGCTAAGAATACCTAACCTACAATCACGTATAGTACTTAAGTATTCCATGAAAAATTAATGCGTAGAATTCACAAACAATTCCCTGATTAGTACTTTTTTTTATACCTACGAATAATGTTCGTTATGAATCCAGTATTAATTAATTTAATTTTACTTTTGTCGACCCATAAAAAACTAAATAAAGTACATGTTTATGAATAATTATTTATTCAAGGACCACTCCATTTAGTCCCATTTTTCTATTAACTCATTAAAATAAAACTGTTTTAATAAAATTATATTATTACACTAGTTCCAACCTCGTGCCTAATTAATCTTAATTAAGGTACATAATATTGCGCGCTACCTCGCTACCTGTCTGAATTTTTATATGAACACATTTTTATTAAATATTATACTAGCTGCTGTCGGCGGCTTTGCCCGCGTGGTTCCCATCCTAAGGTTGCGAGCACAAAACCAACAGCGAGGAGCGATGACCGAGCGGTGGCGACGACACCACGGTACAAAATTGTTCCATCGCCACCGGCGCTCGAACACCGTTCCACGGCGGCGCTGGTTTCGTGCCCGCAGCCTCATTCTTTTTCTAAAAAAACATTTTACAAAAAAAAACAACCGACTTCCAAAAAAAAACACTACAAAGTGAAAAATAACTTTAATTTCGGAAGTCGGTGTCTCGGGTTTTGTGTTTTCGTTTTTTGCCACCGACTTCCGAAATTAAAGTTATTTTTCACTTTGTAGTGTTTTTTTTTGGAAGTCGGTTGTTTTTTTTTGTTTGTAAAAAGTTTTTATTTTTCACTTTTTAGTTGTGGTACCTACCCCACACACATTCGAATACCACTAACTGCTACCACTGACAGGAACTTATCATATCATCTACATACTAAGTGGGAAAAAAAATACGTATTTTGTAGCTAACTCAAAAACTACCCAAGCAAAGTTAATAAAATTTATATGGGACCAACTTGGGAGCATACCCTTTCAAACAAAAAAATAATTTTCAAAATCGGTCCACAAATGACGGAGAAATCGGTGGACATACATAAAAAAAAAAAAAAAAAAAAACATACACGACGAACATATAACCTCCTGCGGTCCACCTGTTTTGGAGATTAGCCGGAACAAACAGACAGACAGACAGACTTTTTTTTTTAAGTACTGTAATATACTTTCATATGTAAATGAGTTTTGGAGGTCAGATAGGCAGTCGCTCCATTTAAAATACTGGTATTCAGCGGCAACCAGTTAGACTGGAAGCCGACCCCAATATTGTTGAGAAAAGGCTTTCATATGCATTTAGTAAATAAATTGGCTGAAGTCGAAACTCAAAATATTTATTTCAATTAAACCATTTACAGACACTTTTGAATTGTCAAGGAATCGGTCAGTCAGAAATAGGTATGAAGCTAGTTGCCCATTCCAAAGCGTAGTAGGTACCTATGGAGAAGAACGGGCGAGAAACTCCACGGAAATTTTTAAATAAGTCGATCACCTTTTTCCTGATGTAAATTAAGTACAATAAAAAACATACAAGTAAATGCTTTTTATGGAACCTTCCAACCATGCACATTTGTATTAGATAATGGTCCCAACAGGCTTCCTAATGCTTGTGAATTTACATCCTCAATCTCTTCATTTTCCCTAGGCTATTCAAAATCAAAAGTTTTTATTCAAACAGGGCTGGAAATCAGCACTTTTTTGAGTTTTAGTCGAGGTCGTTTGTAACCTCGTGAATAGCCTTTGATCTTTGCAGCTGATGTTAATTTATAATTTGCTCCATTTATTCACCACCCGTTAGGCCGCGGACACGAAGTCAGCGGGCAGCGGAGCGGCGGCGCGCGGCGGCAGCGACGCGAGAGCGGCGCGTTCAAATGCATATATTTATATGGAACGGGCCTTGAAGGCAGCGGCGTACGGTACAACGTATGTTGCCGCGCCGCTCGCCGCGCCATTCGCGCCGCTGCCGCACCGCGCCCGCTGACTTCATGTCCGCGGCCTTAGGGCTCGGTCTCGAAGTCAGAGGGCGCGGGACGGCGGCGGTTCGCGTTCAAATGCATAGTTTCATATGGAACTGTTCTCGCTGCCCGCGCCGCTGCCTTCGAGGCCAGTTCCATATAAATATATGCATTGAAACGCCGTGCTCCTCGCGCCACCGCCACCGCCGCACAGTGGGAAAAAATGCCTTTTTTTGTTCAAAAATCTGCCTACACCACAATTTTTGACGTATTGCTGCCATTTTTTTTTATACACTCCTGACATAACACACTTTGGTGTGTCACTGCTACTTTTTCAAAATCGAAATTTCTTTTTTTTTAATTTTCTTTTAAAAATCGGGGTTTTTTTTTTGGGCTGCGTTTTTGTATCCGCCATTTTGAATTTTTATAAAAAAACATTAATTCATGACCAGGGACCTGAAAAACCCCTGGAAACCGATTATTGTTTTTTTTTAAGTTGTCTTTGCATCATTTCCCGATTTTTTGAGGTTATGGTTTTGACTTTTCAGGAAAAGTCGCAGTGACACACCAAAGTGTGGTAACTTAGGAGTGTATAAAAAAATGGCAGCGATACGTCAAAAATTGTGGTGTAGGCAGATTTTTGAACAAAAAGAGTAATTTTTTTCCCACAACCCACGCGGGGTTGCGACAATCGCACCCTCCATGACGCCATGAGATCCCGCCGGAGCTCTGTCCGCTGTGCCGCGATTTCTTGCGGCATCGGAGTTAAGCCCCGGCGTTTCGCCTCCTCGCGCCACTCCCAGATGTGCGCGAGGACCTTTGCCTCCAGATCCCATGGCGGTAATCCGGCAAGGAGGCTCGCCGCCTCGCAGGAGACCGTGCGGTATCCTCGGGCCAGCCGGATGGCCATGACCCTCTGGGACGCGTTCAACCGGCGGGCTGGCCGCAGCCTCAATGAACGCGCCCACACCGGTGCCCCGTAAAGGGCCATGGACCGCACGATCCCCGCATAGAGCCTCCGGCAGGAGGCGTTTGGACCTCCCAGATTGGGCAGGAGCCGCTTCAAGGCAGCCCCGGCCCGGTCCAGTCTGGGAGCCAAACGTCGGAAATGTTCGACGAAATTCCACCGGCTGTCGAGGACGAGTCCCAGATACTTCATCGTCGACTCGACACCGATGTGAACCCCTCCCGCCATTACCTGGGAACCCGACGGTGGCGCATTCCGAGGACCATGAAAACCCATGGCCTCAGACTTGTGCAGGGCCACCTCGAGTCCCAGCTGCCGGATCCTGTCAACGATTGTCGCAACCCCGCGTGTCGCTAAATCGGCCGCCGCCTGGTACGACCTCCCCTGCGCCAGGACTAGCGTGTCGTCAGCGTAACAAATGACGCTGACGCCGCTAGGGAGGTCGGCGCGCAGCACCCAGTCGTATCCGATGTCCCACAGATGCGGCCCCAGGACCGAACCCTGTGGGACACCGCACGACATCTCTTGCCGGTTCCACTCTCCTTGGTGACCGGGGTAGATGACGGCCCTGTCCGTCAGATAGGCCTCGACCACACGACAGAGGTAGGTCGGCATCCGGTGATACCGGAGTGCCTCCCTGATGCAACTCCAGGGCAGGGTGTTGAATGCATTGGCGATGTCTAGAGACACCGCCAAGACGACCCCACCCCGGGCCACAGCATCCCCCGTCGTGAGGGCCCGCACGCGCATGATGGCGTCTACCGTAGAGCGCCCCCTGCGGAAGCCGAACTGGCTCTCCGCCAGATCCGGCCCCACTCTCACCAGCTGCCCGACGAGGCGGTCTGCAATGACTCTTTCAAAGAGCTTGCCCACCTCATCGAGCAGCACATCGTGTCCGAGGCCTTACAGCAGTATGAATAACACAATTAGTCCGAACAGTTTCGGGCGAGATTAGCATTCCAACTGTTTAGGGGACTTCATTATTAATGTTAAATGTTTTACATATGTGTGAGTTAAGCTTATCAGGCTGACCAGAACTTGCTTTAAAGGTATGGTAATACAGTTAGGTCTAATTTTGGGGTTGAATGTAGGGATTTCAGTCGGTTAGATTTCATTTTATTTAGGGTAGAAGATTACTTATTTACTTGTTCAAGTAAAGGCCTGATGAGTATTTAGAATTCTAAAGGTAATTTCAGAAATGTTATTGGCCTCGAAAAAATTGTTAAGAAGTTTTCTTTTGTAAAAAGGTGTTGAAGTAATTAATTATTCAAATGAACGAACAAAAATTTTACTTTTCCGAGACCAATTTATTGTTGCCTTTGTTTTCTAAGCATTTTTTATTTTACAGGGTAGGTACACACGGCTACACATCAAGCCATACATTTCCAGTTTATGCGGATCTCGCATTGTATAGGATTTCCGAGGTCGAGGTCAGCTAATACTGAAAATGTATAGCTTGATATGTAGCCGTGTGTACCATCTGCATCGGGGAAACCCACTTTTAAAACAAAATCCCGTGCACACGATGACAACATCTGTAACCGCCCTGGTTCTATATAGCGGCCGAAGGCCACGGCGAGGAGGGCGTTCAGCCTCTGGTCGCATCGGAGTCAATACGTCACGGAACTGTTCTGGATTTGTGGTGCTCAGTTATTGTGTTAGTTGTAATTTGTGATCATTGATTTTAATAAACGCCGTCGCACCCAGTGTGTGTATAATTTAGCTAGTGTGATTCATTTGATAGTAAATTATAATGTGATCTGAACTGCAAACTGTTTTTCTATTGCGCATTAACCAACACTACCCACACTACACACTGCCCACAGTAGTTAAAATATCGCTGATAATAACGAAAGTAACATACCCGTCTCCGACATACATATTATTATAATCCTGAATAAAATGACAAAGGTAGGTTTGCATCATTTATGAAGCCAAAATTCTAGTTCTACACATCCATCTGACCTTTAAATTCTCTTTCAACCTCTAACAAAATTTGCCAGCCACTGGTGCCGATTCCCTTGTTCACAAACTAAACTAAATTTAAGTTCAGTGCATCTTTTTTTTTTCTATTTCATTAAGAAAAGGACAGAAGATAAATTTTAGTTTAGTCCTGTCAAATTAATCAGCGCTTGACGTAAATTGACGTAATTTTAGTTGACAAGTTTTTAATAACGTCTAAACTTGTTTGGAGTAGTGACAGGCGCTGATTAATTTGACAGGACTAAACTAAAATTTATCTTCGGTCCTTTTCTTAATGAAATAGAAAGAAAAAGATGCACTGAACTTAAATTTAGTTTAGTTTGTGAACAAGGGAATCGGCACCACTATAATATTCCCATTTATTATTAAACACACCTAACTTCACAATTTACCAATGTATTGTACTTAGGTATTCCATTCTACTCCTAAATAATCCAACTATCTCCTTTGTCTGTCTAAGTTAGGAATATTAACTTATTTCCGACATTGGACAGGCACAAGACATGCTTAATTTGAGTGATGACTTACACTTTTTTTCTAGGATAATATGAAACAAAGTGGGAGTTTTTCCCAGTGGTCAGATAGACAGTCAGACTAGTCTTTCCAACGAGTTTTTTTTTTCCCCGTTTGTCAGATTTATTTGACAGCTGGGAAAACAACAAAAAAGTACAATGAAAGAAACTGTTTTGCATTTTAATAGGTATCTTACAATTTTATCTTAGGCATTCTAAAAAATGACGAAAGAAGGAACCAGTCGCTGTAAACACTGTCACTAAAAATACAGAAGCTGTTATTCCAATTAAAGGAACAATTCCATATTATTTTCCTAAAATAATAAAAACAGATAACACCCCCATTAAAACGTTTTTTCGAGACCACTTCAGCATGTAACACTACGCTATTTCACCAAAACATTGCAGGTTTGTTAAACAAACAAGAACAATTAGAACTATGTTTAAATCAATTTCAAGAAAGCGGTACTTCAATGGATATTATTTGTCTTACTGAGACCTTTATCAAATCAGGCGATGAGCACAACATCTTCATAAAAGATTATAATGTAGCATGTAACTTTTCAAGAAAAAATGAAAAACGCGGTGGGGTTTGCATACTAACTAGAAAATCTATAGAGTTTAAACAAATAAAAATTTGCGAAAGTATGTCAACTGAAAAACAATTTGAATGTTGTGGAATAGAAATACCTACCATGAAATGCATAATTGTATGTTTATATAGAATCCCAAATTCCAGCACAAAAACTTTCCTTAACAAACTAGAAATTCTACTACATAAACTAACTTCACACAGGAATAAAAATATTATTATAGCGGGGGATATAAATATCGACACTCTTAAGTCAAGTGTATCTTCAGAGGACTTAAAAAGCATCCTACTAAATAATAATTTACAAATACATATTAAAAAACCAACGCGTAAAGATTCATGCATCGATCATATATTTAGTAATATCAATATGCAAAAGGTGAGGTTCATTCATTATTCCTTTCAGATCACAACACCGGTCAAACCCTATCTTTTTCGTCAAACCAAGAACAAAGATTACCTTTCTGGTATGAAATGAAAAGGGATTTCAGCTTAGAAAACACCCTAAAGTTTAAAGATGTCTTATCTAAATTAACCTGGTCCGAAGTGCTAGAGCAAGAAAATTTTAATCAAGCTTTTGATATATTTCACGAAACTTTACAATTATATTACAATCTTTGCTTCCCAATAAATAAAGTTAAAGTACATTCCAATGTCAACGCTCCCAAATGGATCACTAAAGGATTAAAAATATCAGCCTGTCACAAAAGAACAATAAGATACCGTTACTACAAAAATTCCAGTGAGGAAAACAAAAAAACCTACACAAAATATGATAAATTATTTAAAAAATGTATATCTAACTCTAAAAAACAAAACAATAATACATATTTAAAAAATGCAAAAAGTAAATGTAAAGCCACTTGGGATATCATAAAAAATAAAACAGATGATACAAAAACATTTGAAACAATAAAATCAATAGATTGTAATAAAAAAAGCGTTGAATGCCCAATGAAAATTGCGACTGCCTTCAACGATTTCTTCATATCTATAACAAATAAGGAGAATAACTCTCGTCCAAATTACAAGTTATTAGATTCATCAAATTCAACTATTTATCTGAGACCCACCTCTTGTGAAGAAGTTTCAAGAACCATAAATTCACTTAATAACACACGAGCTGTTGGTTATGATTGCATCTCTACAGCCGTATTAAAAAACTGCAATAAAGAATTAGCAGACATTTTAAGTCACCTTATAAATCTATCGTTTACGCAAGGAACCTTTCCAGAAAAATTAAAATCATCAATAGTTAAACCATTTCACAAAAAAAACTGCAAACAAGATATGAACAACTATAGGCCCATCACGTTAATCCCGATTTTATCTAAAATTTTTGAAAAAATAGTACACTCACGAATAATGAATTTCTTAAATAAATTTAATTTAATAGTAAATAACCAAAACGGTTTTCAAAAAGATAAATCTACAACCCTTGCTGCATTCTCACTAATACAAAAAATAACAGAAAATATCGATAAACGTAACAGAGTTGCTGCCATTTTCTTTGACATGAGCAAAGCATTCGATTTCGTAGATCACAAAATCTTACTCAATAAATGTGAGCTATATGGAATCCGAGGCAAAGCACTCGATTGGATTAAAAGCTATCTAAGCAACAGAAAACAATGTGTCGAAATAAACCAATTAAATGATCAACTTGTGTCTACCCCATTCAGATCTACTTTTAAAACAAATAAGTTCGGTGTTCCCCAAGGAAGTGTACTAGGCCCTCTCCTCTTCCTTATTTACATAAATGATATTCCTAAAGTAACATCACATCAGTGCATTCTATTTGCGGACGATATTTCGGTTATAGTACCAGAAAACTCTGAAAGCAATTACGAAAATTCATTAAACAACACTATAGAATCAATAATGAACTGGTTAAAGGACAATAACCTAACAGCAAATATTTCTAAAACTAAAATTTTACAATTCTATAATTATAACAATTCTCAAATAAAACCCTTAGACTTATATTATAAAAACACTAAAATTGAAGAAGTACTTGATACAAATTTTTTAGGTATTATCTTAGACAGACATTGCAATTGGAAAGCACACACAACTCGCATATGCTCTAATCTAAACAAATTTGTCTTTGCTCTAAAAAAGCTAAAAAAGATAGCAAGTCAAAAAACTGCTATGGCTGCGTACCATGGCTACGTCGGGTCAGTACTTAGATACGGTCTTCTTATATGGGGTAATTCTTCTCAGGCTACAAATGTATTTATTACACAAAAAAAATGTGTCAGAGCAGTCTGTGGGGTTGGACCATTTCAATCTTGTAGACCTTTATTTAAGAAATTAGGATTACTAACTCTACCTAGTCTGTATATATTAGAAGTAGGATTATTTGTTAAAAAGCACTCCGAGCGATATACTAAAGCCATAGAAAATAAAAAATTCCTTTCAAGAGATCCAACCCGACTGGCTGTTACAAGATGTAGAAGCACACTATTTCAGAACAATTGTTACAATATGTCTGTCAAAATCTACAACCAAATACCCAAACAGATCAGAGAGCTACCACTAAACTACTTTAAAAAGAAACTTAAGAAATGGCTTTATAATAATATGTTCTATACAATAAGTGAGTTCTTAAATTATAAGCAAAGTGCGAAATATGATCTCACTAGTAATTTAATTAAATAACATAATTTTAAGGATGTTTAGTTTTTACGTCATCAAATAGTTTATAAGATATTTTTTGCATGCTGAAATATGTAAGTAAGCAAAATATGTGGAACTTCTTATATTTAAGACCTTTAATGTACCATATTTTATGCAAAATAAAGAAATTCTAATTCTAATTCTGACCAACATTCAATTCTCCATTAAAATGCAGACAAAGAAAAATGTAATGAGAGACGAATTCAGAATGTATTCACAAATGTTGTTGTCTCTCATTACATTTTCCTTTGTCTATTTTATTTGTTATTTTAGTAAAATCACTTTTCTGTAAAATTCTCAGTAAGTTGATTATCCCGGGTCATTTTCTTGTAATTTTTTTATTTAGTTCTTTATTCAAATTTATTATTAAATACTACGGTATTTATTTATATTTAAATATCGCAGCATCATGCTGAGATAGGAGCCTTTTTGGCCTCGCACAGGTCGTTATTAATTTTGTTTGTTAGTTTTTAAAATGCTCCTTTTTTATATTTGTTAATTATTTTTTTATCTTTTATTACTGTTTTGTATTTCCTGTGCGTGTCCCAAATAAAATATTTTTCTTTCTTTTTTCTTTCTTTCAAATTTTCTAAACAATTAGTAGTTCTGTGCCTCTACCCAAAAACATACCAAGTTTGCTTAAAATTAGCCTTCTCTAGCCACTGCTTTTGAAAATATTTTTAAATTTTTTGTATGTTGGCTGAATCAGGAGCATCATTAATTATATATTGCCAACCTTGTCAAGTGTATACTTATATATTGTCAACTTTCCCGAAAGTGCAATTATGCGTTTTGATGTTTTTGATTTTGTTAATTTAAAATTTTTTGCTTGCACGTTATAGGAGAAATGAAAATGGCAACCTTTTATTTCCGCACTAGGGTATATTTTTTTAACGCATTAGAAGCAGCAATTTCAAAATCCAGGGTAAACTGTTTTGGTTCCATATACGGCAGTTGTGATCGTAGAATGGGTACTTATTGTTTGTCTTTAAAATAACGGATTGCGAATATTATATACTATGTCGGAGACGGGTATGTGACCTTCGTTATTATCAGCGATATTTTAACTACTGTGGGCGTAGTGTGGGTAGTGTTGGTTAATGCGCAATAGAAAAACAGTGTGCAGTTCAGATCACATTATAATTTACTATCAAATGAATCACACTAGCTAAATTATACACACACTGGGTGCGACGGCGTTTATTAAAATCACCAATTAACACAATGATCACAAATTACAACTAACACAATTACTGAGCACTACGAATCGAGAACAGTAGTGCTATTCTGTAACCATCTCACCGTGTTATCTTAGGTGAAGTGAGCGTGGGGTGAGCTGTCAGTTGCTAAGGATTGACACTATTGGCAGCTCACTTCATCTAAGATATCACGGTGAGATTTTTACAGAATAGCACTACAGTTCCGTGACGTCTTCTCTCCGATGCGTGACGTCTTCTCTCCTCGCCTTGGCCTTAAAACATCACGACTCTGTAGAAGCACGCCTTTTTTGGTGTCGATAGATCTCTCTTGATGTCGCCAGTGGCGCGCTTGCGATTCGTTTCGTGTCCGTACTAATGACCGGATCCGACATATACAACATATCGTACAATAACACTATAATTATTTTAGAGGAGCTCGTAGCTAAGTAGTAACAGCCGCACGGTTCGGTCCATCAGGCTAAGCTACGCTTGCCGGGGTTAGTCTGTGGATGGGTGACCATCTTAACATACCGAGACTCCTCCGTGCCTCGGGAAGCACGTTTAGCCGTTGTTCCCGGCTGTCATTCGTGGATCTTTGACTGTCGTTACGGATCATCAGAAGCCCGAAAGTTTGACAACCACTCCTACTAAGGGGTATAGTGGAGATTGGCACACGAAAAGAGAGACCTATGCCCAGCAGTGGGTGAAGTCGGGCTGTGAACGATGATGACGATGACCATAGAGGCACAGAGCTATAAAGAACCTGCAGCCAAGTTGATGAGGAGGGTTTCATGTATGAAATACTTGAAGCCTCAGCGGTCACAACTCTCAAAGGGAAAATATTCTAGTTGGGAGGACTGTATAATGAGAAACTCAAATTGTTCACTTAGGCCCGTATTACAGAACGTCACTCAATACTCAAGCATTACTTAAAACTAGATTCAAGCCATTTGATTGGTTGAAACTAGTTTTAAGTAGGTAATGCTTGAGTATTGAGTGACGTTCTGTAATACGGGCCTTAGTTTTATTAGGTACGCTAAGAACAAAAAACCGGCCAAGTGCGTGTCAGACCACGCACAATGCAGGGTTCCGTAGTTAGGATGAATTTATCCCAAGAACAAACTTAACTTTGTAGTTGCAACCGCAAATGTAAGTTGGTCGATTATTATATACTCGTTAACTTGTAAAGCCTACTTAGCTGTGATAGTTTTCCTTTTAATTTAGTTATAAGTATATTCTACTGCCGTGAATTTTTTCACATACCCAAAAACCAACCATTAAGCTTGCAGGGGGGGGGGACACTTGACTCTAACAAAAATTAGCACTTTAATTAAAACTTAATATTTCGAACGGATCCCTAAATCCAAAAATGGTTTTAGCAAACTCACAATATTTTTGAACGACCTTTTCAACGATACCCCACACTATGAACTATAAAAAAATACTATAAAAAAAATCATCCTCACTTTACGTCTTTTTTTTTTGTGTGGTAAATTATCAAATAACTTCTCCCGCTCTGGGTGGAGCGGGAGAGCGTGTCAGACTCTTACTGACTAAAACCCACCCGTGTTCCTTCGGTTGCCCTGTTGCCGGGGGCCACGACGTCCCTTTCGGCCCATATTCGCCGCCCCGACAGGCATTGGCCCTAGCGGACCCCGTCAATTCTGCTGACATCTCTTTGAGGCGCGCGTGGAACACAACGCGCCGTCGACCCGGGCTTGGTCCTTGGACAGCGAGCAACCCATTGCTCACCGTTCGCAAGCCCGTGCCTACGGTGGCCGGAAATCTGCCTGTGATTCCCGACGCCCAGGGCGCCTCCTCCTGGCGGTTAGGGGCGCGAGGGCGCGAAATTTGCCTCTCCCTCACGCGTTCCGCCTCCTCCTTCGCGAGCATTACTGCTTCGCAGAAGGAGGTGACAGCCTCCCATTTCCTCTCGCTCCGTACCATGGCCCGAATCAGGGCCGGACGCGAGAGATCACCGCCACCGATCGCCTCCACGAGGACACGGCGATGCCCCGCCCAAGCCGGGCAGACCTCCACCGTACTCACTTTACGTATAGAGGAGGTACATGAAAAAAAAAAGAATTTCATTATTTTATTTTACCACTTTGTTGGCGTGATTAATATGTATACCCATGCCAAATTACAGCTTTCTAGTACTAAGCGTCTCTGAGCTAAGCCGCGGACAGACAGACAGACAGACAGACGGACATGACGAAACTATAAAGGTTCCTTGTTTACTACGGAACCCTAAAAAACGACTCTGTTATACTTAATTACAATTTTCAGAACTAATTCTAATCGAATGTCGCAATCGACGGTCCGGGAGCGAATGGGGCGCCTGCGCACCCGTTCCTAGTCAAAAACCCCCAATGTTCCCGCGGTAAATCCCGCTCTCCAATTGGCCCGCGATATCGGGCGATACCGTGGTCCAATCGTTGAGCCATTCATTCCACCAATCAATATTAAATCAAGGGTTAACATTCCCTTGATGATATCTAAAACATATATTTATAGACAACAATCCTATTAAAATGAACCTATTTTAACAATTATTATCTTTCAAAAACTTAAGCTACTTAGCATAAGCTTTAATAAAAGGAACAAAACATAACACTGAAAGTAGAAAGGAAGAAGAAGAAGCTCTGTTCTCGTAACCTGTGCGGCACCGCACCAAGTGGACCCAATGCTGCGCCCTGCTGTGCCTACGACGCAGCTGTAACTTTCGCGTCTGCATCACTCCACTACAACTGAGGAAGTCGTGCAGTATTTGAAAGTGAAGACCAACTGTACTCTGAGGGTTGAAAGGTTGGAATCGCGCCAAAACATCAACTTTAAGTCATTCGTGGTACGAGTTCCAACCCACCATCTATCCTGAAAGAGGACTTTTGGCCGAACGGTGTCGTATACCTATCGACGTTTCCGAGGACGGCTACGCGACACCACGCAGTGACACACGACGCCGCCGTCAACATTACGTGTATGGTCATAGTTATGAAGGTTTTCCTTTAGGCGCATTGGGCATTTTTGAGATGGGACTAAACCATTGATTTCGCGAAAAATGACAGATAAACAATCACAATCTGTCATTTTGTCTATTCTTCCGTCGACAAAACCCGTTTTTACGGTGGTCATGCTACGCGTGCATGACGACATTACGTTACGGATCAATGTTCTATGAAAGTAATGTAATAAAAGTAATAAAATGATTATAATTATAATAAAGTAAGCTATGCCTGTTATGCCGTCTCCCTTAAATGTTATGGCACTAAATTCGCTAAAACCCCGGTCAGGGCCAATTTAGGGGAGGCTATTTTGGGATAGACGTCCGATATAATAAACTGGAAGGTCGATAGTTACTTTACTAGGGTTGCAATAGGTCAGTATCTTCGTAGATGAAAATAAAGTAGGTAGGTACAGACGCCAGCACATCAAGCTACCCGAAACTGTCAAATTTTCCCAATCAACTTTGAACGTTACATTTCAGTGATAAAGTTGAAAATCTATTAAATAAATTTGACAGATTGTAGTAGCTTGATGTGCTGGCGTCTGTACGTATTTTTCTGTTCCTTTCTTCTTGTCTGTTTATATGTGTGTGCATAAATGGTTAAATAAATAAATAAACAGTAACACGACAACGAACACATTATTCCAGTTCCAGCTGCCATAATAGTGTGTGTTTTTTTTCTCAAAATACTTTGTTCCGAAACTAGCTTACTAAACTCACGCACCTGTCATCAATTTTTACAATGTTACCATAGAAATAAATATGCCGTTTGCTTCGACAAAAATTGTTCGGTGAATCGTGAAAGCACAACACGTACACGTCATTATTTTACAAAGATAGCGATACCAAAAAACATAATATTATTAATGAAGAATTTTTAGAACCCATACAAACGCAAAAGGTAACTAAAACTTTATCCCTAAAAATATTCATAAAACACAAAAAAAAAATCTGGGAACTTAACAAATTATTTCCTAGCAACACTGCAGTTGTCATTTTTATATTTTAAGCTGTGCTGGTGCCGCGTTATTAATTATTCTATTTACGCCAATTTTCGCGTTTTATCTATCAAAATCTGTGTGTTATCGTGTTTAAAATAAACAGTGCAAGATGTCGAACCTACAAATATGTCGAATATGCCTTTCTACTGATGTGAAAATGTATGAATACGATCAATTTCAATTGAAGAGTTTCTACGAGGAGATTATGGCTACAAAAGTGAGGATGTTTGCTGTATTTTCGGCCTATTTTGTTGTACTTAGACTCCTTTCTTATTGCCAATAGTTAATATTTCTTGTTATTGTGTTGTTTATGCTTACGAATACAGTAAAAAAGTGGTCTTATTGAATTCATGATACGCCTATACATAAATGAGACATGTATATACATCTCCGATCTCTGAAGTGGTAAATAGAGTTACTGTTGGTGTCTACTGATACGTAATATTTACTTTAGTAATACCTAAGAAGTTGGACAAGTTGACAAATTTATTTAAAACAGTGAGCAATGTAGACAGTAGGTACCTAAGGGTGCCTCAAGATGATGACTCTACCAAGTCAAAAGAAAGCTTACTAGGTCGTAATGCCTAGAACTTAAAATAAAACTTTTTTTTTACTATTTTGAAAACTATTTGTAATCAATTTTATCTATCTATACTCCATTTGAAATAAGATTAGATTTGAAATAAGACATTTAAACAAAGCTTTTTTACAGTCCGCTCAATCGATTTTGACTTCCATACTGTAGGCATAAAGTTGGCATTAAAAGCAAAAAAGTGGTAACAATACCAACTGTTTACTGCAGCTGCCATTTGTCATGCTACCAAGGCAATAGAAGTCAAAATCGGTTGAACAGACTGTAAAAAAGGTTTGTTTAAATGTCTAATCTTATTTCAAATAGAGTATAATAAAAATGTATATTTTATGTTTTGAACAATGCATAATAAAACGAAAGAAAATGTTTATAATTACCAATTTTATTATAAAAATCTTTTAAATGGACTACCAAAAAATCCATTAATGGTTGTGTTTTAACAAACCTATTATAATACTAACCCTGATTTGTTTCCCAATCCTAAACCATAGGCAAAATGTAAGGGAAAAGATACTCTATGCCTCTGCCTCTTTTACAAAAAACTCAACAAAAGTATTTATTTTTCAGGTAAATGAAAGATCTGGTCTGCCCAAATGTTTCTGCTATCAGTGTGCGGCACTACTGCATAAGTACCATAAGTTTAAAGAAAAGTGCTACACTGGACAGAAAGCTCTCAAACAAATAATATGGAAAGGACAAGTAAGTATAAGAGAGAAAGGACAAGTAAATATAACTTCAATTCAGAAGATTTGGGACAACAAACTCAATGGCATACAAAACAGGGTTCAAAATCCATCACAACCAAAATTTTTATTTTTTATTTTATTTAGATATATTTAACCCTTTAAATGTGGTAACTCTAAAACCAACTTAGAATACAAGTATATATAATTGGGTTAGGGCAATTTAAATGTCAACAATCTAAGATTCTGAAGAAAGGCTGGTTTATACGAGCTTAGTAATGTATCAGTACACATGGCTACACATCAAGCAATACATTTCTAGTATAAGCTGACCTCGCATTGTATGGAAATCCTTTATAATGCGAGATCAGCATAAACTGGAAATGTATAGCTTCATGTGTAGCCGCTACTCTCAAAACGGTGAAGGAAAACATTGTGAGGAAACCGGCATGTCCTAGAACCGAAAATTCGAACACATGTGACATCTACCAACCCGCACTGGGCCCGCGTGGTGGATTACGGCCCACTCACCAAGAGGAGGCCTGTGTCCCAGCAGTGGGAACATTATAGGCTGATGATGATGATGTGTAGCCGTGTGTACAATAAGTCTATCCAGCGCTGACTTGTAACTGATCTCGTATAGACACTAGATTTAACCCAGTCTAGTGCTGACTTTGCTCCCTTAAGTCAGTCCAGTTGACTAGCATATCCGTCAATTTTCGGGTCCATTGGCTTCCCCCGCCTTACTGCTGATCTCACCTACATGAACCCACTGACTGGGTCTGAAATTCCGAGTTACTGGGTCCAGTCACTGCCATCGTATACGCCAGGCATAAACTAAAACAAAATTAATTTCTCACATTTTTTTTGAGAAAAATTTTGTCATACCTTATTTTGACATGATGCAAGAGGTGACTGAAGAGTAGAGGTAATGTTAAAAGGATTAGCATTAACATCTAAAAGTTTAGTGTTTGTGTAAAAAAACCTGCTGTCTGTTGTTATTGATTCTCAACAACTTTTTAGAATTGTATCACCTCATTGACTGCTTCAATGTGTTCAATAAGTCCAGTGTCCCAGCCACATCACGGGTCAACAGCGCATTGGCCGTTTTCACTAACACTATGCAACACCTAAGTTAATCAATCTGCCTAGCCTTTGCCTAACTATGTTGGGGTCGGCTTCCAGTCTAACCAGATGAATACTAGTATTTATCATGGAGCGACTGCCTATCTGAACTCCAGAACCCAGTACCTGGGTCATATATAATACCCCTTGATAAGGTTGATTGTCAGACTTTCGGGCTTCTGACTACCCGTAATGACTGTCAAATATCCACGAATGACAGCCGGGACCAACGGCTTAACGTGCTCTCCTAGGCACGGAGGAGTCTCGGTACGTAAAGATGGTCACCCATCCATGGACCAACCTTGGCAAGCGTAGCTTAACCTGATGGATCGACCCGTGTGACTGTTATTACTTAGCCAGGAGTTCCTCTTAGTATACTGTCTGACACAACACCTAAGTGTATTACCTAATAAAATGCATTAGTCTCTACATCTGTACCACATAACTAGAAAATCTAATGACCCTTTCAATTTCAGCTAACCAAAAAAGCAGTCCGAAGCATAGACAAGAAAAGCAAAAACATCCGTGTACCAATAAGCATAATAACAGTAAACAAAAGAGTACGGACCTGCATCGTTAAAACTGCAGCCAAACTAAAACTCCACGAAAGAAAACCTGAAGAAGTAGATGTAGGCTCTTTAAGTGACGATGGCGATTACTTTGACGGCGACGATAACATTCAAGATAACAAAGAACATTTAATAGAAGATATAGACATAGAAAAGATAGACATAAAAGAAAAAAAAGAAGACGATGACCTAGAACCTGAGAAGATAGAAAAAGATAAAGATATAGATGTTGTAGATGATATTATACCCAAGATACAACCAACAGAAAATGTAACTTTAGACATAGACAAAGTATTCTCGGATGATGATATGCCAAGTGATAGCGAAAAGGTTTTCGTTGATGATATTAAAATTGTCTCGGACGATGACGAAGATTCTGAACCAAAAGAGCCAGTTAAAAAGAAAAGAACTAGGAATGGTGGTAACAGTAAAAAGAAAAAAGCTAAAGATACCATACCAAAAGAGAAGAAATTCGCTGTTAAGACTACTAAAAAAGCCGAAATGGATCCTAATAACTGGCTGAAGATAAATTTGACAGAAGAGGAGGCTGATGCTGAGTTTAAGTCAAGAGGAACACATAAGAGGTATTTGAACGCTCAGTACAAATGTACTGATTGTCTCAAAGGTTTCTCTAAGGAGGATATGTTGAAGAGACATGACAAATTAAGACATAGTGAGGTAAGATGTTTAACTTAATTACAATTAGTTTTTTGCACTAACATACTTTTTTAACCGGTGCTGAACAACCAGCAAACCTGCGTGCTAGCATGTTTCCCCTCACAGCCAGCGCCCTGCGCTCCCTTTCCATATGTAAGTCATCTTTTAGATCCTCGGTAACAATATGGCCCAAATATTTAAATTGTGACACCCTGTTCAAGGGTAAACCATTCAGTTCTACGGGTGGGAATCATCTTTCTCATGCCCTTATCAACCGACTTCCAAAAAGGAGGAGATTCTATGTTCGTCTGAATGGTTTTTTTATGTGTATCCAAGATATTTTCGTCAGTTGTGGGACTAATTTTGAAAAATATTTGTCATTTGGTAGAGGAAGTTTCCGTGGTGGTCCCATACAAACTAACTTTGCTTTGGTAGTTTTAGAGTTAGCTTCAATAATACTTATTTTTTGCTCTAGTCTATGTGGATGATGTTATAATAACTTCTTATCAAGCTGCTTAGCCTTTTCCCAACTATATTGGGGTCGGCTTCTAGTCTAACCAGATGCAGCTGAATACCGGTATTTTACATGGAGCGACTGCCTATCTGACCTCCACAACCCAGTAACCGGGTAATACGATACCCCTTGTAAGACTGGTTGTCAAACTCGGGCTTCTGACGACCCGTAACGACTGTCAAGGATCCACGAATGACAGCCGGGACCAATGGCTTAACGTGATTTCCGAGGCACGGAGGAGGTCTTGGTATGTAAAGATGGTCACCCATCCACAGACCAACCCCGGCAAGCGTAGCTTAACCGGATGAATCGACCCTTGCGGGTGTTATTACTTAGCCACGAGCTCCTCGACGAGTTATAATAACTTCCTGTCACTGTTATTTACATAGCAGGTAGTGGAATTCGAACTTGTGTGGGGTAGGTACACACGGCTACACATCAAGCTATACATGTCCAATTTATACTGATCTCGCATTGTATAGGATTTCCCTACAATGCGAGGTGAAAATTAAAAACTTTTTACAAAAAATTAAAGCTATTTTATTATCTTAGTAGTGTTTTTGTGTTTATTATCTGAGATAGGAGCCTTTTGGCCTCGTACAGTTCTCTGCTTATTTTTAATTTTACTTTGTTTTTTTTAAATTAATGTTTTTAATGAAGGTGTTTAGTTTAATTTGTGATTTCCTGTGCGAGTCTCAATAAATACTTTTTCTTTCTTTCTTTTTTTTGGAAGTCGGCTGTTTTTCCCAATATATTTGGAGTAACCATGTCTTCTGCTTCCATACTTCTCTATTAGTCGTCATCTCGGTAGTCACCCCCTTTCTATCCATATCATCTTTCACACAGTCCATCCATCGATTCTTTGGTCTTCCCCTACTCTCGTGCACTAACAGACTTCATAGTGAAAATTACGAATGTTTTTTGTTTTTTTGACGTGATAAGGGGCTGTTCAAGTATTACGTAAGCAGATTTATTACAATTATTTACCCCCCTCCCCCTTGTCAGTAAAAGTAAGCAAAGCTCTTAAACCCCCCCCCCCCCTCCCATGCTTACGTAAACATTGGTATATGCATTAATTTGCTTTGCTTGGTTTGCTTTGCTAATCGTCAATCGTACCGAAACGAAACAATAGATTGACGGAAGATATTTAGACAAGTGAATAGCACGCGGTAATTCCCCTGCTCGGTTCTAAGCGAGTACCTAAACGTATTCATTATTTGTGGGAATCCCCGAATATGCGTTTCGTTTTGAAGCATAGACAATGTGTGGGTTGCCATATGGCAACCACACACACATATGTAAAACAGTAAATCATTACTGCTGATGTAATCACCATCTAGACCCCCCCACCCCCCATGTCATCAAAAATAAGCAAAGCAGAGACCCCCCCCCCGCCCCCCTATAGTGCTTACGTAATACTTGAACGGTCCCTAACGTCTTATAAGGAGTCAGTAAGGAGGTGAGTATGTAAGGATCGTAGCATACTGTAGTTTCTGCCTACCCCCATGGGAAGAAGGCGTGAGTTTATGTATGTATGTGTATTGTGTAACATCTTATAAATCGATAAACGCCGGCTGCACGCACGAAAAAGTATCACGTTCCGCCTGAGCCGACCGTGCAAGCGAGAGCGCAGAACAAGCGATAGAGAGGCACGATCGGCCTAAGCGTTCGGCTTGTGACGTTATCATGTAAAATTATCGTCCGTAAACCGATTTTACAGACAACCAATTTTTTTTTCAGTCTAACGGCCCAATAGAGTGTCGTTTCTGCCACATGCGGTTCAAATGGAAGTGTTTCCTCAACAAACACATGAGACAGCACTATACCAAGTACAAATGTCTGCGCTGCGACCTTGTCTGTCCTTTAGAGTGAGTATTAACCAACAAATAAATTGACATGATTGAATCGAAATGATTAAATGTTACAACAAACTACCTTTTGACATATTGCAATTAAATGAAAGAAAATTTAAAACTCATATTAAAAGTACACTTTGTAAACAAGCATATTACAAATTAGAGGATTATATCCAAGATAAGAGTGCTTGGAAACATGCTGGTCCTGCTCCATAGGACAATTTAGAATCAAGACAAAATCAAACGGGAAAAAATCAAAATCAAATGGTTGCTAATTTATGTTATATGACATTGATTTTACATTCTGTGATTACATCCTCACACACTGACTTATTAATTATAAAATTTTAGGAAAATCGTCTACTTTTACAATGTTTGTAAATATGTGAGCACCATGTATCTATCACATAATTAAATTATCTGTTGTTGCTTCATTTTTAATTCTTTTTACCTATTGTGGTACAGTAATTTTATTCTAGGTGCATCGTCTTCACATAAAATTAATTAATTAATGTACGTACCTATACAAACTATTGTAAAACATTTTAAAAGAGTAACGGTGGAGTTTCTTGCCCATTCTTCTCCATACGAAAACTACCTTTTGGAAGGGGCGACTAGAATCAATTTTATTATTTTGTAAATTTTGACGTTCAAAGTATACATGGGGCCTATTTGAAATAAATAATTTGACTTTTACAAATATAGTGTTTGAAAGCGAAAGTTTTGGCTTAAAATAACAGATTCTGATATTTGTCAAACAGTCACAGAAATCGATGGATTGTGTACCATATGAATTGCCTTGATTACATTATGATAAAAGCATCCAAAAATCAATTGTTTGATTTCAGAACAACAGCACTTTTCCATGAAGAATATCATAATGGTGTTACGAGGAAGTGCGACCACTGCGGCGAAGTGTTCAAGTAAGTACCCGTTCTAAACTTTAAAAAAAGTGTCATGCATCACCCATAGTTAGATTTTTTTTTTATAAAACTGCAGTATTTCATTTTATAATATTCTATCAAGTTTTGCCCTAATAAATAAATAATCATTTAATTCAGATTCATCTACGATTACATCCATATTTGTTACTACAATTGCGAGCTTACAAACTAGTGTTAGTTATAATTAATAATAATTGACATAGAATAATAATTGAATTTAATCATTTAAAATAAAAATTGCATTTTTATTGTATCAATATTCAATTCAATTAAACAGCAAGTGGCAGGTTCAGGCGGAGTCCCCGATGGTGGTGATAAATTACTATACGACTGCGTGCAGCCGTAAACCGCCTAATTAGAGTCGCATTATTTATGTACCACCTTCTGCCCGCGACTTCGTCCGCGTGAAATTTCTGGTTTTAACATAAAACATACCCTATAACACTCGGCAATACTGTAGCTTCCCTTAAGAGCGGCCAACCCGTCATACTTTTCATACAAACGCTCGTACGTGATTATGGCGTTGTAACACATCTTTCTTTAATTCTTTTAAACTAATTGTTATCTTGTGCACTATATCTAGGTTTCTATGAAAGCAAAAAAATATAAATTTAGCGAAACAAATTCAATATAAGCCTCAAAAAATCTGCTTTATTGCACAAATTTTACATGAATTTTGACCGATCATAATGTACTCATAAATTGTAAAATTAAAGAAAACATCTTCACAGAAACCTCGCACATGTAATGGAGATTCTAAATGACAAACATTTATTTCACAAACTTGTAAGGCGTATTCAAAAACACATATTTCCTGAAACAAGTTATTTTTCGCACAATGTTATCGCGTTCTCACTTGCTTGTTAGCAATTCTCACTTGCGCTGGATGAAACAACAAGCTTTTCGACCATGCTCGCGTTGACGATAGACGGACCGGGAAGGGCCCTCTTAAGTAAAAAAGTAAAAACTTATGAACCCCAACCATTCATAACATCTGATCACGTTTATTGCAGTCGTCTTACGTATAATAATCACAACAAAATTTTAAAAAAACTTTTTACAAAAAAAAAAACAACCGACTTCAAAAAAAAACACTACAAAGTGAAAAATAACTTTAATTTCGGAAGTCGGTGACAAAGAACGAAAATTCAAAACCAAAGACACCGACTTCCGAAATTAAAGTTATTTTTCACTTTGTAGTGTTTTTTTTTGAAGTCGGTTGTTTTTTTTTGTAAAAAGTTTTTTTTTAAATTTTGTTGTGATTATTATACAAAAAAAAACAACCCACTTCAAAAAAAAACACTACAAAGTGAAAAATGACTTTAATTTCGGAAGTCGGTGACAAAGAACGAAAATTCAAAACCAAAGACACCGACTTCCGAAAAAAAAAGTGAAAAAAAAAAAAGTTTTTATTTTTCACTTTTTAGTTGTGGTACCTACCCCACACAAATTCGAATACCACTACCTGCTATGTAAATAACAGTGACAACAAGAAGTTATCATATCATCTACATACTAAGTGAGAAAAAATACGTATAATTGAAGCTAACTCAAAAACTACCCAAGCAAAGTTAATAAAATTTATATGGGACCACCTCTGAAGTATGATCTACCAAACAAAAAAAGAATCATCAAAATCTATTCATAATTGGCGGAGTAATCGCGTAACAAACATACAAAAAAAAAAAAAAAACACGAATTGAGAACCTCCTCCTTTTGGAAGTCGGTTAAAAAACTGAGTACCTATCTATTATTAGTGAAGTAAATCTGATGTTTCATTTTCTTTTATATTGTCTTCCTATGGTAAAGTAGCTCTTCTTGGTTGCCCCAGGGCCTCGACGCCTTTAAATCCGGCCCCGTTAATTAGGGATGCTATACAGGTAATTTTTAATTATTTAAAAGTTTGTTTTTAACTAAGTATTTATTTCTGTATTTAACAGGCATCTAACAACATACTACACTCACTTACGCACACACCGCAGCGAGCATGTGTGTACGTTGTGCGGCGCGTCCTTCGTCAGCGTCACCGGGCTCGGCATACATAAGAAGATTAAACATGTTAATGCTGATTCTGTAAGTATACTTTCTTCTTACTATAGTAAATATTTATATTCTTTGATAGATGTGTTAAACTTCTAGAAGCAAGAACAATTAAAAAAACAGTGGCACTCCGGGAGTGCCGACAGAAGTATAAACTTGAAAAAAAAAAAAACGGCACCGCGGTAGTCAACGCGTTGATGTCTATTACTCCACGCACCGCGGTAATCAACGCATTGAAGTCTTTTACTCCACGCACCGCGGTAATCAACGCGTTGATGTCTTTTTAATGGTCAAAAGCTGGTGTCGTCACAGTGTCGCGAAATCAATGGTTTAATCCCATCTCAAAAATGCCCAACGCGCCTAAAGAACCAGCCCGTCCCATCCTTGATGTCCTCCCTCCGGTTGATGCCCTAAGCCGAGGTTCGTACCCCACAGGGGGTGCCCTTAGCGAGCGTTCGCCTAGTTTTAATTAGCATAGTTGAATAACCCCTGGCTGGAGGTTTTAAGTGTAGTAGCTTATGGCACCCACAGGAAAGCCCGGTTAAGTAGTCATGATCTCAGAGGTCAAGTACGAGATGCGATACCAAAAAATAAAAAGCACCTAAAGAAGTTTTCACTTCAATAATTCCAATGTCCATGTAAGTTATGTATTAATAATGTGGGTATTTACTTTACCCAAGTTACTGAGAGCCAGATTACTTTGACCATAATGTTGCACAATATATTGAATTTCAGTTATTTTCGACTCATGAACATTCCTTATGTCAAATTTCTCACTCACGCTCAGTCAAAGAATGAAAATACCTTAAGGTTAATTTTCACTTGCACGTTATTATTTTTCCGACGACGTTTTGCGCACTATGCGGAAAACCGTACTATCGAAAAAACGCACATCTGTACACTTTAAGGACTATTCTTGCTTGCAGCGCTCGGCCGCTATAGTATCGCTTACCTACGAAGAAAAGGGTCGTGTGCACGGGATTTTGTTTTCAAATTGGTTACATATGCGTTGCCCCGATGCATAAAATGTTTATACATTTCACTAGCGCTGTAGTCCCATAAAATAGTGGACTAGCCATAAAATCTATTAGAAACCCCTATTAAATTAACATTCTCATGCAGGAACTACCTCAAGGCGAAGAACAGTACTGTCAACGATGCGACGTCAAGTTCGAGACGCGGAAGGCTTACGAAGAACATCTCATACATTCTGCCAATCACGTCGACGGAATTGAGTGAGTTAAACGCACACAATATCATCACCATCTGCCTAGCCTTTTCCCAACTATGTTGGGGTCGGCTTCCAATCTAACCGGATGCAGATGAATACAGTATTTTACATGGAGCGACTGACTGCCTATCTGACCTCCACAATCTAGTTACTAGGTAACACGATACCCCTTGGTACTTTTTGGGCTTCTAATTACCTGTAACGCCTGTCAAAGATCTACAAATGACAGCCGGGACCAATGGCTTAACGTGCTTTTCGAGGCACGGAGGAGTCTTGGTATGTAAAGCTGGTCACCCATCCATGGACCAACCGTGGCAAGCGTAGCTTAACCTGATCGATCGACCCGTGCGGCTGTTATTACTTAGCCACAAGCCCCTCAAAGGCACACAAAAAAAACAGCTGGACTTAGGTGTCAATTATTTAAATTAGGCTGAGAATCAGCACTTTAAAACGTTAAAATTACACGAGACAGTCCCTCAAACGAACGCTCTTCAATAAAATGTTATTGCTATCCACATGATTGTGCCTCGGGAATGCTTAGTCCACTAATTTGTGATAGAGGAATTTTCAATAACATTGAAAAAAAAACCAGTTTAAAAACCATGAAATTAAGAGAACATAGGGGCCGTTCAAGTATTACGTAAGCAGATTTATTACAATTATCTACCCCCGCCTCCCCCTTGTCAGCAAAAGTAAGCAAAGCTCTTACCCCCATGCTTACGTAAACATTGGTATATGCATTTTTCTTTTAATGTAAATATTCGGTTTTTTTTATTGATTCATGAGCAGCAGTTATAATTCTAACAAGTGTAAATTTAGACAAGTGAATAGCACGCGGTAATTCCCCTACTCGGTTCTAAGCGAGTACCTAAACGTATTCATTATTTGTGGGAATCCCCGAATATGCGTTTCGTTTTCAAACATAGACAATGAGTGTGGGTTGCCATATGTGTAAAAAAGTAAATAATTACTGCTGACGTAACCACCATCTAAACCTCCCCACCCCCATGTCATCAAAAATAAAAAAAACAACAAAAAGCAAACCATAGACACCCCAACAGTCCCATAGTTATTGAGTTGAATTTTATATTGATACTTGGCTGTAAGCGAGTTTGCCTGTGCCTCTGTTTAGAATATTGTATTAGTTCCTACTTCTGACACTTGATGTCGCTGTCGTTGCTTAATGTCTTGTTTTTTCATTCTTACTGTACCGGGTGTTTGCTAGTAGAAAATAAATTTTATTATCTAGTGCAAACTATAGAAGTCTTATTTATTATTACATCTCCAAGTATAGTGAACCTATTTCCGTGCAAAACTGGTTGGGCCAGTACTCAACATAATGTTAGTTTGGGCCTCGCCTGAATATGACTCGACCAGTGACTAAAAGGCATTGAAAAATATGGGCTATCTGTTTCTGAACCCAAGATGGTTCAAAGGGCTTAAATCTGAATCCCTTTCCGGTTAACTCAGACAGTAAAATGTCCAAAGACTCCCCGGCAACGGGGTACCCTCTCTAAGATGTATGTATATTTTTATATTTTGCAGAGACTTAGAAATAAATGCACCTATAACTTCTAACCCCAGGAAACGGCGGCAGAATCTCAAGAGGCTGACGAGAATACCCACCGACTGTCATATTGTGAGTATTTACTTTTTAAAATGAGAAAAGTATTGGGGTATGAGTCTTTTTAGACCTTGATAAAAAGTATTAAGATGTTTTTTTCTTTACTCGCGTTTGGCTATTGATATTGTTGAATCTTTTGACAAATTAAAATGATTGCTCTAAGGAAACACGATAGGTACAGTAAATTGAGGAATGAAAGTTAGCACGGTGCTCTTAACTTAGAATTTTTCCGAATATTTTCTTGTTAGCTTTTTTAATGCAAATGACAATTTAAAAAGGCAAACACGTTTCTAAACACTATGCAGAAAACGAATGTTTTTGAAAATTGCTTAACTTTTCGTCCCTCGAATGTAAATTCGTATCGGCAATATGACCTCAGCAATTTTTCTTTTTATTAAATGCACTAACTGGATAATATTATCATGTGCTCGGCGCAAGTCACGTATCTCATCCTTTATCTTTACAATGTTTTTTTTCTCTTCTTTTCATGTTATCAGTGCGGGAAACACTTCGCTACTCAGGCCGCATGCAGGAAGCATCACTTGGCGGAACACCCGCGCACTTCGTTCTTCGCGCCCAACGAGAGGCACATCTGTGAGATCTGTGGCATGTCTTTAGCGGTGAGTATCGATAGATCTTCTACTTAAGAACGCGGCGACGCATGAATTGTCCATACAAACGTAATACCGAAATCATTTGCAATTTGGGCATAGTTCCACTATATTATGTTGTTATTCGGATTTAGACAGTGTTTATCTAGGCTCCTACGTCGTTTTTTCCAAAAACTTTTCTAAAATGAAGTTTAAACAAATTTAATTTCGCAAATTTTTACAGCGTAAATGACATGTCTTCATATTGTTTTTTTTTTGTATTATAAACAACAATATTTATAATGTTGTTTCTGCAGAAGCATAGCTTATACATACTATATTACAAATTATCGAAAAAAAAAATGGAAAACTTAAGTTTTCATTCATCGTTTTTGGTATTACGGAACACATCCAAATTTATCATAAATTTTCGAAAGCTAGTAGTGCTATCGCGTCAAGCAATAATTGTCAATGTGTGCGTGGTAGTATTGCTCACTGTAGGTGTATATCGCTCCGACAGGCACTCACACTAGCGCAACGTGCTTGGAATTGAATTTTGCAAACATCTCAATTTGTAGTTGCGAGCCGTGTTCGCAGGCCTCTTAATAAAAATCTTAAATTTATTCATGCTGGCTCAAGAAGCATGCAATTTTCCACAAGAGTTGGTTATACTAGGCTAGACGCACTCCGCATTTTAGGTATTGTGGTAAGGGCTCATAATTGTCGGGCCAATTTAGTAAGCGTAACGTAGTCAGAAGGCAGAGTCTGACCACGCTAAGTCTGCAATGGAACAAATGGGCAACCCCAAAAAGTTAAATATATGGTATACCTTTACATCAGTCAGTTATGTCAGTTTCGGGGTTGTAAGTAGATCTAAAGATTTTGATATTTTGCCTTTTGATTTTTGCATAATAGATTATGTGTAATAGACTATGTCGTACCTATGCTCTACGATGACAAAACTATCAAATTCACACTGCATCGTGCTAAAGTGACTATTCTTTACCAGGAATAAATCAGAATATAAACATAATAGCCTATCAAAAACAAAAAGACAAAGTATCAAATTATTTTTTCGTAGGACAGTATGGTGTTGCCGTCTATAGATGTTCAAATTTCACCGTTTTTTTACTTATGCAGACTTAGCGTGGCCAGACTCTATAAGAGTTACGCGATAGAAAGAGAGGCAACTTCTAGGTGAATATAACTGTAGGGAATTAGCGCTGTGCGACCTGATTCTGTCGTAGTAAGAGTCGCATTTTCTTTAAATGATTTTGTCCAGTAAATCTTCTGTACTATTCTGTCTTGTAGTGAAAGTGTGCACTTAGAATTTTTTTTTAGAAATTCACCCCCTAAAGGGGTCAAACCGGGGATTAAAGTTTGTATACTATGTTATGTTACTACTCCACAACAGAGTTTATGGAGGACATCACTGACATTGGTAATTGTGTGTAGTACACACGGCTACACATCAAGCTATAATTTCCAGTATAAGCTGACCTCGACCTCGGAAATCCTATACAATGCGAGATCAGCACAAACTGGAAATGTATAGCTTGATGTGTAGCCGTGTGTACGTAAGGAATTGGGGGTGTGTGTGTGTGTGTGAAGTATAAAGAGTGTGTGTGTTAGTATGTAAGAAAATGAGTTGTGTGTCTGTTGTTTCGACACTACTAACTTTATTATTATTTGTATGCTCTCGAGTAAAATGTAGCTAACTGACCATCTTAACATCCTATTGTATTGAAAACTACATTTACGGATAAATTTGATTTATAGAATAAGTTCGACATTTTTGCCGATGGGAAATCCTATGGGGCACATGGCTTGTAGACAGATAAGATAATAAATAATGAAGAGCGTGCATTTTAAAAGTGGGCAACGTCGCAAATAGCTGTCAAATATTTCGTTATTTGATTAATTTGGCAATATTACTGTATGGAGATATGAAACATCGCTAACTAGTGACTAAATTATTGATTATCAAATACACACTGAAGGTGATACTGCTACGGTCACTGTTCGAGTTAATCGAACACTCAGCGAAAATGCATAATTGCATCGAACGCAAATATGCACATTCGCTCGTTCACCTAAATGTGGGCCAGTTCGCGTTCAGATCTCATTAGAGACACCACGTACTCAAAACCATTACCATACCATTTTACCATACATTTTACCAATAATTAAGTTAGTTATATAGTTTACCATTTTCTACCAGTTCTTGTAATTAAGTGTTATAGTGATTCAATATAGCAATTTCCCTTATAATTTCGAGACTTTAACTTAAACCATATATACCATATCCTATCAATACGAGAAAGGTGTGTTAGGTCACCATAGCGTCGAGCACTACTTTCTACAGTCACCTTTTATCCAAGTAGTCTATTTCCAAAATAGTGCTAAACAAATGAAATCCTGACATTAATTAATTTATCTCTTTTGAACAGCCGGGCAGCGTATCAAGTCACCTGAACACTCACACTCGCGAGAAGTTATATACGTGCAACACTTGCGGACGACAGTTTAGCAGCAAAGGAGGCATGACTACACATCAGCTGGTAAGTTCATACATACGGAGTCAAATTAAATTAGCTAGCAAAACTCCGCCGACCTGTACCCTAATTGCGTAATACACGATCAATCACAATTTGTTTCGATTTGAAAAAAAAATCTGCTCCACAACGTAAGTAACGCAATGAATGTTGTTGAACTGTCAAAATGAAACAAATTTCTCATAATCGTTTACGAAAATAAGTTACGCAATTAGGGTACTGATAGGTACCGATATCTAAACATTATAAATTAAAAAAAACTGATTTTAATGAACTCGTACTTCAAGTACCTACATTGCCTGCTGTCGTTGATCCAAAATAAAAGAAATAAAACCTTTTTTTTTGTGTTTTGTCACGTTTAGATATCACGTCTGTGGAGTTTAATTTGACCATGTATAAGAAACAATATTTTCACACGGTTTTGATACAGAGGTATCTGATTTGAAGGACCAAACTCTGGTGGATGAGTCAAAACGCCGTAAGTTTTAGTATTCAAATAACGTTAATAACTAAAGTCAAAAACCATCTGCCTAGCCTTTTCCGAATTATGTTGGAGTCCAGTCTAACCGGATGCAGCTGAATACCAATATTTTACATGGAGCGACTTATCTGACCTCCACAACCCAGTAACTGGATAATACGAAACCCCTAGGTAAGACTAGTTGTTAGACTTTCGGGCTTCTGACGACCCGTAACGTCTGTCAAAGATTTACAAATGATAGCCGGGACTATAGATGTAAGGCCAACCAATTAAACCAATCCATTTAAAACGAAAAAACCCGTTGAAAACCGAAATAAACCATTTTTATTTTATTTAAAACGGTTAGTGTTGATGACTATGTTTTTCTTAGTTATAACTACATTTTCTTGATTTTACCGAGGTAGGGATATAACGGAGTACCTAAAAACTTTGTATTAGTAAAGAGTTTTTTTTTTTTCAATGTATTCAAACGATATAAATAATCACTTTGATTCGGTTTAAAACCAAACTTACACTCTCGCACTCTCGTTGACGTTGTCACTCGTGACTCGACACAACGTTGACAGCTCGCCTACCCTACACACACATGCGCCTACATAAACAGCCGCGCGCGGCCGCCGCGCCGTGCACGCACGTACTTTTATTTTTGTAGGCAAGTTGTCAACCGTTTAAAACGGTATTTTTGTATCGATTTATTCGGGGTTTAAAACGGCAACATTTTATTTAAAACGTTTTAAATCGGTTCTTTTACATCTATAGCCGGTACCAACGGCTTAACGTGCTTTCCGAGGCACGGAGGAGTATCGGTATATAAAGATGGTCCCGTCCACGGACCAACCGGACATTAATAATTAAAGTATCAACTTTTAATAGTAGGCTGCTTTGTCAGCAAGAAGTAAAAAATAAATAAGGTAGTCTGTAAAGTGTAGTTTTCTTGTGCCCTTTCATCATTGTGTAGCATTTCTCTAAACCAAATTGAGAATTTTGATGGCAATGGCCCTGATTTACGAATTATAGGTCGTAGGTTCGAAACCTGACAGCCGCTTTACTTTGTGTAAATAATTTCATCACCACTACTCTCAAAACGGCAAAGGAAAATGTCGTGAGGAAACGCGTCCTAGAACCAGAAATTCGAAGACATGTGACATCTACCAATCCGCACTGGACCCGCGTGGTTACAGCCCACTCCCTCTCACTGAGAGGAGGCCTGTGTCCCAGCAGTGGGAATATTATAGACTTATGCTATATTTTTCAGACCCACACCAGTGAGAAGCCGGTGGCTTGCACTCTATGCGACAAACGGTTCAAGCAATCCAGCAGTATGAAACTACACTATCGCACCTTCCATCTCAAAGAGCCGTATCCTAAGAGGTAATAAACATTATGCAAAATATCTAGCATTCATTTACGCACTGTATTCCTCAAAGGAGGAAGCAGAGATGTATAGAAGACCCACATTTCGCCAGTTATGTTTAAGTCCCATGTAATAGGAGGCGAGCTTATTGCCATCAACCGGGCACACATCCAGACTCCGGGCTGTTATTGAGGGCTCAGTCGCAAAATTACCACTTCGAAAAATGACCCTTTTTCCAATGATAACATTGCACAACCCCTTGTTTCCCCGAAGGGTTGGGCAGAGGTGTACCTGTAGCAGGTACACCCACATTTCGCCAGTTATGTTTAAGTTCGATGTAATAGGGGGCGAGCCTATTGCCATCAACTGGACACAATTTTTCCAATGATAAATGATTTTATTTCTGTAAGTAGGTTTATACAAACACTTTTACACGTCAATCATATTTTAAAAACTAGATGAGTTCGGCGTTTCCTATCTGACTACTCTGAGAAGAAAGGCCGAAACAAACTCAGAGGTCGCAGTCTCTTTTAAAGTCCAGACATAATCTTGGTCAGATCATGTGAAGACCATGTGGATTAGTGTCTGTAGTGGTCTTTTAAGGAAAGCACCACACAGATTGAGAGGGCCTGTCCAGTCAGTTATCGTGCAGCTCAACTCTGCTCAATGCACATTCAATCCTTCATATCAGTACTAGTGCGGTCTGATTCGCGCTTAGAGGGTTACATAATAATATTTTATTCAGGTAGGTACATTTATACACAAATGAAAATAAAGGACAGAAATTGAATCGTTTGCGAGATTTATTTATTTTGGTGATGGTCTGAAAAAGCTGGCTAACATCAACATTTTGAATGTATTGGAACCATCGGATGCTAGAAACTTTTTAAGATTGGGATCTTCACAGTTTGAAGAATTGTTGACATTAATCACTCCTCGCACAACGTTAAGCACGCTAGATCTATTTACACCATCCAATTTTAGCACGCTAGCTCTGCAAATTGGATAATGTAATGCTCGCTTGACATTCATGTAATAATTGTAAATCGCAGTCTTAGTATCACCATATTTTATCTTCGTCGTCGCTAGAGTCTGGCCACGCTAAGTCTGAAATGGAATAAATGGGTAACCCCAGCTAATTTAGGCATGGTATACTTTTACATCAGTCAGTTATGTCAGTTTCGGGGTTGTACGTTAATCTAATGATTTTGATTTTTGCATAATAGATTATATTTTGTAATAGACTACGTCGTACCTATGCTCTACCTCCATACGATGACAAAACTGTATCAAATCACACTGCATCGTGCTAAAGTGACTATTCTTTACCAGGAATAAATCAGAATATAAACAAAATAACCTATCAAAAACAAAAAGACAAACAAAGTATCAAATTCTTTTTTCGTAGGACGGATGGTGTTGCTATAGATTTTCAAATTCCACCGTTTTTAAGCTATTGCATAGCTTTTATCGCGGGCTTTGAGCGCGGCGACCGAATCAAGAAATTCCGTAACGAAAATAAAACCTAACATCCCCACTCCGCCTACCATGTAATGACGGATGATGACATAAAACAAAAATTACGTTCCCATGACAACGTGATCATCCGTCATCATCCCAAGTGTAGCGCTAACAAATAGGAAGTATGGAGGTTACAAATGCTATGTAATAGCTTTACCGCGGCAGTCCCCGAGTGCCACACGTTTTTTTTTACTTATGCAGACTGAGCGTGGCCAGACTCTAGTTATTAATCAAAAATAAGGTCAGAAATAAAGATGCAATTCTAACGGTTTATTTCATTTATTATTTCAGGAACAGAAAAAAGAAAAACGACGATCTATCAAAGGATGAGTACGGCCACGAGGACTCTGACGACAACATGACACTCGACAACTTTTACGCGCGAAAGTATTGAAGCATGGCCTCTAACTATGTATAGCATATTTTGCGTAGTACCATAAATTAGTACAGATGGTTGAGTCCGCAAAACCATTTAAATCAAAAGCGACTCTAGCTACCACAGAATGAAGTACAATTCAGGTCGCACAGCGCTAATTACTTACCGCTTAAGCACCGGTTAAAATGTCAAATTTACAACCGTCAAGTACCGCGGTTTGACACTGACGAGCGCTTTACGTCACTTTCGAAATTTTTTGGCCTTACCTGTCATTTTTTTATTGTTTTTGTTCTAATTGACGAGAATATCCGTCAGGCCATACAGCGATACAGCCCACAGACGATATTAGCCATTATTTAGCAGTAGAAATAGATGTATAAGTCGCATGTATGAGTTGTCTCTCATGAGAGAACGGGGCTTGACGGTTGTGGACGTTTTGTCTCTCACGAGAGACATCGGGATTGAGCGGACAGTTATATTCACCTAGAAGTTGCCTCTTTTTCTATCGCGTAACTCTTATATTTTCTGACTACGTTACACTCACTGAATTGGCCCGACAAGACGAGCTCGCTACGTACTGTTCTATGTTATGGGGTTTTGGTTTCTGCACTTAGTCCATAAGGTGGACCATTGTACGCGGGCCATGGCGGCCGTTTGGTGATATTCCAACCAGCCCACCTTCCTCCAGAAGTTAATTAAAACTCCTGGTCTGTTCAGAACATCTGTAAAAGATCTGGGTGCCCCGAGGGTTTCTGTTCTAATCTGGGTGACGCCTGTGCATTCAAAGAGCACATGCGCGACGGTTTCCTCAGCCTCCATGCAAGCCCTGCACAGAGGACTGTCCGTTATGCCTATTTTGTGGAAGTGTTTATTTAGCGAGCAGTGCCCCGTGATGGTCCCCGTCACCAGACGCAGGCCGTTCCTGTCCAGGCGTAATAAAGCCTGGTTAGCCTGTTATCCAAAGATGGCATAGCTTCCTTGGACTGCTTGCAGCCCGGTGTTGAGGTCCACCAGTACTCCGCTTGTGTGTGGTGTACTCCTGTAGCCACCTGCGTATTTGGTTTTAGGGGATTGGTACGATAGGCTCGGGTCCACTGACTGCCATGCTAGATCCTCTTCTAGCAAGTTCATCAGCTGCATCGTTACCTAGCGATCCGTGTCCTTTTATCCATTGCAGTGTCACAGTGTTGCGGCTAAAAACAGTTGCTCGCTACGTACTTAAAGCTTCATATCTATGCGGAGTGCGCCTTCTGTACTATGCTGTGATAGTACTCGCAACCGGCGTGCGTGTACGACCAGATGTATGAACGTAAACGAGGCAAAAGGAGTATGTAAGGATCGTAGCAGGCAGCGTTCTGTAGTTTCTGCCTTCCCCCATGGGAATAAGGTGTAAAGTTATGTATGTATTTTGTATAGAAAAAATAGTACAATAGTTATGTAACTCGTGTTGGCACGAGTTGTAGGAGTGTATCTCGTGTCTAGGTGACAAGTTTAGCAAGTGAGCTATGTTGGTAACGATATCGTCTGAATAGATTATTACTAAGTGCGAATTTTACCACTGATACTAAACGCGATCAGCACATCTAAATCGCATTCAAGGGCTGTTAGTAAATATTTTTCTAACTATTATGATCTAAAATTGTTTTGTATATAACACTTCTAAATTTTTGAGCAGAGACAGAAAAAAAGTCGATGTTTTCAAAGATCTTGTATTGATTGGCAAGGCGACGTCATTACAATCAGCAATAATGATTAAGAACTTTGCTTAAGTGCTTTGTTAACTTATGGAGTTGTATTGCTGATTGTAATGAGTATAATTGAGTAAAGCCATATTTGTTACGACCGCGAATCATATTTTAATCAACATAACACCTGACACTGACCTGCAAAATGCAAAAAACGTAAGAAAATTTGAATTTCGCGGGCTACCCTGACGCTTTCCCCTTAATAACTTGCACTTGTAGAAAATGCACAAGGAAAATATTGTAGTATCTGGCAAATCCACGGAAGTCACTGTGATTGGTCAACCAAACACGTCTTATTATAGCTTGGCCGGGTAGTGGGGCGCGTCATTTCAGACTGGACAAGCTATACGTGAGAATGGACAATAGATTTAGTGCGGAGTTTACCAAACTGAACGTAATCAGCAATTGTAAACCGCGTTCAAGACCTGTCAATATCAACAATTTTGACACTGACAGCTGTTAAACGTGGTTTAGGGATCTCGCACACTAGAAGGCCACGACTCCGGCCAGTGGTGGCCGTCTAGTGGTATTGTATAGTGTGCGGCTAGTTCGCCGTTGCAACCAAGTGCGCGATTCATATCGGTTCCTATCCTATAGTTTACCTGTACCCTAATTGCGTAACTTATTTTCGTAAACGATTTATGACAAATTTGTTTAATTTTGACAATTTAACAACATTCATTGCGTTATTTACGTTGTTGAGCAGATTATGAAGCAATGGTTTAGGTACTGGTCGCGTTCGTGATCGTGGCCGTCTAGTGCGCGAGATATCTTTGATCTGCTGAACGCGTTCAGTTACATTGGTGAAATTTTCCCTTAATTATACAATCTATTAAAACCGAGAGTTAGTGGGTGTGAACAAGAAGAGGCCTAGATTTCATTTATGAAAAAACTTGATAGATCTGAGTGGCGTTGTTATAGTCAGCGCGCGACTGCTAGTCACTGCCTGAGGTATAGTACAACTATGTTCTTAATGTCCCTCGGCAAACCTCGTGTTTCGTCAGTCGTCGTATTACTATCAGTTGCCCTTTGCACTTGGTGCAGATCGGACGCTCTCAATCGACTTGGAAGTATATAGAGTTGTTAATACTCTTTTAACTTAATGTAATTTATTTTAAAAATGGTAGGAAAGCTGCTAAAGTCGCAGGCACGACAGATAGGAACATATTTTTACAGCTTTATATAATTCACACGAAAAACAAAACAAACAAAGTATTTAGTTCTGAATTAAAATTATTATGCAAGATAAATCTAATAATTGATGGACATTGAAATTAGCATTCGTTTGTATTCGGAAATGCGATGATTCCCGAGGGACATTAAGAAAAAAATTGAAATACAGTACGTGTGTGGTGAGACGGGGGAGGTAGACAAAAGCCAAGCTAACTCATTCTGCCAATTTTGTCAATGTTGTCCTCCTCTGTCTCACCGCTCACATACCTCAGGCAGTGACTAGCAGTCGCGCACGGACTACCACTTAAAATATTGGCGGATCGTAACCCCCTAAACAAAGGCTTGAAAATTCTTGGTTCGTGGAGAGCCAAAGCACTATAATTAAATCTTCATAGTTTATGCTTGTCTTTAAGTTCAATAATGTGCATCGGGGACAAAATATCCCAGCAGGGAAAAAGCTGGGCAGATGATGCTGACTGAGAGTCAGCATCATCTGCCCAGCTTTTTCTCAACTATGTTGGGGTCGGCTTCCAGTCTAACCGGATGCACCTGAGTACCCGTTTAACATTGAGCGACTGCTATCTGACCTCCACAATCCAGTTACTGGGTAAAACGATACCTCTTGGTAAGACCGGTTGCCAGACTTCCGGGCTTCTGACTACCCGTAACGACTGTCACAGATCTACAAATGACAGCCGAGTCTCAGTAATGACTTTTATTTTGACAGTTCAGCGATGTTCACTGCATTGTTCTACTGACCGTTCACTATAATTTGTCCCTTTCTGTCATGTTGGTACCATTGCTTGTCAAACTTAGTTTGAATAGAAATAGAGTTCAAAATGGCTTGTACGCAGTGTACTTTGTTCATCTGTCAAAATGGAAAACGCGATTGTGATTTTTTGCGCGGTTTGTATAGCATTTTTAAGCATGCAACATTATTTATGTTTTTTTATTTTTTTCACACGAATATTAAAAATCAAGTTAAATTATAGTATATATTTATCTATGTAAATAAAAATAAAATGCTGTTCATTGGTAAGAGCATCGCAAGAGAACGGCTAGAACGATTTGGTTAATTTCTGTTTTAAAATGTTAATGGTAGTCTGAATTAGATTTTTATGGAAAGAAAAATTTGGAAAGGTTTCCCGAAAATTTTTCAAAATTGGTAAAAACGGAACGTCTTTTTTGTATGGGATTATTTGCATGAATTTTTAGAAATGGACACGACGTCTTTCAGATCAGCTAGTATGTTAAATAAACAAATGGTCGTCCAATACGGTTAATTTATACAAATGTATTTCAAAATTAAAAAAATATTTATAAGTAAATAAAATGTACTTTTTATGTAATCGGTACTTATTCAATTGCTTATTTTCCGAAATAATTCACTGCCAGTCATTACTCATGGCTTAACTAATATTAACATCATGTATTTAAATTAACTATAGATCTCTAAATACTAAAATATTTTACAATTTTAGTAATATTATTATTTGTATGGGAGTGAACGTTAAATGATCGTGTAGCTACGTAATTAATAATTATGTTATAAATTATAAACTAATGCAATTAATGTAAGTGTACATTTTATAAGGATGTTTATTTTATTTCTAGTAAAGTATTATTTCTACTATGTTGTGTTTTGATTTACTATATACCAGCTAAACTAAAAAAAAATATTGTTCGACCAAAATGAGAGCTACGATCGACCTTTTTTATTTAAAAAAACACAATAAATAATTAATATTACAGAGACAATTCGGTGGTCCTTGGTGAGATTTACTAGATTATTTTTATGTCGACACCAAACGTCGTTTTAGTCTAACAAATTAAAAATTAGAGTATAGTACATCGTGAGTTGTCCCTTGAAAACCTATAGCTGATTAAATGCGCCTTGCATACCACACTACATGGAGATACCGAACTTGATTGACAGGAGAAACCGTTGGCCTGATTACATCATAGGAAGTTTACACGCCCTCCAAGCAGTGGCTGGCCGCTGTTTTGTTGAAACCTTATGACCATTATAACATAGATGTGATCGTCGAAGTCATTTATGTCACTTTTTGTTCGGAAATCCGGAAAGCGCCCTCTGTCGGCGCATTCACGTAGTCAGGTTCACCGAACAAGACTCGCGTTTTCAAGAACGCGGGGTATTCGTACGCCTTCCAAAGGACCGGAACCCCATGATCCCAAGATATGTAAAGAAAATAAAAGTTTTAGAGTCCATGGGAATGACTTTTACGTCCCCTAATAAAAAAAACCGTGCGTCCTTCGCCCATCTCACCACAAAATGGTATATACTAAAAAGCCTATGTTCCATTACTTAAGTTAAAACCACCGACTGTCAATTGTCAATCGAATTTTACTTGATATGTCTATGATCGAATTAGACATTTGACTGACAGAAGTGACAAATTTGAGTTGACCATAGAGGAAAGTATGAAAGTAATATATAGAGTTGACATTGACATTATTGCTGCGAGAGAAATGCTATTGTTTTGTTAGTTTTTATCAATATTGCTTGAAATATATTAAATTCTAAGCGTAATATAACTGTAGCAAAATGTCGGACCTCAAAGTTTGCCGCATATGTTTGTGCAAAGGCGTAAAAGTGTATAACTACGACAGTTTTCACTTAAAACAATACTACGAAGAAATTATGGCTAGAAAAGCAAGTATTTTTAATATTTAAAGTTTTTATTTCTATGTAGTCTCTAGCACAACCCTTTCTTCACAAAATTATTCAAGTTTTTACCCAATATTTACCATTTAAAACTGATTTTATATTTGTCTAAATAAATTAAACTATTTAGGAATGAAAACTTGACTCATATCAATGTATTGTCCTTATAATTTATTTTTCTGGACCGTTGCCATAGTACCTATAGTAGAAGATGAGTTACTATTACTTTTTTATGGCCTAAGCCACAGTATAATAAAGTAAGCAATATTACGTCTTCGCAGTGTCCTTGAAAAGAATACCCACGGCAGCTTGGTAGATAAACACGCACTAGTTATTCAGGGAGAGGGGGGGTTTGTTGACTGTGTCTCTTGTGTTACGTATTTGATATTGCTGTAAATTGTCATATTATCTTTTCTTTATTTCTTAATTATTTTCTATCTTTCTTTTTTACAACCTTGCGATTGTTGTAGGTAGTATGTCCTGTACATTAAATGGTTTTTATCAGCTCGGTAAAACAACTGCAGCCATTCAGATAATCTGAAATAAAAAATGGATATTATCCATTTATTCGGGTTAAAAAATAAAACTTTGTGTAAACAACTTAAAAAGTCTGCGATGACATACATAAATTGAGCCACTGTATTCTATCTGAACCTTCAATAATTTTATTTTATGGCTCTTTTGTGACAAACATTTAAATAACATCTTGACTATCTCTTATTATTATTACAGTTAAATGAAAAAGATGGCTTACCCAATTACTTCTGCTATGAATGTGCAGCTATTTTGTACAAGTTTCATAAGTTCAAGGAGAAATGCTGGATGGGAGAGAAGGCTCTCAAGGAGTTGCTTTGGAGTGGATCTGTAAGTGTAATTCTTTATATTAGTTTGTGAAACTTCAAATCTAAAGTTAATTCAATGCTGCCTTCTATCGAAGTGTTCAACCAATACTAGCATAATAAAAATAGGAGATATTGGTACAACCATATAGCCAGAAAGAAAAATATGGGTTCAATTTAAAATCTAAAAATCATGAGAAACATCCCATTAAGTTGTTCTAAACAGTATCCCTTCTTTTCGCATGTTTTTTTTTTCCTAATATACGGCATAACTATTTTGGCTGTTTTTTTTTTTGGTATAATAATTCTTTGCTATAATTTTTTTGGGCGTATAGTTTATGTTGACATAATTATCTTGTAGGCTAATTTTTAAGGCATAATATTTATTCAGAGAGATTTAAAAGGAAAAAGGAGAGACCCTTTCCCAGCAGTGGGACACAATATAGTAGGTATAACAAAAAAAAAAAAACACTCCTGAGCCGCGAACATGTTTCTTTTATATGAGTTATATGGGTTATATTATTGGGGTTATACATATATTATATGGGGTATATTTGGGTTTACTATTTTTATTTCAAAGAACATTATGTGTAAATCATTATGCATAAATAAATTTATGCGTTAGAATGTTATGCTTGAACATTATTATGAGTAGTGAAATTATGCTTAAAATATTATTACGCACAATATTTTATGCATTCATATTGTTATATTATGTCTGTAAGCTTTTATGCATTCATATTGTTATATTATGTCTTATAATTTTATATGCAAATGAATAGGGAACCGTTCTAAACACATAACCATAACTGTATATTAATTGTACAATAACAGTACTATTTTTATTTTTTCAGATCACCTTAACATCAATTTCTCAAATAGACAGACAAGACAAAAAATTACAATCACCAATAGACATAATAGCAGTCAACAAAAGAGTTAGAACATACATAATTAAAAACAAAAAAACACAGTCAAACAATCTGCTAAAGGAAATAAACAAAGATGAATTACCAGAAATAGAAAAATATGTAATAGAATATTATGATAGTGACAACTCTTTAGATGATAAAAATTTAGCTGAAATAAAGAATGAAATGATTAACGAACAGACTGAGCCTATTGCAGACGAAAAATCAAATAATGGTATTACACATAATACAGAAAAAAACGCCATACCAGATTTTGAGGATGATAGAATGTACAGTGATGAAGATGATGATTCAAATTCAGAAAATGTTAATGGTGTTGATAAACTAGCCATCAAGGAAGAAATTAGTGATGAAATTACTGTTGAAGAAGAGAGAATAAACTTCAATCCTAAGCAAGCAAACAGTGACGATGAAATAGTTCTTAATAAAAATCACAAAGAAAAGAAAAGAAAGAAAAAGAAAGCTGAAACAGATTTTACTGACAAAAAAGCTAAAAGATTTGAAGTTTTCAGTACAAAAAAGAATTACTTAGATCCTAATCATTGGTTGAAGATCAATTTGACTGAAGAGGAAGCTCTGGAAGAGTTTAGAGCGAGAGCACAAGATCGGAAGTACGTGTCGGCGGCTTATCAATGTGCTGATTGTTATAAGGGGTTTTCTAAAGAGGATATGTTGAATAGACATATTAAATTAAGGCATAGTGAGGTATGAATCAAGTTTTTTCTATCCCCTTTTCTTTCTCCACAAGCTGTGCACCAGATAGGACGAATTATACCTCTCACCGAGTGGAGGCCTGTGTCTCAGCACTGGGAACATTATAGGTTGAGGCAGAGAATGACTGGTGAGAATGATGAGCTCCATACCGTTGTGTACCAAGTTGAACCTCTGGTTTTAAAACCAATGATATTACAAGAGCACGATCACACGTAACACAACCACGACAATGTGGACGGGCGCTAATTTGTATGAAAATTAATAGATTATTCACACGGACCACACACACACCGACCACACAACACACACACACCACATCACACCGACCCATCACACACACACACACTACATCACACACACAACACTTCACACCACACACATCTCACCGGCCATCACATCTGACCGTCAAAATGAACTGTGTGGGCGATACCGTGCACTGGCGGCCGGCCACTGTACTACTTACTCCATGAGACCAACATCGTAATTGCGGAAAAAAATCAACTGTCCCATACATTTGGGTGTTGAATAGCTGATTCTTTTTTCGCGATTACTATGTTGGTACTGTGGAGAAAGTTGTTCAGTTTGTTGGTCCATACAACACCCTTTAAATATAACCACGCATTTCTGATACACGCTGTATAGCTATAATCAAAATCGTTTATACTCGAACACGGCGTGTTGCCACACCGAGCGCTATCTGCACTCAGCGCTCGGTGTGGCAACACGCCGTCTTCGAGTTCGCAACAAGTCCATCGTCATCCTGAGGATGCCTCGTTGAGAGGTGAAACACGTGTCGATTTCTTTCAAGAGTTTTTTTATGGCTCTTGAGAAATAGCTAAGCGGACTAAATATATCCACGTCTATTGTATTTTATAATGGATTTCCGCAAGGCACGCCTAAATCAATTAATTATCTTTCCAGTCACTAGGCCCAGTGGAGTGCCGCTTCTGCAAGATGCGTTTTAAGTTGAAGTGTTTTCTAACGAGGCATATAACGCAACACTACACCAAGTACAAATGCCTGAGATGCGACCTCATATGCCCACTGAAGTGAGTATGTACTGCACAGTACGGCCGATGAAAAATGGCCGGTATGAACTTAGGCTCTCCGAACTTTCGCGCATGTTCTCTCACTCACACTCGCCTCATGTCACCATTAGGTTCCTATAAATGTTGTTGCGCAGCCTCCCGCGCAAAGTTCGGACCGGCCATGACTCATGGACCGTATTGTAATTAAGGTCTATTTATAACCTTGTTTCCAATTGATGTTATTTCCACTTAAGCAAACATCAACTTTATGTTAGTGTAAATAAAGTTCATTTTAGACTAACTAGTACTATTGAAAAAGTCTTAAAAAATACGAAGGTTTAGCGCAAACGGAACCTTATGTGTAGGCATTACACTTGGTTTTCCTAAAACTCGTGTTTGTTTAGATGTTTGGCAAATAAATTACGAACGCAGTATAGGTTGTTTTTGTAAAATGATTACCTAACGATAAATAATAGCAATGATCATTGATGGTCGATTAGCGTAATAACTGAGCGTGGGTCCTGATTTCGTCTCTCTCTCGCAATAGTGTAATAGGTTTCAATTTCTCACTAACAGCCAGAAGTTGCTCTCAAATTTTTACTTTGATGACGATGACGAGAATATTTGTGGCCATGTTTGCGGGGGCAACCGAACAACATGGCCAGAGATCACACAAAATAGAGAGGTATGGAAGGAAAAAGGGGAGGCCTTGATATTATTATTTTTTTTATTTCTCTGCTAGTTTGAATGATGGTCTGGCAATTTGAGTAGTTTATGCGGTCTACCCAAATGTCCTTTCTTTGGTATTGTTCATCGAGTTGAGCTCCACGATTACTGACAAATGCTTGCACTGATTGGACAGGTCCACTCAAATCTGTGTGGTTCTTTCCTCAAAAGACCATTTCAGACACTAATCTACATGGTCCTCATATGGCCTGACCAAGATTATGTCTGGACTTTAAAAGAGACTGCGACCTCTGAGTTTGTTTCGGCCTTTCTTCTCAGAGTAGTCAGATAGGAAACTCCGAACTCATCTAGGTTATTTTTAATATTTTTTTAATATGACGTGTAAAAGTGATTCCGATATCCTATTTACAGAATAAACAATTTCATTTTATTTCCTTTGCTCAGCAGTAGGACACAATTAAGGCTATCAAAAAACATACTAATTTAAAGTAGCATCTGTTCAAGTGCTCGGTAGGATCATATTTAATTGTTATGTTTTCTTTTTTAGTTATTTTCATCATACGTATTTTTTCACTTGCAGGAATACAGCTCTATTTCACAATGATTATCACAACGGGGTAGTAAGAAAGTGCATTCATTGCGGAGAGGAATTCAGGTATACTATCATCAGTGTTCAGATTCAACAGATTTGCATTTCAGAATCCCCAGATCTCCTAGCCAGAATTTCATGTTGGAACGAGACGGGGAGCCGCATTGCTAACAGATCCACAGTGCGCAATCTTAGAGTCTTCCTACTTGAAATTGAACTCTCTATAATTAATATTATGTCTTTCTTTCTCTAGATATTATTCGAATGTAATCTAAAAATAATTTTTGTTTCTCATCCAGACACCTATCAACATACTACTCACACTTACGCTCGCATCGCAGCGAGTACGTGTGTACTCTATGCGGCGCGTCATTCGTCAGTACAATAGGACTCAACATGCACAAAAGAACCATGCATATAAATACTGTTGTTGTAAGTATGCATTTGTATATTGCATCGTTGGTCTACTGGTCGCAAGCTCTACTGCAGATCCAGGTCAGGCATGTAAGTGTTTTTGTGTTTTCCATCAGGAATTTCTCAGTAACAGCCCGCAGTCTTGATTTGTACCCGGTTGATGTCAATAAGCTCGCCCCCTATTACATGGGACTTAAACATAACTGACGAAATGTGGGTGTACTATAGATACAGACCTGCCTTTCCCTTCTGGGATTACAGGCGCGATGTTATATTGTAAATTATTTACGACTGCATCGCTATCAAAAACTTTTCAGATGAAAAATCTATTTCGATTTCCATAAAGCGTTTAATAGAGTAGAGCACGCTATTCTGGAAAATAAAGTTGCTTTCTAGGAAAACATCGAACTTGTTATGCCAAATCTAATACAACAATAATTTTTGATAGTAATGAAAGCTTATTTTGCTTTGACTCTAGTGTAACATATTGCGGAGTTCCCCAGGGATCATTTCTTGGTCCTCTCTTGTTGTAAATTATCATGCTCATGTTTGCATGTACATAGAAAAAAAAAGAGTTTTAGAATAACATAATATTTTTTTGATTATTAGAATCCTGAAGAAAGTGTCACAAATACTGACACGTACTGTGAACGATGTGACATTAAGTTCGAGACGCCTAAGGCTTACAAAAAACATGTATTTCATTCAGCCAAGCATACCGAAGGAGTTGAGTAAGTAACGTTTCAAATTCATGTAGATTTATACTGAAGAATATAAAGCTTGATTACAAACCAGAGGAGCCATTTCCGTAATTTTAAGAATGTTCGCATTCTGATCTGTCTCAATCTGTCAAAATATATATGGGTTTTTGACATTAATTGTCGCTTAGACGAAATTGTGACTATATTTTGAGCTATTTAATTGGCCTTCTGGTTATACGGATATAAAGAGTATTTTTTTAAAATTATATCTTATTTATTATACGGATATCCTGATCAAAGGTTAAGCTACGTTTGCCGCGATCGGTTAGTGGATGGGTAACCATCCATTACCTCTCTGTGCCTCGGAAAGCACGTTAAGCCTTTGGTTCCTGCTGTCATTCGTAGACATTTGACAGTCGTTACGGGTAGTCTGAAGCCCAAAAGTCTGACAACCAGTCTTACCAAGGGGTATCGTGTTACCCAGATACTGAGTTGTGGAGGTCAGATAAGCAGTCGCTCCATGTAAAATACTGGTATTCAGCTGCATCCGGTTGGACTAGAAGCCGACCCCAACATATTTATTATTTATTTATATGCACGGCAGGTCAAAGACTTGTAGCTCTATTGGTTTAGCTAATAACTATTTCTTCTGTATGGTCTGTTTCAGGGACTTGGCATGCGAGACCCCTGCCCCATCAATACCGAAGCGAGGAAGAAAATTTCTCCGAAGAAATCCTCGGAAATTCACTCCTTGTACCTTAGTATGTTTTTTGTATATTTCACAATTACCCATTTTAGCAGGCTGCGAGTACACGCCCTGAAACCGCTTTGAACTTCTTTGTAATATTAATATTTTTACCTCTGAACTGTAAGACTGTAATCATGTATGCTTGTATGACCTGATGTATGAACGTAAACGAGGCAAAAGGAGTATGTAAGAATCGTTGCAGGCGGCGTTCTGTAGTTTCTAACCCCATGGGAAGAAGGGGTGAGTTTATGTGTGTGTGTGTGTAAGGATGTAACCATACTTTGCTTATACCTAGAGAGAGATAATTCAGAGACAGAATTACAAATACATTCGCAACTATCATAATATTATGTCCAGTCTGTTAAAAGTTTTCTCTTGTCTCGAATCTCTTGAAGATGTGATCTACTGTGATTATTATACATTCACCTAATAGGGATGATGACATAATTTATTTTATTTAAAACTCAAAACATATTTGATTGCAAATAATGATATAAGAAATATAATCGATATAATAAAATATATAAAAACATTTTTAAAAAATTGTCAAGTCGGCACTATCACATAAGTGACGTCAAAGAAAGAAGAAATAAAAGAAAGAAAGAAAAATTGTATTACAAACTAAACGCATATTACAAAAAAAATATATAATACACATTTACAAATTAGCCAAAAGCCTCGTATTCAATATTGAAAACTAATAAAAGTTTGACAAATCGTCACACCTATGATACTTCATACTAGCGCCATTCATTGTCCGTACTGCGCGACAAGGACTGGAATAATCCCTTCCAAAAACTTGTAAAACCTTGAACTTCTCCATATTTCAATCGATTTTGCTGATGTTTTCGATTTTCTCATTATTCTATGCATTCTTTCAATAAACTCAACCTATCAGCTGGATTTAGGCCTCTCCAAGGCTGCGCCACAACGCCCTGCTATCCGCCTTCCGCATCCAGTCTATCCTTGCCAACTTTTTGAGGTCGTCGGTCCATCTAGTTGGGGAGCGTCCCACAGTCGCACTCGCACTCCCCGTCCCGCCGTTATCGAAACCGCTACCTTGACCATGGCTGAAACAACTGGGGGCCCGTTGTTTTGGCACTTAAATCATAGTGCTGGGTTACATTGTCGCGTTAAAGCGAACTATACTTCGCGAGCTCTCTGTTGCTCAGCGAGATGTCGAACACGACAATGTAGCCCCAGCATAAGAGTTGGCTTCTTTGAGAATTATATTATGTACCTCGGAGTCGAACCGCGTCGGCGTCGTTCGAGCCCAGTCTCCTGTCCCTCGCACACGCTCTGCGCTCAACGCTCTCTTGGACGTTAGAAGCCTGACTGTGATGTGTTCGCGGATGAATGGAAGAAGATGCTGTCAATATGTCTGGAGTATTGAGAGATGAGCGTATGACTGTCGAGTAGTTCGTCTTTAACTAATGTAGGTAATTGGCTTAGGAATATACAGTATTTCTATTTTCTTAATGCCCATCGGGAATCATCGCATTTCCGAATACAATCGAATGCTAATTTCCATGTCCATCAATTATTAGATTTATCGTTTTTTTTCGCCGTGTTCGAGTTCGCAACAAGTCCATCGTCATCCTGAGGATGCCTCGTTGAGAGGTGAAACACGTGTCGATTTCTTTCAGGAGTTTTTATGGCTCTTTAGAAATAGCTAAGCGGAACAAGTTACTAAATATATCCACGTCTATTGTATTTTAGATTAATCGTGTATAATAATTTGAATTATTGCTTTATTGTTGTTTTGATTTCCGTGTGAACTCTATAGAGCTATAAAACTATTTTCCTATCTGTCGTGCCTGCGACTTTAGCAGCTTTCCTCCCATTTTTTTAGATAAATTACATTAAGTTAAAAGAGTATTAACAACTCTATATACTTCCAAGTCGATTGAGAGCGTCCGGTCTGCACCAAGTGCAAAGGGCAACTGATAGAAATCCGACGACTGACGAAACACGAAGTTTGCCGAGGGACATTAGATCCATACAGAAAAACCACAAAATATCACAACTTTCACTTTGACGGGAACTTTCTCTTATCTGTTTGTTTACACTTTTTTGGTTGTGTCAAAATAGGTATAACATGATGTTATTTATATCTAAAACGATGTAATATTTACTTCAAAATGAAAATATCACCACTTTCCGACGATTTACACACAAAAACCATTAAAAAACGAATTATTACAGCGAACGGGAGTGACATTTGACTGACATTTTACCGCGCGGGAACGTGATTTTCAACATTTTTTTAAAATGTTGCCTATTCATATTTTTGCTTTTAGTCGATTTATTTGACGAGAATATCTATCCGACCATAGACAAAAAAATTCACAGACAATAATAGCCATTACAGCGAATACAAATAGAGTTGTAAGCCGCGTGGGTACTTGGACGCACCGGTGCGTCCGCGGTCCTTTAGCGGTTAAGAAAATAGAAATACAGTAGGTAATTGGCCTAGACCTTTTTATGTTAAATAAATTATTATTATTATTATTTGTTCGAACATTTCAAATATTAGTCATTATCCCTATTCTGGAGATTTCTAATGTTGTATGTAATAAATAAACTATTATTTACAGTGCAACAGAAACTTCAATAGTCTGACGGCCTACATGAAACATCACACAGAGGAACACAAGGATGAGCCTCTTCCTTCTAAAGAAGAGCAGAGACACATCTGTGAGATCTGTGGAGCTTCACTAGCGGTACGCTGAGGTTCATCTAATTACTAGCTTCTGCCCGCGACTTCGTTCGCGTGGAAGTCGTAAGATACACAATATACTATATAAGATACATAATGATGCCGATTCCCTTGTTCACAAACTAAACTAAATTTAAGTTCAGTGCATCTTTTTCTTTCTATTTCATTAAGAAAAGGACAGAAGATAAATTTTAGTTTAGTCCTGACAAATTAATCCGGAGCTATCGACTAATCGCGTAAAAAACATACAAAAAAAAAAAACATACATTCGAATTGAGAACCTCCTCCTTTTGGAAGTCGATTAAAAATAAAATAATAAAAAGCAACTCTTGCTACGAAACAATAAAGTGCAATTCGCACAGCGCTTATTACCTACAGTTATATTCACCTAGAAGTTGCCTCTCTTTCTATCGTGTAACTCTTATATCTTTTGACTACGTTACACTCACTGAATTGGCCCGACAAGTCGAGCCTGCCGCGTACTTGTAGCTTCATACTTTTTGTGATTTCTTCACAGGCCAACAGTGTGGCAGCTCATCTAAACACCCACACACGAGAGAAGCTATACAATTGTTCTACTTGCCGCATGCAGTTCAACAGTAAAAGCAGCATGACGAGGCATCAGCTGGTAAGGTTTACTAGAACATTTCTGTGTATCCTAGATTCCTAGGAGTTAGGGTTTTGACTGCTTCGTTGGTCTAGTGGTCGCAAGCGCTACTGCTGAGCATGAGGAGGTCCTGGGTTCGATTCCCAGGTCGGACAAAGAGTTGTCTATCTAGAATTTCTCAGTAGCAGCTTGCAGTCTGGATTTGTGCCTGGTTGATGGCAATAGGCTCGCCCCCTATTACATGAGACTTAAACATAACTGGCGAAATGTGGGTGTACTTTAGGTACGCCTCTGCCCAACCCTTCGTGGAAACAAGGCGTGATGTTATGTAATGTATTAGGTTTTTGGCTGCTCGCAACTTCAGAATAAATACTGGGTGAGGTGGTAATATCCGCAAGATGTTTGTCACTTTGAATGTTCCTTCGGTCCCAACTCCAAAAAGCTAACATGTTGGTCGTAACACTAACATGATGATGAGTTGATGAGATTTATGGATTTCGTTTTTTTTTATCGTTTAACATTAAAATTACAATATTGAGGTAGCTTTGGTCCCAAACTCGTTGGCACAGCCTTATCACCCCTTTTTTTTTTTTGGTTTGGAAATTATCAAATAACTTCTCCCGCTCTGGGTGGAGCGCGACGGGGTCCGCTAGGGCCAATGCCTGCCGGGGCTGCGAATATGGGCCGATAGGGATATCGTGGCCCCCGGCAACATGGCAACCGAAGGAACACGGGTGGATTTTAGTCAGTAAGAGTCTGACACGCCCTCCCGCTCCACCCAGAGCGGGAGAAGTTATTTGATAATTTCCCACCCAAAAAAAAAAAAAAAAAGCCTCAATGAACGCGCCCACAGCCTTGTCACCCTAAGGTTGAATTTCACACAAGTTTTATTTGTCTATGTGACAGTTAAAAGTATTGTAATCCAAAAATCTCTCATTACGGCCGCAGTGACAGCTGTCATAAAAATGATGGCAGTGGCAAAGATTTAAATCGTTAGATTCTGTTTCGTTTTGAGACCTCTGACTCACAATGACACAGTGCCTTGACATGCTTGTCATGGATACACTATTTAACAATATGTGAGCTCACTCTGTATGGACAGTTTTTCACGTGGCTAAGTACGGTGAGGGCAAATCTAGCGATCAAAATCTTTGTGCAGCGATTTTGACTTAACGGTGTCAAAAACTCTAGGACAACACACCAACTTACTTTCATAAATAACGTTTCAGCGATATCATTCGCCGGTATATTACAGACGCTACGTGGCGGCCACCGCTCGTCTAGAAACCGTAGCTTTGGGGAAACAAAAAACAAAGTGTAAAATTATTACACTTTGTTTTTGGTTTCCTTTTTATAAATTTTTACTTGTGTTAAATTAAGTTGTGTTGTGTGCCTTTTTGTCTGTGCTAAATAAATGTATTTTCTTTATTTTCTTTTTTTCTAGGGCTCTCGCGCACTAGACAGCCACGACCACGACCCGATACGAACCGCGCACTTGGTCGCAACGGCCAACTAGCCGACCAAGTGCGCGATTCGTATCGGTTTCTATAGTTTACCTGGTCGTTGCGACCGCTAGTCGTGGCTGTCTAGTGCCCTTGGTGAAGTTTCAATTTACAGCAATTGTCAAAAGCGATAAAGCATTACGAGGTCGATTATACCTTAAAAAAAATTGTGAATATTTTAAATTTCAGACACACACCGGTGAAAAGCCCTATGAATGCTCAATGTGCGAGAAACGGTTCACTCAGAACAGCAGTTTGAAGCTACACTACCGCACCTTCCATCTTAAAGAGCCGTATCCTAAGAGGTAAGATACAAGAATATTGACACTGGCAGTTTAGAGCCCTTTTACAGTTATTTTATAAACATACCTCAGATATTTTGCATCAGTGTCTAAAGCACATTGATCTTTATTTTCATTACTATAAGGTTGCTAGCACTGACAAGTCTGTCAAAACCACAGCGATCTTTATTCTCAAGTCTACGTCAAGCTTCTTTTCCTGTAGTCGGGAAAATTGTGATGACTTTTTGCGTTTGTTCTTTTACAGAAACAGAAGAAAAAATGCTGGTATCCAGCAAGAAACAGAAGACTATAGAATGAATGAAGAAGATTTGTAGGAAAACCAGAAAAATTATAGATGGCGCTAGCTGTTTTAGTTGTAAGGAAAACAATTGATTAAATTATATTGCCGCCTAAAATTAGTTTTTTAATATTGTTTTTATTTTTCCTCTTTGGCCCTATCTCATTAAATAAATAAGGTACTGCAATAATAGCTAGTGGTGTGACCGTCGGACTGCCAAGTCATAGGTATCGAGATCGAACCCAAGGCACGCACCTCTGACTTTTCGGATTCATGTGCGTATTGTATAATTATCACTTACTTCAAAAACTATGAAGGAAAACATCGTGAGGAAATATCCTGAGAAATATTTTTCGACGGCATGTGAGGTCAAGTTAGAGGCCCATGGGTGGCTCTAAAACTCTGACACCAGGTTAGTCACTAACCACACGAAAAGAAGAAGAATAAGTTACTTCCTGCGGGGTAATTGCGTAACACTAACATCATCATTTCAGCCGAAAGACGTCCACTGCTGGACATAAGCCTCCCCCAAGCACCGCCGTTTCGACCGGTTCTGTGCTTCTCGCATCCAGCGGATTCTTGTGGCTTATAAATAACACTAACAATTGCTTTTCATTTTGATAATTCGACAACATTCATTGCGTTGTTTACGTTGTCGAGCAGATGATTTTTTCAAACATTATGATGCAATGGATTGGAGAGCAGTACTCATTTCATTTATGAAGAAAAGCAACAAAGCAATGCCCATCTTCACCAGAAGAAAATGTTTTGTTTCCCACATCCCCACGAATTTCCAACTCAAAGCATTTATACCATTTACAGGCACTTCAACTGTCAAAGAGTCTGTCAATTAGTCAGAAAGTTGAAGCTAATTGCCCATTCTAAAACGAAGATGGACACTTTTAAATACTTAAAGATATTACAAAATCCTGGGTACACTATCCTTGTTGCTTCTGTATGTGAGAAGTGTGAGAACAATGTACAGAACAATGCACATCAAGCTACCCGAAACTGTCAAATTTTCCCAATCAACTTTGAACCTTTTTTTCAGTGATAAAGTTGAAAATCTATTAAATAAATTTGACAGATTGTAGTTGCTTGATGTGCTGGCTTCTGTACAAAAAAAAAATTAAAAACAATTGAAAATATAAGATAAGTAAGCTCTAGCAGTTAAGAGATGACCAGTCTCAACTGATGGTGCCTGTTTACGAACATGACGCGACAAAATTATATAAAGGATGGCAGGGACATCGACGCGAAAACTGAAACCATGGTGAATCCATGGTTTCAGTTTTCGCGTCGATGTGTACACACATGATGTTTATGATGATCTCGCATTGTGTAGGATTCAGCTTATACTGGAAATGTATAGCTTGATGTGTAGCCGTGTGTATGTACATGATTCTGAACGCCGCCTACGTTGAAATTTTTCGTCGGTTATTTTAAAAAAAAATCAGTTGTTCCATACATTTTGACCGCGTAGGTATTGCACTTTTCTATGAAACAGCAGATTTTTTTTAAACTCGACGAAAGTTTTCAACGCTGGAGTTCAGAATCATGTACTGAATCCATGGTTTCAGTTTTCGCGTCAATATCCTTGCCACCAAGGGCGGATCCAGCCTTCGAGATATGTAATCTGTGCTTCGAGTCAGGGGGGGGTCACATAGTCGGAGTCAGTCAGGACAGGTTCCAATCAGTGGCGGACTAAACCTGTCGGAGGCCCAGGGGAGCGAAACAAAATAAGGCCGGCGGCGGTCTTCTCAGTTTAAGTAGATGTTTCTAGTAACACTTCGCAAAAAAAATTATAATGACAGCAAAAAAAAACAAGTACCTATAATGTGTCTAATTATAATCTAACTACACCATGGACCTCGCAACAGGCAGGAGAATTTTTTTCAGGGAGGTGCATTTTCGTCTCCTCATCAATAGGACACGAAAAGCAAAAATGTAGGGGAACACGAGCAAGGTGAGCTCGAATTTTTTTGCACTTCGTCTCGGAATTCTCGGTTAGGTTTCTATTAAACATCCTTACGGAAATAGGAGTTGCTTTGTTGACTTATGCAGAAAAGTTTGCGAGTTAGAAAATTATAGAATTCAAGAGCGAGCGGAGCGAGCTCAAAAATTTTAGCACACCGCCTTGTTTAGGAGATAAGGTTTTTTTTAAGTCATACTTAAATAGGAGTTCCTTTGTCGACTTATGTAGAAAGTTTGAGAATGTAGACTGTAGCGAGCGGAGCGAGCTCGAAAATTTTCATCCTCAGCTTCCAACTCTAAACTGCTTCTTGCTGAATATTTATGTTGACCGTGTTTGGGATATCATTAAAAAGTACTTCTTAAGATTTAGGGGGCCACCAGGACCGGGGCCGGGGCGGTTTGTCTTGACACTATTCTGGGGTATTTAATTTCTACGTCTAGTTGCTAGCTTCAGATAAACCTACATGGACAATTATAAAACGTCAGAAGCTAGGTATCGTTTTACTTGGTCGTTTTCTATGGAAAAGAGCCGGCAGAAAACTCCACGGTCAATCATCATAATTATAATAACAGCACATAGTCTTATTTTGCATGTCGTTCGCATGTGTGGCAATGGCAAATATCCTACGTGGCAACATCATACACAGTATTTATATGAATTTATCTATGCGATTAGAAACAATACCAGTGGTCGACCTAAAGGCAGCCTAGGGGGGGGGGGGGTCATGACCCCCCCCCTGGATCCGCCCTTGCTTGCCACTCTGTATATTTTTGAGAAATGAGCCTTTGAAACAAAAGATTTCCTATTGGAAGGCAGTACTAAACAAGCTACTGTTTATGTCTGCTGTGTATACAAGTAACAATCCAACTTCTCGAGCAGGATTCATGGTTCCAAACTTACAATCACACTTTTCTATTTTGAGTAACTATGAGAATTTTGACGTGACAACGTCTTATAAATTGGTTTGCCGGGTGACACTTCAAGAAACTGCGTTACGCTCCGCTCACGTTATGCGCTCACAATGAGAGCGAGTGAGAGGCACGCGTGCATGGTTAGCCCGCCTAAGAGCGAGAGAGACAGACATAAAAAGTGAAAGGCACGCGTCCCTTCCACTCGAGCACAGTTAGCCCGCCTAAGAGCGAGAGAGACAGAGCGAGAGAGAGAGAGTGAGAGAGATAGGCATACACACCGGTTCATGTGTATAAATAAATGTTTTAAATTGTTACTATTATTTCATCCTTCTTCCTACTATACGAATGAATATTCACATTAAAATTATTTTACCACTCAAAGTCGTTGTCACGTAAAACTGTCGCCCGTATACCGACTTTACAGGCAACCAATTTTTTATGCTCGTGACTGTAACTGTTCATTGAGCGGTTCATGGTTAAATAATAACAGCCGCACAGGACGATCGAAGGTTAAGCTACGCTTGCCGCGATCGGTTCGTGGATGGGTGACCATAGGTACATTACTTAATATCGAGACCTCGGAAAGCACGTTGATCACAGTTTTTTTTTTTTCTACATTGTCCATTGAGCCGATGTCGACTATTCTGCCAACGTAATGTGGTGACGGCGATGAAGCAAGTTGAGCCATCGGTGAGCCATCGAACTTTGCACTTTGTGGTAGTTATGGTCTTGGCTGTCATTCGTAGATCTTTGACAATCGTTACCTACGGGTAGTCAGAAGCCCAAAAGTCTGACAATCAGTCCTGCCAACGGGTACCTATCGTGTTATCTAGAAACTTGGTTGTGGAGGTCAGATAGGCAGTCGCTCCATGTAAATACTGGTATTCAGCTGCATCCAGTTAAGCTACGGTTTCCTAGAAGAGCGGTGGTCGCACTTAACGGCCGCAGTGACGGCGGTCATGAAAATGATGACAGTGGCAAAGATTTTAATCGATAGATTCGCCCCACCACCCCGTCAAAAGATAGTTGCGTATCTGTTTCGTTTTGACACCTCGACTTGACTTGGACTTGATTGTAATTATATGCTATGTAAATTTATGTAATCAAAATCAAAACATAAACCATGCGTCGTACCTTGGCCCATCTAGGCCATCTAACACTCCGCAAAATGGTAAATCCTAAAAAGCCTATGTCCCAATAGAGTTAAAACCACTAACAGTCAAAGTCAATATATGTCATTTCAAATCAAATTTGACACTTGACTGGAGATGTTGCTCCGAGGGAAATCCTATTGTCTTGATAAAGTTTTAATTTAAAAATATGTTTATTATTGCTTGAAATATTAATTCTAAGCGTAATATAATTGTAGCAAAATGTCGGACCTCAAAGTTTGCCGCATATGTCTGTGCAAAGGCGCGAAAGTGTATAATTACGACAGTTTTCACTTAAAACAATATTATGAAGAAATTATGTCCAGAAAAGCAAGTATTTTTAATATTTAAAGGTCTTATTTCTATGTAGTCTCTAGCACAACTTTTTCTTCTCGAGGTTATTAAATTTTTTACCTAATATTTTCCATTAGAATCTGATTTTGGACTTACAATACGACGTGGCAATGCCGCCAGTCTCTTGTGTATAATTAAGTACATAACTCTTGGTTACATTAAGAGACGCCATATTTTAGTTTGTTCAAAGTTAGGTTAGGTCAGTGGTCGGCGAACTTATTAGTCAATAGAGCCAAATATCAATACTATAACGACTATGATTTCTTAAAAGAGTGAATCCTTTCTGTGTCTAGAAAGGGGGTGGGAGTTTTAAGGATTAAAAGTGTATTGAGACAGTTTAGACACACACTTTCACTCCACAGCACTTCCTAAAAATAACTTGCTAAGAAGTAGGATGCCATCAACCTGGCCCTTGACAGACACAACAACAACAACTCGACCCTGACTGGCTTTAGCACCCTCGTTGCAAATTCTCGCAGTCTCTATTTTCATTTTGACCTCAGCATCGATTTAGCACCCACAGAAACTGAAAACGACAACCATAACAAAAAAAAATCTTTTTTGTGTAATAGACTATGTCGTACAGTTTTGTGATGACAAAACTGTATCAAATCCACACAGCATCATGCTTAAGTGACTATTCTTAACCAGGAATAAATCAGAATTTAAACAAAATAACATATCAAAAACAAAAAGACAAACAAAGTATCAAATTCTTTTTTCGTAGGACAGGATGATGTTTTGCCGTCTATAGATTTTCAAATTCCACCGTTTTTTTACTTATGCAGACTTGCGTGGCCAGACTCTATATTGGGACACTGTATTCTGTCTAAACCTTCAATCATTTTATTTTACAGCTTTTGGCCGCTGGTAATAAAACATAATCACGCCTGTTTTCCACCAAGAGTTAGGCAGAGGTGTACCTCACCCACATTTCGCCAGTTATGTTTAAGCACGTTTGTTTGTTTGTTATGTTTACACTGAAAATCTTCAGTACTATTCAGTATCATCTCTAGAGATTCAAAAATAAAAACATTATTACTATTACAGGTAAATGAAAAAGATGGCTTACCCAATTACTTCTGCTATGAATGTGCAGCTATTTTGTACAAGTTTCATAAGTTCAAGGAGAAATGCTGGATGGGAGAGAAGGCTCTCAAGGAGTTGCTTTGGAGTGGATCTGTAAGTGTAATTCTTTATATTAGTTTGTAAAAATTCAAATCTAAAATTAATTTAAAGCTGCTTTCTGTTCATCCTCTTCTTCTTCTTTGTTGTTCCCTCAATGCTGAGGATCGCGACCATTAACAATAATAGCTTAAAAATACAAGATATTATTATTAAAAAAAACATATTATTATTCATCTATTAATTCAAGTAATAATGTCTCATACACAATATTTAATACATTACATATACAACAAACATTAAATTGACATTCTATTTTTTCAGATCACGTTAACATCAATTTCTCAAATAGACAGACAAGATAGAAAATTACAATCACCAATAGACATTTTAACAGTCAGTAAAAAAGTTAAAACATACATAATTAAAAACAAAACACTATCAAAGAATCTGCTGAAGGAATCAAAAAAAGATGAAATACCGGAAATAGAAAACTATGTAATACAAATAGAATATGATAATGACAACTCTTTGGATGATAAAAATGTAACAGCAATAAAGAATGAAAATATGGAGGCAATTGAAGATGGGAAAACAAATATTGACATTGGCATAAGTAAAAAAGAAAAGGCGATACCAGATTTAGAAGATGATAGAATGTTTAGTAACGATGATGATTCAAATTCAGAAAATGTGAACGATGTTGACAAACCAGCTATCAAGGAAGAAATTAGCGATGAAATTACTATTGAAGAAGAGGGAATAAACTTCAATCGCGAACAAGCAAACAGTGACGCCGAAATAGTTCTTAATAAAAATCACAAAGACAAAAAAAGAAAGAAAAACAAAGCTGAAACAGATTTTTCTAACACAAAAGCTAAAAAATTCGAAGTTTCCAATACAAAAAAGAATTACTTAGATCCTAATCATTGGTTGAAGATCAATTTGACTGAAGAGGAAGCTCTGGAAGAGTTTAAAGCGAGAGCACAAGATCGAAAGTACGTGTCGGCGGCTTATAAATGTTCTGATTGTTATAAGGGATTTTCTAAAGAAGATATGCTGAACAGACATAATCAATTAAGACATAGTGAGGTATGTATCAAGTCTTAATCAGGTCTACGATAGGAGATAGTATGTTCCTTTATATAATTGCATAGCACAGGTGTTAGTACTATGTACCATAAAGCTATCATTTACTTGGTAATAATATGTCTTTCATTGACTTGAATGTGCCCTGGCGGCGTATTTACGTTTCCGTGTGCAATAGGAGGCAGCACTGCCTTGAAACACGCACGGGTTTGTTACGCTGACTCCCTTTCCAAATGCGTGTTCAGTTTAAGGCACGCGTCCTCCAATATCGCACGGGTTTGCAAGGCAAACTGTTCTTCCGAACACGTGTTCAAGGGGATGCATCGCACGTAAACTTCATCGCTCGCGTCGTCTTTAATTTTTATTAGGACACTAAAGTAAATCTACATTGAAAGATATGAGTAGGGTACCTATTGTATGGCAATCAATTGAATGATCCAATCAGGACAACCAATCAAGTCAGAAACTGTTAAAGAAAACGTGTTCACAATATTGCGCGGGGACAAATAAAAGTTACACCATATTTTTTGTTTGTGATTTGTAGTCCGGTTTTTTGTTTTAACTTGAGCTTCTATATTATTGACAAATTTTATATCTACCTACTCTACATCTTTTCTTATTTTGTCTTGCTCCATTTGACCTTAGTTGTTCAATGCGGTAAATTGCTAATGTGAAGTGAGAAAGCCCAGATCAGTAGTAATATCTTTGTTTCTGTATTCTTAAAATTAGTATATAATACATAAATTAAAATAGCTTTTTGTCTATCCACGAATTTCCTCCTATCTATAACTATAATCGAAATTATCGTTATAAATGTATTTCCAGTCACTAGGCCCAGTGGATTGTCGATTCTGCAAGATGCGTTTTAAGTTGAAGGGGTATCTAACGGGGCATATAACGCAACACTACACCAAGTACAAATGCCTGAGATGCGACCTCATGTGCCAACTGAAGTGAGTATGTACTGCGCAATACGGCTGATGAAAAATGGCCGGTATGAACTTAGGCTCTCCGAACTTTCGAGCATCTTCTCTCACTCACACTCGCCTCATGTCACCATTTGGTTCCTATAAATGTTGTTGCGCAGCCTCCCGCGCAAAGTTCGGAGCGGCCATGACTCATGGGCCGTATTGAAGTTAGGTTGATTTTGTAAAATTATTAAATTATCGCAACGACCATTGATGATCGATTAGCGATAACTGAGCGTGGATCCTGGATTCAAGTCTCAGGTCGGCAATAGTGTAATTGGTTTCAATTTCTCACTAGCAGCCTTTTTTTTTTGTGTGGGTAATTATCAAATAACTTCTCCCGCTCTGGGCGGAGTGGGAGGGCGTGTCCAGACTCTTTCTGACTAAAACCCACCCGTGTTCCTTCGGTTGCCCTGTTGCCGGGGGCCACGATTTTCCTATCGGTTTTCTTCGCACCCCCGGCAGCTCACTAGCAGCCTGGAGTTGTTCTCTAATTTTAACTTAGTTAAATACATACTACGATGACGTGAAGATCGGCAAACATGGCCAGAGATTGCACAAAATAGAGAGGGAGGGAAGGTAAAGGGGGGTACTTTGCCCAGCAGTTGCACACTAAAAAACCTTACTAATTCATAGTAGGATCTGCTCAGTAGAATCACATTATTTTTCTCAATTATTTTCATCATACGTATTTTTTCACTTGCAGGAGTACAGCTCTATTTCACAATGATTATCACAACGGGGTAGTAAGAAAGTGCGTTCATTGCGGAGAGGAATTCAGGTATACTTCAATCGTAAAACTACAAAATAAAGCTTAAAGTTTGTCATCAGTGATCAGATTCAACAGATTTGCATTTCAGAATCCCCAGATCTTCCACACAGAATTTCATGTTGGAGCGAGGCGGGGAGGGGCATTGCGGATCTGTTAATCTTAGAGTTTTCCTAATTTTAGCCTCTCTTATTCACATTGTCTTTGTTTCTCTAGATAATTATTCCACTCGGATAGAATAATCATCTGCCTAGCCTTTTCCCAACTATGTTGGGGTCGACTTCCAGTCTAACCAGATGCAGCTGAATACCAATATTTTACATGAAGCGTCAGACTATCTAACTTCCACGACTGTCAAAGATCCTCGAATGACAGGCGGGACGAACGGCTTAACGTGCTTTCCGAGGCACGGAGGGTCTTGGTATGTAAAGATGGTCACTCATCTACAGACCAACCACGGCAAGCGTAGCTTAACCTGATCGATCGACCCGTGCAGCAATTATTATCCCGCCACGAGCCCCTCCGCTAGAATGTAATGTTAAGATAACTTTTGTTTCTCATCCAGACACCTATCAACATACTACACGCACTTACGCACGCATCGCAGCGAGTACGTATGTACTCTATGCGGCGCGTCATTCGTCAGTGCAACAGGACTCAACATCCATAAAAAAAGAACAATGCATATAAATACTGTTGTAAGTATGCCTTTGTAGATTGCCTCGGTTGTCTAGTGGTCGCAAGCGCTACTGCTGTTCCTGGATTCGATTCCCAGGTGGGGCAAAGTGTCAGTGGGTTTTTTCTGATTTGGGTCCGGTTCATGGCAATAGGCTCGTTCCCTATCACATGGGACTTAAACATAACTGGCGAAGTATGGGTGTACTACAGATACAGATCTGCCTTGCCCTTCGGGGATTACAGGCGCGATATTATGTTGTCGCATCGCAGCATATCTTATGCTAACAGAAAGTCACAGATAAAAAATCTGTTTCGATTTCCATGAAGCATTTAATAGAATAGAGCATGATATGCTGGAAAATAAAATTGCTTTCTATGAGCAGATCGAATTAATTGGCCTGAATCTAATAGAAAAATTGTTGTTATTAAGGTTTGTAAATTAAAGAGCTTATTTCGCTTAAACTCTAGTGTAACATATTGCAGAGTTCCCCAAGGATCACTTCTTGGTCCTCTCCTGTTGTAATATATCATGTTCGTGTTTGTTTGTACACATAAATAAAACAATCTTAGGCGCCATCTCCACGGGCGAGATAATCGCGGCGATAATCTCGCCGTGCCGTTAAATACAATAGAAACTCTATGAATCAATCTCCACACGTCGATATCATCGCGGTGACAATTTGAAGGCACAGCGTGACTATCGCCGCGATTCTCTCGTTCGTAAAGATGGCGCCTTAGAATAACATAATAATATAATCTTTTTTTAATAATAACATAATCTTTTTTTGTTTATTAGAATCCTGAAGAAAGTGGGACACACACTGACACATACTGTGAGCGATGTGACATCAAGTTCGAGACGCGAAAGGCTTACCAAGAACATGTGTTTCATTCAGCCAAGCATACCGAAGCAATTGAGTAAGCTACGTTTCAAGTTCCTGTAGATTTATACTGAAGAATGTAAAGCTTGAATACAAACCGTCAGTTGAGACTGGTCATCTCTTATCTATCTCCCAGGGCTTATTTTTAATCTTATATTTTGAATAATTTTTTACATTGTTCTCACATATAGAAGCAGCAAGAATAATGTACCCAGGATTTTGTAATAATATCTTGATAAAGAGTGTCCTTTGAGTTTCTTGCCCGTTCTTCTCCATAGAGATCTACGTTTTGGAATGAGCAACCAGCTTCAACTTTCTGACTAACTGACCGACTCTTTGACAGTTCAAAAGTGCCTAAATTGTTTAATTAAAGTGTGTAAATTGTTTAATTAAAATAAATGCTTTGAGTTTGAAACCAATGTAGCAATTCCCATTTTTTTTTAAGAACCTTTCGCTTTCTGATCTGTCTCAATCTGTCAAAAAGTATATGGGGTTTTTGACATTGATTGTCGTTGAGACGAGATTGCGATTAGATTTTGAACGTTTTTAATTACAGGAATTGGCCTTCCGGTTAGAAAATTCAATCTCTATGGTTGAGTTTGAAATTATATCTAAATTGTTATTCTGATATCTTGATGAAGATCAAGTTGATGTGCACGGTCATTAGCTCTATTAAGGTTTAGCTATTACAACTATTTCTTATATTGAAATGTTGTAATAGCTAAACCATAGTATACTGGCATACCTGACCGAACAGATGTTGTCCTGTCCAAATTTCAATTAAGTATTCATACATAGGTATACATGCACTTTCAGTTTTTCTAAAATAAAAATTTGCCAAATCGGTCCAGCCGTTCTGAAGTGATGCGCTTACCAACTAACAGTATTTCATCTTTATTACATAATTATAATGTAGATGGTCTGTTTTAGGGATTTGGTATGCGAGACCCCTGCCCCATCAATATCAAAGCGAGGAAGAAAAGGCATCCGAAGAGATCGTCGGAAATTCACTCCTTGTACCATAGTATGTTTTTGTTTATAATCAATTAACTATACTAGCTTGCTGCCAGTACACATCCTAAAACCATTTTGAACTTTATTTATTTAAACATTTATAGAATATGTAAAAAAACCCCGTCTGATCCGAAAGGGGACATAGATAGATACTGCAATAACATTACCTAAAAGTAATAAAAATCTTATTAATATTGTAAATGAAAAAATTTTTAAGCCTCAGCCTCAGCCTCAATTGCCTCGTTGGTCTAGTGGTCGCAAGCGCTACTGCTGAGCATGAGGTCCTGGGTTCGATTCCCGGGTCGGGCAAAGTGTTATTGGGTGTTTCTATCTGAAATTTCTCAGTAGCAGCTCGGAGTCTGGATTTGTGCCCGGTTGATGGCAATAGGCTCGCCCCCTATTACATGGGACTTAAACATAACTGGCGAAATGTGGGTGTACCTGCTACAGGGACACCTCTGCCCAACCCTTCGGGGAAACAAGGCGTGATGTTATTATGAAAAAAAATTTGTTTTTTAAAAATCACATTTTTAGTACCAAAAATAAAAATTTTTTTTAACTGGGGTCATAAGTTTTGACTTGTAGACACCCGCTAAACGATGGACGCCCGCACCCCATTATCATAACGCAATAAAATTGTCCATAAGTCACGATTTTTTTTTCGATTACGATACTTAACAACATCCTCACGGATCGGACAGGGTTTTTTTACATGTTGTAAACACACACATAAACAGACAAATACGAAAAAGAAAGGAACAGAAATCGTACAAAAGTGATGCTTATTTCTACAGAAATCTCTTCCAGCGTTCCTGCGATAGGAAAGTAGTTAAAAGGAGATGTAAACAACGCGTATAAAAGTAGAAGAGAAAACAAGACCGTTGTAATAATATTTTGTAATAGACTTTAACCAGACTTTGCCTATACCAAGAGAGAGATAATTCGGAGACAGAATCACAAATACATTCGCAACAACTGTTAGTAAAGTCCAGTCTGGTATAAATTTTCGACACCCTTGCGGGTGTCGAAAATTTTGAAAATTTGTTCTACTGTTGTGACTATTATACATTCATCTAATAGGCATGATGACATATTACGAAAATTTAAAACTAAACAATATTTTTTTGCAAATAATGCAAACAATAATAAAAAAAACTGTAAAAGCGTAAAAAAAATTCAAGTTATAAACGTTTTAAAATAACTGCTTGACAAAGACGGCAATATCACAGCAGTGACGTCACGACTATGTAACTTCATACTAGCGCCATACATTGTCCGAACCACGCGACAAGGACGGGAATAATCCCTTCCTGGGACGGGACTTACTTTAAAATCGATGGAAATATGGAGCTACATGCTAAGTTTTTAGGGACTGTTTCCGTCTGAAGTTACATAGTCGTTACGCCACTTCTGTGACAGTGCCGTCTTTATCAAGCAGTTATTTTAAAACGTTTAAAAAAAAATTCTATGCCTTTGGAATTACATTTCTAATATTGTATGTAATAATAATAAATAAACAACCCTAACCACCGGTAGCTTGGACCCTGCTCCCGACACCGGCGGGACTCTATTTTTTAATATTTTTAAATGTTTTTTTATCCTTTTTATTTTAAGAAATATTTAAAAATGTAATCAAATAAGACTTTTAAAGTATTTTGTTTTAATTATTGTGAATGTGAAGAATATGTGGGTCATTCCTTTTTGTTTTGTTTTTATTTTTTTCTCAGTTAGTTCTAATCATGGTCTGACAGTTTGAGTAATTTAAGTGGCCTACCCAAATGTCCTTTTTTTGGTATTGTTCGTCGAATCGTTGAGCTCCTTAAATTCTGAGTTGAGCTACACGATAACTGACAAATGCGTGCACTGACTGGACAGGCCCTCTCAATCTGTGTGGTGCTTTCCTCAAAAGACCACTTCAGACACCAATCCACATGGCCTTCACATGATCTGACCAAGATTATGTCTGGACTTTAAAAGAGACTGAGACCTCTGAGTTTGTTTCGACCTTTCTTCTCAGAGTAGTCAGATAGGAAACGCCGACCTCATCTAGTTTTAAAATATGATTGACGTGTAAAAGTGTTTGTACAAACCTACTTACAGAAATAAAATCATTTATCATTTTATCAAGAATTAGAATGAATAAAGGAAATAAACTATTATTTACAGTGCAACAGAAACTTCAAAAGTCTGACGGCCTACATGAAACATCACACAGAGGAACATAAGGATGAGCCTCTTCCTTCTAAAGAAGAGCAGAGACACATCTGTGAGATCTGTGGAGCTTCACTAGCGGTACGCTGAGGTTTATGTAATTACTAGCTTCTGCCTGCCAATAGGGATGATGCCTGGGTCAAAAAAAGACATTCTATTTAGTCCGGCAGTCAGATAATAAAAAACATACTAAAGTTGGGGAGTGGGGGTCACTACGTCACAAGTAAGTATAAAATCTACATACTATAGTGCGGGGCGCTTGCTGTCATTGTACGGCGCCGTACTGAGTAGGCGCCCCCGCCCCTCCGTCCTACCGCTCACATACCTAAGGCGTGGCCAACTAGTTCCGCGCGACTAGTAGATTTTGTGACGTCATGGCACATTTTAACTCAATGTATCGCCGTAATCCTTGATAAGGAAAAAAAAAACGTGTCCAAAATATTTTAATAATCTACTAAAATAGTATAAAATAAAATACTAAAATAACAGCCATATTTTTAGGGTTCCGTAGTGAACAAGGAAGCCTTATAGTTTCGTCATGTCCGTCTGTCTGTCTGTCTGTCTGCGGTCTAGCTCCAAGACTGTTAGTACTAGAAAGTTGTAATTTGGCATGGGTATACATATTAATCATGCCGACAAAGTGGTAAAATAAAATTATGAAAAATATTTTTTTAGAGTACCTCCCCTACTCGTAAACTGGTGAAGTTTATTTTTTTTCTATCCCTTGGTGTGGGGTATCGTTGGAAGTCTTTCAAAAACATTGTGAGTGTGTTAAAATCATTTTTGAATTCAGAGATCCGTTTGCGAAATATTAAGCTTTAAAGTGAAAATTTTTGTTAGAGTCAAGTGTCCCCCCCCCCCTGCCAGCTAAATAGTTGGTTTTAGATATGTGAAAAAATTCACGGCTGTAGCTTATATAACGAATTTAAAAGGAAAACTATCACAGCTGAGTAGGCTTTACAAGTTAACGAGTAATAATCGACCAACTTAGATTTGCGGTTGTAAAAACGTTCTCCCATACATTCTGTATGAAAGATTTTTTTATCAACTACAAAGTTAAGTTTGTTCTTGGGATAAATTCATCCCAACTACGGAACCCTACATTGTGCGTGGTCCGATACGCACTTGGCCGGTTTTTAGGGTTCCGTACCTCAAAAGGAAAAAACGGAACCCTTATAGGATCACTCGTGTGTCTGTCTGTCTGTCTGTCTGTCTGTCTGTCTGTCTGTCCGTCTGTCACAGCCAATTTACTCCGAATCTAATGGACCGATTAAGTTGAAATTTGGTACACATATGTATTTCTGTGACCCAAACACGAATGTGAAACGTAAATAATTTAATTTTGAATATAGGTGTCACTTTTGGGGCGCAAACAAGAAAATTAAAAAAAAAAGTTTTGCTAACAGTACCGTGTGACATATCAAATGAAAGGGCTTGTTGCGAGGATCTTAAATATATTTTTTATATAATTTTAAAATAAATACTTTTAAAGATATTTAATAAATTAAATGAAAATTGACCATTCCCCCCCCTTATCTCCGAAACTACTGGACCAAAAATTTTGAAAAAAATACATATTATGCTTCTTTACTCATAGATTACAGGAAAACCTATAAGAAGTCTATGGTCTTAAAATAACATGGTAAATCTCTCAATGTTGTGCGTAAAAACTTACATTTCGTCGCTCGGCATCCAAAAGGCCCATCTCTCTAGCTACTATAATATCAAAATATCAAAAGTGTTTGACCGTCTGCTTAATACACAAATAAATAAAACTGTAAATGTTCATGACAACCAATTCAGGTTTCGGCGTGGTTTGACAACAGAAAGTGCAGTGTTGTGCCTTAAGCATACTATCACATACTTACTATACACAGCGTGGGATGCCGATTTATGCTAGGTTCATCGATTTATTCAAGGTTTCTGATCTGGTTGCTTATGACGTATTGTGGAGAAAGATGGAGCAGGATAGGTTGCCAACGGAGCAAACATCTTTAAATAGTGGTATGGTAACCAGATCAATAGGTTGGAATGCGGCGTGAGGCAGGATTGGCGAGCTCAGCAGCACCAGAGTGGGTTGCTATATAGATGGTATTTGTGTAAATAATATTAGCTATGCAGATGATATGGTGCTTCTGAGCGCGTCAATCTGTGGTCTCAGAAAGTAATTGGTCGCCAAATGTGAGCAGTATGCCAAAACACATGGTTTGATGTATAACTCCAATAGGTCGGAGATCATGGTCTTTGAGGCTGGGGGCAGACCGGGTTATGTACCACCTGTATTACTCAATGGGACTCCACTACAAAGAGTATTTACGTTTAAATATCTTGGTCATATATTGACCCCTGACCTCAATGACGGACTCGATATTGAGCGGGAGGGAAGGGCGTTGTCGGTAAGGGCAAACATGCTGGCTCGCAGGTTTGCACGCTGCTCACTTAAAAAGCCAAAATTACTCTGTTTCGAGCTTATTGTACAACGTTTTACACGTGCAGCCTGTGGGCTAGATATACCCAAAGGTCATGCAACGCCCTTCGAGTCCAATACAACAACGCTTTCAGGGTATTGGTGGGGCTGCCCCGTTTTTGTAGCGCATCGGGAATATTCGCGGACGCACATATTAATTGCTTTTACGTAACGATGCGAATGAGGTGTGCATCCCTGGTACGCAGAGTACGGGCCAGTTTCAACAATATCGCTAGCAGTCTGGATTGCATGTACATCAATCACTGCAGTGCCATCTCCCATGGGGTGAAATAAATTTAAACTAGATTACGTGGGGCACTCAGAAAGTTTTGTGATACTAGAAAAAAATATACTACAGGTTATAATTTTTTTTATTATATCTTTTGAAAGAACTCTCCATTGGCGTCTATACACAGTTTTATACGTCTAAACAAATTTTCATAACACATTTTCCAGTCCGCATCAGACACCTCTCCAATCTCCTTGTCAAATGCACCCAGTGCATCTTCAGGTGATGAAAACTGTTTTCCTTTGAATTGATTTTTTATTTTGGGGAACAAGAAAAAGTCGCACGGAGCCAAATCGGGACGGTAAGGAGGATGACCTATAAATTTGACCGGTGTGCTGTCCAGAAAGTCCCTTGTTTTGAGCGCCGAGTGAGCCAGCGCGTTGTCGTGGTGAAGCAGTAGCCCACGGAGGCCAGTGTTCGGTCGCTTGCTGCTTGCAGTAGTAAAAACTTCTGGCAAACATTTGGTAACATACCATTCAGCATTGATGCTTCTTTGATCTCGTCAGGGTACTGACACCAGATAACCTGGTAGAAAAAAAAAAAACTTGCGGTCAACATTTTGCCTGCACTTCTGGCTCACTTCACTTTGGTAGGCGTTGGTTCATTTTGGTTCAACAGCCACACGGTCGACTGACGCTTCATTTCTGGATCATATTGAAAAATCCAAGATTCATCACCCGTAATGATATCTTAAACGCGCCGAGACGAGCCTGCTACCAATTTTGCTATCATGTCTCGGCACCATTCTACCCGAACCTCCTTCTGACCCTGCGTTAGATTTTACGGTACCAGCGTGAAACTATCTTTCATAACCGAAGATGCCTGTGTAGAATTTCATGCAGTGTGCACACTTTCCGATCCAATCGGCAGTATACATCTATTTATCTTGACATTTTAAACTTTGCTTTTTTTGTGTTTTTTCAAAAACTAATTATGTTTTTTTTTTATTGGATGCTGTATAATGGTAGTAGACCATGGTCTGAACAACGTTTGTTCTAGCAAAACTGTGATTCAAATTTCACGGTGTATGCTGAACCTCTTCATATGTAATTCGCCTATTCTCTTGAATTACATTTTTCACAGCCAGCACTTTTTGTTATGTAACAACCGTCATAGGGCGGCCACTTCTTTCTTTGTCCGCCAAAATTACTAGACCACCCATAAATTCGTTGAACCAGCGAAAAACAGTCGCTTTAGAAGGGCTTTTTTCTATGAACACCATTCGAAGTCTTTCAAACGATTCTTCTGGTTTTAGTCGACATTTGAAATCGTACAAAATCATTGCGCGAAAATGTTCTCGTTATAAATCCAGTTTTCAGTAAGACAGAGTATTTTGATTTTGCTCGTAAAAAAATGTGGAGGGAATTTCGAATTTGGAATGTTATGTTTTTTTGTAATAAGTAGTCATCGTTTTAATTGACATCAAAACCAGCCAATATTCTACAAGTAGACAAAAACTGTTAGTCACAAAACTTTCTAAGTGACCTCGTAAAATAAGTTAACATAGTTCATAAGTTTACTAACACAATGAGTCCTTGTTACTTGAATAAAGAAAAATATCTGGATGATATTTTTTTTTTGAACGACGTTTTCTAAAAATGAAAAAAAAAACAAAAACCAAATCAAATCAAACTTTATTTGTGAACATAGGGGTACAGAAAGGTCTTAAAAATATACATTTTAGCGTGATCTCACCTAGCTAGATCGATTTATCGCTCCTGAAAGCCCCCTGCATACTAAATTTAATAAGAATTCTTGGAGCCGTTTCCGAGATTCAGATTATATATACATAGGTATATACAAGAATTGCTGGTTTAAAGGTATTATTATTATATTAATACCGCGAATGTGATTTTTTTTACGAAAATCTGATTTTTGTTTTATGTCATTCTACACGTTCAAATAAGTGACACTGCAATTTAATAAAAATTTTTTAATGTCACATTCGCGGTATTGGATGCCGAGCGACGATTTGCAGTTGGAATGTATGGGAGAACATGTGTTTCAACTACAATGTTAAGTTTGTTCTTGGGATAAATAAATTCATCTCAACTACGGAACCCTTCATTGTGCGTAGTCCGACACGCACTTGGCCGGTTTTTATTTAATTGCACGACCCTATTCGTTGTACTTAGGTATTTATTTGTCGATTTATGGGCTGTGCGCAGGGGGCACTGCAATTGATATAAAACCAAGTGGCCAATAAGTTCAACAACACGTAAAATAACCTCATGGTTTTTTTGACTGACATGTAAATATTCATGGGTCCGCCAAGGAATGATTCTGAGCCTACATAAATTATTTTACATAAATCTATTAAAAGTAGAACCAAATCGAAGGTGGTAGATACAACTGTGATACTGTGATGATAATTTGGAGGTCTGAAATTTATTTTTCAACTAGCTTTTGCCCGCGACTTCGCCCGCGTAGATGTCGGAAAATAACCCACGGGAACGTACTACCGGGATTTAAAGTATCCTATTTGTTCATCCAGGTAATAAACTATCTGTGTGCCAAATTTCAGCCGTTTTTACGTCAATCCGGAACATAAATCCAGACAGACAATCGGACAAAAGTTCTTCGTTATTATTTTATTATATGTTCGGATTTCTTCACAGGCTATCAGCGTGGCAGCTCATCTAAACACCCACACACGAGAGAAGCTATACAATTGTTCTACTTGCCGCATGCAGTTCAATAGTAAAAGCAGTATGACGAGGCATCAGCTGGTAAGGTTTACTAGAACATTTCTGTGTATCCTAGATTCCTAAGAGTTAGGGTTTTGACTGCTTCGTTGATCTAGTGGTCGCAAGCGCTACTACTGAGCATGAGGAGGTCCTGGATTCGATTCCCAGCTCGGGAAAAGAGTTGTCTATTTAGAATTTCTCAGTAGCAGCTCGCAGTCTGGATTTGTGCCCGGTCGATGGCAATAGGCTCGCCCCTTATTACATGGGACTTGAACATAACTGGCGAAACACGTAGGTACGTAGGTACACGTCTGCCTCACCCTTCAGGGAAACAGCGTGATGTTATGTGTTTAAGGCTTCTCCCAAAATCGGAATAAATACTGTGTTAAGTGGTAGGTAATATTCGAGACATGTATTGAGCACTTTAATATAATATAATATTTTTTATTAACAATAATGTTGATACAACTCATCTATCCTAAACAAAAACACAATGTACAGAGTTTTGAGCATTTAAAAGATAGAGTTAACGACGATGTCTGTGCTAGTATTAACTGTGTGACAGACATCCCGGCCTTCCTCCTACAATCATGGTTTGCTATTCGTTTCAATATAATGATACAAAAGTAGTTAGTACTTGTACAAATGAAGTTACGCTTACTTTAAATGCTGCTTCGGTCGTAATTTTATTTTAATTTAATGAAAGTATTTTATTTGCTTTAATTCTAATTCAATTTTTGTAAAACGTAATTTTAAGTAAGATAATCATCTTTTACTGCATATACTTGCTAACAGTAACACAAATGGAAGAAGTCACTGGCTCCTGAAATACAGCCTACTCTTAACTTAGCTCTGGAGCTGTCTCAAATTTTTCTGTAACCTTGTTATGGCAATAAAGAATTTATTTATTTAATTTTAACCTTAGTGTCGTTTCAATTTACAAGCAATTACGAGGTCGACTCCATCTGTCTAGCCTTTTTCCAACTATGTTGGGGTTGGTTTCCAGTCTAACCAGATGCAACTGAATACCAGTATTTTTCATGTAGCGACTGCCTATCTGAACTCCACAACCCAGTTACTGGGTAACACTGTACCCCGTGGTAAGACTAGTTGTTGACTTTTGGGTTTCTGACGAACCGTAATGACTGTCAAAGATCTACAAATGACAGCCGGGAGCAACTTTACGTTCTATCTCAAGTACGGAGGGGAGTTACGAGGTCGACTATACATTAAAAGTGGTTGTGAATATTTTATATTTCAGACACACACCGGTGAAAAGCCCTATAAATGCTCAATGTGCGAAAAACGGTTCACTCAGAACTGCAGTTTGAAGCTACATTACCGTACCTTCCATCTCAAAGAGCCGTATCCTAAGAGGTAAGATACAAAAACATGAACACTGGCAGTTCACAGGCCTTTTGCAGTTATTTGTGTAGTTAAATTTCAAAACCCGGCAGCCCACTCTAAGTGAAAATTTGGAAATGAAAGAAAAATGTATAGATTATTAAGTTATGAGGTTTTATATAAACTATCGCTCGTGTAGGAGACTGTGTTTATTAGAATATAAATAACATATTAAGATAAAAAAAAACAGGATAAAGTATGGACATACCGATGTTTGATATAAACTAGTGAAACATACCGGAGTTTGAAAAAATCACTGTGGACTTGCCGGATTTATATTATAATATAAATCATAGAAATGGCAGCTATCTTAGACATCATACTTTACGCTGATTGGTCGTCGCAGACGTGCTTGACTTTGATAAACACACGTCAATGGAAATACCAGGATATGGAAGTAATCATCGATTTTAAGGACGCGTTTACAAAATTGATAGGTAAAGAATCGAGCTACTACATCAGTGTTGCCAACTCCAAAAGTTCAAATTATCGAGATCCCACGTCGAAATTATCGTTTTTTGGCCAAAATTATCGTACAAACGAAAAAAAACCTATATAATTCAAATTGCTATAAGACAGTGAATAATTTTATAATACAGTCAAAAGGGAAGTATATGCCAAGTTTCACCACTAATGGCGCTAGCTAGCAGCTCAAACCGTAAACATGTTTTATCATAGTTTTTAGTTGATATTTTTGTGTTTTCACTGTAAAATTGAATTAAAAACTTGGGAGAAAGAGAGTGAGATACTTACTTGTTGATTTTGACATATTTGAGAATTGACTTTGACATAGTTTTGTTTTTATCTGCATTTAATTTAGTCTGATAAATACGATTTATTAATGGAACTTGTTTTGTTAGCAAATTTCAAAATTATCGTACATTAGACTTTAATTATCGTACATCGTACCACTGGCCTAATTATCGTACGCCCCCATAATTATCGTACGGGTTGGCAACACTGTACTACATTGACACAGGTCACACATACAAGTGTAAGCACGGTAAATTGCGGGAATAGTAGTCAAGTGAACAAATTTTGATATTTGAAAGTTTATTTTTTATTTGTTTATGTTATAATACATGAGAACCTACAAAAAACATTCCGTATTGCTGTTTATATTATATTTGGGCTCGTTTTGTAAGTTATGATGAGACCTTACCTCCGGACCTGATGGAGTGATCTGAAGGTGTACTTCGGTGACTGCTACTGGATCTCCTAGACTACTAGAACTAGGTCTGCCGAGTTTGGGCTCGTTTTGTTAGTTATGATGAGACCTTACCTCCGGACCTGGTAGAGTGACCTGAAGGTGTACTTCGGTGACTGCTACTGGATCTCCTAGACTACTAGAACTAGGTCTGCCGAGTTTGGGCTCGTTTTGTTAGTTATGATGAGACCTTACCTCCGGACCTGGTGGAGTGACCTGAAGGTGTACTTCGGTGACTGCTACTGGATCTCATAGACTACTAGAACTAGGTGTGCCGAGTTTGGGCTCGTTTTGTTAGTTATGATGAGACCTTACCTCCGGACCTGATAGAGTGACCTGAAGGTGTACTTCGGTGACTGCTAGTGGAACTCCCCGACGATTAGAACTAGGTGTGCCGAGTTTGGGCTCGTTTTGTTAGTTATGATGAGACCTTACCTCCGGACTTGATGGAGTGACCTGAAGGTGTACTTCGGTGACTGCTACTGGATCTCCTAGACTACTAGAACTAGGTCTGCCGAGTTTGGGCTCGTTTTGTTAGTTATGATGAGACCTTACCTCCGGACCTGGTGGAGTGACCTGAAGGTGTACTTCGGTGACTGCTACTGGATCTCATAGACTACTAGAACTAGGTGTGCCGAGTTTGGGCTCGTTTTGTTAGTTATGATGAGACCTTACCTCCGGACCTGATAGAGTGACCTGAAGGTGTACTTCGGTGACTGCTAGTGGAACTCCCCGACGATTAGAACTAGGTGTGCCGAGTTTGGGCTCGTTTTGTTAGTTATGATGAGACCTTACCTCCGGACTTGATGGAGTGACCTGAAGGTGTACTTCGGTGACTGCTACTGGATCTCCTAGACTACTAGAACTAGGTCTGCCGAGTTTGGGCTCGTTTTGTTAGTTATGATGAGACCTTACCTCCGGACCTGGTGGAGTGACCTGAAGGTGTACTTCGGTGACTGCTACTGGATCTCCTAGACTACTAGAACTAGGTCTGCCGAGTTTGGGCTCGTTTTGTTAGTTATGATGAGACCTTACCTCCGGACCTGGTGGAGTGACCTGAAGGTGTACTTCGGTGACTGCTACTGGATCTCATAGACTACTAGAACTAGGTGTGCCGAGTTTGGGCTCGTTTTGTTAGTTATGATGAGACCTTACCTCCGGACCTGATAGAGTGACCTGAAGGTGTACTTCGGTGACTGCTAGTGGAACTCCCCGACGATTAGAACTAGGTGTGCCGAGTTTGGGCTCGTTTTGTTAGTTATGATGAGACCTTACCTCCGGACTTGATGGAGTGACCTGAAGGTGTACTTCGGTGACTGCTAGTGGAACTCCCCAACGACTAGAACTAGGTGTGCCGAGTTTGGGCTCGTTTTGTTATTTATAATGAGACCTTACCTCCGGACCTGATGAAGTGACCTGAAGGTGTACTTCGGTCACTACTAATGGATCTCCTCGACGAGTAGAACTAGGTGTGCCGAGTTTGGGCTCGTTTTGTTACTTATAATGAGACCTTACCTCCGAACCTGATGAAGTGACCTGAAAGTGTACTTCGGTGACTGCTACTGGATCTCTTAGACTACTAGAACTAGGTGTGCCGAGTTTGGGCTCGTTTTGTTAGTTATGATGAGTCCTTACCTCTGGACTCGATGGAAGGACCTGAAGGTGTACTTCGGTGACTGCTAGTGGAACTCCCCGACGATTAGAACTAGGTGTGCCGAGTTTGGGTTATTTTTGTTAGTCATGATGAGACCTTACCTCCGGACCTGATGAAGTGACCTGAAAGTGTACTTCGGTGACTGCTACTGGATCTCCTAGACTACTAGAACTAGGTGTGCCGAGTTTAGGCTCATTTTGTTATTTATGATGAGACCTTACCTCCGGACCTGATGAATTAGTAGTCACCGAAGTACACCTTCAGGTCACTTCATCAGGTCCAGAGGTAAGGTCTCATCATAACTAACAAAACGAGCCCAAACTCGGCACACCTAGTTTTACTCGTCGGGGAGTTCCACTAGCAGTCACCGAAGTACACCTTCAGGTCACTCCATCGAGTCCGGAGGTAAGGTCTCATCATAACTAACAAAACGAGCCCAAACTCGGCACACCTTGTTCTAGTAGTCGAGGAGATCCATTAGTAGTGACCGAAGTACACCTTCAGGTCACTTCATCAGGTCCGGAGGTAAGGTCTCATTATAACTAACAAAACGAGCCCAAACTCGGCACACCTAGTTCTACTCGTCGAGGAGATCCATTAGTAGTCACCGAAGTACACCTTCAGGTCACTTCATCAGGTACGGAGGTAAGGTCTCATCATAACTAACAAAACGAGCCCAAACTCGGCACACCTAGTTCTAGCAGTCTAGGAGATCCAGTAGCAGTCACCAAAGTACACTTTCAGGTCACTTCATCAGGTCCGGAGGTAAGGTCTCATCATGACTAACAAAAAGAACTCAAACTCGGCACACATAGTTCTAATCGTCGGGGAGTTCCACTAGCAGTCACCGAAGTACACCTTCAGGTCCTTCCATCGAGTCCGGAGGTAAGGTCTCATCATAACTAACAAAACGAGCCCAAACTCGGCACACCTTGTTCTAGTAGTCTAAGAGATCCAGTAGCAGTCACCGAAGTACACTTTCAGGTCACTTCATCAGGTCCGGAGGTAAGGTCTCATCATAAGTTAAAAAAACGAGCCCAAACTCGGCACACCTAGTTCTACTCGTCGAGGAGATCCATTAGTAATCACCGAAGTACACCTTCAGGTCACTTCATCAGGTCCGGAGGTAAGGTCTCATCATAACCAACAAAACGAGCCCAAACTCGGCACACCTAGTTCTACTCGTCGGGGAGTTCCACTAGCAGTCACCGAAGTACACCTTCAGGTCACTCCATCGAGTCCGGAGGTAAGGTCTCATCATAACTAACAAAACGAGCCCAAACTCGGCACACCTAGTTCTAGTAGTCGAGGAGATCCATTAGTAGTGACTGAAGTACACCTTCAGGTCACTCCATCAAGTCCTGAGGTAAGGTCTCATCATAACTAACACAACGAGCCCAAACTCGGTACACCTAGCTCCACTCGTTTATTGGTTCCAGTAGCAGTCTTCGAAGTACACCTTCAGGTTACTCCATTAAGACCTAAGGTAAGGTCTCATCATAACTAACACAACGAGCCCAAACCCGGTACACCTAGCTCTACTCGTTTATTGGTTCCAGTAGCAGTCTACGAAGTACACCTTTAGGTCACTCCATCAAGTCTTGAGGTAAGGTCTCATCATAACTAACACAACGAGCCCAAACTCGGTACACCTAGCTCCACTCGTTTATTGGTTCCAGTAGCAGTCTTCGAAGTACACCTTCAGGTTACTCCATTAAGACCTAAGGTAAGGTCTCATCATAACTAACACAACGAGCCCAAACCCGGTACACCTAGCTCTACTCGTTTATTGGTTCCAGTAGCAGTCTTCGAAGTACACCTTCAGGTCACTCCATCAAAACCTTAGGTAAGGTCTCATCATAACTAACACAACGAGCCCAAACTCAGTACTCCTAGCTCCACTCATTTATTGGTTCCAGTAGCAGTCTTCGAAGTACACCTTCAGGTCACTCCATCAAGACCTAAGGTAAGGTCTCATCATAACTAACACAACGAGCCCAAACTCGGCACACCTAGCTCCACTCGTTTATTGATTCCAGTTCCAGTCTTCGAAGTATACCTTCAGGTCACTCCATCAAGTCCGAAACGAAATGTAAATTTATAATCCGTAGGTAATTCAAGAAAAAATATAAAAAACTAATTAAAATCTTACCTTGATTGTCCGTAGTCCGCACAAAACACGTGAAGTATCAAGTTTGGTATGTCAAATATTTTGTATTCGTACAGCGATCTTTTTCAACACGAGCTGGTGGTTACAAGCGACACAGTGTCCACTCACGACGGCGGCCGAGCGCAGACTAATATTTCGTTACAAATTTTTGTGCAATAAATCACGACAATGACCAGTAAAATAACCCTTATATTCAAGCAGTTAAGATGCCTGCGATAAAGCTAAATTTGTTAAAAAACTAAAATAGATTTGATTTTTTTTTGGAGACTATTTAGAACATTTTGGTAGTTTTTTCTACCACATTTTTGATTTGGTCATGTCTGCTTACATTAAATATTTTTAAATAAATACATTTCTGTTATTAAATAGAAGAAAAATGTTCCTAAACTCAATACGATATTGTCAATTTTGTGTGAAGAGGCACCGGAAATGATTTTTTACAATATTATAAAACAAAATTTTCAAAAAAAAAATTGCCAAAATTTAAAGATGAAGGCGTAATCTATCTGTGGTAATTATTATTTGCATTTAGTTTGGTTCAGTTCTGCCGTAAAATGTACCGAAAAACTGCTTATTTTGGTCAGATTTGTAAACGCGTCCTTAACCGTTATTTCAAGTGTTTTTAGTGACTTACTTTGATTTGGAAATAGCAAACATTATGCATTTATTGAAATTTTAAATTTGACTCCATTCACAGTTCAATTTCAAGTAGGGGTGTAACTTATCGGGTTTTGATATTTAACTACACATTTTGCCTCAGTTTTTGCATCACTCATAATCACAGTGATCTTTATTCTCCTTATGATAAGGTTGCTGTTGGGTTGCTGCTGCCAGAGGTAAAAGATTCACTGTTGGAATAAGATACAAGAACATTGACACTAGCAGTTTAGCTTCCTTTATCATCAGCCTTTCCAGGCGCACGCAATTGACAGTCCTCTCAGTTATTTTACCTCTGACAGCAACCTATTATGAACCTTATAGCAACAACAATAATGATCACTGTTGCAAAAAATTATCGGCTACTCTCGTCCAACTACGATCGATCCTACTCAGTGCTCATATCACCTTTATTTGAATTCAGAATCTGATAATTATCGAGTTTTGGGAAGATAAACTGAATGTCATACGTGACAAAGTTCAAATTCCACTGCAACGGTCCATATTATGGCTTATGTTTATTGCAAACGTTTAATCAATAATGAACTTAGAATACAAAGCGGTAAAGTTGATTTAGTGGCAATATATTATGTAAATTATATACGATTGTGTATTCAAGTATAGCCTGAAGGTATCCAACTGCCTGAAGAATACGTCAAGCTTCCTGGTTTCAAAATAGTGATGAATCAATTTCTTTTTACAGAAACAGAAGAAAAAATGCTGGTATCCAGCAGGAAACAGAAGACTACAGAATGGATGAAGAAGATTCGTAGGAAAGCCAGAAAAATCATAGATGGCGCTATTTTAGTTGTAAGGAAAACAATTATTAATTATAAAACCGCTTAATAATTTTGCTTTTATTTACCCTTTTTGGCCCTATCTCATTAAATAAGTTACCCCCTGTACTCATTTATAAAGAAAAGACACGTTGTCCAAATCTTCACCAGAAGAAAATGTTTTGTTTCTCACATCCCCAACAATTTCCAACAAAAAGAATAAGTTATTAGAAATTTGCGAAAAATGAGCCTCCGGAATAAGACTTCCTATTGGTAATATACAAGTAAAAATCAAACTGCTCGAGCAGGCTTCATGGTTCCAAACTTTCAATCGCGGCGAGATTTTATCACGCAATGAATTTTCAACTCTCTGTGTTGAGCCAAGCGTTGAAAATCCAACTGCTTTCCGCATAAAAAAAAAACACGGTTGGATTTTCAGCTCTGCGCTAAGCAGGGCATTGAAAATCCAGTGCGCGATAAAAAATAACCGCGGGTAAAAATCGTCTGATCCTGGACTAACTTATCAGAATTATTCACAAAATATGGCGATTTTTAACCTTTTCACCGCCACGGACTTCAATAGAAGTTCCAGATTTTCGTGACACCAGCGCCACGACTTCATTAGAAGTTCTTCATTTTAACTACGTTATAAAAATAAATTTACTGTATTTAACAAGTTTATTTTATTTTATTATGTAATATAGCAGTCTAATACCCTGTTTTTTTTAGTTTTCCACACAAAAGAAGCCATTATTTGTCTTAAAATTGGCAAAAACAAAAACTCCGAACATTTTTAATGTCCCCAGGACGCCAAGGATTTTATATATAGTCGGCCAGTGATGTGACACGAAAGTTATCACTGTTTGATTTTACCCGTTGAGATATTTATAAATATTATTATCGAAAACAATTTGAGGTCAGTACCTAAAATATGAACTTGGTTAACTACTTTATAACAAACGGAAAATAGACTAATTTCTACCTCAGATGGGTGCCGTCTCGGAATTAAATAGTTGATTATATTCCCATCTCTACAAAACAATTATAAGTCTATGGTTGCCAGTGCCCCGGGCGCCACAGAGTATTACAGAAGTCGTTCTGTGACGTCATAAACGTACGGCTATCAAGGTCACTTTGGCAGTGCAGGCTGCAGGTACTAATCGGATTCTTTATCGGAGTAAACAAAAAGGTGAGAAGATGAATGAAGAACTGGATTCAGATAAGCTATTAAAAGTTTACTAAATAATTTTTGCTACAGTTGTTGCTAACTTTTACAAACGCTGCTCCACAAAAAGTAATTCAAACATTTTAGAACGTTACGTGAAAATAGTGCATGTGTATTTATAATGGTGGATTGGGACTTAGTTCTCATTGTTCATCTTGCTGAAGAAGATAAACTTGGAGCCTTAATTAAGGCAAAAAAGATTTTATAGAATAATCAACTTTTCTTCTGTCATCGTCAAATAAAACGAACCCATACGTGTAATTAATGAGGCTGTTTCCTTTTATTTTCCTCTAGGTGTTGCCAAGCTAATGGAGGCCGCGCGCGGTGAACGTTATGACTGTTCTACGACGTGTCTGCCACGAAAATGCCACCCGAGCTACCCGAAACCAGCCTCGGCGTCCTTAGGTATGCTTAGGACTGCCGAGGCAGCTCTCAGGCGCCCGAAGCCGCCCGAGCTGTACCGAGCCGCACCGATGCCCACCGATAGTGGGCGCCGTGCCTTAACTCCATACTTACTTTCCATTTCGAAAAACACTATATTTATACTGAAAAGTTCTGCCGCTTAGTTAGGGTAAAAAACGTTGACTGAAGTAGTTACAAAAAACATGGGAGTAGACAAAAATAGAAGAAAGACCACATCCCTAATCAGAATTGAATTTAACGTGCTCTGAGCGCCAAGGACTTGAAATTAAGTCAAAGAATGACTTCATGAAACAAATAGAGCTGTACCTCATTTCCTAAAGCTCTTATTGAGATTATATTTTTTTTTTATATTGTTATTTCTTACTAGGGATATTAACATAAACCAAATATGGAAATATTTAATCAGTTTTTATTCATTTACGTAAATTTATAATTAAAACTTAATATTGATCACGTAAAACTTATGAGCTTTACAAACTAAATCCTTCTTCATGAATTTCTATTTCCTCTGTTTTCATTTCTGTTTCTCCGAACAGACCGCTTCTGAAATAAAGAAGATGTTTTAAAGGAATTCATCAAAATATTTTACAAAAAATTCGAAGACGTGACATCCACCAACCCGCACTGGGCCCACGTGGTGGATTACAGCCCACTCCCTCACAGAAAGAGGTCTGTATCCCAGCAGTGGGAACACAATAGGCTGTTTATGCATTAAAATATTGTAACTATAATACACTGGTGCCGATTCCCTTGTTCACAAACCAAACTAAATTTAAGTTCAGTGCATCTTTTTCTTTCTATTTCATTAAGAAAAGGACAGAAGATAAATTTTAGTTTAGTCCTGTCAAATTAATCAGCACCTGTCACTACTCCATACAAGATTAGACGTGATTAATTAAAAACTTGTCTACTAAAATTACGTCAATTTACGTCAAGCGCTGATTAATTTGACAGGACTAAACTAAAATTTATCTTCTGTCCTTTTCTTAATGAAATAGAAAGAAAAAGATCTGAACTTAAATTTAGTTTAGTTTGTGAACAAGGGAATCGGCACCAATGGCTGTAAAAATGACAATAATTAAAATAAAATACATCCAGCCGTTTGGGTGCTGCGAGGGAACATAAAGTCAGAAACGATTTTTAAAGCAAATTGACTACCAGGTAAATATCGTAATTAAGTCTTTGAAAGTCCATTTAAAAAAAAAAACCATAAATGTACGTACAAAGGTACGCGCGAAAAACATAACCTGTCTTCGCGGCAGTCGAGTACTTAAAGATACCCATTTCCGAGTCGAACCAACACTCATGGTGTTTAGAGGTATGAGGAATAGGGTGTAAAGTTCACTCATCCTGTATTGAAATGGGAAGACGCGTGTCGTGTCTAGCGGGCAACTGCCCGACGATTGATATCGGATAGTCAAATATATGTCGTTCGCGCGGTAAACTTTAATTGCGCGATGCAGGATTTGTGTGACGTCAGGTCTTTGATGCGTAGTTCGCATGTGGCGATGTAGATGCCGCTACAAGTGTACTAAGTGTAAGAATCCCACACTCCCCGGTCTTATTCCCAATAGGCCAGTCATTTAAACATCGCAGGGTTGTATTATGAATTATTAATGCCATTATTTTTCCAAAGCGAAAAAGGGATGGTGATAGCGGTCATATATAGCTCCATCTCTTTCTTGCACTGGAATCATGACGGCATTAAGAGCGTTTATCCTAAAAGTTGGCAACGTCTCAAATAGCTGTCAAATATTTACCTGTTTTGATTAATTTGGTAATATTACTGTATGGAAATAAGAAATGTGGAACTAGTGAACTAAAATATTGATTATAAAATGCAATAATTAATAATTAGTTAATATTTAGTTGTATAAAAAAGTAGTTGGAAAATTTTCAAATGCCTTTTTTGCACTAAAACGGTTACAAAATCAAATTTAGTGTTATAATTGCAATTCATTATTAATATTCTAGGGAACTAGTTAGCCACATTTCATATTTACATTCAGTAATATTGCCAAATTAATCAAAACAGGTAAATATTTGACAGCTATTTGCGACGTTGCCAACTTTTAGCATAAACGCTCTTAAAACGTCATTATACGGCACCAGGTCGCAAAAAATTGCACTGTACTGTACTGATATTTTGAAATGTAGTTAGGTAATATACCAATAGTGTAAAACTTCCGGACTTAATTTACCAGTCTTACTTACTTACCGTGTTGATGTACGGTCACATCTCGGTATTTTTCTTCGTTTAGTTCCAGCAGGTTCATTAAGTGAGAGTGTCTCGTTTGTACTGCAATCAAAAATAATAGAGGGTGAGATTATTAGTGCCTCTGCCAGTTAAAAATATGCAGGGCGAATTTTTATAAGAAAAGGAAAAAATATATAGAATTTAACGAGTTTTTAAGGGCCATGGAAGTTTTTTTAAATACAGGATAGGGTTTTTAAAGCTAATGGAGAAAATGTACAGAGTGGGAGTTTTAGAGGCAACGGAAAAAATATACAGAATGTGTTTTTTGAATCTGTTATGATGTAGTGTGTTGAATAATAGACCAAAAAGTATAGTAATATATAAATAGACATTTTGACTTGTTGCACATTTATATTGGAATCGATTTAACATGAATCAGACGGGACCTCTTTACATGAGAACGAGACATATTAGAAGGGAAATAGTCTTGATAAGTTGTCTGTGACCGGAAACTATTAGAGATGTCCCGGACCGAATACAGATAATCAATATAGTAAGTAGGTTATACTAACAGTCATAGTAAAAAATTATACAGGTTGAGTGTTTTCGGGTCATTGTATAAAAATTTTACAGGTTGAGTGTTTTCGGGTCATTGTATAAAAATTATACAGGTTGAGTGTTTTCGGGTCATTGTATAAAATTATACAGGTTGAGTGTTTTCGGGTCATTGTATAAAATTATACAGGTTGAGTGTTTTCGGGTCATTGTATAGAATTATACAGGTAGAGTGTTTTCGGGTCATTGTTTAAAAATTATACAGGTTGAGTGTTTTCGGGTCATTGTATAAAATCTATAGGAAATACAAGTAGGCAAAATATAAAGTAACTGAATGTCATTTAAATTATGAAGAAATCGAACATTCGTGTCGGTCGAGCTTTCAGAACACATTATTATAAGTTGCTTGTTTAACTGGAAGACTTACATATCCACTTCATCATTCCGTGGTTCTGTCTTCACGTCTAAAGATATTGGGTCAGTTTGAGCTTGCTCCCTGAAAACACAAAATAAAATATCGACTTTTAAAATATTATTTCATTCATTTATTGACAGACAACGCACACCCGAACCCTTATTTGATGTGAAAAATCTTATGCGGCGGGTCAGAGCCTGATCAGAGCAGGGGGCCTACCACCAGCTCATAAAGCAGTATTATTTTAATATTACTTCAGTGAGGGAAAGAGGTGAAGCTCTACAGGTCGTATAGCTCCATCTCTTTCTCCCACTGAAGTAATATTAAAATAATACTGTTTATGAGCTGGTGGTAGGCCCCCTGATCGGGTAGGACCAGGTTTTTTTTAAAGACATACAATATTCTTTATTTAAATATCGTTGTTGGCTGGTGGAGTGTCGACGCGGCCTACAGTCAACATCCAAACTTTATATAAAGTTTTTTATTCTTTAAAAACATATAAATAATTAATTTGTGTTTGATTATGCCATTTTTATTTCCTTTTATAAACCATCCTTTCATGCATATTTTCTATACAAATAGTTTCGATGTTTCACATCTGCCAGGTGCCCCGCGAGGGCACAATGTTTTTGAAGTGAAAGCTTCTTTAGGCGCTTTGGGCATTTATGAGATGGGACTAAACCATTGATTTCGCGACACTGTGATGGAATTTACCGACACCGTGGAGTAAAAGACATCGACGCGTTGATTACCGCGGTGCCGATTTTTTTTCAAGTTTTCACTTCTGTCGGCACTCCCGGAGTGTCACTGTTTTTTTTTTATAACTATCCCCTATTTGTGTTAAATATGGCATGAAAGGTTGTATAGTAAATCGACATTTTGCCGATGCGAAATCCCATAAAGATAAGATAAAGATCATTTATTTGTCCAAAACATGAGTATACACACATACGGCATGCAAGATGTTACGATTAAATTATATCACAGTCATGTTTTGCCTTAGCGGTAAACCCATCGGGCGGATGTTAATGTTTATAACCCCGCAAGGAACTAAGTTATGACTTACTTGTTGACTTCAATATCGCTGGGTTCTATCTTCATACTACCCGGTCCTACCTCAATTTCAGGTTCCTCACTGAAATTAAAATAACATACATAACTTAACATCACGCCTTGTTTCCCCGAAGGGTTAGACAGAGGTGTACCTATAGTACACCCACATTTCGCCAGTTATGTTTAAGTCCCATATAATAGGGGGCGAGCCTATTGCCATCAACCGGGCACAAATCCAGACTCCGGGATACTACTGAGAAATTGCTGATAGAAAAACCCAATGACACTTTGCCCGACCTGGGAATCGAAACTAGGACCTCATGCACAGCAGTAATGCCTTTATTTTAGGGTGGGAAATTATCAAATAACTTCTCCCGCTCTGGGCGAAGCGGGAGGGCGTGTCAGACTCTTACTGACTAAAACCCACCCGTGTTCCTTCAGTTGCCTGTATGTTGCCAGGGGCCACGGTAACCCTTTCGGCCTTTCCCACAACCCCGGCAGGCATCGGCCCTAGCAGACCCCTTTAGTTGTACTGACATCTCTTTGAGGTGCGCGTGGAACACAACGCGCCGTCGACCCGGGTCTGGTCCTTATCGGACGGCGAGCTACCCATTGCTCACCGTCCGCAAGCCCGCGAGGGCGCGAAATTTGCCTCTCCTTCACGCTTTCCGCCTCCTCCTTCGCGAGCATTATTGCTTCGCAGAAGGAGGTGATGGCCTCCCACAGCAGTAGCTCCTGCGACCGTGCAGTGTGAATTAATTCGCGCGAAGATTTTGTGGAGTATGGGGTTTGTACGTCGCTCCTCGCATTGCGAAATAAAATTCGGGAAGTAAAATAGTAACAGGTGATTTAAGATTCTAGTTCTGTTGTCAATTATAGACATGCGTCTCAGCTGAGATCTGCATAGAACTAACAAAAAATAAAGCCAACGTGCGAGTCGGACTCGGACACGAAGGGTTTCGTACTGTATTAAGATCGAGAAGGGTCCCGTACCGAGCAAAAAACACGTTTCTTGTGTGGGGACCCCTTTAATTATGAACTTAATAAACCATTTTATTTGATTTAAAACGGTTGGTGTTGATGACTATGTTTTTCTTAATTATAACTACATTTTCTTGATTTGACTGAGGTAGGGATACGAGTATAACGGAGTACCTATACAAAACTAAAACTCTATTAATAAATTAAAACGTTGGTAAATAATCATTTTTTCATTGTTTTCAAACGATATAAACGCAACGTTGCCAGCTCGCCTACCCTACACACACATGCACATACATAAACTACCGCACGCGGCCGCCGCGCCACCTTTTTGTAGGCGAGTTTTCAACCGTTTAAAACGATTTATTTGGGGTTTAAAACGGCAACATTTGCTTTAAAACTTTATACTCGCGACCTACAGTATAGCCAGATGTTAAATAACATATAATCTTCCTCAAGAATTAAGCTATCAATAACAAAAATATTTTTCAAACCCGACTGGTAGATCCAGAGATTAGCGCTTTCAAACAAACAAACTCTTCAGCTTTATTATTAGTATGTGGCGGCATCTAGATCGCCACATGCGAACTACGACTCATACAGACGTAACGCAAAATAGCATAAACAGCTTGCCGCTTTAATGGCGACATTAATTTTACACACATATATTTTAATTTTCCGGGGTCAGAGATCATAACATCGCATCAATGAAATTAAAACGAATAACGTGCAAAGAGTAGGCAAATTTAAGGAAAGAGAGAGGTTTATCATTTGGTTTGTTTGAAAATTTTAATTTTTCAATTTACGAATTATTTTATCTTATTAGAATTTTTATGATTACTGGCCACTAGCCCTGTGTGTTAAATTAATGTCATCGGTACTTTGTATACAACTTCCTGACATCAATCGTTGGGCATTTGCCCAACAGACGGAACACCCGTCTGATCGGAAGATACAAAAGGGAGGGTTCCCTTTTGTGTGGAGGGTGAGTGAACTTTACACCATGTTCCGCATACCTCTCTAAGTATTAGAATACATTATTGTTTAAAAACAGATGAAACTCACTCTTGATAGTTACTTGATTGCTCGTTATCGCCGTCATTATCATCAGAACTATCTGCTTCGCTTGAGCTGAAACAAAAATACAATACATATTTAAGTTTTTTTTTTTTAAAAATGAACGTATATTTGCAGATATTATGTAAGTAATGATTAAATGATGTCATGTCTACGATATGTAAAAAAACCCTGATCGATCCGAAAGGGGCACATAGGTACTAAAATTACATTACATAAAAGCGTTGTCTACATCTCTTTTTATATACTTTCCTGTCGCAGGTATGCTGGAAGAGATTTCTTTAGAAATAAGCATTGCCTTTGTACATATTTTTCTGTTCCTTTCTTCTTGTCTGTTTATATGTGTGTGCATAAATGGTTAAATAAATAAAAAAGTAATAAAAAATCTTATTATTATTGAAAATAAAAAGTTACTGCTATTTAAAAATCACATTTTTAGTACCAAAATTACCCCAAATCCATAAAAAATTTGCAAATTTTCAACAGGGGTAGTTATGACTTGTAAACACCCGCCAAACGATTGCTGCTCGCGCCCCATGTAATAACCCGATAAAATTCCCCATTGAAAAATAACGATTTCTTTTTCCTGAAAATTACCACATATACAGACTCTCAGCACGATACCTAGCAACACCCTCACGGATCGGACAGGGTTTTTTAACATGTTGTATATTATATAATGCAACAACGATACAGGGGTAGTTACTAGGAAGATGCTGAGGCCTTCTACTATCCTTCCCCGACCCTTGCACGAGCCAGCCCGCGCCGCTGAGTCTGTAGCTTTAAGAGCCCTCTTACATTTCGGCGCTGCGCTAAATTGGGTATTTCTTACGCACCGCATGCGCGGCGAGTACCCTTACCCTCTTTCACATCTTCTCACTCGCTCGCACTATGATGTTGCGAGTGCGGCGAATAAACGATTTTGATCCACCGCAGTATTTATTTGTTTTCGTTGGAACAGATAATATGTGAAATGTATTATAATAAAGTTAGTTTTAAAATTTTATTTGATGAAAAAATTTATTAATGATTTTTTTTCATAATAAAATAAAACTTAATTATTATTTTTTTCTAAATATTTTTCTTTACTCAATAATGTTAAAGTGTTGATTCTTTATAAAATAATTGGAACGATACATAAATATATTAATGATTACAAAGTAATTGGTCTGAAAATCATGCTCCATACTCATTGAAATCTACTACTAATAATCTGAACACTGCTGATATTATAATATAAAAGTGCATTGGTGAGTTACTTTACGTTGTAAGTGGACAAAAATATTGCATCGCGTGATATTTTATAAGAGAATAATAAAGGCCACTGAAATCGTATTAATTAAGCCCTTTGTTTGCATATTTTGTTACCTTTGGACTTTACAATTTAGTTGTAAACCACGTGGTAGAGATAATTTAACTGCTCAGTTTTCTGCTACCTACACGTAACCCATAAATGTTTACGGACAATCAATTAGGGCTCATTGTTCAAATTGGAATTTATGGCCACAGATGTATGTCTCAGGCTTAAAACAATGTTATTATACCAGCGCATTTACTAATAATGCATTATTAATAAAAAAGTAAAAGACAACCACATTGCACACAGGTTTCAGATGTGCTAGAATAGTTTTTTTTTATAACAATATCTTTGTACCATCTAATCCTAAAGTATTTATCTCTGTATTATCTCTGATGTGTAAAGAATAGGTAGTAAGATAGCTACTTGCAATCTGTTTCAATAAATAAAACACAGATGTAACTCATTATTATTTTATATGGTACAGTCAATAACCCAATTTTTATATTAAAAAAATAATTCCTTCAACGACATTGATCGAGCTTTTCGCGAGTCGATAATTTCAGGCAGTACAATTTTTTTATAAAAAGTCTGCAACATTGGTAACATCATTTCCTGCCAAAATTGTCCGTCTTTGTGGATTTTTAAAACTTTAACTAGATAATTAATTTTTAGTTCATTCAAGACTTAGTAGTCTCTCACCATGTCCATCGTTTTGACGAGGTTATTAGATGTCAGATGCTTCAATATTCTTCAGATTCCCTCGATTTTTCATTCTAAAATTATTATAAATCATTACTTAACACAAAATATTCTTTATACCTACGTAAAAAAATGTTTTTAACACAATACATTCTCCAAAAAAAAAAAAAAAAAATTAACACAATTCATTCTCCAAACAGTAGGGCTAATTTCAATTATATAGGTGTTTAGAATATTAAAAAAAAAATACCTTGCTTCTCTTGCTTTCTCCAGAGATTAATTGTTTCGTCTTTTACGTTTACTGACGCATTGGTAATTGTATTTCTTTTTCCCCATTCCGACTCGTAATAACGGTTAGCTATAATCAAAATAACTATAGTAAGTAACCTGGTATAGTAAAAAGTAAGATACGACTACGAACTATACACTAATTAAAATGTTCTCTATGAAACGAAATACTCACAACTATCAAACACAGCGGTCGTAGTTTACGATGTCCTAACACGCACACTATAGCAGCGTTGACACGGCTAGCGACGCACACGACGATAGTATCGACACGACAAAGAGCACGAAACCAACTGACATAGGTCCGTCCTCAATAAGCGTTCGAGCGATACTGAGCGCACATCGCCGGCGCGGTGAAATATATAGTACTTTTATTTTATTTATTAAAAAATCAAATGAGCAATTAAAAAATAAATAAAAAATAGTAGTTTTTAAGTAAATGTTGGAGGTTATTTTAGTATAAATACCACGTAAAAATTATATAGAACTTCGGAGATATTCAGACTTGTTTCCAAACCTTTTCAGTAGAAAATTGAATTAAGTTCAGTCATTTTTTCTGTACATAAAAGGAATATAATAAAAATTTATTCTATTAATATAAAAGTATAGGATATTTGTAATATGATAAAAATAGTTTTGATGGATTATATTCAACAGAATCCGCAAATTAGAGCTCTCAAATGAGCTCTCCATGAGTTTTTGCCTAAACATGCATCCGGAGATCGATTATTGCTAAATAAATAAATAAATAATAAAAAAATCGCTTTATTATTATTGTAGAAGAGAAAACGAACAATTTTTACCATGTAATTGTTATTTATACTAACCAACGAATTGTATTCAATTTCAACGAGGAAGTCATGCATTTACGCGCATTTTTGTAATACTCCTCTTAAATATAATTCCGATCCAGCCTTTCCCTTGCTGCCCTCCCCCAGCGACGCCCTAAGCCGAGGTGCGTACCCCACAGGGGGAGCCCTTAGCGTGTAGTCGCTTAGTTTGTAAGTTTTATGCCCCGGCTGGAGGCTTTAATTTACTAACGCTAAGCAGCCGACAACCTCCTAGGTTGACATGTGAGATGCCATTCCCCAAAAATTAAGCGAACGGACTAACAGGAAGGCTTCTCCTTCCTAACTTTAGCTACAAACTTTGCTTGCGCGATGCAGGATTCAGTGGCTCCATCTATTGGTGATGACAACTTCACTCGCCGTTTTACTTAGACGTACCTATGTTGTGACATAGATGTCGCTACTGTGTTCTGTTAGAAAATAAAGTATTACAGTGTTGACACATACCTATGCGTCTGTCTGGATCTCTTGCGAGCTCTGTATCGTTTCTCAGGCGGTTCCTGTTGCTTGTCTGCATTCCGTCCCTCTTTCTCTTTCAGTATCTGATGTACCGCCGTCTCACTCACTCCCGTGGCTAGCGCAGCCCGTTGGTGGACCTTGACAAGAGGAGTCAGGTTAAAAACACCATAAAGGCGCAATTACACTTGGTCGTTAGCCCGTGTTCGGATGCTCAAAAGACTTTATTCGAATTAGGACACCCGATGCATTAATTATACTGGTCATCGCACAATACGGGCTAAGGATTACGAGTAGTTTGAATAAAGTATAGCGTTCGGGCAGGGCCTACCTACGGACGCCATGTCATCCGCTATTCGGGTAACTGAAACGATGAAGCTGGACTTGTTAAGATCGTCCAAAGACGGGCGTACTCGACCCGGCTCATTTATTTGTACTTGTACTATTTTATTCATAATAGATATGAATAAAGGTGTTTACCGCAAAAAAAAAAAAACAAAGGAAAACGACCACAAAAGTCGCCACAAAATGAAAAATTACTTTAATTTTGGGAGTCGGTGTCAAAAAACAAAAAATACAAAACCAAAGACACCGATTTCCGAAATTAATGTTATTATAAGTTTCTGTCACTGTTGTTTACATAACAAGTACTAGTGGTACATGAATTTGTGAGGGTTAGGTACAAACGCCAGCACATCAAGCTACCGGAAACTGTCAAATATTCCCAATCAACGTTGAACCTTATGTTACAGCGATAAAGTTGAAAAACTATTAAATAATTTTGACAGATTGTAGTAGCTTGATGTGCTGGCGTCTGTACCACAACTAAAACGTGAAAAACCGACTTCTATTACAAAGTTCAAAATAACTTTATTTTCAGAAATCGCTGTCAAAAACGAAAATGCAAAACCAAAGACACCGACTGCACGAAGGCACGTACTGCGTGGCTGACTCACAATATCCATGATCGCCTTCATGACCTCTAACTGCTTGCGATTCGTCTCAGCATTCATGCGATTCGACTCAGCATTAATGAGAGACGCCTCGGCTATCTTTTTTGCAGCTTCGGCAATCATGAGCGTAGCATCAGCCATCTTGTTCTCCGCCCGTACTCTATTCCTCTCTAATTCCTTCACCCATTCACGGTCGCTTCTTGTTAGTAAAACTGTAATAAGAATTAAATGTAATTAAAAACTTGGATATGACTGACATCAGTGAAGGAAAAACATCGTGAAGAAACCTGAGTCTGAATTCGGCAAGCCGTCTTGAGCAAGCGTGGTGAACAATGCTTGTACCTTTTCTGTACGAGGCCTTCGCCCTGCACTGGGACAATAATAGGCTGGTATTATATTATTATAAACTTTGGAGGGGTATAGGCAGTGCGGAAGGAAGGAAGCGCGGGGCCCGCAGCAAATCTTATCGAGGGGCCCTTAATCTGCTATAGGTTCTTAAGCAAAAAATAATACTTCAATACTCAATACGTTTATTTTTTAACATCAACTTTTAGAAATATGTTAAAAAAATGATTACCAATTGTCTGAAGAGGATTGACTTAGTCGGAAAAGGTGTTACGTATAATCTTTTGTGACATCTAGTAAATTCAATATTCTTAATAAGTTTCACTCAAAAAATTACACTCGGGCGGAGGTGCGCGGGTTTGGATACGCGGGGCACCCTTTTGCGCGGGGCCCGTAGCAATTGCTACTCTTGCAACGTGGTTAATCCGGCACTGGGCAATATACATAGGCGTATATTTTTATAACCAGTTTGCCAGTGACGTTGTTAGGTCCCATGCATACAATAGACCCATTCCATGCAAACATGGCAGTAAATAGCAATAGGCAGTGCCGGCCCGAGAATTCCTGGCGCCCTAGGCGAAAGGCTGGAACGGCGCCCTTTTAAGAAAATTCGTGACAAAATAAAACTATGTTCTTTCTTTTTCGTGTGGTTAGTGACTAACCTGGTGTCAGAGTTTTAAAGCCGCCCATGGGCCTCTGACTTGGCTTCACATGCCGTCAAGAAATATCTCTCAGACGCGATCGGTACAACGATCGCGGTCAAACTATAATAGTCAAATCAATTTTGAACAAAACACTATAACATACAATAAGAGAAGCAATAAGTTTGAAATCGCGATTTTTTAGCAATGGAGTGAGATGAGGCTAACAACTAAACTCGCTTTTGATTTCCGTACCGATAGTTTCGTAAATGTCCATGAGCGCATTTTGGTAGAAAAATTGGTAAGTAAAAGATTGGGAGTATTTTCAAGTTGTGGGTAAATAAAAATTGATGTACCTACAGTATTATTTTTTAATTTCGATGCCGCCGATTGCCGCCCCTACTACGAGCGCCCTAGGCCGTCGCCTAGTTGCCCTATATGAACGGGCCGGCCCTGGCAATAGGCTTGTACGCCTATTCCTATTTACTGCCATGTTTCGCCTGGCTGCAACTAGACATTTCTCGACAGAAGATACCGTAAGGTCCTGTTCCTACTGGCGAATTTATGAGACGAATAGGAATATAACTTAATACAATTGTTTCGATAATAAACATCGTAAGTACAAAATCAAAGCTGCAGTATCCTTAGGCATGCCGTGTCGGCAGTGTTCGGAATAACACGGCATCCCTCGGGATGCTTCGACAGCATTCGAATTCATTAGATTCTGGAGTTAAGACTGTTGTGAAAAGAACACGCGAGCGCGATGTCACGTTGGTACGCTTCGGCGTGAGGACGTCGCGGCATGCCTAATGTAATGAGTGTACCACACGCTCAAGCTTCACTACAGTTTTACTTGCACACACGGTGTTCCGTGTACAAACCGGCCCATAAGGATACCGCGACATCATTACCGCAGCATGCGTTAGCATTGCTTGTAGTGATGCCGAAGGAGCCCTGCCGTGCATGGGCGTACCCAGCATTTTCTTAGGAGTGGGGCAGAAGTAAATAAACTGGATAAGTAGTAGGAATTTGTCTAGATAAAACTCGATAACTACGCATGAGCGCTCAATTAATCTATAGTGCATTGTTTCGCGCGGTAATTTTGAATTTTAACAAATGAATAATTAATTTTGTTACATTATGAACCTAAAATTTTTAACTTCGTGTCAGGGACCTGGGTGGGGCAGATGCCCCACCTTGCCCCACCGTGGGTACGCCCATGCTGCCGTGCCGTACCGCCTGTGGGCGTAGGCCCTAACACTGACCGACCCGAGAATTGAACCCAGGCACACACCAACCAATACAATAAATGCATAATAATTTAATTGTTACATATAATATCTATAAATCAAATTGAATCCCTAGGGTCAATATATATAAACATACTCACTAGAAGTACTATTAGAATTAACACTGGGTCTATATCTAAGGCGGCGGCGGCTAGCAGGCCGAGGCTGACTCACGGGATTCTCTAATCCTGTAAACATGATTTAGAAAATAATGGCTTCGCTTACAATGCATCTTACAGAAGGTACACACGCCTACACATCAAGCTATACATTTCCAATTTATGCTGATCTCGCATTGCATAGGATTTCCGTACAATGCGAGGTCAGCTTATACTGGAAATGTATAGCTTGATGTGTAGCCGTGTGTATGTGTACCCTTATCTAAAGCATTTGAGGTATATTACTTGGCTGATGTGGCTCAGGCACTTGATGTGTTTGAACTTCTACCGAGCTGGCAACAGGCTCTGGAAATTCTGAAGTGTCTGTAAATAACAAAAAATTTAAAAATAAAATTAAAAAAAAAAATGCAAAATGTAATGGTTATTAAAAACACAGATTCTGTCTTCACGTATAATAATATCGATTTATGAATGATTGAGTGATGATTTTTAGGGTTCCGTACCCAAAGGGTGCCAAACGGAACCCTATTACTAAGCCTCCGCTGTCCGTCTATCTATCAGCGGGCTGTATCTTATAAACCGTAATGGAGAGGCGGTTAAAATTTACACAGATTGTGTATTTCTATTGCCACTATAATAACAAATAGGAAAAATTTAACATAGGTAGTTAAAAATTAAAGGATGTCATTCAAGAAACGTTTTTTTTTCGGCGTTTTTTGCTAAATATTGTATGGTGGTTAAGGCATGCTAACTGGATATCTGGATATCCAAATTATCCGGATATTTGTCGAAAATGTTATCCGGATAGCATTTGTTTTACTATCCGGATAGTTTTTTTTTTTTTCGTTTTCTGTATTTTATTACATCAAAATCAGTAATAATATAACATTTAACGTTGTGTTTTAATAAAATATGTATTCGCAATCGTGAAAATTCATGGTATATCATCTAAAATCCATCTAAGGACACAATTACTAGGTTCATCATAAAGATAGTTCAAAAATGCTTTTGCTCAGAGCTCGACTTCAGTTGTCGACAGCGATGGTGATGACGTAGTGCTCAGTGATTACCAGCAGCAGACACTGAAAAATCATTTACTATAACAGAGAAAATAAGCAAAGAGATCGAAAGGACGACGCCAAAAATACCTTCAACGTCCACTGCAACTGATCGGAGTTGCAGTGAATGTATTGCTGTTAAAGTAAATTATTTTTTAAAGTAATGATCATCATCGCTGTCATCAACTTTCATCTTAGTCAAGTAAACAACCTCCTCATCACATTCCTCCAACCAGCGTCGAAGCTAAAAAGGTTTTTCCTCCACTGGTTACATCCTATTATCCTACTAAATAATTATATATAGTAGGATACTAATCATTTATTATTATATGTAATATAATATATATATAATCATCACATCCACGATAAAATTGCGAATGTGTCATTTTTGCGTAAAACTGTTTTTTGACACAACCCGCTCCCAATGTGCTAATACATACCGTGGCAGTTTCAATCGTGTCTGTAATACTTTACAAGATATCATAGCAGTAAATGTGCGAATCACAGATTTTACGAATTGCAGCGTTTCACGCCTGCATGTTTTTTTTATAGTTATCCTATTTCGTTTAAAACCATTTCATTGAACCTGTTTACAGCCCTATTCGATTACCGGCAATCAATTTTATTAGAATCTTTTGGAATTCGGTCGACGTGTTTTTTTTTTCTGACGACTCATCAATCATTGCAGAAAAATCTTTAGAATGGACGTAATTTTTTAAACCATGAAAACACCGACATTTGTTTATCCAGTGCTATATTGCTTTCCTTTCATTGTTAATTTGATTTATAAAAATGTAGTTAAAAGTTGTCGTGTTGTGAACTGGGTACGTATTCCTTCTTTCTCATGACACTGGCAGGTTCTCAAAATACTGGTGATAGCTCCTTGGTATTAGGATATCGTTACATAATTTTAGTAGATCTGTCCTTTTCGCCTTCGAAATAGGCAATCAGCCACTATAAACAGATTTAGGTATTATAATTGTACTTTCCCTTTCTTCGTTTTTAATTTAAACTCAATGAAGCTTTCACTATTATAATCTGTTTTGATGAAAATGGATTTTGGAATTTCTTTGCAATATTGCACACACACAGAATCTTAAAACTTTGGAACATAATTTTCAGTAAGGGGGTGCCCTTTTTTGGTTTTTTGCTTCTACTGCAAACTGAAGTACTTTAGTAGACGATTGTTGGAGAATTTATGTAATGAAAATGTCGATTGGAAACTTAAATAAGTTTTATTTAAGTACTTTTTTTACAGTGGTATCCAAAATATCCATATTATCAGGATATATCCGAATAGTTGTCTGGAAAAGTATCCGAAATATCCAGATAGTAAAATGTGGCGGATAATTTCATGCCCTAATGGTGGTACGGAACCCTTCGTGTGCAAGTCTGACTCGCAGTTGGCTGGTTTTTTTTTTACCTGATATGACAACTTCTTCTAAAACCACAATGTTGTCTGGTTGCACTGTAACTGTGTCTTGGACTTCATGTTGAATGTACTAAAAAAAACAATATTTAATAATAATACGTCATATTATGCATTCAGATATTGTACATTTTAGCTGGTAACTTACAAATACAGGGACTTCGTTTTGACTATCACCATACACAGCTTGTTCCCCGATGATGGCCACAATTTTCTTATCAATGTCTGATAGATCATCTTTGTTGCTTGGACCACCACCATTGCCTCGAGCATCCACTCTACGTTTAGCTAGTCTGGTCTTGCTTTTATGTTTTATGTCAGCCCAGTACTATGAAATCAAAAGAATAAATACGCTAAATCTATCAAATTAAGTTACAAATAGCGTGCAGTTATTGGAAGCTGTTAAGAATTACAAAAATAAAACATTCCATTGTGGCGGCATCTACAATAGGGATGCATCCGATACCGATACCAATGCCGATATATCGGCGATACTCGAAGTTTGCCGATATATCGGCATCGGCGATATTTTTATGGCCGATTCAACGATACTTTTCAAATTTCGCGCTTTAAAAATGTAATGAATGAGTTCAGTCGCATCTGAGAGACTATTTTCCACCGCACGCGATCCAGCCCAGCCCATCTTGCTGCCCTCCCCCAGCGACGCCCTAAGCCGAGGTTCGTACCCACGGGGGTGCCCTTAGCGAGCGTTCGCCTAGTATATAAGTTATTTTACGCCCTGGCTGGAGGCTTTAAGTTAGTAGCTTAAGGCAGCCATAGGACAGCCCAGTTAAGTAGTTATGATCCTCAGAGGTCAACGACGAAATGCCAATACAAAAAACAGTGGCACTCCGGGAGTGCCGACAGAAGTGAAAACTTGAACAAGATCACCTTGGTGGAAGAAAAATACTTGTATAAAACATTGGTCCGTAACTTTATCTAAATAAAGAGCACAATCGCGTTTACAAAAAAAAAACTTCCAAAACCTTTAAAGTAAAAATACTTGCATAGAACATTGACCCGTAACGTGATATAAATAAAGAGCGCAATCGCATTTACAAAAATGAGGTGACGGTAGTATCGCGAGTTCAATTGTTTTTTCCCATCTCAAAAATGCCTAACGCGCCTAAAGAAATTTTCACTTCAAAAAAAAAACAATCGTGGGCAGTTACCCACCAGACGACACCCATCTGGTCGGAGGATCCTCTCTTTCAATAGAGGGTGAGTGAACTTTACACCCTGTTCCTCATACCTAGAGTAGATATTACCAACTAAAGATGTGATCTGCAGATGTCAAATGTGACAACTGCCGTGTAAGCGTATTGAAGTAGTACACCAAGAGTATTATATTATCTATGACCAAGATGAGAAAAACTTGCCCAAAAATTTTGTTTGCCGTGTCTGCTCTAGTATACATTGAACCAATGCTTATTTCTTTAATTCCAAAGGACAACACACACATAACATAACATCACGCCTTCTTTCCCCGAAGGGTTGGGCAGAGGTGTACCTGTAGTAGGTACACCCACATTTCGCCAGTTATGTTCAATGCTCATATTATATTTAAAAAAAAACCCAGGCCTACTACATAATTCTACATATTCATAATATTTAAACAACGTGTAACGTTAAATGCGCAAAACCTCAGACACCCCAACTGATTTTTAATTAAAAAAAAAAAAAAAGGCTTTCTTTTTTAAAAATCATTAAAAAAATTGTAAAGTAAAAGTAAGTAAAGTAAATTCGTATTTGCATTGAAATAAAAGCTATTATTATCCCCGCGTATGAGAAAATTTAAATTGGTCAAATTCAAATTCAAAATATTTTATTTCACATAAACCTACATGGACACTTATGAAACGTCAGAAGCTAGGTGCACGGTTCCAATTGGTCGTTTCCTATGGAGAAGAGCCGGCAAGAAACTCCACGGTTACTCTTTTAAAAATAATTGGCTTTTACAATACTTTCAAATAACAGTGTTACTAGGTATGGGAGGACAGTGTAGGTCTTTCAGTAAGTACTAAGCACTTAACAAAATAGAAAATGGTCTACAGGTCTACAATTCACTAAACCTACAGCATTCTCACATTCCCAAAATAGTTAGTTAATATATCTATACAAAAGATAAATAAATTAATAATAAAAGTAAAAACCCATTTTAATAAAATGCAATTATATGATTACTATTACAATTGTAATCAATCTGAAAAGAATAAATTAAATCGTAGGTATATAATGTCAAATAATAGAATAAATATGTCAAGGACGAATGTAAAAAATAAAATTAAAGATTAAAATAAACATGGTAATTTGGGAGCAGTTAATAGACTCTTACTTATTTATGCCGTTAATGAGGTACCAGGGAAGCCACATGTGCAGAAGGAATTATTGCCAAACTTCCTTGTCTTCAACATAGTCTTTAATTTTATAATATGCTTTCTTGATAAGGACACGTTTGATGTGGGTTTTGAACTTCCCATCGCTAAGTTCTGTCACCGACTTTGGCAACTTGTTGTAACTTGGTCGACAACAATTTGTGTTTGTTTACCTATTTTGAGGGGTTTGCGCATGTGACGGCTTGACCTAGTAACAAATAGACACGGCAACGTTTTTAATGAAGATTTTTGAAAATTTGACCTATATTAAAAAGCGGTTCAATTGATTCTGCTCGTTATTCTGATCAAACAATTTTTAGGTTTTGCACATTTTAAAATACAATAGACGTGAATATATTTAGTAACTTGTTCCGCTTAGCTATTTCTAAAGAGTCATAAAAAACTCCTGAAAGAAATCGACACATCGGCGTGTTGCCACATCAAGCACTCAGCGCTTGGTGTGGCAACACGCCATGTTCGAGCTCGCAACAAGTCCATCGTCATCCTGAGGATGCCTCGTTGAGAGGTGAAACACGTGTCGATTTCTTTCAGGAGTTTTTTATGGTTCTTTAGAAATAGCTAACCCTTCCACTGTCATTAACGAGACACAATAGAATTTTAATTGTTATCCGCCTTTATAAGGCTGCTTAACAGGTGATGAGCTAAGCGGAACAAGTTACTAAATATATCCATGTCTATTGTATTTTATAATGAATTTCCGCAAGGTCACACCTGAATCAATTAATTATCTTTTGCGCATTTAACGTTACACATTGTGTATATTCCATATTCTACCTGACATAATTTTTAAAAGTTATCTTGTAAATGTAAAATGGCTACTTTATACTTGTCATCTTACACACTTTTATGCTGCAACTGTGGCTTCATTTACTAATCCATTTACATGACTCCTGTAAAAATTCGAATAGCTAAATCCGCCCCTAAGACGACCCACTGACCGCTATTTCACACACTTAGCCATCGATTTCGATGATTATATTCAGTAAGTATTCCTAATTTTTTATAAAATTTGAGTTACATTTGGTTTACACTGGGCCTGGATTTTTGTTTGAGCATTGTCCTTTCATATAACCAATTTACCTTTTTCCAACGATCACCCGACTTTGATGACCCAGAGCCAAAAGAATTAAGCTTCCTCGCAAGATCATTCCACTGCCTGTCCACAGTTTCTTTGCATCTAGAGCCAAGACCAACACCCCTGGCTAAAGCGGGATGCTCAGCTAGAAACTCTAAAAGTTCATCTAGTTGGTCATTGGATACTCTGTTTACCATTTTATACTGAAACAGGATTAGATAAGTACTGTTAATTTTAAAGTTAACTCTATAGCACTTTTGTTTCACAATCACCCTGTATTGTTACCACTGCTGGGACACAGACCTCTTTCAGTGAGAGGGAGTGGGCCATAATCCACCACGCGGGCCCAGTGTGCAAGTCTTCGAATTTTTTGTGAACACCGTTTTAAGAGCAGTGGTGATGAAATAATTTACATAACATCACGCCTGTAATCCCCGAAGGGTTAGGCTGAGGTATACCCATAGGACACCCACATGTCGATGTTTAAGTCCCATGTAATAGGGGGCGAACCTATTGAAATAATTTTACACAAAGTAAATGTCGGGGTTCGAACCCCCGACCAACTCATAAGCACAGAACATAATTATTATACTCTACAGCTCATAAGTCGCGGCCGATACCACTGGGCCACCAGCCTACAACTACCACTGCTCACATTGTTCCACAAATAATATTTATAAAACTTACTTGTTAATAAAACAGCCAAATATCGTTTGGAGTCTCAAGTAAACACTGATTTCGCCTAGCTATTTTTGGTTATAAAATTTTGTAGATTGTTTCTTATGATTATCAAACTTTTGGTGTCATGTATTTGACAGGTTGACTTGTCTGTCACTTGGGTTGACTTTATAATGGTTAGTTCCGAAGATTGCTACTTTATTGTTTTGGCACTAGTGTCGTAGGGATAAAACGGCGAGCGATTAGCGACCGATTTTTAGACGATTTTTATAACGTTAAGCGATTGATCGCGCGATGCTTAACGCTATTACCTACGTATTATGCCTGCCAGCCATAACTGCGTTTGCCATAGTGTTTTGTGGCTTTTGAACTGGCGAAACAAAAAATGTGTTTTATAATATTACTAGCTGCCCGCCCCGGCTTCGCACGGGTAGCATTAAGTACTTATCTACGGCGGTACCTACCCTACCTACCTATTTACCTACATACATAACACATAACATAACATCACGCCTTGTTTCCCCGAAGGGTTGGGCAGAGGTGTCCCTGTAGCAGGTACACCCACATTTCGCCAGTTATGTTTAAGTCCCATGTAATAGGGGGCGAGCCTATTGCCATCAACCGGGCACAAATCCAGACTCCGAGCTGCTACTGAGAAATTTCAGATAGAAAAACCCAATAACACTTTTGCCCGACCCGGGGATCGAACCCAGGACCTCATGCTCAGCAGTAGCGCTTGCGACCACTAGACCAACGAGGCACCTACATACCTACCTACTTATCTATCTACCCTGCATACCTACCTACCTACCCCTATCTGCCTACTTACCTACCTCCTACCTACCTACACCTACCTAAAACCTTTCCACAATGATCTGGGATATTCTCGAACATTCCACAACATTCCAGAATGTTGTGGAATACTCTTTTTCTGCTTCTCAGGATGTTCATTCTGGTTCGTTGATTTTGTAAACGTGCTTCGTGCTCTTCTTCCGTTTCATTTCTTCGATATTCTTTTTGTTTCCGCCGTTTCGCTGCAGAACTGGCAAGATCTCCTCCTCTTTTACGTCTAGGCATTGTATTCTGTAAAATATAAATTAAATAGACATTTTATAGACAAATATATTGTTACGCAAACGTGGGGTACGTTGAGACAAAGAAAAAAATTTATTTCAGGAAATTACAATTAAAAGAAAAGAAATAAAAAACCATTAGAATTAATTAAACACACTATTAAAAATACTCACATTTGATATTTCACATTAGAGGCTCACAGACAACTTTTTTCTTCTTAAACACACTATTAAAAATACTCACAAATGATACTTCAAAATAAAGGCTCACAGATAACTTCTCTCCTTTTCGTTTTGAAATTGAACTAACTCTAGCGGGCGACACCGGGCTTTTATATATTCAGAGCTAGGCTCTAGGATATTCGAGAAAGTTTGAGAATATTTCCTTTCTCACACCTTCTAGAATGTTCTCGACATTATCGTCCGCCGTAACAATCGGTTCTGCAGCTGTAGCACGCGTAGTAAAGGCGCGAAATTTAAAAACTTAAATTTTAAAATGTTTTCAGAACTAATTTGAATAACTAAAATTATGTCGGTTTAACACGAAAATATAAGTTAGCTACTGCTGTATAAATATACAAAATTTAATAACTTTACTATAGTAACACATGTAATTACTACACATGCTGCAATCGCTCGCAGCGCCTTTCGAAATGCAACCCAAATAATCGTTCTGAATGAAGTTCAAATACTCGACAACATATGGCGCCACTACACTTAATTTCCAAGTTGAAGGGTTGGAAAAGCCTTTTAAAAACACGCCCTTTAGGTTAAAACGGGAACTTTCTTGTTCGAGGGGGGATAAAGAGCTATCACATTATATAAGTCCCTTTATCGTGCCGGGACTCCTTTTTAAGTTTTATCGGCACGCACGTTTTATAAACTTAGTTTTATTATATTTATTGATAATGATTTTACTTTTGTTTTTCTTTTTTTGGCCCTATCTCATTAAGTAAGTTACCTCCTGCACTCATTTATGAAGAAAAACCAGAAAGCAATGCCCAAATCTTCACCAGAGGAAAATGTTTTGTTTCCCCACATTCCCACCAATTTCCAACAAAAAGTACTTATAATTAGAGATGTTCCGACTAGTCGATGAAGCCGACTATCCGGCCACTTCTGTAGTCGGCGACTATTCAGCAGAGCGCCGATTATCCGGCTTACTTTCACTAAATTTCTCAATAAAATCATAGATAATATAATACTATGTACAGATACCCAATCCCATACAAAGAAATGAAACCACCCTAAGGGTGGGCGCCCACGAGCAACTTAGTTTCCCAGCAACTTGTTTGTCTCTGTCGCTGTCTCCGCGCCGAGATTTGGACGATGCGCATACGGAAGCGACAGCAACGCTACTACATATTTCGTAAAATTTTGCCACATTCATCAACATGGATTTCGAAGGGGTTGGAAGGTTGTGATCTGTGCGCTTGTTTTAAGAAACCGAATACGACAGCGAAAAGGGCAATATTGGGTGCACCAATTATGGAGTGCGAGACTAATATTAGAAAAAAATTATACAATTAGGAAAATTGAGAGCTTATTCAAAAAAAAATTTTCGGTATTTAGAGTGAACATCGGAAGTTTTGATGAATTGGGCAGAATTTTCACTTCTTCAATCAGTCTATTATTATCTATATCTTCTTCCGAAATCGATATTTTTTCTTAACCGGTCAGGCGCCGTGGGTGGTCCGCGCCGTGACAGTTTTACGACCGCACTTAAATAAACAAACACTCGGATTTCTTTACAACGTCTCAAGTAGTATTGTTAATGTTTTTTGCTACTCGAATAGATTATGAATACGTTTCAAATGGTTGCAGTCTTTGTAAACAACGTTCACTTATCTTTATTACCCGCTTTTGTTATTATTTCTTTTGTTCTTTGTGATAACGATTTCTGATAAAACTACCGAACCAATTCACACGAAATTTTGCAGGGTACATTATGGATAGATAAGTTATCTAACAAAAGCGTTTTTAGAGACAAACATTCAAAACAAAAAATTCAAAAAATCTAGATTTTAGATGATCTAGAATTTCTAATGCTTACGTAACTTTCTCCGTACCAAAAAAAAATTTTTTTGTATTATTTTGTGCTAAATGTTGTCTAATACGATGATACATGTAATATAGAAAAGAAATAAAACACTTACGGATCAGATCCATACAGAAAAACCACAAAATATCACAACTTTTACTTTGACGGGAACTTTCTCTTATCTGTTTGTTTACACTTTTTTGGTTAGGTCAAAATAGGTATAACATGATGTTATTTATATCTAAAACGATGTAATATTTACTTCAAAATGAAAATATCACCACTTTCCGACGATTTACACACAAAAACCATTAAAAAACGAATTATTACAGCGAACGCGAGTGACGTTTGACTGACATTTTACCGCGCGGGAACGTGATTTTCAACATTTTTTTAAAATGTTGCCTATTAATATTTTTGCTTTTAGTCGATTTATTTGACGAGAATATCTATCCGACCATAGACACAAAAATTCACAGACAATAATAGCCATTACAGCGAATACAAATAGAGTTGTAAGCCGCGTGGGTGATTTGTATCCGCTCGGATACAACGGTACTTTAGCGGTTTTGTGTAGAATAGCGTACGCGAATAAATACGTCGGTGAAGAGACGCGCTCTGTCAATGGGGGCGGTTGAGCTGCAACTGACAGGCCGGCAACTTTTTTGTCGCCGTGCGCGCACTTGCATTGCAACCAATAGGCGGGGCTACAGTTGCGTCGCCGGCCTGTCTCCAAACCCGTGTACAAAAAGTATCCCGACTGTCGTGTCGCTACATGCGTGCACTTTCATACTAACCCGTAGACTTGATGTGAGAGACAAATTAGTTGCAGAGACAAAAGTTGCCCATGCGCGCTACCTCTAAGTCTGGCCATTTTTCTTCCTTCATTTTTTGAACAGATGGCGACTCACTAATGAAGTTAAAAACTGAAAGGTCATAACAGGTGGCAGCACAGTTGTACGTCTTTAAACCGCCATTGTTGTGTTTATGTTTACTTTTGTGTCGATCACGAATTATACGAAAACTACATAAATATGTATGAGACTTGGAGTGTAGCATTGTTCTGGCGCTCAAGCACACGGTTAGGTATTATATCGACAGGAGGACTCCGGTGTATGCTGCTTTTCTGTACCTCTCCAAGGCGTTTGTTCTGGTTGACTACAGGATCCTGTGGTCAAAATTGCGGGAGAGAGCCGTACCACATGAGCTAGTTAACGTCCACTAGTTATACCTGGTTAGATAGTCGGGTGTATAGATGTAAAACGACCAATTTAAAACGTTTTAAATAAAATATTGCCGTTTTAAACCCCAAATAAATCGGTTTATACGGTTGAAAACTCGCCTACAAAAAGGAGGCGCGGCGGCCGCGTGCGGTAGTTTATTTATTTATTTACATAAGGCACCAAGTCCCAAAACACTCATCACAAATACTTACAATTCATTAAATTCACTACACCAATACAAAATAAGTACATTATAATTCATTAAGTACGTATGTTTATGTATGTGCATGTGTGTGTAGGGTAGGCAATCTGGCAACGTTGCGTCGAGTCACGAGTGACGACGTCAACGAGAGTGCGAGAGTGTGAGTTTGGTTTAAACCGAATTTAATTGATTATTCATCTCGTTTGAAAACAAAAAAAAAATACCAACTGAGTTTTTAGGTAGGCACTCCGTTATATCCCCACCTCGGTAAAATCAAGAAATATAGTTAAATTAATTTAGAAAAACATAGTCATCAACACCAACAGTTTCAAATCTAAAAAAATGGTGTATTTCGGTTTTAAACGGTTTTTTTTCGTTTTAAATGGATTGGTTTAATTCGTTTTAAACCGGCCTTACATCTATAGTCGGGTGCATTATCTGCACGCGTTGCATGACCACCGTAGAAACGAGTTTTGTCGACGGAAGAATAGACAAAAATGACGTTCCGTGTAGACAGGACGGCAGGAAAGTAGAAAGACTCAACTGCACTTTTTACGAAATTCGCTCTTTTCATAATTCGACTCAGAATTCTTTGTTTTGTCATAGGGTTTTTTTTTCTATTTGATTCTCAATTTTTATTCGTCAACTACAAAAAAATCTCCGTGTCGAAGTATCGTATTTTGGAAGAAAAAAAAATTACAGCAATATTGGATTTAACCATTTCCTTGGTCCTTGGTAATTTTTTTAGGCGCGCAGGCTCCACGTATTTTATTTAAATGAAATTTTTCACTTTTTGTATGGAAAATAAGAAAAATAAGGGTTTTATAAAGGGGTCAAAATGTTCATTATTTTTGCGATTGAACACGTCATTTTCGAGATATAAGCAAAAGAAAAAAAATGATACAGTACTGTTTTTGCATCTGAATTTGAGGTGTTGCGTTGGTGTGAATTTTGGTTCATATTATATTCCACACCTTTTTAATCACGATTAGAAATACTTAGTCAGATTTAGATAAACAATCAAAATTATTAAAACGCTCTCCTGTAAAATCATGATTTTGTAAATAACCGTATATACTTTGTGGCCGTCGAGTAAAAAGTTTTCTACTGTCTATAACATGGCGATAACAAAATCAAATTGTCTTCACTACCTTAGTGATTTTGACAGTTTGGATAGAAAACTTTCTTCTGAAATAGTCTACATGTAAAAGGACCTAGACAAAGATCGTTAAAAACGAAAGACAAAACGACAGATTGTAGAAAGATTTCTACGGTGCGATGTCAAAAATAGAGAAATGAAATGTCACTTTGTATGGAAAGAGCTATGTCTATTCTTCGTAGAGATAGAAAGCGTCATGCTACGCGTGCTGGTGAGTATGGACAGGAATGTGGTGTGAGACAGGGAGGTTTGACTTCCCCGGCGCTCTTCAGTTTATACATCAATCAGCTGGTTGAGGAGCTTGGTAGCACTGGTGTCGGATGCTCTATTGATGGTAAGACTATCAATAGCATTAGCTATGCTGATGACATCGTGCTGCTGAGTCCCTCGATTGATGCGCTCAGACAGTTACTTGGAGTGTGTGAACGATACGCCACGGCTCATGGTCTCCTATATAATGTCAGGAAGTGAGGTTATGGTGTTTCGTGTGGGTTCCAGAAAGCTGACGACAGTTCCTCCTGTTTACTTGTATGGGGTGGCGCTTAAGAGAATGTCTCGTTTTAAATATCTTGGGCACATGTTGACTGAGAAGCTTTTTGATGACGAGGATATAGAGAGAGCGAAGGGCGTTGTCGGTTCGATGTAACATGCTGGCCCGCAGGTTTGCTAGGTGTACTAAAGACGTGAAAATTACGCCTGCAGCCTGTGGGTTAGGTATACGCAGAGAGCCTACAACGCCCTCCGTGTTCAGTACAATAATGCTTTTCGGGTGTTGCTGGGGCTTCCACGGTTCTGTAGTGCGTCGGGTATGTTTGTCGAGGCTGGCATAGATAGTTTTGAGGCTATCATGCGCAAAAGAACGGCATCCCTAATGCGTAGGATACGTGGAAGCTCCAATAGCATCCTGAAGGTTATTGTGGAGAGGCCAGACTGCCCTTTTCTGATGCACTGGTCCCGTAGACATAGCTGCGGGCCCAGTGCTAAGGAAAGATATTTGAATTGATTTTGATGTAGAAGATAAGTTATGTTCATGTTCATGTTTTAGTTTAATTTAATTTTGACATAATTTTGATATTTTTTTAATTTGATTTAGATTTAATTTAATGTTATTTTAATTTTGATTTAATGTTGTTTTAATTTTGTTTTGATTGTAATTTAATTTAATTTTAATTGATTTTAATTTTGATAAAAAATTTAATTGTTTGGTTTTATTGTAATTTTGTTTTCGATTTTAGTTCTACTAACATATTTTTGTAGTTCTTATAATATGGATATTTTTTCCGAAATAAATTATTTGAATTTGAATTTGACTATTAAAAGTCGAGCTAAGGACAGGGGTAGCGACTACCACTAGTAAAAAAGCAGTTTTAGTGGAAAAGTCAGTTAATTTTTAGTTATTTTGTGTTTTTTGACTTTCGTTTTTGTTAAAAACTGGAGGCGTACGATAGGAATAACATGATCAGAGTTGAAAACCAACTTGGGCATGATCTTTCTGACTGAAAAACCTCAGAGATAGCACTTGTAGCACTGATCCAATATAATAATATAAATACACACATACTTTACTATAATTTACATAATATCACATCACAAGTGCCTGTATGTAATGAGAACAGACTTAGTTCTCTTGGGAGCATCACCTATAAAAGTATAAACCAATTTCTCCCATAAAAGGCTTAAACGATAGCACATCATCTCGACGAAATATCAGATTCTATTTTTTTTTCGAAGAGCTTTCTCTCACAGTTTTCTTCTTATTGCATCTTTGGCAAATACATGGGTCCCCGTACTTTTGCAGTAAACAGCTGCGCAACTGGGCTCAATAATTAGTTATGCGTAAAGAAGTCGCTTGTTTACAAAAAAATTATGGCTAGCTGTCAAATTAATAGACGCTGGAGATCAGCGCCATCTGAAATGAGCAAGTGGCAGTTTTTACCCCCATTGCCAGACTTTCGTTTTATAACGCCATCTAGGAGTCCGTGTAGATACTAGGTGGCATCAATACTAACATCGAGTCAGACATCGCACCGTGCGTTCAAGGACAAGTAATAACAATACATTTTTTTCTGCCGAGGGTAGTGGTGAAGGCCGGCTCTTCTCCATAGGAAACGACCAATTGGAACCGTGCACCTAGCTTCTGACGTTTCATAAGTGCCCATGTAGGTTTATGTGAAATAAAATATTTTGATTTTTTTTTTTTGATTTTGAAGGCTGCATGTGCTTTGTTTGTGTTACGAATTTTTGTGGTTTTTATTCGTTTAAACTTAAATCGAGATTATTCTTTGTGTTTGTGCTCTTTGTGTTAGGTTAGTTTTATTTATTATTGTTTTGCCTTTCACCATTATTTTTCAAAATGAACTCCAAAAAGCCCCCTGACCCAGATTCTCCGAAAGAACCTTTTGAACTTTCCCCTGTATTAAATTAAACTGTTACTCTCCCCATGACACCCCAAATACTCACGCAGGACCCCATTATGGATACCGAGATCTCAAACCGAAAAAGAGTTAATGCCTCACCCCTACCACTTCTTATATCCCACCTAAGATAGCAAAGAACGTAATCGGCAGACTTACGTATACAGCCAGAGATAATCTGCCGTATATTATCCACGTTTCGCTGAAGGATTATGAGACTTCACGCACTGTGTTACAACCGGTTAAGTTTGGTATGTTTTTGACGATGAATAACGTCAATAACTTACACCTCGATGGGATCAAACGTTTAGGTAGAAACCGGGTGTCGGTCGAGTTTTAAGTCGCATCAGGACGCAAACAGTTTTTTAAATAATAACCTTTTAATACAACATACTTATACTGCCTCCATTCCGCAATTCAATATTACAAGAATGGGTATTGTTAGGGATATTCTGAATGGACAGAGGAAGAAATTATTAAAAATATTAAGATTCCGGAAGGATGTGGTCCTGTTATTAAGACCAGAAGGATGAGCCGTAAGGTGACCTCCTCTGGGGTAGCTGAGTGGAAACCTACGCAGACAGTAGTACTTACTTTTGATGGTCAAATTTTACCCAAACGTGTATATTGTTTCTATTCAGCTCTTCCAGTTAAGAGGTACATATACCCGACAATACAATGTTATCATTGATGGCCACACCCGCACCCTTTGCTGTTCGAAACCAAGGTTTTTGCATTGCATTTGCATTGCTGAGGCATGGCTTTTACCTGAAAGTAATTTCAGGATGCCTTTTTTTGGCAATGTTCGTAATGACAGACCTGATGGATACGGGGGATGTGCTTTGCTCATCAATAGCAAAGTATCATCTTCCCCAATTCCTCGACCCTCCGTTGGCGACAACATAAATGTTGTTGCTGTTAAGGCTGAGGATATAAATATTTTTACTTTATATATTGCGCACGCACAACTTGAATATCTTCCGGTAATTAGAAATTTGTTATGCAGTATTAACGGTCCAATACTTGTTATGGCCTTACCGACCCTGACGACCCCATCACCCTCCTCCAGGAGAGCAGTAGGAAAACCAGCACAGTGTACAAAAACAGACGCCTCCCGTTATTCCGACCTCGCCGCCGAGATCCTTTGCGATCGCGACCGCGTCCCCGAGTAAATGATATTCCCCCCCGACCCTTGCTCGATAACGAGGTGCCAGCAGTTGTTGCAGCTGAGCACGTAGCTTTATATTCCCCGACTAATATTCATGATCAAAACTTTGATCCAGCCCGTCCCATCCTTGATGTCCTCCCTCCGGTTGACGCCCTAAGCCGAGGTTCGTACCCCACAGGGGGTGCCCTTAGCGAGCGTTCACCTAGTTTTAATTAGCTTAGCTGAATAACCCCTGGCTGAAGGTTTTAAGTGTAGTAGCTTAGGAAAGCCCGATTGAGTAGTTATGATCTCAGAGGTCAACTACGGCCTGCCGGGGGTTCGAAGAAAACCGATAGGGAAATCGTGGCCCCCGGCAACATGGCATAGGAAGGAACACGGGTGGGTTTTAGTCAGTAAGAGTCTGACACGCCCTCCCGCTCCTCGCGACCCGGAGCGGGAGAAGTTATTTGATAATTTCCCACCCAAAAAAAAAAAAAAAAAAAGAGGTCAACTACGAGATGCCCTATCTACAAAAAAAAAAAAGAAAATAGATGATGGATTAGTCAAAATGTATGGAAATGACGTAAGCTACCGAAAAGCTTAATTATATCAATACTGTCGAAAATCGTGGTAGAAATACGAAACGCTCTGAAAGCGATTGCCACTTGTCTAGGCCCTCAGTATCGCTACTGAACGCGACAGCGATAACGTTTATATCGATATCCGATTATCGATAGGCCTTTAATATCGATTTTCCGAGCAAATAAACGCAAATTCACCATTACCGCTGGGGATCAGATACTTGTGATAACTTTGGCATAGGGTTACTGGATATATTAGATAATCTTGATCTTTGTGTCATCAACGATGGCAGGGCTACACGCAGGTCTGCTCCAGGGCAGAGTAATAGCTGTGTTGACTTGACGTTCTGCTCATCCAATATATCTAGTTTACTCATCTGGCGTCGCTTGGATATGATTTATGGAAGTAACCATTTTTATTTGTATCAATGTCAAAATTTTCGAAGCATCACTTTTAAAGCGATGTTTTTCTAAATTTAATATGTTATTAGTTTTACTACATATTTTTCTTTTTAGTCTATTATATATTATTTTTATAGTATTGTGTAGTATTTTTATATATTTGGTTTTTTCTCTTTTAAGCAACTTGGAGGTCATTTGAAGGCTCATTTTTAATCTCTTACATTTTGGAGTATCAGTTGATTTCCTTTTCTTTGGTGTATCAAAACATAAAGGTGCACCAGATTCAGAAGATTCGTTGTCGTTTTCAGTGTTACAAGTGAGTTGTGACTTGTATACTTTCGTTGGTTTCAAAACTTTCAGGACAGGTGAAGTTGCTCGAGCTAAAACAAACAGGAATAAAGGTAAGTTAAACTAATCTCTATGTAACTATTGATGAGTTGTATTTAAGAATGACACGACAAGAACAATTTTGTCATTCCTAAAAACCGGAAAAGTCAGACTCGCACACGAAGGGTTCTGTACCACCGTACAATATTTAGAAAATAAATGAAAATACTAAACGAAGAACATTATTATTTTTCACCATAAATTATAAAAATCGCATAGATAAATTTGTATTTTATAATGTACCTATATGAATTTGCAGTTGCAGAAATTCACCCACATTTAAATACCTTGTGAATCGGCGTTTTTAGTATTTGTTGATTATATACAGTAGGTATATAATATGTATGGCATCATTGGTGGCCGAGATGCGAAACATAGGGTCTTCTTCACGATCCGACATAGTTTAGTGTGGACACTGTAGTACCCTACTGATAATTTGAATAACTTTAATAAACTAGCGAACGAAACAAACACGTGCTTTGGAAATAAACACGTGCGTTGGTACTGAGAGTTTGCCAAGACTGTCCGAGCTCGACTGTCCAACGTAGACTGTCGCAACACTCTTCGGTCTCTCCCAGTGTAGCCAACTCCAAAAGTACAAATTATCGAGTTCCAACGTCGAAATTATCGTTTTTTGGGCAAAATTATCGTACAAAAGAAAACTCAACAAAAAAAACCGTAAAACGTTAATTCAAATTGCTATCAAAAGACAATGAATAATTTTATACTATGGTCAAAGGGGAATGCCAAGTTTCAGTTTAGTGGCACTAGCAGCACAAACCGTAAACATGTTTTGTCATAGTTTTTATTTGATATTTTTGTGTTTTCACTGTAAAAAAAACTCTCAGTACCAACGCACGTGCAAGTTAGGAATTTGTATATCATGTACCATATTATGGTACATGATATACAAATTCCTAACTTGTTTAGTTGTTGAGATAGAGCTTGTACAAAAATGGTCTAAAACCGACAACTTTTACTGCCCCTATTTCTTCATTTTTTTAGATAAAATATAAAATATTTGGTCTCTACTCGCCGAGCTCTAGACAATGACACATGCCAGGGTAAGATTTTTTTTTTTCAAAAATGTTTGTAATGTTTGTTTTATGGAGACCCCCGTTATATTATTTGTTGTTATAGCGGCAATAGAAATACATAATCTGCGAATTTTTCAACTATCAACAAGAGGCACAGTTCGCTGACAGACAGACAGATGGACGGACAGACTGACAGCAGAGGCTTAGGCGATTCGCACACTGCACCGCATCACGCAGCGTAGCGCGGGGCAGCAGATTTAACATTGTACCAGTTCGTATAGAAAGACAACCTGCGCGCGCGACGCGCTCCCGCGTACAGATTGTTTGCTATGGCTGCCCAGCACCACGCTGTGTAATGTGCTGCAGTGTGCGAATCGCCTTAGTAATAGGGTTCTGTTTAGCACCCTTTGGGTACGGAACCCTAAAAACTTACACAGAATGCCCATAAATGATAGTAGGTACAATTTGTGATTATCTCAAAAAATACCTTGCGATGTTGAAGGACATGGTGAAAGTGACGTCATGAATGAGATTTGCTCATCCTTGTGGTTTTGAGGCACTGCAAGTTTTGACAATGTTTTCCTTTTGCCAGTTTTATTTTTAATGAATCGATCATCAAAATGTCTAATACACAGGTATCTGTTCCGCAGTACTTGATTACTAAGGTGTGTTATCGTCATGTTTCCTAAAATTACAAACAATATATTATTGACTAATATATGGCCACATTTGAAATGTTAATATATTGTTGAGCTATTCTTTTTCAGTTATGAACATTAAAAAAAAACTATTTGGAGTACCTTTATGCTATAGATGTTAAAATATTATCTATGGCTATAGTGAGTACATATTTTGGTCAGTGGGTCCGCTTAGGGGCGGTTTTATTTTATCCAGCCTTTATCACACAATACTCATGTAATGTAACACTACATTTGATCATAATATGTACTCCTAAGTTAATTATTTTGTGCAATGAGTAGTGAAAACTGACAATCTGTGTTTGTGCGAGTTCAGGAAATGGTTTTCATAATTGTTTTTAAAATTTAACATATTATTGCTATTTGATTTTTATTTTTCAGTATCTTCAAAGTGAGTACAGAATATTTTAAGTAGTAATTACACTTACCACAATTTCTCAACCAAACTGCCAAACGACTTGCATGTCCAGTAGGAAACCGAAATAGTGAGTAATCTTTTGATGTATTATTACACATAAAATATGAGCACCTGATGGGAGTCATATTGAGTGCACTTTGTTAAATCCTGAGGTTAAAAATCCGATGTTTTCACTAGCTTAGATCGTTGTATGTGCAAGCATCGTTTTCCAGTTTCTAGGTTCCAGGTCTAGTCATGGAGAGGTGTCTTATAAAAGAATCCGTAATGTGAAGCCAGGTCGGTTAGAAGAAATCCAAAACGTATTCGTGCAGATAAAAGAAACTGAGTAAAAGTCTTTTTAGCTGAGTAAACAATAGTCAACAACTATTGACACTGGTCTGCATAACGCACAGACCATGGATGGCATAACCACAGAGCATGGGCATAACGTCTGCTTTTATCATTTTTAGACACACAGATAACTATATACTAGTCAGAGGCAGATAGGACCACGGCTGGTAATCTCGGAACAAAAAATCCTGGCACTAGTAGACGTATTTTGTCTATGGACTATCTTCCAAAGTGACAATCGCTCCTCGAACCTTTCCCCTTTATCGCCTGTGAAATCGACGCCATATTTGTTTGTTGTAAGTCTATCTATATCTATTGTAGTCTGTGGTTATCTATATCCCGCTATTTAGAGGTGGGCAAAGTGTATCATTTTTGCGATTGGATCATTTGCATCTGGATCACTGAAATGATCCGAAACACTGATATGTTTCATTTGGCTCATTTGGATCATCGGCTCAAAGGATGTAAAATACAGAATGTTACGTATAGATTACGTTAAATCTGTGATTGTATGAGTGATACACATCTCATTTGGTATCTCTTTCTGACTTGCATAGATTGTAATTATGTCGCCCGCTCACTCGCGACTCGCGAGTCAAAAAACTCAGTGTGTCTCAGTCTCCTTCTCTCGCTCGCTCACTGCTCAGTTGCTTCGCGAGCGACGCGTCGCGCGGAATGAGCCAGAGCAAAGTAATGTTTCAGATGCAAATGATGCGTTTGAAACGTTGTTACTGAACCAATCTTTTGAATCACCTCAATGATCCGGATCAGTGAGTCGGTTCCGTAAAGAGTTACACACGCCTACCCGCCATTACAGTTTGAGTGAAGTTCTACATTATAATTTCTATCCTATCAATAACTTATCCTCTCAAAGTTAAATCTGTAATAGTGTAATTATAACGTTCAGTATGAACCACTCTTGCTATGTTGTGAATTGCGCTAGTAAACGAAAGGACGTTAGATTATTTCAATTTCCCAAACGTGAGATAGGACTCATAAAGTGTGTTCGAAATGAAATGCGTGAATTTTAAAGATAAAATCTTTTTATTTTCATAATTTAACAGGGCACAACGTGCGCTATTCCAAGACAAATTTTCTCAGGTGTGTAAGTACTAAAAAATGTTGCCAGTTTATCAAACTAGGGATGTAACATAAAAAAAGGAATATGGGCTATGGTTATTAAATTTACTAAGTATAACACTATAAAATTAGTATTATGTTCATATGGACTTGAACATAGTTGGGCCAGGCCAAGAAACAGAACTACAGCAAACAAAATAGGTATAATTAATCAGACATAACATAGTGATAGAACATGACATGTTTTTAATTAATAGGTAGCGGACACAACTTTGACACACTCCTTCTATAAATCTTATCATTAAATTTTACATCAGCCACTCTTACACATTTATCATTTCCTGGATAAACTTTTATTATTCTAGCAATAGGCCATACTAATGGTGATGTATTCAAATGCCTTACCAGGACAATATCACCTTCCTTCATATTTGGTGATTCGTGTTTCCATTTGGGACGACTTTGCAGCTGAGTCAGGTAATCATTTGACCAGGTTTTCCAGAAGTCTTGCTTAAGCTTGGTTATCACCTTCCAAAATCGTAAACGATTTATAGGGACTTCTGTTAAATCAACCTCAGGATAGCTGTACACAGCCGTGCCAATCAGAAAATGACCAGGGGTCAAATACTTGCCTTCATTTGGGTTTAGTGAGAGCAGAGGTCGAGAATTCAAAACACCTTCTATTTGCACTGCAACCGTGTTTAATTCTTCATAGGTCAAAGTTAAGTTGCCTACTACTCTTTTAAGGTGGTGTTTTACACTCTTCACCCCCGCTTCCCACAATCCACCAAACTCCGGTGAATAACTGGGAATGAATACAAACCTAATAAAATTTGTTTTACAAAAATTGTGCACCGAGTCTCTATGAGACTTTGAGTTTTGTAACTCATATAAATCTTTTAGTTTATTTTGTGCACCCTTAAATGTCTTTGCGTTATCGCAAAAAACCTTTGTAGGCATGCCTCTTCTGGATATAAAGCGTTTGACACATGCCAAGAAATTATCTGTAGTAAGGTCTGATGCCACCTCCACATGGATAGCCTTAGTGGCAAAGCAAACAAAAAGAGCAATATACCCCTTCGTTACGAGTGGTTCACGGATTCTACCAACCTTCATATTAAAGGGGCCACAAAAATCAATACCCACATGTTGAAAGGGTCTGGTAGCGGTGATTCTCTCAGCTGGTAATGAACCCATAAGCTGCTTTGCAGTTTCAGCCTTCAAACGCACACATATTAAACATCTATGCAATACCTTTTTGACCTCTCTAATTCCACTTATGATCCAATACTTCTGCGAGAGGGAGCTAAGGACTAGTCTGGGACCAGCGTGCAATAGTTTGAGATGTTCTCTTTTAATTAATAAAGAAGTTATATGGCAATTTTTTTGGAAGAATGAGGGGGTGCATTTTATCATGTGGTATGCCTGCATTTAGCAACCTGCCACCCACGCGAAGCAATCCATGTGCGTCTATGAAAGGGTGTAAACTTGTAAGAGTTGTTTTCTTATCCGATTTAAATTCTTCAGCAAAGTGCTGTTTCTGTACACAACGAATGATAATTAAAAGAGCATCTTGCAATTCTTTTGGAGATAGATTTGAGTCAATAGCCTCTTTTTTATTTTTTAAAGTATTATTATAAAATCTGTACATGTATGAGACAATATTTATAATTTTATTTAAATCAGAGAATTTTTCAAAATGATCCAGCATTGAGGACTGCTCTACCTTTTGTAAGAAACAAGTAATTTCCTCATCAACAATCTCTGTTTGATATTTGTTTACGACGTAGTGTCAAAATGACAATGTCAATTTGACAAGTCGTTGGCGGGATGTCAATTCCAAGAAATGTAGGTATCTGGAATGTACCACCTTGATGATGAAAATCGCTCACAATTAGCAATTTCACGTTGATGTAAGGCTGGAACTGATGCAAAGTCGGGATTTTCACCCAAACTATGAGCAGGGTGAGGCTCCGCCGCCGGGAAAACTGGGCAACGTCTCTCGAACAAACTCGTCAGGCACACGGTGCAAGACGAATAAACACCTCCAAAGGCACTGAATTTACTGTTTCACTAATTCGAAGGACCACTACGCATGTTCGAAATGAAATGCGTGAATTTTAAAGATAAAATCTTTTTATTTTCATAATTTAACAGGGCACAACGTGCGCTATTCCAAGACAAATTTTCTCAGGTGTGTCACAGAGCATGTCACTTTAAGAGGCGGAACTTAGAACATTTCAGTTTTTGAGAATTTGTTACCTTTTTTAGCCAACCACATAAAAAAACATGGCTACCAACATGAAAATTCTAAGTAGCACTGACAATGACAATCATGACCTTGAAAGGATTATCGATAGGGATGCGCAACATATAGAAATCAACAAAATTATCGATATCGATGAAATGCATTCATTTCATCGATATCGATAATTATCGACACGCAGATAATAGTGACCCTCCAAAACTAATTTATTTTGAAAAATCGGTAAAATAAAACACAGATTTATATGATTTCAGTATTTAATAATGGATATACTTAAATGAGCTATCAACATTGGTCTTGGACCAAAATGGCTTCCTTTTTTATTTTTTTGTGCCAACATCAGAGTTTCTTTTAGCATGCCTGACTTTATTTATTTTTCCCAAGAGACTGGCACTGCGTCTTAGTGATGCCAGGCTGCATTTTGTTTTTTGTAATTGTTCCATCAACTGTTTTTCCTTGGTGTTAAATCTGTAAAGATAATTAAATATAAGCAATATTTTCGATGAGACGTGTAAACATTTCCTTTCACATAAAACGCAGGGATCTTTTCTATTTGAAATGAGCAATAGTACACAAATTAACTCAATCAATTTTAGAATTTCTTTCTCTGTCTACTTTTTTTGTAACATCGTCACACGATAAAAGTTTAATGGATTTTAATGAAACAACCTAAACAAGAGGTTGCATCTATTTTTTTTTTTTTAATTAGATGGATGACATTAGAGGACTGTACTGTATATTGTTATGTATAATAGTGATCAATTACGGTGTTTATTATAGTTACCTTTTGACTCTGAATGCTGATACATATGTTGTGGAAATTCTGCGACATTTCCCTTTTTGTTGAAATCCTTTTTTCCAAGGCATTGGCACATATATTTCACTGCTCATGCAGTTTTTCTATTGGTAGATGCATCAGTTCTTAATTACCAACTGCTTTTAGCTACTCTCGGCAGCTAGAAGATACAAAATATAAAAGGTTACATTATAACTGACTCTGTTTCACTGTGAATTTATTTAGTGTGATTTAAAGTTAAGAAGAACCTCCTCCTTTTGGAAGTCGGTTAAAAACACCCAATTTACACTATCAGCGTAACTAAATGGAATAGATTATTATTATACTTAGATTTATTTCATAATCCCAGTATTTACATAATTACCTATTGGTGTCAAGGTAGATAATATAATCTTAGACTCTGACAATATATTTAGCAGTCAACCTATTTAGACTAAATTAGATTATAATTTCAAGTAGACAAATATTACTGTAGGCACAATGTTTTAAACCATTTCTTCAAGAGTTTCAACTAATCTTGATTGATGGCTCGAGAGTCGTATTACAGAATTTGAATAGCATAGCATAGTGTTAAGTGAGCACAAGATCACATTAGCAATAAATATCGGTACTCACCGGTTACGATCCAGTAAAAACTTGGAAAATAGCAACTTATTTACGGTATGCCAGGCCTCCTTGATACCACAAAATTCACATCTTCTGTGACCCTTGCCCATGATGGTTCACAAACTTAGAGTCACTGTCAATTATTCTGATTTGTTATAATCCAAAATCTTACAGAAAAAGGAAAAACAAACAGAAAAAACAGCGAAGGCAGACATGTTTGTGAAAACTTCGTAATTGAATGTTGGTCATTCTGTCATCCTGTCATTTTGCCGTGTGTTTCTGAATGTTGGCTAAAAAAGGTAACAAACTCCATACAAAAATAATTTGTTCGGAGTTTCACAGCACTGGACAGTACAATGGTTGACGATTAGTTCCAAAAATATGCGCCAAGCGCTAGTGTCGTAATGTCACCGAGTGATGATCCACAGCTTAAAAAAGTATATCGATAGCATCGGGCATTGAATATCGATAGCATAGTGATGTGCCATGGAAAATTCTTGTAGGGTAAATTTATAATTAGCAGGGTTTCTTCCGTTAAGTTCATTGGATACGAATATAACGAAAGAAATGTAAAAATAAAACTACTACCTATTCAGATTTTACTTTTTATTTATTTTTTTCCTCTTAACCTACGGGCTTTATATTTCTCAAAGGCAATTTGTTGAGGTGCACACATCTGTTTCACAAGTTTTTCTTGTACACCTCCTTTTTTTTTTTCCTATATTATCTTGCGATCGGCTTGAGAAGCCCTTAGCAGATTTGTTGTGGGAGTTTATTGACAGGAGAGAACTGTTCCTCCAGTGAGGAAGCTGTCTCTTATTAAATTAGGGATTGTTAGTGAACAAGGTCCCATATGTGTTGTCTTTTGAGCCTTCTATGATTTATTGGTTCACATAACGCTGTTGCTAGGGTGTTAGTATGAGCTTTTATACGGTCTTTGTATGCTTTTGCTCTGTGTTCAACTTCCTCCTTAACTGTTTTCATTTCTGTGTAGTCATGCAATTCACTGGTTTTGATAAATAGGGGTGCATTAGTTATCATTTTGAGTGCCTTATTCTGAAACCGTTGCAAAATCTCCACATTAGAATTTTTTGCTGATCCCCACAACTCTATGCCATATGTCCAAACCGGCTTGATTATAGCTTTATATATGAGTATCTTATTTTCCATGGTGACGTGCGACCTTCTGCCTATTAGCCAGCTTAGGTTTCTGAGCCGTATGTTTAACTCGTCACGTTTTTTTTGGATATGAGGCTTCCATGTTTGCCTTCTATCAAGATGCATGCCTAGGTATTTTGCTGAATCTTGATGGGGTAGAACGTCGTTTCCAAGTTTAAGTGGGGGGCAGTTGTCCTTTCTCAGAGTAAAAGTGACATGCACTGATTTGTTGGAGCTTGCCTTGATGCGCCACTTTTCCATCCATTTGCCGACTTTGTTCAGGTGATTCTGTAGATTTAAAGACGCTACACTGGGGTTTTCATGGTTGCAAAGTGCAGCGGTGTCATCAGCGAATGTGGCAGATAGAACATTATCTGTTGTGGGTATATCTGCAGTGTATATAAGATACAGAGTAGGGCCCAAAACGGAACCTTGTGGTACCCCGGCTTTTATATCTTGAAAGGCAGAGTAGTTGTCATTGATTTTAACTCTAAATATTCTATCCTCCAAATACGATTTTAAGAGCAGGTAAAAGTTATGTGGAAGTCGGTTCTTTATTTTGAAAAGCAGGCCCAAGTGCCAAACCTTATCGAATGCTTGTTGTACATCTAGAAAGACAGCAGAGCAGTACTGCTTTTTCTCGAGAGCTTCTCTTATTTTGTTGACAACTCGGTGAACTTGTTCTATAGTCGAATGTCCAGTTCTGAAACCAAACTGATGTTGGGGAATGAGATCGTTTTCATTAAGTATTCGTGTTAGCCTTCGCAAGACGATCTTCTCAAACAGTTTCGATGTTGGTAATAGACTAATTGGTCTGTAAGAAGACACAAGATGCGGGGGTTTGCCAGGCTTCGGAATCATGATTATCTCTGATATTTTCCATATCATTGGAACATGTCCAATCCTAATTATGCTATTAAAAAGCTGTGTTATACCGACTATTGCTTTTTTAGGAAGTTGTCGTAGAATTTCAGCTGTTATCAGGCAGAAGCCAGGTGCCTTGTTTAACTCTAGACCTTTTATTTCTCTTTGGACTTCGCGGGGTGAGCAGCTTTGCATTGGGAGACATAGTTGCAGATCAGTTTTTAGATAGTGTTGTATTTCTTTTTCAGTTTCTATATCACCGCCATTCGTAGTGAAGACTTCATGCAGGAATTGTCCAAACGCTTCAGCCCGTTCTCGAGAGTATTTCTTTGTACACCTCACACCCTTTGTAGTTAGCAGGGTGTGCACCTTCACATAACGCGCAGGTGGCGGGGGTGTTTCGGTCCGTTTTAGGACAATCGGATGTTTTGTGAGCTTGTGCACACTTTACACAGCGGTATGGCCGCATGCAATAATTTTTTGAATGCCCGTATTGTTGACACCTCTGGCATTGTGGTATTGTGTTTATTTTCTTAGGCTCTTCAATTATAACAATTTGACTGTTTATAGATTTTATTGATTTAGCAGCATAGTTGTTTGGGCCAGCCACGAGATTAACAAAGAATGTTGACGTTGGTTTCTTTTCTGGACCATACTTTACATTAATAATTTCTCCTTGTACTTTATTTCCAGTTTTTTCGACTTCTTCTATGATAGCACTGTGCGGAGTAGAATGATGGAGCTTTTTTACTACTAGACGGCAGCAACGTTGGTCCTTTATATTAAAAGTGTGGCCTATAAGTCCATTTTCACGGACTAGGGTAATAATTTTCTTATATGCTTCTATGTCTATGGAATTTATTCTTAATTGATTTTTGTTTACAATTTTTAGGAAGAAATCGTCTTTATCAGCAACAGTGTTAACCAATTCAGTTAATTTATTTATGTCTTCAATGCCATATAAGATAATCGGTGGAGGTTTGTTTGGGCGTTTCTCTTTGGGTTCAGGTTCATCTTCTGTCAGGTCAATCTGTAGGCCATTGTACCTATTGGCAGTTTTGATTGTTTCTGGAGATGGCGACTGTGATAACTTCTTTCGCTTGTTGGCTCTGGCTGTTGGAACTCTTTGCCATTCAGGAGGACAAGGTGTGTTATTGGTGTTATTAGTTGGTGTCTGACTTTTCTGTTCTTTTGTTGGGGGTGCTGTGTTGGTAGCTTCAAGTTGTAGTCTATTTCCAAGAGATTGACTTCTTGGTCTACTCATAAACAAGCTAGGGTGGAAGGCTTGCTGTATATATTTCTTGCTGCCAGTAGTATTCACTACCACGGAAGCCTGGTCGCCTACTTCCATGGAGTCTTCGATAATCAATTTCTCACTCACCGGCCCGGATACCGGAGAGCGCCGGGTGTTAGCCGGATCGCACGACAAAAACTTAAGCTGTCGCAGGCCTGTTTAGACATTTCCAGTGTTACCTGTTTTTGGCAGTTTTTAAATAGTGATGTGCCACAATCGGAATTTTTCCTTAACATGCGGTTTTTCGTAGTAGTAGGTACGTTATGCTAATCGATCTTATAGTAAAAGTTTTGCTAAATACCGGGCTACATTGGCAGGTGCTGGACAAAGACAGTTAAGATTACACCGCTGTACCCATTTGCTCCATAAGGGAGTAATAAGTCTATTATTCTAATTAGGACTGAGACAATGACGTAAACAGAATTGATATTGACAGACAGAATAGCTATATAAAAAAAAAAACTGGAACTTATGTACTTTAAAAACCATTCGTGCAATCCTTTTGCAAAGAAAGTTCCGGGTTCAGTAAAATGAAAATAATGCTTATTTAAGTACGGCACTTCAAGCTACTACAATCTGTAAAATTTTTACAATATATAGCTATTTTTACAATACAATCTGTCAGATTTTCAACTTTATTGCTGATAATTAAGGTTCAAAGTTGATTGGGAAAATTTGACAGTTTCGGGTAGCTTGCTTCTGCTTCTCGATGTGCTGGCGTCTGTACCAAAAACATGATAATAGTTTTTTTTCAATTCTTAATTAAAATGAAACAACTAAACGTAAAAGGAGAACATTCACTGTCCATACATTTTTAGGCTAAATGTGTGTCAAACAAAACAAATGATAAATTCCGTTAGAAAATGTTAATTTTTTTCACTTTTCCCTCTGGGACCAAATCTGTAGGGCCATTCGATGCACTGTTATACGAGTTTGAAAAATACTGTTTCATGTTTGTTTTAGATAAAAGAATAATCGTAATCTAATTATAGTAATAGCTTTTTAATGCCACTAAACATTACAATTATTATCTTTTACTGTGAAACTAAGGCTCTAGGGTTATTCTTTTTGACAGTACTAGTATTAGCTTATTAAAATAGGTATCGAAACTTTATTTCGCACACTATAGTTATGTGGAGAATAACCCTAGAGCCTAGTTTCACAGTAAAAGATTATAACCATAATGTTTACTGGCATATAAAGCTATTACTATAATTAGATTACTGTTATTCTTTTAACTAAAACAGTATTTTTCAAACTCGTGTAACAGCGCAGGGAATGGCCCTACAGATTTGGTCCCATAGTGAAGAGAATAACTTGTTCTAACGGAATATAACTTTTTTTTTGTTTGGAGGCACTTTCATAATTTATCCCAAAATGAATGATCTCCTTTGCAACGACTGTGACTACACACATACATGATGACAGTACAAATTGAGTAAAACACCATCTATTGCGAATACCTCTAAACAAAATGATTAACAGATACATTATACAGGCTACTTTTCACTACTTTATTTATCACTCTGGGCACAGAGTACTTTTACTATTGACCCTGGGTTCGAATTTGAAGTAAAAGGTTTCATTTATCCTTTTTGTTGAAAATACGTGACTTAGGAGTGTTCATTGTGAGGGGGGAGATCCGTGTTTACTTGGGGAGCCGAACCGAGTCAAATCGGTCGGTACTCACCTTTACTCGAAATAGATATATCAGCATTAAAACAAAGAATTTTTGATTTTTACGATCTTACTTCAGCCAAAATCTGCCGTTAAACGCTTTTTAGTGATTGTAAATTTCATGACTATTTTACACGACTCTACAAAAAAATTTTCGTTCTTTGTCCTAAAGTTTAATCATAATCATAATCATAATCATCATTTATTGCATTCTTGTAGTTTACAAGTTGTTACGAGTTTAAATAGGTTTCATACATGAACCCTGCTAGGGCACAGCAATATACATAGTTTAATGTTCTACAGTGTGTTTAGTTATGCACAAAAACGAAAAGAAAATACCTTTTTTCGGTATAAAGTTTGCTTTTGTGATAGTTATAATAATAATACTCATTTTTCAATTTTTTCATAAATTTTAATTGATTTTAATATTTTTAAAAAGACCGCGCGTAGAGAGTGGGGTATTAACGTTTACACTGTGCCGCTAGATGGCACCCGAGTGATAAACAACCATCAGGTGTTATTTACAAGCCCAGAATAACTTAAAATGTCGTCACGAAAGTGCAAATACGATGCTGATGCATTTTGTTTTATATGTGGACAATTTATTAAAGTTCGAGACGTGAAATATGAACTAAAGACATCTCACGTTCTCTGTGAAGCCTATGAAGCATATTTTGACTGTCCTGTACGGAATCAAGATAAGCCATGAGCTCCACATGTTGCTTGTAGTTTTATTGAGAGAAAGTAGCTATGAACATAAAAGAAAAAGTAAAAGTGTGTACTTTTAAGTTATTTTCCACTTTTCTGTAAGCTAATTTGATAGTAAAACTTAATAAAAATAATAAACATTTTTATTTCAATAGTTTTATTTTCAATCAAAAATTAAAATCCGAGATTTTTAAAAATTTCGTTCAATCAGTCTTCTAAGCACAAAAGCAAAGTTTTTCATGCCAGATATTTTTTTTCCGTCTTATTACGACCTAAACTACCGAAATTTAATGCTTTGCAATCAAAGTCAAATTTCATGTTGACCCGTGTTATCTATGCTGTCATCTATGAATTTTTTATCAAGACTAATAATTTGTTCGAGTTGAGACACCATGATAAAATGTAGAAAGGAGAAATTAAAAAGCTTGATTGTTAATTAATAATTTTATTTTAGAATCAGTTTTACACATGTTAAAATGTAAAGCAACCTTTCTTTTGGTAATCACAATCAGTCTCTAAAATTACTTACTTCTAAAGAAAAATATCAAACAAAATTCAAGACATGATTTAATTTTGAGCTCTTTCACTGAACAATAACAGTAATGTCTTAATATTTTTACACAAGAACTCCGCTCTGATCCGTGCAAAGGCAAAAATCAAGAAACAATGCGAAGTAAACAAAACATGTTCCGACATTCTCGCAGATGGAGGGTAGTTGCGACTTGCGCGCGAATCAGCTGAAATGAAGCGTCACGGAAATTGCCGAATACCCCCGAAACCGTGATCGGCTTGGCCTCTTTACAACCGACTAATCGGCTTGTCGGCCAAAGTCATAATTGGCACATCTCTACTTATAATTTTATTATTCTGCCACAAATGAGAATCCGGATTAAAAGACTTCCTTTTGGTATAACAAGTTTGTATACAAGTAAAGCCGGGTCTCCTGCGCGTGTTTTTACACAAAAACATCGCAACAAAGATGCTATTTGTGTATGCAAAACGATATTTTGTATGAAAGCAAATGTTTTTGTGTAAGGTTTTTTGTGTTATGTTTCGAAAAAACATGCGACTTGGCTTAACAACTTCTCGAACAGGGTTCATGTTCCTACTTTGAATAAACGAACTTTATTTTTAGTGTGTGGAGCTTTTGTTTAAAAGAAAGTTAGGAATAGCGGGGATTTAGTCATTTGGTTTAAATTTTGTCGTATTTTGTGACTAACTTTGTGGAGTATGTAATAACGTGCAAAAAAAAAGTTGTAGCTGAAAAGCTAAGTATCAAACCTAAAAAAAAAACAAAATCATGAATGTTTCTGCTTGAAGCAGCATAAATCTTTGATTGACAGGTACTTGTTTATAGACTTAGACTTGACTTTGGCAGGTAAACAAATATGGCGGTAGTCGGTGCCTGAAAGGCTTTTTGCGCATTTTCAGGGTTTTTATAAAGTAAAAGGCACAATTAAGCTCTAAATAGGCTATAAGTAAAATAAATAAAGTATGTCGGACCTAAAAGTGTGTAGAATATGCCTTCGGACGGAAGCGAAAATGTACCACTTCCATTTGTATCAACTTAAGTTTTATTATGAAGAAGTTATGGCTTTACAGGCAAGTTATTTAATTAATTACTTTAATGTTTAAAGATATTTGCATAACATTACTGTCTTTATATATGTGTGATCGCATGCAGTACGACCCAGACGGTATACAATTTTATTAGCGTCCAAAGTTTAATAGAAAATGTAACATAATTTTTCGCTCAGTTTCATATTTAGCTTTAATAATATTTGGTTACTTAATGTGCTTAAGTTATGCTTATCAGTCTGTATTATCCAATACTCAAGCACACTGTACCGACCGCTAGATACAAATCCTTTAGGCTAGGGTATTTCTATGTAGCATTCTACATCCATAATTTTAATTAATTGAATTATAATTTTTTTTCCTTCACATATTAAACTTGTAAATAATATAAATACCTATTTTAGTGTTAGATTGGATATTGTATTTAAATATACTTAATAATATAAAAATAAAAACATTCACAATAAATTTGGCTATTGTAATAATTATTAAGCTTTTAATTCTAAACAGCTGAATGAACAAGATGGTCTACCTCAGTACTTCTGTTATGAGTGTGCTACAATACTACACAAGTTTCATAGGTTTAAGGAGAAATGTTTCAGTGGGCAGAAGATTCTCAAAGAACTGGCTTGGAGAGGACCTGTAAGTATTAAAAAAATGTTATCGTCCACTACCCTGACTTCACCTACTGCTGGACATAAGTCTCTCTTTTTGCTTGTGCCAATTCCCACACTCATGTGCCAGAATAAAAAAATTAAAAAACAAATTCATTTATTTCCATAAAATTAAATAAAGTACAGTAGGTTCTTAAGATAATATATCAATCTCTTATTATGCCTTTAATGTTGGTGTGCAAATTTTACATATTTTAAGAAATTAATTCTTTAACTTGAATAACGTTTGCGATTAGTAAATTAAATAAAATTCATTAAAATTTGGTAACAATTTATATTAATAAATGACATTATACTACAAACTACAATTCACAACTTATAATCTCATCCATGTTCTATTAAATACTTATGTTCAGTCAACTCAGCATATTGTAAGTTCTTCTCTGCTGGACATAGGCCATAAGTATAGCCACAGTGGCTGATTCACTGTATAGAAATATACAAACATAACATTTTATCTAAAAAAAAATCGTACCTTTATTCTACCATAAACTTCAGTCATCCAGCCACTTGGCCACTAACTGCTCTAGTACTATCGTAAAATCCACCAATCAATGCATTACATTTTCTTCATCAATTTCAGATCACCTATGAAACAATATACAAAGTTGATCGCAACAACACAATGCTCATATCACCATTAACAGTAGTCAGCTTCACGGACCGAATTAAAACCTACATCACAAGAGATAGCATAGAAACAGATGCAATCTTTGGCACAGAAAAGAAAGTAGAAAAGATAGAAAATATTGAACTAGATTACTTTAGCGAGACATCCATGACAGGCGATAATGATCCAATGTTAGATTTTGTTAAAGAAAAGATAATTGAAGACTTAGAAATCACTTTTGAAGAAGAAAAGATAAAAGTTGATAATGAGAAAGATTTAGAACCGTTCAGTCCTTCAGCGGTTTACGTAGGAGGTGAAAAAGGTATTATGAAGATTGAGTGTGAAGAAATAAATGAAAAGAATCATGGTGGTAAGGACTCGTGGATAAGAAGCAAAGTTTTAGACAAGGTTCATTGGAAGAGGTTTACGTTGAGTGAAGAAGAAGCTGTGAAGAATTTTAGGGCACGAGCTGAGGATAAGAAATATAAAGATGCTGCTTATAAGTGTACAGACTGCTTTAAAGGTTTTTCAAAGAAGGATATGTTGGCTAGACATATACAGTTGAGGCATGTTAAGGTATGTAATATTAAAAAATACAATAGACGTGGACATATTTAGTACCCTGTTCCGCTTAGCTATTTCTAAAGATGCATAAAAAACTCCTGAATGAAATCGACATGTGTTTCACCTCTCAACGAGGCATCCTCAGGATGACGATTGACTTGTCGCGAACCCGAACACGGCGTGTTGCCATACCGAGCGCAAAACGCAGACGAAATAATATACGCGTGTATGTAATATTCTTATTTGTAAAGGCTGAAGTTATCATGCGAAACTCGAATTAAAAAAATACGTATATATACGTATCCGCATGTACGAGTACTTATTTAGTTTTACTAAGTTAAAATTAAAAATAAACGACCTTGATTAAAACAAACACTCACGCCTTCTTCTCATGGGGGTAGGCAGAAACTATAGAATGCCAACTATGATCCGACCTGAATGAAACAACCGTGATGTGGGTCAAAATTAAAAAGAAAAACAGTAGAAAAAAAAACAGTGGCACTCCGGGAGTGCCGACAGAAGTGAAAACTTGAACAATTTTACTGTGCAGGAAATACTTTTAATGAGGTGTTGGTAACGGTGTCGCGAGTTCAATTGTTTTTTCCCCATCTCAAAAATGCCCAACGCGCCTAAAGAAGTTTTCACTTCAAAAAATATTTTGGAATATTGGCATGTGTTCAATACTGTACTTGTTCCTTTTGTGACTGTTTTTACTAATACTATTTATGAATGCTTAAATAAAAACGCGTTGTTGAATTTTCATTATAGTTATGTCTTAAATTATCATTTTATTCTACAGATGCTGGGTCCATATGAGTGTCGTTTCTGTCGGATGCGCTACAAACTAAACTGTTACTTACGCAAACATATCAGACAGCATTATTTCAAATATGAATGCTTGCGGTGCCACCTTATCTGCCCTTTAGAGTAAGTAGTGCCCTTAAGAGCGTTTATTCTGAAAGTGGGCGACGTCGCAAATAGATGTCAAATATTTCGCTGTTTTGATTAATTTGGCAATATTACTGTATGGAAATAAGAAATGTAGCTAACTAGTTCCCTAAAATATTAATAATGAATTACAATTATAACACTAAATTTGATGTTGTAACAATTTTAGGTGTAAAATAGGCATTTGGAAAGATTCCAAAATTTTTTTTACATCTAAAACTAAATATTCGATATTACGATATTAATTAATGCATTTAATTATTAATATTCTAGGGAACTAGTTAGCCATATTTCTTATTTCCATACAGTAATATTGCTAAATTAATCAAAACAGGTAAATATTTGACAGCTATTTACGACGTTGCGTTGCCAAGTTTTAAGAAAAACCCTCTTTTACTTCATCATTATTATCATCATTTCAGCCGAAAGACGTCCACTGCTGGACATAGGCCTCCCCCAAGCACCTCCACTTCGACCGATTTTGTGCTTTCCGCATCCATCGGATTCCTGCGGCCTTCACAAAGTCATCGGTCCATCTTGTGGGAGGCCTTCCAACGCTACGTCTTCCGGTACGCGGTCACCACTCTAGGACCTTTCGGCCCCATCGGTCATCCGTTCTGCGAGCAATGTGCCCTGCCCATTGCCACTTAAGTTTGGCAATTCTTCGGTCTATGTCGGTTACCTTGGTTCTCCTACGGATCTCTTTATTTCTGATTCGATCACTTAGGAAACTCCAAGCATAGCCCTCTCCATTGCCCTTTGGGTTAATTTACTTATCTAAACTTATATAATAAAGCTGAAGAGTTTGAACGCGCTAATCTCTGGAACTATCAGTCAGATTATAAAATTTATTTTTACTTCTGAGCCCAATTCTTGAGGAACGTTTGGTATAAGCTATTTAACATAACGCTACGACCCTTAAGTGCCTGCTAAACGGTCGCCAACCGCGTCCCAACAGAGGCGACCTTGGTGGTTTACAACCGTGTAGTTATTGGTTTACGACTAAATTTTAAATAGCTCTGCCTGTCGCCAACCAAGGTCACCTATGTCGGGGACGCGGTTGGCAGTCGTGTAGCAGGCCCTTTATTAGAAACTTGGTGGCCGAAATTTCACGCGGACTAAGCCGACGTCCACACAGACGTAATAAAATCGCGGCGATTTTTTTCATGCACTAGATTTTCAACGTTCTGTTTAGCGCCAAGAGTTGAAAATCCAACAGTGTGTTTTTTCAACGCGCTGGGACAAGAGTGCGTCCCAGCGCGTTGGATTCTCAACGCTTGGCATAATAACGAGAGTTGAAAATCCAGTGCGCGATAAAATCCCGCCGCGATTTTATAACGTCCGTGCGTACGTCGGCTAAGTCGCGGGCAAAAGCTAGTTATATTATAATGACTCATTTACACGAGAAGAAACTCTCGCCTCGAATAGGCTTTTGAAAGAAGATTCGTGTAAGCCGTCCGTATGATACTTGCGCGTCGAAAAGCGAGAATTGCATCACCGTTTAAAATTAAGAGGATTTGTACAAAGAAAAATCCTATTTTAGAGTTTGACCTAATCGTAGGCGAGTTATTGTTTCTGGCTTGAATGTAAACATAATGCTGGGGCACAACGGGAAAAGCCGTTGATTATCGCAATGATGGACGTTATCCCTACGGTTAACGTCCATCATCGCGATTTTTTTTAGGTAGGGCATCTCGTAGTTGACCTCTGAGATCATGACTACTTAACCGGGCTTTGGGTGCCTGTGGGTGCCTTGAGCTACTACATTTAAAACCTCCAGCCAGGGGTTATTCAACTATGCTAATTAAAACTAGGTGAACGCTCGCTAAGGGCACCCCCTGTGGGGTACGAACCTCGGCTTCGGGCGTCAACCGGAGGGAGGACATCGGGCTGGATCAAAGTTTTGATACTAGCATAGAAAATCACCTTTTGACGGGCGAGATAATCCTTTTGAATGAGCCCATAACGGCACCTTATCGAATGTGATTTCTTATCTTGACTGAATTAATTTCAGAAGTTCAGCTCTGCTTCATGATGAATATCACAGTGGAATCACAAGAAAATGTGCTTATTGTGACGAGGAATTTAGGTAAGAATACATGAAAAAAAAAAAACTTTATTTCAGACCTTGATCCATATGATGTTAGTAATACACACTATTATAAGCTATGTTAGTAACAAACGAAAAACAACATTTAATTCATATATCTGCTGCACTCACCAGACGCACCGGGTATATGTATGTGGAAAATAATTTGAAAACAAACCAATTTTTAGATCTCATGCTAGAATATAAGTTCAATCAACAAATAAAATCATCAACACGAATAACTCAAACATCATCAACATGCCTAGACTTAATTTTTACAAATTTCAATAGCAATTTGCATACAACAGTAGAGGAGTTAGGTTTCTCAGATCATAGCGGTACTATCATACACATGGCACTACCTCAACAAACTAAGCAAATTAACTGGGCTGTTCAAAAAAGGTTATACAATAACAAAAACATTAAACTATTTAAATCTAAATTAAATGAATTAAATTGGAACGAAATAATAAAAACAAACAAAAACATACATGAAAACTATGAAGCTTTTCATAACACATTAACCAACATACTAAATCAATGTATACCCAAAATTAAAATAAAGTTAAAAACGAATTATAAGAAGTATTGGCTAACTCCAGGCATCAAACTCTCATGTAAGAATAAAAGGCTCGAAAAGATACTTACACTTAAAACTAATAATCCATTAATTAAACAGAACTATAAAAAATATGAAAAAACACTAAAGAAAACAGTTATAACAGCAAAGAAATTACAGTATATTAATAAAATAAAAAAATCAAATAACAAAGTTAAAACTATGTGGAGTATTATAAATGAAAGAACAAATAAGAAAATAAAAAGGGATAAAAATAACATTAAATTACAAATAAATAATATAAATGTCACTGAACTTAACCAAATAGCTAACTTTTTTAATAGCTTCTTTGCGTCCATTGGCGAAGGTAACAAAAAACCACTTGGCAATGAGCCGCGAGGCCCCCCAGTGCTCTGCCCCACAGAAAATACCATGTTTCTCAGCCTTGTAGACCCCGGTGAAATAAACTCATTATTAAAAAATCTAAAAAGTAAAAAAAGTCATGGAATTTACGAGTTACCACCAATGTTAATACGACAATGTGCAAACGAACTTACTTTACCTTTCTACTTGCTAGTAAATCAATCTTTCGAAGACGCCGCTTTCCCGGATTACCTAAAGAAAGCATTAATAAAACCAATCCACAAAAAAAAAAAACTCGAAAACGGATCCAAATAATTACCGACCAATAGCTCTTTTACCAACCGCCTCAAAAGTTTTTGAGAAAGCAATGTGCAATCGAGTCTACTCCTTCTGCGAAAAATATAACATATTTAACGAATGCCAAAACGGCTTTCGCAGAAACAGATCCACTATTCTAGCAATTTATAAATACATACAGGAAGCTTTAAATATAATAAATGACAAAAAATACGCCGTAGGATTACTATTAGATATGACTAAAGCTTACGATAAAGTGCAATATGACATACTATTAAATAAATTACAGGGTATAGGGATCCGCGGTAAAACTCATGAATAGTTTAAATCCTATTTAACAAATAGAGAACACCAGGTCGAAATTGATTTTTATAATGAAAATACCAAAGAGATACAAAATATTCGGTCTGACAGTAAAGCAATTAACGCCTCTATTCCCCAAGGAACTGTAATTGGATGCCTGCTTTTTCTTATTTACTTACGACCTTCCAAAAACCATAGAAGGGCCGTGTGTGTTGTTTGCTGACGACATTTCGCTTCTAACTTCATGCTGGAACAATGTAGGCTTGAGCGAGGACCTAACCACTATACTAAATAAATCAATAACTTGGATGAACGACCATAATCTCGAAATTAATTTCTCTAAATCTAAAATAATTCCCTTCCACCCCCTACAAAAAACCCCACTAGACATAAATTTCACTTACAACGGAAAAACAATAGAAGTCGTTCATGAATTTACTTTACTTGGCCTGGATATAGACACAAACATTAATTGGAAATCACACATCAAAAAGATAAAATCAAAACTATCCAAATTTGCATACGCCCTTCGTGAAGTCAAAAAAACCACTAACCTTAAAACTGCACTTGTTACATATTATGCCTACGGACATGCATGGCTCAGCTACGGCGTAATATTGTGGGGAAACAGCACAGACGCACCGACACTTTTCACATTACAAAAAAGATTAATAAGAATCCTTGTAAATATAGAAGATACCGACAGTTGCAAACCTCATTTCCAAGAAAATAAAATACTTACCCTCCCTTGCCTATACATTTTAGAAATATGCAAATTCGTTCGAAATTACCAGCACTTCTACACGACAAGAGAAAACATACAGTCTAAATATACATTACGCCATAAAAATAGGTTAAACTTACCAGGTTCTAAGTTAAAAATGCACTCAACAAGTACACTAGTCATGTCAATTAAAATATATAATAAATTACCAGAATTAATAAAAAATTAACAAAAATTGAATACATTTATAAACAAATTAAAACTATTCCTATTATCTAAATGCTATTATGATATCAATGATTATTTAAATGACAAATTTTAATTTACAAGTTTTATAAAATAATTATAATAAATAGGTACTAAATAAGTAATAAAATGAAAAGCCCTCTCTCCTACTTTTGCTGTGCCCGACAGGGTCCACAATGATCATATTATTTTGTTAAACCTACCACCTAAGTTCACATGTGGAAGCAATAAATATATTGAGTATTGAGTATATATGTACATGTACACGTACCCAATGCGCCATAATGGTGCAGCACGGCTTATCACTAATGACCTTCAGAATGTCATTGCCGCTCCCACGCACTCTGCGCATCATAGAAGCAGTCTTCTTACGTAAAATGGTACTGAAACCGTCAGTACGTGCTTCCGCGAACATTCCTGACGCGCTACAGTAACGTGGGAGCCCCAGCAACATCCTGAAAGAACTCTGAGGGCGTTGTATGCCCTCTGCGTATATCGACCCCACAGAGTGCACGTGTACAATGATTGACAGAAAGCCTTGAAAAGAGTTATTTTTACTTCTGGTGTACAACGTGCGAACCTGCGGGCCAACATTGCCTATGCAATTTCGGTTTTACTAGCTTTTAAAAAGGCTGTGTAACAAATCAATCGCTCCTATGTTTGTCCGCTTTGCTTAACGTCGAACTGCAGCTAACAGTGAGGAACCGTCGAACCGTAGAAATTTTAGAAAATTTGTGGTTTCTAGTTAAGCTTCCTACAAAAATAATGTACAACCGCACTTTAGTAGTAGTAACACTTGATCTAGGAAAACCGGCTTAACTGCAACACAATAAAGGCGCTGTCAACGTCAAATAGTTACCATGTACAGAGCACAAATAAATGACAAAAACAATAATATAATTTTAAAAACTTTATGGTGTTACGAACATAGTGTTCTCGAAACCTCGGTGTTTTCTCTAAATTGCAATAGTTATTTCACGAGAAAATAGCATTTAAATGTTGCGTAAGGGTATTTATGCTCGTGACTATACGTGCGGTATACAGCATTTTTGGAACGAAGTTCTTTGACGCGGCTTGCGGTAGGAGTTGACTGGTAGAAATCGTCACGTAACGAAAAAGCGTTAAGGCTTGTGCAGACCAGTGCGACACGCGACACAAAGACACCGCTCGTCGCACGATGAGCGGTGCCTTTGTGTCGCGCCTGTTTGAAAGAGCCTTTATGCCCCCTATATGCTACTTTCTTCCTGAGAGAGAAATTTTTCATGGGTGTCGATTTCATGGTTTTCGAGGATGCTAAATCCGATTGTGACGTCAAAATGAAAATCCAAGATGGCGGCTGCGAAAAATTTTGCTTGCTTTTTAGGTTGAGCATACACGTTTTTTTAAAATGATCTTAATTATTCCTTTTTAATTTTAAAAGTATACTATTTTATTTATACCAACTTTATAGTATTATTTCTATTTATTTCAAGGCATTCATCAACATACTACACTCACTTACGCACACACCGCAGCGAGCATGTGTGTACGTTGTGCGGCGCGTCGTTCGTCAGTAAGGCGGGGCTACACCAACACAAGAGGGTCAAACATGTTATTGTTGATATTGTAAGCATGGGAATACTCTTGTATTAAAACCTTATTCTTCAAATAACGATGAAATTCGTTGAAATAAATCTTAGGTATATATTGAAGGCAGCCGGCACCTTAGTTGCTGAAAAAAAAAATTACAGGAAATTACCTTAGTTTTGGAGCTATTTCCATTACCTGCATTGCATTTAAATATTTAAAAAAATATACAGGGTGGCAGGGACATCGACGCGAAAACGGTTGCCATGGATTCAGTACGTGATCCTGAACCTCTGCGTTGAAATTTTTCGAAGGTTATTTTTTTTTTAATCTGCTTTTTCATAGAAAGTGCAATACCTACGCCGTCAAAATGAATGGAACAACTGATTTTTTTAAAATAACCGACGAAAATTTTTACGCACGGGGTTTAGCTTCATGTACTAAATCCGTGGTAACAGTTTTTGCGTCGACGTCCCTGCCACCCTGTATACATTTACACCATAGTCAACAAGGTAATCTCTTTTTATGATGCCAATTGGTCCTGTTTCCTTTAGGACTCAAACTACTACTGGACCAACTCTCAAAAAGCCACGAATCTCGAAAAACTTACCAATAAAATGGTTTATGTCTACAAAATACCAAAACACAAAGGAAATATTACTCTATGTTTATAAATTTTAAAGTTAATTTTCCCGTACCAGGACAGTCCCGACGATGATGAAGAAGTGAATACTTACTGCCAGCGATGTGACATCACTTTCGAAACGCGGAAGGCTTACGAAGAACATTTGTTTCATTCGGCGTTGCATAGTGAAGGAGAGAGGTAAGATTCTTCTCTCTCTCTCTCGTGTCGGCATGAATAAGTAATGATGTGATACGATACTAGCAGCAAGGGGGTTCAAGAACAGTGTAGGTAACTACTTAGAAACTTTACTTTTTTTTAAATTCTGCTTGAGTATAGTTCTCGATGTTTTTGGTTGGTATATTGGCGTGTGCTAGCTGACATATGGCCAGTAATTTATAATTAAAATAATGTTTTGTGTTGCATAATAATTTTGCATATATAAAAAAAATGATTCTATATAGAATCATTTTTTTTTCTAACTTGAACAGACAGCTGTGCTGCTGTGGAGTTTGTTGCGCCACTTCTTCCCAGCTAAAGGCACTAGGAAGTGGTGAAGGGTGGGCTTTTTTGAGGGACTGTCTTATGGAATTTTGACGTTCGAAAAGTGCTGATTCTCAGCCTAGTTTGAATAAATGACTTTTGAATTTGAATTTGAAAGGTGAAAAAATATCGTAGCCTATGCAAATTAAATAACAAAAAACATTATTTGTCGGTTTCAGTGACTACAAACAGACGGTGAGCAGAAAAGTTTTAGGGAAAAAGCAGCAAGCCAAAGTAGGTACCCCTATAATTTATAATACCTATAAAATCACTACATAATTATAAAAAACAAAGTCCTCCCGCCGCGTCTGTCTGAATGCGATAAACTCCAAAATAAACAAAAATATTTTTGTATGAGGCGTGCACTTTCGGATTTTGCATTTTTTTAAATTTTTTTTTTACTTAATTATTAATTAATTCCTCCATTTTATTTCAGGTTACAAGGCGTTTAAGAAAACGGTATGTATCGTTATTTTATACTATGCAGTAACAGCTCTCACAAAGACACTGAGCAACAAAATACGATCTAGAGGAATGTGGCCGCATTTCTTTAGATCGAATTTTGTTGCTTCGTGTCTCAATATGAAACTTTTTATAAGGTATTAGAAAATTCTAGACACCGAGGGTCCTTACTGGCCGTTATTCATAATTACTTCTTAGTGATGAGATAATATTTTTTTAAAGGAGTGGCGCTAGTGGACCATTGGGGGCCCCCTTAACGTAATAGTATTTTAATATGGAATAGTATTTTTTTTATGTGGGTGTACCCGCTACAGGGACACCTCTGCCCAACCCTTCGGGGAAACAAGGCGTGATGTTATGTGTGTTGTGTATTTTAATATTTGGTCACCTCGTTGGTCTAGTGGTCGCAAGTGCTACTGCTGAGCATGAGGTCCTGGGTTCAATTCCCGGGTCGGGCAAAGTGTTATTGGGTTTTTCTATCTGAAATTTCTCAATAACAGCTCGGAGTCTGGATTTGTGCCCGGTTGATGGCAATAGGCTCGCCCCCTATTACATGGGACTTAAACATAACTGGCGAAATGTGGGTGTACCTGCTACAGGGACACCTCTGCCCAACCCTTCGGGGAAACAAGGCGTGATTTTATGTATGTTATTTTAAATTTTTGGCAATTTTTGTTTTTTGTAAATATTTAATTTACCAGCGTTGTGTCATAGCGGTTGTCTTTTTTTTATATGCAGTCCGATAGTGATCGCGCCTTAGCTGTTGTCAGCCTCTTAAAATAATGTTTTAATGATTAATCTTTTCTATTTTATAGCCATGACGAAGATATATTCAAGTTTACAAAAGATAGAAAAGTAAAGACGAAATATAGGAGAGAACATAGGAAACCCACAACGTGTCACCAGGTGAGTTATAATAAAACTATTTACTACAAGATTGGAGGAAAGGAATATTGATGTTCAGTGGTTGGTAACGACTTTACATAACATGATTGTGTGCACTCAGCAATTAGATTGTTGAATACAGAAAACAATATATTAAAAAAAGAATTTATCATGTTCTGAAAAGTTTCAGATATTGTTCGAGAGCGTCAGCGTATAATAGTAGTTTATGAAACTGTTGCATAATGAGGGGTATTAAAACATGAGTGTGTGTTTAAAAACCGAGCCGTAGGCAAGGTTTTTAATAGTATCACACGAATGTTTTAACTCTGAAATCACGAAAAAAAAATCTACTGTTTACACAAAAGTTCAATACCTATTTGACCAAAATGTATGAAACAGCGGATTTTTTTTTTGTGGTCTCAGAGTTGCTCCCATAGTGAAAGTTGTTTATATTCATGGGTAGAACACTCTGTAAAAATTTGGAGACTGTAAAAAAATCATCCAGTATATGTCGAATTGATTATTTCATGAAATAAACATCGACTGTTGGTCACATCATGATGTGGCCTGGCCAGACCATTGAATACTCAACGTTTGACGATATGACCAGTTAAACGCACGACTACTGCATGATGTGGCCTAACATGCTTTAGTAAATACAAGGAGATTTTGTATTATATTTTCCCGTACATTTGTTGTAGTGCGGTAAACACTTCGACACTCAAGCTGCATGTTGGAAGCATCACCTGTCGGAACACCCTCGAACTTCGTTTTATGCACCCACCGAGAGATACATCTGTGAGATATGTGGCTCTTCACTAGCGGTAAGTCTAAACTAAAATTATTAGCAAAGATTTTTGTATGTCTGTTTGTTACGCTAAATGGCTGAACGGATTTGAATGAAATTTGGTTTCAGCTGACATTCGTCGATCTTTGACAGTCGTTACGGGTCGAAAGAAGCCCGAAAGTCTGGCAACCATTCTTACCAAGGGGTATAGTATTACCAGTAACTAGGTTGTGGAGGTCAGATAGGCAGTCGCTCCATGTAAAATACTGGTATTCAGCTGCATCCGGTTAGACTGGAAGCCGACCCCAACATAGTGGGGAAAAGGCTGGCAGATTGATATTGCCAACTGAAGTGCGCGGCGTGTCTCGCATATGCCGCGCAAACATTCGTCGGTTTAGTCCTAAGTCGGGGCAGGGGATGTGAAAATAACGAAAGAGTTGTTGTGTAAGAGCTGGCCCCCAGATCGGCGAAGTAAAGTATAACATTGCCCATTTTTTAACGTTGTAATTTATAAAGTAGAAGGGGCGCGGTTTAGTCACAGACATATAAAGAGTAGCAGACCAAACATTCGCTAAAAATTGCGTAGCCATTACGCACACATAGGGAATGTTGTTAATACAGGGCCGGACTAGGGCCGGTTGCCGGTATTATCTAACGATATTGAAACAACCGATAAAGGTACTTACTGAAAATCCGCAAAAATTGATATTCTCTGGGTATAAGAAGTGTAAATTTCTTGGCAATAAAGTCAATCAATCAATTATTACCTGCCGAATGAAATTTCAAAGTTATGTGAGTAGCCTATTTATGTATACTTATACCTATCTTTATGTTTTCCATCACACAGATACAGGGTAATATAATTCATTTTATAATCTATTACAAAAGCATGTGTGTGCACTGACAATCTGCACTTTGCAGTATTCTGGAACAATGTCATCAAAAAGATTTAAAAAATCGTAGAGTAAACTGAAGCTCTGTTTGATAATTCAATGGTAAACATTTTACAAAAAATTTCGTCTTTGTTGCCAAATCTGTCCCTGACTAAATAATGCGGTTGAAACAAAGAACGCGATGCAGATGATGTTGCTTAGCAATATGGCAGCATGGTACAGACAAGCTACGCGTCAAATTTTGTCTATGTGTGAGTCAGTGTGACAACAGGTGCCAAAACGAGATACAATTTACGACTTGTCGCTTAACAAAAAAAGGATAGAGAATCATGTCCATAAATATAACTATGGATTAATGTTTGGTCTGCTACTCTTTATATGTCTGTGGGTTTAGTGAATTTATCTTCACTTTGCCAGTTCTGCGCGTGCCCTAATTCAGTTCCCGATCTTAATTTGTCGGTCGTTAAGTTTAAAGATTTATATGCTCCTAACTTGGTCGAAAAACATGTTAAAACTCCTTTTTCTGAATATATCCCGATGATGTAATTAACCTTTTTCTCTCGTCTCAGCCTGGCAGCATCCGTACGCACAAAAACATGCATACAAGAGAAAAGCTTCATACTTGTGACACTTGTGGAAGACAGTTCCACGCGACTGTGGGTCTGAAGCGACATTTACTGGTAAGATGGTGTATATGTCGTAGGATATTTGATAATTCGAATTTTCGCGAAAACCCTAGGGATACCCTAGTGATATTGCGAAAACATGGATAATTAGTCAATGGTGAAAACATTTCTGCGAGAAACTTGGAAGTAGCGCTCGCCGGCCGCCCGTCGCGGCACCGCTCGCTTTGCTCGCTCGGCTCGCGCGCGGTTGGTCACAGTTCTAAGATATCTGGTATCGGTATCAAAACATGATAAAATATGATTTTCCAAACTTTTTATTTGTTAATACAAATCGCCATCTTTTCTAACCCTTTTTGTCAATTCCGTACGAGACTTAACCAGCTCGGAGTCTCAAAAGCTCTGTGCGACACAAGCCGCCTATTAATAAAATTGTATCCACTTTCATTTCCTTCTTCATAGGTCTTTTTTGTTATTTAGTTAAACATTTCATCGTAGTTGTGAACATTATTCATAATTAATATCTATTTTTATTTTGTAAATAATTCAACTAACGATAAATAAAACTTCCTGTAATCATTAAATTCTCTGCTAGTGCTGTGCACTTCTGTAAGTGACGAGTTCACAATACCTATATAACTATATGTGATTTTTGTATGTGTATGTTTAAGTGAGCAAGTCGTTGAGGTGCCAAATAAATAAATAATAACTTTTCTAGTGCAAGGCGCACTAGAAAAGTTATTAATTTATTTTTCGCATCCGTTCTTTCTCTTTTGTTGGGAGTTTTTATGCCGCCCATGGGCCTCTGACTAAGCTTCACATAACGTCGAGAAATATCTCTCAGGCATGCCGATTTCCTCACGATGTATTCCTTCACCGTTTTTGAAGCCAGTGATAATTATATACAATACGTACATGAATTCGAAAAGTCAGAGGTGCGTGCCTTTTTTTTTTTTTGGGTGGAAAATTATCAAATAACTTCTCCCGCTCTGGCCGGAGCGGGAGGGCGTGTCAGACTCTTACTGACTAAAACCCACCCGTGTTCCTTCGGTTGCCCTGTTGCCGGGGGCCACGATTTCCCTATCGGTTTTCTTCGCACCCCCGGCAGGCATTGGTCCTAGCGGACCTCCCTTGGGTTCGAACTCGAGACCTATGACTTGGCAGTCCGACGGACACACCACTATTATAGGCTATCACTGCATCCTTCGTTGACCTCCATATTATCCTTAAATAATATAAAAGTCAACGTAATCTACTACTTATCCGATTTACGTAATTTTGAATCTGTTTATAGACAAAATAGTACAGAAGGCGCACTCCGCATAATAGGTATGAAGCTATTATACAAGTACGCGGCGGGCTCATCTTGTCGGGCTAATTGAGTGAGTGTAACGTAGTCAGAAGATATAAGAGTTACGCGATAAAAAGAGAGGCAACTTCTAGGTGAATGTAAATTAGCGCTGTGCGATTTGAATTGCACTTTATTGTGTCGTAGCAAGAGTCGCTTTTTATTTAAATGGTTTTGCGAAGTGAATCTTCTGTACTGCGTCATAGATTCCATGTTTTAGTACCTATTTTGATTTTGTCACATATTATGTTATAGAAGGGATGATTGTAGTACCAAAATTGTTTTATTTTATTTGGTAAAATTACAATTAGGAGATATCGTCGGTCCCAAACTAGGCACAGCCTGTATCTTGGGCACCATTAAATATGTACAAAATTTTGATAATTTTAAATAAAATAAATTAAATTTGAAATTGGCTAAAGTTAAGCAAGTTAGCCATTAGCCTCATCGAGACTAATGGAAAAACTAAATATACAAACAAATTAACTATAAGTGATTAATCGAAAACTAAAATGTAATCTTAAATCTTATACTAAAATTATAATACAAAATTTGGTATCATTTCGGTTTATGCTGCTGTTCTGTATTATGCGAGTGAGTGTGTGTGTATGTGTGTGTGTGAATGAGGGTGTGGATATGGGTGTTTGTGTCGGTGCAGTGTGAGTTGATTTTATTTCGTTATGCTTAGGATTATTTCAGTAGATGTCGAGACCTCTGCTCTCAACATCGCCGCGCGCTGGCGGCAGTGAGCGAGGGGTGCAGCGGCTCGTCAGCGCCTCACAGCCGAGCGCGGCCCCCCGCGCCGCGCCAGTCAGCTGTTGCACGGCTTCAAGCAAGGCTGCGCTTACGCGTCTTATTAGCGTTCACATTTAATTCTTGTTTGCTTTCCGATTCCGTTTTGTATTTTCCTTATATTCATAAACCTACATGTTATACAATCCACTCAATCCCGTATGTGTCTTTGATTTTAACTCCACCACGACCTATCGTCGCGATCAGTAGAGGTGTATGATTGTTCCAAGAGCCATGTTTTAACTGTATGTTTCATTCGGGTGTGAGAAGAGAAAATTAAATAAGAAAATAAATTTATTAGCTGCGGAATCTAATATAATTTTATATTGTGTTTTTCCAGACACACACGGGAGAAAAGCCGTACTCATGTTCGTTATGCGACAAACGGTTTACACAGAGCAACAGTATGAAGCTACATTACCGCACCTTCCATCTGAAAGAGCCGTATCCTAAAAGGTACACATTTTGTATGTTCATAGAAACTCCAAACATCATTTAGCGTTCTATGAAGTGCATAACCTCTCCTATTCCCAGAACAGTTATGAAGGCCGTATTGCTCTCACGGCATCGGTATAAATTTGATAGTGATGTGGATCGTTAAAAAATGTGATCCGCGGATACGAATACGGATCATAAGGGTCTAGATCCGCGAATACGGTTACGGATCTCAACTTTCTTCAGATTCAGCAGGAATTATTTATGACCCTCATCGTAACTGACTTTTGGGGGACAAAGCTGCCAAGTTACTCTTTTTGAAATACAATTTACCATTACTCAATATTAATTATAACGTATATTTTTTTAAGTTCAATTCAAAAAAAATCTAAATTCAAAAGTCATTTATTCAAAACTATGTTCTTGAAAACAACATAGTTTTAATTGATGTGTTAACTCACATAATTATTTCAATTAGCATAGCACAAATATTAGAAGATTGATCTCACTACAAAGATAGTTTAATTACTACCTTATAACTTAATTTACTGGTACTCTACTTGAATTATAATTTATAAATATGATACATGTTTTTTTTTCTAATTTGGATTGAAGTTAACAGTATTTCATTGCTACATATCTTTAAAATTTTATATACTTAATGAAATGTATTAATATAAAAGATCCGTTCAAGATCCGCCTTAAAGTAACGGATACGGATACAGATTTTTTTCGATTCGAAAGGCCTATTCAGATATAAACGTTGTCGCTGTCGCGTTCGGTAGCGATATTGAGGGCATAGACAAGTGGCAATCGCTTTCAGAGCGTTTCGTATTCCTACCACGATCCGTATGCTCCACCGTGTCCTCCGGGCGATCCACACAATGACACCCGGGCGTTTCCTCCCGCCTTATCCTGAACAGGAACCTCCCGAAGCAGCCGTGTCCGGTGAGGACCTGCGTCAGGCGGAAGGGGAGGACGCCGTGGTGCCTCTCAAGCCACTCCTCAAAGAGGCCTTTCGGTAGCTTACGTTAATTCCATACATTTTGACTTATCTTTCACCGTTATCGCTGATAGAATTTCACTTTATCTATCAGCGATATCGCTTATATCTGAATAGACCTTAAGTTATCTTCTACACATCTTTTCAGAAACCGAAGAAAAAACAAAGATGAGCCCAAAACAGCTGACGCTGACGAATCCAACACCGACACCGATTCGGACAGCAGTTTGCCCGACATCGAGCCGGAGTTGCCCGAAGTGGGCGCGGTCAAACCAGTGCCCGATGTTATGGCCGACAAACCGAACGATGAAACTATGCATTATTTGACACTGACGTAGTTTAGTAATAGCATGAATGAAATGGATCTGCGTTACGTTATAGAAACGTGTTTCTCGCTACTGTAAAATTCTGTATATATATATATATATTTGTCGTTATGTCAAGTTAATATACTAAACGTGAAGATTCCACGACGATGAATTGCAAAAAAATAATACTCGGGTGGTGTCGGTTCCTTTCGCAGTATATTATGGATCAATACAGAGCCATCTAGCGTGGTTCCAAGTTTATAGCTTGCTAACACTTATACTAGATGGCTCTGTATTAAAAAACTAAAACTTTTGACACTTGAAACCGACTTTTTCGGGCATAACGACTTCTACCAATTTACTCTTACTGAAAGCTGCGTTTAAAGAACTTCGTTCCATCAAAATTATGAAATTGTAACAGTTTTGTCGATAAATCTAAATCTAAATATTTGCACGGCTGAAATGCCGAATATAGTGAAACCCATAGTACTTAAGAACAGATGTACCTATATTCTTGCAAATAAATATCATTCATTCATTCATTCATTCATTCAAATGTTATACAGACACATAGATAAATCTTTTATTTAGTACACAAAAAGAACAATTATATGCTAAGTCACCATTGTCCTGCCCTTTTTTAATGTTTCCTGGGGTCGGCGCAACACGAAATGTTCTTGCATCCTCTCCATAATCATAATTTCAGCCGAAAGACGTCCACTGCTGGACATAGGCCTTCCCAAGCACCCCCACTTCGACCGATTCTGTGCTTCCCGCATAGAGCGGATTCCTACGGCCTTCACAAGGTCATCAATCCACCAAATTCTTCCTCAGATAACATTAATTTATAGGTAAAATATAAGAACTATATTCAATACCCGGCAGTAAATATGGCACATTGAGAGTAAAAATTCAGCTTTGTATAGCGTTTTCTCTGTCACTCATACTTGTGTGACAGTTTCTTTCAAAAGATCGGCGTGTCACACTTATTGACAGTTCACTATAACTTGTCCCTTGCCGTCATGTTGGCACCATTGCTTGCCAAGTTTATTATTATCGAAGTGAAAACTTTTAGGCGTGTAGGGCATTTTTGAGATGGGAAAAAACAATTGAACTCACGACACCTTACCTCATTTTTGTAAATGCGATTGTGCTCTTTATTTATATTAAGTTACGGATCAATGTTCTATGCAAGTATTTTTACTTTAAAGGTTTGAGAAGTTTTTTTTTTGTAAATCACCCCCTGTGGGGTACGAACCTCGGCTTAGGGCGTCAACCGGAGGGAGACATCAAGGATGGGACGGGCTGGAGGGACAGCGGGTGCTGACTCTAGTTTCAATACTAATAGAGTTCAAAATGGCCACTGACTGAACAGTGCTACCAATCCCCACGGGACAAGTTATAATGAACTGTACATTGCTACTTAAGGTCTATTAATATCCTTGTTTCCAATTATGTTATTTACATTTAAACAAACAAACTTTATGCTAGTGTAAATAAAGTTGATTTTAGACTGACTACTCCTGTTGAAAAAGTAATCAAACATATGAAGTTGTAGCGCAAACTGAACCTTATATGTAGGCGTTACAGTTGTTTTTCCTAAAACTCGTGTTTGTTTACATGTTTAGCAAATAAATTGCGAAAGCAGATTCGATATTTTGGCGCTCGAATGACGTTGACAGGGGGGCGTTGTTGGATAACATTTGTTTTTGAAATGTCACTTGAAATATATGCAAAAAACAAGATGGCGGCATTAGTTCCGAAGTTGACTACGCGCCAAAATAATCTTGTACAGTACGTTCATTATAACTTGTCCTGTGACGCGATTGGTAGCACTGTTCTGTCAGTCGCCATTGTGAACTCTATTAGTATTGATACTACACTTGACATACAAAGGTGCCAACATGACGGCAAGGGATAAGTTATAGTGAACGGTCAGTAGAGCTAAACGCCCGGGTACTGCGTATTTTCTTAATTTAAATATTCTACCTTATCAGTCAATGCCAGTGTTTATGTATGTAAAAATGCGACAAGTAGAAGAATGTCTCGATTATATTATTGTCATTAATCTATTGATGTGACTATTCAATTGTAAGAATGATTAATTGTTTTATTTAAAACTAAAACGGGTTGGCAACTAACAGCCGTGTAATTGCTATTTTATTAGCCTATAAGTATTGTCCCACTGCTGGGCGAAGGCCTCCTGTTTGTCCTTCCAAATCTTTCTTATTAATTGCTATTATACAAAAACCTGCCAGGAGCGTGACGGACGACGAACACCACGTCCCCCGTATCCCCTTTTAATTTTTCTCAAATATCTCTTAAACTAGACATCCTATGTAAAAAATCCTTGCGAAAAACTACGGAACTCTACACTGTGCCATCGCGTCCTAACCAAAAGCGGGCTCTTTTAAATGAATAGAATAGAAAAGTAGCCTATGACCTTCTCCAGATCAAGGTCTACCCCTGTACCAAATTTCATCCAAATCTGTTCAGCCATTTTAACGTGAACGCCTCGGAAAGCACGCAAAGCCGTTGGTCCCGGCTGTCATTCATGGATCTTTGACAGTCGTTTCGGGTCTTCAGAAGCCCGAGTCTGACAACCAAGGGGTATCGTATTACTCAGTTACTGGGTTGCAGAGGTCAGATAGGCAGTCGCTCCATGTAAAATACGGGTATTCAGCTGCATCCGGTTAGACTGGAAGAAAGGCTAGCCCTCCTGGCGGGTGAGAGTATGTCATGCTTACTCAAATGTCTCGCTGAGTGGCGTGTGTTGGATCATTAAGTTCCTTTCAAAATGGTTGAGCTAAATGGTGCTGATCCATGCGTCATGTTCGTGAACGGGCACCGTTAGTAGGGGCTGGTCATCTCTTGGCTGCCACGGCTTATTTTAATTTTTTTGTTAATTGTTTTTATATTTTTATTACGGACGCTTTTAACGTGCACGTCTTTCTACATTGTTCTCACATGTATACTTTCAACATGAATGATGTAACTAATATTTTTATTTAAAAGAGTGTCCGTGGAGTTTCTTGCCCGTTCTTCTCCATAGGTACCTACTACGCTTTGGAATGGGCAACTAGCTTCATCTTTCTGACTGACCGACCCCTTGACAATTCAAAAGTACCTGTAATTGGTTTATTTGAAATAAATGGTTTGAGTTTGAGTCTAAGTTAGCTAGGTTATTAGCTTCTCTAAATTCTTCAGACAATAAATTAAAACACCCATGTTTTAAAATTATATGTACTATCAATAACTTAGATTAGATCACATAACATGTCAAATACCCGGTTTCCGAACTGAGAATCTGAAGTTGCGAACTTGTCAAAGTTTATTTTAACATTACTAAGGGATCTGGAGCACTAGATGGCCACGACCACGGGTCGGCACCGACCGGTACCCTAATTGCGTAACTTATTTTCGTAAACGATTATGACAAATTTGTTTTATTTTGATAGTTCAACAACATTCATTGCGTTATCATCTGTTACGACGCCTCATTGAAGTCGATAACAATTAAAATTCTATTGTGTCTCGTTAATGACAGTTGAAAGGTTTACGTTGTTAAGCAGATTTTTTTCCAACTTATGAAGCAATGGATTAGCAATCTGTTTTAAATCGAAACAAATTGTGATTGATCGTGTATTACGCAATTAGGGTACAGGTACACTAGCCGCAGACCATACAGTACCAATAGACGGCCACGACTGACCGGAGTCGTGGCCGTATAGTGCGCGAGATAAAGCAGATATCAGACGCTTCACTTTCCGTTCATTTTTGCCTGTCATTTTGCATCTTTCACTCGAAGTGAAACGTCTGAAAACGAAATTAATGAACCGATCCAACGATTTTGGATTTTGACATCTTTCACTGGCCTATCGAATGATCGACGAAAAAAAATTAAAGGAGCGGATGAAAGTGAATTCCTATGCAATTTCGTCGGTGTTGTGTGAACGTGGAATGAGACAAAAATTAACATTCACCCGAGTAGTGTCTGATATCGGCTTAACCGCTCAAGCCGTTTGACAGATGAGTCATAACTATCAAGCCCCGCGGTTTCACATTGACGCGCGCTCCATGTCACTTTCGAATTTTTCGGTGTTAACTGTCTTTTTTTGTATAATTTTATTCTAATTAACGATAATATATCTGTATGGCCATAGAGCGAAACAAGACGATAGTAGACCTTATTAATTTAACAGTACAAATAGAGATGTAAGCCGCGTGGGCGAATTGACTTCCATGGATGACAACGGGGCTTGACGGGTTTTGCAACATTTTGACATCCATGGATGTCAACGGGGCGATATCGGTTAAGGTGGTTACTTCAACGTAGCGCACGAAATTCAAAATTTCTTACGTTTATTGCGAAGAAATTGTCACCTTAAAGTACTGCAAGAGTTTTACAAGTCCATAACTTGATATTCTCAGTTCAGGAACTGGATAGAATAGTAAAGAGGCTACGGGTCAAAATATACAGTCGTTTCTAACTTTTATCACTATCTTTCCGCACCTTCTCTTCATGTCGGCGACCCAGCATGTCCCGTTTAGCGCAGCATTTGTCGCTCTGGAAAAGAGAAATTAAATTATTTAAAATTGTTAGACAAATTATTTATTTATGTGGGATGGGCTCAATATTACTCGAATAAAAACGCTGATTGCTTCTTAAATATTGCATTTTTGAAGTGAAAACTTCTTTAGGCGCGTTGGGCATTTTTGAGATGGGACTAAAGCAATGATTTCGCGACAAACCATGACTACTCCTCATTTTTGTAAACGCGATTGAGCTCTTTATTTATATTACGTTATGGATCAATGTTCTATGCAAGTATTTTTCCTTTAAAGGTTTTGTAAGCGCGATTGTGCTCTTTATTTAGATAAGGTTACGGAACAATGTTCTATACAAGTTTTTTTTTCTTCCACCAAGGCGATCTTGTTCAAGTTTTCACTTCTGTCTCCCGGAGTGCCACTTTTTTGTTTTCCGTCTTTAATTCTAACGTCTTGCACGTTTTCTTCCATAGTCCATATCCGAGTACCTTTTTCTAATTATTCTACATTTTAATCATTCATTCACTATCTCTTTCACTCCTTGAATATTTCGTACATTCATCTCTGTCACTCGTTTATGCTTCACATCTGTCATTCATCTTCACGTCTCGTTTCACTATCCTGTCTTTTCTATTTGGATCTCCAACAGAGGCTCAAAATTCATGCAAGTTAACAAGGACACACACTAGTGTGCGTTTCCAATTTATAGGAGACCACAGCATTCTCTTAAAATGTAGGTATATACAGTAAGTTTGAAAAAGCGAAAGTTATAAAATAAATCAAAACATACAACTTGAAAGTCATAGAGGGGAAAAAATGAAATACAAAATAAATATTAACAATAATGTTTTTTTGTTTTTATAAAAATATAACAAAAAAAGACAAAGGACAAAAATATCACTCACTAGCTGCGGCGCCCCGCGGTTTCACCCGCATTTCTCGATCACGTACCAAATACACAAAACACTTGTTCAAGTTTTCACTTCTGTCGGCACTCCCGGAGTGCTTTTTTTCGAACTTATGAAGTAATGGATTAGCAATCTCTTTCAAAACCCTCTCTGTTTCCTTGGTGGAAGATAAATACTTGCATAGAAAATTGGTCCTACCAATACCCTTATCTAAATAAAGAACACAATAGCGTTAACAAAAAAAAAACTTCCAAAATCTTTAAAATAAAAATACTTGCATAGAACATTGAAGCGTAACAAAATATAAATAAAAAGCACAATCGCGACTACAAAAAAAAAAAAAAACCCAAAATCTTTAAAGTAAAAATACTTGCTTAGAACATTGATCCGTAACATAATATAAATAAAGAGAACAATCGCGTTTAAAAAAAAAGGTGTAGGTAAGGGTGTCGCGAATTCAATTGTTTTTTCCCATCTCAAAAATGCCCAACGCGCCTAAAGAAGTTTTCACTAAAACTTTCGAATTGAGAACCTTCTCCTTTTTGAAGTCGATTAAAAAAAAATTGATTCTTTTAGGTCAATGTCCGCTGGTATCCGAGGAAGGAATTACAAAAAAAACACGTACGCCGTGTCAGCGGCACTGTAAGTGTAAATAGGTAAACTAGTCGGAAACTTACTATACTCAGCTACTCACAGAATCATGGTCACTGGAGTCGTCGGTATCAGAAGTTGAGTCGGTGTCGTAGTGGCCGAGCCCCGGCAGTACGCCGACGCAACGTAGTACGCAGTCCTCGGTTGTGGCGCTGTTGCCGTTCTGTGCGGTGCTGGTAAGGGAAGAACATTTTATTATGACACTTTTAAAATCTCGTCGTGAGTGTCGTATTTGACATTTGTTTATATTTTGTATGTCCGTTTAGGCCTCCTCCCACCTTCTCCATTCCTGACTCTCTGGCCACTGCTGAGGATTTCTATAGGCCAGTGGTCGGCAAACTGCGGCTCTTTGGGGTCAGGGTTTCGGTCATTAAGCAAGATATCAAGTTTTATTCAAAATTCAAACTATTTTTCAAAGATTCTCTCTGAAGTATTTTCATCAAAAATTAACAGGACATCGAAAATTAATCATTTACTGTACCTTTCAAAGTTTACCAAGATTAACTTGTTAATAAGTAAGATGCCTTCAGCCGATATGATGATGAAGGCATCATCTACTACTTAGAAAGTTAATTTTAGGAAACGTTGTAGAGTGAAAGAGATATTAAGATAGTTGGACATACAGAAAGGATTGGCTCTCATAAGAAATCTTAGTCGTCGTCGACCACTGCTATAGGCTGATAATAATACACCTCTGCCTCAGCCCCTTGGAGAATAATGGCGTGATGAAACGTAGTAAAAAAATTGGTAATCTATACTGATACTAGCGGACCTGACAGACATTGTGCTGCCTGACTGCAGAAACATCTCCGGTAGATGTTTCTGCAGTCAGGCAGCACAACGTCAACGTCTTCTTGAATTCTTGAGGACGCTTTTATAAATGCACTTACGTGGCCTTTCTCACAAGTGCAAACACGACTATGATACGATATTCCATCATGGAATGCCAGTGCCTATCTTCCGGTTATATCATCAGACCTTGAAACCTAATCGTGGTCAAGTTCATTACAAGACTTTTCTAAGAAATCCAAAACAGCTATGATACAATTTTCCATAATGAAGTTCCAGTTCATATCTTCCGGCTCCATCATCAGATCAATTCGACAGTACCATATTATTGTATTGTCATCAGAACTACATACAGCTGCCAATTTTCATTACGCTACGACCCTTGGAAGATGGTTAAATTAGTTACCTTAGATTCCATTACATAGTTAGTTACATACAGGTCGACCTAATAAAAGCGTGTTAAAAAGTCTGAAGGACCGCTAAGCGAGAACTAAGTAATAGCGCGGGCGGGCGATGGGATCCGACACGGTCAGGGGCCGAAATTTCACGCGGACGGAGTCGCGGGCAGAACCTAGTATTTATTTTAAAAAAATACAATAGACGTGGATATATTTAGTAATCTGTTCTAAAGAGGCATAAAAAACTCCTGAAGATATTAGCGCTGAACGCAGACAGCGCGAGCGCTCTGCGTTCAGCGCTCGATGTGGTAACACGCCGTGTTCAGGTTCACGACAAGTCAATCGTCATCCTGAGGATGCCTCGTTGAGAGGTGAAACACGTCGATTCTTTCAGAAGATTTTTATGGCTCTTTAGAAATAGCTAAGCGGAACGGGTTACTAAATATATCCACATCTATTGTATTTTATAATGGATTTCCGCAAGGTCACGCCTGAATCAATTAACTAGCTAGAATTTACATAAAAAGAAGATTATAAAGAGGTAAAATTTGTGAGTTTGTATATAGTGGGTAATCTTCAGAACTTCTAACCCGATTCCTAAAATTATTTAATTTATTTGAAGCCACAGTATTGCCGAGTGTCATAGGATAATTTTATATTAAAACTAGAAATTCCACGCGGATGAAGTCGCAGGCTGAAACTTATATACTTACTTGTTAGGGCTGTTAGGTACAATTCCGTTAGTCTTCTGTGGCGGAGAGCCCTTCTCAGGCTTATCACCTTCCATCTCACTGGCCTTGCGTTTCCTTACCACCACCTAGAGAGAAGCAGGCATTAGGGGGGCGACAGAAAATTACAAAAAAAAAAAAACCGGTCATATGCGAGTCACACGAAGGGTTCCGTACCGTATTAAGATACGAGCAAAAAAACGCCGAAAAAACACGTTTCTTGTATATACTCCCTATAATTATTAACTTTATTTAATTTTTATTATTTGTTGTTATAGCGGCAATCATCATTTCAGCCGAAAGACGTCCACTGCTGGACATAGGCCTCCCCCAAGCACCGCCACTTCGAGCGTTTCTGTGCTTCTCGCATCCAGCGGATTCGCGAGCGACAGCGGCAATAGAAATACACAATTTGTGAAGATTTCAACTATCTACCTATTACGGTTCATGAGATACAGCCTGCTGACAGACAGACGGAAGGACGGACAGCGGAGGCTTAGTAATAGGGTTAAGTTTAGGACCCTTCGGGTACGGAACCCCAAAAAGGAAAAATCTACGCTAACGAGTGATAGTGGTGAATCAATAATATGCGAGAACGAGGTAAGCAAGCTCGAATTTTAACACCTCGGATAGAATAGATTTTCTCTGACGACTTATAGATAAAAGCTTGAGAACCTAGGATGAGCGAGCGAAGCGAGCTTGTAAATTTTAGCACCCCACCTCGGATACGTTAGATTTTTCTTTTTATTATTCATACAGATTATATTGAACTTTCAGAACAGCTAAGAGATTTAACGATGCAAGTTCGACCGATGCGAGCTCGAAAAGCACCGCAGTCTGCCGCTCCAGGCTGCTGGCGCTCTAGACCAAAATACGGTACTTAGTGGCACATTATAGGGTCGTTATGCACACTGAAAGTATTAGAATCTCACCCCCTGTAGTTTGTTCTTCTGTGTCTGTGCTTGCGACGTGGTCTGTGTCTGACGTGCCGGCGCTAACTGAGCGCGGAGACGGGTCAGCTCCTCACTCTCAGCTAGGTTTGATACCCGCTCCCTAGAAACAGGTAAGTATTATTTGGTTAAAGCCTTTATAGTAGACCATACTATGGTTAGGAAGTTGAATGAGTACAGCCTTTTTAGGATTCCGTACCTCAAAAGGAAAAAACGGAACCCTTATAGGATCATTCGTGTTTGTCTGTCTGTCCATCTGTCACAGCCAATTTGCTCCGAATCTAATGAACCGATTAAGTTGAAATTTGGTACAAAAATGTATTTCTGTGACCCAAAATAAAAACTTTTAAAGATAATTAAAGAAAATTGACAATTGAATTCAATTCAAAATATTTTATTTCACATAAACCTACAAGGGCACTTATGAAACGTTAGAAGCTAGGTGCACGGTTCCAATTGGTTGCTTTCTTCGAATAGTTCTATGCTTACAGATTACAGGAAAACCTATAAGAAGTCTATGGTCTTAAAATAACATGGTAAATCACTCAATATTGTGCGTACAAACTTACATTTACAGTTGGAATGTATGGGGGAACATGTTATTCAACTACAATGTTAAGTTTGTTCTTGGGATAAATTCATCCCAACTACGGCGCCCTTCATAGTGCGTGGTCCGACATGCATTTGGCCGGTTTTTTAAGTCAATGATTTAATGTTACAGTCCGGTCAAATTAATTGTTTATCAAATTGGCACGTCACGCTAATATGACGCGATATAGCCATTTCATACAATGAGGGTTTTCATGAAAATTCACGCCACCAGCTGGCCAGGGCCGTCTTTACCCGGGGGTGCAAGGGGTGCGTAGCACCCGGGTTCAAGGTCTTAGGGGCGCAAGTCGATCGAGTCGATCGATTTGTATTGAAATCGAACGTAGATTTCAAAACACACGACACAATATCATTGAAAAGTTTGTCAACCTAAAAGCCAGAAAAAAATAATTTGATGTTTTAAAATGTACCTCATTTTATTTTGGATAGTTTAAAAAAAATGGAACACAAACATTTTGTTTTTTTTTTTAGGCTGATTTTCGCACCCTTGCGCCCAATATGGTTAAGACGGCCCTGCAGCTGGCGCCACTTTGACAAGAGGTCTGCCATTTCGACAATGAATATAGGCTCGCCCCCTATTACATGGGACATAAACATAACTGGCGAAATGTGGGTATACCTACTACAGGTACACCTCTGCCCAACCCTTCGGGGAAACAAGGCGTGATGTTATGTTTTTTTTTGTTTATGTTATGTTCATCATTCATTTCATTCATTCGTTCATCATTCAGTCACGATTAAAGAAAATATACCGGGTAGAATGAGAATGGTAACCAGGTGTGTTACTAAATGACGTCGACTTTGAAATAAATAATAGTACATTACTGCCGCGGTCTATAATGACTACTTTGCTGGTCGCGCTGATGATGGCCGACAGTGCAGCGTAGCGCAGCTCCAAGCCGACACAGCGCGGTCAGCGTGCAGCACTTGATGAACGAGCTGAGATAAAGGCCGAGGCCGTAGGTCGAGGCCTTTACAGCGAGGACAGCAAGGGCTGCAATGATGGCCAAGCTGGAAGGCCTAGAGCGTAGCTAGGCTAGCTCGAGGCAATCATAGCGTGACCAGCGAAGCAGTCACAGTGGGCCAAGGCTTGTATAATGCTTTACTCAAAAATGCAAGTACCTAATCTAAATAAAACCAGCAAGTAATTTCAATAAAATATATATTAATGAACTAGAAATTTAATTAAAATGACAATTATGAAAAGTACAGTTACTAAAATTCAACACCGACTTTCCCGGTTTGATATTACTAATAGTTTGCGATAATTTGAATGCGGTGTTTGACTGCTGTATTATTTTTCTTCATTTATTACGCAAAAAAGTCACTAAATAAAAATAAAATTTTCGCTGAACCGCGCTTTTGTTACTTCTTTGTTTTTTTTTTAACAATGGTAGTTGGAACTATACAGCCAAATATGGAATAAAATCTTTTTGGACCTATCTCTATAAATACAAACAGCTGTGTTTTAAATAAAATCTTTTTGCATTTGATTTTTTAAAACGTTGAAACGTCAAAATAGCGGCCGGCAATGTTTTGCCGGCCGCTCCTTGAAACAGAACGGCAAGGTCGACTTTGCTCAAACAAGGTTGTTAAAATAATGACCACATTACATGCATTTTTGAGTAAATGTATTTTAATAATATCACACCTGTTTCCCCAAAGGGTTGGTCAGATGTGCTTTTACTGTAATTTATAAATAAAAATACTTCTATAAGATGCCAGAGTGTAATAATGTACTAAGTAAGTATTGTTTATGTTTGGGCAATGGGTGTAAATTATCAGAAAAAATGAATTTATTATTATAAATATTATTATGTTTACAGAAAAATTTGAAGCGTAGGCATAAAAATAAAACAACAAGTTACCTGAACTCTCTCATTTCCCTCTGCTCTTCAATAGAGATCTGTTGAGCTGCATTCGCCTTCGAGCGTTCCACCAAGTCCAAGAAGCCGACCTCATCGTCATCGAGACCACGGATCATGTTTTCTAAGGGAAAGAGAAAGAACTATCTGTTAGAAAGAGATCATCTTGAGCCGTGTGGTGTCACATTAAGTTCAATGGGATTCCAGAATAGATGGTTTTGAAGACAGCAGCATTATCTTCTCATTTCTTAATTTAAAAAATCATTGGCATTGGTTGAGTACAAAATGAGTAACGTAAACGTAAGTGAAGCCATGGACACTCCTATTATCTATATACATAAAATCAATTGCTGTTCGTTAGTCTCGCTAAAACTCGAGAACGGCTGGGCCGATTTAGCTGATTTTGGTTTTGAAATGTTTGTCGTAGTCCAGGGAAGGTTTAAACGGTGAGAAAACATAGAAAAACTCACGAAAAAAAATTCACGTTCTCATACATTTTGTGTGGATCGACTTTTTTGATATCTCAAAAAATATAAAAATAAATATATAAATATCTGTGGTGTCTGGGAGAAACCTGATAACTCCATTTTCGTCATTTTTTAATTTGGTACTATATTTTTATTAAAAAAATCAATTTTATTTTGGCCTATTGCTGATAAGTGTAACTATCATAGGAGTGCAAGAATCGTAGCGGTAAAAACGTGACTATTCATGATTTTTTATTAATGGTTTGTTACAAATTCGATAACTAAACTAGTCATGATATTATCAAACTTATTTGGACTTAACAGGTTTCTCCCAGACACCACAGATATATTTTTGGTAGGTAGGGTAGAAATGTTAAAATCCTAAACATGCACATTCATTGACTGTTAGGCGGAACGAAGTTTGCTGGGTCAACTAGTTATGATATGAATTTTCGACCAACGTAAGGTATGGATATGATTTTCGCAAGGGGGCCATTAGGAGCTGAATGAGAGTAGCCAGATCTAGTTCAATGGCGTGAGATAGTGGAAGTCTTAGGCTTCTGCCTCGAATCTTGCGGGCAGCGGGGCGGCAGCGGCGGCGGCGCGGGAGCTGCAGGATCAAATGCGTAAAATCAAATGGACCGACCCTCGAAAACAGCGGCGCGGGGACGGGCAACGAGCGGTGCACTCCAGTCAAGCGTTGTGCAATTTAAAATCGAGTGTTAGGAATAAATTTGAATCAGAAAGATGTTGTCGCCGTTGTTCAGACATTTCGTTCGCGAATAAAAACAAATATCTCGACGACACAACCACGAACACAACACTACGCCGGTGCCGCGCGATCTGCCCGCTGGTTTCGAGAACGGGTCTGCGTTGCCCGCCCCGCTCCCGCGCCGCAGCGCCTCCACCCCGCTGCCCGCAAGATTTGAGGCAGAGGCTTTAATCCAACAGTGACTGCAATAGGCTGATGACTACATGAATATGAATAAAACCTTTTTATAAGTCATATTATAATACTTACTGAGCTTATGAGCCTCTTCATATTCGGCCTCCTTCTGGATCCTCTGCTCCTCCAGGCGCTGGTACAGCGGCCGCGTATCGTAGGGCTCCTCTGGCGCCTCTGCAGATAAATGGTTTTTGTAAGTAAAGACATGATTGATGTGACACTAACAGTGTATCCAGACTGATGGCTAGATGGGTTAGATTTTTTTTTTTTCTTAGCCATTATTGTCCCACTGCTGGGCAAAGGCCTCCCTACCCTCTTTCCACCTCTCTCTGTCCAGAGCTTCCAAGGACCAATCTTTCTTAAAGGAGTCCAGCTTATCCCGCCATCTCCGTCTGGGCCTGCCGCGATGTCGTTTGCCATTAACCGGGACCCACTGGGTCGTAAGTTTGGCCCATTGATCGTTTGACATGCGGCAGATGTGTCCAGCCCAATTCCATCCAGCATGGCAGCTTTCCGAGTGACATCAAATTATTTACTTTCGTGAATTATGGTTATGCTAAAAGTTGGCAACATCGAAAATAGCTTATTAATTTGGCAATATTACTGTACGGAAATATGAAGCCACATTTCATATTAATAATGAATTGCAATTATAACACAAAATTTGATGTTGTAACCATTTTAGGTGTAAAAAAGACGTTTAGAAAGTTTCCAAATACCTACTTTTTTGCAACTAAATATTTGGTGTTACAATATTAATTATTGCATTTCATAAAAAAATATTTTAGTTCACTAGTTAACCACATTTCTTATTTCCATACAGTAATATTGCCAAATTAATCAAGACAGGTAAATATTTGACACCTATTTGTAACGTTGCCAACTTTTAGGATAAGCGCACTTAAAATACTAAACTTCTCTTAAGGTTTATCAACTGAACACCAATTCAACTCGAAGTGAGGTATTGAATTGAGAGCTTTATACCTTGCCCCAAACAGTAGAATTTTCACAAACAAGGATGCTTTGCAATTGTTCAAAATCTTTCCTGAATTTATGCACGTATAAATTCTCACCATATGACCTTACAGGTACTATTATAATAATACTCTACTATTCATTATATTATGTTTAATGTTTGTGATATGACTGCTATCAGATATCATATTAGTTATTAAACTTAGCTTGAACACAACGGAAATTACATCAGAAGTTATTAAACAAAACTAAATGAGTGTCTTCACATGTAAATATGAAATACACATGAGTAGTGGTGGTAGCCGTGTGTACAGGTCAAGCTTGAGTTTTAGGTAGTTGGGTTAAATCCAGGTTCATATGGCAGGCTGAAATGGCAGCAGGCTGGCCATGTTTGTCGAAGGACGAACCCTCCCTCTACCCTAATCGCATAATACACATCAACCAGAATCTGAATAGTTTTGAAACAAATTGCTAATCCATTGCTTCATAAGTTGAGAAAAAATCTGCTCAGCAATGTAAATAACCAGTTATCGGAGTAGGTAGATTGATTTGGGGTCAATGAACTGGCACGTATATATATATGCCTCTGAGATTTTGAAATTATTAAGATTTTTTTAAGGAATTTTTAATGTTGTAATGTGTAGAATAAAGAATACATCAATATGAATAAGAAATGTTTAACCCTTTTGCTGTCTTTATAATAGTATATAGGTGATCGGACTCCAAGAAAAGGATAGGTATACTATAAAAACAATATAGTATATTTTAAATGTTTATCTATCGCATTCTATAAATTTCTAATGTAGTAGTTTAAAAATCCTTACTTTAACAATATTTGATTCAATCCCGTAAGTACCAAAATGAAATCCTGGAAAAAAGGCTTATCCATGTTATGATTTCTATGACTATTCATGATGCGAGTACGTAAAATCAATCTACCTACTCCGATCACTGTAAATAAAGCAATGAATGTTGTTGAACTGTCAAAATGAAACAGATTAGTATTAATTGTTTAATCTTTAATTTTTATTTTTTACATTCGTCCTTGACATATTTATTCTATTATTTGACATTATATACCTACGATTTAATTTCAACTCTTTATTTGTGACTTTTGTGGACATGATAATTATTCAGATTGATTACAATTGTAATAGCAATCATATAATTGCATTTTATTAAAATAGGTTTTTACTTTTATTAATTAATTTATCTTTTGTATAGATTCTTTTCTATTTTGTGAATGTGAGAACGCTGTAGGTTTAGTGAATTGTAGACCTGTAGACCCTTTTCTATTTTGTTAAGTACTTAGTACTTATTGAAAGACCTACACTGTCCTCCCATACCTAGTAACACTGTTGTTTGAAAGTATTGTAGAGTAACCGTGGAGTTTCGCGGCTCTTCTCCATAGGAAACGACCAATTGGAACCGTGCACCTAGCTTCTGACGTTTCATAAGTGCCCATGTAGGTTTATGTGAAATAAAATATTTTGAATTGAATTGAATATGAAAATGTGTTACGTAATTAGGGTACTAGAGTGGAGACCGGGTATTGGCAAACATAGTGTGGGACACCCCACAGCTAGATGGATCAATAACCTTGGACTGTGATAGCCTGAATTGATATTGATTGACAGGTTCATATTTGCACTGTACTTTGAACAATTTACTGAATCACCATTGCTCTTAGAAAGGGGAATGAAAATGTCCTAAAACTTTAGGGAGTTTTTTTTTGCCTGATAAGCCTTTGCCTTTTTCCATAAACTGGGTACAAATTACTCTAAGCTGCTACTGAGAAATTCCATAGACTATCCACTGTTATCACTTTGACTAACTAGGGTATCCAATATAGGGAGGCAGACAACAATAATATGTAGTTATGGTAATGATTAGTATGTCCAAAACAGTGTCACTAGATTTTAATTTTATAGCTTCAATACAAATTCCATTTTCATATTTAAATTATCATTTTTTCTATAGTTTTATTATTTGTCCCAAAGCCCTAAAGTTAAAAGTCATGCTTATTAAAGGTACCGACCCATGATACTACGAATTGGCATATTATTTTAAGCATGTAACTAAAGATCTGTAAGGCAACAAAAATCATTTGTTTGATGATTTCGTAATACAAAAACGACCCACTGACCAAACTGTGATCTTATCTCGTGCCTTTAATTAAAACTACAAATGCACGGAAATGATATCGTTTGATAGCAAAATAATACGTTTTTATCAATGCCAACCATAGTGATGTGAGTGATCATAACAAATTCCGATACGTACCTTCAGGCTGGTCTTCAGTGCGTACTTTATCCCATTCCTCCTGTCGTCGTCGTCTTGCTTCCAATACTTCCGTCTCTGATATGAATCCGGAACTCATTTTCGATTAAAACAATATTTTTTATTGACGAAAAACACTGGACTTCCTCACCTGTCTAATAACCTAACTTTTTTAATAGATTTGATTTGATGGCTCGCTTGAAGGCAAAGGTAATTCAAACGTTATTCCAGAATTCACACAGAAAATATTTATATCACAGAAATAAGATAACTAGCTTAGCTTGTTAGCTTTCAGAAAAAAATCCTAGATTTTTAATTAGATTTTATCATTTTCATTCCCACTAACATAAATAAATTCCTACGAAGGAATCAAGATAAATCTGTGATCAAGATGAATTGAAACGGAACGTTATGGTTTTGACAGTGATTAAAAGTGTGTTTACGAGGTTTGATTTGAACCGATCGGATCTTGTCTAATTATGGTTAATGCAAGGTTGAACTTGATAACCTAAACAAATAATTTATTAAACAAAAGTTTGATAAAATATAGCTATTTGTGTGATGTGTAATTCGTTATTTCGTTTTAAAGTTTATTATTTTCTGTCTGGCTTAGGCTTCATAAACGAAAACGAACACAATAAAATTTGGAAAACGTCAGAATTTGAGATTTCAGCCAAGCGATCCGGTTAGTTTTCGCTTAAAATTATAATTTCAAATGAACTTTCTTCACAATTACAAGTTGAAATAGAAAGATAAATATCGTAACAACATGTCTGAAGTAGAAAATAATGAAGTATCGGTGGAAAACGAGCAGAAAGACTATGTCGAAGATGGCAAAAATAAGTTTGTAGTAAAGTGCAAATTTTGCGGTTCAAAGATATTAGAAAAGAAATCATCGAAGTATATCACATTAGAGGTAATATTTCTGTCTCTACTTTCATTTTGGAACTTTCTTTTACATCCATTGCTACGTAGCCTTGCAATTGTCTTGTCCCATCTCATGGTTTGTACCTTTATAAATGTAGTTAAACTTTAGTATGCTTTTAAAATACTTTAAGGCCAAGTATTTACGGAAAATATGCCATAATATATTTCCTAATTATTTTTGTGGTCTATTCTTTTAAGCAACTATTGATTCTATAACCTCAATTTATTTAATTACAGAAAGATTTACCGCTAATGCAGCAGGACAACAACAGGAAAGAAGGAGAAATCCAGAATGAACCCGTAAAAGAATTCTACCATGTTGAAAACATGTACACATTTGAAAACATCGGTTTCACTCACACAGTAGCGAATTGCAAATACCTTAGTTGTGCGGATTGTGATGCGGGACCCGTTGGGTTCTACGATATGGACACTAAACATAGTTACGTTGCTATATCCAGGATTGAACATGCCTAATTGAAGTGCAAGATAACGGTCCCCTTGCTTGGCAAAGGCATTTTAAAAGTTTTGGCTGCCACAATTCTAAGTAATATTATAAATGTGAAAGTTAGTTTGTTTGTTTGTTATACTTTCAAGTCAAAATGGCTAAACGGATTTGTATGAAATTTGGCATATTGGTAGATGAAGAATTTCATCCTGGATTGCAGACGAAGTTGCGGGCAATAGCTAGTGTAAGATAAAGCAAACTGCCGATTACAGCACGTTCACAACTGTAAGATGAAGACTAATGTTTTGGGCACAATTTGGCTTTTCCTATATTTGTGACTGCAGTGAAAAGATTTAATCTGAACCAATATTGATGTACCATCGAAGAAACGCGTACCTAAGCAGTTTGAAAACTACGAAAAAAAAGGGTTGTGTGCACGGACAACCCTTTTTTTTCGTAGGTAAGCGTTACTATATCGGCCGAGCGCTGCAAGCAGAAATAGTCCTTACGGTGTATAGTTATGCGTTTCTTCGATGGTACAATATTTGGAACAATAAGAAATGCCTTTGCCAAACAACGGAAAGTTAATATGTTTAAGTACATTTTACCAATGTTATACCATTTATGCTTCAATAGTAAATACAGATTCCAAATGTCTGAAATAGTTTAAAATATTCTGCAGTGTTCTTATTAAAACCGTAGTCTTCTGCAATACCGTATTCTCAATGTGAAACTTTAGAAAATTCAATAGTTATAGAAGAAAGTAGGTGTATGAAAATGTTGTTCTAATATGAAATTAGTTAAGAAAAACTATTGGTCACATTATAAATTAATAGTCAATCAATCAACCTACCCTTTTGCCAACTATGTCGGGGTGTGTTTCCAGTCTAACCGGATGCAGCTGAATACCAATATTTTACATGGAGCGACTGCCTTTCTGACTGCCACAACCCTGCCGGAACTGCCTCGTTGGTCTAGTGGTCGCAAGCGCTACTGCTGAGCATGAGGTCCTGGGTTCGATTCCCGGGTCGGGCAAAGTGTTATTGGGTTTTTCTATCTGTAATTTCTCAGTAGCAGCTCGGAGTCTGGATTTGTGCCCAGTTGATGGCAATAGGCTCGCCCCCTATTACATGGGACTTAAACATAACTGGCGAAATGTGGGTGTACCTGCTACAGGGACACCTCTGCCCAATCCTCCGGAAAACAAGGCGTGATGTTATGTTATAATTATTAAGTAAAATTAGTGATCAGGTTTTCACTTCAAATCTGTCCAAAATATAGGATTTCCTGTAGATAAAAAAAAATGCTGTGTTCCAAAAATTCATATCAATTTGCTCATTACAAAAATCATTCCTTAACTTTTTTATGAAATTATAATAAAACATTTAAATATTGTTTGTATGTAAATGCTATAGGAAATAATAATAATGTGAGCTTATAAAATATGAAATGCGTTAAGAAGAATTTATTATTTACATTTTGTAACGATTTTTTTAATGTAAATAAAAAGCTTTATTGTGATTTATTTTGTATTTTACTAATTTTAATCCCCGAAGAGTATTGAAAAAACTTAACAAGTAAAGGTTCAAGTTTTGCAAAGTTAATGTTTTGAAAATAAAAAGCAGAGCGCGCAAAGCAATCAAGAAAATAATTTACGTAAATAAATGACTATACTTTCTTCTATAAATCAATAATTTCAACATGAGTCTCATCGTTTCCGTGGTGTAGCGGTTATCACATCTGCCTAACACGCAGAAGGCCCCCGGTTCGATCCCGGGCGGAAACATAGCTTTTTGATTTCTTTAGGTACATTATTTTTTTTGCCCCAAACTTATTAGATTATTTCACAATAGTATTATATGAGTAATAATATTTAACTAGTATAATTATTCGGTAATTTGTCAGCTTTCTTACAAAATTAATATTTAATTAAAGGATGCCGCCTACCTTAAATGTCATAGCAACCAGTTGTAAAGTAATTGCTAAAACTTTTTCGTAAGGCATTGTAATTTCTTTGCAATGCACGAAAGTATCTACACGTGCCTTTCTTGCATACGTTGGTATCTATGTTCTATTGAAAGGCAAGAAGAATGCACTCATATATAATCTATCATCTTGGTTCAGTTAATACCGATAATTGGACAGAGGCTTCTCCAATTATAAAACTATGTAAATGCAGTACCACACAATACACGTACGGGCTATGCTTGATTCGATCTTCGTCTAGTCTCATCCATCTCTCACCAGCCACACGATTGGATTTGTATAAATTCCTTTGCCTTGAAATTAGCTTACGAAACAGCTGCAATTAGAGAATCCAACTGCTTTTTCTCACAACAAATTAAACAATGCTATTAGATACACATTCATTTCACATTCATAAACAGGTTTTTCTTGATTGAGACATTGTTGTTGTGTATGATGACTGTCTAAGAGCGTAGGTACATAAGAATCTCCACCTCTTCCTCTCTGAATGAAAAAGATATATTGGGGGCTTAGACACACACAAGCATAATCAGCCTGTAATGTTCCCACTGCTGGGACACAGGCCTCCTCTCTGTGAGAGGGAGTGGGCTGTAATTCACCATGCGGGCCTAGTGTGGGCTGGTAAAATCAAAATCAAAATATTTTATTTCACATAAACCTACAAGGGCACTTATGAAACGTCAGAAGTTAGGTGCACGGTTCCAATTGGTCGCTTCCTATGGAGAATAGCCGGCAAGAAACTCCACGGTAACTCTTTTCAAAATAAACTGTTTCTACAATGTTTTCAAATTACAGTGTTAATAGGTATGGGAGGACAGTGTAGGCCTATTAACAAGTACCAGGTACTTAGTAAAATAAAAAATGGTACACAAGTTTACAGCCTACAGCGTTCTCACATTCACAAAATCTAAAAGAAAAGAATCTATACCTATAAAATATAAACAAAATAATAAAAAATAAGAACCTATTTAAACCAAATGACATGATTGCCACTACAGCTGTAACAAATCTAATTTGATTTAAAAAAAAAATTGAAAATTGTAGGTATATAATGTCAAATACTACTGTAGGTAGATGTCACATGTCCCGAATATTTGGTGGTAGGACATGCCGTTTTCCTCACGATGTTTTCCTTCACCGTTTTGAGAGCAGTGGTGATGAAATAATTTACATAAAGTACAGCGCCTGTCTGGGTTCGAACCTACAACGCGTAAGTCTCGGTCGTTACCACTGGGCTACCACTGCTCACAGACACATACAAGGAGTAAATAAAGAATCTCATTATGAACATGACGTAAAAGTAATGCCTAATAAAAGCACATTGGTGGATTAAAAATCCAAATCTTTTAGTAGAGAAGTTCGTGGTTAAGTAATAACAACCGCACGGGTCGATCCACCAGGTTAAGCTACGCTTACCGGGGTTGGTCCGTGGATGGGTGACCATCTTTAGGTCCATACCGAGACTGCTGCGTGTCTCAGAAACCACGTTAAGCCGTTGGTCCCGGCTGTCATTCGTGGATCTTTGACAGTCGTTACGGGTCGTCAGAAGCCCGAAAGTCTGACAACCAGTCTTACCAAGGGGTATCGTATTACCCAGTTACTGGGTTGTGGAAGTCAGATAGGCAGTTGCTCCATCTAAAATACTGATATTCAGATGCATCCAGTTAGACTGGAAGAAGACCCCAACATAGTTGGGAAAAGGCTAGGCACAGTGGCGTAGCGTGAGTCATTGTCACACGGGGCGGAGTAATAATTTGCCTGTTTTTTATATTTCTATGGTGACTATACTATCGCGCCCCGCGCTTACGACCCGCCAGACCCGCGTCACGCCAGCGCGCCGCGCTACCGTCGAGCTCGCTATTTGACAAAGGCTTTAATTTAAGTATATACTAACACTACTCTATCCTGCACATGTTGTCCATCAGAAAATGAGTTAGGTATGTCTGGTGGCCCTGAGATCTTGAACTAGGAAGCGGGGCAACCGATTTTGTTCATATTTTCCGTGAGACTTATAATAAAAAAACAAACTAAAACTTACTTACTATTAAAACGGCAGCGCGGCATACGCAGAATTTACTGGTACAAGTTCTTGGAAATCACGAGCGCGGTCGGCCCTTGGTTGTGTTCAGACGTGTACACGTATGGTGTGACAGTATGCGTGCCCGCATACGCCTCGCGCGCACACCTTAACACACCATGCATGTACACACGGCTACACATCAAGCTATACATTTAGTTTATGCTGATCTTGTATTGTATAGGATTTCCGGACACAAGGGCCGACCGCCACTCGTGATTTGCAACAATTGTTTTGGGCGGGAGGGACATTTGATATGTGCAAGTGAGTAAAAGCTAACTTCTTGAGAAATTAACTGTCTGACTGACTTTTTTTGCCGCCCTTCTAATGGTGCCGCCCGGGGCGGTCTGCCCCTCCGCCCCCCTCGCTACGCCACTGGCTAGGCAGATTGACTTTTAGGTGTCGCGTGACCGGGCTTTACTACTTCTAAAGTGCGAAATACTTCAATGGTGTAACATGATTATTTCATAAATCGTAATAAAGCAAGTAATGCATAACTTATTAATAAACTAGCTCTGTTAAAATATTAGTCTGGTTATCTACCTGTATGTAGATAACCATTTTATTAAAATTTTTCGCAACATTATTACTTAGTCTACCGACATAAATAATTATTATTAGTCAATATCATTGGTTGCTGACCAATGATATTGACAAATAATAATTATACTTACCTAACACTAATAAATAGCCTCGTAATGGGCGTTTTTTTTTTATTAAACCGATCTGGTTATTCAAATTAAAGAACGGTTTCCTATCGCAGTTACTAGGTAGGTACCTAAAGTTGAAAATTCACAAAAACTCAAAATAGTCGGGAAATTAAGCAAATTGACACCCTACGTCAATTTGCCGTGTTATAGGCATTTGTGATTTGAAAAAAGAAACGGATCATCTAAGTTGGTAGTCAATTTGCTAAACAATTACTATTCCAGACTACTTAAATTTCCTATTTGCAAGAAAACGAAATCAAATCGGATCAACATATTAATGGCACTTATGAAACGTCAAAAGCTAGGCATGGTTCCAATCGGTCGTTTCCTATGGAGAAGAGCCGGGTCAATGACAGCTCGGCCCGAGTCAACTCAATCCGAATAATAATACCAGATAAGTACTACGTAGTCAAAACACCAAACAAATTGATGTGTGAGTGAAATATGTATCTGGTATTATTATTCGGGGTCAGTTGACTCGGGCCGAGTTGTCACTGACCCGAAGAGCTAGCAAGAAACTTCACCCGGGACTAAAAAGTAAAACGTATAAATAAACCGATTCCCAGTTCAAAAGTCACGATCATCAAGTTATATGTTATTATTATCTAGAGATGTTTGTACAATGCGGCCATGAAATCCGCGTCGAGATTTGCATTTAGTATTAGAAGTGAGCGATTACGAAAAGGAGGCAAATAATCGTGTATACATGATACTTGTAACGGTTTACTACTAAATTCAATAATAACATTTGTCATCTATTGCCACTCTATTGCATTCAGTTCAGGGTTGGCTACCCTTCGTAGTATTGTCAAATTAATCAAAACGTAAATATTAAAATTTTATTTTTTTATTTCCAAATTCTGCTGTGTTTTTAACTAAGTTATAAAGTGCAAGTAACTATTTTATGCAAACTAAATAAGAAATTACTTATTTTGAGAGTTTTTTTTTTGTTATTTTTATCATAGTATTTAATTAAACTAGGGATAAAGTAATGAATTACATTAATTACAATCCAATTATAATACCTTTCTAAATTATTTCTAAGATTGTATGTTAATATTTTACCAATTTTGAATACTGAATAAATACTTATTATTATTATTTGACAGCTATTTGCGACGTTGCCAACTTTTTGGATGATTCAATAAAGCTTGGTAGCTTTGCAACCAGAGGAAAGAGAGTTAGTAGTTTGGTATATACTGCTGAAGCATAGTAAGGTATTATAATTATGTAAGTATACCTAGTTATGTATCTAACAGCCTAAGGGCGGAACCAGGATTTAAAAAAATCTTTTTATTTTTAAGCTATTGCATACATGGAGGTTACAAATGCTATGCAATAGCTTTACCGCGGCAGTCCCCGAGTGCCACACGTTTTTTTTATAGCTAGAATGTTTAAAATTTTATAAAATTACGTGTTCAGTGTTTTTAATCGATTTAAAAAAAGGAGGTTACTCAATTCGATAAATATTTATATATATGTCGGAGACGGGTATGTGACTTTCGTTATTATCAGCGATATTTCAACTACTGTGGGCGTAGTGTGGGTAGTGTTGGTTGATGCGCAATAGAAAAACAGTTTGCAGTTCAGATCACATTTTAATTTACTATCAAATGAATCACACTAGCTAAATTATACACACACAGGGTGCGACGGCGTTTATTAAAATCACCAATTAACACAATGATCACAAATTACAACTAACACAATTACTGAGCACAACGAATCGAGAACAGTTCCGTGACGTCTTGATTCCAATGCGACCCGAGGCTGAATGCCCTCCTCGCCGTGGCCTTCAAACATCACGACTCTGTAGAAGCGCGCCTTTTTTGTTGTAGGTAGTTCACTCTTGATGTCGCCAGTGGCGCGCTTGCGATTCGTTTCGTGTCCGTACTAATGACCGGATCCGACACGGCCATCCTGCTATGCACACGTCCTCGTGTGTTTACCTGCAACCAAAACTCAACAACAGTACCTGTTCGACTCGGCCAATTCTGACCATTTACGAGTTCCAACTTTTGAGATAAGGAAACTTTAATCCTCAACACTTTACAAAACAATACTCCTATTTCTCAATGAACTCAACAAACTTTCGACTAATTATGCCAAAAATCATCAACCAGAGCCAGGTACCATCGTTTTCCATATTAACAATCGTCTTTTCACTAAGAGCCTTAGAAACCCACACACGAGTAAACCACTCCAACGCCATGGCTCTCCAGCCGACTAGCAATCGCATTGCTCTCACACATCCAGCGCATGGATCAAAACTATGGTCTCTCTAGACCCCGACCTCCGCCAGTAACTACTGGCACGGTCCCACACAATACGGCCATTAGAGAACCCTACTCGCGTGGTTCCCATAACTTAGGTTTACTCATCACCACTGTGACCACTATCTACTACGACTGGTACATGACCTACTAGCATCTTTCTTCACCTAACGTAAACGTGAATTTCTGTAAAGTTTGTTTATTTAACTAACATTACATTTCTAACATCATTCTACTAACTTCAAAAAGTAAAATTGTAGGCAGGGATAACAATTAAATAAGCAACATGACAATCAATCAGAGTCCAGGCACTATTGAGGATTATGTTAACTGAAAATTTAAGAATTGACCCAAAGTCATTAACCAATTAACAAAGCCCCGGGTTTCTCATTCGCGGTCAACAATCACATGCGCACTTCCCAAAGGAATGCCAAGTCGTCCTTGACTCTACGATCTTGGCTACAAGGCTAGATCCGACCATACTACCCAGAGCTATCGCGTACCACGTACACGATACTCTGGTACGGTCTCCTATACGGTCTTGGCTACAAGGCTAGACCCGACCATACTACCCAGAGCTATCGCGCACCACGTGCACGATACTCTGGTACGGTCTCCTATACGGTCTTGGCTACAAGGCTAGACCCGACCATACTACCCAGAGCTATCGCCCACCAAATTCCCACGGTCTAGCAAGTAGATGCCGATTTCTAACGGGCTATGGCTACGATACACTGGTACGGTCTCCGACCTAACGAATCGAGAACCCGTGCATCTCACACGAACAATTCAATTCGACTCTACTTTCACTATCTTGTCTTCTTCAAAATCCTCAATAGGTCCTCGGCCCCTGGCCCTTGGCCCTTGGCCCTCGGCCCTCTACTTCACGTCAAGCTTAATTTAATTACGCTCTTCGTTTTCTAATAACACGAAACCCCAAAATAAATTTTTGTTATATCTGCCTTTTTCTAATATTTTCTGACGCAATCTCACGGACTTCATCAACGTCCTATCGTAATAATTTAATTACTTTGCAAGTTAGTGTCAGGAAGCACATCCCAAAATCAAAACAATTAAAACACAAAAACCTCAAGTTGGTGTTCGCTAATCGTTACGCTACATAAGATTGGTTCTGACCTGAATACACGTGTTTGACCAATACCAGTCAACGCAACAACGTTATTAACTCGTTTGCCACTTAATTTGGGTACAGAACTCTCCTTTACTAACGAGTATTCAACACCAGAATCGTTAACAAAACAATACAGCTCACCTTTTTATTTTACGTGCCTGAGGGTAGTTGTGCAACGAATTCCACTCGCCGTTCACTGCTTGCAACACGTACTCCAGCATCCGACAGCAGCTGCACCGGCGCCCAGCTGCACCGGCGCCCAGCTGCACCGGCGCCCAGCTGCACCGGCGCCCAGCTGCACCGTCACCCAGCCGCACCAGTGCCCAAACGCACCAGCGCCCAGCCGCACCGGCGCACAGGCAGGCGCACAGCCGCACCGGCGCACAGGCACCCAGCCGCACCGGCACACAGCCGCACCGGCGCACAGCCGCACAGGCGCACAGCCGCACAGGCGCACAACCGCACAGGCGCACAGGCAGGCGCACAGCCGCACCGGCGCACAGGCCCCCAGCCGCACCGGCACACAGCCGCACCGGCGCACAGCCGCACTGGCGCTAACTCGTGCATCCGCGTTCCCGGTTCCACCCCCGAATGGACACGCATCTCGTGCCTGGGTCGCCAGCCGGCGCCCCGTGAGGACGCTTCACTGTCGCGAAACATTATCTGAAAATGAAGCAGCCGAAGGGCTTCGCTGACGGCTGCGGGGCTGCTTGGCTCGATACTGAAGACGTCATAGATCTTCCTCTGCTGTCAATCGGCTTGGCTTGGCTGTCGCGCACCATGATCATGCATAAACGCTTGCATGTTTTTATTTTAATGTTCAAACACGGCACGCCAACGGTCATTTTCAACGTTTTTATATTGCGCATGAACGAACACGAATCCCACTTATGATGTCGGAGACGGGTATGTGACTTTCGTTATTATCAGCGATATTTCAACTACTGTGGGCGTAGTGTGGGTAGTGTTGGTTGATGCGCAATAGAAAAACAGTTTGCAGTTCAGATCACATTTTAATTTACTATCAAATGAATCACACTAGCTAAATTATACACACACAGGGTGCGACGGCGTTTATTAAAATCACCAATTAACACAATGATCACAAATTACAACTAACACAATTACTGAGCACAACGAATCGAGAACAGTTCCGTGACGTCTTGATTCCAATGCGACCCGAGGCTGAATGCCCTCCTCGCCGTGGCCTTCAAACATCACGACTCTGTAGAAGCGCGCCTTTTTTGTTGTAGGTAGTTCACTCTTGATGTCGCCAGTGGCGCGCTTGCGATTCGTTTCGTGTCCGTACTAATGACCGGATCCGACATATATATATATTTTATGTGTGTTCGCGGATAACTTCGTCGTTTATGAACTGATTTTGATGATTATTTTTTTGTTAGAAAACAGATATTCCAAGGGTGGTACCATGATAAGGAAACCAGGATCTGATGATGGCATCCCAGGGAAATCGAGGGAACTCTTCAAATATTATAGACAAACCTATAGCGATTTGGGTATTTTTTATAGTAACTCATGCAGCTCTTGGAAAGCACCATTTAGGTAAGTCGAACTGATGATGAAGACCACAAATAGCCACCGGAACTACTCAATAATAAGTATTTCACGGGTTGCGATTCGATTACTTTAATGTGATTGCAATCCAATTTATGCTCGTCACAATGCATATGGAGAAATGGAGCTGATGGTGAAGTACCAGGAGAACTCCTCAACGATGAACGTCCCTGAATCGGGAAAAGCAATATTTTGTAAAAGGTGATGAGCAGTTGGCATTAGGCTAATGTAACTTAGATAAATTACAAATTGACCGACTAAAGCGCGAAATAAAAAATTTTTTTTAGAAATTCAATCCAAGAGTGTAAAAATTTGCATTTTTAAAGATTTATGTTCATTTCAAGGTCCCAGTTCCAATGAACGTGGTAACTAGGTGGGTTGCTTGCTAGTGATCCTAAGTATGTGCATGCTTGTTATATCTTTGTATATTAACTGGAGTACAAATTCACCTGTTGTAATGAATATATTTCTGTTTCCTGATATAAGTACCTACCTATGAGTATGCTGTGTAAAAGTGCACCTGAATTAGATCGAAAAGTTGAGTCAAAAGTATGGAATTCCTGGGTTTTTCGGGGGGGCCATCCTTCCCCTGTATTCTCCGATTGCCTTGTAGTGTGGGTAAGACCAAGTTCGCTTACGTAAAAGCTACGATATCGTTAAGTATCCAGCCCGTCCCATCCTTGATGTCCTCCCTCCGGTTGACGCCCTAAGCCGAGGTTCGTACCCCACAGGGGGTGCCCTTAGCGAGCGTTCACCTAGTTTTAATTAGCATAGTTGAATAACCCCTGGCTGGAGGTTTTAACTGTAGGAAACCCCGGTTAAGTAGTCATGATATCAGAGGTCAACTAGGAGATGCCCTACTTAAAAAAAATAAAAAATCGGTAAGTATAGAGCAAATAAATAGCCCATTGTAATGGAACAGATTTGTAAAAAACACGTAGATACTATCAAGGTCAGCTGATACACACCTACTTATTCAAAGTTTTTCTAGAGATTATTATCATGATTATGGGAACAATGAATGGCAATCAAAGTTCTGTAACTGACCCTCAAGTTTGAAGGTTTCGACTTCCTCCTATAGATAATAAAATTAGTAATTTCTTTTTAATTTAACGGTTGTAATAATCAAATTAGATTTGCCTTTGATAAAATTGACGAGGTGATCAGAAATAATAGTTGTACAGCCTTTTAATATCCTTATGTCCTGTTTTCAGGAATCAGAATCATCACGTATAAGTAGGTACTCTGATTTTTTACTTTTTAAACTAAAATGACATTTGGTGTCAATGTTACGGCTAAAACTCGAAGTGCGGTTATACCTAGTTTTAGTCGGCTACAACTAGGTGCGGCCGGTAGCAGTTGGTTAAACTTAGGTGTAGCCTATTAATTCACGGCTAGAACTAGGTGTTACCGGTTGCATTGTGCTAAAACTGTAGGTTAGGTTAGAACTGTGACCACACAACGGTGCCGCGGCAGCGGCCGGCGAGTACCAGGATCCGTTAAGGCACAAGAGTTACATTCTTTTGTGTCAGGGTATGAGTATATAACTCTTGTGCCTAAATGGACCCTGGCCCTGACCCTGTGTATGTGGTCACAGTTCTAACCTAACCTAATCTACCTTTCAGCCATTTTCATTTGCTATAACTAAATTTAACCAACTGCTATCTGCCGCATCTAGGTGTAGCCGGCTAAAACTAGGTCTGGCCACACTTCGGGTTGTAGCCGTGACGATCTAGTGACCGAGTGACTCTCACCAAGGACGACTGAATCATTCTCTGCAGAAGGACCTTCACTGTTGTCGTGTTGTCTCTGTAATATTAATTATATTACGCTTTATTACTAAAAAAGGTCGATTATTGCTGTAATTTTTGGTCCAGCAAATTAAAAATCAGAGTTTAGTTGAGTATCAAGTATAGGTGCTGATCCCCAAGCAATGACAAAATGAAAAAAAAAAAAAAAAAAAGACTAAATATAATTTTTTTCGTCCGTCGTGTAGATTATTAAAAAATATTGAACACGTATTTTTTCTTTTTTTACGTAATCAAAAGATTACGGCGATACATTGAGTTGAAATGTTTCATGACGTCACTTGTATGTAGATTTTATACTTACTTGTGACGTAGCGACCCCCACTCCCTAACTTTAATGCGTTTTATCTAAGTAATTTTTTATTAATATGGTAAAGCAAAAAATACGTCTAATATTTTTTTATTATTTTACTGATAGACTAAATAGAATTTCGGTTTTTTGACCCAGGCATGATCTGCAGGCTGATTTAAATCAGCTTTTAAAGCTTAAAATTGCAGATTACCGCCGCAAATCACACATTACATAAACTATCTCGGTATATGGTAAGTTGGTAAGTTCCGAAGCATTATATGCCAGAATTTGTAAAATCATTTCAGTGTGGAAATTTCGATTTCAATTTTTGTTTTGATTTTATTTTTAGTATTGATTTTAATTTTATGTGATTTTAATTATGATTTTAATTTTTGTTTTAAATTCAATTATAGATTTTAAATTGGAATTTTGTTGATATAATAATTATGTTCGGTGAGTATAAGAACTCATCTAATTTTAAGTAGGCACTAAACAACAAATAAGTAATGCATGATGTGCTTACCTGTAAGAAATTGGTACACTAGTCTATATAGTTTATTACATGTATCTCATATCTTTGTATCGGTGTATTCAATTGTTGGTGAGCCAAATAAATAAAATGAAATAAATAAATATGAAAATCCTCGACATAAAATACTTTAAACCTTACTATGTTATAAATCAAGTTGCAAAATCGATTGCCAATCCGCGCTTATCACTCGCTTTTTTAACAGCCACATAAAGCTTTCACTCTCCACCTATTACGATGTTACCAACGTGTATACGAAGATATTCTAATAAGAAATAATAGTTAACAGTTATGGGCAAAGCTAACACTATTAACTGGATACACCGGTCCAGTCTGAGACTGAAGTCATTATCAAGGTTCGGCGAAAGCGATTTGATCTTGAAGGTGGAAACAATTGTGATGTCGGTTTTGCATTTTGATGAACTGAAGATTTCTTGTGAAATCTTGGGGTATGTACCTGGGCAACTGAGCTCTGCTCTGGTGAAAATAGAGAACACTCATTTAATAGTATACGAAAGTTCATACTAATTCCATGCTGTCGTGATAGTAGGCACTTACTAATTCCATGCTGCCATGTTATTATTCTAAGGTTGTTCTTGTTCTAAACTTTGGGCGACCGAGCTCAGCTCGAGTGAAAATAAAAAAAAAAAGAAATTTTCCCAGATATGAGACCTAGCTAGATCGATTTTTCGCTCCCGTAAACTCCTCTAATGCAACTTTCATCGAAATCGTTACAGCCGTTTTCCAAAACGTGATTACAAATATATGTTACCGTACCACTAATGTGCGTAAATCAGTTAGAGTACAGATTAATTTGTTAATCTGCAGATTATCAATATGTTGTGCTACAAAAGTTAGTGACAGGAACGAATCGCTGCAAAACCGACTCTGCGTAGTCTTGTCTGCCCTACCCCTAGACTGTAATTTAAGCCCGCATAGGGCGCGAAGGGGCGAGGCGGCCCGCGAGCTGAGGAGCAGGTGGTTTTATCTCGCCGCCTGCGGCTGAGGCTGAACAATGAGCTTGAGCAATGTGCCCTGCCTATTGCCGCTTAAGTTTGGCAATTCTTCGGGCTATATCGGTTACCTTGAATCTCCTGCGGATTTCTTCATTTCTGATTCGATCACGTAAGGAAACTCCAAGCATAGCCCTCTCCATTGCCCTTTGGGTGACTTTTAGCCTTCTGATAAGGCCCATTGTGAGCGACCACGTTTCAGTACCATAGGTCATCACTGGCAACACGCACTGGTCAAAGACTTTCGTCTTGAGACACTGTGATATGTGGGACGAGAAGATATTGCGTGGCTATTTATCATTCTAAAATACGGGCCATAGTTGTATACTTATATCTCTTTGGTAAAATGTGAAAGGGTGATTACAAAATCGAATAATACATTTTGCCTCATTAGTTGTGAGTTGTGACCTTCCCAACTTATGTTGTAGTTTTAACGAGACAAAAGCTCCCGTTAAAGGCAAATTGATAATTAATATTAGTTCATTGTTGACTAGTATTACGCACTTTTATGTTCATCGCTATTAGCCTTGCCTACTAAAACTATGTTGGGGTCAGCTTTCAATGCCATCAAATACGGCATAAAAGCTGGCTTTCGTCCAGAAAGCTGGGTCTTATTAAGCTTTCTTCAAGAAAGCAGTTGTGGTAGGTAATTATTCAAAATCAAATCATTTATTTCAAATAGGACCTTCTGAACGTCAAAATTGACAAAATAATAGAATTAATTCTAGTCGCCCCTTCCAAAAGGTAGTTTTCGTTTGGAGAAGAATGGGCAAGAAACTCCACCTTTACTCGTTTAAAATGTTAAAAAATATACCTATATAGGTACCTACATTAGTTAAATAATTATATGTGAAGACTATGCTCCGAGAATAAAATAAAATTACTATACCACAATAGGAAAAAGAAAATAATAAAAATGAAGCAACGACAGATAAATTTATTATGTGAAAATACATGGTGCTCACATATTTACAAACATTGTAAAAGTAGACAATTTTCCTAAAAATGTACAATTTATAGGTCAGTGTGTGAGGAAGTAATCACAGAATGTGATATAACAAAAATTATACAATTAAATTAGCAACCAGTTTGATGTTGTCTAGATTCTAAATTACCCTATGGAGCAGGACCAGCATGTTTCCAAGCATTCTTATCTTAGATATAGGTACTCATTGCTGATGCTTTCTTAGTTTGTAAAGAAAGAAAGTAAAGTAAAGTAAAGTAAAAATTTATTTGCATAGATTGCAGGTACAGTAAATAAGATGTAACAGTTAAAATACGTATATTTGCGGTAAACATGACGCAAAGAAAAAATACAATCATGAAATAATAAATTAGGGCAAAATATGCGTCATATCCACGCAAAACGGCCATCGCTCAGCATAAAGGCCTGTGCAGACCAGCGCGACACGCGACGCGACACAAAAACACCGCTCGTCGCGCGACGAGCGGTGCCTTTATGTCGCGTCGCGTGTCGCGCCTGTTTGAAAGAGCCTTAATGCAGCGACAAAATGCGAGACAGAGCCCCAGCGCTGGTTTTCAGCGACAGCCGGCGCTGACGTGATAACGTCAACCAGTGCAGCATGTAATAAATTGCCTTTTGGCTTCCTATTGTGGGGTGGAGTAGCTGTAAATAGGCTGATATAAGGGCTGTTCCACAAACAATGTCACATTAATTTACACCATTATAATAGGGACGATGACTACATTTTTAACCGACTTCCAAAAAGGTTCGTAGCGTATGTTTGTTTTTTTTTTTTCATGTATCCGCCGATTTCTCTGTCATTTGTGGACCGATTTTGAAAATTCTTTTTTTTTTGAAAGTGTATGCTCTGAAATTGATTCCATATAAATTTTATTAACTTTGCTTGGGTAGTTTTTGAGTTAGCTACAATAATACGTATTTTTTTCTCACTTAGTATGTAGATGATATTATTATGATAAGTTCCTGTTACTGGTAGCAGGTAGTGGTATTCGAATGTGTGTAGGGTAGGTACCACAACTAAAAAGTAAAAATAAAAACTTTTATAAAAAGTTTTTTTGTCCGGTAGGTATATTATTAAAAAATATTGGACACAATTTTTTTTTACGTTAACAAGACATTACGGCGATACTTAAGTTAAAATATGTCATGACGTCACTAGTACCTATGCAGAATTTACTTATTTATACTTACTTGTGACGTAGCGACCCCCAACGTGAACGAGAACACGTTTTTCAACTACAAAGTTAAGTTTGTTCTTGGGATAAATTCGTCCCAACTACGGAACTCTACATTGTGCGTTGTCCGACACGTACTTGGCCAGTTTTTATTATTACGATAAAGCAAAAAATACGTGTCTAATATTTTTTTATTATGTGACTGACGGACTTAATAGAATTTATTTCTGTCGACACAGGCATCATGCCTATGCTGCCCTGAAAGCAGTACGATAAAGGCAGTGGCGGGGCAAGATCAAAATTTAATGTGGGCGAGGTACATTTTGCGAGGCCATCTGGTGCCGCAAGAAGACGAAAAAAAAACAGTTGAACAGTTGTTAAATTTTTGGTAGGTATAGGTAGAGTTATAAGGTAGGCCATTCAAAAATATTGCGGGTATGTGAAAAACATTTTTCTATTCAGGGATCCGTTTGCGTAATATATGCTTTAACACGTTCAGTGCCGGGAACCCTCCTGGAGGGCTCATGTCAATATGTTTATCGTTTTAGGACGAGTAAATTTTTTTCGACGCGTTGATGGCTTTTATGTAATGCATAAACCTTCGAGGTGCGAGGCCCCTCGGACCGCGAGGCCGTAGGCGGTGGCCCACGTCGCCCACGCCTTACGCCGCCTCTGGTTAAAGGAACTTATGAACTCTGCTGAAAATGCAATTTACGTAGTTCAGTTTTGAGCTGAAATAATTTAGATTTCTATCGACATGCTAAGTAGAAGATAAATCCATATTGAAGTTATGAATCTGAATAGCTCTGTCAGTACCCTGTACCCAACCTGTACCTTTAAGAAAAACCTTTTAGACTTGTGGTTTTTCAATATTTTTATTAAAGAAATTAATAAAGTTGTCCGATATTGATTCGGTCACAATTAAATGTTATTAGTTAACTTGTTAGACAAAGTTGTTGAATAGATGCTCCATATACTAGCATGTATTGAATAAAGTATGTGTGGGGGTGTGTTTGTGTGTGTGTGTGTGTTATTGATCTGACAGATTTTTGCGGTAGAAGAACTGCGTTGCGAGACTTGATTTTTTTTACATGTTATGTTTTTGGTGGGATTATTATTACTGTAAGTAGGTGTCTACTTTACAATATGTCAAAAAAACCCTGGCCGAACCAAAAGGGGTACATAGGTACTGCATTAACAAAAATAATGAAAAATCTTGTTATTATTCAAAATTAAAATTTATTGCTATTTAAAAGCTACCTACCATTTACTAGGTACGTCTTTCGTTGACTTGAATGTGCCCTGGCGGCTGAGAGTATGTCATGCTCACTATGTCTCGCTGACGGCGGCGTGTGTGTTGGATCATTTAGCTCTCTTCAAAATGGTTTAGCTGAATGGTGCTAATCCATGTGTCATGTTCGTGAACGGGCGCTGTCAGTAGGGACTGGTCACCTCTTAGCTGCCACGGCTTATTTTAATTTAATTTTTGAATTGTATTATTTGTTTTATTTTCTATTACGGACGCTTTTAACGTTCTGCATCGTTCTCACATGTATAACTTCAACATGAATGAAGTAACCAATATTTTGTAACCATATTTTGATTTAAAAGAGTGTCCGTAGAGTTTCTTGCCCGTTCTTCTCCATAGGTACCTACTACGCTTTGGAATGGGCAACTAGCTTCATCTTTCTGACCCCTTGACAATTCAAAAGTGCCTGTAATTGGTTTATTTGAAATAAATGATTTGAGTTGATTAAAATTTCTATATTTTAGTACCAAAATTACCCCATTCCATTAAAAATGTTCAAATTTTCAACAGGGTTCATAGTTATGTCTTATATATAGGTACCCCTTATAGGACGGCCGCCTGCGCCCCATGTCATCATAACCCGATAAAATTCCCCATTGAAAAAAAAATGTGGCGAGTATTTTTTTTCTTTTTTCCTGAAAATTACCACATAAATAGACTCTCAATACGATACCTACCAACACCCTCACGGATCGGACAGGGTTTTTTTTACAAGTTGTATAAGCTTCTTGTCCTCTACACATACTATAGTCATAAATCATGAAAGTTTACTAAACTTTATTATTACTACTCGTATGACATTTATTGGCAAGACCAACGTGCTATTTACGCAAGCATTTCTTCAATAGACCCGTCATCGTAGGGAGATTACATTGGCTCATTCGTCATTATCATTAAGATTTACTTTGGACTGCGGGCCGAAGTAGGCCGCTGCAAGCACAAATTAGCAAAATGGGGGATTAAAGATCTCACATAAACACAGTGCGAATGCGGTGCTCTTGACAAAACCATATCCTATATTTTGGAGTGTTCAAAGTATCCACACACCTGGAGTTCTGAGGGCCTAAAAATGCCACAGATATTAAAGTTCGTTTTTTAATCTCAGAGACTAATTTGACATTTCAAGTGATTGTTGTTTGTATCACAGTTTTTTATAGTAGACAAGACCACGCCCAGTCTTGTGACAATCCCTAGTTCACCGTTTGTGTTCGACACATTTCAAATCTTGGAACGTAATTAATGAATAGTTTAAAAAACACTAGAAAAACACGCTTTTATAAATGCACTTACGTGGCCTTTCTCACAAGTGCAAACACGACTATGATACGATATTCCATCATGGAATGCCAGTGCGTATCTTCCGGCTTCATCATCAGACCTTGAAACCTAATCGTGGTCAAAGTTCATTCATTACAAGACTTTTCTAAGAAATCCAAAACAGCTATGATACGATTTTCCATCATGAAGTTCCAGTTCATATCTTCCGGCTCCATCATTAGATCAGTTCGACAGTACCATATTATTGTATTGTCATCAGAACTACATACAGCTGCCAATTTTCATTACGCTACGACCCTTGGAAGATGGTTAAATTAGTTACCTTAGATTCCATTACATAGTTATTGCTGTCTCTCAAGATACAGGCCTCCTAGTTTGAGAGACAGAGTTTATATTTTTTGTCATATGGATTTTTTGTAGCCTTGTTAACTTCTGTACAAACAATTATGTATAATTTTTAGTATAAATACCTACTACTGTGCTCAACCTATGTCTATGTATTATTTTGGATAAATAAACATTATTATTATTAGTTACATACATATCGACCTAATAAAAGCGTGTTAAAAAGCTCAGTTACTTTGTACTGTCTAATGTCTGTCTATGTCTAATTGTCCTAGTACAAATTTTACTAAGTACCTACTCCTTAGTACTTAGTAAAATTTGTATTAGGACTGTAAAGTAAACCAACAATTTCGAAGACATGTGACATCTCCCAACCCGCACTGGGCCCGCGTGGTGGATTACGGCCCACTCCCTCTCACTGAGAGGAGGCCTGTAACCCAGAAGTGGGAACATTATAGGCCGATTATGATTTTGACTAGCACTACAATGATTGTCTGAAACAATGATTAATAACCAAAGGAACTAATTCACATATCATGCCAAAATTGGTATCTTACCTACTGTAAACTTTGCTTGTGCTAACCAAATTTTAATGACGAACGCTAACGTTACTTTAATAAGACCTTCCTATTTCGGTGTTGGTTAGAGATAGCTCGTGGAACTGATAGATGATGGGGTCGAAAGTTTCTGGAGTGGCGACAGCGTACCGAAAGACGTAGCGTGGGGGCTACCCACCTACGCCCCTATCGACCGACCGGTCCGGTCCGGTGGGTGGACCGATGACCAGCGGTGGCTTTTGCCCGCGGCTTCCCCCGCGTGCAGGACGGAAACTATCCCATGGGCACGTACTACCGGGATAAAAAGTCAATTGCTACCAAATTTCTTCTAAATCAGTTCAGCCGTTTTAGTGTGAAAGCGTAACAAACAAACAAACTCATTTTAGCATTTATAATTATCATCCCAGCGCTGATTTGCTGGATTCGTTTTCTCCTCTACCTATCGTTATTTCTCCTGACTAAGTTTATTTTGTTTAAATTATGTATGTATCTATGTATTAGTATTTATTCTTTTTCGAGTTATCTATCAATTATGTTGCACCTGCCATGTTTTGTCTCTGCATCACCCTAACGGGGAAGCGTCAGGGTAGCCCGCGAAATTCAAATTTTCTTACGTTTTTTGCATTTTGCAGGTCAGTGTCAGGCTTTATGTTGATTAAAATATGATTCGCGGTCGTAACAAATATGGCTTTACTCAATTATAATCATTACAATCAGTAATAGTGATTAAGAAAAAGATAAAGGGGTCAAATGTCATGATTTCATGAAATCATGACATTTGACACCTTTGCTAACTTATGCAGTTGTATTGCTGATTGTAATGATTATAGTTGATTAAAGCCATATTTGTTATGACCGCGAATCATATTTTAATCAACATAAAACCTGACACTGACCTGCAAAATGCAAAAAACGTAAGAAAATTCGAATTTCGCGGGCTACCCTGACGCTTTCCCCTAAGGTCGACTGGTAGAAAATGCCTCAGGCATTAAGTCCATTTTTGTACAGTACTTTGTTTTTACTAACGCATAAAGTTTTAATAAATAAATAATTATTAAGTTGGGATTGGAGGTCGCGAGAATCCGCTGGATGCAAGAAGCACGGGACCGGTCGATGTGGCGACACCTAAGGGAGGCCTGTGTCAAGTAGGTTTTCAGCTGAAATATTGATTGATGCACATGAAGAGATCGAGAGAGAGCTCGTGAAAACACAAAGGAAGAAGCTAGTGGAACTTCTTTTGTTAGTATAATACATAGTCTATTTGGCAATATTTATACGAATTCGGTTAACACCGAAGTAAACAGTGTGTCGAGGTCAGGTAAGCCTTCAGGGGCGACCTCTGTGACCTTTCGGTTGCGTATCAACGATATGTGTAGGCAAGTGTACTTGGACAGTCGGCGAGAAAAGCGTTATGTATACAAATAAAGAAAATTGAAGTGTTTATTTCAAAATAACAGCTTTTTGCTATGTGCTAATAAAAGAATAAACGGTACTTATAACATTTTTTTTTCAGACTTTTTGTTTCGGCTAATTTCTGAAACGGCTGAACGGATTTTGACGGGATCACTGGCAGATTTTAAGGAGTAACTTAGGCGTTTTTTTATTTTAGAAAAAGAATCTGGGTCGTGGAAAATATTTTTGAAGATTTGAAGAAACCACGGAAAGCCCTGTGTATATTTCATATCATTTTAATGAATGATTATTTGAAAAAAATCTACGTTTTTTTACAGGTTTTGATATGTGAGACAGTTAGCGTATGCTATTGCATTCAAATTCAAATTATTTTATTTCACATAAACCTACATCGGCACTTAAGAAACGCCAAAAGCTAGGTGCACGGTTCCAATTGTTATGTATTGGCGTACAGATGTTTAGCAGTGGCCCAGTGGTAACGGTCCCGACTTACGAGTAGGAAAGTCGTGGGTTCGTACCCAGGCAAGCGGTTTACTTTGTGTAAATAATTTCATCACCACTGCTCTCAAAACGGTGAAGGAAAACATCGTGAGGAAACCGGCATGTCCTTGAACCAAAAATTCGAAGACATATGTGACATCTACCAAACTGCACTGGGCTCGCGTGGTAGATTACAGACCACTTCCTCTCGAAGAGAGGAGGCCTGTGTCCCAGCTGTGGGAACATTATTGGCTGATTATGCAAGGATGTTTGTGATTACATGTTTGCTCTATCCTATTAGGTAGTAGTTAGGTGATCCGATGCCACTTGAGTATTTATAACTATACAACTTAATATAATATTTATAATTAAAAGTAATTTGTTGTCTGACCCAAAAGAGATTGCATTCAGTTAAAATATAATACCCAAACGGCTAATTTGAATAAAAATATAATAAACGAAAGCATCGGAAGTTATAATAATTATTATAAATAAAGTTTTATAAATAATATTTCCGTTACGTGTTCATGATATTGGCAGTTTTTATTTGATTAACATATTAACAATTTATGCTTTTATTTATGAGAGACTACTTCATTATGTAATAAAAGTATATATCGATTTTTTAAATTAAATTGTATTGTATAGCACAGTCAGCCTATAATTTTCCCACTGCTGGGAACTAAAATAACTTCTCCTGCTCTGGGTGGAGCAGGAGGGCGTGTCAGACTCTTACTGACTAAAACCCACCCGTGTTCCTTCAGTTGCCATGTTGCCGGGGAGCCACGATTTCCCTTTCGGCCTTATTCGCAACCCCGGCAAGCATCGGCCCTAGAGGATCCCGTCAATTCTGCTGACATCTCTTTGAGGCGCGCGTGGAACACAACGCGTCGTCGACCCGGGCTCACCGTCCGCAAGCCCGCGCTTACGGCGGCCGGAAATAGGCTCGCGATTCCCGACGCCCAGGGTGTTTCCTCCTGCGGCGTTTAGGGGCGTGAGGGCGCGAATTTTACCTCTCCCTAACGCGTTCCGCCTCCTCTTTAGTGAGCATTACTGCTTCGCAGAAGGAGGTGACGGCCTCCCATTTCCTCTCGCTCCGTACCATGGCCTGAACCAGGGCCGGACGTGAGAGATCACCGCCGCCGATCGCCTCCACGAGGATACGGCGATGCTCCGCCTAAGCCGGGCAGACCTCTACCATATGCTCCACCGTGTCCTCCGGGCGATCCAATATACCGGTTTTCTTACGATGTTTTCCTTCACCGTTTTGAGAGCAGTGATGATGAAATTATTTTCACAAAGTAAAGCACCTGTCTGAGTTCCTACAACCTACAACTCGTAAGTTGGGGCCGGTAGCACTGGGCCACCACTGCTCTTAAATTGTATTGTGCTTTTAAATATTTATAAGTGCATCTAATTTGATGATACCTAATTCTTCTGTCCGTATACCAGTTTATTTGGGGTCGGCAGCATGTCTTGGTGTCTTCCATACTTCTCTTCTTCCTCTATTAGTCTTCCTCTTTCAAGCCATATTATCCTTCACAAAATCTATCCATTGTTTATTTGGTCGTGCTGTCTACTTCTTCTTCGTTTCGCTCTTGACAGAGTGGTCGTGGTCACAATGAACTGTGTCCAATCGCAGGTGTAGTCGTTGCCCGCCTCACGATCTCCCTCCATCTGGTTCTGTTACATGACAGTCTGGCGCATTCATTAAGAGGGCCTCCAACCGCGGTTTTTATTTGATCGGTCCACCTCATCGGTGACCTCTTGCGTGGCCATACCTTCCATTCTGCCCTGCACCACTAAACGTTCTATGGAATATGATGTTTACTATAACATGCAAATTATGTATAAAATTCTGTTACGAAATAAATTAGAGAATCAGAATTTTAACTAAGAATTAAATTCAATTATGCTCGTTATTCTTTGATTTGAAACCCCATAAAAGGTTTAAGAAAATTGAATGTGGGACAAGCAATTACAGCTTAGTATTGCGACATGCTCGTTGTTGAATTAACCAATTTTGAACAGTGTATTTAAAATAGGCATTTTATATTGTTACGTAATAGTAAATATCGGCTTTTGAGTTTGATACAAAACGTTGGTTTTACCTTAATAATAATAACCCCACCGCCGTATCTCTACGTTGACGTCGTGGTGGGGCTTGCGGGCTTCCAATTCTAGGTCTGTGCCAGTAGAGTTTACTTTGCCGGAACGGGTGAGGAGCCAGACCAAGAGAGATACAAAACCCGCAGAGCAGCATGTGGCGAGCTGTTGGGCAGTAGCGACCCCACGGACCCTATCTCCCGGGAGAATTCTTGTTCCTCACCTCTGATTTGCCTTTATTGGCCGGCTGGAGTGAACACTGACGAGGAACGGAGCTCCCACCTCATTCTTACCTTAATTGGCCGGCTTGAGTGGAGATTCGTAAGAGCAAACGTGCTCGGAGGAAGGAAGTATTCCAGTAAGATGCTGGTAGGGATATTGACCATACTTCCGGGATTGTCCTGATAGCCGTGGAATACCTCTCCACTCCTCATAAGCACCTCAGGACATGTTGACTTTTCGCTACGTCACTATGTGCTAGCGACAGTTTTCGGGGGCCCATTATTGAGTGTGCAAGTCACCCCCTGCCATTTTATCCGTGTTCATATAAAACATTGATCAGGCAGGGGCCATAGTCCTTCCATAGTTCCAGGTAACCAGTCCACTTTAGCCACCCAAACCCATAGTCCAATATTATCTTTGTTTCCATATCTTGCAATAGTCCTACACCAACCGGGGGCTGTCCTTGGGTGCACTTGCATAGTGCATACCGGGATAATCGTCGGTTGGTGCCTCATTTCATTAAAACGCCTAACGGGCCTCTGTGAGTTGGTTTCCACCTCTTCCGTACGCCTTTCGAAGGTCTGGGACCCCAGGGTCCCGAGAAATGTAAAAGAGCTAAAATAATAATAGTAAAGTTAGGCAGCTGGATCAAGGGCTTGATCCAGAAAGCGATACTTCTGGACACGGCGCGTATTGTTAGGAGGTTCCTCTTTCAGGAGCCCTGACCACCGGTAGTTTGGGCCCTGTTCCCGATACCGGTGGGCTAATATTTTTATATTTTTAAATGTTTTTATAAAAATATTAAAAACAATTAATCAATATGTATTAAAAGCCAATAAAGGAAATAATAATTAAGTTTATCAATCAAAAAGTACAACAAGACAAGACAGTAAACGCACAGACAGAGACAGACAAGTACAGTAAAACATATTCGGTGAGCTACAAACTAAGCGTCGCTCGCTTGTACATTATAATTAAACAACATGTCCCGGAATTAACGCACACCACCAGACATTCCAATTATAATATTATGTTATAATCATAATACAAAATTATATAGATTTTTACTATTATGTATATGAATGAATGAATATTTATTTGTTAAACGCAGGTCTTCAGTACGGTAATAATTCAGTCGACTATCTATGTTTTGCCAGCGGCATATAAATTTTATAGTTACAGCAGGTAGGTAGAATAATATTTAAATTTTAATTACATATAAAAAACATTAAATTAAGTATTTACAAATTCAGTAAGGTAGTTTAGATTAATTAATATTAAATTCAATAAACAAATTACACAATATACAATAAATTGTGTATTGTGTAATTTGTTTATTGAGTTATTGAACACGATGTTGACACCAAATGTCATTTTAGTCTAGATTTTTTTTTGACTATAGTTACTTCTATGGGCCTCTGTCGTTTGAAAATAAATGAATTATCATTATTGTTAGTCATTTATTCAAACTAGACTGAGACTCAGCACCTTTCGAACGCCAAAATGACATAAGACAGTCCCCCAAAAACGCCCACCCTTCACCACTTCCTAGTGCCTTTAGCTGGGAAGAAAAAGTGGCACAACAAACTCCCCAGTAGCACGGCTGTCTGTTCAAGTTAGAAAAAAAAGAAAGATTCTATACAATAGGTAGATTTAAGTACTCGAAGCATTTTGAGATGAGAAATGTTTGGTAGGTACCCAAGAATTTAGGTATTTCGCAAGCTATGCCTAATTCTTATTTTAAATGCCTGCTAAGTGTTTAGGATAAGTATTGTTTAAGTTTAAAGACTAGCCATTAACGAGAATGTGGGCAACGGCAGAGAGACATAATTATACTAATTGACCAAGATTTTGTTCTTTAGGCAAAACAAAATTTTAAGTTATTTCTCGTCACGAATATGTCTTACATAAGCTGTTAATATTCTTAAATGACTAGTACTTTTAGCTCAAACTTATGAACTGAAAGTAGGACTCAAATTAACAAAGATGAAAATGAATGCGTTTATTTCCTAACTAATCATACATTTTTTTTAATGTGAAAACTTCTTTAGGCGCGTTGGGCATTTTTGAGATGGGAAAAAACAATTGAACTCCGTTACCGACACCTCAATAAAAGTATTTCCTGCACAATAAAATTGTTCAAGTTTTCACTTCTGTCGGCACTCCCGGTTTCTTTTTTTTACTTTTTTATATTATTAGTAATTAGTACTTTTATACTATCTACTTATTATGATTGAATAAAATAATAATTATTTAGTTAATAACGTAATTATTATGCTTTGTGTCGACTTCTTTTACAGCATTTATTTTTAACGTAAATACAATTATTTCCCATACGATTTTGACCCATATAACTTTCTACAAAAGAATAAAACGATCTAAAATCATATCTATTAAACATTGTAACAGCGAATGAATTTTCAAGCCTCCTTCGCAAAATATTTTTTTGATATTTGTATAGCTCATGACCTAAATTCAAATTCAAATCATTTATTTCGAGTAACATAGACTCATATTATTATTAGAATAGGCATTACACATTTACAAATAAAACTAAAATAGAATTGAAACAAGATAATGTAAAATTCAATAAAAATAAGATTAAAATCAAAATACAATCAAAATTAAAACTCGAATTAAAAATTAAAAACAAACAAGAATACATTAAAATCGTCATAAATTACAGTTAAAGAGGTGCTAGAATATGAAGAAAAAAACTAAAATAAAAAAGAACGTAATTTTTCGCGGGTACCTATTCTGGTTCTATCTAAAAAAAGAGTTGATAAAAACACTTCTGTGCGCGCCAGTACAAACGCATCAGTCATGCGGTTTGAACCATTAGACAGTTTTGTCACAGCGCGCACAGTTGATAACTGTAAGAGAATATGGCCGACAAACTGTTAGTCAACCCTGTGGCTAAATGTCCTTAACTCGGTGCTTTTCGACACTTATAATAACCGCTAATCTGATGTTTGTGTCCGAGGTGGAATTTTTGATAGCCAGAGACATATTTTTTTTTATCTTTGCTATGGCAATTTCTATAGGACTCTTCAATGTTATCTCAAAGGTTGGCAATCCCTTTGCAGGTATTTACCATAATAATCCAGCGGCGGGGCAAGATCAAAATTTGATGTGGGCGTGGTACATTTAGCGAGGCCCTCTAGTGGCGTAAGAAGAAGAAAAGAAAAAAAAACAGTTGAACAGTTGTCAAATTTTTAGGTACAGGGGGCTTACCACCAGCTCAAAAGCAGTATTATTTTAATATTACTTCAGTGGGAGAAAGAGATGGAGCTATACGTCCTGTAGAGCTTCATCTCTTTCCCACACTGAAGGTACTAAAATAATACTGCTTTATGAGCTGGTAGGCCCCCAGGTCGAGTTATAGGATAGGCCGTTCAAAAATATTGCGGGTCTGTGAAAACCTTTTTTCTATTCAGGGATCTGTTTGCGTAACATTAAGCTTTAAAACACGTTCTGTGCTAGGAACGCTCCTGCAGGGCTCGTGTCAATTATATTTATCGTTTTAGTACGAGTAAATTTTTTTCGACGCTTTCGCGGCTTTTATATACCTAATGCATGCGTGGTGCGAGGCCCCTCGGACCGCGAGGCCATAGGCGATGGCCCACGTCACCCACGCTTTACGCCGCCTCTGTAATCATCCTATATTGCTGGGACACGGGCCTCCTTTCTGCGAGAAGGAGTGGGCTGTAGTCTACCACGTGGGCCCAGTGCGGGTTGGTAGATGTCACATGTCTTCGAATTTTTGTTCTAGGACATGCCGGTTTCCTCACGATGTTTTCCTTCACCATTTTGAGAGCAGTGGTGATGAAATTATTTACTCAAAGTAAAGCGCCAGCAGTGGTGGCCCAGTGGTATCAGCCCCGACCTAGACATCTGTATAATACCGGGCTAGATTTCTGTATCTAGCGGTGATAATTAATCACTGGTACAAAATGTATTTTATGCGTTTTGTTGCAGTCGATTTCCAGTCTAACCTCTAGTACTTGGGCGATCGAGCTCTATACTCTGGTGAAAATAGAGAATGCTCATTTAATAGTATTGGATAGTACCTACTAATTCCATACTACCATGATAGTAGGTACTTACTAATTCCATGCTGCCATGATAGTAGGTACAGACGCCAGCACATCAAGCTACCCGAAACTGTCAAATTTTCCCAATCAACTTTTAACCTTATGTTTCAGCGATAAAGTTGAAAATCTTTTAAATAAATTTGTCAGATTGTAGTAGCTTGATGTGCTGGCGTCTGTACTTACTAATTCCATGCTGCCATGATAGTAGGTACTTACTAATTCCACCCTGCCATGATCATTATTCTAATGTCAATAATGTCATGTCATTATTCATTATTTTGTTCTAAACTTTGGGCGACGGAGCTCTGCTCGGGTAAAATTTGGAGAAAACTAATTTTCCCAGATTATGAGACCTAGCTAGATCGATTTTTCGCCCTCTAACAATTTTGATGAAAGTTGGAATATAGGGGATATTCCAACTTTCATCAAAATTGTTAGAGCCGATTTAGAGAACGTGAGCAGGTACAAATATATAGAAAACCAATAAATATAGATTCATACAAATTTTACTCATTTAATTTAATAGTACAGTGGAATCTCACTAATCCGGCACTATTAAAAACCAGAGGGTGTCAGATTATTGGAATGTTCGGATTACTGGATTGTATAGAAAAATTCATAATATGTAAATAAAATAAAGATTTTTATGAAGAAAATACGATGTATTTGGGTTCCTGTTCTACACGTTTTTATGCTCGGCCTAGAAGAGGGTCGAGGGAGGTGCGGGCGGAGGGTGCCGGATTATTGGACGGGTCGGTCTATTGATGTGCCGGATTAGTGAGATTCTACTGTATAGGATTTAGGTAGGAGGCATGATGCCAGGGTCAAAAAAAAAATTCTATTTAGTCCGTCAGTCAGATAATAAAAAAATATTAGACACGTATTGTTTGCTTTACATAACATAACATCACGCCTTGTTTCCCCGAAGGGTTGGGCAGAGGTGTCCCTGTAGCAGGTACACCCACATTTCGCCAGTTATGTTTAAGTCCCATGTAATAGGGGGCGAGCCTATTGCTATCAACCGGGCACAAATCCAGACTCCGAGCTGCTACTGAGAAATTTCAGATAGAAAAACCCAATAACACTTTGCCCGACCCGGGAATCGAACCCAGGACCTCATGCTCAGCAGTAGCGCTTGCGACCACTAGACCAACGAGGCTTTATCATATTAATAAAAAATGACTTAGATAAAACGCATTAAACTTGGGGAGTGGGGGTCGCTACGTCACAAGTAAGTATAAAATCTACATACAAGTGACGTCACGGCACATTTTAACTCAATGTTTCGCCGTAATCTTTTGACAACGTAAAAAAAGAAAAAATATGTGTCCAATATTTTTTAATAATCTACAAGACGGGCAAAAAATATTTTTTTAGTCATCATCCCTATTTTGATCATTGCAAAACTTGGAGATTCCAATATTCTGAGGGTACACTGGTTTTCAGACTTGCAACGTTTTCTCCAAGAGATTCATCTGACAACTTGTGGTTGACTTTTCAAAACATGTCGAGAGGCAATTATTCGCGATGATGTGAGAACTAAATGTCACCATGTTATGTGTGCAGTATCATCATTTCACAGATGTTACGTTCCACCTGTCTTTGTCACTTATTTGCTGTAGGTAAATAAATTGGTGAGAAATTTTAATAAATTATCAATGGAGATTGAATGAGTTTTAAATGCTCCTTTTAGGGTTCCGTACCAAAATGATAAAAAGGAACCCTTATGGTGCGACTCAGTCCGTCTGTCCGTCTGTCTGTCATAGCTGGATATCTCAAGAACTACTAATGCTATCAACTTGAAATTTGGAATAGTTTTAGATGACGTGTGCCCAACTATTTTTCAATTAAGAAAGAAATAAAAAATTGTTTTCTTTTTTGCAACAGGAACTGAACGGGGGTCTTAAAAATTCGAAGTGGGGCTACTAGGGCATGTGGTGTATCATATGAAAGAGCGCTATTTGCACATTCTCAAACATTTTTTTAGGCTTCCGACGATAATTAAAAAAAAATACTGTTCCCCTTCTTATCTCCGAAGTTTGCACAGAGAAAAACCTGAAATTATTTTATGTGATAGAAGTTTATGTAAAGATTACAGGAAAGATAAAACGATGTCTCTAAATAGCACACTTTTCCACAAATCATCAACTTAAATTAAATTTTTCCACTACCGGTCAAGAGATGGCGCTGACTTAAAACTGCAATATTCCACACGGCAGTGTGCAGTGTTAAAATTGTCTGACGAATAAAGGTCTCGTCGATGAAAATTTAAAATTGTCCGGAACCCTCGGCCTCGGTGCGCGAGGCCGACTCGCTCTTGACCGGTTATTATTCCTGTGCGTGTCCCAAATAAAATAGTTTTCTTTCTTTCATTCTTTAGATGCTGAAAAGATAGACAAAAAAGCAAAGAACTAAGTGATTCTCAGGTTTTAGAAAACTAAGATTTCAGCTACCAGTTGACCATGACCATATACTCATGTTGGCACGGGTTCGACTGGGCATTTCGCCGTGGTAAAAAGTTTAACCTTTTTTTTGGCTGGGATATTATCAAATAACTTCTCCCGCTCTGGGTGGAGCGAGAGGGCGTGTCAGACTCTTACTGACTAAAATCCACCCGTGTTCCTTCAGTTGCCTGTATGTTGCCAGGGGCCACGGTAACCCTTTCGGACAAACCCACAACCCCGGCAGGCATCGGCCCTAGCGGCCCCTTTCAGTTGTGCTGACATCTCTTTGAGGTAGTTTGACCTGCGAATATATTTTTAATTATTGGTTTAAATAACTAAAAATACATTCGCAGATCAACAACCTCACCTTCTTCTCAAACAACAACGAGGGTGAAAGTACGAAACAGTATGAATTGAATAACGTGTGGTAATCGATAATTGATCGGAAATCATCGGGCACCATCGTATGTTTGCTTACAAGAACTGGACGTTCGGAATGCGAACTTGTTTTTAACAGTAGACAATTATAAGTTACGTGGAGTTAGAAACTCTTTAGATTTTGGAGAAATTTTTGTTTGTATAAATAGTATTTTGTAGTATCTTTTGTTTGGCTTTAGGCTAAGTAATAACAGCCGAACGGGTCAATCGATCAGGTTAAGCAACGCTTGTCGCGGTTGGCCGTGGATGGGTGACCATCTTTACATACGTACCTCGGAAAGCACATTAAACCGTTGATCCCGACTGCCATTTGTAGATCTTTGACAGTTGTTACGGGTCGTCAGAAGCCCGAAAGTCTGACAACCAGTCTTACCAAGGGGTATCGTGTTACCCAGTAACTGGGTTGTGGAGGTCAGATAGGCAGTCGCTCCATGTAAAATACTGGTATTCAGCTGCATCCGGTTAAGAGTAAAGCCGGCCTCAACATAGTTGGGAAAAAGCTAGGCAAATGTTGAGATCTCCTAGTTTAAGAGTTCATCTGTGGAGGTACACACAGCTACACATCAAGCTGACCTCGCATTGTACGGAAATCCTATATAATGCGAGATCATCATGAACTGGAAATGTATAGCTTGATGTGTAGCCGTGTGTACTAACACTTCACCAATAAATTTGGCGACAGAATAGGCACTTATTCTGTAGCCAAGCTTATTGGTGAAGAGAGCTTTAAGTGAACCGGCATTCCACCTGAAGCTACGGATTGACATTATCGACAGCTCACTTCAAGCAGAGTAGTGACAGCGTAGTGGTGTGACCGTCGGACTGCCAAGTCATAGGTCTTGAGGTCAAAGGCCAAAGACCTCTGACTTTTCGGATTCATGTGCGTATTGTATAATTATCACTTGCTTCAAAAACGGTGAAGGAAAACATCGTGAGGAAAAAGATATTTCTCGACGGCATGTGAACCCAAGTCAGAGGCCCATGGGCGGTATAAAAACTCTGAGCCCAGGTTAGTCACTAACCATAGAAAAAAAAGAAAGACTCCAAGCTTCCTTCACCTAAGTTTTTACGGCGAGATTTTTTCAGATTACATCGGCTGTTTGAAGGGCGTGGTTGCTTGTGAAATAACACCTGAAACATTTCTGCACTTTTTCAGAGTCATCATTATCATTCAGTCAAAAGGCCATCTTTATAGTAAACTAGCTTTCGCGGCTTCGCCCGAGTGGAGTTCAAAAATTATCCCACGAGGACGTACTACTACGATCTTCTTCTTTTCGTATGGTTAGTGACTAACCTGGTGTCAGAATTTTAAAGCTGCCCATGGGCTTCACATGCCGTCGAGAAATATCTCTCAGACATGCCGGTTGCACGGTGGAGCATACGGTGGAGGTCTGCCCGGCTTGGGCGGGGTCACCACCGCCGTGTCCTCGTGGAGGCGATCGGTGGCGGTGATCTCTCGCGTCCGGCCCTGGTTCAGGCCATGGTACGGAGCGAGAGGAAATGGCAGGCCGTCACCTCCTTCTGCGAAGCGGTAATGCTCGCGAAGGAGGAGGCGGAACGCGTGAGGGAGAGGCAAATTTCGCGCCCTCACGCCCCTAACCGCCGCAGGAGGAGACGCCCGGGGCGGGAATTGCGAGCCGATTTCCGGCCACCGTAGGCGCGGGCTTGCGGACGTTGAGCAATGGGTAGCTCACCGTCCGATAAGGACCAAGCCCGGGTCGACGGCGCGTTGTGTTCCACGCGCGCCTCAAAGAGATGTCAGCAGAATTGACGGGGTCCGCTAGGGCCAATGCCTGCCGGGGCTGCGAATATGGGCCGAAAGGGACATCGTGGCCCCCGGCAACAGGGCAACCGAAGGAACACGGGTGGGTTTTAGTCAGTAAGAGTCTGACACGCCCTCCCGCTCCACCCAGAGCGGGAGAAGTTATTTGATAATTACCCACACAAAAAAAAAAAGACATGCCGGTTTCCTCACGATGTTTTCCTTCACCGTTTTTGAAGCAAGTGATAATTATACAATACGCACTTGAATCCGAAAAGTCAGAGGTGCGTGCCTTGTATTCGAACTCGAGACTTATGACTTGGCAGTCTTACGGTCACACCACTAGCGTATCACTACCAAGATGAAAGGTATCCTATGTGTCCAAGTTATAAACTATTTGTGTGCCAAACTTCATCCAAATCCATTCAGCCGTTTTTGCGTGATGAAGTAACAAATATCCAACACACACAAACGGTTCCCTATCCATTTGCATAAAATTTTAAGACCTAGTATAACTTGGCATACTTTTGTTTGTCCTAATTATATTTTCGCATACTATATTTACGCATAACAGCTTACGCATTTTTTTTTACGCATAATTTCTCTAGTCATAATAATGATTAAGCATAACATTCTAAAGCATACATTTATCAAGCATAACGTTCTAAAGCATTACTTTATTAAGCATACATTTATCAAGCATAACATTCTAAAGCATTACTTTATTAAGCATAACATTCACAAGCATAAGTTTTTTTCGCTGTAAGAAACATGCAAACAAGCGTATACCATGCATGCAGCAAGCATGCAACATGTAAACAAGCATACACCAGGCATGCAAGCAAGCATGCAGCAGGCATAGTTTCTGTCACGGCTCCGGCGCTGCGGGCCTCCGGCGGCCCCACGCGTGCTAATCGTCGCAGACGGCTTTCGCTCAACACGACGGTTTGCTCCCAGCCGTCTCCTCCTCAGCCTGCGGGCCGCCTCGCCCATACTCGCCTACGCGATTTTAAATTACACTCTAGGGGTAGGGCAGACAAGACTACGTGGAGTCGGTTTTGCAGCGATTCGGTTCTGTCACTAACTTTTGTAGCACAACATAATGATTTTTTAAGACAATACTTTATTTTTTTTATTTTTCTTTATTTTATTAATCATTTGCATGAAAATCCAAATAAATACGGAAATTATTATTATTACTATTCATTTATTTCGGACAGAATCCATATAATGTGTTAGTAACAATTTTCTTAAGATCTATGTTAGTAGGTACATAATCTAATATAGTTTTACAATTTCCCTGTAACTATTCCCAACCAGTGTGCTTGTGTCGGGATGCAATCATTTGCAAAATGGTGTTGGAGCTACCGCGCAGTCTGTGGAATAATGACGCCACTTTCTTACGCACTATAGCGTGGAAACCGTCAACTAGCACGGCACTTCAATGCCGCGGCAACCCCAACAGCATTCTGAAAGCATTATTATACTGAATACGCAGGGCGTTGTAGGCACGTTGCGTATACCGAACCCACAGGCCGCTCGAGTAAAAAGACTGACAATATGCCCTAAAAAGTGTCAGTTCAAAAATAACTCAAATTTGTTTCCTTTACTATATTATATATACTTTGCCATATTTTTTTTGGCATACCGTAAACCGGGGTTACTTTGATTTACGGGTCGACTTTGAGAACAACTTCCATCCGGTACAAAAGTCCTCATATTAACGAGTTGAAAAACGCCTTGGCAGTTATTTTTTCTTTATTGGCAACACTGATAGTTGCTTCACCGCATACTGACCGCGTGCGCGTGTCACGTTATTCTTTCGTCAAGAAAAAAATTGTTAATGGTAAGTGCGCTTTTCTTCTTAATTTTATTGCGTGAAAAACTTTGACTGTACTTGTGTCAATAATAAGTACATGTGATTTTTATGGTTGCTTATGTTGATCAGTGTTTATTCGAGAGTTTAAAAAAAAATACCTACCCTCAATTCGACAACCTGCACATGACCCACGTTGCCGGGGAATCCATGGGTCGGGGTGTCTTTGATCACTTATACGTGGTGAAATTGATCAAATGATCAACGTAACCCCTGGAATTATTTTTGGTAGCTTCCGATGTTTTCATGTAAACTTTCAATACTAATATAATAAGTGGGGCTCGTTTCTGAGTTTGTAGTTTAGTGAGGTTGTACAATTGTAAGTTTATAAGTTTGTACTTGTCCCCGGGGATCTCCGAAACTACTCATCGATACCAAAAATTCTTTTAGCTGGGTATATAATGAACTTTCTTTTTATCCTGCGGCGTTGCTTTAGTTTTATTTTATTATTTTACGCGCGTGTGACCGACCACCAGGATATTCATTTTGTAATAAATTAACACATATTGTTTTTTTTTGTAGATGCTATGCCACGAGAAAACAAAAAAAAAAGATCGGGACGCGAGACTACAAAAAATACCAAGTAGAACAACTCAATGAAGCGTGTATAAGTAAAGTTTCTATGTTTTTTCTAGTAAATAATCTAATAAATCAGTTAAAGTTATTCATTTGTATCATTTAGTATTTAATCAAAGTACACATTAAAAAGATACCTAACTTAAAAAGTACTTGACCGAATTTTATTTTTTTATTTTTTACGAGGTTTTTAGCGAGTTTACTTTAGAGTGGCAGTAAAAAAGTAGTGGTTTCAAAGTAACCCCATTCTTAATGTAACATTGATCGCGTTGTTTTTTTTTTTTTTTGTAAAAAATATTAGTCCATATTTTTTTTTATTTGGCAGGCTTAAAGAAGAGAAAAAACCGATTACTATATTTTAATTTCATATTTTTACGTTTATTTGGATCGTCAAAAAATGGTGTCAAAGTCTAAAATTGATCAAAGTAACCCCGGTTTACGGTACACCAAAAAAAATATGGCAAAATATTATTATGGCAAAAAAAAATATGCCAAAATCGTTATGCCAAAGTATATTAGGATAAAGAATATTATGCGAAAAGAAGGGATCCCCACACAAACATACAAACTTTCACATTTATAATATTATAGTTAGGATTAGGATCATCTAAACTATGATCATAGTATTTATTACTATGTCTTGGACCTTGGTCAACATTTTCATTATCAATATTTTCGTCACACTATTTAATTAAGGGACATCCTCTGTTTTGTTTTCAATAAAAAAGCTTCCTTCAGCCTATAGTTGTATCATAACAATGAGCCATATAAAATCTTGTAATTAACATACCCAGCTGTTTAAAAGGCTCTATAATAACCGAGTTACAGTTGATTTTCAGGTACCTACTTACTTCAAGAAACACTCCGGGAGTGCCGACAGAAGTCAAAACTTGAACAAGATCGCCTTGGTAGAATAAAAATAGATATAGAACATTGGTCCGTAACCTTATCTAAATAAAGAGCACAATCGCGTTTACAAAAATGAGGTGTCGGTAACGGTGTCGCGAGTTCAATTGTTTTTCCCATCTCAAAAATGCCCAACGCGCCTAAAGAAGTTTTCACTTCAATAAATAAATCGACAACACTGTTGACTCAAAGACGACTTGACTTCATGTCGCTGTCGGGAGAATCACGACCATTAGTTATCTATATGTCGCATTAAGATGGTTGAAGCCGTGACATAGTTATATCCCTAGGGATATCTAGGTATATAGCTATATACCGTAATATAGTAATGTGAAACCGGTTCATAACTATCTTACTAGGAATATAACTATGGAGCACGATCTAGTAATATAACTATTAGGGCACTCCAACCAAATAGGTTAGGTTAAAGCAGTGACCTACTACGTCGAAATTGGTTGCAGTAACAAATTTAGGGTACTTCGACAGTTATAAACCGTTTTCATAAAACTATATTCACGGCTTCAACCATCTTACTACGACATATATACTAGCTTTTGCCCGCAGCTTCGCCCGTGTGGATGTCGGAAAATATCCCACGGGAATGTACAATCGGGATTAAAAGTACCCTATGTGTTAATCCAGGTAAACAATGTATTAAGACGCAGATATATGCCAGTAACCTTGAGTGGTTAGCTTGCGTGTTCTGTACTGAGCTCACGCAACGCGTCGTACGTTCAGCCAGTAATAGGACTCGCCCATCAAGGAGCGCTGTCCCAAATTAGACGCATTATTAATTTATTATACGTAAAACAAAAGGTATTTTTAACCGACTTCCAAAAAGGAGGAGGTTATATGTTCGACGCGTATGTTTGTTTTTTTTTTTTTTTTTTTTTTTTTTTTTTTATGTATGTCCACCGATTTCTCCGTCATTTGTGAACCGATTTTGAAAATTCTTTTTTTGTTTGAAAGGGTATGCTCCCAAATTGGTCCCATATAAATTTTATTAACTTTGCTTGGGTAGTTTTTGAGTTAGCTACAAAATACGTATTTTTTTTCCCACTTAGTATGTAGATGATATGATAAGTTCTTGACACTGGTAGCAGGTAGTGGTATTCGAATGTGTGTGGGGTAGGTACCACAACTAAAAAGTGAAAAATAAAAACTTTTTACAAAAAAAAAACACTCGACTTCCAAAAAAAACACTACAAAGTGAAAAATAACTTTAATTTCGGAAGTCGGTGGCAAAAAACGAAAACACAAAACCCAAGACACCGACTTCCGAAATTAAAGTTATTTTTCACTTTGTAGTGTTTTTTTTGGAAGTCGAGTGTTTTTTTTTTAATAAAGTATACTAAAAGATCAATAAAATATTAATGGAACTTGCAAACTCAATCATTTAGTATCTAACCATAGGTACCTAAAACAAATAAATGAAATGGCAACCACAAATAAATTGGTCAGTGTGACCCTAAACAAACATAAACATCACGCCTTGTGTCCCCGAAGGGTTGGGCAGAGGTGTGCCTGTAGCAGGTATACCCACATTTCGCCAGTTATGTTTAAGTCCCATGTAATAGGGGGCGAGTCTATTGCTATCAACCGGGCACAAATCCAGACTCCGAGCTGCTACTGAGAAATTTCAGATAGAAAAACCCAATAACACTTTGCCCGACCCGGGAATCAAACCCAGGACCTCATGCTCAGCAGTAGCGCTTGCGACCACTAGACCAACGAGGCAGACCCTAAACAAACTTCTACATAAGTACTTATTCTAATCGATATATTTGATACGATAACATAAATTATTAAGAAAATGCTCTAATTTAACATATATTTTTAACCGACTTCCAAAAGGAGGAGGTTCTCAATTCGTATGTATGTTTTTTTTTTTTGTATGTTTGTTACGCGATTACTCCGCCAATTATGAATAGATTTTGATGATTCTTTTTTTGTTTGGTAGATCATACTTCAGAGGTGGTCCTATATAAATTTTATTAACTTTGCTTGGGTAGTTTTTGAGTTAGCTTCAATTATACGTATTTTTTCCCACTTAGTAGATGATATAATAACTTCCTGTCACTGTTATTTACATAGCAGGTAGTGGTATTCGAATTTGTGTGGGGTAGGTACCACAACTAAAAAGTGAAAAATAAAAACGTTTTCCAAAAAAAAAACAACCGACTTAAAAAAAAAAAAACACTACAAAGTGAAAAATAACTTTAATTTCGGAAGTCGGTGACAAAGAACGAAAATTCAAAACCAAAGACACCGACTTCCGAAATTAAAGTTATTTTTCACTTTGTAGTGTTTTTTTTTTTTGTCGGTTGTTTTTTTTTTGTAAAAAGTTTTTTTTTCAAAACATTAGCACTACTCGTTTAGACGTGATCTTCAGTATAAAATCATTAAAAGTCGGTTATCTTCACCTTAATTCCGAAATACATTGTTTTCATAAAACTCTATAATATTGGTTTAAGCGGCGCACGCCAGTAAAGCTCCCAGCCGGCATGATTTTTTCCGACATCTTCAACAATCGTCGTCATATTTCAGCCAATTTACACAAAACCTTTAATGAATTATAGACCTGCCTTCCTCATGAATCACTCTGTCCATTGATGTAAACCGTATGAAAATCCGTTTGGTAGTTTTTGAGTTTATTGAGTTCAGACAGACAGACGCAGCGGGGAGACTTTGTTTTATAATATGTAGTGATATAATACAATCGTTGTGAGGAATGTGATGTAAGGAAGAGGAAACAATAATTAGGTATTTAATTAAATGAAAACTGTAAACTTGATTATCAGTAAAAGCTTTATAAACCGCCTCTGTGGTCTAGAAGACTACCTGTCTCAGACGCAGAGGTCCCTCATCATCTGGCTAGCCTTTTCCCAACTATGTTGGGGTCGGCTTCCAGTCTAACCGGATGCAGCTGAATACCAGTATTTTACATGGAGCGACTGCCTATCTGACCTCCACAACCCAGTACCTGGGTAACACGATACCCCTTGGTAAGACTGGTTGTCAGACTTTTTGGGCTTCTAACTACCCGTAACGACTGTCAAAGATCTACAAATGACAGCCGGGACCAACGGCTTAACGTGCTTTCCGAGGCACGGAGGGGTCTTGGTATGTAAAGATGGTCACCCATCCACAGACGAACCGCGGCAAGCGTAGCTTAACCTGATCGATTGACCCGTGCAGCTGTTATTACTTAGCCACAAGCCCCTAGCAGTGGTCCCTGTGGGGGCAAAATTTTCTGCTCGGTTTAGTTAGTGGTGGGCTTGTTCTAAGTCCGCCTGGCTAGCTACCACCATCTTATCTAAATCTGTCGCTATAACAACAATGTTAACAGCAATGTTGTGTTTCGGCAGTTAGAGGTAAGATCGCCAGTTCCTCTGTGGTTGAGGATTCCGGGTGAAGCTCGCTTCCACCTTCGGCCTGAAGCCAGTTCCTCTGTGGTTGAGGATTCCGGGTGAAGCTCGCTTTTACCTTCGGCCTGATCATCACTTACCGTCAAGTGAGATGCAGGCCAAGAGGTTACCCGCTGTGGATAAAAAATGTCATCTTAAATTCAGTTAGATAAAAGCAGACACATTTATTTACCTTTCTCTAATGCAAATTAACAAGATTGGCATACATTTTTTAAAAACAAATGGAAACAAGTTCAAATCTAAAATATACAAACTGCATTTAGACGTGAAATAAAAAGCTGCATCTCAATTACATAACGTAATAGCAACTGATCTCCTTCGCTCGAAGGCCATTCAAAACGTCACTTGTTAAGTTGTCAACAATGAATGAATTCGTCACAAACTCGAGAGTGCAGTTAATGTATGGGTCATTAACTTATTATGTCATGCTGAAATGCAGTAAGGATTGGTTTACACCGTGAGTATAATGTATCAAATGTGATACTTAACATCCCAGAAAGAATTTTTTCAAGAAATTAATCCCGTTTGTTGAAGATAAAGTTCCCCCTTCCTTATCACGAGGGCGTCAAAAGGGTTTTTCCAAAGGGTTTGTAATAATACACAAAACATAGCATAACGTTTAAGTCCCATGTAATAAGGGGCGAGCCTATTGCCATCAACCGGGCACAAATCCAGACTCTGGGCTGCTACTGAGAAATTTCAGATAGAAAAACCCAATAACATTTTGCCCGACCCGGGAATCGAACCCAGGACCTCATACTCAGCAGTTGCGCTTGCGACCAGTAGACTAGAGGCGAGGATTGTAGTAATAGTTGATGGGATATAATGTTTTTATATACAGGATTCGTTTTTATTCCGTGCGCAAACTTCAACACGTGAATTTACTAATCATTATGAACAACTTTTACTATGGGACCAAACCTGAAATCGCGAAAAAAAAATCTGCTGTTCCCTACATTTTGACGAGTTATGCGAACATAAATGTAGGGAACAGCTGATTTTTTCAAACCAAAGTTAGCACAGTACAACAATTAAGAAAAACTACGATGTTTCAGTAAAATCTAAGGTTTTCATTCAATAAATGGGCGACGACTCCATTCCGAAGTAGGTAAAATATTAGGTATTTCTTCACACGTAGAGCCTAGAGCTGCAGGCAAAAACTACCTAGTAAATCACAAATACCAATCTCATAAGTATTTACAAATAAACAATATAACTAACATTTTACACTCACTTGTAAAACCACAACGCTTTATTATATTTCGTAAGTGCATACTTAGCTTAAGCCTTATGCAAAAACTATTGTAAGTACCTAAGTATACAAGATACATAAATAAATGTGTTAGATATTCTTTTGTAAGAGCCCAGACGACAAGATTAATTCTAAATAAAATGGTTTAATGCATACGTAATTTATGCTGTGCAGTTTATTTCTTAAGAGGTCAATGATCTCTGACATAACAATATTCTTTTTTTGCATGTCGTGTCTCGGACAAGGATTTTACAAGAATCCTAACTATAATATATACATATATAATAATATTATAAATACGAAAGTGAGTTTGTTTGTTTGTTTCGCTTTCACGCTAAAACGGCTGAACGGATTTAGATGAAATTCGGCACATGGGTAGACAATGACATGGTAGATATGAGTACCTAAACTTTAAAGATTTACTCTGACATTTTAGTATTATAATTTGACAAATGATTGACATTTTTATTCTAAATGTTAAGGTTAATGTTTACTAACAAATTATGGATTATTTCGAAATAAAATTATTATTATTTTTAGTTTTTAACTATTCTCGGGACCATGGATCCCGGTCCTTTGGAAGGCGTACGAGGGGCCGAAGCCAACTAGTAGAGGCCCGTTATTATTATTATTATTTTAACAATTTTAAGTAGCTAAAACAAATTGTGTTACCTGTTTACTATTTCTGGTCTAATAAATAAATAAATAAAATAAATAAATTTTGCCAAGCTTGCTTGCAGATAAAGTTGTAATTTGCATAAGATGCTTACAGTAGCTTGTGCAATGATAATAAGTTTATTTACATTTCAAGATTAAGATCATCTCATTTAAATATTAAATAATTACAGCTGTTAAAATAGGTACAAATAGAGCATTTAGATGAAAGTCATTCTGTGTGGTGTTTTTAATTTTTGGGGTTCCGTAGTATCTTTTCTATTTTATTTTTTAATAAATGGCAAGCAAAGCCAATGTCGACTATTCTGTCAATGTCTAAAGTCTAAAGTGAGTTGAAAAAAAAAGGATGCAGAAGAAAAAAAAATACCAGTGAGATTCTTCGATTGATACGTTGATACATCGGCAATACATTAGGGGATGTAGGAGAGGTTACAAATGAATCCTTTTGACTCCTATGCAAATGTCAAATATTTTCGAGTAATTTGACATTTTATATTTTTATTTCTTACATTTTAAGCTATTGCAAAGTTTTTATCGCGGGCTTTGAGCGCGGCGACCGAATCAAGAAATTCCGTAACGTAACGAAAATAAAACCTAACACCCCCCACTCCGCTTACAATGTAATGACGGTTCCCATGACAACGTGATGTTGTCATGGGAACGTTATTTTTGTTTTATGTCATCACGTCATCATCCCAAGTGTAGCGTTGACAAATAGGAAGTATGGAGGTTACAAATGCTATGCAATAGCTTTACCGCGGCAGTCCCCGAGTGCTAAACGTTTTTTTTTTACTTAATTTAAAATTTAAAATTACTCGAAAATGGTTGACATTGGCATAGGGGTCATCATGGGTAATTCGGTTGTAAATGACCTCTCCTACATCCCTTTAACGTATTGCCGACGTATAACCAATAACCTGTGTATACTTCAGGGATGGTTACATTTATTATGTATATTTTATTACAAGTTTTGTTTTTTCTTAAAACAGTTTTTTAAATAAAATTATTTAATAATCGGCTTTCATTGCTGAGTTGCTGACCGTATGTCTAAGATACTATCTCAATTAAAATTTGGGCAAGACGGAACCCACATACTACTAAACTGCACATTATTGAACTTTAAGAACAGATTTCAAATTACGAAATACAACCGCAAACTAGAGAAAATAAACTAAAAGAATTAACATGCATAATTAATTTTAATAATCAGTAGGCGCTGCAAATTACTTCTGTTTAAAAAGTTAATTTGAATATAATTAGATACTGCATTTAATTCGGCTTCAAATTAATGGGAGGGGAAACCGGTGGCTAGAATTTGTTTTTTTTTAACGTAGGTAGGAGGTAAAGGTAAGCAGCGGCTTGGATCCAGACACCGGGCTGCTACTGAGAAATTCCTGATAGGAAAAACCAATAACAGTTTGTCAGAACTGGGAATCGAGCCTAGGACCAGCAGTCACACCTCACCGGACACGGTTGTTTCGGGAGGTTCCTGTTCCTAATAAGGCGGGAAGAAACGTCTGGGTGTCACCATTGTGTGGATTGCCCGGAGGACAAGGTGGAGCATACGGTAGAGGTCTGCCCGGCTTGGGCGGAGCATCACCGTGTCCTCGTGGAGGCGATCAGCGGCTGTGATCTCTTGCGTCCAGCCCTGGTCCAGGCCATGGTACGGAGTGAGAGGGCATGGGAGGCCATCACCTCCTTCTGCGAAGCAGTAATGCTCGCGAAGGAGGAGGTGGAATGCGTGAGGGAGAGGCCCAATTTCGCGCCCTCACGCCCCTAACCGCTGCAGGAGACGCCCTAGGTGTCGGGAATGGGGTGGCTCGCCGTCCGATAAGGCCCAGGCCCGGGTCGACTGCGCTTTGTGTTCCACGCGCGCCTCAAAGAAATGTCAGCACAACTGAAGGGGTTCGTTAGGGCCGATGCCTGCCAGGGTTGCGGGTTTGTCCGAAAGGGTTACCGTGGTCCCTGGTAACATACAGGCAACTGTAGGAACACGGGTGGGTTTTAGTCAGTAAGAGTCTGACACGCCCTCTCGCTCCACCCAGAGTGGGAGAAGTTATTTGATAACGACTCGTCCAAAAAAAAAAAACCGGCCAAGTGCGTGTCGGACTACGCACAATGAAGGGTTCCGTAGTTGAGATGAATTTATTTATACGAGTATAATGGTAAATAATTCTTGTCGGTAAATAATATATCCTCATTATAAAATTATATGTAAATAAGCTCTTAAAACTATAAAAAAAATATCACAGATTGTGTATTTTTAAATTATAATAACTGAAAGGATTTAATAGTACCTACTTACTTTCACTTTTATTACTTTTTTATTATATCCTTAACGCCTCGTTAAGTAAATAATTTAGAAATATTTAAATATGTCTGAGGATAGAGAAGTAAGCATTGTTGGCAGACAAATACTTTGGGTAGTCGCAATCTAACCAACAAAGACATGCGGACGAATTTTTTGATGCCATATGATTATTCCTCTCCCTTTTTTATATACTTGTACAAATTATTTTATTAAGTCTGATGGTTTTTAAATGATGTAAATACGTGTGTAAATAAAAATTGAAATACTATATTGAACTCCATAATGATTGGAAGTAATTAGGCGTCCTCACAAAGACTTATAAAAAATCGGCCAAGTGCGTGTAGGACCATGCACAATGAAGTGTTCCGTATTTGGGATGAATTTATGCCAAAAACAAACTGAACTTTATAGTTGAAAAACATGTTCCCCCATACATCGATATACGTCACAGTCAATTCTCCAATTGCAAAATATGTAAGTTTGCCATCGCAATTTTTTTTTATGTGATAAATCTAATAATTTTCGATTTTCAAACTATTTCCTTTATTCTGGTTCAACGGGAAGTACCCTGTAGGTTTTGATTTATTTGCGAATATCAAAATATGTCACTTAAATGGCCTTATTTTTTTATTGCGTTGACTTAGAAGCTTGATTTTTTAGAGCTCCAAGGGACCACAGACCTACATATTTCATATTAATTTCAACTTGATACCTCTACACGTTCCTGAGAAAAAGGTTGACAGACTGACGGACGGATAATGAATCAACGAAGTGACCTTATTAGGATTCTGTTTTTTCCTTTTGAGGAATGGAACCCTAAAAACATGAATTAAAAAAAAACATTATTTCTCAATAATAGAGTTGCTGATGCTGCGATTCACAAAATGATCAAGTAGGTAAGTAAGTATGAAATACTAAAATCAAGAATTTTGTCGTCAAAGTGCAACAGGCGAGGTTCAAATTCACGACCTCTCGTTGGCCAGATATAAAACATAAATATTATTATTTAAATTGTGTTTAGCCTTATTTACTAGCGTCGAAATAGCAACAAATGTAGGCACATTTGCATCCTAACTAATATTGTAAATGCGAAAGTAAGTTTGTTTGTTACGCTAAAACGGCTAAACAGATTTGGATGAAATTTGCCACATGGGTAGACAGACCATCACCTGCACCGTAATTCCGTAATACTCGATCAATTACAATTTGAATCATTTTGAAACAGATTGCTAATCCATTGCATCATAAGTTCGAAAAATAAATCAGCTCAACAATGTAAATAACGCAATGAATGTTGTTGAACTGTCAATTAAACAGATTAAGTCTTAATAATTTACGAAAATGTGTTACGGAATTAGATAGCTGGATTAGGACATAGGTTACTTTTTATCTCGATATTCCCACGGACTCGAGGCTTATGCCGGTGAATCCGCGGGGCGCAGCTAGTTTTAAAATAAACAAGAATGTGCAAAAAACAAATTACCATAGTTTTTGTAAAAACGAAAGTGTGTAAGACACAGCGTAATGCTAAACATACCTGTTAATTTTAGCATAATATTATGCATCTGCAGTTCGTGGAACATTGTGTAATATGTCCTGTTATATACCTACCTATGTCTAGAGAATGCGTTTCTTACACCTGTAAATTGGACAATTTCTGGTAGTAATAAGAATCAATTTCACAAAACACATATTCGTCGGTATGAAACTGACAGGTGTTAAGAACGCATTCTCTAAATCATCAAAATCTATTCATAATTGGCGGAGCAATCGCGTAATAAATATACTTACAAAAAAAAATAGTGGCACTCGGGAGTGCCGACAGAAGCGAGAACTTGAAAAAATCAGCACCGCCGTAATCAACGCGTTGATGTCTTTTACTCCGCGCACCGCGGTAATCAACACGTCTTTTACTCCATGGTGTTGGTAAATTGCATTATAGAGTCGCAAAATCAGTGGTTTAGTCCCTTTTCAAAAATGCCCAACGCGCCTTATAAAGTTTTCACATATAAAACTAAATGTCACGGTGTATAGATAGGTACCATCATATTATGGTCGAAAAAGAAAGGACTCTAGATGTCAAATGAAAATCGATTATGTATTCTGAAAGCGCATGATTCACATCTTCATGTAGGTACCTATCAAAAATCTACATTATGGGTAATGCCAATGGTCGTTCGCCACATTTCCACAGTAATTAACCTGTTAAACACCGTGGAACGGTGTCGGTAAATTCCGTCACAGTGTCGCGAAATCAATGGTTCAGTCCAATCTCAAAAATGCCCAACGAGCTTAAAGAAGTTTATACTTAAAAAAAACTGAGTCGAATTGAGAATCTCCTCCTTTTGGAAGTCGGTTAAAAATGAAACTAAAAGATGCCTTTGCCAAGACTGCGGCGTATATCGCAGAGGGGCAATAGAAGCCGTACTGACGTTTTGACGTATTTGACGTTTCTTTCGAATTCCAGGTAAGGAATCATACTGGAATCTGAAGTCTGAGAAATAACAATACGCTATCTACCATAACAATTCCAATTTCCTACTAAACATAATGAGTTATGTTAAAAACTGTAAAAGTTATATTATCCTTACATATTATAAAACAAAGTCCCCCGTCGCGTCTGTCTATCTGTCAGAACGCGATAAACTCAAAAACTACTAAATGGAGTTTCAAACGGTTTTCACTAATGGACGGAGTGATTCATGCGGAAGGTTTTAGTGTATACTTCATTAAGATTTTGTGTAAATTGGCTGAAATTTGACGATTACTGTTGAAGAAGTCGGAAAAAATTATGTCGACTGGGAGCTTTACTGGCGTTCGCTGCGTTAACCGAAAAAGATACATCAAATTTATGTTCTACGGTATTGTTCATCTTAAAAAGTTCAACAAAAAAATCAGCGATGCCTATCTTCTAAGGATGACCCACAATAACCATTTTTATCTCTCAGAATTTGATAAAAATTTAATTGTTATTTCCGAAGCTTTTTTGCCCGGTATAGTATTAATCCTTATCCAAAAAAATATGTTATTTAAATTGGGCATTTAATTTAGATTAAGTATGCCTTTAAATCATATCACTTAAACGAATAGTTAAAAAGATATCACAGTTTCAAAATTACGCGTAGCAACGTGAGCGCAGCGGTAGGAGTCAATGACCTTTTCCTCTGTTGTTAGGTATGAAATCTCGGTAGTACGTTCCCGTGGGATATTTTCCGACATCCACGCGGGCGAAGCCGCGGGCAAAAGCTAGTGTGCAATAAAATCATTACACACTAGCGGACGTCACGCGGTTTCACCCGCTTAGTTCCCGTTCCCGTGAGAGTACGGGGATAAAATATAGCCTATGTTACTCGCTGATAATGTAGCTATCCATTGCTGAAAGAATTTTTCAAATCGGTCCAGTAGTTTTTATGTTTATTCGTTCGGTCCAGGTTATAAACTATCTGTGTACTAAATTTCATCCAAATCCGTTCAGCCGTTTGAGCGTGAAGAAGAGACAAACACACATACACACTCACAAACTTTCGCCTTTATAATATTAGTGTGATATATTAATATTAGAGCATAAGTATAGATGATGCGCAAGCGCAATACTAATTCCTTCTCTCTATGAAAAATGACTTCCATCTGCAGTGCAAAAAGACCATCAAATAAACGAATGATTAGGTATAAATAAACTTACATAAAACTTATTAATCTACATATGAACATTTAATAAGCAAACGCTAAAAGTGAACAAGCAAAAAGTGAATATTTCGTTAACATAACCTCAATTAGACAGTTGCATCTCGACGCGTTATGTACTGAGTTTAGCTATACAGTATTCGCAAACTCATTGACATTATGACATCGCAAGGAGATTTGACGTTTTACATATTTCAAGGGTTATTTTTGAATGAATTACTCGAAGATACTGGGGAGCTGCAGTGACCCAGTGGTAACGGCCGCGATTTACAAGTTATGGTCGTAGGTTTGAACCCAGGCAGGCGCTTTACTTTTTGTGTATTATTTCATCACTACTACTCCCAAAACGGTGAAGGAAAACATCGTGAAGACACCGGCATTTCCAAGGTCCTAGAAACAAGATTCGAAGACATCCACTAACCCGCACTGGGCCCACTAAGTGGATTACAATTCACTCCCTCTCATAGAGAGAAGGCTTGTGCCAAAGTATTATGCCACTGGGGTATCTTGTTTAGTTTTCCGTTGTTTTATATATATGTAACTAGCTGCGCCCCGCGGTTTCACCCGCTTAAGTCTCGATCCTGTGGGAATATCAGGATAAAAAATATCCTATGTGTTAATCCAGGTTATAAACTATCTGTGTGCCAAATTTCATCCAAATTGGTTCAGCCGTTTGAGCGTGAAGAAGAGACAAACATACACACACACTCACAAACTTTCGCCTTTATAATATTAGTAGGATATTTTGTAAGAGTTCCGGTTCCGTTTTTGGTTTTCCAAGTTTTCGTTTCGATATTCCGGCGGATTTCCGCGACCTTCATCAGGCCATCGGTTTACTTTGATGATGGTTACAATTTCAGAAACCGGAAAACTCGACTACTGTCAAATTTCATGTTAGCTGCAGGACAAACCACAACCAATCACATGAGTTAACAGCGGTTAAATTGACTTGGCTTTCAGAAACCGGGTCTCGTAGGTCAATCGATTGAGCTAAGAAGTCATGAGCCCATTTTGCATAGTTACAACATCGTAATTTATTTATTTCCTCAATGATTTCCATAAAATCTGCATTTATTTGTGGGGTTTGTTCGACAGCCCTCGAAAAGCAACAAGGCGGAATGGAAGGTAATTTATGAAGTGTTGAAACTGATGAAAGGGAAATTCTTCTCGAGAAAAATATGCGCGAAGTGTTTTTATGCCGCCCATGGGCCTCTAACTTGGCGTTAGATACAGTCGAGAAATATCTCTCAAGTACGTTTACTCACGATGTTTTCCTTCACCGTTTTTGAAGCAAGTGATAATTATACAATACGCACGCACATTAATCCGAAAAGTCAGAGGTGCGTGTCTTATGTTCAAACTCGAGACATAATGACTTGGCAGTCCGTCGGTGACACCACTAGGTTATCACTGCTCTGCACCAATATGCGTGGTGGTAACTAATATCACTGTGGTTATGTAGAGGCTGGTAGCTAGTACAAAAAAATTAATGTAAGGAGGAGGCGGAACGCGTGAGGGAGAGGCAAAATTCCGCAGGAGGAGACGCCCTAGGCGTCGGTAATCGCGAGCCAATTTCCGGCCACCGTAGACGCGGGCTTGCTGACGGTGAGCAATGAGTAGATCGCCGCCCGATAAGGACCAGGCCAGGCCCGGGTCGACGGCGCGTTGTGTTCCACGCGCGCCTCAAAGAGATGTCAGCAGAATTGACGGGGTCCGCTAGGGCCGATGCCTGCCAGGGGTGCGAAGAAAACCGATAGGGAAATCGTGGCCCCCGGCAACAGGGCAACCGAAGGAACACGGGTGGGTTTTAGTCAGTAAGAGTCTGACACGCCCTCCCGCTCCAACCAGAGCGGGAGAAAAAAAAAACAAAAGTAAGTAAGTACCTACTGAGATTTTTTTCAAGTAAAGATATAAAATTTTTACAAATGTAAAAGATATCTCTGGTTTACAGTGAAGGAAAACTTGGGAAAGGCCTGGATACATTTTGGCCTGAAATTTGGCCCACGAATTAAGCTAGCGTGGTCATCTTAGCTCTGAAGTGACTTCAATTAAAAGTAGATACAAGCCATCTGTATTCATAATCAGCCTATAATGTTCCCACTGTTGGGACACAGGCCTCGTGGCTGTAATCTGTTGGGTAGATGTCACATGTCTCCAAATTTTTGGTTCTGTTTGGTTTCCTCACGATGTTTTCCTTCACCGTTTTGAGAGCAGTGGCGATGAAATTCAACTCGTAAGTCGAGGCTGTTACCACTGGGCCACTACTGACTGCTCTCTGGATCACTGCCACCTGTATTGTTTTAGTAAAAATCCGTAACCGTAACTTGATATTGTGTATGAATTCAAGTTCAACCTAGTTCAACGGTTAAGAACGTGGACTGAAAAGCGAGATGTCTGATTTCAATTTCCACCCGTTGCTATATCGATTGAATCGACTTCTAGAAGGAATTACCAGGAACCCATAATACTGATCTTAAAAAGTAGAATGATTCTGGTAAATATATCTTTATTCAACTTCTGTAATCCGCAAAAAATTATAAATTGTTGAAACCAATTATATTCTGACGCATATTTGCTTATATAACATAATTATATAAGTAATAGGCCTCTCAATTCATACGCATTGCTATGACCTTTTCCAATTACTTGTGGCTTAAAAAAAGAACGCGTTTTCGTCCAAGAAGTTCTAACTCTAACATACAAAGGAGGTTGTATCACCCTCTTCATAAATTACCGTATCAGATCCACACGTCTATACGATTTAGGACCTCACTAAATAAATGTCAGTCACTGCGAAATCTTATGGACGCTAATTTTCAAGACGGTTGAATAGATTTGGCCTTCGGCTGTTCTTATTGTCTTATTTTACGCAAGCAGAGCCTAGTGCCGACATAATGCGTTTATTCTAATTGTTGAATCTTCATTAATTTGGGTGGTAATGCCCCCCAGAATGTTGGAAGATGGCGGAAACCGCCAATTTTATGTAGAGCTAGTATTTTAAAGTTACGTTTCTAGGGAAGGGGTCTAAAAAGAATGGTATACGTATCCATTATATAGTGGCCTGATGTCGCTGGGTGAAAGTTCGTATGGCAGGGTCGGCATAAAATGGTGCCTATGTATGGGAGAGCGTTATAAGCGTGGTCTATGGTTCGCACGCGTGCATTTGCCTTCATTGAGTGGAAGACTCTAATCGCATTCTATTTTTGAATTGTTGCCGCGTTTTTTTCAAATACATTTGGAACGTGAGTTTTTTTTTTCGCCGATACATCGGAAAGTGGTTGTAGTGCTGTGATTTATTTAATTTTAATAGTTTTTCGTTTTATTTTTATAGTTTTTCTCTTCGGTGTTAATTTTTTTGAAGAAGAAATTCAAAGGTAAGGATTTATATTTTAGTTTATACTTTTTATGTTATTTTAAATTATTGAAGCAAAGCATGACATTGTAGTGATTAATTAGTTAAATGAAAATTCTAATTTATCTATTTTAGAAAAAAATATTCTCAGTGCGTTTAAATCTTTTATACGAACAATATTCAAGCCGTACTTTATATTACCTCTGTTGTATTTATCAACACTTTATTTAACACACGTATGACGAATCTATAGTGTTGTTTTTTTAACTTTAGTCATTCAATTGTTCCGTGGTTACCTACCGCGTAATAAAACATTGTTTACACGTTATTACGACACACGTAGAAAACGAAAGCATTGAAAACAAAACAAAGCTTTTGTAAAAGTGTTAAATTATATATATGTTAAATTATATACCTATATATGACATAAAAGGTGATTGTAATTTTTATCTAGTTCTATTTCATCTGTTCTATTTATTCATACCCTAAAAATTTACCTAGTGGAGAGTATTTTTTTGAATCTGATGAAAAAAAAAATATTTGGCTGTATACCCATAAAGTGGTAATAGTACCTTTTTTATAATTCGTAAAAAGAACCTCGATTAAAATATTTAAAAAATACACCATTATGATACTTGTAGGTATTTATTGAATTTACCGCTATGTGTCCAAACCATACTAAGTAATTTAGCGGATACAAAAATATATTCTTTCTTTTTAAACAATTTATTCAACTTCCACCATTTTTTAATTATTGTCTCTCAATTACTTTATTCACATTCACATCACTAGAACGAACGATTTAAAAAAAGAATGAGCACGCTTCCATTGCGTACTTACGTCGATACAAATTCATAGTAATTCTCAGTAAACAATTAATAGAATTTGATCGTGGTTGCAATATTGTTTGTGCTATACTGCCATGAGAGCGCTGAGAGCCACAGATTACATCGCGCATAGATTTAATTCAAAAGAGGTTGTTTCGAATTATTGTACTCTATGGCGTTTATTTTCGCGCCGATTCTGTGAGTGTGCGTGTGGCGGGTGATCACGATTTTATGAGAGCCAAGAAACTAGGAAACTTTGCTAGGCTAAACAATATAATTGATCTACAAAACTACCAAAAACTGTGTCCAAATTATGTACTGTTCGTGTAAATAGTGCGCATGACAATTTTCGCTGGCAGCTGAAAACTACAACCCTTAAAATATACCTAATCTTAGGAATTGTTTGACTTTTTGATGCAATTCATTTACCAAAAAATTCATTGTTGTATTAGTTGACTTTACACTAAATATAATACATGTTGCTATTTGTCGTCAAATAAATCTAAATAAGAGGAGCTCGTGGCTAAGTACTAACAGCCGCACGGGTCGATCCATCAGGTTAAGCTACGCTTGCCGGGGATGGTCCGTGGATGGGTGATCATTTCTACATACCGAGACTCCTCCGTGCTTTGGAAAGTAGGTACGTTAAGTCGTTGGTCCCGGCTGTCATTCGTGGATTTTTGACAGTCGTTACGGCTCATCAGAAGACCGAAACTCTGACAACCAGTCTTACCAAGGCGTATCGTATTACCTAGTTACTAGGTTGTGGAGGTCAGAGAGGCAGTCGCTCCATGTAAAATACTGATATTCAGCTGCATCCGGTTAGACTGGAAGCCGACCCCAACACAGTTGGGAAAAGACTAGGCAGATTGATTGATTTGTCGCCAAATAAATTGAACTCTAAAAAAAAGCCAAGTTTGCATTTGACCTCGAGTTTTAAAAGTTTCATAATTCGCTATACCTATTTCCCATAAAATACAGCATCAGAAAATGTCAAGCAATTTCCTAAATTACCTACCCATGTGTATCAATCTCCATTACCAAATACACATTAAGAAAATAACGTCTTTAACTTCAACTGGACCATCGATCATCACTTGACACGCATTATTGAACTCTTGCGCAAGATGCATCAATGTAAATGATGTGATGACTTATCACTGGAGTTTAGAGTTGAAATTATAGTGGCGGGTTTGCTGGTTGTTAGATCGGTGGTCGATAAATTGAGGCTTCTGTAGGCAAAAAAGGTAATGGAGTTGTATGTGCTTCTTTACTTCAAAACCCTTATCAGTAAACGCAGAGTAAAGTTGGAAAATTTATGTAAAATAACAGTACCTGGTCGACCGAGCTCTGCTCGGGTGAAAATTGATAAACATATCGTCCAGGTATACCAACGTTGTATCACATTCCCGAGGCTGTGAAAATAGAGAAAATGAATTTTCCCAGATATGAGACCTAGCTAGATCGATTTTTCGCCCCCGTAAACCCAACGCAACTTTCATCGAAATCGTTAGAACCGTTTTCGAGAAAAATCGATCCAGCTTGGTTTAAGAAAAGCTGGCAGCATTGCCACGTTGGATGGCAGTACTGATTCTATGGCCTAAAAATAGGCCAGTCCTCTGGTCACGTGAAGAATCGACGAACCGCTTGGCGATGTCCCGATATACTTGATGGGTACCTGGACCCCAAGGCCCTATTGTTTCAACCCCAAACGGCTCAAGCATATATCTCCCAATAAGTTTGTTATATTTACGCCGTTAAAAATTAAATTAAAGGCATATCAAATGACGATTTCTTCTCTAAACCACATGGATTGGTTAATCTTTGAGGTCAAGCTGCACTTGTCACAAATAGTTTTGACATAACGTAGAATCCTCAACCAAATAAGTACTTTAATTGACCTCGTAAAATGAAGAAACACTGTCATTGACAAAATATTATAAAGCACATTTTTTCTATACTTTACGAGGTCAATGATTAATCAAGTATGTTCATGCCAACCATGTCGAATCGTCAAAGGCAGAAAATATTCGATAATTTTTGTGAAATCAATCAACTCAGACTATCGCAATCCACTGCACACATCCACATAGACACACATATGCATATACACAGGTCTCTCTCACACACACACACACACACACACAGGGGCATACGCCTCTCCCAGGCTACACCACAACACCCTGTCCTCCGCCTTCCGCATCCACTCTGTCCCAGCTACCTTTTTAAGGTCGTCAAAATTAAAAAAAAAAACAAAATTCAAATGTCTTTTGTGTTCTTTTCAAACGTCAAAATTACATAAGACAGTCCTCCAAAACGCCCACCCTTCACCACTTCCTAGTGCTTTAGCTGGGAAGAAGAAGTCGTCGGTCCAACATGGGGGCGTTCCACGTAAACTAATTATCAATCAATGAAAAATGTCAGCCTATTGAACGTAACTCGATAACTAACCTTTGTGATGACGAAACCAAGTACATCTTCACACAATCACACGGTTTGATAGCCATTTTAATGTTTCATTGTATCTGTATGAGAATTAGTTTTGTAATCATATTTTCACCTACTTCCACAATTACACAGATTCGTGGAAAAAAAAAATAGAAACATCTATTGGATTAATCACAAGATTATTTTTAGATGTTCAGTTATTTATGCGTGTTGATTCCAAATTCCAATATACCTACTGTTATCATAAATTATGATCAACGGCCATGACGTACTAAATTAAAATGTACGTTGTCTGCCTTGTGATCATGACAATCTTCGTAAAAGTTGATTAGGAAGTTCTACTATGTAGTCTTTAAATCTCGTAGACGTACACTAAATTGACATTTCAAGTGATTGTAGTACCTATGTTTTTTCAATTTGGAGTTTGACATTTGCACCTGTCAAATTAGTCTACGAGATTAAGAAATAGACTTTAGGTATGAAGTAATTTAGGTACCTAATTCTAACACTATATCATGTCTATATTAACAGTATTCTTGTTTGAAATACCTGAAAAGCTGTTGAAGCAATATGTAGGTATAAGTGTGGCTATAATTTTATGAATCACTTAATCATTGTCAATGACCAAACATTGTATGGCAAAAACCCAATCAATAGAAATGAAGAAATACACTTGCAATAACAACCAAGTATGTAAGTAATGACATACATAAATCATACACAAAAAAATATTACGTAAACCAATAAAAATCACGTTAGGCCTATTTTTATTGTATCTTTGTATTTTTGACGTTATTATTGCATTTATTTAAAGCCAATTTGCGATGTTTGTAATAACATACATTTGGAATCATCAATCTTGCGACACGGCGACCTCTGGTGGCGACTTATGTAACTATGCAATGGTAGTTTATGGTTTAATTATTACGCTGTAAGCTCGCGGCTTTGTGTATTTTGTAGCAAATGAATGTACAGGTTGATTATTTTTTGGTAGCTTAGAAATTTTAGTAGTAAAAAGAAAATGTAGCTTTAAAATTTTGCACTCGTAGTCCAAATTAATTTAATATAGAAAAAAAATTAAGGATTTAGGAAGGATTACCTTTGTTACGAAAAAAAAATGCAAGCAACTTTTTGCAAAAAAAATAAACGTACTTAATGTACATATTTTTGCAAAAATGCTCAAAAGTATATACGTTAGCTATTAATAGCTACGTCATCAGATTTAAAAATAGAACGTTCACTACCTTTTACTCTCGACGCAAACATGGAACTCGGAAACAAAAATCCAGCCATCGAAAGATTTCACTTTATTTAATTTTATCGCTTCAAACCTGTTTCACCACGGTATGCTCATCTAGTCATCTTGCTAGACTAGACCTTGGACCTAGGAACGGGTCCTATGGGAACTTTCCCCGACCCCCGACCTCCCGACAGTTCAAGCCTTTCGTTTTCACCAGTCGATCGTTCGTGCATATTAAAGGCTCTGGCTCGTTTTATATGGTGGATTCTTCGTTATTTATTAAGCTATTTTGCTTGTGTATTGGTGAGTGTGAGAATTGTTGAACTGTCGATACTGAATTGACCGTTTCTACTGTCGGATTTCTTTTTTCCGTCATTCTGATATTTAGGAAAATGTCGTGAAGAAAGTTTTGAGTAAGAGCCATCCGGCTATAAGAGTAAAGGAATACCATAAATACGATAGATGGACTGTGTAAAATATGATACGCCTAAAAAAGGGGTGACTATTGAGACGAAGAAAAAAAAAACATAACCTGTAAAGGCACTTATGAAACGTCAGAAGCTAGGTGCACGGTTCCAATTGGTCGTTTCCTATGGAGAAGAGCCGGCAAGAAACCCGTAGAGTTTCTTGCCGACTCTTTTTTATTTTTTATGGAGAAGTATGTAAGAAGAAGACATGTGACAAATTATATAATAAACTACCCGCACCAATAAAAAAAAGAGAAAATTTAAATTGTAAAAAAAAAAAACACATTTTTTGCTAAATAAAAGCTACTGATCGGTGAACGAATATCTAAGTGATAGACTTATAAAGTCATAACTAAAGTACTCGAGACTTAAAATTTTATCTGATTTATTAATTATTATTACATTTCTCAATAGACACCTGTTTGTATTTTGTATTGAAGTTATTAGTTTATCTCAGAAAATACCTACATCATTATTATAATATAGTAGTTTGCTAAGTAATGTTCCTCTCTCCTAACTCACTTATTTTGCTGGGTCCATATGATCTAATCAGAAATTGAATACTTTTTGCATTAAGATAGTGAGAACTTTTAGATCAACGTGGGAATTTCTTTACTTAAAAAAACGTAAAATATATCTGTTGAAGTACTGAAAGCAGGTCCTAAGTATTGGAAAACAGGAGTGGGTTGGTTAATACTCAATACTTTATTGCATTCCACAATGTATGTGCTCAGGTGGTAAACATTTGCTTAATTAAGAAACAATCGTGGACCCGTCGGGCACAGCTACATTTACACTGTAATAACGTTTACTTAATAATAGATTTTTTAATTTATTCGTGAATAGATGGAGTTTTTTTCTTTTCTGATTGACATAACCAGAGGACTTGTTGAATGTATTTTTAATCATAAGTAGGTACAGTTTTACCGTCATAACAAACAACCATAAAAATTAAACCAACATCTGGAAAGTCTCAAATCGTCATGATCCCCTAATCAATTCTTGTCCACTGCATCCATAATTCTATTTTCCGTCCATCTTCCTGTCACGACCTTGCGTTTTTACCATAATAGCTCGTCATTTCACCGACGAATCGTGATGATGCCCCCTGACGTTGCGTCAGGCATTTAGAAGAATACGTTTCCTGATTGGCTAATTGGCGAGTTGCAGCACGAGTTGAAAGATATCCAACCAATCATGTTCCGTAATTTATGATTAAAAAAAAAAACAGTGGCACTCCGGGAGTGCCGACAGAAGTGAAAACTTGAACAATTAAAAAAAATACTTCCAAAACCTTTAAAGTAAAAATACTTGCGTAACATAATATAAATAAAGAGCACAATCGCGTTTACAAAAATGAGGTGTCGGTAACGGTGTCGCGAGTTCAATTGTTTTTTCCCATCTCAAAAATGCCCAACGTGCCGAAATATATATTCCATTTTTGAAGTGAAAACCACTTCAAAAATGGAATATATATTTTTGGAAAAAAAAAGTTTTAAATATATTTTTTTTGCATCAATAGCTGCAATAGGTGGATCTGTTATAGTAACTGTAGAGATTTTTTGTCAATTTGGTTCAGTTTTTTGCACTTTGTATAAATCTTTTGTATTAGGAGTGTTGTTTAAATTATTTTGCCTGTTATGCCTCAGCACTTAATTTAAAAATTAATCCTAAATCATAACTTTACTACTTTCCATACTTACCAAAATAATTCATCACCTGCGTTATTTTTCCTAACCATATTGTGGTCGGCTTCTAGTCTAACCAAATGCAGCTGTATTTAAATGAAGCGACTGCTTATCTGATCTCCTCAACCCAGTTACTGGATAACACGAAACCCCTTGGACTTGCCAAAATAATTCTTGAAGCAAGCCATGCCAAAGTGTACTTAAACTCATACACTTTGCTGCACTGCTTCAAAACAATTGACCTCAAATTCAACGAACAATGTTCACTACATTAAAATTACCTTATGGTCAACATTCTCATAGAGATAACTCTAATGTGCCTTATCCGACTTCATCTAAAAAGGTATTATGTATTGTTACACATAATTTACGGTTGAAGTTTGTGATGATTTGAAGTAATAAAGATGTAAGTGTTATGATATGAACCACCCGTTTATTATGTTATTAGTTTCGTCATGGTTATTTTCTTTTTTGGGGTGTGAGGTCAAATTGGTCTTATGTCATGATTTTTTGCAGTGGTGGTGGCCCAGTGCTAGCAGCAGCGATTTGCGAGTTGTAAGTCGTAGGTTTAAACCCTGACAGGCGCTTTACTTTGTGTAAATTAATTTATCACCACGAAAACATCGTGAGGAAATCGGCATATCCTAGAACCAAAAATTCTAAGACATGTGACATCTACCAACCCGCACTGGGCCCGCGTGGTGGATTACGGCCCACTCCCTCTCAAAGAGAGGAGGCCTGTGTCCCAGCAGTGGAAACATTATAGTCTGATTAAACATTTGTTTTTTTTGTGTTAAAGACAAGTCCAACTTAAATAATAAGATGTCCCTTACCTTCAAGGTTATCTAAAATAGTAAGCAAGCGCTAAGCAAACAATTAAGGTTCAATTTATTTTTTCAAAGTTTGTGTTTTCTTGGATCGCAATTAATTCTATACCAGTTTTTATACCAATAATAATATTACGAATACATGTTCTTAAAAAAAAAACATCCTGTGTCTTTGTAATATTATTTTTATTTCTGTCATATTTTTCCCTCCATAGTTTTAGCTGCAGATACTTTACATGATTTAGATAAAATCCATTTCCTTAAATATCCAATTAAAAAAAACTTTGGTACCTACCCCACACAGATTAGAAAACCACTACCTGCTATGTAAATAACAGTGACAGGAACTTATCATATCATCCACATACTAAGTGGGAAAAAATACGTACTATTGAAGCTAACTCAAAAACTACCGAAGCCAAGGAAATAAAATTTATATGGGACCACCTCGAGAGCATACCCTTTCAAACAAAAAAAGAATTTTCAAAATCAGTCCACAATTGACAGAGAAATCGGTGGACATAAATAAAAATAATAAAAAAACATACGCGACGAACATATTATTATAACCTCCTCCTTTTTGGAAGTCGGTTAAAAATTACTAAGACTACCTTAAACCTACTTACTATATTATATCTAACTTCCACACATCGTAGTAACAAGTGCACTTAGCCTCACAGCCCGAAGCTACCACGCGCCTTTCTGACATAATATGTATAATCAACGCCACGACTGTAATCATTACACCCTGTATGTGAACTACCGGTACACGAATAATGACGAAGGTTCACGAAGATACACGAATGATGGCGAAGCTGCTCGTCATTATTGTTACGTAGGAAGTAGCTGTTTACCGAATTTTCTTTGAGAGAATTGCGTCTATTGCGTCATTTAGAGAAGAATAGTTGTGTGAACTTTTGATCTTCCATCTTGAGTTTGAGTCAACAATTTTGTTTGAATTTTTTGTTGTCAAATGTCAGCTGTCAGTAATTAAACGAGCTGTGTTGAGTGGCGAATAACGATAGGTCACGATATATTTATACTTTCGGCGCACATCCCGTGCTCGAAAACGAGGTGCCAGCAGTTGTTGCAGCTGTGCACGTAGCTTTAAATTCCCCGATTAATAATCATGATCAAAACCTTTTGATCCAGCCCGTCTCATCATCTTCTTTTGATGTCCTCCCTCCAGATAACGCCCTAAGCCGAGGCACGAGCCTCAGCTTAGGGGGCTTAGGGCGGCTTAGGATAAACGCTCACTAAGGGCACCCCCTGTGGGGTTCGTACCCCACAGGGGGTGCCCTTAGTGAGCGTTTTTAGCTTAGTTTTATGTGTGCCCTGGCTGGAGGCTTTGAGTGTAGCAGCTTGATGCATCCACAGGATTGACCGGTTTAATAGCCACGGTCATTAGAGACCAGCTATGAGATGCCCAACAGAAAAAAAAAATATTGCACGCTCCAATCCCTCTCAATTTTGCCGACTGGAACTTTGGCAAGTCCTTAGATTTTATTCAATAACTAGTTGATCCGCATAAGTCTAGATCCCGTGAGAATATCAGGATAAAGTATCCTATATTCTAACCCAGGTCCTGGTCTACTTATGTGCAAAATTTCATCCAAATCTGTTCAGTTGTTTTAGCGTAAAAGCGTAACAAACTTACTTTCGCATTTCTAATATTGGTTAGGATAACTATCAAGAACATTTTCCTCGCACTTAATCGCACGATGTCTGTCTCTCAAATAAAGTCAACAGTTATGTACTTATGTGTGTTGTGTGTTTATATTGTACACACGGCGACACATCAAGCTATACATTTCCAGTATAAGCTGACCTCGCATTGTACGGAAATCCTATAGAATGCGAGATCAGTGTAAACTGGATTTGTATAGCTTGATGTGTAGCCGTGTGTACACTAACAAAATAAATGATTTAGAACCAGTGAATGATAAAAGCGCAGTTTAGACAGTTTCCAATTAAAAGCGTTTATTCTGAAAGTTGGCAACGTCGCAAATAGATGTCAAATATTTACCAGTATTGATTAATTTGGCGAACTAGAATATTAATAATGAATTGTAATTATAACGCTGAATTTGATGCCGTAACCGTTTTAGGTGTAAAAAAGGCATTTGAAAAGTCTCCAAATCCTTTTTTTACATCTAAAACTAAATATTCGGTGTTACGATAATAATTACTATATTTCATAAACAATATTTTAGTTCTCTAGTTAGCCACATTTCTTAATTCCATACAGTAATATTGCCAAATTAATCAAAACAGGTAAATATTTAACAGCTATTTACGACGTTGCCAACTTTTATGATAAACCCTCTTAAAAACAATTCAACATCACTTTCGCCCCCGAGACTGAGCAAAGTAATGTCCGGAAATATGTAGTTGCAGCTAATAGCTTTACAAACTAAACAATCATGTAGTAGAGAGTAATCCTATCAATCGCCACACCATATGTAGCGATCTAACCTTTCATTGGGTTATTAAATCCATCAATCAATCTTCCATTTTGGGGGCAAGTTGGTAACGTAATGGAATGTTACGTTACTACAATGACTGTGCATTAATATTTATAAAATGTCTCGTACTTAAATGTCATAACACCATTAATTAAAGAGGTACTTTCATTGGGTTAATTTAATCTTACACCATCTAAACCAGGGATTCCCAAAGTGGTTTCCTAGGGGTCGACATAAACGAAGTCAGAATGAAAAATAACACTTTGTAGCAGCTGTTTTAAGTTAGCGGACCATTATGAATAAGGGGGTTGATCTTAAAAGTAGGTAATTTGGCCATGGGGGTCTGAGGTAACAGTTCATTTTGGAAAAGGGGTCACTTGTCCAAAATAGTTTGGGGATCCCTGATCTAAACTATCTAAATCTAAACTAATATTATAAAAAGTTTAGATTTTCTGTTTGTTTGTTTGTTACGCTTTCACGCTAAAACGGCTGAACGGATTTAAAATAAATTTGGCACATCAGTAGACCATGGCTATGCGGTAATGAACGAAAACCGACACAAGTGCACATCGTCGCTCGTCATCCAATACCGCGAATGTGACATTTTTTACAAAAATCGTTTTAAATTTTAATTTATTTCAGACACAATGATCCATATTTTTTTAGTATACTTAAGAATTATGTTAGTATTCAAATATCCCCGAGAAATAATCATGATCAAAACTTTGATCCAGCCCGTCCCATCCTTGATGTCCTCCCTCCGGTTGACGCCCTAAGCCGAGGTTCGTACCCCACAGGGGGTGCCCTTAGCGAGCGTTCACCTAGTTTTAATTAGCATAGTTGAATAACTCCTGGCTGGAGGTTTTAAGTGTAGTAGCTTAAGGCACTCACAGGAAAGCCCGGTTAAGTAGTCATGATCTCAGAGGTCAACTACGAGATATACTGCCAAAACAAAAAAAAATGATCTCAAATAAACACCACAATCATTCATAATCAAATGCAGGATCACGTATTTGAATGTGTAGAATGAAATAAAATAAAAATCTGATTTTCGTAAAAAAAAAACACATTCGCGGTATTGGATGCCGAGCGACGATATTTATAACATTATGCGTAAGTCATACAAGGTCAATAGCCTTTTGACATTTAAGTTATTTGTCGTAGATGATTTTAACTTTCAAGTGGTTCAGTTGCACTTAAGCTTACGTATAACGCATTAGTGTTAAACTATATTTGAATATCGTCAATCTGAATGAAAACAGGCCTATGCTTGTAAATACAACCCAAATAATTAAGCTACATAATGAGGTTCCTTACGACAGTTCGTGATGATATCTGTACAAGAACCGTTGTCTCCCACGCTTGTTTCACGATACAGTTAATGTCATAGATCTATATATTAATGAGTTTGTTGATAAAAAGGGCTGTGACTGCCTTGGTACATAGATTTAGTAAATTAAAGTCGTTTTTGTGGAAATTAATCTGTCTATCTGTATTCGATACTCCGATCTTACAACTCGTTAAATCGCGCTATATTGATAAGCTTTCCACTTTATGCGTCCAGTTTTTGAAGTGATAACTTTTTTAAGCGCACTTCGCGATCTTTTTAAATAGTGAACAAAACTGAACCGTCACGCTCGGGTCGGTGACGCTGAATCTTGTATGCTCGACTCCAGTCGTAGCATACAAGTTTTCGTTTAAGTTTTTTTCCCAGCTAAAGGCACTAGGAAGTGGTGAAGGGTGAGCGTTTTGGGCGTTCTGTCTTATGTAATTTTGACGTTTGAAAAGTGCTGATTCTCAGCCTAGTTTGAATAAATGACTTTTGAATTTTGATTTTTTTTCAATTCTATCGTGTGTTCTTTTTTTGTTTTTCTTAGCTTCATGTTTCTCTGAAAAAGTAGACATAATTTCCATATCTACATTATTTTGATCTCTGTTTGGTTCTAATAAAGCTGCTACAGGTAAATTTTTCCTGGTTGGATAGTATTTCTCGGATTGTGATTTTCGGAATCGAATCTATGTTCAGTAGATAGTGTTTGCAATCTTTAGTCATCTTGTATTCTTGTTACACACATCTAGTTGTTTTTTGCAACCAAAACTGGGCCTCAAGTTATTCTATATCTGCCAGGGTCGCGGGAAGTTCCGAAAGGGATACCGTGGGCCCCTGGCAACATGGCAACTGAAAGAATACGGGTGGGTTTTGGTCAGTAGGAGTCTGACACACCCCGTTCCGCCCAGAGCGGTAGAAGTTATTTGATAATTTCACAGCCAAAAAAAAGAAAAGAGTTATTCAATATCCTTAGTTGGTAAGTTATTTTCCGTTAACACTCATATTCTCAGAGCATTTACTTGCTTATTTCAATGTGGATTAAGCAAGAACAACTAACAAGAGCAAGCTCCCTACAAATCTGACCTGTTTTCTTCTTCCCTATCACTTCTCCACTTAGCTCCTATTACACCACATGTTTGCCTAAATCCTACACAGTACATGTACACGGTAGCAAGAATTACTCAAATCCTACACACGCTGACGAAGATATTTACCTAAATTGTTGACCCACAAAATATTTGTTCAAACACTCAGAAAATCTCACAGCGGAACATTGCTTATTTACGCAACTATTATGTAACATTTCTCTAAGAAAATAATGTGTAAAGTAATATAAGTAATGATGTATTAGTATGCACATTTTAGGCCTCAGGTCATAGGTGATACTTTCATAAGTCAATTGTAGGGAGGGAGAGAAAACTTGTAACAAATTGTTCATTGATGACATGGTGTAACCTACGTGAGTGTATGACATGGCATGTATAAGTGTGTATGATGTTATGACTTGTGTATGTATGGATAGGTAATTGACCTACATATGTGAACAACTTAGATAGATGTGAAGTAGCATTTGCATCTATTTGCCATTGCCATAATACGGTAGTTGCCTAGGTAAAAAAAAGAAATTCTATTCAGTCCGTCTTTCAGATAATAAAAAAATATTAGACACGTATTTTTTGCTTTATCATATTAATCAAAAATAACTTAGAAAACACGCATTAAAGTTGGGGAGTGGGGGCTCGCTACGTCACAACTCAGTATAAAATCTAGCAAGGCGTGACGTCATGCCACATTTTAATTCAATGTATCGCCGTAATCTTTTGATTACGTCAAAAAAGAAAAAATACGTGTTCAATATTTTTTAATAATCTACAAGACAGACATAAAAAATTGGACATAGGTCTACTTCAGGCAGTTCAAACTGTGGTTTGAACAGCTGTTGAAATATGAACAATTGACAGTCGGGTCATTACTTTAAGATGCCTTAAGAAATCTTGACTTCTTGTAATTAACTTGATGACGTCTTAACAGATTGCCGTATCTCCGAAAACCATAAAATAAAATTGCCATATTCGACAGATTAGTTGACCTACCAATCGTTGGGAAAAGGCTATGATTATGACAAAAGATGGCTTCGTCCATACTCATCCCCAGTTCGAACTCGCCCGGTTCGTATATATCTAACTACATATATAATTAGAAGGCACAAAAGTACTGATGGTAAGAAAAGTGCCAGTATGATATTTATTTATTTTTATTCAGTCATAATACGCGGTATAAAATTAACAGTAGGTAGGTAGGTACTATTAGTGCTTTTTCAACATCTGTAAAATAAAATCGACATTAATAAACAACATAGGTATTATACGCTTGTTTAAAAGAACCATTCGTTTATGTAATATCTTAAGTACAATAATTGAAACTTTGATTAAGTACATATTAAAATAAATTTAACTTTTTTCTAAACAAACACAGTTTGTAACATAGGTAATTAAAGCTCTCTGCAAAAAAATCACAGTCTGTATACACAATAATTCAATTCAATTATTGTAAAACTTCTAGGAATGCAATGTTTAATAATTAATAACTTCTTATTTGCACAGAATGTAAGGTCATTTTGTAAAATAAAAATATATAGGAAAAGATCAAGACTGCGATAGTAAAATTAATACGTGATCAGTATTTTATTTATTAATTCTTTATGCAAGTAAAAAATACTGTACAAAGGCGGACTTAATGCCTGAGGCATTTTCTACCAGTCAACCTTAGGGTGATGCAGAGACAAAACATGGCAGGTGCAACATAAGTGATAGATAGCTTGAAAATGAATACATACTAATACATAGATACATACACATAAACCGAATAAACTTTGTCAGGAGAAATAACGACAGGTAGAAGAGAAAACAAATCCAGCAAATCAGCGCTGCAAAGATTCTGCCAACTTTTCACGAATATGTTCACGTGCTTTCACTTTGAAAGATAACCGACTGGTTGCCATCCTTTTGTTCAGAGGGAGAGCATTCTATTCTATTTATTATTTAGAGGAAGAGTACTTATTTTCTACATCGTAGTACTTTTCCGACAAACTGTACCCTTGCAGCTGATAGGCATATAAAAAAGCGGGCGAGTTCAAACTGGGGATGAGTACGGACGAAGCCCAAAAGATTGGCTTGACGAAGATGGCTTTGGGGTTCGTGAATCATAGAATTATATTCATACGGAACTCCTGACGTAATCCCTCAGTTGAGTTAACATAGCACCCACGTCCAATATCCATGAAGAGAAATGGTATCATGACTCATACAAAAGTGAAACAAGAAGGATTTCTAAATAATCCTTACCTGTTGGGATTGAATTTCACTATTCACTATCTTGAATAAGACTTTGTAATAATTACGACTTAATACTGTTAAAGTAGAAACAATGCATCTTACTGTCACAATTTTGCATAACGTCATTCTGCGTGCGTGGGAGTCGATCTGATTGAATGACGATTGATAACGTTTTTGCAACTGGAATTTATCTTAAAAACTGTATGATTGGAATCTTGTGACTTGGTTTTGATGAAATAGTTGAACTCTTGACTTCTTTTGTTTCGTTTAGATTGTTGATTTGTCATACATTATCTTAGTCTAGTATATAAAAAAAAGACGCGTTGACTTGAGAACTTCCTCCTTTATTTCGTCGGTTAAAAAAACTTTTACAAAAAAAAAAAACAACCGACTTTAAAAAAAAAAACACTAAAACGTAAAAAATAACTTTCATTTCGGAAGTCGGTGTCTTTGGTTTTAAATTTTCGTTTGTTTCTTTTCTTGTTTCACCGGTCGGTTGTTTTTATTTTGTTAAAAGTTTTTATTTTTCGCTTTTTAGTTGTGGTACTTGGAAGTCGGTTAAAAAAAGAATCATCGAAATCGGTTTGGCGTGATATTGAGTTATTCGTCCATTTGTCGCGCTCATACTTAATGCAAATTTAAGACTTATATGGTTTTCTCATAGATTCCATTGTCAGAACTAGACCAAATTGAAATGGGATCACACGGGAAGCACCAGCTTTCAAATAAAAAAAAAAATCATCAAAATCGGTTTACCCAGTCGAAAGTTCTGAGGTAACAAACACAAAAAAAAAACACTCGAATTGAGAACCTTTTTTGAAGTCGGTTAAAAATCAAACAAAACGAAGACAAACCCTTCTCAAACTCAAAGCATTTATGTATTTCAAATAAACTAATTACAGCCACTTTTGAATTGTCAAGGGGTTGGTCAGCCAGAAAGATGAAGCTAGTTGCTCATTCCAAAACGTAGTAGGTTCCTGTAGAGAAGAACGGGCAAGAAACTCCATGGACCTTATTTCTAGAATCCGGTTTACCTTAGAGCGTCGTAATATTGCATGTCAATGATTTAGCCTTTAATTTGGTATGATATCATTAAACTAACTAACGAGAATCACCATACGAACTGAAACATGATGATTAAGTATGGATCTCGATTTCAAACCGCCTCTGTGTTCTAGTGTTTAGACCACCTGTCTCAGACCCAGAGGGCTCAGGTTCGTTTGCCAGTGGAGGCAAAGTGATGTTGGGTTTTTCCTTTAGGAATTTTTCAGTACTGTCTCAGTCTGGATTTGACTTAACATATATTATATAACTGGCGAAGTGTGGGTGTACCACCTCTGCCTAACCCTTGGGGGAAACAAGGCGTTGTGTTATGTGTGTTCAAACTAGATTTGCGAATCGATATAAAAAAATCGAAACAAATGTTTGAACATCGTTCTACAATACGGCCATAAGTACAGATGGTACAAATATTCCACTATCATCCACATCTCTATATCTTTCAGTACACTACAAGTCATGACATAACACAATGACTGCCACACGCGGAAGCTGGTGACCTTTCGCCGTTTTTGCTAAAGACGAAGCATCTTTGCAGTATGATGAATAACGTTACATGTGCAGATGTGCTTATTATGTATACGTTTATAGTAATGTTATATTTGTTATGTGAGAGAGTCGTGAGTTTCTCGCGTAATTAGATTTGAGGTCGGAAGTAGATTAAAATGTTCCTACTAAAAATCTCTGGTGCTAAAAAGCTGTATTGTTTTAAGTGCACAAGGAAAAGTAAAATTTTGATAATGGTGCCGATTCCCTTGTTCACAAACTAAACTAAATTTAAGTTCAGTGCATCTTTTTCTTTCTATTTCATTAAGAAAAGGACAGAAGATAAATTTTAGTTTAGTCCTGTCAAATTAATCAGCGCTTGACGTAAATTGACGTAATTTTAGTAGGCAAGTTTTTAATCACGTCTAAACTTATATGGAGTAGTGACAGGCGCTGATTAATTTGACAGGACTAAACTAAAATTGATCTTCTGTCCTTTTCTCAATGAAATAGAAAGAAAAAGATGCATTGAACTTCAATTTAGTTTAGTTTGTGAACAAGGGAATAAACACCAATGACTAAATCGAACAGCAGTATGATTTAGAAATGTTCGATAAGACCGTTTATTCTAAAAGTTGGCAACGTCGCAAATAGCTGTCAAATATTTACCTGTTTTGATTAATTTGGCAATATTACTGTATGGAAATATGAAATGTGGCTAACTAGTGAACTAAAATATTGATTATGAAATGCAATAATTAATATCGTAACACCGAATATTTTGTTTTAGATGTAAAAAAAGTATTTGCAAACTTTTCAAATGTTTTTTTTACACCTAAAACGGGTAGGTACAACATCAAATTCTGTGTTATAATTGCAATTCATTATGAATCTTCTAGTTTACTAGTTAGCAAAATTTTTATTTCCATTCAGTAACATTGCCAAATGAATCAAAACAGGTAAATTTTTTACAGCTATTTGCGACTTTGCCAACTTTTAGAATAAACGCTCTTTAGATTTCACTTATGTACCGTTTTGCAAACACAAATGTAATAAACAACACATTACACATTTCGGAAGTTAAGTCCTCGCGGTTGCCACACAACCGTAAGTTCCACAAACGCCCACTACATGTACTTGCTAATAATCCTAACAATTCCACGCAGATTTGCATAAATAAAAGATAAACATTGACATAATGCAACCAGCACAAAGTCCTCCATATTGTGAAACTTACAAATATTGGTCAATTACTGCACACTGCATTAGCCATGAACATCGTCCTTGTCTAGATGACAATATTTCACAAGTCATTGCAAGATTCTAAAAATTTCATATGCGCAAATAATAAGTAACTTACCTACTTCTGAAATATTCTACACGCAGTTTCCATGCACATTATTTTTTAGGGTTGCATACCTCCAAAGGAAAAAACGGAACCCTTATAGGATCACTTCGATGCCCGTCTGTCTGTCTGTCAGCCTTTTTCTCAGGAACGCGTGGAGGTATCAAGTTGAAATTAATAATGATTAAATACGTATGTCTACGGTCTCTTGAAGCTCTAAGAAAATCAGGCTTCTAAGTCAACATATAGCCATTTATGCGACATATTTTGATTCTCGCAAATAAATCAACATCTACTTATGTATGTACTTCTCGTTGACCTAGAATCATGAAATTTGGCAAGAAGCAAGGTCTCACAGCACACAAGTAAAGGAAAAAGTTCAAAAACCGTTAATTTAAAATATTGATCTTTTAGTACACGTGTTTCGTTAAAATATCTTTCTGTTTGTTAAATTAATAATTCGTCTAATTTGGGACAGCGCTCCTTGATAGGCTAGTTCTATTACTGGCTGGACGTACGATGCGTTGCGTGAGCTCAGTACAGAACATACAAGCTAACCACTCAAGGTCACTGGCATATATCTGCGTCTTACTACGATAGGCTACCGATGGACCGATGGCCTTAAGAAGGTTAGGACAGACTGGGTGCTGAAGGCGAAGGACAGGGTGTTGTGGCGCAGCCTGGGAGAGGCCTATGTCCAACAGTGGACCGCGATAGGTTGTGTTGATTAATGACCTGTTCTTGCTTTCACAAATTTTCACAGTTTATTTAGTAGCATATAGAATTTCAAACAGTAGCTGTAAGTTAATGGTTTCATTTTATTTACGTAATAAACTTTTACGTGTATGAGAATTGAGGGCCCATTTTGAGCGAAGCAGTGGCGTAGCGAGGGGGGGGCGGAGGGGCGGACCGCCCCGGGCGCCGCCATTAGAAGGGCGGCAGGGCGGTAAAAAAATAATAATTGTGCCGTCACTGGCGGCCAGTCAAACAATTGGTTTTTCAAGAAGTTAGCTTTTAACCACTTATGTCCCTCCCGCCCAAAACAATTGTTGCAAATCACGAATGGCGGTCGGCCCTTGTTTGTGTTTAGACGTGTACATGCACGGTGTTAAGGTGTGCGAGGCTTCTGCGGGCACGCACACTGTCACACCATGCGTGACGCGCTCGTGATTTCCAAGAATTTGTACCAGTAACTTCTTCGACTGCCGCGCTGCCGTTTTAATAGTAATTAAGTTTTAGTTTGTTTTTTTATTATAAGTAGGTACTTAATTAGTTAATTTTATTTTTTAATTATTTTTATGACGTCATAAGGGCGGCAAATTATGACTCCGCCCCGGGCGACAGTGACTCACGCTACGCCACTGGAGCGAAGATGTACAAAGTAGGGCAGTGTTTTGCGATTATATCTTGTTTTCACAAATTTTGTTTGGCGTTAGCTTAGATTTTGGCGTAAAGACTTTTTCTGTAGTGTCCATAGTTTATCAGGTCCAGGTGGGCCCTCAACCCTCTATGTGAGAACTGAGGGACCAACTTTACAGTCCATAACTCGCTTATTTGACTTTCACAAAATCTGATTCCAACTTTTACAATTCTTTGGGAATGTTCACTAAATCCTAAGCACATTTTCAAAGAGTTTTAACAAAGTGGCCCTCACAGCACACGCACATAATTAATTTAATAAACTCAGAAAGGTAGTTATAATTAGTTATCCTTTGAGCCGATTATTATTGATTATAATATAAGGACTGCTTGTCAGTCTCTGTACAAATCAATCAATCTGTCTAGCCTTTTCCCAACTATTTTGGGGGTCGGCTTTCAGTCTAACCAGATGCAGTTGAATACCAGTATTTTACATGGAGCGACTGCCTATCTGACCTCCACAACCCAGTACCTGGATAATACGATACCCCTTGGTAAGACTGGTTGTCAGAATTTCGGGTTTCTGACAACTCGTAACGACTGTCAAAGATACACGAATGACAGCCGGAACCAACGGCTTAACGTGCTTTCCGAGGCACGGAGGAGTCTCGGCATGTAAAGATGGTCACCCGTCCACGGACCAACCCCGACAAGCGCAGCTTAACCTGATGGATCGACCCGAGCGGCTGTTATTAGCCACGAGCCTCTAGTAGTCTCTGAAAAAATAATGGCAGCAAAATGTTTCAAAACTTTTTTAAGTTCAGTAACCGACAGATTTCAAAAAGTAGATATTTCGATGACTCGCAAAACTCATTAGGTAACACATCAAAATTATATCACACTAAACCGTAAATTGCTGTAAATAAAATATGATACACTTAACTAAATCTGCATAAATATAATCTAAATATTCCACAGTCCATAGTGCAAACCGGAAATGCTTTGGACATAGAAAATTACCATATTTACCATACTATTAAATATTACCATATTAATCAGTGCGCCATACATTATGTATGAGATAGTCCTCTCTGCTATTTAATAGCTGTAATGGCAAAGAGAATTAAGAGAGAGTTCATTATTAATATTAGGTATGTAATTTTCACTCCACATGTGTTGGAGGAGCTCGTGCCTAAGTAATAACAGTCGCACGGTTTGGTTCATCAGGTTAAGCTACGTTTGCCGAGGTTGGTTTGTAGATGAGAGAGACCTCTGTGTCTCGGAAAGCATGCCATGTTAAGCCGTTGGTCCCAGCTGTCATTTGTGAATCTTTGACAGTCGTTACAGGTCGTCAGAAGCCCGAAAGTGACAACCAGTCTTACCAAGGGGTATCTTATTACCCAGGTACTGGGTTGTGGAGGTCAGATAGGCAGTCACTCCATGTAAAATTCGGTATTCAGCTGCATCTGGTTAGACTGGAAGCTGACCCCAACAAAATCAAAAATCAAAATATTTTATTTCACATAAACCTACAAGGGCACTTATGAAACGTCAGAAGCTAGGTGCACGGTTCCAATTGGTCGCTTCCTATGGAGAAAAGCCGGCAAGAAACTCCATGGTTAATCTTTTCAAAATAAATTGTTTCTACAATGTTACTAAGTACCTGGTATTAATAGTACCAGGTACTTAGTAAAATAAAAAATGGTACAAGTTAAGTTAAGTTTACAGCCTACAACGTTCTCACATTCACAAAATCTAAAAGAAAAGAATCTATATAAAAGATAAACAAAATAATAAAAATAAGAACCTATTTCAACCAACATAGTTGGGAAAAGGCTAGGCAGATTGAATGTTTTTGAAAATGGCTTATCTACTTATTGTTTTCATTCTTCGACTGTAGCACCACATGTAATCATTTTCACATCGAAACGCTAGAAATTAAGCGCACTCATTAATTTGTTTCTCGAATTATTTGAGGCTTTTTACTTTAATATTACTTCATTAAGTAGTCGTAATAAATACTACGTTTCCTTGGCACTTCATCTCGATGAAGAGGGTTAGGTAGATTTTATGTAATACTTACAGATGTGGTGAGTTAATAGTGGTGGCCCAGTGGTAACGGTCCCGACAACGAGTTGCAGGTCGTGAATTCGAACCAGGCAGGCGCTTTACCTTGTGTAAATAATTTCATCACCACTGCTCTTAAAACGGTGAAGGAAACCATCGTGGCATGTCCTAGAACCACCAAATCGAAAACATGTGACATCTACCAACCCGCATTGGGCCCGCGTGATAGATTGCAGCCCACTCCCTCTTGAAGAGAGGAGGCCTGTGTCCCAGCAGTGGGAACATTATAGGCTGATTATGCTTACATATGTGTGTTATAAAGCGATACCAATCTTATTTATTAGTATCACAATACCATTTCCAATCACTGTTTTAAAAAACACAATACCTCATTTACATAACCATTCAAAAAGCACAATATACATTATGTATTACATAATCTTGAGCCATCGCTTTTATCAAACCACACTGCACAGCAGGAAGAGCGTTGCATTGAGTGACATGTCGAATAATATCGGCGATATATCGTCGATAAGTTATGACGATCGATATTATTGTATTGTAATGTTGGTATTGCGTATTTTGTATGTTGTAGGGTTATTTGTTACCTCTTTGGTTAGGTGTTGTAAGTTTTGTAATAGTTCAAAGAAAGTACATTGACAAAAGTGCTTTTGGAGATACATTTGAATGTCATCATCATCAACATTTAGATGAAAGACGTCTACTTAGACTTAACATAAACTAATAGAACAAGGGCATAAGAATTATCTTAAGTAAGTTAATTGAATCAGGCGTGGCCTTGCGGATATCCATTATAAAATATAATAAACGTCCAGCGCGTTCTCTGCGTCAAGCGCTCGGTGTGGCTACACGCCGTGTTCGGGTTCGCGACAAGTCAATCGTCATCCTGAGGATGCCTCGTTGAGAGGTGAAACACGTTTCTTTCAGGGTTTTTTATGGCTCTTTAGGAATAGTTAAGCGGAACAGGTTACTAAATATATCAACGTCTAATATATGTTATCTTAAATACTTAAAATCAAACCGTCCTCCCATAATAAAAAGATACCTTAATAAATATATATAATACCAATAAACGAGCAATTCTTGTACATATGAGTATGAATATATATAATCTGAATCTCGGAAACGGCTCCAATGATTTTCATGAAATTAAGGTTAAATTTTTTGAAAACTACAAAAAAAAAAACGGTCATCCAGATATTATATATGTATAACATAACAAGGTACCACTATTGTGCGAAAGTATGTTTGTGTAAGTGTGTATGTATTTGTGTGTAAGTGTATGATTGAGTTAACACGTCCGAAATGTTTGTAGGTTTCTCTAAATAACCTTTTAAAGGGGGTGAAGGGAATTTGATAACGGATTACATTCATAAGTCCAACAAATTACCTTCAAAGTAAAAGACTACCATTTAAGGTATAATTGAAAGCAAGATGCTTGTTAGACAGACGACAAAACGTTCTACACGTCTTGTTAGCACTTTTAGATGCTATCAGCAAGCTCCCACGAGACCTAGGTAGACATAGGTATTAGAGATGTACCGACTAGTCGGGAAAGCCGACTATCCGGCCTTATATTTAGTCGGTGACTAATCGGCAATTAGTCGTCAAAAAGTGCCGATTAGTCAACTTTTTACTTTATGTAATAAATAATAATAATCGACGTTTATGAACTACCAAATATACTTTCATCCCCTCTTTGACAGTTGAATTTCAAAAATCCTTCCTTAGAACCCACTTTCGTCATTTATGGAACTCTTCTGCAAACTTCTTCTTCTTCTTCTTTCTGGACTGGAACGGTTTAGGCTGTGCATTGTCTGTCAGTGAATGAATGAATTTCAGATTTAATTAAGTAGATAATTTTTATTTAAAAATCGGCCTAATAGTTTGTACAATAATTGATCCAGGAATAGGAACTCTTCCTTTGGTAGTCAATAATTGAACTTAAATGACTTTTTATTTCTTTTCAATAATTCTTAGCATAACTTTACAGTTTTTAATATAACTAACTATTTACACTAGGTACTAAATTAAAAGAATAGAATTAAAACTTAAATCAGGAAAAGTACAATTTTAACAAAATAATAAATTCTAAACGAAAGTTATTTAACTCTGAATAAAAGACCGTGGTACCTACGTATCATATTGTTTATTATTGATTAAAATGGCTTATTGGTGATTCGTACGAATTTTTTCGCCGGTAACGGGTGAATCGACTTTTTTTTTGAGACGATTCCCACGAATTTAACTTATTTCTAGGCGGTCGATTCACCTACCAAATAATTTTTCTTTGTGCGAATCGCCTCAAGAAAAAATTTTATTATTTAAAAGTGTCGATTCGCCCGTTTCGGCCGAGTAAATTCGGGCGAATCACCAATAAGCCAGAATTATAGTATCAGTTTTGTACCCGAACTCCACCGAAAGCAATGATTGGCTCGACCGTCTACGAATATTCGGTCTTTTTTGCAACCGACTAGTCGGTCAGTCAACTATTCGGCCAAAGTTATAGTCGGCCCATCTCTACTGAGTATGTAGGGTACGGACCTAGGAACCTAGGTTATGAGGGAAAGTGTCGCCATGTAGTGTGATATATTACTATTACTTTGTCGCTGGTATCAAGTCTCCGGGAAATGGGCTAGAAGGAAGGATTTGATAGCTTTCCTTATTATTCATTTTAGTTTGGATTGCATAATTTTGAAATCATCATCTCGTGTATGGTTTCGTCACCTGATGGTTTCGTTTCATGGTATTATGGTCCCATTTTATACCGACTCGAGGCAATAGTAATATCATGCAATGTGGTGGCAGTACATACCTATGGTGGTTTCCTGACATGAAAACAGGTGGTTTTTAATACAATGAGTGTCACGACAGATATACAATGTCGCCCAACGGCATGTGCCCATATTTTTCTGAACATTCATGGAACATTTATCAAAAAGTAACTTCAAAAGGGGGGTCTATCTTTAATATTTGTCATGTTATTTAATTTTTTATGTTTTGGGTAACGTTTGCCATATCTCCGATGTTATTGGCTCGATTTGGATTCTGTTTATTATTTCTAAAAGCTTATGAGTTATTTTATCGGATTAACAAAATTTTTTTTATTAATATTAGTGGACAATGCAAAAAAAACGAAGGCAAAAACATTTTATCTAAAAAAAACACAATTGTAAAATCAAAAGAAAAAAAAAATGAAGAAAAAGTCAACATAGACCCCCCCCCCCCTTTTAAAGTTATTTGTCGATAATTTTTCATGAATATTTATAAAAATGCGGGCGGGCACATTCCCATGGGCAACATTGTATGAGTACTGTAGTTAAATGGGTCGACAATAAACTCCAAGCTTAACATATGGAAACTGCGTGTCATTATTTGTTAACTACTGCACCAACTACAGTTGATGACTGTTATCATCTATATAGCCTTTTCCCAACAGTGTTGTGGTAGGCTTACAGTCTAACCGGATGCAGCTGAATGAAGGTCTCCACAACCCAGTTACTGGGTTATACGAATCTCCTTGGTAAGACTGGTTACCTTGATTACTATGAGTCCATAGAACATAGGAATCGAGAATAACAGTCTGTTTAGCAGTGATATTTGTGCTTGTCAAATTTGTAATATATATATATATTTGTGTATATGTTTCGGACTACACATACAAGTACACACAATCCATATAGTGTTAGTAACAATGACTTAAAAACTATGTTAGTTAACTTTTACAAACTAAAACAACTAAAACTGACGTGGCCCAACACACGTTGGCACGTGCCTCCGTACCCAGTGCCTTATAAAGGGACTGTCCATTTTATCTAATAATGTTTTTAGGATGCTGTTGGAGCTTCCGCGCAACCTACCCATTATTGACGCTGTTCTTTTCCTCATAATACCAAGAAACTCGTCAACACGGGCTTCCGCGAACATCTGCGAAGCGCTGCAGAAGCGCGGAAGCCCCATCAACATCCTTAATCCATATACTGTACGCGCAGGACGTTGTAGGCTCTCTCAGTATATTTCACCCACAAGTTGCACGTTTAATGTCTGCTTGAAACCACTATAGGAACCAAGAGATATTTGACCTACTAGCTGCGCCCCGCGGTTTCACCCCCCTAAGTCTCGATCTCGTGAGAATATCGAGATAAAAGTATCCTATGTCCTAACCCAGCCATTTCATAAATTTGAATCACAGTTTTGCTAGAACAAATTTTATTCAGACCATGGTCTACTACCATTCTACAGAACCAAATAAAAAAAAAAACGTAAATTGGTTTTTGAAAAAACACAAAAAGACAAAGTTTAAAATGTCAAGATTATCTACTGCTTACTAAATTTCGTTTATGGAGGTACATTTCCTTGTAGACAATGCTGTGTCCCATGCGTGGTGTCTGTGTTATAGGGAGTAACGCTAGTTTTGACATTTTAAACTTTCTTTTTTTTGTGTTTTTCAAAAACCAATTATGTTTTTTTTTTATTGGATGCTGTAGAATGGTAATAGACCATGGTCTGAACAACCTTTGTTCTAGCAAAACTGTGATTCAAATTTCACGGTGTATATTATAGTTAGGATTAGGATTGGATGTACGTATTCCATTATAATAACTGAAAAAAAAACCATATTCAAACAACCTTGAAGTAAGTCAAGGGCCTTTATATTAAAATGTGTGTGGATGGCATTAAAATAGACGACCCTGTCTAGTTAAGCTTAATCAAATGGACTTTGAAGACAACTTAGAAAAACCTTAGAATTAATATATGTTAATTATTTACTGAAACAAATCGTTATTGATATGTCCTCGACTCCGTACGATATTATTATCGTAATATTCGGTATTAATAATAATATGGAGGCAAGCGTTGGATGTAAGGATTACAGCACAGCAGTGATTAATGCTGATCATAATAAGAATGTTCTTGAGCTTTATGATTCAAGTGAGCAATAATAATTAATAATCGTAGATAACTTAATCGTTAACGGACTCGTTGTTCTAGTAGTCGCAAGCGCAAGTTTTTGAGCAAAGGGGCTTGGGTTTGTCGCAGTGAATATGATTGGGTTCTTCTGAAAAAAATAAATTAAAACGAATTCGAAAATATTGGTGACAAGTTAAATAGCCGGACATAATATAAAGACAGACTACGGTTGCCACCAATACAATTTTAATAATTTAAGAGAAATGTCTTCAGCCTATAATGTTGGACAGAGACTATAATGTAGACTATAATGTTGTTGCTGGGACAGATACCTCCTCTTTGCTGTAATCTCGGCTGTAATCTAACACGCGGGCCCAGTGTGGGTTGGTAGATGTTACAAGTCTTCGATTTTTTAAATTCTAGGACATGCCAGTTTCTTCACGATGTTTTCCTTCACCGTTTTGAGAGCGGTGCTGATGAAATTATTTACACAAATTAAAGCGCCTGTCTGGGTTCGAACCCACGACCTGTAACTCGTAAATCAGGGCCGTTACTACTGCACCACCACTGCCACTGCTCTCAATGCCATAATGCTTTAGGTAATATGTGATTTGGTTGACCGGTATCAAAGATGAATGACCTAGTCGTGAGCGCGTAATCAGATCAAGGTCAACAGACCGGACAGGGCTTTCTTTGGGTTTAAAGAACTTTATTTCTCATAAGAACTTAAAAAACTAGTAGTTCGCTTATATAGAGATACAAAGTGATTTTATCTAGTAATATTAACATTAATTAGTTAGTTAGGTACCTCTAGGGTGTTGGAGACATTATACGGGGTGTCAGGGACATCGACGCGAAAACTAAAACCATGGATTCAGTACATGATTCTGAACCCCCCTGCGTTGAAATTTTTCGTCGGTTATTTAAAAAAAAAATCAGCTGTTCCATACATTTTGACCGCGTAGGTATTGCACTTTTCTATGAAACAGCTGTTTTTCTTTTTTAATAACCGACCGGGGGTTCAGAATCATGTACTGAATCCATGGTTTCAGTTTTCGGGTCGATGTCCCTGATACCCTGTATTAGTACATTTAGCATAGGTTATTTTTATATATCCTCCGGTAAACTGTTGAACAGCCGTGCTCCTTCAACCAATATTACCAATATTGTTTTTTGCCATAATTAGTGCGAGCGCGCGCTGGTTGTAACTGGATTTTGTCTTTGATCTTTGAATAGCATTATCGTATTAAACTGATCTACCTGAACTTGTGAGAGTGAAAGAGTAAACGTGAGAATTGCACAGAGAGCCATGGAGCGTTCCATGCTCTGTATAAGGCTTTTAGACCGAGTTCCAAACGTCGAGATCAGAAGAAAGGTTTTCGATATTAGAAAATGAGTCTTCTTCTTCTTTTCGTATGGTTAGTGAATAACCTGGTGTCAGAGTTTTAAAGCCGCCCATGGGCCTCTGACTTGGCTTCACATACCTTCGAGAAATATCTCTCAAGCATGTGGTTTCGGTTTGTGGTGTGACCGTCGGACTGCCAAGTCATAGGTCTCGAGTTCGAACCCAAGGCACGCATTTCTGACTTTTCGGATGCATGTGCGTATTGTATAATTATCACTTGCTTCTAAAACGGTGAAAGAAAACATTGTGAGGAAACCGGCATGCCTGAGAGATATTTCTCGACGGTATGTGATGCCAAGTCAGAGGCTCATGAACGGCATAAAAAGTCTGATACCGGGTTAGTCACTAACCACACGAAAAAAGAAAGAAGTTGTATAATAACATAACATAACATCACGCCTTGTTTCCCCGAAGGGTTGGGCAGAGGTGACCCTGTAGCAGGTACACCCACATTTCGCCAGTTATGTTTTAAGTCCCATGTAATAGGGGAGAGCCTATTGCCATCAACCGGACACAAATCCAGACTCCAAGCTGCTACTGAGAAATTTCAGATAGAAAAACCTAATAACACTTTGCCCGATCCGGGAATCGAACCCAGGACCTCAGGCTCAGCAGTAGCGCTTGCTACTACAAGACCAACGAGGCAGTCAGTAGAGTCAGAGGCAGTGGAGTAGCTATCCAATTCAATCGTGAAGGCACGAGCTTTAGTATGGTAAAACTTCATTCACATAACACAATAATACTAAAGAATGTAATAGTAGGCTATCTTATACGTGTTAGCGCCATTCTCAAAATGTTATTCCACATCTAAACATAATCTAATCACATGTAATCTTGTTACCTAACGCGATTCCAATAATGTTTAGTAATAATCTCTCTCAAAATATGGAAGTGATCAAAAAACAAAAATATCCGATAGAAAATCGCTTCCTTTCTAAACTGTTCAGTCGTGAGGTCAAGTGTCATAATATGACAACGCACTATTACGTAATGTGACATGCAACAGTGATACTGAGAGTATTCTCGGCATACATCTTGTTTATGTAACTGACTGTACATCTTTGCGTTGTAGACGGGCGTTTTTGAGATCTCTCCGATTTTAATATTTTACGATGGGTACTATTTTTATTGGAATTCGAATTTCACAGCAACATCACTTCTGTAATTCCTGAAGAGTTCGGCAGAGGAACCTATAGTATAGTATTTCTATTTACTTAATGTGCCTCGGAAATCATCGCATTTCCGAATACAAACAAATGCTAATTTCCATGTTCATCAATTATTAGATTTATCGTGTATGATAATTTGAATTCAGAACTAAGTACTTTATTGTAGTTTTGTTTAGATTTCCGTGTGAACTATAAAGAGCTGTAAAACTATTTTCCTATTTGTCGTGCCTGCGACTTTAGCACGTTTCCTCCCATTTTTAAAATAAATTTCATAAAGTTAAAACAGTATTAACAACTCTATATATTTCTAAGTCGACTGAGAGCATCCGGTCTGCACTAAGTGCAAAGGGCAACTGATAGAAATCCGACGACTGACGAAACACGAAGTTTGCCGAGGGACATTAAGAAAATAGAAATACTGTACTAATAGGGAGCGAGCCTATTGCCATCAACCGGGCACAAATCCAGACTCGGGCTGCTACTGAGAAATTTCTGATGGAAAAACCCAAACTGGCAATCCAACCCAGGACCTCATATGAGCTAAGCAGTAGAGTTCGAATTCGAATTTCATGTTTGTATTTTCAATAGCTTAAGGCTGTGTGTTTTTGTCAGTCAGTAGGTAAAAGTAACTGTAAAGAGGCAGATTATTGGTTTTGTTGATGTTACTTTCTGAGGTATGTTAATTTTATGTAACCGACTGTACATTTGTCGGAAGTAGAAGAATGTTTTTAGCTCATGTAATTTTGTTATTTTTAGGGTTCCGTACCTCAAAAGGAAAAAACGGAACCCTTATAGGATCACTCGTGTGTCTGTCTGTCTGTCTGTCTGTCTGTCTGTCTGTCTGTCCGTCTGTCACAGCCAATTTACTCCGAATCTAATGGACCGATTAAGTTGAAATTTGGTACACATATGTATTTCTGTGACCCAAACACGAATGTGTAACGTAAATAATTTAATTTTGAATATAGGGTTCACTTTTGGGGCGCAAACAAGAAAATTAAAAAAAAAAGTTTTGCTAACAGTACCGTGTGACATATCAAATGAAAGGGCTTGTTGCGAGGATCTTAAATATATTTTTTATATAATTTTAAAATAAATACTTTTAAAGATATTTAATAAATTCAATGAAAATTGACCATTCCCCCCCCCCTTATCTCCGAAACTACTGGACCAAAAATTTTGAAAAAAATACATAGTATGGTTCTTTACTCATAGATTACAGGAAAACCTATAAGAAGTCTATGGTCTTAAAATAACATGGTAAATCTCTCAATATTGTGCGTAAAAACTTACATTTCGTCGCTCGGCATCCAAAAGGCCCATCTCTCTAGCTACTATAATATCAAAATATCAAAAGTGTTTGACCGTCTGCTTAATACACAAATAAATAAAACTGTAAATGTTCATGACAACCAATTCAGGTTTCGGCGTGGTTTGACAACAGAAAGTGCAGTGTTGTGCCTTAAGCATACTATCACATACTTACTATACACAGCGTGGGATGCCGATTTATGCTAGGTTCATCGATTTATTCAAGGTTTCTGATCTGGTTGCTTATGACGTATTGTGGAGAAAGATGGAGCAGGATAGGTTGCCAACGGAGCAAACATCTTTAAATAGTGGTATGGTAACCAGATCAATAGGTTGGAATGCGGCGTGAGGCAGGATTGGCGAGCTCAGCAGCACCAGAGTGGGTTGCTATATAGATGGTATTTGTGTAAATAATATTAGCTATGCAGATGATATGGTGCTTCTGAGCGCGTCAATCTGTGGTCTCAGAAAGTAATTGGTCGCCAAATGTGAGCAGTATGCCAAAACACATGGTTTGATGTATAACTCCAATAGGTCGGAGATCATGGTCTTTGAGGCTGGGGACAGACCGGGTTATGTACCACCTGTATTACTCAATGGGACTCCACTACAAAGAGTATTTACGTTTAAATATCTTGGTCATATATTGACCCCTGACCTCAATGACGGACTCGATATTGAGCGGGAGCGAAGGGTGTTGTCGGTAAGGGCAAACATGCTGGCTCGCAGGTTTGCACGCTGCTCACTTAAAAAGCCAAAATTACTCTGTTTCGAGCTTATTGTACAACGTTTTACACGTGCAGCCTGTGGGCTAGATATACCCAAAGGTCATGCAACGCCCTTCGAGTCCAATACAACAACGCTTTCAGGGTATTGGTGGGGCTGCCCCGTTTTTGTAGCGCATCGGTAATATTCGCGGACGCACATATTAATTGCTTTTACGTAACGATGCGAATGAGGTGTGCATCCCTGGTACGCAGAGTACGGGCCAGTTCCAACAATATCGCTAGCAGTCTGGATTGCATGTACATCAATCACTGCAGTGCCATCTCCCATGGGGTGAAATAAATTTAAACTAGATTACGTGGGGCACTCAGAAAGTTTTGTGATACTAGAAAAAAATATACTACAGGTTATAATTTTTTTTATTATATCTTTTGAAAGAACTCTCCATTGGCGTCTATACACAGTTTTATACGTCTAAACAAATTTTCATAACACATTTTCCAGTCCGCATCAGACACCTCTCCAATCTCCTTGTCAAATGCACCCAGTGCATCTTCAGGTGATGAAAACTGTTTTCCTTTGAGTTGATTTTTTATTTTGGGGAACAAGAAAAAGTCGCACGGAGCCAAATCGGGACGGTAAGGAGGATGACCTATAAATTTGACCGGTGTGCTGTCCAGAAAGTCCCTTGTTTTGAGCGCCGAGTGAGCCAGCGCGTTGTCGTGGTGAAGCAGTAGCCCACGGAGGCCAGTGCTCGGTCGCTTGCTGCTTGCAGTAGTAAAAACTTCTGGCAAACATTTGGTAACATACCATTCAGCATTGATACTTCTTTGATCTCGTCAGGGTACTGACACCAGATAACCTGGTAGAAAAAAAAAAAAAACTTGCGGTCAACATTTTGCCTGCACTTCTGGCTCACTTCACTTTGGTAGGCGTTGGTTCATTTTGGTTCAACAGCCACACGGTCGACTGACGCTTCATTTCTGGATCATATTGAAAAATCCAAGATTCATCACCCGTAATGATATCTTAAACGCGCCGAGACGAGCCTGCTACCAATTTTGCTATCATGTCTCGGCACCATTCTACCCGAACCTCCTTCTGACCCTGCGTTAGATTTTACGGTACCAGCGTGAAACTATCTTTCATAACCGAAGATGCCTGTGTAGAATTTCATGCAGTGTGCACACTTCCCGATCCAATCGGCAGTATACATCTATTTATCTTGACATTTTAAACTTTGCTTTTTTTGTGTTTTTTCAAAAACTAATTATGTTTTTTTTTATTGGATGCTGTATAATGGTAGTAGACCATGGTCTGAACAACGTTTGTTCTAGCAAAACTGTGATTCAAATTTCACGGTGTATGCTGAACCTCTTCATATGTAATTCGCCTATTCTCTTGAATTACATTTTTCACAGCCAGCACTTTTTGTTATGTAACAACCGTCATAGGGCGGCCACTTCTTTCTTTGTCCGCCAAAATTACTAGAACACCCATAAATTCGTTGAACCAGCGAAAAACAGTCGCTTTAGAAGGGCTTTTTTCTATGAACACCATTCGAAGTCTTTCAAACGATTCTTCTGGTTTTAGTCGACATTTGAAATCGTACAAAATCATTGCGCGAAAATGTTCTCGTTATAAATCCAGTTTTCAGTAAGACAGAGTATTTTGATTTTGCTCGTAAAAAAATGTGGAGGGAATTTCGAATTTGGAATGTTATGTTTTTTTGTAATAAGTAGTCATCGTTTTAATTGACATCAAAACCAGCCAATATTCTACAAGTAGACAAAAACTGTTAGTCACAAAACTTTCTAAGTGACCTCGTAAAATAAGTTAACATAGTTCATAAGTTTACTAACACAATGAGTCCTTGTTACTTGAATAAAGAAAAATATCTGGAAGATATTTTTTTTTTGAACGACGTTTTCTAAAAATGAAAAAAAAAACAAAAACCAAATCAAATCAAACTTTATTTGTGAACATAGGGGTACAGAAAGGTCTTAAAAATATACATTTTAGCGTGATCTCACCTAGCTAGATCGATTTATCGCTCCTGAAAGCCCCCTGCATACTAAATTTAATAAGAATTCTTGGAGCCGTTTCCGAGATTCAGATTATATATACATAGGTATATACAAGAATTGCTGGTTTAAAGGTATTATTATTATATTAATACCGCGAATGTGATTTTTTTTACGAAAATCTGATTTTTGTTTTATGTCATTCTACACGTTCAAATAAGTGACACTGCAATTTAATAAAAAATTTTTAATGTCACATTCGCGGTATTGGATGCCGAGCGACGATTTGCAGTTGGAATGTATGGGAGAACATGTGTTTCAACTACAATGTTAAGTTTGTTCTTGGGATAAATAAATTCATCTCAACTACGGAACCCTTCATTGTGCGTAGTCCGACACGCACTTGGCCGGTTTTTTTTTCGATACAAGTCATAATTAGCCATCAATTCTAAGGATTTTAAGTTTCGCATTCACGATTGACGTAAAACCATTAGTAAGTCATTGCAATGTAACTTTCATCTCATTGTAATAAAGTATAAATTAGAATGATTGCCGTGAGTTTGATAAAACTCGAGGCAATAATTCTTATTAATACGTTACTTTACCGAGATAACAACATTAATTACATTGCAATTACTTACTAATGTTTTACGTCATTCTGATCGTGAATTTCACCAAATAGCAACCCTGCTTAGTGGAAAAAATAAATAAGGTGGTACTTCCCCGAAAAAATCTTTTTTTGAAGGAGTTCTACTGGCCTCCACCTCATCTCTTTAAAAACATAATAAATTAAAGCATTTCCAATCAGTTTAAATTCTAAATAAATCAAAATACATAACATAACATTACGCCTTGTTTCCCCGAAGGTTTGGGCAGAGGTGTCCCTGTAGCAGGTACACCCACATTTCGCCAGTTATGTTTTTTAAGTCCCATGTAATAGGGGGCGAGCCTATTGCCATCAACCGGGCACAAATCCAGACTCCGAGCAGCTACTGAGAAATTTCAGATAGAAAACCCAATAACACTTTGCCCGACCCGGGAATCGAACCCAAAATCAAAATAATAATAAAACAATATAGCAATAATAATATATACATATAAATAATATATCTACACACGGGTTATGAATAACATAATAAAACCGTTTTACGAGCCAAATGTTGCAACAAGATTGATGGTGGTCTGAATTTATTAATATGATTAAATGAACAATAGCTCAATGTGTGAACTTAACGTGTGGGAAATGAATTATGTTCTTTCCTATAAATTAATATGCATATTCGTGCAATGAAGTGTTGTTTCAGGTTATCATTAATCGATTTAGTAATGAGTTGTGAAGACAATTCAATGTGTAGTTTGTTGTTGTAATAACTGCCTCATTGGTTTAGTGTGTTAATTTTTCAACAATTGAATTTTGATGAATAGGCACTTATTTATTTTATTGAAATGATTTTATGAGCTTACTGGCATTCAGCTGCATCCGGTTAGACTGAAGCCAACCCCAACACAGTTAGAAAAAGGCTAGGTAGATGATGAAATTGATGATTTGAAATTGTTGGACGCAAGGGCGGGAAAAAAAAAATAACAGTAATTTTTTACATTATTTACCTATGTTTCATCAACTTATGCGTGCCTAATTTATTTAATAAAACAATTTGTAGACAGTACAGAAATTGTTTGATTCCGTTTTGTAATTACAGTTTGTGTAAGTAAATTAACAGTACAAATTCATAAACGCAACGGTTCAAACGCCGCGTTTCAAACGCTCGTCTACAAATAATGAACTCTCATTTTATTGCATCAGAGGTCAAAATGACCCACAAGTTAAAAACAATAGTTTTCACCTCGCATAGTTCTCAGTCGTAAGATCGCAAGTTTTAACCCTATTGAATTATTAAAGACGGTGTCATGCTCATCCGGGTGTGACAAAAATTAACTTGTGGCCCATTGTGGCTGTGCACACAATGGGCCAGGTTTGTTCGTAATTTAGCGCTCATTGTTAGGTTGGAAATTATCAATGGGCGTCGAAATGAGACAGATCGGGCAATTACATAAGTCGTGTAGAGCACACTCTAAGTTACCGCTAATACTTTTTGGTGACTAAAATACTGGCCTTTCTATTACATTCTATGCATTTGACGTACCTACAATGATCTTGAATTAGTAACTTAGTAGGGCTTTAAAAAGAATTATTGGGTGCATCAAGATTAGCTTTATTTATCTTCTACATATAGCTTACTAGCTTCCGCCAGCGGCTTCGCCCGTGTGCATGATATCTTTATAAATTATAGCCTGTTACTCAGTGATACTATAGCATTCTATTGGTGAAATATTTTTTTAAATCGGTCCAGTAGTTTTTGAGTTTACCATTACAAACAAACAAATAATAATCAAATCTTGTCTCTTTATAATATTAGATTAGATTTGCAACAAAACTTGTCCCAGTTGCATCACAAATGCGTTTGGGCTTAAACATATTTAAAACACAGTTCTGTTTCTGAGAATCGTTTATTTTAAATAAATTTAGCGCTAAACGCATTTAGTGATATGTGGCCCTACAATATTTGTCAAGGTCCATAGTATCTCAAAAAACGAATTACGGGTTTTTGTTGCTAGGATTGACTTGACCCCAGTGACACTTTTACTGACCCCAATTCGACTGGGTAGACCGATCATAAATTGCCATCAGACCTAAAATATCCGCAGAACGAAATGAAACCAAAAGCATGCATTACACCCCATTTTGAGCTAATCAAAACATATCGAGTGTGACCTAAAGCCGTATTTACACTAGTTTACACCGCTTTACATAACTAAATTTATGTAAACTGTTACATGTATACAATAGCTTACACATGTTACGCTCGTGACAGAAGGATTACTTCGACGAATAATGTGTTATATTTGATGTGTGACCAGCTTTAGGCAATGAATTAGCAAGTTTAAAGGAAATGTATTGCGTCAGTTCAGTTTTGAAGAAAGTAAAAGTCATATATTATGTGTGTATTGAAATATTATTGAAATGGAATGCAATATATGTCTGCTGGCTCTCTGCATGGTTGCTGGGGAGTTTTTTGCGCCACTTCTTCTTCCCAGCTAAAGCACTAAGAAGTGATGAAGGGTGGGCGTTTTGGGGGACTGTCTTATGTAATTTTGACGCTCGAAAAGTGCTGATTCTCAGCCTAGTTTGAATAAATAACTTTTGATTTTGTCAGTTTTGAATAAAGTATCTGTTAGATCTATCAGTACTAAAAATTTTCATCATCATTATCATCATTTCAACCGAAAGACATCCACTGTTGCACATAGGCCTCCCCCAAGCACTGCCTCTTTGACCTGTTCTGTGCGTCTCGTATTTAGGGAATCCCTGCGGCCTTCACAAAGTCTCTTCAAATCTTTGCAATAAAATAATTGAAAAACAAATCAAAAAGCAGTGATAGCCTGGTGGTGTGACAGTCGGACTGCCAAGCCATAGGTCTCGAGTTCGAATTCATGTGCGTATTGAATAATTATCACTTGCTTCAAAAACAGTGAAGGAAAACATCTTGAGGAAACCATGCCTGAGAGATTATCGACGGTATGTGAAGCCAAATCAGAGGCTCATGGGTGGCTTTAAAACTCTGACACCAGGTTAGTCACTAACCACACGGAAAAAAGAAGAAGAATAAAATAATTCGGAATAAAATTATAATTAAAAACCTGAAATGAAAAGTCAGTCAAAGCTTTTATGATTTTACAAAATAAAAACGTAATGATATCAATGTTTGCAGTAATATGAAGACCAGAACATTCCCATACCGCAATCTAACTACCAATTCATGAAAAACTGTAATAATAATTCATATTATTATACCACAATCGCGCCCTAATTAACTTTTACAACTTTGATTGCGATCGCCCCACATATACAATACTTTTGAACACTTGTGATCTACATTCTAAGTCTCAATCTAACGCTAACGTTTAAGTTAACGTTGCGTCAGGCGTCTCACGTTACAAGTTAAGTAATTGTTCATTGTGGTCCCTGGTTCGATTCCCAGACTTATCAAACAATAGATTTATCTATTTGGCTGTTATGCTAATGAGACCTTGACTTGTTTTACTTTGATTTTTGACTGGAATTGAGGGTAGTTGTGGAATGGTGTCGATTTAACGACTTGATTAGATGTTTTTAATTGCATGTGTTGTTTATAATTAAAACAATGCAGCGATGATTTGAATTGTAGTCGTAACTTAATTCATGTAATTCTATGTGATCATGCGGGACATGCACTGATGTTTTCATTTATTTTTGATCGAGTAGTTATTTAGAGAGTTCTAATGAAAATATAATAGAACTAGCTGCGCCCCGCGGTTTCACCCGCGTAAGTATCGATCCTGTGGGAATATCGAAATAAAAAGTATTTTATGTATTAATCCAGGTTATAAACTATCTGTGTGCCAAATTTCATCCAAATTGGTCCAGCCGTTTGTGCATGAAGAAGAGACAAACATACACACACACTCACAAACTTTCGCCTTTATAATATTAGTGTGATAGAATATAATTATCTTTATTCAAGTATCGTATGACTCACAAATGATTAATAACACTTACAACTAACTAAACTAATATTAGTAAAATCTGACACAAATAGTAGTGGATCGCTGCTGTGACAACCCATGTGAGATGGCACAACAGCGACCCACGAAAACAGTCTAGGCGACTTGAAATCATTCTTAGGATACTGTTGGAGCTGCTCCACACCCTGCGCACCATGGAACCGCACCTTTTGCGTATGATTGTGTAGAAACAATCTACATGCGCATCCGCGAACATCCCTAACGCGTTATTATACTGAACGCTTATATTAAAACATACCAAAATACAGTAATATTGCCAAATTAATTTTACGGCGTTGCCAACTTTTAAGATAAACCCTCTTAACGCTAAACTCGAACGTCATTTTGCCTGACAGCTTCATAACAGAAACAGAACTATATTTTAAATTCGTTAAGAGAGCTTATTGACATTATCACTGTATGGAATTAAGAAATGTGGCTAACTAGTGAACTAAAATATTGATTATGAAATGCAATAATTAATATTGTAACACCGAACATTTCGTTTTAGATGTAAAAAAAAGTATTTGGAAACTTTTCAAATGCCTTTTCACACCTAAAACGGTTACAACATCAAATTCAGTGTTATAATTGCAATTCATTATTAATATTCTAGTTCGCTAATTAGCCACATTTCTTATTTCCGTACAAGTAATATTGTCAAATTAATTAAAACAGCGAAATATTTGACATCTATTTGCGACGTTGCCCACTTTCAGAATAAACGCTCTTAAGCACCAAACGTGCTATTTGGTAATCTTGTTTATTTTCCCTTGTTTTTATGAATTTTAATTTTCTCTTTTCAACTAAATCAGTTATTTTTTTAGACGTCCTTTAACTGGTATTGTTTAATTATCAGAAATCTCTTGTTATTTCTAGATGGTGCGCATAAGCGCTGTGGTGGCGCTGTGCGTGGTCGTCGCGGTCGCCGGCGCTGCTGATAGCTCATCTCGTTTCCGTAAGTACCCGCTTATTTATTTAAATTTAATTATTTAAATACGAGCACAAATGGAAATGATCTTTAGTAAAAAATAAAATAAGCTAATAATATAAAATAAATGCAATTTAATGGAGCACAAAGTTCTTCTTGCTGTGAATTACAGATTTAATTGTTTTTAGAAAGGGTGTTTGTTTAACTTAGTAAACATTTTCACAAACACCAAAGCAGACACAATTTTTAACAATTGCTTTGAAAATTATGTAGGTCAGAGTACTCAGAAAGAGTATAATATGTTTGGGATCCAGCTCTCTAGGTCTAGCGAGCTATTACGATTATTAATGTAGCTTTGATCACAAAACGATGGGAAAAATTTAATGATCATCCACCATATATATTTTAAGAAAAGCGATAAAAAAAAAATTGGCAGTCATGGGTACTGCCTATACAGGATAAGTTTTTATCCATTGCGCAAACTTAAACACGTGACTTTACTCATCATTATGAACAACTTTTACTATGGGACCAAACCTGAAATCGCGAAAAAAAAATCTGCTATTCCCTACAATTTGAGGAGTTATGCGAACATAAATATAGGGAACAACAGATTTTTTTTTCATAATAATGAATAAAGTCACGTGTTATAGTTTGCGCACTGGATAAAAACTTACCCTGTGACAGAGAAAACTTAAGACTGGTATTAGCGCCATCTATATTCTATAAAAGAGCACTACGGCGCGCGGGGACGCGAATTCATAATTATGTTCACCCGCTACCAAAAATCGCTGAATGCGCCTAAAGAAGTTTTCACTTCAACAAGTTTGCAAACTCAAACTCAGAGGACGGTTCCAAATGGTCGCTTCCTATCAAGGTTCCCTCCACGATCAAAATATCATAACCCTGGCTTCTTGTAATGAGGCCTATTAATTTCAGAGAATTCGTTTCTTTAAACCCTTCCCACCACAATATTAACGTCACATGTAAAAGTCTAAATATTATGCACTTCGCACCTCCTTTACTTACGTCCGGTAACTTATGTCACACTTAACACCCACACATTGTCAAACACAAACGCATGTTTATCGACACATGCTCACCGGTTTATTGTTAACAACATAGTTGTATGCTTTATGCACTTCATGCGTTCCTGGTAGCCTGGTACAACAGTTTGACGAATCAACTCTTAGTTTTGACACTTTCACGTTTGCATGAGTTTGTAATACATATAGCTTTATTGAGTAAGTACTCAATACTCAATAAATTTTTGGTGTATTTTTATTTTATTATCAACATTTGTGAAAATGTACAAGAATCCTTATTGGTCTTCATGTCATATGACATTGACTATCTACTGAATAGTTGCTTCACGACTTCGCCATCCGAACTCAATATTATAAATGCGAAACTGAGTTTGTTTGTTTGTTACGCTGAACGGATTTGGATGAAATTTGACACACATGTGTAGACCTAAGTTAGGACATAGGATACTTTTTATCTCGGTAGTACGTTTCCGTGGGATAAATTCAGACTTCAACGCGGGCAAAGCCGCGGGCAAAAGCTAGTGTACTTATACATAAATAGCTGAAACAGTTATCGTATTATGTATAATAGTCTGAGCTTATCAAGCCTGGAATTAGCTTCAATTTCAATCATTTATATCCGTAAAATCCCAAAACTTAGGCTCGTATTACAGCACCTTGCTCAATACTCAAGGATTACTTAATTGGTGATTCGCACGAATTTAGGCCAATCGATTTTTTGAGTTGTCGGTTAGCTTACAAATAAATCAAGTTTGTGCAAATCACCAATAAGCCTGAAATTAGTTTAAAGCCATTTGATTGGTTGAAACTACATAGTAACAGTTTTAAGTAAAGCCTCTGCCTCGAATCGTGCGGGCAGCGGGGCAAGGGCAAGCGTATGTAACTGTTCTCGAAAGCAGCGGTGCGGGGAGCGAGCGGTTCCATATAAAACTATGCGTTGCCGTCGCCGCCGCTGCCCCGCTGCCCGCAAGATTCTAGGCAGAGGCCTAATACTTGAGTCTTGAGAGAGGTTCTGTAAATACAGGCCTTAGATTTTAAATGAAGTGTCAAGTAGCGGAAGGATTTCCTTTACGTATCTGTCCGGCTAAGCGGGTGATCACAGAATCAATTACACAAAGTTTATTGTTCTTATGGCCAACCACACTGTTGTAAGAGCCAACGATTGTAGTGATCGTTTAAGATTACATGAAATGGGAAATCATCATTCTAAGTAGGTATTACTAACCTATATAGCATAAGCAGCTCAGAGAGTAGAAATTATTATGGAGAATCCTGGCGTATCAAAAGCGATAGAAATTCATTCAAAAGCTTGAACTTACTTGTACCTATTTAGAAGAAAAAAAAACGCACTTACATACAAAAGAACGCCACATCTATCATTATAGACCGAATAGAGAGTATAACAAATTATGGCGAATCTTTGCTTAGTAAAAACGTAGAAATATAACGTGGAAAATTGATTTAAAAGCTTGAATCGAGTAGACAAAAACACACAAAGTAAGGCCAAATATAGCCAGCAACTCCTTCTATGTTAGAATGCATAATAAGCTTCATACAAAACGTTTCACACAGTAAGTAAACAATATCTGACTTTTGGGTTCGTTATGTAATTTGTAATCGCGTGAATAGTACAACGATTGTGCGATCACAGAAACAACTGATATTGTCAAAGTTATCTCATTATTCAATACTTTTTTGTTGGTGGTTTTATTTTGATTAGTTATTTATTCATTATCTTCTTGCCCTTGTCCCGTCATGTTACTTAATCTTGGCGCAAAACGTTTTTTTATCCTGATCTTTCTTGGCAGCCGTCTCTCGAATCATTCACTCCTTTTTTAAACGACTTCCAAAAAGGAGGAGGTTATAAGTCAACCTTTGGGTGATGCAGAGACAAACAGTGGTAGGTGCAATATTGAAAATTGTGGAATAAATATTCATTTAAATATAAGGATATATATATACCTATCAAAACAAAATATATAATATAACTATATATATAAATATAAGAACAAATGAATACACATAAATAGACGAATATATTTATAAAACAAATAAGACAAACAATGGGAAAACATTACCGCTGTGATGATACTGCCAAGCTTCTTACGAATATGCTCGCGAACTTTAACTTTAAAGGATAATCTGTTGCTTGCCATCCTGATTTCTTGGGGGAGCGCATTCCACAGAGAGATAGACTGAACGAAGAAGGAAGAGTGAATGAAATCAGTGCGGTGAGTGGGACATAGAAGAAGACGATTGTGTGATGAACTTAGAGTTTTATTGTGGTTTGCGCAAATGTACTGAAAGTGGGGGGCTAGATAACTAGGGGAAGAGGGAGAGTCAAGAAATGAAAACAAGGTGGTCAGTGCCCTTTGCTCCCTGCGCTGGCGTATGGCGCGTTTTTTTAATGTATGTCCACCGATTTCTCCGCCGATTGTGGACCGATTTTGAAAATTCTTTTTTTGTTTGAAAGGATATGCTTTCGAAGTGGTCCCATATAAATTTTATTAACTTTGCTTTGATAGTTTTTGAGTTAGCTTCAATAATACGTACTTTTTCCCACTTAGTATGTGGATGATATGATAAGTTCCTGTCACTGTTATTTACATAGCAGGTAGTGGTTTTCTAATCTGTGCGGGGTAGACCACAACTAAAAAGTGAAAAAGAAAAACTTTTTACAAAAAAAAACAACCGACTTCCAAAAAACACTACAAAGTGAAAAATAACTTTAATTTCGGAAGTCGGTGTCAATGGTTTTGTATTTTCGTTTTTTGTCACCGACTTCCGAAATTAAAGTTATTTTTCACTTTGTAGTGTTTTTTTGGAAGTCGGTTGTTTTTTTTTTGTAAAAAGTTTTTCTTTTATCTCATTCCCCACACAATCCATCCATATTTTCTTCGGTCTTTTGGCGATAAGACCATCCATTGTGTTACTCAACGTCTGGATTTATATCTGTACAGAATATATCTATTTTATAGTTTAGTATTCTATTTTATTCGTCTCTCTTTCAATCCATCAACATAGAAAACGTTTATAATAAAACGTTGATTTAGGATTCTTCAATTTGCATACATGTAATCGATTCATTTTGCGATTGACTCGCTGCCAGATGCCACGCTTTTACACTTTATTTTTTACATATGTTAGATAAAAATAAACATCTTAATCTCATGATTATACACAGCAAAATTAATTAGTATTGTAAATAATCGATTTGAGGTGAACACACGTTAACTTCGAATAGTAATAAATTGTAAGTTAATCTTAATTTTTTTATTTCTATCGGTTCACATGAAAGTCAGTTACGTTTACGTAATATACAATGTCGCCCATGGGCGCCCTCATTTTTCTGAATATTCATGAAAAACTATCGAAAAATAACTTTAAAAGGGGGGTCTCTAAATATTTAATAAAAAAAAAACTGAGTCCCCCTTTGATTTTATGAACTTATGAACTTACACTTGCGTTTTTCCTAAAAACACTGTCTTTTTTAAAAACAAATGTATTCAATTCTGTTTTTTTTGCATGGTCGACAAATTTTCATAAAAATGTTAGTTAATCCCATAAAATAACTCATAAGCTGTTAGAAATAATAAACAAAATCTAAATCGAGCCAATTACGCTACTCAAAATATAAAAAATTTAATAACATGAAAAAATTAAAGTTAGACAAAGGTGAAGTGAGTTAGGTTATTGAAGTTAGAGTTTAAAGTTATTGTTCGAAAAAAAAAAACATAAATATTCAGAAAAATACATGCCAATGGGCGACATTGTATAGGTATTTTAACATCTTAAAACTTATGAAAAATATTCTTAAAAGATCTTGGAATGTTCCACACAAAAGACATTTTTGTAAATATGTAAATATATTTCTCTCTTTGTACATATTTTTGACGACCGCATTTTTTTTGCAAAATGCCACGATGCATCATGCATGCCAGTATTTAAGATTTTTTGTATGTTGTTTAGTTTTAAGTGTACATTTTGTAAAAATATGTATATTATAAATATTTATGTGTTTAAATCGTTTCTTTTTATTTATATGTTTGCATATCTAGATTAATTATAATATGTTTTACAGAACCAAGAAAACGCAAGACTGGTACGTACACATAACTACAGATACAGCCTTTTATGTGCAACCTTATTACTTTGGGTACAGCATTGATTTATCGATGGTTAATTATCAAAATTTTGTTGAAACTTCGCACAGAAAGCACTTCTTTCTTAACATGTTGCATGCAAAACGAATGCATACATGGAATCTATGCATGAAAAATCCATGGAGAAGTAAACATGCAGTTATTTGTAAGCTCTTTAAAAAAAACCTAAAAGGTTATTAGATGTAATCATTATTTTGAAAAATATTGTACGTGACGAATTTTTTTTCTCAAATTCGTTATGCTAAGAAGACTCTTGGTGCCTCTATAGAAATTGAAACCACTGTACTATACAGGGTGTTTGGCAGAACGTTGAACATACGAAAACGGTGGATAGGTGGGTCATCTGGTACTTACTCAGCCCTAATTTATTTGGCCCTGGCCCCTGGTTTTTTTTTTAATGCAAGTTGAAATTAAGATTTAAGTATTTTTTACATCTTTCTGTAAGTTTGAGGACTCATAACTTTTTTTCTAGCTAACATCTAAATAAAGCAATAATTTTATAAGAATCTGCCAATATTAAAGATTAAAAAAACAAAAATATTGCCTGTTTTACCCATTTTTAATAAAAGTTTCACCACTTTCTTAACTTTAAAGTGATTACACTTTAAAGTTAAGAAAGTGGTGAAACTAGAAGAAAGCAAAAAAAAATTTAAAAAATATCCAGGGGGCCAGGGCCAAATAAATTAGGGCTGAGTAAGTAGTAGATGACCCCACCTATCCACCATTTTCGTATGTTCAACGTTCTGCCAAACACCCTGTATATTTCTAAGTCAGTTTTCAGTAAACATCGATATAATCAATGCATCATGTACCTAAATGTGTCACTTAACATTCTGCCACACTTACACAGCCCTTTGCTTGTAGACGACATAATATTTCGTTAAAATAGAGACTCATTCCAGCTCAATTCCAATGAATCCCTGTGATAACAAAATTCGCTATCTGACTTCAGCCTTGAATCTTGGGCAGAATTTAATTACGAACATTGTATTCATTGTATGCGTCAGTCTCTTTCTTTGGTAAAAGTGTATTTGCTCTCTCACATACCTACTTAGTCAAATGCTGGTCAATAGATGAATAATTTATCTGCTTTGCTGTTTCCTTTAAACCATTAGTTTATCTGGCTTGCTATTCGGCCCTTGTCAAGTCACTATGGCAGTATTTTCAAAATGTTTACGAGCAAAGGGCACTAAAAGCTACACTCACTCCACGCTTCTGGAACTATCTCCTCCCTTCTTCTTGAAACTTCTTGACATTTTTGGACACTTACACAGCTTTGCCCGCGACTGCACTCGCGTGGCACCTTTCTGTTTCTTTTATGTTATAGCGTAGATATTATTTGTTGTTATCGGAATAAAAATAGCCGACATGATGAATTTTAGACCTAGAATCTAAGTTTATAAGTACCCACAGTGTACTTGATAAAACGAACTTAGATTCAGAATCTATTACCAAACCGAATGTTAAATCGTTCATTTTCTTTCATTACACACATTTTGAATCAAATATGCAAACAAACTGTTTGTATGTGTGACTAGACAGTCACATAATTATGCTTGTCTAGATACTAATCGTGATAAAATTCAAATTGTTTACGCAATTCATATTTTTTCACGGTATATAACTTTGTTATTAGTCAAAATATTTCGGAGGCAATTAATTCTTCATACTTTCGATTTGTCTTCACTTTCTAGCTGGTTCTGCATTTTTTCTACTTTAATGACAGTTCTTTGATGATTTAGTAAATTATTAGTATTTTTAGTAGCGTTATAATTACCATTAATATCACCTAATGTCTTCACTTCCTTTATTGATTTACATATACATAAATTATTATCTTCTAAATCTTCACAATATGCATACTTATGCCATATGTCGCCTGCAGATGTAAAAGAATAATATATAATTATAAAAAGATGTAAATAATAAATTAATGGTTAATTCATAATTATAAGTTTGTCTTTAAGCTCTCTTTTATTATAACTTGCTTTGACTTGATTCTGACTCCATTTGTGTCACTATACAATTCATAAATGTTCATAACTGGCTTCATTTAATTTTATGACAAGTATAGTTTAAAAAATTGCAAATATTTAATTAGTTAATAATTTGGTAAATTTGTGTATTTTTTCTTTAATCAGTCAAGTTATACTCGTGAAAAAAAAAATATTTAGTTACTTTTACTTGCCATAAATATTTTCGATTTACGCAAATTTTAGCTTTAAATTATTGTCTTTCCATGCGTGTTCGGATAAGTTTGATTTTTTTGGACCTTGCTCACTAGTAAAAAAGTGTTGCCGAGCATTTTATTTGAATACGCTAAGGAATTTGCTTATCGAAACATTAATACTGGTTTGTTTTCTTCTTTTTTTCTGTAGTATTTCTATTAGAGTAAAATTTATTAATTTCACTTTTTTTACTTTGTCTTCGGTTGTAAGTTGTAGTTAGTAAAATGTTTCTTTCTTGTCTACAATATTTTAATGCTTGTATTTTTTGTAGTTTTTCTTTATTTACTAATTTCTTCATTGGGTTATTAAGCAACTAATTCAGTGGTGTACTTTCTTTCAGCTAATTAATAGGATTCTTTCTATTTTGTAGTTGCTTATTCTGTTACTATTATCTAAGATATTATAACTTAACTGTTGCTCTTGTAAAGACCTATTTACATTTTCATTGGTTTATGCTCATTTAAAATATATGTTCGAACTATTGTTATATCAATAACTATTTATTCATGCTCTAATTAAAATATAAATAGGCCTTCATTGTCCTTGTTAATTGTCATAACTTCTTTCCTTTTACTGCTCAATTCTGTTATTGGCTTTAACAATTCCAAGACCTGTTAAAAACTAGCATGTATCTTCAAGAGCTAACTAGTAGTGAGTAGAATGGTTGGTGGGGGGTAACCAACTCCTGGTTGCTGATGAAGACCATGATTTCCAGCGGACCTGCAGCCGGAGAAGCAGGCGGAGGTGGACGATATGGTGAACAATCTCTTGCAGTGGATACAGGGCTTATACCAACAGAAGAATAGGAAAGGTGCACACTAGTTTTAAGATTTGGATTGTAATTAGTCTTAATGATTTTTCTAGATATATGTTTGTCATTGTATCAGAGTTTAGCAACAATATTTTCAATAAAAGCGCAATCAATAAATTATTATACACTGATATTTATACAAGTGACATATTTTCTAAAATAGATGACTTTACAGTAGTATATATTAGACCATAAATACCAAATATATTCAACAATTTACATAATTTTTTTAAACGTAGGACCTTCAAACACCAAATATTTTGCACGAATCACATCTTCTAGCATTCACTAGGCACAAGCACATTGGGTCTTAATGGAAATATCCTTCAGTAGTATCTTTACTAATATACTCTTTATATATTTTCAGCTCGTCAGTACTTCGGAGGGAAACCAGAAAAACCGAGACCTTTTGAACCGGCAAACCAATACCTGCCCCCTGCATCTGGATATCCAGCTTCTGGCGCTCGACCTTCACCGACCTACAGCGAAGGTCCGTCGCCAAGCCCAACCTACCAACCGAGCCAGCCTTCATACCAACCTAGCGAGTCACCTTACAAACCTGAGTCTCCTTACAAGCCTGAACAGCCATTCCAACCGAGTTATAAGCCAAGCCTGCCAACTCAACCTGCTTATCAACCGTCACAGCCGTCATACCAACCGTCTCAGTCTTCCTATTCTCCTAGTCCATCAACTCCTAGCTACCAACCAAGCCAGCCTTCAAGTTCACCGTCTTCACCATCCTACCAACCATCCAAACCATCTCAAACTCCAAGTTATCCTTCTTCTCCCAGTTACCAGCCTTCTTCTCCAAGCTACCAGCCTTCCCAACCTTCTCAACCGTCCCAACCTAGTTACGATTACTCAAAACCTGGTAACCAACCCAGCCAGTCCGATCAAACGACGCAATCGATTTACGTGTCACAAGAAAATGGTGGTAGTGTAAACACTGGATTCAGTTCTAGTTCGATTTCCAGCACTGTCAGCGGCACAGTTGTTGAAACTACACAAACGCAAGTTCAAACTGACGATGATGACCGTCATCCTCCTCACATTCATGAGATCACAGTCGACTGTGGCAAAGAAATGATGACTATTAATATTGAATTCAACAAGGTCTACAACGGAATCATCTACTCTCAAGACCACTACAACGAACCCGACTGCGTTTATGTCAGAGAGAACTCCAACCAAGCCAAATACTCTTTCACAGTTAGCCTAAACACTTGTGGTACTAGATTCTACAGCGATTTCGAGAATGAAGGTCAAGCTTACTTAGAGAATGTCCTTGTTCTTCAAAACGAAGTCGGTATCCAAGAAGTTTGGGATCATATCAGAAGAGTCAGATGTCTGTGGGAAGGAAACCTAAAGAAGCAGCTGGTCCATTCTCTCAGTGTCGGTATGCTGAACCAGATTACCAGCAACTTTAGCGGAGATACTGCCATGGCTCGCTTGGACATCCAAGCCGGAAGAGGACCCTTCGCACCCGAGGCAAATGGCTTAGTCAAGATCGGAGAAACCATGACTTTAGTCGTGTCAGTAACAGGAGATGCTGGTTTTGACATCCTCGTTAGAGAATGTATAGCTAGAGACTCTGAAAGTCGCAATGTTGTTCCTCTGACTGATGAAAATGGTTGTGTCCTAAAACAGAAGGTCTTTGGTGCCTTCCAAAAGACTAGAGACACAGGAAATACTGGAGCTTCAGTCATAGCATTCGCTTTCTTCAACGCTTTCAAATTCCCTGATGAAATGGACCTGATTATTCAATGCGAGGTCGAACTGTGTAAGACTGACTGCGATGTCTGTCCTAACCCTGGAAGTATAGAACCTAGAAGGAGGAGACGAGATATCGTCCATATTGGGAACAGTACTGTACAAGAACCTTCGACCATTATTGGTAAAGGGTTAAGGGTTGTTTTGGCAGAGGATCTTCCACAACCTACAGGATTTTGTATGTCTCCACCAGCTGCTTTATGGGGTGGTAGTCTAGTACTCTTTGCGTCATTAATGAGCAGTATCCTTGTATCATACTGTTGGCAGAAATCTCGAGGTTCCGCTAAGTTTTCGTAAGCATCCTATGTCTATTTGGTCTTAGCTATCTTTCCGTTATTTATAGAGATAGCAAAATGAACCTTTTGCTGAAATCTCGATAATGATTCTTTGAAATACCAATAGGTTGATAAGTATTTATAAATATGGAATGTTGTATAGATATGCAGAAATATGAAGAGTAAGTTATGGTACAAAGTATTTAAAGTTTGTGAAGATGATATAGATTTTACAATTAACACAATAGCTTTTGATAGTCTTAATATGAATAAACCTGAAAATATGTCAGATTAAGATCACACTCATGTAGGTAATGTCTTAAGATCTAAGGGAACAATATAAAATGTTAAACAACTAGCAATATTATCAAAATAAAGTGACATTAGGAACAAGAATACACTGCCTCCCACATGTAAGTCTGCCATGGGAAAATCTGCAGTATTCCATACGTTTGATTGCCCCGTGAGATACCGCGTCTTGCGTTATTCGAGTTTTTTATATGCGTTCTTTTTTGCTGTCATTGTTTTCCGTCAGTAAAATTGCATGTACTAGCGTATGTTGTTTGTATCGTCTACTTAATTTAAACCAGCATCAAATTCTGTTGTTACTTTGTCAATGTGATTCTTATGAAATACTTTATTTCGATAAAAGTTACAAGCATTCTGTGTTGTTCATTTTCGTTTCTAGAAGATTATATTTACAAGATCATTTTCTTTATCTCAAAATAACATACCTTAGATTATGTAAAGTAGATTTCGAATTATTCATAGCCACTTGTTTGAAATCTTTCACTTTTCTTTTCCTTTAATAATGCATTATAAATAAATACCACTGCCAACAAAATGTGACTTAATTATTTCCAATAAATTAGGCTTAAGACACAATTGTCAATGTCATCTTTGTAAGATGAGAAGAGTTGATTAGGGTTGACTAAAAATATGACTGCAAAAGTATGTCGCTGTGTATCTTTCAAACATTATAAATCTTTTATGAACTTACCAATAATAATTTGTTATTATCTAGCTGGGGTTTTGTCATTCATATTTAAAGTAGACTTATCAGGTTTTAATCATTTTGAATCTGAATGATTATTTTAAAGTTCATATCTGTTATTTCTGTTTCCAAAATTGTTATCGTTTGAGGATTTTCTTCTCATTGTCAAAGAATGCCTGATCCAATTATCATAAGAACATAACGATTTTTGCTATTTTTAACACGTATTAAAGTGGCCAACATGGTCGATTGTGTAAATGTATGTAACATTCATCTAAACTCGTTTTAAAATAAATGACATGAAGTATTTTTTCTTCATAAAGATAAACAATGATAAAAGTATTTGTATTAAAATAAGTTATTTCTATGTGTAAATATTAGAATTAAGTTTTTATAAGTATTAAAACATTATTTGTAGAAGAATCGCTGCTTTATTACCTTTTAGTCCCCTGTTAAAAATAGTTTTATCTTTTCCTTATGTATCGTATATACATAAGGAAAAGATAGCAGCTATAAAATATTACATCATAAAACGAATTTGAGATATAATTATTTATGTAAATAATAGTTTCTGTTCTTTTATGCATATTAAAATCAATAATATGTCGAATAATAAATTAATGCAAAATATTATATGAATTATCATTATTAAACACACACATTTTTCAAAGATGCTGAGTAACATTTTTAGAGAAAGATGAATCTTCTATAAAAAAAAAGTTACATTGAACAATATTATCACATTTCAACAGCTTGTAAGTGTATTAATGCAGGACAAGGCATTCTCATTCAAGGAAGCAACGAGAATAGATCACCACACTCTTCTACAAAAATGTTATCTACAAAACTATGATAAGAGTTACTGTTTTATAGAGAGATCTGAACGTTAGGCAACAAAAGGGTTGAACGAAAGGCAAATACGCATTCAGCTGAGGTGAGAATGTTAAGTGTATTATGACGAGAGTAGATAAGATAAGGAATATTTATATCTATTTAATTTTACTTCATAAGTAAGAGTTACACATGTGATGCGGAGGAATAAGGGGCAGGTGACAAGAAAGATGAATGTGGATGAACCTTTAAAGGCAGATTAAAGAAGAGATGATAAATTGAAAGGAAGTAAAAATTGCTCTCAGATGACTGCTGATATATAGAGATGTATGGATGAAAAAGACGTACAACACCGATTCCAAATTAATCGGGATAAAGGGCAGGAAGTTGATGAGAACTGGTTTTTACTTGCACAAACGCTGTTTTCACACTGGGTGTAAGTAAGAGGAATCTATGAAGCCCCATCTTTAACAAAAAAGGAGGAGGTTATATATGTTCGTCGCGTATGTTGTTTTTTTTCATGTTTATCCACCGATTTCTCCGTCAATTGTGGACCGATTTTGAAAATTATTTTTTTTGTTTGAAAGGTTATGCTCTCCAGGTGGTCTTATATAAATTTTATTAACTTTGCTTTGATAGTTTTTGAGTTAGCTTCAATAATACGTACTTTTTCCCACTTAGTATGTGGATGATATGATAAGTTCGTGTCACTGTTATTTACATACCAGTAAGAAAATAATTTTATAAAAACGGTGTCTTTGTTTTTGAGGTTTCGTTTTTTGTCACCGACTTTCAAGATTAAAGTTATTTTTCACTTTGTAGGGTTTTTTGGGAAGCGGTTGTTTTTTTTTGTAAAACGTTTTTATAACATTTTTTTCTTACTGGTCATTAAAAAATTTACAATGAAAAGACAAATAATTGAGGGTAATGCACACAGTCGCTATTATTATCTAAAATTGAATGAATACAGTGTATCAATCGGTTATCAGCCTCCAATGCAAGTGTGAACTGAACCATTGTTTTGATCTTAAATAGTTTGTTTATTATTTTATCTCTGTGACAACAATAATATACAAAGTTGATAACGTATAAGAATCGGTCATTAACGATTGTATCATTCATGATTATTAATAGTAAGTAGAGCATAGTTAGTCCTAGATAACCATTTCACTTTAGCCATCCAAACCCATAACCCAATATCTTTGTTTTCATATCCTGCAATAGTCCTACACCAACCGGGGGTTGTCTTTAGATGCACTTACATAGGGCGGACAGGGATAATCGTCGGTTGGTGCCTCATTTAATTAAAAACGTCTAACGGGCCTCTGCGAGTTGACTTCGGCCCCTCGTACGTCTTCCAAAGGTCCCGGACCTTTGGAAGGCGTACTAAGGGCCGAAGTCCAGGGTCCCGAGAAATGTCAAGAGTAGAGCATTATCTTTCATTAGATTCTTCTTTCTTTTCGTATGATTAGTGACTAACCTGTTGTCAGAGTTTTGATGCCACCCATGGGCCTCTGACTTGGCTTAACATGCCGTCGAGAAATATCTCTCAAAAATGTCGATTTCCTCACGATGTTTTCCTTCACCGTTTTTGAAGCAAGTATACGCACATGAATCCGAAAAGTCAGAGGTGCGAGCCCTTGGCAATCCGACGTTCACACCACTCCTATTTAACTGCTGCTGTTTCATTAGGTTGAGACTCGCTCAGACCAGGGAACCATGGCACAGAAGGGAGGAGGCCTATGTAATACCCAGCAGTGAGTGCAACAAGCAAGGCTGTCAACGATGACGATGAAAACAACATCGTGAAAGGGCTCGTCTGAGGAAGCTACCAGCACACCTCTTTTTAATGTTGTTTTCTTTTGTGATAAGTAAAGGATGATTTCCACCAAACGCATCGCATCAGATCGGTAAGGATACGAAAGGATGCGGCGACAGCCGATCCCGTCCGGCAGGATGTCGATGCATACGATCGGCTCCGTACTGTCACTTGCGAACGTATCCGTTACTGCAAAGTCAAATAGTTTCATTCCTACCGTATTGACGTGTTCTAATTTTTGAAAATGGTGAAGTTGACGTAGTATTGTTGGCTAAAACAGTCGGAAGGATCCGATCGAATACAACGACAGGTGAATAAAGCAGATCGCGCGTCGTAGCATACTTTCGGCTACGATTGTTTGTTTTTTTTTTAGGTAGTGCATCTCGTAGCTGACCCCTTTTTTTTTTTTTTTTTTTTTTTTTTTGGGTGGGAAATTATCAAATAACTTCTCCCGCTCTGGGTGGAGCGGGAGGGCGTGTCAGACTTTTACTGACTAAAACCCGCCCGTGTTCCTTCCTATGCCATGTTGCCGGGGGCCACGATTTCCCTATCGGTTTTCTTCGAACCCCCGGCAGGCATTGGCCCTAGCGGACCCCGTCAATTCTGCTGACATCTCTTTGAGGTGCGCGTGGAACACAACGCGCCGTCGACCCGGGCTTGGTCCTTACCGGACGGCGAGCTACCCATTGCTCACCGTCCGCAAGCCCGCGCCTACGGTGGCCGGAAATCTTCTTATGATTCCCGACGCCCAGGGCGTCTCCTCCTGCGGCGGTTAGGGGCGCGAGGGCGCGAAATTTGCCTCTCCCTCACGCGCTCCGTCTCCTCCTTCGCGAGCATTACTGCTTCGCAGAAAGAGGTGACGGCCTCCCATTTCCTCTCGCTCCGTAGCATGGCCCGAATCAGGGCCGGACGCGAGAGATCACCGCCGCCGATCGCATCCACGAGGACACTGCGATGCCCTGCCCAAGCCGGGCAGACCTCCACCGTATGCTCCGCCGTGTCCTCCGGGCGATCCACACAGTGACGACACCCGGGCGTTTCCTCCCGCTTTATCCTGAACAGGTACCTCCCGAAACAGCCGTGTCCGGTGAGTACCTGCGTCAGGCGGAAGGTGAGAACGCCGTGGCGCCTCTCTAGCCACTCCTCAAAGAGGGGTCTTATCGCCGCAATTGTGGCGTGCCCAGCGCTGGGTTGCGACAATCGCACTCTCCATTCCGCCATGAGATCCCGCCGGAGCTCTGTCCGCTGTGCCGCGGCTTCTTGCGGCATCGGAGTTAAGCCCCGGCGCTTCGCCTCCTCGCGCCACTCCCAAATGTGCGCGAGGAATTGCCTACATACATCTAGCATGCTGAATCGTGATGTTATTTTGGATCGACATACCTGTTTTTTGATGTAGACGTCATTTTCACGATTCGTGAGCATGTGAATATGGTCGTATACGATTATACACCAAACTAAACGAAAAAATTAAAGATAGGTAAATAGGTAACAGCATTATCTAGACTCCGGGCTGCTACTGAGAAATTCCTGATGAAATATTTGTACATCCACCCTTAACAAACGTCACGTAAGGCCGCATAAGGGTAATATATGATAAGTTGAGGAAGTTGCTAAGACCTACAAGCCTAACAGTCCCTACGACTCTAAGCCCTATAAGCCCTACAGCCCTAATCTATCATATACCTAGTGTGATAGATAAATATATAAATAAGTTCAGGATGTCTGCACCATGCGACCTAAGGTTACAGACGGATGGTAGGCAGAATTTCCAGGTTCGGGAAGGGTACACTCACTGCCAGTCCCGCAGACTCACGAGACTGATCAGAGATGGCTAAAGGTGTCTTGGCCACAGTGAGGGGTAATGAGACAAGAATATAAAATTCAAATCTGATTTATTGACAATATTTTACAGCTTATATACTACAATTACTTAACACACACTATTACATAATTTTTTAGTGAGATGAGATACGTGTGAGATGCAACCAAATCAATATTTTAAATGGGCCACGCGTGAGCCAGGCCGAGTGCTGAGTCAATGTCCAAAGGTAACATTGAACAAAATTAAAGAACGAAAATGGTTCTTTTCTCTCTCGAAATACTAAATATTTTGAGATTTTTTAGAGTTAACACATAATATAACATCACGCCTGAATTTTCTCGAAGGGTTGGGCAGATGTGCACCTATTCTACACCCACATTTCACCTGTTATGTTTAAATCACATGTAATAGGGGCAAGCCTATTGCCATCAACCGGGCATAAATCCAGACTCCGGGCTGCCACTGAGAAATTCTAGATGGAAAAACCCAGTCACACTTTGCTCGACCCGGAAATTGAACCCATGTCCTCATGCTCAGCAGTAGTGCTTGCAACCACTAGACCAAAGAGGCAGTTTACACATTGCACAACTTGAGTTCACACAACTTGTGCCTATCACCCTCCAAGTATGTTATAAACAATGCCACAAATATTCAGGAAATCACTTTACGTTTCTCCGTGCCATGTCATAGAAAAAGCGAAGGAGACTCAGTACACAGCACCATCGGCTATGCTCTGAAAAAAAGTGGGGACATTTTTGTACCGAGCCAGCTTCCTCCAATTTTTAGATTGGCACGGAAAAATAAACCGTACGAAGTGAATGTTCTTACATACACAGATTTTCTTGATTTTAAACAACTTTCAGCTGATCTTAGGATGCTTTCTATTCGAAAAGACGATAAGGGGCGATGTTTGAACTGGACATAAATTATGGAGTTTTCTGTCAAGAAGGCTGAACCTGAAAGGATTTTCTTTAAAACTAGCCATGGAGACGGGATTCCACGCACTCTTTCTCTTAGAAGACAGGTCTCTGTTTTCTTGAGAGAGGAAATAGGACTTCTCAATCCGACACCGCCCAAAACTTCGATGGAAAAATATAGTGACTTGTTGTCACTAACAACAGGGGATACCCCAGTCATTAAGTTGCCGGAGCATGTGGCATTTTATACGTCACTTTCCCACTAATACTTTTTAATTACTAATTTAGCTATTTAGTTTTTAGAATTTAAATAAGTAAATAAATAAAATTCATTTATTTGCAAACATAAGTGTCACTGTTACATAGAAGCTCTGCCTCCCGAACTAGGTAGTTAAGGAAGGGTTATTAATATATAATTCATTTTGCTTACATACTAAGTGTAATACTAATTGTTACATTAAATAATAAAAAAAATACAACATGGTTATAAAAAAAAAACGAAATTAGATAATAATTAAAATATTATTGCCCAAGTGGTGTGGTGTGTTGCGCATGATGGTGTGTTTTTGTATGTAATCGTAAGAATTACGATGTGTGTGTATGTGTTCGTAGTGCAGTCCTTTTATTTGTTTGGGTTAGTGGTGACAAGATTTTCTGTTTGCTCGTAATCCAATTTGCTGAGCCCTTACGTTAATATTAAGACGTTGTCTCCCTATTACATAACTGATTTCTAGTTCCTATGTTTAATAAATAAGACTGATTGACTGACCGCTTTAACCCTAGATTAAGCAAGTCTAATTAAAGACTAATGTTTTTGCAAAGACTGATTGTGATATTAAAGTAACTAAGACCTAGCTGTTAAGAACAAACTCACTTAGTCCGCCTCTGTATATATTTGTGTGCTTAAAGTAACATATTTTATTGGATAAGGATTCATAATTACTCGTATGATACCGGTCAAAATAACTTTGGAAATAACAATGGAATTTTTATCAAATTCTGAAAGATAAAAAATGGTTACTGTGGGTGATCCTTAGAAGATAGACATTCACGGACTTTTTTGTTGAACTTTTTAATATTGTTCAAACATTAATACCTTAATATTAGTGTCCAAGTTAATAGAACTAACTATATACAGTGGAAAAAATAAAATAAAATATAGGAACAAATCATTGGGCATCAAAAAATTCATCCGCATCGCTGTCAGTGGGAAAGGTGTCCAAAAGGCTGGCAGCATTGCCACGTTGTATGGCAATGCTAATTCTTTGGCCTAAATATTGGCCAACCCTTTGGTCACGTGAAGAGTCGACCAACCGCATTAAAGTAATGAATAACATTTATTTTAAGGAAGGTTAAGCCTCAACTCATCTCATTACTTACAGATAAAGTATTAGTTTGCATAAAGTAAATACACAGCAAAACTGCCAAAAATGTTTAAACATTTTTTTTAACTTTTTAACGTAACTTGCAGCTTTTTAAGTTAACGAACGAACATTTTTATTACTTTTAATAAATTTATATAATATTAATAGAGTTTTATATATATTTTTAAACAAAATAATCAAGTCGTAACAGATACAAGTTGTAAAACAAAGTTCTCACAGAGTGACGTATCTGCTTCAAATGAATATAACTAAATAAATAGATACCTTAGGGCTTTAAAGAAACTACTAACTTAAAGAGTGAGCCAAGAGCAATATAAAATAAAAACAATATTAATTTCTTAATAAAGCCACAACTAACGCCACTACTGTAACATGATTGTAGCGCCCGACCGAAAAACCGTTGCCATGGAAAAATATCAAATGCTAGTTACGATAGTTAGCGGGGAGGGTGACGATATATACCTACAGTATTGCACAAGTTGTGCTTTCCCCGTAGACAGATTTTTTAAACAAATAAATGAAAGTAAACATTGTTAAGTATAATAAATACATTAAGACCTTTATTAATACATATTTAGATAAACATTTAGTTATAATATTTCCTGACGTAGGTATATTGCCAGATGATAGCAGATTGACGAAATATATGCAGCTGTTTGGAACACTAATTTTTGCTCGTGAAGTCACCCGCGTGGATGTCGAATAACGTAAGCCCGAATTAGTGATCGATGGGCCGAATAATTTTTTTGGCGCACTGGATTTTCAACGCGCTGCTCAGCACCGAGTTGAAAATCCAATAGTGTGTTTTTTTGACGCGCTTGGATGCGCTCTGTGGGATTCTCGATGCTCGGCTCAACACTGAGAGTTGAAAATCCAGTGTGCAGTTACAAATGGGGTTGGCAACTGTCAAAGTGGTGCTAGCATAGCTTTAACCAAAATAGAAGATTTTTTTAAGGAAACATGTTTTTTCACAACAGTTCTTTCAATATTATAAACGCAGTCAACAAGGGAAGCCAAAACACAACACAAACTTGACAGGTGAAACCTATGCTAGCGCCATCTATCTAAAGTTTTCACCGGCCAACCCCATTAGTCGCAGTCGCAGCACTTTTTGATACATAGTAAGGTATTGCAACAGTAGATTATGAGAAGAGCGAGCAAAGCTGGCTTGACAATTTAAACAACCAGTCTTGGATAGGTTAGGTTTTGTTAAATATTTTCAATTCTAAGAACTCTTTTGAATCGAATACAGAATGCACGAACGAGCGAAGCGAGCTCGAAAATTTTGCACACAGGCTAGATTAGATTTTCAGATAGGTTAGATTTTCTTTTGATCATTCCAAAAGAACTAGGAATTAGTTGCTTTGTTGACTTATAAAGAAAAGCTCAAGTATTAAGAGAATGTAGAAGGCAAGAGCGAGCGAAGCGAGCCTGAAAATTTTAGTACTCACCATGAAAAGCTTCTGTTTTCTTTTAACTATTATAGGTACAGAAATAGAACTTACTGTTATGAAGAAAACTCAACAGTTTTACAGTAAGTAGTTTAGGTTTTGGAATCTGGCCTTAACTTTAGGCTTTCAAACCTTACGTACGAGCGGGGTGCTCAAATTTCCGAGTTTGCGTCGCTCGCTCTTGCATGCCAAGATACTCTATTTTTATAATTGAACGATTTTACAGCACAGCACAGCCATAGGGGTATGACATGTTGAGTTTGTTGTTGCTCGGGAGTGCCGATATATGTAAAAACCAGACTAATGGTAATAATATTAATTTACAAATTGTGAAATTTTCATTTTGATCCTACAATTAAATAGGAAAAAAAATAAACACTTATTTCATAGTTTTAAGTTTTCACATCTGTCGGCCTATTTTCTTAATGTTTTTGGATAATATGCCCATCTTAACTGCAGGTACTTGAGCCACGGTAACCCGTGGCTGTAGTACAGTTTTAAAAGTTAGTAATACATACATGTAAATCATTCAGTGTGAGTGACCACGTTTCAGTGCCATAACTCATGGCTCTGACGCGCACTCACGCGCTGGCAACACGCACTGGTCAAAAACTTTCGTCTTGAGACACTGCGGTATGTGGCACGAGAAGATATTGCGTAGCTTCCCGAGCGCTGCCCAACCGAGTTTAAACATCATCAGCATCTGCTTAGACTTTTCCGAGCTATGTTGGGGTTGGCTTCCGATTTAACCGAATGCAGCTGAATACTGTTATTTTACATGGAGCGACTGCCTATCTGACTTCTACAACCCAGTTACTTGGTAACACGGGTATCTTGGCATCTAAGGCCGATTGTCCCCGACGCTATACTCAAAAGTAATGTGATACAAACGAAAATTAGTGAGTAGCCAGAATCTCACAGCATTATTATTTCAATGTTGGTCGATCTTCGTAGGGTGGCTGGTAGCAGCTGGATGAGAGTTGCCGAGAATCGAGTTGAATGGCGTGCAATTGGAGAGGCCTATGTTCAGCAGTGGACTGCTGTAAACTGATGATGATGATGAGTCCGAATACATGACGCGACAAACTAACGCGTTATTAACTAGTTTGTAATTGGATGCGTCGTATCACGGGCCTGAGAGCGTTATCACACTGGCGATTTGGAAGTGTGTTTCTAGCGAGGCGGTCTGTGAACGTGCTCTCTGCGGATATGAATCGAGCTAACCGCGGCTAAGCGACGTGTTCTCCGCGTTTCCAAAATATTATACACTCGCTTGTTTCGCTCTTTCATGTGCACTCACGTAAAATGGCTCTCTTTACGCAAACGCGGCGAACATGTTGCGTACACGTGGCGTGCTCAATACGGTCCTAAGACTTTTGGGCGACTTTCAATGAAACTTTCTACATTTGTACATACAAACGAATAACATTTCTACTTATAAAATTAAGTTTCAAATAAAATGTTCCACAGACTGGGTATATTCCTAAATAATAAAACTATAAAAAACGTGTGTTTACTTGCTAAAAATATCAACATTAAACTTGTTTTATCTATATAATATAATGTTGGCAGATTAGTTTGTGTGTAAAGAAAAAAAATAATGTTATTTTAATATGTTACGATTTCGAGAGAGTCTACGTTACGCAGTTTTTTTTTTTAAGGTCGGAAATTCGAAATAACTTTTCCCGTTCTGGGTGGAGCAGGAGGGCGTGTCAGAATCTTACTGACTAAATCCCACTCGTGTTCCTTCAGTTGCCATGTTGCCGGGGGCCAAGATTTCCCTTTTTCCCTTTCGCCCTTATTCGCAACCCCGGCAGATCTACGTTACGCCTTCCGTGCTATTGGAACGAAGTACTTTATCGCTGTTCCATAAATTTTGACCGCGTAGGTATTGCACTTTTCTATGAAACAGCTGTTTTTAGGGTTCCGTAGTAAACAAGGAACCCTTATAGTTTCGTCATGACCGTCTGTCTGTCCGCGGTCTAGCTCCGAGACCCTTTGTACTAGAAAGCTGTAATTGGGCATAGGTATACATATTAATTACGCCGACAAAGTGGTAAAACAAAATTATGAAAAACATATTATTTTAGGGTACCTCCCATATACGTAAAGTGGTAATGTTTTTTTTTTATCCCATGATGTGGTGTATCATTGAAAAGGTCCTTCAAAAAATTGTGAGTTTGGGTAAACCATTTTTGGATTCAGGGATCCGTTTGCGAAATATTAAGCTTTAAAGTGCTAATTTTTGTTAGAGTCAAGTGTCCCCCCCCTGCTAGCTAAATGGTTGGTTTGGATGTGTGAAAAAAATCACAGTAGTAGTTTATATAACAAAATTAAAAGGAAAACTATCACAGCTAAGTAGGCTTTACAAGTTAACGAATAATAATCGACCAACTTAACTTTGCAGTTGCAAAAACATGTTTTCCCATACATTTCGTATGGGAGAACATGTTTATCAACAACAAAGTTAAGTTTGTTTTTGGGATAAATTCATCCCAACTACGGAACCCTTCATTGTGCGTGGTCCGACATGCACTTGGCCGGTAACACACACATAACATAACATCACGCCTTGTTTCCCCGAAGGGTTGGGCAGAGGTGTCCCTGTAGCAGGTACACCCACATTTCGCCAGTTATGTTTAAGTCCCACGTAATAGGGGGCGAGCCTATTGCCATCAACCGGGCACAAATCCAAACTCCGAGCTGCTACTGAGACATTTCAGATAGAAAAACCCAATAACACTTTGCTCGACTCGGGAATTGAACCCAGGACGAAAAATTTCAACGCAGGGGTTTCAGGATCATGTACTGAATCCATGGTAACAGTTTTCGCGTCGGAGGGATGTCTTAAACAAAATCACGGAAGTACATAATAATAACGAGAGTTACAAACATATACGGGTGTCTGCATTTGTTTGCGTATCAGTATTAAACGAAACTAAAGGATGAATGCCCCAGTTATCGGACATGCGAATTAATTAACATTGTGACAGGTTACATTAGGGCTGAGTTTATCGTTTTGTTTTATATTATTGATTTTATTTTTAATTTTAAGCCAATAATGTGATAGCAGCTAAGAATTTATAAGAAGCAAACGTCAAAGTTGAGAAATGTAGGTAATCTATAGGTGTTTATATTAAAATATAAAATACAATAGATGTTGATATATTTAGTAACCTGTTCCGCTTAACTATTCCTAAAGAGCTATAAAAAACCATGTAAGAAATCGACACGTGTTTCACCTCACAACGAGGCATCCTCAGGATGACGATTAACTTTTCGCGAATCCGAACACGGCGTGTTGCCACACCGAGTGCTGGACGCAGAAATTGGTCTTTAGGAATAGTTAAGCGGAACAGGTTACTAAATATATCAACGTCTATTGTATTTTATAATGGATTTCCGCAAGGTCACGCCTGAGTCAATTAACTGTATCAAAAATTTTCTATGCAAAAGTAAGATACAGAGAAGTGTAGGTCTGTTAGAATTTTTATATTTCAGTACATAGCCTAGTAAATGCTTTGTAATCTGTTGAACCGATATAACTCCAAACCCGCATCTGACCACAGGCGTTGGTTCACCCATGTTCGACCGTGTGTGATCTGCTAAAACTGTAAACATACTTAGGGTTAATTTTACCGAAGTCACTTTTAACCGACGAATAAAACTGATGTCTGACAGTTTTTGTATGGAAAACCTATTTTTCTATACAAAAACTGTTAGACGTCAGTTTTATTCGTCCTTATAAAGCTTCCGCTGTTCAACAGTCTGCCAAATTATGGCAACATTCTCTTAAGAATACAGTGCTGCCAGAAACATAATGTTTAAATCTCCATTGTCAGTTGAAATAGGAAGGTAGACAAACTGTTACGTTTGTGACCATTTAGTTCGCCGGTGCGTCCCTTTTTAGAAGTCTTTGATAGGCGCAATTGACAGTCATTTAAGATAATATGACGATAAATTGCTCAATCTGGCACTACTGCTGACGAATACCTTCCATGTCTAGTAAAACTACCATAATCCACAAGGAATGATGTTCTATGCAAAACTTTCAGCAATTCCTTTCCTCTTTCTCCTTACGGTTCCTGACCTACCGAAGAGATAATACCCATTAAATACACTCACGCGTTCCCTATATTGAATAATAAGATAACAAGGAAGACAATTGTGACATTCGCCTCACAGTTTGTTTGCTTGCCAGCGTGGAAGCAAATACTACAAAAGATACCATAATGTGATCTTCTTATTTAGATGACAATTATTAATAGAAAGTCGTCATTTGATGATCAGCTAGGGAAATAAAAGGGAAACAGTGAGTGGAGTTGTATTTTCAAAATGGAAAAGGAAAAAGTGAGAACTTCTGAGTTTTTAATTCAATGTTTGGCTACGGTTGTTTGTAAGTATTTTTGTTTTGTTTTTATTTGTGTTTGTGAGTGAACCTGGCTGGGTAAAACAATAGGGTTATGAGGATTGTTTTTAAGTGATGATTGGTTTGGTCTTCTGATCTGAATTTTCAAGATTTAGTAACAACGTTGTTTTATTTACAGAATACGTTTGTCAAATTAGTGTTTGCAAAACAGGAATTTTGTAGATAAAGCTTAATGAAATGTTAACGTAAATAAATTAGTCCGTAACTAATGAAGGCATTTAATTCCTACTTATTCTTAAAATGTTGAAGCTTTGTTCAGTTCTACATTTATAAATGAAGATAGATACAGAGATTACATTGTGTGCCTTTTAGTCTGTGGTAAAAAGAAATATATTTTCTTTCATAATTTAAAACCGTTTAGAAATAATTATTTTGATACTTTATTATTAGGTTTTAACTAGATTAATTTATTATACCTACATTTTTTACAACTTGTTTATGCATGCGGAGTTTACCTGTAAGTGATTGTTGCACTGTTGCATATACGTTTTTGCATGTTAGTCATAAGCATTATTCAGTGTAAACAATTGTTGGTGAACCTATAAATAAATAAATAAATAAATGAAACAAACATGGGCGGACATGTCATAGGTAAAATATCAAATCTCTTAATAGTTTGCAGTGTTTCAATAAGAACGGATTGCGTGTGATTGTCGTCTTGATTACTGAAAACATGACATGTTTTGTACGTATATCTATACAGTAGTTTTTGTAACCGACACGACCGGAGAGAGATCAGGTGCAGGACCAACGGCTTAGCGTGCTTTCCGAGGCACGGAGCCGTCTCATCGGACTATGAGAGTGAGGGATGAGAAAGTGCGTTATGCTCGTGAACGGGTGCTGCTTGTGGTGACTGGTCGTCTTGCTGATCATGGTTTTGTTATTGTTACTAGTAATTAACTGTTCATTTATTTTACCTCGATGGTCCTAGTTTATCATTAATAACTTCCAATTACAGTTTTATGTAAGCGAGCACGCTCTTTATCCCTGGAGGCTTTTATTTAGATATTTAGTTCTGTTTACGTTTAGTTTTTATTTTTTTAAATTCTGGTTGAGTATAGTTCTCGATGTTTTTGGTTGGTATATTGGCGTGTGCTAGCTGACATATGGCCAGTAATTTATAATTAAAATAATGTTTTGTGTTGCATAATAATTTTGCATACTATTGTTTAGAATCATTTTATTTTTCTTACTTGAACAGACAGCTGTGCTGCTGGGGAGTTTGTTGCGCCACTTCTTCTTCCCAGCTAAAGGCACTAGGAAGTGGTGAAGGGTGGGCGTTTTTGGGGGACTGTCTTATGTAATTTTGACGTTCGAAAAGGGCTGATTCTCAGCCTAGTTTGAATAAATGACTTTTGAATTTTGAATTTTTTTGAAAAGTGCACCTGTGTCTGCGCACACACTTGTGCCGAAGGCTAGTTAGTCTCCGTTGAGATTGGTCACCATGACCGAAATATAGTCTGGAGGACTATATATAGTTTTTGTAAACCTTTGAAAAAACTCAATTTTGCTACAACATCTCACACTATGTGTAACTTGACCTATGTTCACAAATAAAGCTTTCTGATTTCAGATTTTTCTGATTTCGGCTCAAGTTAGCATTGTCACACAACTTGTTGACGCGAAACATGTTTGGCGTTTCATATCACTTGACTTGTATAACAGACAAATCGTCAAAATGTTTCTATATGAATCTTGAAACATGTTGTCCACTACATACTAGGCTGACCAAACAGTAATTATAATTAATCGATTCATATTTTCTATACCAATAATAAAGCTGAAGATTTTTTTTGTTTGTTTGAACGCGTTAATCTCTGGAACTAATAGTCGGATTTGAAAAAAAATATGTTTGCATTTGATAGCCCAATAAGTCATAAGTCTTTTATTTCATAACAAAATACATTGTGTTGAAAATATTACAGTGATGATAAATAAATAAAATAATAAAAAGCATAAACATTACATTCATATTTAAAATTCATTACGCATTTAAAATATATCAATTTCAATAATAAATAATTTTATGTCAATAATTCAGCAACATAACATCACATAACATAACATCACGCCTTGTTTCCCCGAAGGGTTGTCCCTGTAGCTGGTACACCCACATTTCGCCAGTTATGTTTTAAGTCCCATGTAATAGGGGGCGAGCCTATTGCCATCAACCGGGCACAAATCCAGACTCCGAGCTGCTACTGAGAAATTCAGCAACAATAAATTAAATAATCAACAAAATTCCATTTAAAAATTCAAAAATTCATTTCCCAGTATTAAAAGAAAGAAAAAGACAAACAATTACAATACAACACACAAATACACAAAAATAAATAATAATAATTCACAAATCAATCATTTAATAGTGGATGTCGTTTGTCATCTATAAACTCTTCAATACTGTAATAGCCCTTCCTCAATAAATATGTCTTTAATTTATTTTTAAATACGTATATGCTATTTATGCTTTTGAAGTCCATTGGCAACTTGTTAAATAAAAAGACAGATTGAACTCTGGGACTGTGATGAACCACGTTCAATTTCGGTTGGATTGTGGAAGGTAAGTCTTTTCTACGAGAACTATTTCTAGCTTGTCTTTTGAATTCTTGAGGAAGGCTACAGGCTATTTAACATCATGCTAGGACCCATAGGCGCCGAGCAAAAAGAAAAATAACCGATTAGCATTACTTTTTGGTCAGCCTTAGTATTTCGATGTTTGGAAAATAATAACTTGAAATCTGTCTTACTGTGCGTTTACACTGGCAAAATATTCACATAAAAAACATGTTGAAATCTGTATTTCTTATCAATGTTTGACAGAAAATAGAGATTTCAATAGTTTCGCAAACGCACAGTTAAAACTTACTCATGTTGCGTGCAGTGCGAACGCAAATTCAACAAAACAAGTTTTGAGATTTGTTTCATGTGACAAGTTTCGAAACATCTACATGTTGAATGTTTTCTGGTGAAACGTATAGTTGGAGAAACGTGTTGTTTCTTATCAAAGGTTTACCTGAATCGTTGCAAGTAAACAAGTGTTATTGTTTCATTATTAACAGCTGAACATCGGTAAATAGTTCTATTTCCTTAGACACTGCTATTCCTAGAAATTAAAAATCTTATGAAAGGTCTCGTATTCTGCCAATCTATCCTTAACTAATGTTAAAAATGCGAAAGTGAGTTGAAAGTGAGTTTTTTGTTTCTGGCGCTTTCTTTTTTCGGGTGACCACTGAAAATCAGCGCTATGCTGTGGGTCCCCCATAGCACAGCATCATGCTGAGTGGAACCCTTCTTGTCACAGTCATGTCGTGTAGCTGCCAACTAATTTCTATTCTATGCTCGTGATTTTTTTATGTACTTTTTGTTGTTTTCTGATTACTCTTGCCTTTTATGTATGCACGTGTTTCTGTGACAATTAAACCTATTTTTTTATATTTTTTTTCTTTCTAAAAAGGTTGAACGGATTTGGATAAAATTTGGCATATGGGTAGACCATGACTTGGGTTAGGACATAGAATTCTTTTTATCCCAATATTCCCATGGAATCGAGACTTATGCGGGTGAAACCGCGGGGCGCCTAAATCTCACCGTGAAAACTTAGGTGAAGTGAGTTTGAAGTGAGCTGTTAATAACGTTAATCCCTAGCATAAGGTGGAATTCAAAATATTTTATTTCACATAAACCTACATGAGCACTTATGAAACGTCAGAAGCTAGGTGCACGGTTCCAATTGGTCGCTTCCTATGGAGAAGAACGGGCAAGAAACTCCACGATTACTCTTTTAAAAATAATTGGCTTTTACAATATTTTCAAATAACAGTGTTAATAGGTATGGGAGGACAGTGTAGGTCTTTCAACAAGTACCAGGTTCTTAACAAAATAGAAAATGGTCAACAAATCTACAGTCCACAAAGCCTGTACAGCGTTCTCACATTCACAAAATAGAAAATAATCTATACAAAAGATAAATAAATTAATAAAAATAAAAACATATTTTAATTAAACGCAATTACATGATTGCTATTACAACTGTAACAAATCTGAATAATTATCATGTCCACAAAAGCCACTAATAAAGAGTATTTTATTTGTTGATGGCAACTATGACAAATGTATTTACATTATTTAAAAACTATCAGATTTAAAATAATAATATTATGTACAAGAATATAAAAAAGGGGGGGGGGGGGCGGGGAAATGATCATAGGGCATAAAAAAATTCGTCCGTATCGCTGTCAATAGGAAAAGTGCCCAAAAGGCTGGCAGCATTGCCACGTTGTATGGCAATGCTGATTCTTTGACCAAAGAATAGGCCAGCGCTCTGGTCACGTGAAGAGTCGACCAGCCGCTTGGCGATGTCTTGAAAAACAAGGTGGGCACTCGGACCCCATGGCCCTAGTGTTTCAACCCCAAACGGCTCAAACATATAAGTCCCGATAAGATTGGAGTATTTGCGCCGTTTGTGGTTTTCCGCACCTGCAGCAGCAGCCCCAGCACAGCACAATAAAGAGTTGAAATTAAATTGTAGGTACATAATGTCAAATACTGGGATGATTGTCACGGACGAATGTAAAAAAATAAAATGAAAAATAAACATGGTAATTTGGAAGCACCAAATTACCATGTCTTCAATAGAGACGTGAAGTTCACTATTGACATTTCACTTCACCTAAGTTCACGGTGAGAGTTTTACAGAATGGACGGCTGATCTTGAATTGAAATCTTTATGATCGTAGCGAGGATGCAAAGATGCATGCGGCGCAAAATACGAGTGAATTTGTTTTCATTCATTTTAATATAGAATGTGAGGCCGCAGGAATCCGCTGGATGCGGAAAGCACAGAATCGGTCGAAGTGGAGGTGCTTGGGGGAGGCCTATGTTCAGCAGTGGACGTCTTTCGGCTGAAATGATGATGAACATAGAATGTATGGAAAACAGTATCAACCATATTATAGCCTGGCCTCTCAGACCAAATAAAAACCAAGGCATAGAGCTATCAACAGTGACGTGAGGCCATTTCGTAAACATGATTGTGTGCACATAGTGAAGTGTAGTTTGATTGTAATTTGATCGTAAGTGTGTGCGTGTCGAGCGTGTATGCACAGAGCGGAGTTGTAGTTTGGGCATGCTTCATTGTATTGGTCGCAGCGCTATGTCTTGGTTTATTATTTTATCTGAGCCTGACCTTTACAAATAAAAAAAATAAAAATCACATAAACCTACAAGGGCACTTATGCACGGTTCCAGTTGGTCGGTTCCTATGGAGAAAAGCCGGCAAGAAACTCTACGATTACCTACTCTTTTAAAATAAATAGTTTTTACAATGTTTTAAAATTACAGTGTTAATAGATATGAGAGGACAGTGTATGCCTATCAACAAGTACCAGTACTCAGCAAAATAGAAAATGGTTCACAAGTACGGCCAAAGATCGAATTAATACGTTCTGGACCAATTTTATTACTGACAAAGCTACGATTTCCTAGAAGGCCGGAAGTGATGACAGCGGGTTTTAACTTTACGGTGTCATAAAACACTGTCTAGGAAAACACACCAACTTACTTTCATAAAACACACCAACTTACTTTCATAAAACACACCAACTTACTTTCATAAAACACACCAACTTACTTTCATAAAACACACCAACTTACTTTCATAAAACACACCAACTTACTTTCATAAATAAAGTTTCAGTGACGTCACTCACAGGTACATTGAAGACACTATGTGGCGGCCACCATTTTTCTAAGAAACCGTAGCTTTAGTATCGATTTCGTGACGGTGAGCAATGTAGCTCGCCATCCAATAAGGACCAGGCCACGTTGTGTTCCACGTGCGCCTCAAAGAGAAGTCAGCAGAACTGACGGGGTCCGATAGCGCCGATGCCTGCCGGGGTCGCGGAAAAGTCCGAAAGGGATACCGTGGCCCTTGGCAACATGGCAACTGAAGGAACCCGGGTGGGTTTTAGTCAGTAAGAGTCTGACACGCCCTCCCGCTCCGCCCAGAGCGGAAGAAGTTGTTTAATAATTAACCACCCTAAAAAAAAAAATGTGGTAACTATACACCGTGAAATTTGAATTACAGTTTTGCTAGAACAAACGTTGTTCAGACCATGGTCTACTACCATTCTACAGCATCCAATAAAAAAAAAAAACATATTTGGTTTTTGAAAAAACACAAAAAAGACAACGTTTAAAATATCAAGATTATCGTTACTCCCTACAACACAGACACCACGCACGGGACACAGCATTGTCTACAGGGAAATGTACCTCCATAAACGAAATTTAGTAAGCAGTAGATAATCTTGAGATTTTAAACTTAGTCTTTTTCAAAAACCAATTATGTATTTTTTTTATTGGATGCTGTAGAATAGTAGTAGACCATGGTCTGGATAACGTTTGTTCTAGCAAAACTGTGATTCAAATTTCACGGTGTATAATTTAGATCATTATGGAACCTGTAGGGCACAGCAAAAAGGGTAGGAGAGAGGAAGCCATGTTTTTGGAGAACATTAAGAAGTCAGGAGATCGCGAATAAGATACTAACATTTCGCTTAGCCATTATTTGTTTTATTTATTTTTTTATCTGCAAAATGCACTTAAATATTTTTGATTATTTTGATGATCCTTTTTATATAAATTGTTTTTCTTTGAATAATTATTATTGCTATATTATTTAATTTATTAGAAAACCCGTTCAATGCAAGTAAATGACTGAACCTATAATTTTTTTTTAAATATTTTATTTATTTTCCAGTATGTTTTCAAGCATGTCAGACAGGCTTTGTGATCGCCTGGCCATCAAACACTCTAGCTAACTTCATGTCCAATGAAACAGTACTCTCAAGACCAATGTCTTCGATGGACGTATCACTCTTGGGCAGCTTGCCCAACGTTGGTGGGTTGATGATCAGTCCATTCTGTGGTTATGCTTTCAATACACTCGGGAGGAAATATGCTACTATGTTATTTACATTGCCTTATGTAGTAAGTATAATAAGTTCAATAGATAGGTAATAGCTTTTAACGGTTTATTTAGCATAAGCAGCCTATTAAATTCCCACTGTTGGGACACGCCCCATCTCTGTGAGAAGGAGTGGGTCGTAATCCAGTATGACAGTGAGTTTGTACATGTCACACACATCTTCAAAATTTTGGTTCAAGCACAAGCTTCCTCATGATGTTTTCTTTCACCGTTTTGAGAACCGTCATGATGAAATAACAAAAAGTAAATTGCCTAGCTTGGAGGTCTGTGTGCCAATCAAACCAAGCACCTACTCTTATAACCGACGTTATAGACTGATTATTATAACCGACGCTATAGGCTGATTCTGTTCTATGCTCGTGATTTGTTATGTACTTTGTGTTATTCTTTGATTACTCTTGTCTTTTATGTATGCACGTGTTTCTGTGACAAATAAACCTATTTTTCTTTCTTTCTTTTCTTTTTCTTCTTTCCAGTTCGCGTGGCTAACAATATCACTAACAGCCAACGTGCCTCTAGTTCTAATATCCACGTGTGTAGCTGGCGTGGGCATTGCTGGACAGAATGTGGCCATCATTTACATATCCGAGATCGCCCACGACTCCATCCGAGGAGGACTCACTGCTAGCTCGGCTTCTGGATATTTCGTGGGCAAGTAAAATTTCATCATTATCATTATTTTAGCCGAAAGTAGGGACATGACAAAAGTATCGATACTTTATGGTATCGAGTACATTTCCATTCGATACCGATACTTATGTTCACGATACTTTGCATTCGATACTTTTACTCAATGAGTGCTTTTTGGCAGGTATCGTATCGAATAAGAAATTAAGTTTTAAATGGGTAATCTTAGAAATTACCCATTTAAAACTTGCAACCTTACGGCTTATGTTTATGGTTATGGCAACGCCATCTAGTTCACTCGTTCTGATCCTTCTAAAACATTACATTGATCTTTGCTCGAAATTGTTCCTTCCGTTCACAGTTAAATTCCTAACCTTTCCTTCATTCATTTACTACACTAATCAATCACTTATTCACTCACTCGTTCACCGTTGTCATTTGTTTTTTCATGTACTGCCCTACTGAAGTTAAACTGACGTTTTTTACTGACTGATATTGACCTATGCTGTATGCGCATTAGGCCCTAAGAAAGTACTCGATACCTTAAAGTACTATAGATACTTTCTATTCGATACCGTGTCCCTAGACGAAAGACGTCCAGTACTCCTCTATTTATAATCTATATAAATGACACGCCAAAAGTTACAAGTCACCTTAGGTCTCTATTTGCCGATGACAGCACTGTGACCATTAATAGCACAAACGCCCAAAACTATAACGTTGAAATTACGAAGACATCCATAGTACGATAGTTATACAGGGTGATTGGAAGATGGGTGCAAAGCTTTAAGTTGAAGATAGTATAGACAATTTAGAACCATTTAAGCCATGGTTGTCTTAGACGAAGTCTTACCAAATTTTTTAATTTTTAATAAGGTTTAAAAGACGTATTGTACAAATTTTTTATTTTTTCTGAGCTTTAAATGTCTGTAAAAAAAATGTCTAATGACACAGAAGCCTAAAACATGTTTTGCTTGATTGCTTACACATTACTTTAATTAAATAAATAAAAAATGAATTCATTTATCATTCAATTTGGCCATAATTATGCAGTTTACATTAAATTTTGAGAATTTCCGAAAAAAAACTTAAAAATTTGGTTAAAAATATTTGGTAAGACTTCGTCTAAGACAACCATGGCTTAAATAGATCTAAATTGTCTGTACTATCTTCACCTTAAAGCTTTGTACCCATCTTCCAATCACCCTGTATAATAATAATCTAAAAATAAATATTGAAAAGACGAAATTGACGATGTTTAGCCAACGTTCAAACACAAATATGAATATACAGGGTTACTGGTAACTCGACGTAAGTATTCCTTACAGGACGTCATAGTAGGGTTAAAATGCAATAAATTAAGCCACCAAATGTTCTACAGAAATTCAGTAGTTTTTTTATTTAGAGTAGAACATTTTCTATGAAGTAATGATAAAAATTACGAAAAATTAAATGTTTAATTAGTGATCTTTGCCAAAGTTTTAGGCATTTTTGAACTTTTCATTAATAAAAGAGATCTGCTACGTCATCAGCTGTGATAATAACTTAAATTATACTTAGTATAGTCGCGTGCCGTAGTATGGTCGTAAATAGTTTTTAAATTGGCTTTAAATTATTTAATCTGGGCATTATCATAAAAAACAAAAAATCTGACTGACTCAAAAACTACTGAACTTCGGTAGAACAGTTGGTGGCTTAATTTGTTGCATTTTAACTCTACTATGACGTAATGTAAGGAATACGTCGATAACCCTGTATACTATGACAACCAACGCATAAAACAACCAACGCATAAAACAAGTAAACAAAAAAAAGTTTAAATTGATTGGAAAACACACACAAAGGCGCTAACCAAACGAAGTGTCTACTTATGCCCTAAATAAACTTACCTCAGTTATGAGTGTGGACGCCTTAGTCACAGCATATTATGGCTTGGTGGGTTCAGTTCTGAGATATGGTGTAATTTTTTGGGGGCATTCAACCATTAAGGAAATAATCAAAAGTGTATCAAGGCAATGTTTGGATTACAGGTACATGTAAACAATTATTTTTATAAAATTTAAAATATTTACTCTTCCAGCCTTATATATTTTTGAGGTATTTGTTAAGACCAATCCAAAGTTATTTAAAAAAATGTCAAGACATTAATAACCGAAGTCGACGGGATATCAATAGCTTATGCGTAAGAAGGTCCCACACAGCATTAATGTATAAAAGTGTATTCTGCATGGTGCTACTCATATTAAATTTAACCATATTCCTCCGTTCCGCGGTCAATCTAAAGAACGTGAGCTTATTTATGAAACGCCTAAAATCCTTACTGGTGAATAAATTATAGGTAGTATTTCGGAATTTATAACAGACAAAAATTTAATGACAGAATGTTGACATGCTAAGAAAACAAATGTGTTGTGGTCCTTTAAATACATTTTATTTATTCACATTCACGTTTATTGAAATCTGTTTTTAACCGACTTCCAAAAAGGAGGAGGTTATAATGTTCGACGCGTATGTTTTTTTATTTTTTATTATGTATGTCCACCGATTTCTCCGTCATTTGTGGACCGATTTTGAAAATTATTTTTTTGTTTGAAAGGGTATGCTCCCAAATTGGTCCCATATAAATTTTATTAACTTTGCTTGGGTAGTTTTTGAGCTAGCTGCATAATACGTATTTTTTTCCCACTTAGTATGTAGATGATATGATAAGTTCCTGTCACTGGTAGCAGGCAGTGGTTTATTTTTCACTTTTTAGTTGTGGTACCTACCCCACACACATTTGAATACCACTACATGCTACCAGTGACAGGAACTTATCATATCATCTACATACTAACTGAGAAAAAAATACGTATTTTGTTCACGTTTATTGAAATCAGTTTTTGTATAGTGACTTTATACATAGTCTTATTATTTGTTTTCAGTCTGTGTGTTGTCATGCACTGTATTGACATTTATATTTTTCATTTTCATTTTTTATTGACAATGATTTCTATTGCTATTTCTTCTTTATTTCATTTATAAACATATAATTTAAATTTTTAAATATTCTTATAAAATGATTAAAAAAACATTTAAAAATATAAAAATAGTAGGCCACCGGTATTGGGAACAGAGTCCAAGCCACCGGTGGTCAGGGCTCCTGAGAGATTAACCTCCTAACAATACGCGCCGTGTCCAGGAGTACCGCTTTCTGGATCAAGCCCTTGATCCAGCTGCCTAACGAGAGCCTCCTCAGGTGTTGGTCGAGGCTCTTGGCTATTATGCCATTGGCCGTCACGACTATCGGCACAATGATTGCTGTATCCACATCCCACAAGTCGACAACCTCGTGAGCCAGGTCAAGATACTTAATCTGTTTATCTTTTTCAGCTTTCACGAGGTTCTCGTCATGCGGGACCGCTATATCAATAATCATTGTGCGACGCTCTAATCGATCTATCACCACTATATCTGGCTTATTGGCAACAATAGTCCTGTCAGTGATGATAGATCGATCCCAATACAACGTGATATTGCCATTTTCGAGGACTGGGTCGGGCACATATCTATAGTACGGTACTTCCGATTCCACAAGACTGTATTTCATAGCAAGTTGCTGGTGGTTTATCTTGGCTACATGGTTGTGCCTATGCAAGTATTCTCCGTTAGCCAGACGAGAACAGCCAGAAATAATGTGTCGGATTGATTCTCCAGGACGGTGGCATGCCCGACAAATGTCAACAGTGCCGTCCTTCACAATATATTTCCGGTAGTTGTTCGTCATCATAACTTCGTCCATAATCGCAAAGACAAAACCTTCGGTTTCCCCAAAGAGGTCACCGAATCGCAACCAGGATACGGACGCTAACAGGTCTACATCGGGCCCATGTAAGGCCCGGTAAAAGCGCCCGTAAAGCTCTTTGCTCTGCCATACCTCCCTGCGGTCATTAATATCTAATACTATAGGTTTGCGCCAGTTCTCGTTAGCCAAGGATAGCGGGGTGAGGCTCTTGTACACTGAGACTACATCTCGGTGCATCCCCACGTCGGTTTCTAGGAAGTATTCCCTGAGACTGCATACCTCACGGTTGTGCAGGGTCTTAGCATTTAAGAAACCTCGACCTCCGCACTTCCGTGGGATATACAGTCTCATCACCGATGTTTGCTATTTATTATTAATTAATTTGTATTATGAAATGTGTGATATTTTATAATTGTTTTTTTATTGTTCAGGCTTATTTAATTTGTTTGTTTATTTTTCAAAATTCAATGATTACTTATTTAGGAATCACTGAATTAAATACAAAATACAAACATTTGTACAAGTACGCCCTCTGGCATAATATAGCGAATTCTTTATTATCTTTATGTACCATTACTATTGTACACCTATGTTAAACAAATGAATAAATTAATTATGACTTACTGGACATTGGCTTCCCCCAAACACCGCCATTTCGACTGGTTCTGTGCTTCCCGCATCCAGCAAATTCCTGCTTCCTGCGGCCTTCACAAGGTCATCGGTCCACTTTGTGGGAGGCCTTTCAACGCTACGTCTTCCGGTACGCAGTCGCCACTCCAGAACTTTTCGGCCCCATCGGCCATATGTTCTGCGAGCAATGTGCCTTGCTAATTGCCACTTAAGTTTGGCAATTGTTCGGGCTATGTCGGTTACCTTGGTTATCCTGCGGATTTTTTCATTAATGATTCGATCACACCAACAACATCATCAACTTAAATTAAAAAAAATAAAATTAAAAATAAAATTAAAAATACTACAACAATACACTTAAAAATAATAACTTTAAATTAACAACTTTTAATTAACTTTTAATTAACTTAATATACTTTAAATTTTCAACTTAAATGTATGTCTGTAGTCCTCAAAGGGATAGGCAGATTTATATTGGACACCCACATTTCGCATTTTTAACCGACTTCTAAAAAGGAGGAGGTTATATGTTCGTCGCGTACCTATGTTTTTTTATATTTTTATTTATGTCCATCGATTTTTCCATCAATTGTGGTCCGATTTTGAAAATTCTTTTTTTGTTTGAAAGGGTATGCTCTCAAATTGGTTAAATATAAATTTTATCAACTTTGCTTGGAAAGTTTTTGAGTTAGCTAGAAAATACGTATTTTTTTCCCACTTAGTATGTACAGTAAGCGCTCAAAAGTGCATGAGCACGCTAAGAGTCGTATTGCTGTGAACACGCGGTATAGCTCGTACATTTGTATGTGTAAGCAACACGATACACACACCACAGATAACGCAGTTACACGAAACAACAATATATTTCCGTCGCTTTAAACATGCTAGCACACACGCACTATGCGCGTGAACTTGACCAGTTAATGGCATTGCTAAAATTCAATAGTAACTTAACAAGTGCAGATAGCAGAAAGCGTTAAGCGTTGGTATGGAATTCAAACTGCCTCAGGTTCTAATCTCGTGAAACACAGTGCGGTTTTTTGCAAATATTATTATTTTTGTTTTCGATAATAATATTTTTAAATATTGCTGCTTTTTTATGTTGTTATTGCAATAAAGGTTTTAGAATAAAAAATGCGTGATATATGATAACAAAATTAAAAAAAATATGTTTATTCGTTATATTTATTTTACATAAGTTAATAAACTGCTACAATTATTTATCATTACTTCAGCTGAATAAGATGTGAAATAGATGTCAAGAAACTTAGAAGCAGTTTGTATTATTTAGACATATTTAAATTATGAAATATTTTAAATTTTTAATGGATTTTTTCACCATAAATACTAAGCTTTGATCATGGTCGAAGTAATTAAGTAATAAATAAGAATATTAGACTACTTAAAATGTAAAAAACTACTTACAGAATAGGTAATTTTAAGGTTAAATATGGGCAGTTTGTTTATATTTTATTTGTATTAATTATTTTACATTTTATTTGACTTTAGTAAATATTGGTTGTTATTGAGGTTAAAGCTTAAGTATTCATTTTCTTTACGAAAAGAAGATTGAAACTAAACCTCAAATTTTTATCCTAAAATAATACTATTACTAAAATAATATTAAACAATTTCGGTATATCTGCAAGAAATACGACAAACACCCTATTGAAACGTGCTTAAAAAATTCGTTACCATAAATTCAAGCAATAACGAATCTGTTGTTTATTAAGTTGGTACGGTCAATATTTTAAGGTCAAAAACGGTTTTCTAGCTGGTCTTCAGTGATGCAAGCCTTCAGAGTGCACGGCGAACGGTTCATGACGTGTTTTTAATAATTCAGCAAAATGTCTCGTTGGTATGAAACCATTTGTTTCATTCACCATTTAACGTCGCTGCTACTCGATAATAAGCCCCTTCCTCATATCTCTTAACCCTCACAGTATTTCTCTAGAACAAAGAAAAACATTGTTTTTATTACACATAATACCTTATTATTTATTATTCACTAATCGAATTAAACCTCACAATGAATTTAAAGGCATCTTCTGTCTCAACAATACCTCTGTTCTATCAACAATACCCTTGATTAAGATTTATGTTTAGTAAAATATGAAATATATTAATGATAACACTCACACTTAGTCCGGTTTCATTAGATATTCACTTCACTTTTACGCAGCGCAATAACATTCTCTGATCTGATCTGATCTCTTCAATATATTTTATGCCTGCTTTTTGATAATAATAACCACAACACTGCGCTAAATACTCGTCACCAATATTATCCACGAACCAAAAAAGTTCTATTAATTAAATACTCGTAACAAACTGCATCTACCCCACAGAAATCGAAATAATTTACTTAGTTTTTTGTGGTCTACCTGCTAAACTTTAATATTTATGTGAACAAGACGAATGAAACTAAAAACGAATGATGATTATTGAACTAGTCATTGGTTGCAGACAAAGTGAGTGTGTGTGTGTAATGTGCGTGTCTACAGTATTGTAACAACTTATAGAAGAAGGTCGTAAGTCAAACCGAAGCGTCAGTCTATTGCTTTGTGAGATTGCTCATGGACTTTTGGTCGGTACTGTACATGATATTATAAGTTCCTGTCACTGGTAGCAGGTAGTGGTATTCGAATGTGTGTGGGGTAGGTACCACAACTAAAAAGTGAAAAATAAAAACTTTTTACAAAAAAAAAAAAAAAACAACCGGCTTCCAAACAAACTTTGTAGTGTTTTTTTTTTGGAATTCGGTTGTTTTTTTTTTGTAAAAAGTTTTCATATTTAAGTTCCATGTCACGACGATGTTAGACGTAAATTCAATCTCCGGGCTGTTGGTGACACGCGACTCCTGGGTTCGAGTCACGAAAAGTGTGGGATTTTCAGTAGAAAATACCTCATTACTTAATTTAATTTATTCTGGATTTATGTTCGGCATCAATAGACTTAATGTTGTTACTTTTTACATGGTCCTTAAACATACCTTTAGTAATTTGCATTTCTACTACTCCTTCGGCGGAATATAGACGTGTATATTATGATAAGATAAACTTAAAGATAATTTTTCTGTACTTTCTAGGCATCCTGATGACCTACACACTGGGTGGATACTTCACGTACATGCAAGTGATATACACGAACTTGTCGCTGTCAGTACTGTGCATACTTCTGATTGCGCTACTTCCTGAATCACCTGTGTTCCT